>CM030369.1:54107640-55467914 GCA_003604175.2 Clonorchis sinensis | reverse complement strand
CAATGCTCCGAAGACATCGATGGTTAAACACTGAAAGTCTTTTGACGTCCTCGGCGCGCAGCGGCCAGGTTTCTGATCCGTATAGTAATATGGAGCGCACCGCAGTATTGCAAAACTCGACCCTTGACGGATAAGCTGATGTCACGTCTACGCCACAGGTGACGCAGGTTCACAAGAGCTGCTCGGGCCTTCCCAATTCGGATGGAAATATCATCTTTCGCGAGACCACCGGGACTAATACAGCTGTCCAGGTAGACTAATTTGTCTACTACCTCAATCGGTTCACCCGCAAGCACTAGGCTAGGGTTCGGGCCCACCCAGTCTTGCACTAGCACTTTACACTTTGCAGGTGTGAAGCGCATGCCGAACCGTGAGGCGGAATTAGTTAGATTATTTAATATTCTTTGCATTACCACGGGGTCAGATCCAAGAAGAGCTATGTCGTCTGCATACTCGATATCGGTGAGCGGACGCCCCGGGAGCACTTCGACTCCACAGGCATTAGAGGCTGATAATGAGTCTTCCATGATCGCATCAATGACGAAGTTGAACAGGAAAGGTGAAAGAGGACACTCTGGGATCCACTATCTCTCGTGAATGCGGTCGGAGACAGCATAAAGAGTTCCTGGAGTCACTTATAACCGTGGTTGTCTCTTCCCAATTGCGTTCTATCTCGTAGTAGGCCAATGGCGGGCTTTGATGTGTCTTCCTAACCTGTGGCTCACGAAGTCTTTCTACCGCCAGATTGATAGCTTGTTTCTGGGGTTTGCCTCGAAAGTTTAGTGAAAGGTCTTCTGGCTGGACAACAGGATTGTCAGTTTGTAATGTGAGTCGTCTTTCAGTGACTGTTATAGTTCGTTGTTGTGTAAATGAACACAATAAACAAAGACCGTTAAGCGTTTCGACCGGTGTGAGTTTTTATCGAAGTAGAGAGTTAGGCAGCACAGGTATCTAGTTGAAAAGTAAACCCCCAGAGCTATACTAACATCCGCGCAACCGGCTGCAGTAGTTGCGTGATCACCAGAGGTTCATGGTGTGTAGCGGCTAAATAGATAGGGTGTGAGCGATGTCGCAGCACATAGGTAGCTCAGGTGCGCTGCTCGGTTATCGTCGGGCTTCAAAGTTGGATTGCAACCTAACCGCCATGCTCGGCGCACAGACCAGAGGGGTTGGCGTAAGCCCGACCACAGGCATCTCTTGTTGGCACCTTGCTTCCCGTCCCTTTTGGTGTGTTATTTTTCCGAAACACGCCACTTCGGTCGTGTACCTTAAGCCGCCTGGGACGAGCTCAAATGTCTCGCATTTTACTTTTTGGCTATCTGGTGATCCTGACGCAATGGCTGGTGGTATCTACGGTGTGGGAGTTGCACTCAATACCAAGGCTGAAAGTGCTTTACTTGGATGGATCCCATAAACAGTCGTCTTTGCGCTGTACGGTTGTCTGACTCAATTAAAATCGATTCAGGTCGATGCGTTAAATGGTGCTTATTCGTCATATCAGTATAACGCCCCACGCAGTGCAGTTCTAAGACCGAGAATTATGGACTGTTTCAGTCAGCAAGAGGCGTTTTCAAGTGTTCACTCGGTTTACAAAGCTGCATAATTCACCGATGGGTGCATGAATGCCCAAGTTAGATGACTAAGCCCGGAAGAAGCACAATTGGGCGGTAGATTTGGAATCGATGCTTAGCGTACGGATAATGGGGAGCGACTGTTTCAGTTATGTGCCGATCATTGTCTGTTCCTGCCAAGTACAAACTCCCACTTCAAATGATCATATCAAGGTATTCGGAGGCCACCAACCACAAGATGTAGATCCAGTTGGACCATGTGACTATCAACTACCGATGAACAGGCTCAGTTAAAGATTGTCGTTCCTTCTGGGGTACGCGGTTTGACTTTGGTCATGCCATTGTGCGGGCCCGGTTATCACTTCGCTTTCTTTCAGCGTTACGCGTGCCAAAACAGAGCAACTCCATTCATCAACTCCGACAAATTTTTGTAGCTCAAAAGTATCGAGCTGAGTTGACTAGAATGCTACTTGAAGCGCACACTTGTACGTATGACGAATATTGGTTAGAGGAATCCGGTTAAAGAAGCTATCCTCTCAGCTTTCGAAACTGTTTATACAAGCCATCCGACTCGATTAGATGAACAGTGGATATCGTTGAAATCAGCAGATCTTATGCCAGAAAGGCTGTACCAACAACCAATGATTATGATGATGAATTTAGATCTCTCGGACACCGGACAATCGGGAGCTTGAATAATAACAGAGAACGCTGTTGATTGTGAAGGCCAGGGAGATACAGAAAGCTTTCATTACACGCGACATCCGCACCTTATTTTAGGTGGTTCAGTCAACCGGTCGAAAGAAGACAAGTTTCAGCGAAACGAAAGGCTAAAAAGACGTAACGGCAATTCACTGACAAAGTCGTTGTCGTGAGCGAACAATAGTTCAGCTGGTCTCGTTCACCATCATCATCATCATCGACAGCATGACACCAGTGTTCAACACCGATGCTTCGCAGCCGTACAACCATGGTTTATTTGAAAGCCTTATTGTGAAGAAAAGAATAAAGATGGACGGGGAGTGGACTTACTGCTACCTTTCTACAATCATTCCGAGGTGCCTACACCTCCAAACACTCATTCAGGCAATCTGGGTAGAAACTGACAACAAGATCGCCACTGACATCGGTTGGCAGCCATATCTTCCAGCGTCTCCAACCAGGCGCAGTGAGGATCACGCGGTCCCCATCCTGGAAGGCGAGCAGCACCGACAGCACCCAAACGTTTCGTGATTTCTTTCATACCCTTCTGCCAGGTCAAGGATTCTCGTTCACCGCAACTGCTGAAAGAAACAGTCGGGCCTGAATGGAACAGCGGCACCAGCTCGCCATCACCAAGGGAAGCACAGAGTGATATTGATCCGTCAACGCGACAAAGCCCCTGCTCAAATGGTCTTAACCGCGCATTCTTTAAAGGTTATGAGGTCCTGGTGAACAGTTTGACGACTATACTGCAGAAGATTTCGAACCAAAGCAGAATACCCGTGGAATGGGGTTCCTCGACTTTCATCCCAGTCTTCAAAACGGGTGCGAGAACTTCGTACGAAAACCATTGTGACGGTATCCTGGTATACGCCACATCTAAGGTGTTCTCTGGCATTATTTTGCGCAGGTAGATCGATTATCGAGAGAGACACGTTCGTGAGAATCAAGTTGCGGCTCGCCCTAATTGAGGATGCATCGATCATACATTTGTCTTGAGACAAGTTTTTGAGCTACGCCACTTTTTAGGGCGTCCCTCATTGCTTGTTTTTCTTGACCTAAAATCTGGTTTCGCCTATGTCGACCGTCATTAAATTTGGTGTTATCTGGTGGTCAAGGGCATCACTTCCAAATTTATACTCCATACGAGGGTACTGTATGCGAACTCCTGTTTAGGTATATAAGTATATGGCAAGCTTTCACCTGAGTTCATCAGTCCAATGGTGTAAGATAATGTGTTCTCTTTGCATTTTCTCTTCGACTTTGTTATTGATGAAATATTCTACCTACCTCTGAAGCCTCGGGGTTCGGAATGCTCCAATATTTTCCTTATTAGTTCAGATCCTTCAAAAATACGAACCAATTCAAATTACTTAAATACTTCTGCGCACGCTTCAGCATGCACATTACACCTAGAAAGTGCAAAATGCCGCTGTAATACTGGGTGCGGTCAAACCCAAACCTCATGCTTGCAGACAAGCCAATCGGTGTGATGAATTTACTTACCTGGACAGTTGTATAAGCTCCAGTGGACTGGCTGGAAGGACAGGGAGCTTTCGCCAACCTCGGACACCAACAGTGCCGACGTGACGTGAGTTTGTCTGTCACGGGAAGAGTTTACACTGTGGCATTGTGCTCCATCATCATCATCATCGTCATCATGGACAACATGACTTGGGAAGGGACCGTTAGTTGGGCTTCTGATTTGGCTATGTCCGGACGCACCCAAATTTCTGCAAATGCCAGAAGACCGGGACCCATCCTCATTGACATCATGACATCACTGTTCAACACTGATGCTTCGCTGCCGTACAAACGTGTTTTATTTGAAAGCCATATTGTGAAGAAAAGAATAAAGTTGGATAAGAAACGGACTTAGTGCTACCTTACTAAAATCATTCCGAGGTTCATATACCTCCAGACGTTTATTCAGGCAATCTGGATAGACACTGACAACACGAACGCCATTGACTTCGATTAGCAGCCATAGCTTCCCGTGTCTCCAACCAGGCGTAGCGGGGATCATGCGGTCGCCATCCTGGTAGGCGAATAGTACCGACAGTACCCGAACGTTTCTTAGTCTCTTTCATACCCGTCTGTCAGGTCAAGGGTTGGCCACCTCTCTGCTTCTGCCACTCTGAATTGAGCACGAAAAACAGCACTCTCTTCGGTAAACGATGGTTCGTCATACGCAATACATAGCCCAACCAAAGAAGCTTCTGGTGCTGGACACATTCTTCAGTGGAAGTTCCTGTTGTGCCTTCTAAATGCCTCTATACGGACTCACTAACACCAACCTACACTTGCTATGGTCCTGAGACAATGATCGTTGAACGCCTGAAGACGTCTCAGTCCCGCTGCTCGAACAGGCTAATTCTTGTAGTGGTCTGGCTACCCATACAACAAAACAGCCCGCACTATAGTCTGACCCACACGTCTCTTGAAATTCAGGGATATACCACTCTGATGCCATAGGGGTTTCAAATTAGCAAACGCGACCTCATCTGTTACACTACAATCAGAATTACTACAACTTCCAAGGTACGTAAAACGCTCCATACCTTCGAGTTCCTCTCTCTGGATTGTAACTGGTGTGTTCAAGGACTGCATGTCAACGAGCATGATCTTACACTTTATGGGTGCAAAGTGCATATCGATGGACAGAATGACTTTGGTCAGTTCATCCAAAAGACACCTGTAACTTCTCCTTCTCTTCGAAGACGTGAACGATATCGTCTGCATATTCCAGATCGGCAAATTTTTCTTCAGAGGCTATTCGAACACCGGGGTTTTGAAAACCTTCCAGTGTTCTTCTCAGTATCTCATCCGTCACGAAATTAAACAATAATCGAGAGGGCGGGAACCCCTGACGGATACCGCTTTGTGTACGGAAACTTTTGGAAAGCTCTTCGTATTCTCCCACACGTCCGAAAGTCTGGTAATATAAAAAACGTATGTTCACAAACTTCCGGGGCGTCCCTTGATGGGTGAACGTGTCAAAGAGAACAGACCGCCACCCGAGTCGAATGCCCGTTGGAAATCCAGGAATACTAAAATTTTGGGTCGATTATACGAATGACTTTGCTCTAGCACCTGACGGAGTGCAAAGATTTGGTCAACGCAACCCCTACCATTCCGGGATCTCGTTTGCTGCCTTCGAGTCGGTTTCTCACGAGCCACAATATGGCGACCACAATAGGCACAAGTGACGCCACCAGTCTCGTGACCGGGATTAATCTGATCCTTCTATGGTTATCACTCCCACTACGAGCCCCTTTTTGAAAGTGGACACTATCATCGACCCCGGTTTTTTGGGACAGTTTTCTTTTCCCAAATGAAGGCAACCACATCAGCCAAACGCTCTCTAAGGATTTCACCCCCGTCTTTGAACAGTGTCGGAAGGAGGCCATCTGAACCAGAAGTTCGGTGGCGCTTGAAAGCACATACGCAATCACAAACCTCCGATGCTGTAGGAGGTTCCACGTTCACCGTTCAGGGTTCGAGATGGGTGGCAGATGGTGGTCACGACAATCGCTGTTCGAATTATTCGGTCCACCGGTCAAGGCGTTCTTTATTCAAGTCGGTCACTCCCTTCTAATCTTTGATCGTTTCGCTCCTAAGAGGATTACCGGCTTTCTAGGCCTCTTCCATTTCGTTGGCTTTCTGTGCTCACCAGACTTCACGATCGGTTCGTACGCTTACTTTCACTTGACATCTGGTAATCCGTTGCATCTAGTTATGTTCGGGACCGGTTGGGACATTCCTCTCAGAGTTAAGTAGTGCCACTGTTCGGTCTGATATCCAGTGTTTCAGTGAGCCTGGTAATGCCGTGCCACAAGCAAAACTCCCAGCACTGTGCAAAGAGGTGGCGATCTCGACCCAGTATGAATTCACATCCGATGGTGGAGCATTTAGAAGAGAATTTAGTACTGCGGTCAGCACACAGCCGAAGCAATCGTTCACCGTTGTCAGTACGTGCATGTCGACCACCCAACTGAGTCTCAGATGCGTTAAGCCTGCCGACTTGTGCATTTAGATCTCCGGAAGCCGCCACGATATCTGATTTCTGTAGCTCGCCGCAACAGGGCATTCAGGGCGTCATAAGACTTGTCTTTGATGATGTCAGAGCCACCATGGGTTTGGTGCAAGCAGACACAATAAACAGAAATCGATCAACTTCCCGCTTGTAAGACTACTTCACACACGTTGCCAGACAAACGGCACAGAGGCGACTATCAACAGGTATCGAGTCAAGCAAGGATACTTTCGCCCGGTGACTCGGGAAATCCCACCGAAACAGCGCATGGATCACCAGAGGTGCGCAGCCGGAAGCGAATGGTGAGTGATGGGGCAGTTAGCTCAGCTACTGTGTTTGCATCTTGAATTCTTGTTTCTGAGACACAGCACACATCAATGCTAAGCGTTTCCAGTGTAAGAGCAAGAGCAGCTTGTCGTCCTGCTTGCTTCAGAGTGCGGACATTGAAGGCGGTCAGATAGACGGGGTGTCGAGGCTTGAATATAGATTTGGAGATGTCGGTGCCATGTGACGAGCAGGTGTTGCACGCAAAACCGATGCAAGACGAACGGAGTCATCAGTCCTGAGTGCTGTGCCTACAAGGGGAGAGTTATTAATGAGGTGGGGAGAGGGTGAAGAAAAAGTATGTGAAAGAGAAAGAAGGGAGGCATCAGCACTAGCCTGTTTTCGCTTACCCGCTCTGCAGTATGCAGCGAGTAATGCGACCCGGCTGATGGCACCACGTGACGGCCGATGTGGCATGAGTTTGTTCGTATTTGTGCAGCTCATGATTGTACGTGGGCTGGGATACTGCCAGGGCGCGCACCTAGACAAGAGGACGATTATGGTCCTCAACCAAAGCCTTTGGTTCGAAAGCCTTACAGCAAGGCTGTGGTGTTTGGCTGGAAGTGCAAGTACATTACCATTTTTACGAAATACGCCCCACATTTTCCAACCCCCAGTCTGGAGGACCAGGAGATTGTGCTCCAGACCTGTGCCCATTCACTAGCCTCGTAGGAGAAACGATGTTGAATGGACATTCTAAGATGCAGTTCAATGGGTTACTGGTTGCGCAAACCGTTGCATCACAATAAGTTCCCGTCTCCTGCCTATTTTTCAGCATCTTCGTACCCAGAGTTGTCACTTTATTGTGGTGATCGGTCTTCGTTGTCTCAGTAATCTTAAAGGATGTACTGACAATCAGTTACTGTTAAGGAACTTCGACACAATATTTTCATTCACTTTGGAGTACACCTTCTGACTCCTGTCATTGCATCGTGTGAGCACATGTATCTATTCCCTTCCCTTCTCGAACACGTCGACTGATGCAATCCAATTCAGTTCGCTACAAAGCATCTCAACAGCCTACAACAAGCAGCTCAACAATATTGGGCTGATTTGGTGAAGTTCCCAGAACTTGACGGGGGCACCGATGATTTAGATGGGCGATGGTGAAAGAAGCCATGAACTCGAGATAGCTCAGCGGTTAAGGTTGCAGCTTACGGACGGGAAGGTTCGTGGTTCGAACCCAACCCTAGCATCTCGGCTGCTAGGGTGACCTGACATTATCCCAGCCCTCGTGTCTCCTTCCGTGGGAATGGCCGCTAGGCACTGGAAGGGTACTGCAGCTGAACGGTTTGCTTTGATATTGTTGCGTCTGCATGTTGTAGGCATATTGTCCTTGATCACTCCCTCTTTTTTTCCTTTCGAGCTTTTTACACGCTAGTGCATTGCCGTTTTTGATGCTGATCGTGATAAAAAATTCATGGCCACATAAAGCACGGCGGGTGTGCAAAAGTAGCTGCTGCGGACGCCTCCCTTCTTCCCTTTTGACATACTCGTCCTTCCCTCCTTATCCCGTTGCCAACGCCATCTCCATAGGTCTATTGTTAAGGATTGGCAGATCCATTTGCGACCTGTCACTGTTAGCTGAAATACGGTTGGCTCGGCTATCGCGGCCACAGACGCTTCGGAATCGTTCTTCAAACCCCGACACTAAGTTCATCTTACAGCCTTCAACGTTCTCACTCTGAAACAAGTAGGACAGCAAACTGTTCTTGCCTGTACTCTGGTTTTGCTATCTAACGATATGTGCTGTCTATCCGAAATGAGGGTTCAAGACTCAAGTACGGTTCGTGCACTGTTTCTTCTCGCTTGCGGTTGTGAACCCGGTGATTCAGAAGTCGCTCCGGCTGATTCCCCTGGACTTGGCGTTGTTCCAGACCACCGAGCTGAAAAGCCTCTGCTTGAATGGTTACCTGTTGATGATCACATCTGTGCGGTTCATTTTATAACGTCTCTGAGAGTGTCCAGTAAATGCCCCGGTAATCACTGCCTGTTCATCGTAGCTGCGTGCACTCCAAAAAAACGGTAGCTCTTATGTTGTCATTACAACGCTTTAAGTGGCTTGTATTAGCAGGCTAATAGCTCAGGTGTTTTTGTGGTTGCCGGAGTTATGAATACGCGTGTCGGTGAACTTTGTGTTGCTGAGGCTCAATTGAGTGGTAGTCTTCGACTGGAATCGGGACGCAAGGACAATGGCGAACGCTTGCTGCAGTTATCTGGCGACAACAGACTTTCTGTGCCGTGCTAGCTTCCGAATCAACCGAAGCCGCTTGGTCACATGATGCTCCACATGCGGGCCATCGACCAATACAAACCACACCACTAATATATATAGGCGGGGGTCCAATGGCGATTGTTGCTCCTTCTGTAACACGCATCCGGATTCGGTCTATGTGCTTGTTCTTTGCTGCTTCTGGTTGCGGTTTTCATGGGCGGGCAGAATGCGTACACCTTGGCTGGTCATTGAGAAGCTCTTGGACCCTGATGTGAAACAAGCCTACCGAAACCACCTATTGAAGTCATTTTCGGGCAAGACATCTGATGTTGTTTCTTACTGGAGGGTAATGTCCGCAACCCTGCAAGATACTTGGCTCTCCGCTTGGGGAACGGCGCAACCGATGAGGTATAAGCACTTGATGTCGAGCAAAATTGAAATTGCTCGGAGTTCGAACACGTATTCTCCATGGTTGAGAGTACAATACCATTCGATGAACTGCCGAGCTTCACATGAAAAGGGACATCTTCGTGGAGTTCCTCAGTTGGATTTTCAACCGGCAGAGCGGTCTTGGACAGTAACCTCGGAACCACCGACGGTGTCGGCATAAAGCGGATGACCTTCGTCCCTCAAGCATTACCGAGCTGCTCGTCGTGACGTACTCCCACCCACCCTGTTCCACGATGGAGATGTGATCCGTCCCAGCTGATTGGGGTGAGTCGATAGTGGTGCCCAGTTTCAACAGGGTGTTCGCAGTAAGTGTGGCAATCACAGAGGAATTCGCTTGACTCCCATTGTAACCAGAGTCTTTGCGTCACGTGCTTTATGTCGTGAAGACGGGATCCGAGAACCGTAAGCAGGATTCCGGCCGGACAAGTAGCTGCTTGGTCCACATCTTTACACTTCGTCAACTGTTGGAACAACGGCATGCGTCTAAGCACCCTATAATCCTGATGTTTCTTGACTTCAATAGTACGTTCGATACTGTCGATCGGTCCATTCTTTTCAGTCTGTCCCGGAAGTTCTTTAGTGTCGTGTGCTGTTTGTATACAGATACTTGTGTTCGTGTGGGAGTGTACGAGGAGCCTATTAACAGCTTTCCTACAAGCAGTGGGTATTTGCCCTTTCCGTTATTGCTTAATATTGTCGGTGCTGAGACGAATACTGAAAGGACTCCAAAACTCCGGTCTTTATATCACTCCTGGTGATATCTATGTTGACTTGAAATTGACAACATTCTTCCAATTTTTTTGAAAAAGAGCCGGAAGCGCAAGCAATACTAGAAAGACTTACCAAGGTTCTCCAGTCCTTCGGCATGTGCCTCATGCCTTCAAAGTGTAAAGTCGTGATGTGAGACGTAGTCGTTGAACATATCTCAAAATATTCAAGGAGTAGCACTGGAGTTTGTTGAACGTTATACGTATTTTAGGCATTGCATTAGCTCTGACGGTAGAATGACAGTCAACTTACGAACGTCGGAGACCAGAATTGCGTTTACCAATCTGCTCCTTTTATGGCATCAAAAAGACATCTCTTGGTCCCAAAGTACGCGTGTATGAAACGAAATTGTGGGCTGTATTGTTGTACGGCTATGAGTCTTCGTCAATTCGCGAGGAAGATATGTGACATCTTCAGGTCTTTGACGAACGATGTTTCAGAAACAAATCTGGAATTGGCTGGAATCAGCGAATTCTGAATCAGGGGATCAGGAAACGGGTATTTGATGAAGCAGAAGCTACTTCCCCCAAAGAAAGCATCCAGTGCTGCAAGCTAAGGTAGCCGGAACGTTTCGCAGTCAAGTTTCTGACTGCTGAGAAGAGCGTTTTTTTACGTGCCCACTTCAGAGTAATAGAGACTTAGAGTTGGAGAAAATTTGACATGACAGGAGGAAACAAAGGGTGTCACGAAAAGTCTGGGTGCTGCTGGTGCTGTTATCTTCCAGGTGTAGTCCATAGGACCTTCCCTGTGCTTACCTGGAGACACTGGGCAAAATGGCGACTAACCGCTTTCAATTGTCAATCAGTCAGATTGTCTGACTGATTTTTGGAAGTGTCGGTGCTACTCGCCTTCCAGGATGGGGACCGTGTGATCTCCACTGCGCCTGGCTGGAGACACTGCAAGATATGGCTGCCAACCGATGCCAGTGGCGTTCTTTTTGTCAGTTTCCATCCAGATTGCCTAAATGAGTGTTTGGAGGTGTAGGCCCCTCGGGATAATTGCAGTAAGGTAGCGCTAAGTTCCTTCGCCGTCCACCTTCACAATAAGGCTTTCAAATAAATCATGGTTGTAGCGTCGGTGCAGCATCAGTGAAGCATCGATGTTGAACACTGATGTCATGCTGTCGGTGGTGACAATAGTGATGATGGACGTATGGACACTGTGGCTGCTTATTGTAGGTTAGCGCTAGTCCTACTGTGTGTCGAATTTCTTTCTTTTCATTTTGTGGCTTTATTCAGGTAAATTGACATGGTTGTATAGCACCGAAGCCCCAGTGTTTTCATCTGGTGTTGCTGTCAGTGATGATGTTGATGATTCTGTTGATGAGTCTGATCTCGCGACCGTTTTGTGTAATGTGCCGGTGGTCACACGTGGTTGTCGGACAATCCGGGTGTGCGATTTCCTGACTGACTTGTCCTTACCCACTAGATTATTGCAGAACTCAGACCCAGCTGCCATGACAGGGTGGCATTCATTGGTTAGCTAGCCAACCATAAAAAACCAAAGAGGTGAGATCAACCAACCTATTGATCTGTCACTCAACAGTATGTTCGTCTTGGGACTGATTTTCGTGGCACTGGTGCGAAATGAGTGAGTAGTGCTTTTTAGGAACAGACAGTAACCGCCATCCGGTCCCGTTACCATGTCGTCCGAGAATGTCTGACCACGCTGAGTTACCTCTCTGTTGGAGTCTCTGAGGCTGTGGCTTTTTATCACTGCTACGACGGATTCATGAACTCCGGTCTGGGACTTTTCCTTGTCGTTTGCTGCTGAATTTAATGTTTGGGTATATACGCTGATGGTGAGCGCTTCGACCAGTCACTCAGGAGCAGAGAGGCAAAGCTTGGATCAGTTGTACAACTTTCTGAATCCGTTTTATGATACGTCCGGTAGGGTAAAACCAATCAGACGGTCTCTTTTTTCTCTGTTCGGCAGCTATTAAGATACATACAAAACCAATCTTCTGGTTAATTTTTTGATCAACGAACTATGGCTCACCAGGAGATGTAACATCGACTTTTCGCACTCTCGACAGCCCACCTTGTAGGATGGCGTATCAGTCTATGCTATCAGTGTTCGGACGTCTGGTGGGGCCAAAATGTTTTTTTCTCTTGGAACAGAGAGCAGGATGTGCATCATGGTAGATATAATGTTGCTGCTGGGCCCAGAAGGTCCTACTTGATACTCGCCTCACAGTCTTTGAATATTTATTATTAGTCAATATTTTTACTACTTATTATTGTTGTTGGTGTTCTTCGCTCACGGCTCGTCTCCTTGGCTTCAGATAAGGTTTGCTACGGACCCGATTACAACTTAACCTTGGGGCTTTCTCTTAGCTGCCCCCTCAAGTAGATGCACAACCCATCGCAATCACAAACCCATAGAACACTGTTTCAACTGGAGTTGAAGCCTAGTCCTTAGCAATGACGGGACGAGAATCGCCATAACACTTACTTGAAATATGCAGCGCACTCCGGGTAGCACACATGATGGTGCTTAGAATTAGGTGTTGACAGAAGGTCGTCTCTTGCCGTGTTTAAAAATAAACTTTTGCCACCACACTGTTATCCTCATGCGTTAACAAAACAACCAGCTTACGACTGACTGACAGTGTCCCGTTTGAGGTGAAGCGAAATGGACTGAGTTTCACTGATACAGAAGAAATCAAGACAGGATAAGTAAAATTTAATTTATCTGTGAACGCGTTTAACTGTACCATCAATTTGTAAAGTACTATTACCGTGAGTTAACGGGTGGCTTCTCGGAATCGTTTATCATCAGTCAAGCAGATCGACTGTGTTTTACATCAAAGTGGGACATGAAATAATAAAATGATCGTTCAACCGTAATACCCCTCTGGTGCCTAGTTGCCATGCCACGTGAAAGAATCTGCCGGGTTGCCCAATACTACACAGAAACAGTCGAGATGCAGAGGTTGGGTTCGAGCCACGGATCTTCCGGTTAGTACATCCGCTCTTTAACAACCGATCCATCTCGATCTATCAGAAAATTAGTTTTGAGTAAGCTGCTAACACTATTGTCAAGTGTGGTGAACGATCAAAACCGAAGAATATTCTAAGGAATCATAAAGTGAGGACTTGTAAGACCGTAGTGAGGCTGTGCAGTTGAGGGAATACCTGTTCCCGGAACTAGCGGAGGAAGCAATTTAGCGGTCTTTCCTGGTTCAGTAATTTTCATTTCCTACTGCTACTTCTATCACTTAATGGTTTTGTTGGGAAACAGAGCTCACCCATCGTTGTTAAATGCTGGCTTTCTTTTTGAGCGGACTCCTAGTTAAACAATACCTCAATTTAAAGATAGTTCAAATGCTCCCGAACGATGTTTTATGCGTTGCAGTACAGCACAGTAGCTTTACTTTTTAGCTGTCACTATGGGGACTGAAAATCAAGTGAAAGCCGCCTATCCACTTCACTATTATGCTTGGAACAACAATTACAGTGGGTTGGAGGAGCTGCTTCAGCAAAAGAAGGTATGGGTTTGCATTTTATAACCTGTTATTTTCACTATTAGTACGACATTGAAATGTTGGATCCACACGGGCGCACGCCGCTCATGCTTGCAGTAGTTTTAGACCACTTGGAAGCTGCCAGGGTGCTGCTGCGTCATGGGGCCAATGCATCGTTTGTCTCGAAGTTCTACTGGTCCGGTAAGTTGTGCAAGTTGTAAATCGAAAACTTTATTCACAATTTATAGCCCAAAATAGGTAATATAATGAAAATTGAAACGTGTCGAATAATTTTCAACAGTCTTATGAGTAGTGTGTTCCATCTAGCAAAGCCTTCAAGTCAAATGGTGAGATGACAGGAAACGACTGACCCAGGTACACTAAAGCACCCATGGGAACACTGGGTCACGACAATATCGAATACAGTTGGGCAGAGTGTTCTTTTGAGTTGTGCAACGACAGTGTTAGCAAAAACTCAACACTCCACTGATGCTATGATCCCCGAAAATGAGCAGAAGCGCCTGCCGGGTAGTCGCGCGGAAGGTTGATTCGCCATGTTAGATGCACTTGGCTTCCTATTTCTGGTGTATTTTTTGTCAAAACCAGTCATGGTGACGCTCATTTGTCTCTTGCTTTTGCTGAATCCAGTCACTGAGTCGCTGTGTACTTGCACCCACGCTTGTACGCTGCCAAACCACTAGTTTTAACAAATTAAGAGTGACTGTGTTACCACAGGTGGTGTGGTATAAATGGCAATGCAAATCTGCTATGATGTTCTGGTATTTGGCAAACAAGGAGTATATTATTAGGTTTTAATGACCTTCTTAGCCTGTGATGCTATGTGTCATCGTTTTTGCGGAGGATCTCTTATCGTGCGTACTCTCAGCCCATTTGTGCAATGAAAAACCGTGGTAGAGACCGCTTGGTTATGCGAAGTCGAGTGAATTCACATTTACAGTTCCTGAAGAAGTACAACGCTCAAGCCTTAGAGTAAACAGTAACATTTTATGGCTACCGTAATGTCTATGAATTGCCTAAAGTGATTATCGCTGAAATCGAAGCGGTTGCAACGTTTGTACGTTCCTGCCAGGAAGGTGAGATCTGATTTGTCCAAAGCTTGTGTTTGCGTTTATCCTTTGGAGGCATTATTTTTTTGTAAACTTGGTAAATTTGAAGCCGAATGGTAAAGAGATTGTTTCATAATACACAGAGATTGTTTGGAAAAACCGATAAATCTACGACTTTGGAGATTGATGTTAAACGACCTGTCAGGTACTTGTCAAAGCCGTTAATAATGAAAAAAGTTGCGAAATCTCTTCGGCCTCAACCGGCTTTTCCATGATCCGGGAATTTTAAAATTTGAAATTAATTAAATTAATTAATTGATTGATTGATTAAATTAAATTACTTAAAAATTTAAAATTAAATTTTCAACGCTGTAGTAGTAATTTGCTGCAGCCAGGGATTTTAAGTCATCATCCATGTTTCGGACGATGTGGTTTGGTCTCCCTAGATACAGTGGACTGGGTAAACTGTCATTTTTCAACAACTGACAAGCAAATCTTACAACAGAATTGAGCCTCTCCCACTGGCCGATTGTCTTCACAAGCGGCTCTCTATACGAACAACAGGGTGTTTACCAGAAAACACAGCTTAGTAATCTGCATTCCTGGGTCTAAATCTTGCAAACGAGCCCTCTAGTATTCTTGCCTTCGATCCTTTTTCATAAAAGAAACGCGTTTCTTGTTTTTGCTACCTCCAGCCTGAGTTTCGATTTAGTAAATGCCCTTAAGTGAAACTAAGTATTCTTCAATCAAAGGATGATATATTTAGCGAACATACCCAATCATTGATCTTCAAAAGTATCATTTCATCGATATAATGCAATAAAACGGGAATTCATCTCCTTTATTACGGGTCGTTGATGGTTCTATTAAAACTGCTGTTTAATAGGTTGCATTTCTTCCTTAAGGCCTTTTGATACTGTAAGCATCACTCACTGGCTTACGACGTGTGTTCATTTTCGTTTGGTCACACTTTAAGGTATTAATAAAGTTCCCAACCTTTACTTCAGTTTTCACGTTTTTATTGGTTGCTTGTACGGCCAGACTACCTATTGAAAATACTAAGGACATTATTTCGATTATGTCTGCGTTTATGCTCAGAACGGCAGTATACCTTCTTTGAGTCATGTGGTTCGTGCCTCATAAGTATACACTTCGGCAGTTAAATAGTCTCATTTACCTCACTACATTTCGCATATTTCCCTTCGTTATGGCACTTATTTTAGCTCCAAAATGTCATGTTCTTGCATTTTGAGTACTTACTCCAATAACAAAAGCATATAGGAAGTAACCTACCTATTTCCTGGCCTGGCAGTCATTTCAGTTTCTCGACCGTCGTGTCTTCACGGCAGTTGTGCATAAAACATAGCTTCAGCCCATCTTCAGGTCCAGATCATTACGAAAGCAGTCCATCGATGAATTCTGGGTAATGCGCAGCATGGACAAATTGATAGCTATACCTAGTATAATGCGATGTGTCCTGGGTTTCGGCTGTTTGTAGACAGTCAGCTACTGTTTCCCTGCACAATGATTGTTTTTCTAGCGCCATAGAGTTCGTCCAAATCTTGTGCTTTACAGTGGCTCAGGAAGCAATCGCCACTGGAGATCCCCAACTCGTAAAGCTGGTTCTGGTTCATCGAGATGCTCAAATTGTGCGCCATCAAGCTTTGATAGTGTCGGATTTACTGGGAAAACTGCGCGAAGCACCGGACTTCTACATCGAAATGAAATGGGAATTCACTAGTTGGTGTAAGTCTTCGGTCCCCGCCCCCTAAACATGTGTTTCATGCACGTTTTATATCATCCTATACTGTGTTTTTGTGTGATCTGCCAGTGCTCGGCTTGCTGGTTATAACCCTTAATGCAAAAATCTCGATACAATTCAACGTCGTAGAGTCCCTTCAACCCATACATCGCTGAAGGTCATTGACAGTAAGTCAGTTTTTTTACACTTTTATGGTGAATGGTGACTGACCTACGGATTTTGAAAACAGACAGTACGGTGCACGAACTTCACTGCCGGCATTGATCGACGCAAACACTTGAACTGGAGTGTACGTGATTCTCCCGGAATGTTGCGGGAAACCCTACAGAACAAAGCATGCAACCGGTCCTTTTCTGTCTTGTGTGGGGTAAAGTCTACTAATGCACCGGATTACGGTAGATCTCAGGGAGACCGTCCCGATGATTCTGTCTTCGTCGAGTATGATGCTCATTTGTGTGTATTTCAACACTAGTAAAATATGTGGTTGCCTCGCAAGGGGTCGTATTTCCGCTGCTTTCCATGTTTTTATTCAAGTTTGTGTGGCAGTTAGGTAGCTGACAGGCATCGGATACGAATTTACCTGTCAGCAGCGATGAGACCGCTGAACGTCAACACACATCTGTGGACAGGCAGTTTACAGGGTGCTGGTTGTGTTACCTTGTATGAATCGGTGGTCCCGGTTTAGACTCGCGGGCATGAGATCGATTGATAAACGCTCAGAGGTCTGTTGAGAACCGTCATCTGTCAATTACTTTACGTTCCAACGTGGCACTGTGTTTTCTCCGATACATTCTGACACTGAGGATTTCCAGGGATGGTCAGAAAGACTGAATGACTAAGATTTTATCGTTTTGGAGAAAAATTGTAGAAGCATGCGACTTTACACTGGTAATCGGAATAGACTTGCTTTAACTAGTTGGAGCTATACGCCCATTTGCAAATTAACTTTGTGTCGCTGAGCTGCTCAAATGCTTCTGTCCTTCATGGTATTCTTCAACCCAGTGTGCGGCGTAAAAGCCCCCCACCCCCTCTACGTGTCAGTTGGAACCGATGTAGTTTTCTTGAAATAACGCTATTCATGTGGTTGATGAACGCTTTCGACAATCCACCACCAGTTTCCATCCTGTTGGGCCTTATCAACTATGCATAGTCTCAAAAATTCCCTGCAATTAGTATTATGCGAAGAAGCATACTCTGATATTTTGAATATCGTTCTTGTTTAATCACGAGGCGGCCTTACTGCGTCACACTTGGCTGCGGAATATCATAAACGAGGTAATGGACTGAATCTCCTGTTAACATAGGCTTAGTGGGCAAACGAGTGTATAATTTTGCTTGAGTACCATTTGGGGTTGAAGTAGGAAATGCGTTTGGTAAAAACTACACCAACCTGATGTGTCACAAGAATTGCGAAGCCGGTAGTAGGTTCGATCGATTTCGTCAACGTTATGAAAATAAGCGTTGCATCGGTGAGTCAGCTGCGAACAATGTTGCCATGAAACATTTTATCTGGGAAATTTTGCCGAAAATCCGACTCGGAGCTGAATAAGGCACACTTTGGAGACGTTCCTAGTCCATACATACTCTTTGAACAAGTTTTGATGTCACTTATTTATGAATTTTCCACATCTCGTTTCCGTAAGTTTACGTTATCCCTATCCCGCCTTTCGCTGTTTCCATTCTCCCGCGTTTAAGTAGTACGTTGCGCCATTTTCAGTGTATTGATTTGTCGCCAGACTCGCCTAATTATTCTCATCCTTCCTTCCTTCCTTCTTTCCTTTACCCACCTTCAGTACCGCTGGTCTCGCGCATGTGTCCGGGCGATGTGTGTCGTGTCTGGAAATGTGGTCCGAATGTGCGTATCGACACAAATTTGATCGGTTTCAACGGTTCCGCTTCGTGGATTCGAGGCCACTTGAGCTATATTTTCAGGGTTACTGGTAAGCTGTAAATTACCAATCAGCCAGTACACAGTTTCTGGAACTGGCCGTACGTGTTCGATCACTACGGAGCCAGTTCGATAGTGGCATCGGAATCGCGTCGCTTTAAGTCATGAATCTTACGACACCGGATCAACGCATGTTTCCTCGTGTTTTCTCACTTGATCATTGGATAGCATAAAACGATTAAACCGAAGACATAATGGAGCTACACACAGTTCCCCTTTGTTCCGTTTTCTGGCAGACTGAGAGCGATAACTCCTTTCGAAAAACCACGGGATAATTGGCTGTGTACCATCCAGAATGGAGAGGGTGTGGTAACTAGCATCCAAACTTCTGCAGTGTTCTCCATGTAATGTAGTACACAAACTTCCAGTGAACTTTATTCTTCTGACTTGAACACCTCAATACCATATCGTGCCTAAAAAATCCTTTATAATTTCGGCTCCGTGTGTGCTTCAGCCCGACGGTTGGTGTATAAATAAATTGCCAAACCTTTTCCTTCCCCCAAGTTGAGTAAGCACTTTATGAGATGAAGAGAAGCACGATCTACTCCTCTTTAGGAATGTGCATTCCACGAACTCCACAACCTTTTATATAATATTCTAACCCTTTGATCTTCATCTATGAGTGATTACTCGTCACTTGCACTTACCGACATCAGAGCAGTCTTCCTTATCTCTCAATCGCGCCCTTCAAATTGTACAACCTGTTATAGACTGAACCTTCTTCGAGAGGATATATGGAATGATAAACATCATGTTTAGCTGCTGGAAAATTTTTTTATTGGTTAGCTACTGAATGCCAATTGATTGCCTGAATGAGTGGAGGTTTGGGCACCTCAGAATAATTGGAGCAGGCTAGCAATAAGTCTCTTCCCCGTCCACTTTTATTTACTGGACTTTCAAGTGAATCATGGTTGTACGGCAGCGAAGCATCACTGTTGAACACTGATTTCATGCTATCGATGATGATGACGATGATGAAGGATAATGAGTATCAAGCATGCATCATGTCTATAGGCTTTTGATTGTCGTCGACTGATTGGTCGACTTTATAGGTGTTCATAGAGCAGTGCTGTAGGCTGCGGCAGGCCATGATGTTGATACATGGTCATGTTGATACACGTGGCGGGATGGCCCAAGTGGTTAGAGCGCGAATTTACTGGCCGGAAGGTCCGTGGTTCGAACCCGACCTCTGCCTCTCGACTTCCCATGTCTAGGTTTGGGCAACCTGGCAGTATCCCAGCCCTCATCCTTTCTTCGGGTAGCATGGCAGCTAGGCACCGGAAGGGTGTTACAGCTGAACGATTTCATTTATTTCATGTTGATACATGGAGAGGCGAAGGGGATAGCTACAACCGAAGTGTCAACGGCAATTTCGAATTCTGGTGCCCACCGGTTTACTTTTTGGCACGCGAATATTTCATTCCAGTTGGTATGCTTTATTAAACGATTGCTACCTTATCTTTCCCTAGTAGATACTTCTGTTTAATGTTGCGTTTCTCCGCTATTCCGACATTGTTTTTTTGGTCCATAGTAATTCATCCCTTTCACAAGAGAGAATGTTTCGTCATCACATGTATACATATATGCAAAGTTCATCATACTGGGAACTAGCTTGAGCCACTTGATATCCATTTGTTCCTTCTTTAAAAGAGGGCTGAAGGCCCGGGATGATATGAATAAACCTTTCTAACATTCCAACCTGTTGAAAATTTGAGGGACTTGTTTACACTCAGTCGGATGTAAAATCAACGTAATTTAGCTCAAACCGTCGGGTTAACGTAACTAACTCGTACCGTCCATCATCAGATCGATCGTTTAGCAATGTGCATTGATGGCAGTTTCAGCCACCCTCTGGTTCCAGAGGCGACACATGCAGACCTTGACCTTACTGTGGCCTCACACTGGTCAGGGTGAATCGTTTTTCCCCTGATTGTTCCGCAAGATTGGTTGTGCCTCATCTTCACATCGTCCAATCATTTTCGGACTTTATTACCATTGAATTTCCCTGTTTCACTCTTCATTTCGACACAGCATATTTGTGCCAATACGGTTCCTATTATTATAGGAACGGTTATTTTTCGTTGATGCCGTATTCCCTGTACGTTAGTCCAACACAATATCCAGTGTCACTGAACCACACAGATTTGTCATTTCAACAAGTAGCCTTCAGATGATGTTCAAAACATTTCTTGGTATTCTGGTTTGAATGTTATCAGAAAGAAGGAACATCAGTATTTCCATCTCAGTTACTTGTTTGGCCTCACAAGAACGCGTTTCCTTGTAGAGAATTTTAAGTTTTATTGAAAGGTTTACTTAGTTATACGTTAAGTCGATCTCAAATTAACCCACCTTGCCCCCAAATAAGCTCATTGTCCGCTGAGACCTCTAAGTTTTTCGGTGAAGTTACAAAGAACAACTAAAACAACGACGTAAATAGAGAACAACCGGGTTGTTATTTTCAATTCTTCAGTTGAGGACTGTTGCCTGTTACCTTCCGCATGGATCATTGGAAATATTAGTCTGTATACTGGGGCCTCGTATTCCACATTGAGTCCGCGTGTAACCGTGGGTTTTTTTATGCCATGTACTCTTGGGTGTTTCGGTCAATTGCTCCTCTGTGTCTTATTTTCCACCGATCATCGTTTCCATTTGTCTACAGCTGTGGCTGTTTCCTATTCAACCGATGTGACTGAATGACATCGGATTGACAGGCAACTGGCACTGTTGAGTTTTCGGCTTGAAGAGAGCGACGGTTGACAGTGATCAATATCCGAGAGTCATGTGGATATACGTCTGTGCACATTTTAGCATACGGTGAAGTCCGTTACTACTAACCTGGTGCTAATCGTCTCATAACTTACCCATACAAGTTACACCTTTCGTTCGGTGTGCGTGTTGTGTTGGTTCGGCAATGTGGGTTGTGGGACATGTGATCAGATTTTACGGTCAGTGAATATGATAGCCTGATTTGGCACAAACATCAAACGGCACTTTCTACAACTCCTTCGTTAACTGCTGTTGTTATGTTCGCTGTGCTTGGCAAGTTGGCTGCAAACGTTTCGTCACTTTTTAGCGGTGCGTCGGTGGGTATAGGCCATATGTCGAACGACGATACAAGGCAGCGATGATGCCAACTCATCGAAACGCTTGCGCGCGTCGCTAAGTTCAGCCCACAGACCAAAAACCATACCTATACCGGTACAACGTGGTACGCGGAGTGGATAGTGGATGGTAGGTAGTGTCAGTACAGCAAATTCGCTTAACTATATTGTTTATTTCCTATTTAACTTTCTAACCCGGAAAATTTTTCCTGAATTTTTGAAGTTATAATCAAGCTGCCATAATTAGTGACCTAGCGTTAGTTCACAATGTGTCTCAAGACTCGCTTACTGCGACCGGAAAGTATATCACTTTATGCTTATCTGGAGAATAAGATTGGAGTATTTGAGGCCAGCTGTACTAAGTCATGGACAGCCGAATCATAGATAAGGCCTGCTGTTCTAAAGAGTGAACAGTACATTGTTTTCTGGATATAACACAATTCGGGACAAGAATATCAACTTTTTCATTTCAGGCTCAGGTTCCCCAGAAACATCACGAAAGATACTAGTTTTCCTAGAGAGACCTGTAAAGGACTCTGTTGCATAATTTTCAACTCACGGGTGTAGCTACCATTCTTAAAGTTCACTGCGAATCGGAGACGTTCGGTCATGGTCGGGTTAAACTTCGAAACAGAGTGACATTAAAGCAAGTCCAGAGCTAATAAAACCGCTTTCGACTGTAAGCCAAGTCACGGGCCCCGCCTTTGGACTTTACTCATCGTCTTTTACGCAGTATCCCACTTTGCGACCATGACCAGGTAAGCTACCGTTCATTATATTTTGTGGATACTTCACGATTTATTGCATTTTTACCGATGGGAATGAGTATGTTTGGGTCTGTACCTCCTAAAATCATGAAAATGATGTAAATGCGAAGGTAAATGGTGTTAGATATTCCGTGGCATACGCTCACAGAAAGCGTTTATACACAATTATTCAGGTACCTTTTTTATCAGAGACTCGATTGACCAGCCTATTTTCTCTTTCTTTATCAGAACCCTTTATATGTTTTGCTTCTCACTGGCTTGCTGATGACAAGTTTCATTGAGTTCAGATGAAATGCGCAAATGTTGTCGGCTTCCATGAAATAGGCATACTACATCTCCCCTCCATGATCCGCTCGAAACATTCACAAACGCCTTATGAGAAACACAATGAGACTTTCTAAGCCAGGGATTTCTGTCTGCAAAACACCGTTCCGGTTTTATTCCGAATCACTTTTATAGGTTAACTAATTGGCCGATAAGATACACGAGACTTTTAACATTATCCGCTTCGGTGTACACCTGTCGATTGTTACTTCAGTAATTCTCCCTTGAAAACTAACCGGCTGTCATGAGCACACGGAATCGCTTATACCTCTGATGATAGAGTTAGTTGTTTAATTTTAGACACTTCTCAGACTCAAATAGCATAGGAGGTGTCATATGTTCTTTACCTCAGCATCGTTAACCGTGATATCGGTTTTTACGTACTTATGAACCAGACATAAGCGTGAGGTGCGGTTAAAAAGGGTATCTAATGCGTTTCTTCCCTTGTTGAATGAATGAATCACGCGTGTTGCTTCAAGAGGTTGTTTGGAGCATATTAGACTATGTTGCATAGCATCACAGTTCTGTCCACCTAACGAGCTGTTTGGCCTAAAAAATGTCCTGAGAAGTAGCACTGGATGAGGCCTCTTCGATCTTCCGTGTCATGTACTGTGCCCTTTTTCTGGTGCCATTCATCAGCGTCTTACGCTCCACTATGTAGGTTGTTCTTCTGCTAGTCAAGCTATCCTTCCGTAACCTTAGTGTTTTTTGCGTATTTTTGTGGTACGTGTAGGTTTGTCCCCTCATCCAAGTAACCCTCAGCTACCTACAGTAGTCCTAGACGCTTGTTCACCACTGGCGCTAATGCGCTGTCGTGCGCCATTGCTCACACATAATTTTCTATTTTTCGTAAAGCTCATTTCCCATCTTCTTTTGCGTAACAACTTGAATGGCAGCTTTAACTGGACAATGCACCCTGTTATCGGCCACCTAAGTGACAATGTCTGAACTAGGCGAATTTCCCCCGTTAGCTAATCCAACTGCAACCTATTTGTAACACTGTTCAACTTATCGATCAGGACACACCATTGCAGCAATATTTCCATTTCGCGGTCGACCACGTGTACAATCTATTTCTCGGTACGGCTAACGTTACGGCACCAGGTAGATCACGAGTCACTCTTGTACAACCTGTTGCCGAACCATCGTGCCGAACAAGTTCGCCGACTTTCTGTTCACATCTTCCCGCATTGTCTCCGAACGCTCATGGAATGTCACGCTTTCTGTCGTGAGACGTCGTGATAGCTTTTTCGTTGCTCGGTATTCTGTCCAATTACGATAAATTGTTTAGTAGATTGGAGTGTATCCAAATAACGAGTTGGCATCCGGAACCTTGTGCAATTGGGTGTCGTTTGTCTTGGATGTCATATCTTACGAACTTCAGGATGTGTGCAGCTAAAGCCTACTGTTCTTTGTGCGACATTAAATCAGATTATTACTCTTCTTTTTGCGTTTCGACGTCTGAGACCCTTAACTTGTGGCAAGCTAGTCAAGAGTTCTCATGTCACTTAATTATTTCATCTCGAAGAATACAGTTCGAATAAACATCCCCGACCACTAAATCACTACCGGTCTACCTTAATTTTTGTGAACCCTGGGATATTTTCGGTTTGGTGCATTAGTTACTATACCTCAGCATCATTGTCATCCTGGATTGTGACAATGGTGTTGAACATAGGTTACTCATTGGTTGACAACCTTAATGATTTAACTGAAGAGTCATAGTGTTTAAAATCCAGCTGAAGCGTACGGCGCTTCCTTCGTGAATGATTTCAGAATTTTCAAATACAGTTCGCTGCGAAAGTGACAAAAGTAACTTAGTTGGTTAACAGGAACATACACATAAGGTGAAATTTAGATGCCCTGTAAAACATGGGACGATACTTGATGACAGCAGTTCGTCAGCTGGTTGCGCTGCACTGGTTGCATACTCTAAGTAGCTAAGAAATTTGAACAATCGTGAAAATGAAGGTAATACCATCAAATATAACATACACAGAAAAACGCACCAACCAGAACACTGGGCTAGGCACAAAGTAGCAAAGATATTCCCTCAATTGATCAGCCATTTCATCAACCCCTTCTCATCCTCGGAATGTTCACTATCCTAGTGCATTCGTTGCCGGTGTCATCTTGAGTAGAAGTAAATAGCATGTGTCCAAAATGGGAAACTCACTGAACATAAAGTTGTTCGTTACGTTTGCACTCATATATGCTGTGCGTCTTTCAATAGTTGTCTTACATACTGTCTTTACTCTCTTCTTTCAACAAACCATTCGGCTTTTGATAATAAACATAGGGAAGTCGGATCAGATGGTAATTTAGACGTAAATGCATACAGACGTATGATGTTTCTGTTGTATGGACTTTCTATTCCCAATTGGAGATTGTCTTTGGTCTATCACAGAGAATTGTTACGCGGATGGAGGTTTACATTATTCCTTCCGTCCGTATTTTGAATGTCGCGGTCATTATATATCGATAACTTGGATCGCTTTCTCCTGTTGTCTGGATAATTTATGTTTCTCTGAGGAGAACGTCTATCCTCCGTATTTCTTCCAGATAACGAAGCTGTAATGGACGAAGTAAACCACACCGATAGGGTTATCTACCGGCACAACATTGCCCTAACTGGGCGCGCTTCTGATCCGAACGGCACAGGACCTGGAACCGGCGCAGGCGCGGCCGCTGCAGCTGCAGCTCAGCTGTTTGTTCGGGAACCATCGGATGAAGCAGTTGCGAGCAAACTGACACAGCCCATCTTCGTGACCTACCTAGATACGGATAAGATAGAGTTTGAAAAGTGAGTTTCGCCCTCTTATTATTCCAGCAGTTTGAGTCTGAATGATGCAGGAAGAAGGTGTGCATGTTAATTGTGAACACTCTTCCTTTGTATCATCGATCACTATGCATAACGCAAACCATTTGCAGTATAGTTGGGAATAATGCAGTAGACGAAATAAACAAGTTTCTGACCGAAATAGGTAGATTTTTCAGGCTGACTGTTTTTGTTTTTGGGGTCGTAACTGCGCACAGGGTTGGTCGGTTTCGGTTGTTTGTCATTGCCCTACAGTTATTGTGACGTCACTGCCGGAGCTGTCGTTTTGGCTGGCCAGGGGCTTGTAAGGTTTAAAGATCGATTGACCAGGTTTTTTAGTTTGGGCGTGATATCCTCTGGCTGGTTCAACTACCGAAGCGCATTCGCATTACCTTCGATCCATCCTGTCAACTCCTCATGGCAATCTTAGATGGAAGATATGTGTAGTAGAAACTTTAGCTTTATCATAAGGTTCACTCCTTGGGTTGTCTCATACATATTACATGTAAGTGAGCAGCCGGATAAGTGAGGCTAAATTCAACCCGCCCTAGCTGAACAGACCACTGCATGCGAACAAAAACAACGTTCTCGCTGTCATTCATATGTCTAGCTCGCCATTTGGTGTGCTGTAGGCAGTGATAGATTTCTCCCAGTGGTCGTTTGGACAAAGGTTTTCCTAAGTCTAAATTTGGCATGCACTCTGGTTTCTTTATGGCTGACTGAAATAAAGTTGTGCGCAGTGATTTCGTTTCAGGGGAAATCACCACACTGGACAGCGACTCCTAAATTCCACCTCGTTTTTTGCACTGTCATCTATCTGAAGAGAACAATTCATGCGACATCGCGCAACCAAAAATCAACTGGTCCACGTAGTGAATATTGTAGGTTGTTTCGTCATCCAAAACGTTCATTTGTGACCAACTGTGGCCTAGGTGTACCGCAATCTTATTTTCCAATTAGTGGTTTAGACAACTAAAACTTAAGGGTCAGTGATAGGTTCCTCCCGGTAGCAACCTCAAAATGAAGAGGATATATATAACTCACCCAGTTTTATCGCCCCGTGCTAATTCAACGCGGATGGGTTTGTCAGATAGTTGAGTTGCACTCATTATCTGTCTGGGTCCTCCCGAAAAAACCCTCACTTCTGCCATCTTCGAGTGCAACAACTACACTTTGAAGCTTTGTCTGTTTTAGTAACATTTGTTTATTGTTCCTTACCATACGATAGTGGGCTTCATCCAACTTGCTAACGGTAGATCAGATGCTGCTTCCTTTGTGCTTCGGTATGCTTTTAGCGCAGAGTAAAAGCAACGGAGAGACCTGTTGATGGTTTCGACATTTGGAACTGCATTCCCTGAGTAATCATTTCACCATAGTTAGGTTAGTACAAAGCCATTAGCTCACCTGGAGGACACACACACACATTACATATATTGTCCGTTAAAGATCGTACTACTAACACTCCGGCTCCGTGGATTATAGAAACCCAATCGCCTTTCGAATAGCTCTGCGGAACTGAGGATAACTCGCTGACAAAACTAATCATTTTTGTCTGGTAAATGGGCAGGTTACCAGTTTTTGCAGTTCACACTCATTGAATTCCACTGTGGCAACAAGTAATCGATCGATGTATCGACTACCTGCGGGCGGTTGCGGGATCGGTAGAATTGGCATTCCCATCACTCTCGTTTAAACAGTTTGTCCGCTGTCTTGGTGAAACTACTCCGGTCGGTTGGCACCAAAAAGGAAACAGTATTGGACTCGAGCTTCACTGTTTTGAATACTCACCAGCAATGAATATCCTTGGTTTCGCCAGCGTTTAACCCCCCCCCCACATCTGACATGTTGAGCAAGTGGTTTACAAATATTTCACCTGTGCTCGCTGAATACCTAAATTGTCACGTTTGAACGGGTGGACGCGTTCACGCGATGTGATTGGTTTTGCCCAACACCTCTGGCGACGACGCAGTAGCTACCCTAGTTGATTGGTTTTTCTAACTGGTTTTCCTGTTGCACTGTTTTTTCGAGGCTACCCGTGCACCTATTCATTAGTTCAGGCATGAAGCGTAAACCAGCTTCTTGGTGTAAAATGCCGCCAAAATGCAGGCGGAAACAGAAAGGGGAGCTTCACTACTGAAGTGAATTAGCTCGTAAAAGCTGACGATTCTCCATAGCGAACGCTGGTCCGTTAACTTGCCTTCAAACCCTGCTGACCGAATCCCTCTGCTGGTGTTTTTGACCGTCACTGGCCAGGCTGTGACCTGTCAGTGTACCCTGAAATTCACAACACTGCAATTCACGCTTGATTTCTCTCTGGAAGGGAAATAGCATTGGCTTAGGCTTGATAGTTGTGGTCCATGGCATAAGCAGTGGCGCTATTTAGCTACCATCTACCATGCCTTTCAGTAACAGCTGCAGCTACCACCACTACCAATTTGCTCGCTATTTGGAACTTGTGGTACCCGGAACTACTACAACGTGACATTGCTGTCAACCTCTTTGTTGAAAACTTTCTTCCCATATTGTTTGCTTGACAGAATAATGAAACTTTACAAAAGACTGCATTTATTGTGTTGTTTTGGGCAAGCAGTTTTCATGCACACTCCAGCTTCATATTGTAAGTCAGCTTTGAGTAAAGGCTTGGAAGTTCCTAACACAGGCTATGCAAAGTTAATGAAACAACGCAGGTTTTATCAAAGGTGTAGTCAAATTGTTTCTACGGGATTCTGACTAATTTTTTAATGCTCATTTGAGTTCTCTTGTGGATTCAGCAGCATTACAAGGATCATCTCCAATAGCTGATCAGCACTGGTAAGTACCCGCTTGCTAACAAGTGATTATACTTGGTAACTACGACTCATGTGCGGAAATAGTGGTTTAGTCGAAGAGAACCTTCCTTTGTGTGGTACCTTTAAATATATTAAAAACTAAACCGTTCAGCTGTAGCACTCTTTAGGTACCTAGCTGCCATGCCACCGGAAGAAGGCACGAGGGCTGGAATACTGCCAAGTTGTCCAAGCCTAGACAGGAGCAGTCGAAATGCTGAGGTCCGGTTCGAAACACGGACCTTCCGGTCCGTAAGCTCGCGCTTTACCCACTGAGCTTACTCGACCTGTGTTATTCATTCCATATTGACCTCATAATTGTCACGGAGAACTGTAGACGCTTTCGTTAATCTGTATTCGAATCCCAAACACTTCGTACCCTCTGTAACTAAAATTTAATTTATGTCATTCTCATCAGTTTTTTCTGTGGCTGTTCGATCGGCTTCCGCGCTAGGAAACCTGGAAACTTGTCAGTTTTTCTAGCTGCTTGTTTGGATGCGCATTCATTCAAACGATAACCCTATTTTTATTGGTGCCAGTGCCTTGTATTTTTCTTGTCCTCTTCAGGTTAATTACCCTTTCCTCTTTTATTACCGCCTTCCGACTGCTGATAGCTTCATTTCACATCGGCTGCTTTCCAACTTAAGGACAAACAAATGGGGGTAGCCGAATAGGTCATTCTGTCTTAGATTGTCCACACGTTCTAAACTGGGTTTGAAGGTCAAATCGAACGATTTCTGTCGTATTCTCCCTTTGACTTACTAATTTGGGGGTCACAGACTCGGTCAGAGAAAGCTGGCAAATTTTTTATCGTAGAAATCGGAAGGTGATTTTCTTTGGTTAACTGTAAAACATATCATGGACAGAAGTCACATTTGTAACAAAGTTAATATCTTTAGGGTACCTGCATGAGAGCAGCAGCGGTCATTTTTCCGAGGTACAAATAGGTAGTGCATCACGCTGGTGCAAGTGTTTATGCTGTGTTGGTAAAACTCACGCAGCAGATTCGTGACTTCTACACATCATTTTCATCTGCATATTGTCAACCCAGATTTGCGACCGAGGCTTGACAGTAGCCAGTACACCTGACGTGTATCATGATTCCCTTGGGTGAGGTTGCACGTACTATAGGATCCAAATGAGTATCATTCCATGACACATTAAGATGTGTAGTCGCAGTATCTCTTGCGAGTCACTGATTCCATTCCCTCGATTCCCTCCACTTCTGCTTACCTGTTCACCGAGTGTGTGGCGTGTTTCAAGTCGGGTGAGAAACTCAGCTCAACGTCAAATCGCTCAGTCAATTTATGAGCGATGCATTTGATGGGATAATAACAACAGCTTATCTGCCACTCAGTACAGGGTCTCGAGAGCGCTACCTCCAACGGAACAAGGTGGAGTTGCTAGGGTACTCTCTTAACCCGTAAACAGGTGTACTGGTTTTGAATGACCTAAAAAGTGCTTCAATCGCATATTTCAGACATTGAATGTGCAGCGCATAAATTAGGCAGAACACATCTTCTGGAGTTACTGGTGTAATGTGGTGATAGTCATTTATAGGGGAAAAATTGGGTCTCCGCAAACAAGCTGACTTGGCTTTTAACTAGTGCGATTTCAAAAGAGGAGAAATATTTATGTTTGAGGTTCAGTGGAAGTTTTCCTGTGTTTCCGCGAGCCACTTTTGTCACACGACCAATTCTTTCTTCTGTACCGAACAAAAAATCCCCACACTAAGAAACGCGAGGAATAACAATCTTTTTTTAAATGTGAGGGTTTCTTCAGCAAATGACATTCCAGTGTGTGTTTCTTTGCTAGGTTCACCCACCTGCATTCTAGGAATAAGCCCCAATAAAATTGTGGCACCTGATGATGGTACACCCGTGTGGGCCGAACAAGACCCTCATTATTGTGGGTGAACTGAAGGAAACAGTTCTTGATATATGATATAGGAAACCGAAGCGTTATCTCCTAGGTGTTGGGAGCAAATAGCGTCGGATATCTTTGAAATGCATTTGTTAGCGCGTTTATTGGGGACCGAACGTGTTTTGCACCCTCTTACCATGCAACATAACGTTTTCTGAGTTCTTGACATCTGAATTTGACAGTAACCTTGTATTTGATGCACACCTGTCCAGGGTTAGAGGGGAGCAACAGAAATGAAAAGATGTTGCCTTGTTACCGCTTCACACACAGTGTTTACACATATCGTCATCTACGTGACGATACATTCAAGCCGTCGCATTTGTGCGTAGGAGCCCTTGCGTGGCTTTTTATCTTTCTATTTATTTTCATTCTATTTCTTCCGCAGAAGTAAGTCTGGTATTTGGGGTTGGCGTACCGATAGAAAGGAAACGGTGAATAATCACAACTGCCAGGTGAGCCGCTACAAAAAGTAGATTGGTTCGTTTTTAACGGTTACACTTTAATCTCCGCCCTAGTAAACCATAATTCGAATTGCTCTCTAGCCCCCATACTACCTTTTTGGCCGGTATCCTCAACGTGGTCCCACTCCTGCTTCTATGCCCGTAATTAATAAGTCAATGAGTCCTCATCATTGCTGTACCGTAGCATGAAATTATGCTTGCCCCTGTATTGTGTAGATGATTCACATTCCTCACCTTTCCAAATCTATGCCACACTTCACCTCAGGTCTACTGTGCATCAAATGTACAGATTGTGACGTTACGTCGTACTGAACACTTGACCGAAGAAAACCTACGTGATCTTAATCGTCGATCGGAGGAGTCTGGTGGAACAGATCGTACGGCTGCTGGTGCGCCAACTGATATTTTCTTCCCTGGTGCTGGACATGTTAATCCGCTCACTAGTCTACTGCAAACGGCGGCTACTGAGGCCCGAGATAAACCAAATTTGGATGCTTCACATGTAAGTTCATTCACGCATTATCTTGCATACGTTTGTGGCTGTTTTCGAGTTCACATTTGACCTGGTCTACTAGTTTGTCTAGCCAGTATTTGTGAGAGTTATGTAGGTCAGAAACCAATTCATCTTAAGCTCTTTCAGCTGCAGCTGAGTTCACTTGTGTTTCCTCTGTCAACGCCCATGCCATACTTACTGGAAACCTTACAGTGCAACCTTGAGTCGAGTACACAACAACACACACAGATCCACCCATTAGTACCACACGACGATATAGAGACGGATTGACGGACTGGCCTTTTATCTGACTTTTCCATTACATCACTGGACAATTTTTCTCCATTCATTGATCTGTACCATACCACTGTCTCAATAGACTAGCCATTCCCCTGGTGTTTGTTCAAATAACAGGAGTTCTGTTTAGTTGGGCCGTTAGCGCCAGAGTTTGTTTTAGTTCACTTTGAAGATAGCACCACTTTTTCGACGGATTTTTGATTAGTTTTTCGGAAACGCAACTATCTTGCGAAACACTGAGGTGGTAAAACTACACCGTTTGTGTGGTATCGAAGCTGCCAATTTCGGTCATGCTTTCGGGATTCAACCTTTCTTGTGTGATGTATCACACTCACCCACCGCCGCATTAGTTGACGATCTTTCATCCACAACCCGTTGTGTGGATATTTACCTGTGATTTTCACTGTTTACGGCCGTGAAACACTGTGAAGCTGAACATCAGCTAATGTGCTTCATCATTTCATTACTGAGTGAGAAGTCCCTGGTTCACCATGGAGAACATTCACTTGATTGAAGTTTACAAGTTGAAGCGCATTGTGTGAGTAAACATGTCTACTCAGTTTGATTTACGTATTTCCACCACGTTATGTATGCACAGTTAAAAAGGTTACTCATAGACGGTGCTCGTGCAACATTGTTCCTATCTTCGAAAAGTTCTTGTGAAGTTCGTGCGATACCTGGAACGACCAGCTTTTTCTGTTGCATCTAGTGACATTACTGGACCAATGTATCCGGATGAGATCCTAGAACAACAAGAAGGTCCATGTTATAGTTACGGGTTTTCGTTCGATTCATCGTGCACCACCACAGCGCTGATTTATTTGCAAGCATTCTGAGATTTTTCGCACTGGCAAGTTACATTCGTTTGGGTCTTGAGGCTTGTCCTCTGGAAACCCTCCTTTCTGCGTAACCAAATAGGCTGACACTCAAAGATCGTTTTGTCCCCTCAGAAGATTATATGGGGATCTATGAACGAACCTCCCCACTAGTACCAGCAAAGATCAGGGTTAGCCAAGTTTCTTGGTCTCTCTCTCTCTCTCTTCGTATTTTAACTTCTGTTTGCATGGTAAAACGAACATAATAATACAGAATACCCGTAAAACGAGTATGTGGACGTGTTAGTTGAAGGGCAGGGTTTGTAAGGCTAACCACTTATCTTTAGGATATCATACCGTTCCGGAGATCATGCTAAGCATCGGTGATCACTTTGTAGTATCTTTCGATTTTTTTGTCCTGTCAAAATGGGCAACATTTGGGTCTAGATGATCCAATCATTACTTTCTTTTTCAAAACGTCTGCAACGGTTTTAGCCACTCAGTCCGCTTAAACTGGTTATTCTACCACTGGTAACTGTGCTACCAAGAGGAATTTTAGCCACCAAGGGAAAAATGTTTGGGTTGGTTAACTTGAAGGCGCACTTCGGAAGTGAGGGGTCGGGTTCGAAAGACGAAGTTATGGCTTATACATAAATATTAACCACTGTTGTGCACAATATGCAAATACACTATATTGAACTATACTATTGAACGTTAAAAAATCAGTTATCGTTTATCCCTACAATCTAGGGTTCTAGACCCCACGTTGTTGATTAATCAATGCTGACTACATAGCTCATCCAAACCGGTTTATGCAACCGAAGGAGTTGTGCTGTAAGCCTTCGCACTGACTTCCTATTTGCATCGTACCAATACTGCTTACAGGGATCGATATCAAAGCATGTATTTTAATATATTTGCTCAGCTTAACCAAAAAACTGGTACCCTTGTAGCCGCGTAACCCTGGGTCTGTTTACGATAAACGCAAGGGAAACCTTAGGTATTGTCCTACCAAAAAACTTACGAGCATCGTTCAGGCTTTTATCCTTGATAAGAATCATAAACAGTGTACATCATCACTCTCTCTCCTGATACTGGCTGAACACTACGAGCTGCCGATGAGTAATGTGATTGAATTGCATATTCACAAGGACTCCTCTAGGAAGCCGTCATCATCATCGTCATCGGCAGTATGCCATCACTGCAGGAGCCAGTGGGGTATGTGAATTGAACATACTGGGGTATGTGAATTGAACTTCTCAGGCAAGGAATTTGTGACAGTCGTCCTGTCTAAGTGCAAGGTCATAGCTTTAAGCGACCACCCATGGCTGGGTAGCAGTGTTAAAATACTGCCCAGGAAGTTACGGGTCCGAATCCTTGTCAAGGTTCGTGAGGCCACACTTCTGACAACCCATAAAGATGCCACCGTTGTACATTGCTCTTCATCTTTTCAGCATGAGTTAAATTTGCTTTACAAGATGACGTTTCTCGGTATTTACCAAATAAGCACAATCGATCCTAACAATCTTCCTCACCTGATGCATTGAGCTGATATATGCTTACTTGTCGGACATCCAGTGCAGCAGGGCATGATTACTGCTGTAGGTATCAGAAAACTAGCCACAGCGAACAGATGTCCAATTATTTTCTAACCGTTTGAAGGCCTGAAGATTTTCAACATAGCTGAATCGTTCATTCTGCTTAACGGATCATAGTTTAATTTATCACAACCACATGCTTTGCGCAGCGTCAGACTTTTCTGTAACCACTTGGCAGCTCTTATTAGCTGGTATAGTCAAATTTGGTGTTCATACTTGAAGAGCTCGCGAAGTACCTTTGGTCGTGTTAACATCTATCCTATCGCCTACTTGATCTTTAGTAAAACATCCTCGTTGTTCTTGCTTGAATTTCCCGTGTTCCAGGAAGCTTCCAGTTATAATCCGAACGACCTGAGTTTGGAACAATACTTCAACCCCGATGGAACACTCAAATCTGTGATTGATGTCGGTCGTCCAAAGTCGATGACAACCAAAGTTAAGACATTCAAGGCCCGTCTGTGGCTCTGTCGAGACTTTCCTCTGTCTCTGAAGGATCAGGTCATCCCAATAATCGACTTAATGTCTGAATACAACCCATACTTCCATAAATTGAAGGAATTTTTGACCAAACAACTACCTGCTGGATTCCCCCTTAAGATTGGTAAGCTCTAAAAATTACCCCAAACTATCGTTTTGCATGAATTTCCCATCGTGAAATTGTTTTTTTTCAATGGTGTTTAATCATTTCACTTCGTTGAATCTGTCCTGTTTTTACTAAATCTAGGACCTAGAAATTTCGGGCGGCACTACCGACTGCCATTCTTATGTGGTAGCCCATGCGCACTACCTAGTACAGCACTCTATTCGTTTCACTGAACCAAGTAAAGTAGTAACATGCTTTCGTGGAACGCGTGGGCGAAATCTACTTTTTGGCCATGCGAACCACGCTGTTATTTCCTTTAAATATCCCGGTATTCATGTGATCCAGAATTTCCCGCTGTATGCCTATTGATTGACTGATTGCTGGTGAACGGTCTTTCGGTTCAGCGTCGCGCAAGTTATGGTGTGCTTTTCATCGTTTGTTTTTGTGACAGCCGTATACAATATTGAGTTTTGCCACTAAACCAGTGTAGCTTGGGCGCCCAAGTCAATATTGTGCTGAAAAATTCGAAATGCACTGTGCAGCTGTTTCATGCTCTCCTCCGTACCTCCACTTCTTGACACACGAGGCAATCGGCACTAGACAGATGCTTCACTCATTAGAAATAATCGTCATTTGGTTGCCTACTAATCACCCAGCCAAATAAGCTTTGTCCGAAGGACTCAGCTAAGCTCAAGGATCGAATCATCTATTTCGAGCACTCTACGTTAAAAACTACCTTTACCCGCTTTGCTTCTCTCTGAACAGCCCTCGTGTACCACCGCTAATAATCTGGTTAGTCCACACAGAAAGGAGAACTAGCGGACTGCAGTTTTGTTCCTGTCGGAGCTCATCATTATTATTTTCGCATCTTTTGCGATCGATGTGCTTGCAACCGTGGCCTTATAACAGCAGCAACAACCACTAGACGAGCCGCTCGATAGTTGTTCTGCTTTTTACGTGAGCCGCTGTGCCTCTGAAGTTTTTACGGCGAAATATGAACCATACACGGGAATTTTTCGCGTGATCATTCATTTCGATTTCCTCCCATTTATTGACTTCTTTAGAAATTCCCCTCTACCACGTACTGAATGCCTGCATCTCATTCGGAAATGTATATGGACAAGACAATGCAGTCTATGGTGTGTCAACGGTACCTCTCAGTGGTGCCAACTCATCACCAGGTGTACGCACCTCACACAGCGGCTCAGGTGACATTACGAATCAGCCGCTTATCAACTCGTCTAATGGATCGGTTCCTGAGGCAGTGAAGTGTATCGTGGACGAAAGTGTGTTCGACGTCGGCAAAGGTTATCATATCATCGGTAGGTTACCGACAGAGTACATCACCTTGTACTCTGCATTTTCTGTCCGGCTGGATTTTCGAATTCAAACAAATTTTGTTAACGAAGTAAGAGCATTGCATCTGTGTTGATGGCTGAATTCAGCTTAAAGTTTCATCCAACGTACATGAGTTGAGTTGCTTCACATATCGTAGCGAATAACAACTTTTGTCCTCTATTCCCGCGTTTTTCAACAGCATCCATTATACATTCCGGAGGGTACAAATCATTAAACACCAATAGGAATACGCAAGTACTTGGTCGTGCAACATTCTGCTCCTAACATCTCCACAAAAGTAAGCAGATTCGGCGATACCACCAAATGAACAGTGGCCTTCAGATAGTTTAGGTGGAATGTGCGAGCTACTGGATGATAGGATTGCGTTTTAAACCCAAGCTCTCGCAGCATCACGTCGCTTTCCTCTCGCAACACACATTAAGGTTTAGCGTCCCTATGGCTTGTTATTTTATTTATGTATTTATTTCTCGTGAGTATCCAACTCAATCATTCGTCGCAGTGGACAGTGCGTCTGAAGATAGATTGAGTACCGTGTAGATGCTGTTGGAGAATTTCCACTAGACTTATAACTGCAACTATGTGTACACTTGGTGCATGGTGAATGGGTAGTAAATGAAATGTGCTATCTTGGCACACCACACTAGCCATACAATTGGAAAAAACTCTTTGGTAGCGTACAGCCGATTCCGTTCCTATTGAGGCTTACCAGGTTGACGTAGTTCCCGACTTTCCGGCAACCACGTTCTACTTGAGCACCAAACTGTATGCCAGTGGCCAACTACGTTCCTCCACAGATTACTTTGGTGTTAACAGGAAACTCAGCTGAATCTTTCGTTTATGTTCTTCAGCTGAATGTGCTGCTCATGTTTCAGATGGTACATTATTCAAGATATCGCAGCATATTGTTTAGTTCAACACACCGCGTGTAGCATTACTGGAAACTTCTCAATAGTCTACTGCCGGTTTATTTTTAAAGCGGCAGTTGATCGGAACGATCCAACAACTGTGGTTGGAGATTACAGCAAACCATTTTTCTCGTCGCTGTCGTGTAGTCTGTTGACTTTGCCCGTTTGCTGGCTTCATACTTCGACTCTATTGGAATCTACGAGCTCCCTGATTCTAACTTTGTTGTTATCTAGTGGAAAACTCACCGGGGCATTATGGCGCGTTGGATGAAGAAGAACAAATGGTTCAAATGGCCGTACAGCGCAGTCTGATAGAGTATGGGGCAGCTGAAAACCTCATGCACCGTGGTTACTCACTGGTATGTTCAACATTATTCATGCATTTATCGACCCCAGCTACAGTTTCTGTTGTTAGTTGAAGGCTTCTTTCCTCAGTTATCCCACGGAAGCATGGGTGCTCGTCTGATCCCTGACGGTGTTTTGTTCGTGACATAAGGCTGCCGTGTGATAACCGCTCCGTATTTACTCGGCAGAATTAGTGTACCATTTCCGTGCGAGTAAGAGCCCGGTGGTCTCACATAAGCGTTAACATGCGGTTGTCACCAGTTTCTTGTTAGTGCCAACCTGACCGCTTCTGCTCATTAACTGGGCTAAGCGAATTTTTTCGTCGACGCAATTTATTGTATTGAGTTTTTACTTGCAACTGGCTCAGACTGGATTAGTTTAATGTTGTTCACATCGCTCGCGGTAATGCCACTTCAGAATGCTATTGGCGACGGGAGTCGTCCGACCTTCTGAACATGACTTACTATTCGAGTTATTTTTTAAAAGCACCTTCGGAGTACTGAACTAAGCCATATTAGACTTAAGTGTTGGATCCATCAGCCTTGCGAAACCGTTCCAAGAGATTATCGAGAGCTTAGGCATTCTTCAGGGTGATAGTGTACAAAGTGAAATAACCTTACCGAGGAATGTTCGTCGTGTGCTTGTCATGTCATTTAGTGTCCCAGCAAGTTAGTGCAGCACCAAGTTCAACGATGGTCCGCCAAACTAGGTCAGCCTTTGTTCAAAGTTTCCATTCTAGTGCGCATGATAACTCTCGTGGAGGCAGGATTTCTTCTTCCATCTCTCACTTCGTTGTACCGCTTAAATGACCTCGTCTTTTAACTTTTTGTTTATGCAGCGTAAGCGGAGCATAATAGAGGCCAGAGCGGACGAATATGTGGAACCGGAAGAAGCATGGTTGCAGCAGTAAGTCGCGTTTGGCTTTTCTCACAAGTATGAGTAAATTGAAAACCTAGGCACATGTGGAAGTGAAAACAAGACACCAATACTCAACCGATGGTTTGGTGCTTTACGGAACGAGTTCATCTTGATTCGTCACGCCCGTTACCAATAAGCTATGACCAGAGTGACATGAACCTCTGGTGAGGTGATCTTGGCACCCGTCTAATCGATTGTCACCCACACCTTTGAAATGTGCTTTTTCAGTGGTTTTTGCTTAGGGATACTGATCAGCTGTCACACAACCGACAACGTAATGACTTGATGCGGTGCCTGAAAAATATACCCGGCCTTAGATCCATTGGTGCGTGTCGTACGCGAAGTTAGGGAATCAAGAATCAGTTCTCTTGCTCTTATTTGTTTCCTACACCCATTCCTCCAACCTTCATCATCCGTGTGAAAAAGGGCGGCGACCCAAACCACCATACCAGTCCAAAAGGTTCAAGGGTGCCAAACTTAACTGAACTGTAAGCTGCGTACTGGTTATGCGTTTGGTCATGCATCCAACAGCATTTGCAAAGAGCACTCTGGTTAGTCGTACCTTAGTTGGTGACAAGCGGACTTATAACACACTCATCATCATCATCATCATCGACAGCATGACATCAGTGTTCAACACCGATGCTTCACTGCCATACAACCATGGTTTATTTGAAAGCCTTATTGTGAAGAAAAGAATAAAGATGGACAGGGAGGGGACTTACTGCTGCCTTACTACAACCATTCCGAGGTGCCTACACCTCCAAACACTCATTCAGGCAACCTGGATAGAAACTGACAACAAGATCGCCACCGACATCGGTTGGCAGCCATATCTTCCAGCGTCTCCAACCAGGCGCAGTGGGGATCACGCGGTCCCCATCCTGGTAGGCGAGTAGTACCGACAGCACCCAAACGTTTCGTGATTTCTTTCATACCCTTCTGCCACTCCAAAGGTTGGCCACCTCTCTGCTTCCACCACTCTGATTTGGGCATGGAAAACAGCACTCTCTTCGGCAAACGATGGTTAGGCACACGCAACACGTCCCAACCAACGCAGCTTCTGGTGCTGGACACATTCTTCAATGGAATTACCCGTTGCACAACCGAAAACTCGCTTTCTAATTGCCTCGTTACGGATACGCCGACGCCAACCCACACGAGCTATGGTTCTGATAAAACGATTGTCAAAAAACTGAAGACGTCTCAGTTCCGCTGCTCGAACAGGCTGATTCCCACAGCCATGCAACAAAACAGCCCGCACTGTAGCTTGATGCACACGTCCCTTGAGGTTCAAGGTACACCACTTTGACGCCATAGGTGTCTCAAAGTGCAAACGCGATCCGAGCCTTGCAGATTCGTGCACTGACCTCATCTGTCACACTGCAGTCAGAACTAATACAACTTCCAGTGCCTCTCCCTGGATTGTAAGTGGCGTGTTCAGTGACTGCATGTCCACGGGCGTGACCTTACACTTTTTGGGTGCGAAGTGCATACCGAAGTACGGGGTGACTTTGGTCAGTTCATCCAAAAGCACGCTTCTCTTCGAAGATGAGAACTATGTCGTCTGTATATTCCAGACCGACAAGGTTTTCGTCACAGGTTACTTGAACACCGGGGTTTTGGAGACCTTCCAGCGTTCGTCTCATTGTTTCATCGATCACGAAGTTAAACAGGAATGGGGGGAGTGGGTATCCCTGACGGACACCACTTTGTGTGCGGAAGCTTTTGGAGAGTTCGCCGTATACTCTCACACGAACTTCCGAGGCATTCCTTGATGGGCAAGCGTGTCAAGCAGAACAGACCTGTCAACCGAGTCAAATGCGCCTTGGGAATCCAGGAATAATAGAATTGTGGGTCGCTTATAAGTATGGCGTTGTTCTAGCACCTGACGAAGGCCGATGTGATCGAAATAACCCTTAGTGGTGAATATCTGTCTTCCAGACGTTAATGCCATCCGTCGTAAGGCGGCGACGACCGTGAAAGTTTGGTCACTGTCCTGTTTGCATAAGACGTACCCAAGCTATTGCAGCACAATACATGTTAAGCTTCGTATTAATTCTGATATCTCGTCTTCTTCAAGGGGATTTATTCTACAGACGTCTATGCGGCACTGACTTCGGCCTTGGTGGTTGAGCCGAACTTGGCAATTAGCTTGCAAACGTTTCGTTCCCAGTCGAAAGGAGATCGTCAGTGCGTAGTTGACGTCTCCTCTACCGAGGACGAAACGTTTCCAAGCTAATTGCGAAACACAGCGAACAGGTCAACGACCGTCTGATCAACCATCAGTACACACACCCGAGCTACCAAATTGATAATATTGATAACATTCGCGTGCCCGTTTGCAGCGATGAGAGGATCGGCTAAAGAGAGACCGCATATTCCTTGTACATTCATATTCATGCTGAAGCCACTAAGCGAAGCACACTGAGTGATGATATCGAGGACCATTCTTAGCTCTCCTGTCTAGTTGTTCAGGCCACCGGGGTCGTGGACATCTGTGAGCAGCTGAATAAAGTATGTTTCGTTGCTCAATCACTTAAGTTTGAAAAACATTGGAAATAGCGTGCAACCCCCCCCCCCGCACACCATCAGCCAACTCGAACGCTGTTGTCCTCTATATGTATGGCTTACCAAGAACTTACGTGCCTTAGAAGGGTATTTGATAGAAGCTATGGGCCTACCCTGTACACCATCATCATTATGGGACAGCAATATCGGTGTCCACACTGATACTTCACTCCCTTAGAAACACAAAGTTCATCTAATAATTTTTGAAGCCTTAGAATGAAAAGAAGGGAAAACAGTAAGGGATGGGACCTGGTGCTGGTCTATCGCAAGCATTTTGAGGTGCGTAAATCTCCAAGCGTTCAATCAACTTGTAAAGAAACTGACAATGCCAGTGACATCAATCAGCCGCCATTTCTTGCAATATCCCCAGCCAAGTGCAGGCTGCGTCACGTGGACCTCATTCTGGAAGACCTACAACACGCGAACTTTTCGTAATCTCTTTCACACCATTCTGCCAAGTCATACGTTGTGCACTTCACGATTTGTGCCATTCCAATGAAGGCAAGAACAAAACCATGGCCGAGTTATCGTAGTCGGTGCTTCTGGATGTTTTCGAAGTTGAAGTATCTGCTTTTGAGGCATCGGTGGTCAAAAACATGAAGATGCCTTACGTCATCTGTCCGCAGAGGCCACGTCTTGCAGCCATACAACACAGCCCTTACTGTAGCCTGGTACATGCGACCCTTAAGACCCCGTGATATGCCTTCTTGATGCCATAAGTGACGCAAATTGGCAAAAACGTGCTTCGGTCTTTGAGATTCTCGCGCTGACTTCATCAGGCACATTTACATCAGAGCTAATAGAACTACCGGGTATGCAAAATTATCCACAGCCTCCAGTGTCTCTTGAATTATTAGAGGTATGTTCGGTGACTACACTTTCTGAAGCATGAGTGCACTTTGAAGGTGCAAAGCGCATGCCGAAGTGTGGTATGACGGTGTTCAGTTTGTTGAACAGGGTTGTCTTCAGATACGAAGACAGTATCCTCTGTTTACTCCAGGTCGACAAGGTTCTCATCAACAACAATATGAACACCGGGGTTCTGAAGACCTTCCAGCGTTTGCCTCATTATTTCATCAATGACTAATTTGAACAAGAACGGAGAGAGTAGATATCTTTGTCGGACACCACTTATTGTAGGCAAGCTTATATGGAAATCACCATACACTCTCACTTGCCCAGAATTATGTGAATATAGATAATGCATTATGTTCACAAACTGTGGCATACCCTATTGAGCAAGTGTAGTTAACAGTACCATCACCTTTCAGGATGGTCGGATTTAAGTAGCTGATAGGAGTCTTTGAAAAACTAAATGATGAAGATATGCCAATAGTTCATCACGTCAGCTGCGTGTCACCGTAGGTTTCCGTTCCATGCTTAAACGATCCGGCAGTCTCAGTTAGCACTCCATGCACCAGAAGAAAGGCGTTTCAGGTGAAGAGGCGTGAGACACTGTCAGGCTGTGTACGAAACCGACCCCCTGTTGTCATAACTCTGGGTCTTTTTTGTTGCTTTCACGAATTGCTTGGATGGATTGTCCTTTAAGTAACTCTGCTCCCCATTAATTCCTCCTTTTACGTACTTCATCTTACAGAGCAATTGCAGCAAGCTTGAGTCTCGATGGTGCGGAAATTCCGGTTACCAGTGCAGATGAAGCTTACCTAAAAGTATTAGAAGAATCTCGCCGCGAGCAGGAACTTGAGGAGCGACGTCGTCGTCAGGAGGACGAAGAGTTAGCCCGTGTTCTCGAACTTTCCACCAGAGAGAAGTGATTTGCTGGGGCGCTTATACAGTCCGGTCGAATTCACCTCCTTCCCACCTACCCACCCACGTACCCATCAGTATGTCCATATATTTTGTTATGCTAGTTACACATACCATATACACATATCTTGCAGTCCTGAAACTTTATCCTCTCAAACGTGCAAGTTATCCCCTTGGCCACCAACTGACATTCAACTAATTCATGCATGGAAGTTTCTTCCCAGTGGGGCCACTGACGTGTACCCCGCTCCCCAGGTTCACCATCTATCTGCCCTGTGCACGGAGCCCTCCTGTTACATTAGCCCACGATTCACCCTCAGATAATCTGCGTTCGTACTCCACTTCCGCATCTTCTTCGTTTTTGTTGACTTTGTTTTCCCACTTATAATTTCCTACTTAGTTGCTTCGTAAGGCCTTCCCCTCGGTGTCCGAAACTGGCCCAATGCACTCTAGTCACTGACACTGTTCAAGCCAGTGCATCATTTTGCTGATCTTTCAGTATGTTCAGGTAATATCTGAGTAGAACACTACCAGCACTATCCCTTTCAATGTCTGTTTCTTCTGTCTGTGAGTTAGGAACTTTGGTAAAACAATGGGAAACGTCATTTCTCATCTCGTTATGCAGCAGTTGAGTTTCGAAAGACCATTACTGTACGGAATACTCCGGGATTTGCAACGTAACTCCTCACAACTGAAAAATGCATCAGACTCCTCAGTCACTTCGCAACTTCACCATATAGGTACACTTTCGTACGATAGGATGCTGCTACAAGAACTGTGCGGTCAGAGGAATGTCTCGTAGGAGCCAAGCTTATGGCCCGAAATTGGATGCCCATCAGATGGGAGGTGACCTGTTCCCCGAGCTTGGCAGCTGGTTTGAAAACGTGTTTCGGCTTCCGTAGTACGCGTTGAAGGTGCTGCTCGTGTGATGGCGAAATATTTGCACACTAAGTGCCAAGTTCGCTAGGAAGATTAACATCCAGTAAACGCATACCAGCTATCAGTATTTAGACAATTGCCCGGACATTATCTTTGCTCTGGCAGCAGTCTATGATTATGGGTTCTCCTTTTATACAGAAGGCCTCTTTACATGCAGCAACCATCCCTGGTCTGAAATGAGGCCAGTGATATGAAAAACCCGCAATGGGATAAGCGGGAAGCAACGATCAATTCCCTATGATGTTCGCCCAGTACGCGGTTCATTCTCATTAACCCCCATGACAATCACCTTGTGCCCGCAACTGATTCCCATCCACAAGCGTCCAGTAAAAACGGACTGCCATCAGGTGGGGAGGCGGTCAACTCTCCACTGCACATTAACCAGAAAAATTAAGCGAGCCCACAACCGCTACTTTGCTCCCAGGCTTAGGAGCAATCAGTATTGCGTGGAAGATGAAGACCTGCTTTGACAAACAGGTCTTAGTATGATGCTTGACTGAACATGCCGACTGAGTGACATTGTCATTTTACTCAAGGTATTCCGCTGCCCTGCTCTTGTAGCGCGTGCATTCGCATATGCGTTTGTTTCTTGTCGGGATGTCACTTGACTAGATGCGAGTTGAATGCGACTGCGCGATTCGTCTAGTGCATGTTGTGCATGCGTACAAAGCTGGGTGTTCATCTCTCGGCTGCACACGTGCGATATCTCATTTGTTTCAACTACACACAAAAGTACACATTGGACAGTCAAAAACACTAATCGTCCCCGACAGGCTGACTACTGACAAGAGACACGAAATTCTCCAAAGGCATATTAGCACTTCGTTCACATCCACCAACCGGGTAGGATATCAACGTCCATGCACCGATTAACTGTGCTCAATTGAAATTTTTATCAAAGCACAAGAGATTCCGGGTTAACCAGTCAGCTTTGTCAAGAATTTTGGCACGCTCCATATTTACTCGTTACCCGGCGATTCAGGTTCTGCAAGCAGGACTGGTTGCTGCAAGAGGAATCGTCAATGCCACGCATTTGTACCGATACCCACTACGTAGTTCTGGTTAAGTACACTCAACGAACGTTAACATGCAATGGAAATGCTAGATTAAAGATGCCCAAAAACCTGAAACACAGTGGTCTCTCTTGAACATAAATCGCTGAGGTGCAGTAATACAAATGCTGTTAATAATTGTCAGTAACAGGACTGACAAGCCTAAGCCGTCGCCGAAGAATGCCCGTTGTGAACCTAACTGAAACCGATATGCCAGTATAGCTTAGGTATAAGTCACAACGTTTCCCAACTCGTCTTACAAATCTCCCGAATAGACACAGTTAATTCAGATATTCACGAAAGAACCAAAGTGTGGCTCAAGCTTCCGATTAGAAACAGGTGTCTGAAAACACTGTCAGCCCGTTTGAGTATGAAGATGTCGCATTCGCGGGAGCTTCTTCCAGGAGCGATCACTTGGTTGATATAATTCAGTAGCCAACTACCAGCGGGGATCCTTTTTAGCTGGTCCTCAGGTGGTCTTTCCACCGAGAGGCAACAGCAAGTGGGGTTGTACCAGCAATTGTGATCCAGTCACCAAAAGAAATTTCCCACGAAAAAGTCAACATGAACTTTCAGTTCAGTCGCTAAGCGTAATTATTTTTAGTACAACGGATACCGCTACATGATTCAATGTAATAGTAACATCAACCAGTGGATGGCCAGTGGGAGAGCACAGCAAAGGCTTCTATGAAGGTCCAACAAGTTACAGTAGTAGATAGCCGTTTATTTGTAGTTTATGCCGCTCCCAGCATACCAAAACCATAAAAATAGAAGAAAAGTCCAGATCCATCATCACAGTGGGTGAATGTGAGTTGAGAAGAGAAACCATGTTAAGCCCTTTGACGAGTTCCGTAGATTATTGCCTTGTTACTTCGGGTCTTTGTGCACACTCACATGGGTTTGTGTCTATCACACTAGTCCAATCTGGTAGCGTCTTCTTCTCCAGATAGGCAGACCGTTCCAGTGAGCGCCCAGGAAGGCACTCAAGAGCGCCGAATATGGCACCTAGATTGTGTGGAAGATGAACGAAGTCTTACAACAGACTAAGAAAGCATATAAAATGAACGAAAACCGCCTTTATCCGGCAGGACAAATCTACGTACTGATGCTGGCCTGAAACCCAGATATAGTATAGATTGATTTAGCAATGTGCTGCGCGAGATGTGTAGGCAGTCCAAAGCTTGTTTTTCACGGTACATGATAAAACCATGCCGAATGCCTGTCTTCTCCTCTTAGAAAATTCCGGTAAATTTAAACAGGAGGTTCGAATACGCACAATTAAGGAAAAACCAACGTCAGGATACAAACACACAAGCACGTCATGTAGGATGGTTTTCCTACCAGCTAAGCTATGAAGGGTGCTGGATTACATCATATTTATACAAGTAGACTCCAACGGAACGCCTCTATCTGATGAGGAAAAGTGTTAAGTGCCACTGGTCAGCCAGTTGGCTGACCTCTATAACGAAGCAGGCTCCGACAACTAAGTTACCAAAGGTTCATCACAGACTAGTTTATATTAACTCACAGTTACCGTGCTTATCACAGGTAGAAAAACGTAAGGTTTGGTCATTCTGCTATAAACAGTGTACCAAGGGTAAAGCAGCTTCGTCCACTCAAGTCTTGTTCACTGAGGTAGTTCGAGATAGCGAAATTAATAACCGGAAGATCCGTGGTACGAAACCAACCACTACATCTCGACTGCCCCCGTCTATGATTGGGCAACCGGGCAGTATCTTGGCCCTCGTGTGGCATGGCAGCCAGTCACCGAAAGAGTGTTACAGTTGAACAATGTTCTGTCCGATAAAGAACCGACGCGAGCTATCCTGCGAAACGCGAAGTATAGGGCCAAGGCAGCGTAACCTACGGAGTGTGATGAGTTGATATATGAGAGGAGTTACTTTTTGTGAAGACGGTCTGGCATACCTCGGATTCCTCGATCCAATGTCCCAAGCAAACCGGCGCGGTGATTTGGAGACACCGAACATTTTAGTCCAGTTTTCAGCTCACAAACCATGTACCGGAATGCAATGCTTCAAGCTTTGTATATAGGAGCTTTTAACGTCCGTACTCTATGTCAAACTGGCATGTCTCCGAAACACGCATACAAGACCCAAGCGTGGTTATGCATCTCAGAACGCCAAGGATGAATTCATCTCTTTCACATTCTTCCCTCCGTGTGTCCGATGACTCGTGGAATATACGGCGTGGGAGTTGCACTCAGCCCCAGAGCTGAACGCACCTGGCTGAATTGGATCCCAGTGATCAGAAACCTTTGCGCCGTCCGGTTATCCAGCTTAATCAAGCTCGCTGCTTCTAGGCATAAACAGTGGTGCCTGTTTGTAGTGTCGACTTATGCCACAACGGACTGCAGTTCTGATGCTGAAAAGGATACTTTCTATTGAGAGCAATCTGGGCTCACTCGTCAAGCAAGCACTAAAATTGTGATCCTTGCAGGCGATAGGAATGCTCCTTGAAATCACATTTGGGCGGTCGATTCGGAGTCGACGTTCGCCGCACAGACAACGGAGATCGACTCCTTCAGTTGTGTGCTGGTCACGAACTATTTCTGGCAAGTACGTACTTTCAGCGAAAACGTTCGCATCGCGTAACAAATTTGTTTACCTGAACAGCTATATCAGTCCCGCTGGTCTCGCGAAAGATGATATTTCCATCCAGACTGGGAAGACCAGAGCAGCTTTTGCGAACCTGCGTAATCTGTGGCGTAGGCGTGACATGAGCTTAACCGTCAAAGGTCGAGTTTACAATGTCGCGGTGCGCTCCATAGTACTATACGGATCGAAACCTGGTCGCTGCGCGCAGAAGACGTCGAAAAACATTCAGTGTTCGACCATCAATTTCTTCGGAACATTACCCGCGTGTGGAGGGAACAACGGATAAGCAATGATGAAGTACGTCGAATGGTATTCTGAATAAATAACTCACCTACGATAGATGGACTGGTCATACTGCATAGGTTGCGCTGGTTTGGCCACATGCTTTGTATACCAGTCGACTGACCTTTTCGCACAACCACGTGAAAGGTGGAAACGAGCATGGGGAGGTCAAACGCTGTCTTGGCGGCGAAGTATAAAAGCCATTACCAGCAAACTCAGCTGCGCTGGTCACTGCCATCTTCCTGGATGGGGACCCCGAGACGAGGCGCATCAATGGTTAGAGACATTGTCAGACATGGCCCAGTCGCGCCATCAGTTGCGCTCGTGCATCCAAGCTATTGCCTTCGATGCACAGCTTCATTCCCAATCCCTCCACCAAACAGTCCAGACAGTCAGCGAAATACACTCATTTGCAAATAAATTCGGTTTTACGAGAGACCCACCTGGAACCCAGCTGGATCTCTCGTTTACGATGTTTTTAAGCAACTGAATGTGCTGCACCAGGCTGCCTCATGTTTCAGTTGTTACGATATTCGAGGTGCCGCGATACATGTATAGACGTAATACACTACGCATAGGGTTGCTGGAAATTCTTCAACAACCCACGACCGGTTTCGCCCTTCTTGGAGCTCATTAGGTAGGCGCAGTCCCCGAGTTTCCGTCAACCTTATGTTCGTGTAATTTGGTCTCAACTAGAACATAACGTTGACGGAAACTCGGGGACTGCACCTACCTGATGGGCCCCAAGAAGGGCGAAACAGGTCGTGGGCTGCCGAAGAGTTTTCAGCAACCTTATGAGTAGTGTACCAAGTCCAGACAGTCCTTCAGTTACGCATCAACTTATCAGCTCACGCCTCCAATACACAGCTACTATGCACAGCAACTATAGCCTGATACACAATTCCCTTGAGATTCAGGGATACACCGCTTTGACGCCATAGGTGTCTCTCAAATGCGATCCAAGCCTTGTATATTCATGCACTGAATTCATCGGTCACACTACAATCGGAACTAATCCAACTTCTAAGATGCGTCGGGATGTATGCAGCTGCCAAGACAGACGGACGTCGATCGGTCCACCTACAAGCATGAGGTTTGAGTTTAATCCCATCCAATCTTACAGCAGAACTTTACACAGTACAGGTACAAAGCGCATGTCGAACCGGGCAGCAGAACTACTTGGGTTATTTAGAATGGTTCATATTTCTAAAAGGGTTGATCCGAGAAGCGCGATATTGTCTGCGTACTCAATGTCCAGGGGTATATTCATCCCTCAGGTGTTAGAGGCAGGCAATGTTTGGGCAGCACATCGATTACGAAGTTAAAGAGGAGAGAAGAGGTAGGGTGGTCCTGCCTGTCATCACTGGACGTGGTGAACTTAGTAGAGAGTTTGCCGTAGGCGTATCCACGAGAGGAGGCCTATAGTCATTATAAAAGACAAGAATTAAGAGGGGACGTTTTCCATTGTCGGATATTCCTTAGCTTTAACTTTTGACAGAACCGAAAGCAAGTGTTGAACTAGCAAGACCATTGTTGATCGTCAGGAAAAATGGCGAATTTCCAGCACTTGTCGCAGAGTGAAGACATGATGATACGACCTCAACCACGGCGAAACCGAGTTTGATTCTCACGAGTACGACCCCGTAGGTTAATGTAACTGGGAAGCTAGAACTACCAAACTTATACCCGAGAGATTTTCCAAAGATGTCCTTGCGTCATGTTTGAATGTTGAAATCACTGTGGAAGCACTTCAAACCATCGGCATCCTGTTATCATTCAAAATAATTTGCAGTAGGTCAGCCACGAGGGATGAAAACCGTCTGGATTAGGGGCTTTGTTACGCTGAAGCAATGAAATTCCGACGAGAAACTTGTATCGATGTTCCATTCATTTTCACATAGTCCTCCTAGACGTTGGGTGGGTGGGAGCCAGCTGAAGTGTTCCTCAGCGAATGAATTGGGGTTCAATCCGTCTCGGAGATCGTTTCGCTAACACCTGCTCTCCTCGGATCAGTTGGCCAGATCAGCTGGGGTGCGGCAAAAGCTTCCTCCGTTTCCAAACCTTTCGTTCTGTACTTCTTGCGGTAATCTGTCGGAGCGCACACTGAAACAACCAATAAACACCGTTCACCGCGTCGTGACGCACTGACCTTAATTAAGCCAACTAGCCGAAAACGTAGGGAAAAATGTTTAATGGAATGGAGTCCAGTAAAGCGTACGCAGCTCTGTGCCTGAGTACAACCCCGTGCCTTAGATAATACGAGCCGCTGCATCAGGATCACCAGACACCTGAAGGAGAAATGTGGGCTAGTCATGAATTTGGGTGTACGGCCGAACTGGGTTCTGATCCACAAGGCAGTGAGGATTTAGGGTTTTGTTCAGAGACCCTTTCCCTATATTCTGACCCAAAAGTTTGAATCGCGAGGTCCCGGGCGTTGGGTTGGATAGGCCTTTCCTTATACGAGTGGTCCCCAACAAGGATGAAACAACCGTACAGTGCTTTTGAGCTCTTCAGAATAGATTGGCTCCACTGACAGGATGAAATCTCCGACCCGCTTGGCCCGGCCAGTGTAAATCGCAGAGTTATTGCAACGCTGAGGCCCGACCAACACAATTAGGTGAAAAATTTCAAACGGGTGAAAAAAGTAAGGAAAGCTATGGAGTACGATTATCCTGAGAACGGATAGCGGCAAAACCATTAATCGGACCCATTGGGCAAAGTCCTACAGAAAAATCCTGCAGTAATCGGTTTTGGGCACCTGGACATTCAATATGAAATACTGCTGTCGGATTGGGTAAGGTGAGCCCGACTACTAAGTGCTTATCGCCTTTCCAAATCAGTTCTGACATGAATTTCTGCTCACTGTCACTATGCTGCCCAGGTGGGAATCAGAATAGTTCAGATTTATGGGTACTGACTTCATAACACTTAATTTTAGAGTTATACGTTATGCAACAAAGATTTACGATGTAGAAAATAAATTGTAGTTCCAGCTAAACAGTGCCCTTCAGACATTGTTATTTAGTATAAGGCATTAAGAGCGCACCGACACTAGGAATAAGGAAAATTCCATTGTCTGGAGTCATTGCGCTTCGACACAACTGGAGCGCGTGTTTACTCACCGACCTGGAAGTTTCGTCACTTGAAATCCTCCCCATGTAGTTCCATAAACTGATTTCATATTTGTGTGGAGAATTCACCTTCGCGGTGAAATAACCTCAACTTGAAAAGACGATGTTTGGATGTAGTGCTAGGAAAACCTTCATAAGAAGACACAAGCCTAGTCAGAGGGCAAGTGACGGTCACTCGGTCCTTGTAGAGGACACTTTAGCCGGCATGGTCAGGCCACTGAAGACAGAAGCCTGGTGTCTGACATGTAGGCTCTGATGTTCGAACCAGTTCTGTTATCAGCATCCAATAACCTAGAAATTAAAAAAAATTCTTTCCGCTGTGCCTAGCTGACATGCCAACGGAAGGAGGCATGAGGCCTTGGATACTGCTACACTGCCCAAGCCTGGACAGGAGCAGTCGAGATGCTGAGCTTGGGTTCGAACCGCAAACCTTCTGGTCCGTAAGCTTGTGCCGTAACAACTGAGCTATCTCAAACCAAATAAACTAGAAGCGGAGGGCATGGCAAAAATGCGCCATTCCGAACCTTACCTACATTTGGACCCTGTTTTGTCTTGCAGCTGGAACTCTGATTGTGGGGGAATAGCAAATGCACGGCGGCGTGCACTAGTACGGAACGTATACAAGGAAACAAAGGGCTGTCGCATAACAAGGATGGGAGTAACTGTATCAGACAGTAGCGGAGGAAACCAGGAGACATTCCAAAATGAAATGAAATCTACTGGATTACTTACCCCCAAGCCAGGCCACATAATTTGGTTCAGCAGGAGGTTGATGAATGCGGAAGGTGCCCTTGAGCGCTCGCAAGTTGCTAAACTCATCCAACTCTAGAAAAGAATCCAATTCTTCCAAAAGACGAGCAGCAAATCCGGGGATATTAACTGTTCCACCAATGAGAATGATGTTGGTTGCCAGGGTCCTGTGATTCAGATGCAACGAATAACAAGCCCACATGTAAACGAGCCGGATTCTACAGCACTGAAACAATTAGCTGGTTGTGAGGGACATACAACACTTATGATCAATTCATTGAGTACCACTAAAATAAGTGTGGAAACTCATTGTATCACAGTGATATTCGAAAAAATCCTAGCATGATAGGCGGAGATAGAAGAATCAGGAAAAAAGCTATTCCCGGTTAAATTGATGGATACAATCACTAAGCCATTCATCCAGTTTAAAAATAGACGTCAGCTACAACGCTTAGTAAAGCAAATGATCCTTGCAACAACTCCTCTGTATCAAGTGCACAAGGTACCGTTGGGGGCGCACAGTGAAGCGGACCATCGAGAAAACCAATAGTCCCTAATATGGGAATAGTAGTTCAACTCTGTTGTGACACGTTTGTGTAAAAGGTAACAGGTAACACGTTTGTGTGTAACAGGAATGCAGTTTGAATTCCATAAGGATTCAGCATACGCTGAATTCAGGAGGAAGAATCTAGGCACATCTTGTATAGAATTCTATAGTGATAATGAAAAGCTATTCGGTTTTTTTCGTCGGTGGACTAGGAATACACCATAACTTGACAAAATCGCCAGAACCAAAAACTAAGTGAGCCCAGAGCTACAAATTTCGGTGCTAAAACCAGCATGTTGGTCCAAACACCGTGTATTCTGTAATTATCCTGAGTTGGAGAACATTTAGAAAAGTCTAGCCTAACTCCTAAACGGAAAAACGACCAGAAAATACGAGAAACTAACCGAGGTTAGTCCCGCTAACTTGATAACTGTTGACTTACCTACGAATATCAAGAGGACAAGTCACAAGTGACTTTAGCAAGAGTGATGCCAGTGTGATTTGGTCGTTATCACCCCGAAACAAGCACTCAACGCTCAATTCGCGGAGTCTCGATGGTACTTGAAGTCGTTTGTTAACTTGTAGGTTGTTCAAAGGATAAACGAAATGTTCCTCTGCCACCTTCGGTTCGGCCACTTTATCAACACCAGTAGTATTCATTTGAGCACTTGACCATTTATCCCATTCTTCGGCTCTCTGGGAAGGACTCACAAAACAAGTACGAGCTGTGGATGGGATTTCAAGTTGAACAAATGATTGGAAAGCATACCAACTAAATCTTCCAGAACCTCCCTGGTAAGCATAGTTTCTGTAACAAAGCGAAATGTAAACGTAGAACATCACAACCAACCAGTGTCAGGTTGCTCGGCCAGGGCACAAGTTTGACCATGTTCTTCAACTAGAAGAGCATCCCGATGCAACAGGGATTTCATGTTTCTACAGAAAAAAATATTGCACTGTGAACTTACGCATAAACTGTTTCGCTACCCAGCTGAGCAGCCTGCCATGCGTTCAACAGAGTATAACCTTCAGACACCTGTTGCGGTGGCACATTACACCAACCTGTAGGAAACCTACCGGTACGACGACTGCTTCTTTATAACCACAGTCTAACACGAGTCCCGAGGACAAGCCCAGGGTGAACAGGGTGACCAAGTGAGCAGGAGCAAATAAGGCGGAAGGAATCTAAGGTTCCAACTCACTGTTCTGTAAAACGCAGTTACCTCAAAATGGTTGTACAGCACGTCGGCTAGTAGCTCACGGAACTTTGTGGTGCAGAGTATGCTTTCCACCACAACGACCCGTCTGTCTTTTGGATTGACTAGTAAATGCCTTTTGGATAGATGAAACGAAACGTTGCTGATTCACTTGCCGGTAGTACAACTGGTGCAGAAAAATTATCAGAAACTTCCGCTTTTCTTTTACTGTCCTCAACGATAGGAAATGTTTTACTTGTCCATTGGGCTAGATAAGATACAATGAGCCAAAAGAGAACTGAGAACCAACCTGAGTTATCTCTGTTGGGAAAATGAAACGTGGTCCAGTTTCGCCTGCAAAACCACATCTGCAAGATGTTAATCAGGATAGAGATAGACTATACTTCGTATATACCGACCCAATGTCGAAAACTACAGCCGTCTTCTCGCCCAAAATCAAGGATTCGAACCCAGGCATGTTACCGAATCACGTACACGGAATCAGTTCTGCAGTAAAAAAGAATAAATGTTACAAGGTGTTACGTTCCAGTAGCAGTTAGTGAATATATACCTACTGTTGTATTCATACCGTTATCGTTTGAACACTGTTTCTGTCCTGGTACAATTATTCTGGCTAGTACATCATAAAACGAGGAAGCACTGGATTTGCATTTCGCCCTCAAGAGGGCGCAATAGTAGTGCGTGCCGCGCCGGGACTTGAACGCCAAGTATCCGATACATGCGGCGAGCGTGTTAACAATGCTTCACTAGCGCACTCTGAACGAATTAGAATTATCAAGTCTGAACAAGGGGAAAGTAGTCAGGTCTGAGAGACGTGTCTGTAAGAAGCTGCAAACTACAAATGTCTTTCACTTCGAACAAACCGATAGGTTGAACCTCGCGAACCTATATTTGTTGTATTCGATCCCAAATGATCACGATCTCATGCAACCTTGACTTGATAGTAGAAACTCAACAAAACGTGCATCTTAGACGCGGTCGAATGCGAACAAAAGCAGTAGTTATCAATACTGGAAATATCAAGCATTGCGTACCTTTCGACACTGTAAACCTAATTCTCCAGATGCGAATAAAACCGGCATGGTTAGCCGCCCAAGCGCTGAGGTCATCAGACAATTAACCAACATGCGGATTTAGATGAATTTTTATGATAAACCAGATACAAATTTGGAAATCTAACAGCAGGAAGAGTCAGGTATAATGCAGTAAGTGTATGGAAGTGAGGCACCAAAACTTGTTTAACATTTCACGATCATTAGACGTTGAAAGCAACGATTTGGGTTTAGTTTGATCTATATTGCTGCGCAGAGGCTTACATACGGAGCAAAGTTTAGGTGATTGACAACTACATAAATCAGAGGAACTTGAATTAAGGTCATGTGTGGGAGTTGATGAATGAAGATCTGTAAGGGTAAACGATTCCTCCCGGTTGCGCAGGCCGAAGAGGATTTGGCTCACAATTCTGAGCCAGAAGGCAGTGAAAGGAGGTTCGGTATCGTTCGGAAGCCTCCCTCATAGCCTAACTCAAGAGTCTGAAATGTAGACAGTGATTGTTGGGGTTTTCTTGAGGGACCCTTCTCAGAGAGAACGACTCAAGTCTAACCGACTTGGATGCAAGGAGCTGACCCAACACAGGGAGTAAGACATTGATGTTTGACTTCAAATGCCGCTGCATCTGGTAAACGGCACCAGACTCATTGGTTATAAGTGCAGTTCGACAATATTGAACAATGCGCCGATGGTCACGACCAATCGTTGAGTGTGGCGTTTTTAAGGCGACCTTTTCTAACCCACTCTTCGTCGAAAAAAGGAAGAATCGCTGATTCCATATATATAGAAATGCCAATCATCAGTGCGGTGACTTTCTATCCTCCGTCTGGCTGATCCTCACTCAATTCAATTCAATTTATCAGCTACAAACCGTGTACCATAGGCACATTGGTTCCAGCTGCTACAGCAACCTAGCCTTGGAGGCGAAGGCATATTCAGTTTGTTCGGAAATAGGGTGGCTACGCATTGAAGGCAATAGCTTTGATGCATGAGCGCTACTGACTGCGCGATTGGACCATTTCCGCCAATGTCATTAACCACTGGTGAGTTGAGTCCTGGGGTCCCCATCCAGGGAGGCGGCAGTTGCCCACCCGACTAAGTTTACTGATTAGTGTTTTCGTACTTCGTTGCCAGGTCATACACTGTCCACCTCTCGGTTGCTTCCACGCAGCACAGGGTTGGGGGAAAAGAACTCCGTGAGGCAGACGGACTTTTGGCATGCGCAGCACATGTCCTAACCAGCACAACCCATGAAGCGTGAGCAATTCATCTATCGCGAGAGAGTTCCTTCTTCCTAAGACTACCTGGTGTACCTCAGCTGTACTAATCCAACGAGACCTGACCAGTGCTTCGGAGACACCGATGATCAAACACTGTCATTTTCCGTATTTCCTCTGCGCGTAGGGGCCACGTCTCTGATCCAAAGAGCAGTATGGATCGCACCACCGTAGTGTAAACCCTTCCCTTGACAGACAAACTCACGTCATGTCGGCGTCATAGGTGTCGGAGGTTGACAGAAGCTGCCCTGGCCTTGCCGATTCGAGAGATAATCTCATCCCAAACCAGTCCAATGGAACTTATACAGCTTCCCAGGCAAACAAAATTATCCGCAACGTCGACTGGCTCACCTGCAAGCATGAGGTGTGGGCTTGATCCCACCCAGTCTTGTAGCAGCACTTTACGCTTTACAGGCGCGAAGCGCATGCCAAACCGTGCGGCATAGTTATTTAGGTTATTTAAAATCGTTTGCATTTGGGAAGAATCTGCGTACTCTAGGTCTGTGAGGGAACGCCCCGAGAGCATTTCGACTCCCGAGGTTTCGGAGTCAGACAGAGAAATTTCAAGCAGCATATCAGTTACAAAGTTGAAGAAGAAGGATGAGAGAGGACAGCCTTGTCTTACACCACTGGATATGACGAACTCAAGCGAGAGCTTCCCGTATACTCGTATGTGCCCACAGGAGTTCGCATACAATGCCCTCATAAGGGATATGAATTTGGGACACCTTTGATCGCCAGACACTGCCAAAGTTGCCGATGATTGACAGAATCAAAAGCACCTTTCAAATCCAGAAAAACAACCAACGTGGGACGTCTGAAGGAGTGGCGCTGTTCAAGAACTTGTCTCAAGGTAAAGATATGGTCGATGCATCCTCGACCAGGGCGAAAACAAGCTTGATTCTCACGAATCTGTCTCTTCCGATAATCTAGCAACCTACACAAAATAATGCCAGAGAGCACTTTAGATGCGACGGATACCAAGCTGATACCACGATAGTTTTCACATAACGTACGTCCCTTTTTGGAAACTGGGATGACGGTCGAGGAGCTCCATTCGGCTGGTATTATGTTTTCGTTCTAAATAATCTGCAGTAGTGTTGTCAGACTATTCACCAGACTTCGCCACCTTCTTTAAAGAGCTCGCGGTGTGGACCATCCGGGCCAGGTGCCTTGTCACGCTTTAGAATTGAAATCTCACGCTGGATTTCGATTGCTGACGAGGGGTTGGTGTCAGTGTTCCATTCGGGCCCGCTTGCTTCCTCCAGCGGTCGTGTTGAAGGAGACCAGGTGGACTGTTCTTGGAAGTGCCCAGCCCACCGCTCAAGACGGCGATTGAGGTAGTGAATTGCCGTCCCGTCTTTTTCGCATATTGTCTCACTGACATCTGCCTCCTTTTGACCCGTTAATCTGATCAGTTGAAACAGGGCACGGATGTCGCATGCAGCGAAAGCCTTCTCCATCCCCTGGCTTTTCGAAATCCACCATCGTTCTGTCATTCTTCAAGCTCCTGATCCCCACTGGTTTTTCTGGTATGGTCGGACTATAAGGATCTAAGTTCCAGCCGATGTAGCCCCCGAGATCGTTGCAACACTGAAGTCCGACCACCAAAACAATGTGGCAGCTTTCGGTGTGGGTAAAGAACGTTTACCAGTCAGAAGAAATTCAACCGGGTCAAGCACGGAATATCATGGATTTGGTATTGGCGAGAACGTTGACAATTCACCGAACTCCTCGGTCACTGACGACTCCACAGTTCCTTTCCAGTGGTCAAGAACGTCGATCGATTTTTATCAGATGTTCATACAAGAAAATAAGTGACACTGGTACACCCTGAACGCTGACGTGCTTGCACATAAATTAAATGAGGCCCGTCTGGAAAAAACTAAAACACTTTCCTCCGAAACAACTTCATATTCACCGAAAGAAACCCTTCCAGGGTCCCCACATGGGACTTATGGGACTCCACCAAATGCTTTCTTAATGTGAGGAGTTCAATGTAAGTACTTCGCCTTTGGTTCATGTAAGACTGTCCATTATACACACGCATAGGTGTCGTACTAGAATTGTTCAGGGGGGAGGATGTCAGTTTGTTGATGGGAAAGTGATTGAGAATGGCCGACTTCAAAATGCAATCGCTCACCTAGCAAGGTACGTTCGAAATCGGTTTCGTTTTTCCTTCTTCCAAATTCGTGAAAGAATTCTTTCACGAATTTGGAAGAAGGAAAAACGAAACCGATTTCGAACGTACCTTGCTAGGTGAGCGATTGCATTTTGAAGTCGGCCATTCTCAATCACTTTCCCATCAACAAACTGACATCCTCCCCCCTGAACAATTCTAGTACGACACCTATGCGTGTGTATAATGGACAGTCTTACATGACAACAGATGTGGGCGAAATGGCTGTCTGTCGAATGTAAGACGCGGTATGCAATGCCAATGCAATCCCCCACCTGCAAGGCCTGGTGACACTCTAAATGCACGGCTTTACAGGACGACCAGGTAAGCCAACTGGCTAACTCTCCTGACCCGTTTGTGTGCGCCAGCTGCCTCTACACCAAGGGTGCAATGCATTCCCAAACTAAGAAAAAAGCCATCAAAAGCAAAACCAATTCCCCACTACCGAATTAGACAGTCCAGTGTAAGTGCTCCTCCTTAATCGATGTACTCGCAGCGAAACTGGAGCTTCTCTCTAAAGCTCTCATGGACGCAAACACAAAGAACGCAGCGACCTGGATGAAAGTTGATAAAGAACTCTCCTTGCTAAATGAGTACCTAGCACTATCCATCCCTGGTCCGCTCGCTGCGAAAAACGTCATCCAGCTCTCCGATGCGACAATAAAGAACCACGGCGTCTCTAGTGGACAGGCGCGTAAGGGAGAGCAGACTGATAATCTGGGGGTCATTCGCTACAAAAATCAAGCCAACGAAACAAGCAGCAAGAAGCAGGATCAGACGTCTATCTGAGGGTTGCCCACTAGAGGCACAAAAGCTAGGCCAGAGCAGTTCTAGGGGAGAGGTGCAAAAAAGGCTTCTGGATGGCGTCAGTTCGGCCGATCCAAAACTTAAGGCCAAGCCGATTGTAGTTAGAGTCCCTTGTGCTCCTGAAAGCACGTCAAGACAACCGACCGCGACTCCGGATAGCAGTTTCTACTCAACCACTGCAGACCCCTCGAATTCCAAAGGCAGCGATGCTCTGGAGGAGGCAAGCTTTACGTGGACGGAGCGGCCAAAATACGTAGAGCTATCAGCGCTTCTTTCCATAACAGACGACAAAGGTACAGCAGTGAACTCCACAACCAAGTCACAACTTCTGAGCTGGACTGGGTCGGACGTGCGGAGACAAGCGGCGAAGCCTACCGACAAATCAGCCCCATGCGTTGACCTCGACATCAAGGAATGCTGCGAGAACCGTACAACCACTGAGAATGTGAAACTTCCGCTCTTCAGCTCCACTCCATTAAAAATGGCCTCTTTGATTGTGGACACAGCCGTTGCCCAGGACCTTGACAGCCGAAGCAAAGCCACAAACCTGACCACAGCAAACCGGAAAATCCCTCGTACACCCAAATTGCCAAGCTGATCGCGAGCGACTCGGGTGTTCACACAAGCACAAAATAAAGGCGACTGCAGCCAAGCAAGCCACATATGATTCGCCAACTCAGAAAACTGCTGGCTGGCTTCAAGGTGCACTCTTCTGCAAAAGCGAGTCTCATGGGAGTGCCACCAAAAAAACTATTTCTCAGTGCTGCCACCCAGCGCTCAAGGCCCCACAGAAATACCTTTCCGATCGAATCGCGCCAAAATATCCTAGAAGCCAAAAATACGCAAGGTCGCCCCTTGAACAACAGCTAAGTTGGTCGTCCGAAAGGCGGTATTGAAAGCGCTACAAGTAGCAGTGGTCGAAATTTTCGCCCACGAGAAAAAAACTTCGTCCACCAAAGGCAAAAGGCACGCGCAAACCGGGCTTCGACGGGGCGAAAAAAACCTGCAAATGAAAAGCAGTCCTCGAAACCACCAAGCGAGGAAGCAGACAAGTATGCCTCAGAGGTACCTTTGGAGCCTTCGACTCAAACCCGAGGCACAGCTATTAAGTCTACTAACCTCTCTGGCTGCACACCTCTCAGCCCCTCACCTTCGGAGGCAGCAGAGACAGTGTTGAAATGCTTGTCCACAAACTGCCTCAGCCTTTTCAACAAACTTTACGATATTAAACAGTCAGTTTGTCTTGAACGGCCGTCCAGACGTCAAAGAGATCCGGCTCACACCAGATGTCTCTGACGCGGAGATCTCGATAACGGCTACTCTGTTTTTCGAGCTGACTCAAAACGAGGGAGGGCTGGTGGGGTTGCTTTGTACTTGTTTGCGGCCCTGTCCATCCCGATTGTCTTCTTTGATACCACTCCTGCAGCCTTTTGCGATGCACTGTGGATTCAAGTCCCGCTGCGCTGGTCCGATTCTCTTCTTTGCGGTGTGGTCTACAGTTGCCCCTCGAGTCCTCTTGAAGATGACCAATTCCTCATACGAACCCTTGAGCAACTCTCCTCTGGCTGCCACTTCACTCATTTCCTGCTGGTAGGTGCGTTCAACAGAGCGCTTGGACTCAACATGTCGTTGCACCCACCAGAAGCGCGCGGGCCAACAACCATCCCTCCTGGATTTGGTCCTCACCAAAGAAAGACACTTCGTTGATCAGGTGATAATTAACGCTCCACTGGGACATAGCGACCACTGTGTGCTGACCTTTGATTTCATCTGCTATTGGCCAGAAATCCCGAATCCCAAACGTGGATTCGAAACTTCTGCCGTGCAGACCTTTCAAGAATGCGCATCTTTCTTGAACAAGTTAAACTGGGACCAGCCTCAGTGGAAGACTTATATAGGACCATTGTCCAGAAAGTTCACGAGGCTGACGCGATGTTCGTCCCAAAAACCAGCACGCAGTCGGATGAGCCGTAAGCTACCCAAAAGGATCCGGCGTCTTCTGAAAAGAGGTCACAACTATTTTTCAAAAAGTTGACTACAGGTGACACAGAAGATGAGCTGGCATTTCGTTAAATGCGGAACCGCTGTAAATCGGAAATCCGCCAATGGAACATACGAAAACAAGCCACCATTCTAGACCTCGCCCGGAAGAACAGAAATGTGCTGTTCAAATACATGCGACATCGCCGAAGAAACAAGCCATCCGCGTTCTCCCTGAGGGACAGGAACGGGGAACCCACGAGTGACCCAATAGTGGTATCTGAGTTCTACAGAGATCACTATGCAGGTCTGTATTCAGTCCCAGCGTCCTCGTCACATCCAACCTTGTCAAGGCGTACCTACGAAGCCTCTAACCGACTTGGTATTCACGGTGGAGGACATTCGTCAACTCCTGCACAAGATCAACCCATTCTGCGCGTTGGGGCCCGACGAAGTCCACCCAAGGATCCTGAAGGAAACGTCGTACACACTGGCAACTCATTTCCATCTGCTGTTTCGTCAGTCGCTTGACGAAGGCCACCTTCCCTCTGTTTGGAAGGAAGCGATTGTCACGCCAATCTACAAAACTGGTGACCGACTATCGCCTGGCAGCTACAGGCCTATAAGCCTCACTAGCGTGCCATGCAAGGTGATGGAACGCATTCTGAAGCGAGCCATTCTAGATCACCTTACTTCCAACAACTTGATTTCTCCAGTTCAACACGGATTTCTCCCAAACCGTTCCTGCGTGACGAACATGCTCGTATTTATGGACAGCTTAACCCAAGCCAAGGACGAGGGACTCATATCGGATGCCATATTTTTCGACTTCTCAAAAGCATTTGATCGAGTCCCACACGTCCCGCTGCTCCACAAACTCGAGTCTTACGGGATTCAAGGGAAAATCCTACACTGGATCAAGGCATTCCTATCAGACAGATCATTCCGAGTGAAAGTAGGCTCGACCTACCTCTGCGGCGCCGGTCTCCATTGGAGTCCTCAGGGCTCCGTTTTGGGACCTTTGCTGTTTCTGATATACGTCAATGACCTTCCAGATGTTCTTGCAAGTCCATGTCTACTTTTTGCGGACGACTTGAAATCGTGGAGTTCCAATGCCAGTGCCCTCCAAATTGATGTGGACGCCGCAAAGCAGTGGTATTGGACTGGCACCTTCCTCTGAATGACGAAAAGTGCGTCCATATGTCATTTGGAGGAGACTCAGCGAACTCCTTTGTCATGCATGGTGAGAGAAAGGACCAGAAGACATCACGAGGATAGATGCCAAAAGGATTTGGGTATCTGGCTCTCTTCGCAAAGTCCTTCTCACTGCACCTTGAGAAATCGGCCCAAAAGGCATTCGCTGTTCTACGGATGATTCGGCGTACCTTCTCCCGCATTACTCGCACGGACTTCCAAATACTCTATGGGGCCTATGTCAGACCGCTCCTTGAATATGCCAACCCGGTTGTCTACTCAGGACGCACGAAAGACGTAATCCTCATTGAGCGTGTCCAGCGAGCTGCTACGAAAATGGTTGCCGGCCTCAAATCCATGGACTACGAAACGCGTCTCGCGGTGCTTGACCTTTTTCCCTTAGAGTATCGTCGCCCCGAGGGGACTTAATTCTTACTTACGCCCTGTTTGAACAAGGCTTGGCCAACAGGTTTTTCACCGTTGACCCAGCAAACACACGGCGGGGACATGGATAAGATTTTAAGCTCAGAGCGCACACCTTAATTAGGCCTTTTTCTCATTTCGGGTAGTTGCTGCGTGGAATAACCTTCCTCATCACGGATTCACGGATTGATACACAGGAGCGAGGCTTTTTCCCAAGTTTCCCGGGTCGGTTTTGTTCTTGTCGTTCACCTGAAAGGCACAAGTGAAAAAAAGTGTAACACTGCTCTTTAAGTTCTCAGCGCGGGGCAGTATGTTTGCCAGCGCGAGGACTCACGGTTGTTCACGTTCCTTCTAGTACCCAGTTCAAAGCACTATTAGACACTTATTTTATGCGTGTCCTCGCGCTTGCAAGCATATTGCCCCGCGCTGAGAACTTAAAGAGCAGTGTTACACTTTTTTTCACTTGTGCCTTTCAGGTGAACGACAAGAACAAAACCGACCCGGGAAACTTGGTCGAAAGCCTCGATCCTGTGTATCAATCCGTGAATCCGTGAGGGAGCGGTAGTGGAGCTGATAGGCCTGTAGCTTCCGGGCGATAGGCGATCACCAGTTTTGCAGATTGGCGTGACATTCGCTTCTTTTCAAGAAGGATGATCGTCTTAATCGAAAAAGCCGAGTCTCGGGACGGCTTCTGATTCGTTCGATTGGCTGCTGCTTTCTACGGGATTAACACTGCATCAGTGTGAATTTCATAAACAATGGCCCTGTAGATCTTCACTGTGGAATGCCACCCTAAGATAGAAGTGTGAGCTTAAACTGTTGTGGAAATTCATGCGGCTGATGGATGAATTACTCCCGGGTAGACCAAGAGCTCGTAGCTTTCGCAGATGGAACTCAAAGAAACCGTCATCTGTAGTTGTAAGGCTATTGTCTCACACGTGAATCATTCCTATGCGCATCGTCACGCCAGTGGGTATAGCAGCAATAAAATTCTGTCTCACTGGCATTTTGTTAGGTGAAGCCTGGCGCTGAGTCCTCCAACCGTTAGCGGTAACACAGCAGCTGCCAGTTGGCCCCACCTTCAACCGATTGGTCAATAAACGGGCCGATCACCGTTCGAACATAAAGTCGAGCTCTGATTGGTCAAAAATGTGGACACAACAGTCAGTCACGTTCTAGTGTGCCTTGGATACGAGGGGCCAGTAGCCGTTCACGCATTCGGAGATCCAAAAAAGAATGCTGAGCCTTAGATGCACACCGAAAATTTCTCTGAAACCATAGTTCGGGGGAGGAAAACTTTAACATAAAGTTTCAGCATTTGATAGCATTTATTCAGTCCCTTAAGATCTTCCCATGCGGGCGCAGTTTTGCTGGAAGTTGTTTGAACCTATTCGATGTCCACCATCAGCGCGGAATTTATATTTTAATGCCGGCCAGCGGTTTCGCGCGATGTACCTCTGATGACGGTAGGAAGTTTGTGGAAGAGCCGGTTTCTTCACGTGTTTTAATTTGTATTGCGTTTGGAAATAATATCGGAACGACAAGGACAATAATTTCGCCCCCTGTGTCGCCGCAAACTTAAACTGAGCAGCTTTTAACGACCTGTGTATGGAAAAGTCTCCTATCATTGTGGCAGGTGTCCTGCAAAACCAAGCCAAGGAATTCGTCACAGCTAGTAAGCGTTTTTATGATGGTCAGTGCGTGCTATGTCAGGCGCAAGGCTATACCGAACCATCGATAGTGATGTTGGTAGAATTAGTGTGTTTATGGGCAGAACAAGCATACCGCACAGTAAGGTGACCAGTGCTTTAAAGTCTTGACACAAATTAAACGGATCGAAGCAATCTTGTGGGTGCACGTAACACCCTTATCAGGTAAATATTGTGGATATAGTGAACTACGGGCAACCCATCAGACTGGGTATGGTAGCCGCGGTACCGACATCGCAACGCCGCACTTGGGTCCGTGGACAGCCCGGTACATGAACATCTTGGGTGAGTTGTTCAGAGTTGTTATTGTAGTTACGATTCGCCAAGTAATCGTCACAAATCAAGACCGGCATGGATTAAGGATATTCTTGGGTCCATTGAGGGCGCACGGTGTTTTATTTCTGTCATTCAGACAAGGCAATAAGACAGCCGTGTCTACATCCAGCACACAAAATAGCAAAAGTCTCAGAAAGACAGAAAGAAAGAAGGCATCATGATGAGTTAGACTGCGTCCCGAAATAAAAAGCGGCCAAAAGTGGTCACAATTCCTGACTAACTAACGCCTTCTGGACTCCGGTTTTCAAATATCTGACGAAAACCTTGTCGATATGGAGCATGCAGACGTCGTCCTCATCTTCAAAGAGGAGGAAAAGGTACAGGTGTTTTTGAATGAATTGACTGAAGTCATCCCGTCCTTTGGTATGAACCCTGCACTCACAGTGTAAGGTAATAATAATGTTTCTTCGCAACTGATGGGTAGCGTGATCATAAGAATACAATCAGAATGAAGCATGAGTTTGTTCTTAGTTGTAGCTAATGGGCCGGGTCGGCGAGAAGGTATAGTCAAGAGTAGGAAGGGCTTAGTTGCGGGTGTGCTCTCAATTTGGGTACAGCAGTGCCGTGCCATCATTGCACTGCCGTACTTCGGTTTCTGGACAGCCCCGTAACGGACGTCATGTTTGAGATGATTGGGCTGGGATGTGCGATTCTCTGAGCAGCGGGGTATTTGAGTTAGCCAAGAGAATTCGCCAATGTAAGATCGCAGGTATTTTTCTGGTCCGTTTGGGGATCTCTGGGGATGTAAATAACTGACCAGGTGGGGTGGATAACAGCAAACGGGGAGTCCAAACCGGGTACTGCCGGGTATTGAGCAGACTTGACACCAAGTACCCACCTACTCAATAGGTCTTCGTTACTCCTGCATCCATGGGTGCAAGTATGATGACGCACGTGCTCCTTGGATCCCAGGGCTCAAGTCTATACCACTTGGTCTACGGCTGAAACATATACACCCTTCTTTAGCCTTAACTTCGCTGCGCTCAATAATGCATATGGTTGCCGAATGCCGTTACTGAATAATCGATGTACACAGGGACTAATTGAACAAGTGGCGGGTTTACCCTTATAACAGTAAGACTGCAGTTTCAGCGTGGAGACCCACTTGGAATTGTGGACAAAGGGATTTAGTAATCACTTGATGAGTTGGCCACTGCAACTTTGTTTAAGTACATGTTTTAAAGGATGTGTACGGAGTGTGTACGAATCGTAACTGGTTATTCATTTTTCCTTTCAGAAACCCTGTTGAGCAAAAGCGGATTCCTGAAACTGAGAACTGGATTGACCGCGCATTACGTTTGTACCGATACAACCAATAAATAGAGACATGATTTTTTAAAGGTGGTTGTGTACTTTTAGGCATGGGGTTGGCACACGGACGATATGTGTGGATATGGAGGACCGCCGTTGGTCGTTGGATTAGTCTGTTGTGTACATTTGCGGCATTAGTCGGTGACGAGCGTGTGTACGTGCCCTTCATTTACTATAAGTGGCCACGGTAGGCCACGTCGAGTACGGTTGTAAGCGTGGCGGGCTGCGTTGGCCATCGGGATAGGCTGCTGAGCCTAGTTGAGGCCTCATATTCGGCGTTGCACATAGATACAGGCCTAGCAATTACCATAAGTAGCCAAGGTAGGCGACATCGACTGCAGTTATGAGTATGGCAGACCCACGTTTGGGGTTAGATTAGGACACCACGCATAATTGAGGGCTTATTTTCACCGGCCCACGTAGATTCTGGCCTGGTGTTCACTATAGGTAGCAGAGATAAGTGACACCGCGTACAGGTGTGCGTGAGAGATAGACGTTGGTCGTTGGATTAGGTTTTTGTACATAGGTGAGGCCTCATAAGCAGCGTTGCACACAGAAATGGGCCTAGCAGTTACAACAAGCATTCGAGATGATTGAAAATGCGTGCAGTTATGATTATGGAAGACCGTCATTTGTCATTAAATTAGGTTGCCGTGTGTAGGCGCGGCCTCATAATCAGCGTCACACATGGACTCGGGCCTAGCAGTGACAATACTGAGCGAAGGAAGGCGATATTGAATACAGTTATGAGTATGACGGGTCGTCATTAGCCGTTGAATTAGGTTATTGTGTGTAGGTGGGGCCTCATAATCAGCGCCGCACATTGACACGGACCTAGCATGCTGCAGTGACGACAGGTAGTCCAGGTGGGTGACAACGATTACCGTTATCATGATGACCGCTCTATGATGTATCCCACCTATGGTGAGTAATATTCCTAGTAGAAATGGTACCATTGTGCTGGTAATTTACCGGAGGTTACCTCCTGACGCTGTATTATGCACGGGCTAGCTGTGCATAGCTGGAAAAGGTAACCATCCACCGAGATGGCCCTCGCATCTCCACTGCACAATTCATGCTGTTTTTTGACAATGTTATCGTTAATGGAAGCTGACCTCCATAAGAAAAAGTGTTGTGATGAAGTTCGCTGAACGAACTTATCTCGTCCGTTAAATCTGGGGAGTATAAAGCAAACAAACGTTGATGACCGATTTTCGTGAGTGGGATTTGCATTGGATATTCTGTAGATGTTAGTTTATTCTTGGAGAACGCCAAAACATGGTAAGGTGCGATTTCGTGTTTTCGTGTTTTATCCCTCGTAAACCGGTAGCACAATACGAATCGGTGATGGTCCGTGACCCTGTAAGTTCGCTCACTTAAACAAAATACCATGAGCAACATATCATCTATAAGTGTAAATGGAATAGACTAAATCCCCGTAAAAGTCACAACCTCGAAAACCCTATAGTTCCGTCGAAAATAATTTGAATGTGCTTCTAGTGAGCGGTCAATCCATTCGGTCAAATTGAACTAAAACCAAAAACCACCGCTGATGCCTCGTGGCCTTGGACTTGTGAGCTCATTGCTAGGTTCACAAAAATCGTAAGTGAGGATGACGCAGTGGAGGTATCGGCAAAGCTGCTAAATGATAACAGGAATCTAAGAAACACAGTGTACAGCGATACTGTAGAGAGTCACTGATGTCGCTGCTGTGGAGAGGGGACTACTAGTTTCCTGGAAGAATGAGATGGTGGCAATACACGAGCCAGAACGCGAACTGTATGGGAAACTATTTATTTTGTAGAAGGCACAAACCGAAAGCCCATCGGAATGGTTAAATTCGAACGACAGGTTCATTAGTTTAGAATGAACATCTCGTGGAGGCAGCTGGGATCAGATGAGGTGGTTATTCGTATTTCCTGAGTTAAAGGTCAGGCTCAAAATCACTAGCGATGGGCGATGCACCCGTGCTACTGGAGGGTTGGCGAGTATGCATCATGGTGCAACGTAACAGGGTGACCATCGCTGCGGGGCGCACTTGTCCAACACACGAGGTTTTCATCGTTCGTTCTTGCTATCGGGTCTGCAGTTTGACAAGCCACCCAGGAGTCATAATTGCAGCTTGTGCATTAATAAGGAACCCCGGCTACCAGTCATTTTATTTGGTCGGGGAGAAAGCCAGTCCAAAAAACTACTCAGTCATTTCGAACAAGCGAACAGTCTATGCAACCGAGAGAATATATGGCGTACTTGAGTGTAAGACCTCAACCAAATCAACGCGGAAGCTGTATCATTCACTGCGCCATGCCAAGATTCAATTTGGCTGTAATTATGAATGCATTGTTACAAAAGACAGGATCGGGCCTAGTGCCCAGGTCCTTTCCTACTTTGAGACAAACAAAACGGTTTCCTCACAGCATACGTATGTGTCTACGTGTAGCGGATCATGCAGTTCTTTGAAGCCTTTAAAAGATGAACTACATTGGGAGACACGCCCATTCCGCAGCCGGCATTGGGAACAACTCGGCGGTCCGTCGGCGCGGCCTAATAATAAGTCCTCGGTTGTGGGAATTGTTGTTTCCCACATGTTAAGCAAGTTAATTGTCAAGAAAGCCGTTAAAGAATGAAATGGCCAACAAGAGAGATCTGGCTCCCAATAGGAAACGGGTGGCATATCCCTGATACATAAAGCGTCAGCAAAAATATCTACGTGATACTGAGTTGTTTCCATGCGCAAACGGCTTGCCGTCCGTAAGATCCGCGAACGACTTACGTTCAATTGTGAGTTGTTATTAACAAATAACGAATAAGTAGCGAGCATTTCTACAGAAGAGCGACTAGTGACCAGGGATTTCGCCATGATTTAACACCCTGCGGGGAACAAAATTTCGTCTCATACCTTAGTACCCGCCCTTTTTTCTACCACTTGAAAGCGGGCCAGTAATGCACAGCACTGACTGTGCCACTACGGAAGCATAACCAACAGCCGCCTCCGAAAGGTAAACGGGTGGCTCAAACGGCGTCCTCTCCAGGCCGATAGCCTGGAACTTATCATCCAGAAGGTTTCCCGACACAGCGATGGACTAATGAGTGATTGCAGTATACACCCCACTTGCCGCTAACCCGGCCAAAAATTTGGGAAGTAGGCGTAAATGACCTTCGTGTGGTTTACCGAGGACGAAACATGCCACCCACTGGGTTCTCGTGCAGAGTGGCCCACACACACCAAACGTGAGTTACCATCAGACTGACGGGTACAAGGTGATCAACACTTGAATCGTGTTGACGTGCAACATTATCCTCTGGCTAGCTGTGCATACCCGAGAATAGAGATTATTCACAGAGAAGCACCGTCATCTCAATTTTGCACAAAACACCACGTTGACCTGAATACCGAACGCGATAAAGCGCGGGCCTCGAAAACTTTGGTGTGCAGAAGCTCCATGGGAGTTCTACTAGTTAGCGGCTCTGTGGACCAGTTCATCTATTTTTAAGCTGTACAATTAGAACAAACCGAATCGTGGTTCAGCGTGATTCCACTCGGGTGGAATATGCGAAAGGAATTACGCGCAGGTCATCTTAGATTTCGGGACACCTTGGGTCGGTAGACCTGGAAACGTTTTAAATTTTTCTGTTACTGGTAAACTAGAACGTATGAAGCAGTGGTGTTCGGTAACCTTCAACATTCTGGCACTTAAACAAACTCCCCTCCTTTGTTTTTTTCCACACAACCTCTCGTACCAATTAGCCTGAGGGAAACGCCGAAAATTGCTGCAATCCTGCATAGCGACTGTTGTGTTCTACATCATGTGTAAGGCACAACCAGTGCACTTAATTTTGCCTAGGTTGACTGTGGCAGTTTGAAATATATCGCGGCTTTCTCAACGTTCTTAATGTAGAAGCAACCCGTACTAACAACAGAGAGAAATATGTTGCTAATCAATATCTATCTGCGCCATGTATAAGCTATGTCAGGTGAAAGTCGTTGACGGCGTGGATCGCGGCCGTGTGGTTAGAACGAGGCACGTGTTTTCTACGAAGTTGCTACTCCGAAATGTTCCGGCATGAATGTTTGTCAAGGAAATTGAAATGAATGCAGGTTTCACTGTTGAAGTTAATACATCCTTTTTTCACTCGTAACTACACCAAACAATAACGGCTGTGCATTAATTTAAAAATTTACCAGAAGTCATGGAGCAATTGCATATTTCCATCGACAAATGTGGTGTACCAGTACCGGAGAGCTACCACTTTAGTGCTACACGGACAAACAGCCAACCTCATCTAGGGTCTTTGTTGAAAATGCCTAGATTTTCAGCAAAAAATGGACCTCGCGTTCTCGGAATATTTTGCATATCTTGGAAACAACGCAGAAATTACTGTGCGCAACACCTTTGGTCGACTTAAGATGTATTTACGCTGGAAGCAACATTGGGGACGGCATCCAAATCATCTGGAAGCCAGCCTTGTAATTTTTGCTCAAGACTAAACCTAATACTAGCAGTTACCAAATTTTGCTTCCCGTTTGTTTTAGGAAAGCAACAGCTTATCTAACTGATATGGTAGCAAATCTCCTCAAAACCTTTACACCATATCTTCTACTTACAAACGTCGGTGAGCACGAATGTCATGTCCTCGCAATTATTTTTGCATTCTTTTAGTGAAGCTAATGACTCCGAGCGACACTGCATCCAGGATTACAGCTATATGATATTGTTGTAGTTTTAATTTGTGTTCCCCTTCATGACCACATATCGCATATTTCTTTTGTCTTTTTGCTGACCTCGTGCTCTCAAGTTTGGTTATTGCCATCGCGTACATAGCAGGCCAGATCTCGTTGGCATTTAATTTCGGAAGGCGAGGATTTGTTAATGGAATCACAACCGGTATGCCAGGTGGGTTGACGAATACAGGTATTGGCATAGAGTTACAACTTTAACCTTTTGGATGAAAACTAATGGGGGAACCGGCAAATGGAAAACGCTTGCGTTTAAACCTGACACTTTCAAAGGTCGAGTATGAGGTCAGACAAAGGTCATTCTTGTGCCTAGGGCAACGTCGCCCCAACGACAGACTTTGGGGGACTGCGACTGTGGTGTTATGGCCAAGAACTATCCATCGCTATTGCCACTCGATTATATGCCTGTAGACCGTTGCGCAACCATGTGATGTACGCACCTACTAACTGGGTTTTATTATAATATACAAACCGTTTTCGTCAGTGATTACAGGATCCGCTGGGTGAAAATACAGGCTTTGTCTTATATCGGTGGAAAGTCGTCAGATGTTTTGTCATTTTACAGATGTTTGCCAAAATATCGAAGGATGCCTAACGCTTTTAGGAGCACCCAACTTATTGCGGTTACCAAAAACATAACTGAAGGAGGACCATAAATGTAGGCAGCATTGAAAACGGTGGTAAAAGTCGCGCAACCACAGCTGGACAAATCTTAACCTAGTGCCCTCGACTAAGCCATCAGCTTGTAGCACTTGTAAACTGCTATTTTTCATGCTCTGTTTCATCTTCCTTTTCCCCATCAACATCAGTCACATCACTGTACAAAAAGTTTGTTTTACTGAAATACAACCGCTAACGCCCGCTTCTTGGGTCCAACGTGACTTTGAGACTTTTGCTGAGTGACTGTTGTGTGACTGCCGGTTGGCTATAATTAGGTGCTACTAACTCTAAAGTGAACGAAAATTTTAGCTACAAACGCTGGACTAATCTATTCCACCTGTGGATTAATATTGCGATCACCGGAGATTTGGAATACCTGTAAGTTGGAACTTCTCTTGGTGTGGTGTTTCAACGGAATACGGAACTACGGAATCTTCTATTTTGAACTATGAGTCAAGATTTACTTGGATTTTTCTCCTTGTGACTTTGTATCTGGGTTACATTGTTAATCTGTTCTGTTCAATGGAGACTCCTTATGGCCGTTAACCACTACAAGCTAAACGGTCGCACATTCTTTAGGGTCTGAAACCTAAACATCTCGGCTCAAAAAACAGTGAACTGAAGGATGTCGCTCTTGGATTTAAACTCTGAAAGCTCGCCCACTGACGCTGAGCTCCTGGCCGTTGCCCGAAATTTGTAGTCTGGCAACATGACACCGGAGCCAGCCCTATAGCTTGTTGAATTGAACACATCCATGATATTGTCACAAACGCAAACGCCTGTCTCCGGTGTTTTCGACAGTATTTTTATTGTATGCCTCCAGGTTAAATCAAATTCGGCTCGCCAAATACACTGCCATTCAGACCTCACACTAGAGGTGTAATGATGCAGCATCTGTTATGCAGAATTGGCCACCGGAAAACTGGACAAAAGCAACTGAAACCCATCTTCGGACGCCAACACTACAGGAAGAATTGCCCTCTGCTTCAGAAAGTGCGGATGGTTGGACAAGTCACACAGTACTGCCACTTGAACACAGTCTGATCGAGAATTACGGGAAGGAGTTTGTTGTTTGTTGATTTATCGAACGCTTTTAACTCGGGTACGTCCGACACAATTGCAGATCCACTCAGACTTTCGAGGCACCGCCATTATGAGCTCAGTACAACACACTGTAGCAGTTTTCCACATTTCGGAGGTTCATTGCCGAAGAGATGAGAGTCAGAGAATTCAGTCATCCTAACATTGCCCGTCTTGGTGATGGATCGATCATCAATACCACAGCTAATCTATCAGTTCTACGATATCCTAGTGGATGACTTTGACATCACTGGCATATGGATCACGTGCACAGAAAACCAGGCTTGCCTGGAGGCGAGAGTTTACTGAGACTGTCTTTGAAGCAGTTGAGATGAGGACCAATGCTCAAAGGAAATAAGCAACTTTGATTTTTGCAGACAGCGGTCTCCATCGAACCCTTTTGCCTCATTGACAGCCAAGAGTCAAGTCAGCTATTGTGAAACAGCCGGCCACACGCTTGCCGACTTTTAGCCGTCTAGTTTTATATTTCTATATTTTACACACACATCAGTCTTGTGTGAACAGTCTTTCTCCTGCCACTGGAGGAATTATTTCGGTCGAGTTTACACCAAAGGGAAAAGCACTGGGCTCCAGCTTAGCTTTTCCAGAGTACAGCAATTCAATAATTCATCACTAACCAGATTTCCACAAATGCGATAGTTTACGGAATGACTTAGCATTGCTGTCGGATAAAAACAAATTTGTGGAAAAGGTGTATTAATCCGTGAAGGTTTTTAGCTTTTGTCTCCCAGGTACTAGTACCTCACTTGCGACCCAATTGAACTTGAAAACAGGGCACTTTATGTACAGGTAATTGAATATGGAAATCCTCATGGATTTGATGTTTATCCTGTTACCATTATGTTGAACCGGTTGTTCCAGCAAATAACATAATGTTCACAAAATAAACGGAATTCACTTAATAGGTTTGGCGTGACTGGATGATTTGAAGTGTATTTCTTGTTTCATGAAATGGCATATATTCATTGAGAGCCTGAAGTACCAAAGTCGTTCACATGTAGATTGCCTGTCGTTAGACTGCTCAGTAAGACAGCCAAGTTTATTTACATGTTGGTAATCGCTTCTTTGTCCAGAAAGCTCATAGGGTAAACTGGAGTAGGTCACTCGACGTCAATCGGCCAGACAGAATACAACACATATAGACAATGTATTTAGGAAGTTTTCCAGAAAAGAAAGGATAATCCGTTCAAGTTGAACGTAAACGAGTTCTCTGGGATATGGTTAAAGGTGAGCCAAAAATCACCGTCAACTATTACTACTTGCCAGTGGGGTCCCAGCTCCTCTTCAACGAACGCTTTTAGTTCCTGGGATAGTTTGCAGAGATCATCACCGTGCTTCACACCCTTAAGCCTTCTCCTTGCTTCATCGCTAATAAGAACTTGTTGGTCAATTGACATATTCGCAGCAATCACATGGACGTCCTGTCCCAGTCCAGGTGGTTTGCAAGAAGCTCGCCGATATTCACTCCTGAGCAACCTAAAGCGTAAATATCGTAGAAAATTACTCGTATACGGCATAGAAAGAGCGATTCGCAGTTGAAGCATTTTTATAAGCTCTGATTACTGCATTAATAATCCCTAATTAACAATACAAGGGTCAGAGTCATAACTGGACTACATTGCTACAGGTGTTTTGACTTTATTTGGTTGTCACCGGTCGCGGCGATTGTTTGGGAGTGCGATATTCCTCATGGGTAGTTTTCAGTCCCACAATATCTGTCAGAAGAACGGAAGACCAACCGCCTGCTACTCAACAGAAGCACCAACACGAAACGAATGATGAAATTTTGGGGTCACCAGAATCTCATTTTGGCCAAAAGATGACGTCCCACCGGATGGCATATCCAGAGTCTTCAAAAGCAGTGATTTGATCGACTGGTGCATAAACAATAAAAGGTGAGAAATGTGCTTGACCAAAGTGCAGCATCATCTCATATGGTCGTAGCGAAGTGTGAGACATTATTGGTGTTTTCCGTGCATTTCGTTGCGAAATCATGCAAAGCACTTTGGTATGTTTTAATAGGTTTGTGGACCGATTAGTGAGTGATGATTTTCCACTCCCATTTTACAGCACTCAGAACTTTATATCGGGAATGCATAAGTTAACAAGTGCCTCTGATGTGCTAGTCTGTCTAATTGAGGTTCATTCGGGTGGCGATAAGGACTCTGAGTTCTCTGAACAAGACGGACCGAAGAAAATAGGTGACGTCTAAAGATGCAAGGACAGGCAATTTGAAGTATTCTAACGTATTTATTTGCAAATCGGCGTTATCTAGAAGGAAGTGTAACTTATCGAGTTAATACGCGCGCTTTTATTTGCCCATGGGACACTAGAACTCTGGGACATCAGATAATAAGCATCACCTACTTCCATACCGGCCAAAGATGCTTTGAAGATGTTTTCAAGTTCGACGCTCCTCACGTGTGAAACTCACTAATTCGAAATGGACAATAAAATGACAATAACATTTCGTCTTTACGTCTTCAGTCGCGCCTCTTAAAACCGCCAATTTTAACATAATAATTGGAAATAAACGGCAATAAAACAATACACCGTACAACGTATCGTAAGACAATCAAACCTGTTTCTCAGGTAGTGGTAAGTTTTAGCCTGTCAGGGTCGCATGTACGCATAGTAGGCTGGTACTATTTGATCAACATGGCTTCAAAGCAAGCTGACAATTTAGAGTTGACATGACAGTAAAACTCTGAATACTCTGTTGGGCTGGACTGTGCGATCAATGGATAGAAACTGTGTCTGGCGATCGATCAGGCAGATCGTCTGGTCCAATGTGCAGGCTATCGGTCAGTTGGTTGATCGCCTTAGTAAAATATTGAGATGGATGTTCTGATCTGCGTTCACATAAGATCCTATATGTTATGTTAATGCATATTGCACAGCAACTGCATGCGAATTGGTAATAAAACTGTGAAACAGAGAGATCAGGTAAACATCGGAAACTGGCTTGCCTATTTGATAACAACAAGGTTATTTGAGCGTCTGTGTATGTACGACTGACCGTAGCGTATAATTGGAACCGTATGGCGGTACTTATGTAGTCTTACAAGAGACACTCATTTTTATTCAATAATCAAGTCCATCGGAGACTACGGCATCCCGTAAACCTTGAACGCTTCAGCTGGTTTCGAAAAATTCCGGAACTTTTGAGTTCAGACGAAGACTGGTTCCAGGTCACCTATACCTTTCCGCGTCACACGCAGTAGGCTAGGTGGACCACAGTCTCTTCTCCTGGTTATTGAACGGTGCCGTGAAAGCTCACATATTCGAGTTGAGTTGTTCATTTGAATACAGCGAGAGACATGTTCTATGTGTGGTCAGTTGGATACAAATTAGATTGAGGAAATTGAATGAGTACTTCAGATATGAATCTGACGGGCAGGTAAATTGCTGGTCCAAATGTTGACTACAGAAGGGTGAGTCTTCTGGTCGGAGGATGCATAATAATGTACCGTTGAACAAAGAAACAGCTGATGTAGTTCTGCACCGGGAAGTTCGCAATAACATCTCAACGGTACACTTTTGATGAGTGATAATCACCTCGTTGTGCTTATTTTGATGGACTATTCACAGGAATGGTGGTTGGTGGGAGTTGTGTGTGCCTGAAAGGAAGGTTTGAATGACTGAAGCACATTTATAGTTAAGAATGACTAGATTCCTTGTTGACTGTGATTCACTACTAATTATTCTCCTGAGGATCCTTTTGTTGCGGACATTCTGTCATTAGCTAATATGTTTTCGATAAAGGCACGATTATCGATTGTCGGTAGGAATGAGTTTGTCCAAACATTTGATTCAGTTTTAATGTATGGCCACTGCACATCATATTTGAGGGGACTCCTAGTTTGAGTTCCGGAATCTCATCGTGTCTCAAGGGCTTATTAGAGCTAGAAGCTGTAGTAGAATAGACGAAAGGCTTAAGGGTCCTGCATGGCCAAAATTGTTTAGAATCGCCTTTACTATATGCACATTTGCAGACCAAATTGCTCCAGATGTATAAAACACAGTCCTGTCTCCAGGCAAATTTAAAAAGTTCGTTTAGTATAGAACTTGATGATTGACTACAGTCTTTGAATAACTGCAGATAGGTAATCAGGTAGATCATCAGTCTGATGAGGTTTCAAGACAAAAATAAACATGTTAAACATTCACAACCTGTGAACGGACGAAGCTCACAGACTCCAGCTCAAATTGGGCGGATCAAATTAAATACGACCACGGGAGCCGACAGTCATGTAGGCTGCCACTTAAAGAGTTTTGCTTAGGGAACTAAACGAGGTTTAAAATACCGTAGATTCCATTATATGTAGGCTTACTTTACAGTGACCGTATCTTTAAAAGATGGAGCAGTGACAACTACATTGTTCACGGCTTGCATCTATAAGTAATCCCTCATCTTCTCTTGGGCTTCAAAATACGAACTGCTCGCCCTGGGACTGCTTTGCGGCTGAGCCTGTAAACGGTCGTCAGGACAAACTGAGGAGCATAACTGGTAGTGGTACGCCAGACTGGTGCATCTATCTTCGTGTAATCACCGAACATCACGTTTACAGACCGAGTCGCCGCATATTTTTTGTGCACCGGAAGGTCTTGCTGGTTCAAACCATCTGCATGGGATCACGAAAAACGTTTGTTCCCATTAGTTCACGTTAATACATGTAACCAACTCATAGATCGATCACTGCACTACCGATAAACTTTACAAAACGCAGAACAAATTACAACACCCCCTGAAGCTTCCAAAACTCTAGGGTACAACGTGTTTCGTCAGGCAAGTTTGTATGCACGTAACAGGCTGGGGAAAATTCACTCCCTGGGCTAACCGAAAATTGCGCTAACCCGATTTCGGTAATCTATCTTATTCAGAACCAGCAAAAGTGATAGACTTAAAGCAAATCCGGAAGTCAGTTGTGACGTGGATAAAGTTGCGGTTTGCTTTTCAACGTTGACTATCAGCTTGAGCCAGCGGGCTCTACTGAACCAGAAAAGTAATAGCAAAAAAATCAGCAAGTTATATGACCAGTCGCTGCAAATGCGTTTAGAACACGTGCAGGTTGCTTTGGAGCAAATGTTACGATAGATGTTGTCAATGTGATGGAGTTCAAAACCTTTCAAGCGATAATCCGCAAGTTGATATGAAAGACTGCCGAAATTCAGCATGGCATGCTACTGACCCCAGAAAGAGTCTACAGATCCATGCTTTGGCTTTATCTCTCCACTTATGGCCATTCCATTCAAGGTGGCTGCTTCTCAGCCATTGCCAAAAGAACTTTGAAAAATTTGCTTAAGCTGTCTCTAATAAAACTGTCGAAAGGTGTTATTCTTCTTTGAGAAATGGATAAAACTCCAAGCCAGTCGAGGGGATGTTTATAATCAACCAGGGCTCGGAAGCGATTTCTGTGTGAACAGTTGATCCCTATGGTTTCCCTGGAATAAGGGAAGGCAGATAGCTCAGCGGCATCGAATCTGCCAAAGACAAGAAAAACAACGTTAAGTGTCATCACAAATGCTGACCTGACTTCACTCATTCTTATTTGGTCCTTTTTTATACTAAGTAAGCCACAGAATCGTGACTCTGCTAAAATGAGGGGATCCACATTCGTGTTGAAACCACCAGCTAGCACGACTTTTCGCTGTAGACTGGTGGTTGGCTATTTATATAAAATATCCCTCACTGGATCAGAGCTACACAGACATAAGTTGAAGCGATAGAAAAATATCGGACTTTTAATGAGAGCCGACGGGCAGAAAGTCATTGATTTACGGGCACACAGTCCATTAGGAAAGTCTCAGTTTTGAATTGTAAGGTTATATCAACGCCAGACAAACTGCTTTAGTGGGTACCGAAGTTCACATACGTTGTCTAGATAACAAGGGTCTGGCTTCCCCAGAACTTGAGTCGAAATCTCCGAAATTGCAGCATGTCTATCGATAAATTGTTTGGACCGTCCACAGGAGCAGCTTATTAGGTCGATTTACCTATGCTTTCGAAACCTGAGTAATGCGATAAAAACAGTATACTGAGGTACGAATCGAGAACAGGAAAGGCAGATGTGAGTGATGGAATGCTATTGGTCAGTTCTCCTCACTCCTTAAACGACTACGTTACAAGAAAACTACTCCAAAGATAGCGTTTTATTTGCTTACAAGTTTAATGAAGAAAATTCGACATTTCACTACCGTTTTTGCCTTTTTGGTTGCCCCTAACAGGTAACAGTCACACATGCGCCTTTCGGTAACGCCACCTTAATTTACAAAAAACGATTGTTTTACTCTGAAGTTATTGCCACTTGGATATGACCTCGTCCTAGTTTTGTACGTCCAATATGGCGATAACAGCAGGTAAGAAATACGTGATATATCGTAAACGGAAGAACTGTTCGTACGCACTCGTTAATACTGGCTATAGATGTAAAAATCAACAGCAAAAGTAAAATGGATTTATTCGATGCGTTTGGATGTCTATATTTTCTTCGATATCAGACAAACAGTGGCTGACAAAGTCTAGATCTGGGCAGCTAGTGAAATAAAATATTCTAGACATACTGAATAGCATTTTGGAACTATGATGACAGAATACTCAGATGCCTCTATGGAGGACAAATTTCCATATCCAGCCTCGAGGATTTTCTCAATGAAATTTGTCTAATCGGAGAATAATCTTAAGAAACGTTGGGCTATCCAATTCTAACGAATGAGATTTGGTGAACATGCATGTCTATAGTACCTTTTGATATTGGTCATAAGGTGCATTAGCAAAGTTCCTGATGAGGTTGAGGCAAAAATTGCTGTATTCATAAATAACGTATTCACCGTCTGAAGTGGGGACATATCAGGCATAATATAACCGATCTAACGTTGCTGCAACCAATCGACAAAGTGATTTTTCAAGAATGACTTACACCTCCTTTCTGCGCAAACCAAGGACTTCACAGAACATATCCAGTGTTATTTCCCCAGTTCTTTTTGGATCGAAAAGCGTAGTCCATCTCTTATAAAGTAGAAAAAGAACAGTTAGCCAGCGTGATTATATACTACGGATGATGTCCAGTTAACATCTCTCGTTGGCTGCCATAGAGCTGAACATGATATTTTTGAAGGTTACAAACCACAGTGCAAAACCCAACCCATCCGAAATTCTGATCAAAACTGGCAGGTTACTCACAGCACCCGAAAAGGTAAAAAAACCACAGATCACCAATGATCAACTGTGTAAACTCATATCTTTTGTGTTTCTTCGGAGTAGTGCAGCATAAGATGAAAATACTGCTAGGATATGACGCTCGTTGCAGGAGCAACAGCCAGCGTATTTAGTAGGAGTTATTTCAAAGTTTGTAGACACTTATACAATCTTCAAATAGTAGTTCGATCAGTCTGCACTGTATCATTGGATGGATCCTTGCACCGCGAATAATAAAAGGCATCCCATCCGTAAAAAGTGACCTTAGTGATTCACATCTTTGCTTACCGTAACGTTCGTGGTACAGTATTCCTTAATCAGCGTGCGATAGTTGAAGCTTACTGTTTTCTTAAATTGACCACTTTTGTCCAGATACACTGAAGGACTGCTCTTCTGACTGCTAAAATGGCACCTTTTAAAACATTTATCACTTCTACAACAACGGTGATTGTTATATACAATAGTCCCGAATAAGCTACCTGTCAACTAGAAATACTTTCTTGGATGAGATATTTGTGGTAAAGAAATTGCGCTGAGAAATGCCTTCTGGCCTACGAACTGCACTGAGCTAATGTGTTGATCAATCCATAATTCACTCAATTTCATGTCGAGTGGAGTAAACGCTAGGCTAAATCCAGTTTAGGATGAGTCTTTTGTCGTTCGAATGTGTGTGTAGCACAAAAGCTCTCTGATAGGTTGGTTGCATCGATATTCATGATATTCATTAATCAAGCTGGCTTCATTAAGGCCTAAATAATTGGAGTTAGCATGACAATAAAACTCTCGATGCTGTTTTGGGATGCGATGTGCTCAACGATCGATCAGACAGATCTTCAGGTTGCAGGACACAGGCCATCGGTCGATTCATTAGTCACTTGTATCAAATACCGGGATGGTTTGCAAATGTGTTTGAATCCAAATTTATGCACTTTGCCAACAAAATATCCGCATTTCGTATCGACAAAGGCGGCAAGACATCAGTCTGGAGCAATCATTTGCTCTATAGAACAACACAGATAAACGGAACTGGAGTAATTCCGGCACATCGTATATTCCCTTTCCGCTATTCTCCGTTTGGTCGTATTACGGACGCGCACAAGCAGCTTTGACGGTGCAGTTCATGATGGTGGTGTGGATGGAGCAAATCATGCTCCTTTCTTTGTAGGATTCACTGAAACGTTTTTGCCTGATAAAAGGTTCCGTACCCGCCAAACTCTCAAATATTACTTTTTCCTTCACATTTCCAATTAAAAAGCTTGTAGTCACTCATGAAGATGGGTTTATACTTCAAGGGCAATTTGCCATATTGAACAAAATCTCCATACGGATATCGCAGAACAAGTCTGCTAGGAAAAATACATTTCTATTTATAAACAAGAAATTATATATATTCTTACTTTTACCGCGTACAAAAACAACGACAAACTGTGTTTCAAAACTAGCTTTTCTACCTTATTTTCTAAACAGTCAAACCCTAAGTAGGTGTATATGATTGAGATTCCGTCCTACAGTGAATGGTTAGGCATATTGAGGGGCTGAGATTTAGTTTAATTGGTAATAGTGGTGAAAAATTCGGACGCCCGGAGGACTGTGGCCCGAAATGAATATTTTGGCGCAAGAAGCCGGTGGCCATACACAAAATCTCTTTAGAACTGATGGTAGTGCAACAAAAAACATCAAGTAAGGGTGCAAAAAAATTTAAAACGAGTACATGAGCAAATGTGCGCCGCTTGTTAGTTAGGGAACTTTTGAATATACAAGCGCTGAGTAAAGAGTGAAAAAATGCTAAGCAGACACCGATTTGCTGATTTCTGCAGTTCATTTGACGAGAATCATTTTCACCACCTGTTTTTGTGTCTGATCCGACCGCTAGTGTGTGGCTTATCGGTAAAAACCTGGGATTTGTGTTGATCGCGTCAATCCTATGGTCATTAACCATAAGCAAAACGCTGCGGACCAAATCAAATCAGCCCAGATTACGTGCACATAAGCAGTTAAAATAAGCCTTTTGGTTACTCTGAGGAGGATGCGATTACGTGCAGAGACCGGCCGACCAGTACCTATTCAACACCGTCTCCACTGTATTTGTGCAACTTGCTTGTTTTACTTCACCGACTGCGGAGAGTAAAATACATTTTGACACATCACACAACATTTCCTCTATCCGTTCTAGTGAGGTTGATCAAAGATCTAAAAACTCAAGTTTTCAGGATGATGGAGAGGGAGACTGGCTGACAGCTCAGCGGGAAACCTGACTTCGTTCAGGTGAGGGAAAATCTGACAGGTTGATAAGATCTGAGCGAGAAGATGAATTCGGAATAATATTACAGACGTGAATTGAAGAGCTTCTAGGTTTATTTGGAAGAAGTGGGGATGAAGGACACTGACCAGCGGAGAAAAACAGTGATGTTCATAAATGCATGTAAAATTCTGGTTATTAACAAAAAGTACCAAGAGGGAACCCCACATCAAAGAGCAAGTCACAAGTGACTAGATCAACCGGGAAGGACAGTCTGGACAGATCAGTAAGTGATCACTTTGGAGACTGTGATAAAGGATCTCATGTTTAATGTGTAGATGGGATTGGTTGCGGCCAGGGAATGGGAAAGTAATATATAAACTTACTGAGACAGATAAATTTGGCTACATAGGATGAATTTAATTTTTTAGTTATACATACTCCGCACACGTGATCAGAAATCAGAAAGAAAACAAATTGCTGGGGGAATAAGAATGAGGGTGTTTGAAGAGGAAATACTGTTCGTAACAGCATGGCTTTTTGTAAGAGGAATGTGACCAAATTATGAGAAATAATGAAAAAACACAAGGATAAGAAGGTGCATGAAAAAATTCTACATTAACACTGCGGAAACAAAGATCATCCCTGGCTATGCAGACTTGCAAAGACGGCTGTTTTTTTTAGAATGTTTCCGATTCGATCTGTTATTATAGGATATATGCCGTAGGTGTGCAGTTTGTCAAGCACCCTAGCATGCTATACTTTTTAAAAGAAGGGTAACTCAGAGATCACCGACAAAGCGATGGTGTTTAAACTTATTTTCTTCACCTTCATGTTTTGACAAGCGGTCTTCAAACCTTTAGGAAAGTGTGGTCAAATAACTGGAGGGTGTCCGTAATGCACTACTTAAGGTTGCTGAAAATTCTTCGACAGCCCACGACCGGTTTCGCCCTACTTGGGGCTCATCAGGTAGGCGCAGTTCCCGAGTTTCCGTGAACCTTATGTTTTACTTGAACCCAAATTGGACTGTTTTTCAGTCTGGTGATGCATTATGGTAGTGGATTACGTATATACATGTATCGCGATATCTCGAATATCGTAACAACTGGAACATGAGGCGGCCTGGTGCAGCACATTCAGTTGCCTGGAAACACCAAAAACGGGAGATTCAGCTGGGTTCCAGGTGAGTCTCTCGAAAAACCAAATTGATTTGCAAATTAGTGTATTTCTCGATGGAAGAGTGTCCGTTTGGGAAGTAGACAAGTGTCTTAAACTTGAGCCACCTACACACAATTCTTAGAACAAGAATTAATCTACTAGAACTGGAGCTGAAATAGGTGCTTCGCGATCAGAAATTTTCGTTGAGGCTTCAGCGTACTAGCGGAGAGAAGAAACTTGGAAACAGTTCTTTTGATGACGGATGCCGTGGTAAAATGTGGACGGACTGTCGAGTAAACTGTGATGGAATCTGAGTTAGACGTGACAAAATCAAAGGCGAAATGTTGTGTTTCTCCTGCTTTAGGGGTTAAATATCACCTTGGGAATCCTGAAAGAAAATATATGGATACTATAGGGGGCTCTTACAGATGATTTCCTAATAAATACGGAAGGAACGATTCCAATTGGATAAAACAGCTACTGCAAGTAACAAAATATGCATGACCTTTCGATGGTGACAGTAGGAAACACGAGGATATGTATATCTGAAAAGTGTAGGACATTTCTCAGTCCCTATGTTTTCGGTTCTCCTTAACAACATCACAGAAAAAAGTATGATAAACTCTTTTTTGGGAATGTCTACCGGGTCCAGATCAACATTACGGGAAATCAACATTGTGCTGCACAACACCTGAAACGGGACGAGAAGTCATGGGAAATCCACAGTTTGTTGAAAGCCGCATCTTTAGTAAAAAGTTAGCGTCATTGTAAGTAGGCTGGCTAATAAGGGTTTAGTCATTAAAAGCTCCAGAAAACAAAGGGTCTGGTCACAACGCCTGACTGTGACATAAATTTGTATTTGACATTCAACAGGGAAAATGGATGACAGATAGAATTTCCCTATAAATAGGAAATCCAACGAATAAGTATCAGAGAGGCTTATGTGATGGACATTGCTGCAGATGTGGACCTAAGCCTTGAAAGTGAAAAATATACAGGTAGTGACCACTCAATCCAAGACGAGGAAATCACGAGTACCTAGACATTTAATTCCCAGTGAAGAACAGAAAAGAGTGAAGAGGAAGTAGATAAAAGCCAATATCCCCAATATTGCCTTCTACGTTACTACCACTGTTGTAAAGAGAGGCTCTGAAGCCACCAAACAGGAGTTCGGATTCGCTAACCAAATAAAGCTTTATGGGTATTACGGAAGTAGACTGCGACTGCTGTGAGGGCTTGTACATTAGAGACAAACAGAGTTTTGTACGAACAAACTTCCGGAAGTAAACAGAGTTAGCAGTCCTGACGAACTCGATTTGTGATTGCGTCGATGCGCAGTTCTGTAATAAAAGACAGACCATCTTGCCCACTACTGTTTCAAAACCCACTAAGTGTTTCTTCAGGTTATTTCTTGTTCAGAAATTTTGCTTAAATAATGATCAAGAGTGTCCTACATTCCCAGTTTTCATTTAAATAGCGGGTACTATAAAAAAACCACGTCGTCATTTTGGTTTCACAAGTAATCACCCAGTAATAATTGCTGTTTCCAGTCTGGATGGTCTGTGCAGCTGTCACGTTTGACTGAAACTGTCGGTTATAATTTTTCTTCGGGCAGTAGATGTACTTATCAGCTGTATTTTAATGCTCTACCGGACCAGTGATCTCTGATTCTCGTGCTTACTAGCACTATCCCCCCAATAAGCAATATTACTACCTTCATATTACACATGTCTGTCAGTTTTCAACATCTCACAAGCATATTTCACTGATCTTATCAGATTATAAGACATAATACTGCAGCCCCAAACCAGCCGTCTACAGAGTGAAGCAACGTTGAATCGCATCGGTCGCTGGCTTGGTTGTTGAATGGTCATCCTTTTTGCAATAAAGCTGCTGGTGTGGATAACGCTAAAAGTAGATGCCGGTTATTAGAAAAATATCTCACATCACGTCTGATCAGGCAAAGGGAATAGGATTTATCTAACGGAGTTACCTTATGCTACTTGCCACATAGACAATGAATCGTTACGACCAGTTTTAACTCGATTCTTGGTTTAGGCTAACATGCATACTCGCATGAAAGGAAATACAGAGCTTTTCTCCAACAAGATCACCATCCACATCTATTCTGAAGCGAGTTGTGTTCCTTTCTCGGTAGAGAAGAATACATTCGCCACAAGATTCTATTTTTCCCAACCGCTATGAGGATTTCAACGGGCACTGTTGTTAAACTGTGTTTTACTCGCTTTGCAGTTCAAAACCATTTAGTACAAACTATGCCAAGTTTAAGTGTAGTATCCGTCCCCTATTCTGAATAAAGTCTAATAGGTTTCAAGCAAAGCTTCAAGCGAAATTTTATCCTCCAAATAAAATCAGTCAGCCCAGAACTACTATACAAGTGTCCGAGCCTTGTTGGCAGTCGTCAACAATGTACATCTAACGAGTCATTAGGGTGGATCGAAACCCAAATTTCCGGTCGCTAGCTCGCATTACATTATTCGACCACTGATGGTTCATGAGTTTGAATAACATACTATTAGATGGAACATAATGCCATCCAATTTTGGACATGCAGCTGACGCCAGGAACTCCTTCTTCTTGAGGAATGAGTTCTAAGCAGGTGGGCCGGCGCGATTTGTGTGATTTTCAACATGGCTCGTTTAAAGGCTAAAAAGTTTTGTTCTAGCCTTCGGCGTAAAGAGGCACTCGCTTAACGTCAAAGTTGACTGACAAATAAAAGCTATGCAATTGGGCACCAAATAAATGACAACTTCAATGGGTAAGTATATTTTATCTTTCAGAATGAATGGAAGGAGAACCGTGACATCGAACTCACTCACTTGAGGCATGCTACCATCCAGATCATGCTTGACAACATACTTTTCTAGATCTTCGGTGGTGATTGTGCCGGTGTCCTCTGCGTCTATATCGATAAAAATATCGATGAAAGACTCCATCGGGTTAAAAGTGCAATCATTCGAAGCTGAAAAATCCAAACTCACTTATATACATGCATGTAGAGGAAATACAGGACATTGTTTTTCATGTGTCCTATTGAGAAAATCTTCGCACTTTGAAATGGGGCTGATTTACACATTGACATTTGATTGAATCACATGGAAAAATGTGTTTGAAGCGTGCTCACCCAGTGCATTTGCCAGGATAACGGGTGCTTGAGGCACGCGGTTTGCGTTTCTGTGTTTGATCAGCTAACAACCAACTCTTTCAGGAATACGACAGAGTGAAGTGCAGCAAAAGTAACATTAGGATGGAGGAACAAGGGAAATTCTCCAACGGTACAATTGCAAGTTGCGGTGACTTTCGAAGTGAACTGAAGCGATGGAAAATGCTGGTGTGCCCTACTAAGCAACCAATGAAAAAAATCTAATCCTTCAAATACTAGCCCATAAACGATGTTTATGCAAAGCATGAAAGAGCTGACCGGGTGACCAACTACCGTAGAGGATCTACTGTGGATTATTTGAAATACGCACATTACCTAAGCAAAGTTCACGAATGAATGTCTTAAAACAAATTCTTGGTTGACTTACCTTCTCTAGGATCATTATGTAACATTGTGTTGTTTAAGAGACGTCGGGTTTCGTTGTCGTAGAGAGTTTCAGGTGTGAAGGAAGCTTTCATTTCACGTTCCAAAGAGCTGAGCGGCTACATTTTGAGCAGCCACGCGTTTCTTAAGTGCCGAACGTAGTAAACTCTTCGGGATTACTTATGGTATATACTGGAAGAAAATTATGACCACAGTACATTTTGACGTGATTCTTCGTAAAGTCAGCTGCCAGCTAATTAGGTAGAGCATGTGAAAGATGGGAATGTTTGTCCTGTTAGTCATCATATCCATAAGGAAAACCGGAGAACACCAAAACGAAAGCTTGGCTTCATACTGCATTTACAGCAAATGTGTATTAGGGTCTTATTCAACCTCTTTTGTCCTTGGTCGGCCATAGTACCGGGAAATCGGACATGTGACTACTTCAGGAGTCGTTTCAGGTACTCGCCGGTTACCTATTTTAGGCAGTGAATGGGATTTTCGTACATTTCCTGGTCGAATGAACAACTAGTTCGTGCATCCAGTCATCAGGTTCAGCTGAAGGACTGATGAGTAATCAGACGAAACCTAGCAACCATTCGCAACTAGTCAGGTGGTCGTCCGAATGGGGAGGATGATGGTTAGGAATCATACCATCTAATAGTAATTAACTAGTTGCAAAACCTAGTGACAAAAGGTCTTGTATCCGACGCTTTTAGATCATCCTGACGAGATTTACTAAGGGCAAAACTGATCATGCAGCTGGACTTCCGGAGATCTGACTACATCCTTACTTCAAGATATTTAGTTAAACTGGCACATTAGTGATTCCCTAGCGTTAAGTCTGCGGTGGCCCTAAAAAGCATTGTTGTTAAATCCGTTTGCTGGACCGATGGCGATCCACTGAAGTGTACGTGTGCGATAAAGGGCGACGTCTGCAGTAAACTACTTGCTGGAACACTCATTTACTAAGTGAGAATTCTAGCTTTCCAGAGTTATCCAATGGCAACACTTGTTTCTTCTGGCATGTGTATATTGTTCCCCATTCAAAAATATTTACATGAAAATTCTTTAAAAACATGTATATTTGTAATGCACTGCTCATAACGTTGTTGAAAATTCTTCGACAGCTCAAGACCGGTTTCGCTCTTCATGGGGCTCATCAGGTAGGCGCAGTCCCCGAGTTTCCGTCAACTTTATGTTCTACTTGAAATCAAATCACACGAAATTAGCGAAATACACTCATTTGCAAACAAATTTGGTTTTGCGAGAGAGACTCACCTGGAACCCAACTGAATCTCTCGTTTGTGATGTTTGCAGGTAACTGAATGTGCTGCACCGGGCCGCCTCATGTTTCAGGTGAGTCTCTCGCAAAACCGAATTTATTTACAAATGAGTGTATTCCACTTCTTTAAAAACATTTCATATAAGGGCGCCTGTTAACCACAATTCTGTCACTCTGATCCCGTAGAAACCAAATATTTCTTAACCACTTTTCGAAATAACCCTCAGAACCCTATACTCATTCACTTGTCACGTGTCAACACGAACCCCGCCTCTAACAGCTGTGGCAATTACTCAGTTATCTTTGGTCAAGAGAATCCGCGTGGTGCACACCCTGTCAAAGTTAACAATGTCCACCCTACAAACGTTAAACTTATAATCCACTGGTTAGCAGAATTTTCATTCAGACTGCCGAATGTGATTCAATTGGCAAAATTTTCTTCGCTCTGTCCGGATCTTTAACTCTCTGGGCCGGTTCAAGGTTCAAAGTTGAGTCTTATTTATCAAACCCTTGTTTTTGAAAATATTTGTGGGAACGGTATCAACTTTGACGCCAACGGATGACGGGCAGCCCATGTTGATCGTTGGGGACAACGCAATAGTTGTATGAACAAACTATAAAGACAAGGTTGTTCTTTGTTTTGTCGGCCAGAACAGAGATTAAATTCATTGGTTTTCTGAATGAACGAAATTACGCTGGTCTTAGAAAAGCAACCCATTGTTCCTTCCATACTGGAAGGAGCTCTTCGGATGCACGTCCTTATAGTTACCAGTTTCCATCGTTCACTGCAGCGCCTCTTTGTACAGAAACATTGTGTGCATTGTTGTTTTAGTTCCACACACATTCTATCTTCATTTGTGACATCTTTAAATCTAGGTCCCATAGGCATTTTAATCATTTTGTCCTCCAAGAGAAACATGAGAATCTGGAAGTAACACACTACTGCTCTGAAGTTGTCAAAGTTTTCGACAAGTTTTCCCGTAATAGCTAATCCAAGAAACCAGTGTTATTTGTTCAGTCGGAAGCGTTTGACGGCGTAAGAACACGGACTTCACTGACACTTCTCACCTCCAACTCGACACAAGAACCCACCATATACGGATAACAAGTTCTTTTCACCCTCGAAGCACCTTCAGCACCCATCCTGATTGGAATCGCTCATCCATCGAAGTGTTTCAAAACCGAAGTACATGCAAAATCATCTTTCGTTGTTGCGAAACCTGAACAAGTAGCAGTGCCAACGACTTCATAAAGTTGAATTTTCAGTCTTGGTCAAAATATCAGTCTTTTTCCCCGGCCACTAGAGATGCTTGGTTAAATGCCATTTTACATGCGGAATGAAATAACTTAATGAGAAAGAAACTCGAGCTGTATAGTGAATGAGTTCACATGCAGTCTTCAGCCAATCAAATCTTTAGCCAAGTGTTCACCGACATTATGAAGGACCGTTAATTTGTTTCTTATTAGTTGAAATGACAAATAGTAGAATATGAACTAGTGCTACTCAAGAATCGGCCACTGTGATGTCTGAATAAAGGGTGGTCAGCATTCATGTCGAGTCTTTTTTATGCTTCGATGCCAGTTAACGTCTTGAAGCTGAGCTATTCGGACGAAAGGTACAGCAGGTGTATCAGCATCCCGAGAATGGGTAGAGTGACCAGCGGATTTCAGCAACTATCACATCCTGGGTTACGACTTATCCGGGGTACTCTCTACTGCGGTTAAACCGATTTGAACCAAAGCAATGTCTAATTATGCCTGAGAACATAAGCTCGAGATAAACTACCACAATCGTGGAGGTGTAAAGATGACGCTAAAATGCATGATGTATTTGCGGTCGCGCTTCTGGATAACGTACGATGCAGGTGAATATCGATGTATTACCAACTTTGGTATCCTGGGTTCGAAAGCGGTAGAATCAACTTTCTTTTTCGTTAAACTTTCGTGCACATCGTGACTTTAGCCGATTAAAATATACCTAGAGTAGTTAGTCCGTTAAGTGGGTCTGGATTTCGACTGTTGAGAACATACCATATATAATGTTCAAGTGAACGGATGCATTTGAAATGTGGCGAACAACGTACGATGGAACAGTGTGTATTGATCATTACTTCTTCTTGAAACGAGAATGTTCTTTGCATTAAGGAACCGTTAAGAGGGTTGGGTGGGCGATTGGGAATTCTGAAATCTTGGTTTGGAAAGCGCCAAAGAACCACATATGCACATATGTACAGTTCAGCACACAAGTGGAGAGTTTTCAATAATGATTCATCTGCCGAAGTTCACCTTCGATGCGAGCTAACCTGATCTCCCATTTCTGAGTGGAACGTTGTGGAAATTTGTAAACATACCACACTACTTACCGCCTTCGCAGCAGCACAAAAACACTGTACACAAAACGGTAACTTTGCTGCGAAATAAAATTAGATTATACTGAAAACAAACTTCATCGAGTGCATTTTACTGTGCTGAGCATCGGAGGAACATTTCAGAGTCAATCCCTAAAATTTTCTTAAGTCAACTAGGCCTAGAAGTTTATCAGAAGTGAAACGAGCGAAAACCATCTCAACCCCATCGATAAACTTAGCAGAAAGCCACTGTCAAGCTTTGCTGATAATCTTTGCAATCATTAATAAAATCTAGAGGGAAATCAAAATCCTAGAAAGTTTCAACCAGTTCCAAAGTCTATAGGTCAAAGTGAACAAAAGTGACATATTAGACCAAAGCTCACCTGTTATGAAAGTGAACCAAGCAATCTAGTCTGATTGGTTCTGCCACCAGCGACAATATCTTTGATCCCAAAGGGTATCCATAACCGATCTGTCCTAAACGACTAGAACGACCCAAGTTTTATATAAACCCTGTACTTAACGACAAACTTAAAAAATCCAACTACTCAAGATGGATGTCGAATACTAACCGCGTTTATCGGTTGCGGACAAGTGTAAAGTATTTCATTGTATCAGGCTAATTGTGTTTTTATTGACTGAATTAATACTGTCTGTTTCCCAGAAGAAGTTCCCTCATTTTGAGATTGTTCTCCCAAACGTAAATTACATAGTCTATCCTAGGTAAGTTTTTCAATTTCAGTGCATTAAAAATTTGGCTCACAACTTGCCAGATTTGCCTCCAATAAAACTTTGAACGGAAAACACTATCTCAAAAAATAATTCTTGTGTTGGTTTGGCTTATTGTTTCATCTGTTTTCGCCATTTTTTACCAGCTCGTGGACATTAATCAAAATAATTCTAACGTAATTTATTTGAAGCACCAGGGATATGCTGGTTGACTGGGCTTACGTAGGTGATTTGACGCTGATCACCAGCAAGGTCTAAAACTAATATCTTGCAACCTTCTTCAATCGCTAGATCGCACAGTCAAGTTTGGTAGATCTTCCAATAAAAGGTTTGTGTGCACACCAAAAGAACGAAAGTATCCACCTAAGAAGGATATGTAGAATCACTGACCCCCGTATACCGGTAATGTGCTATTCTATGTGCGCCATAAGTGAGAGCCACAAGTGACTCCCCTGGCAGAGCATCCGTACTGTAAGCTCTTTATCAGTGTTTTGGACCCACTCCAGTGAGTCACTCAACTATACTGTTAGCAATTGGACCAAGTTTGTTTTTGGGGCAGATTTGAGGAGTGGTAATCTTTCAGCGAAGCTGAATCAACTTGAACACAAAACTTCGGCGCTATTCCCGCCACAGGTAGGTCGGAGAGCGGAAACGAGTTCCCGAAACCCACTTGCCGGGCAAGTTCTGAGCCAAATAGGCTACCGAAGACAACTTGTGTCCCTGAAGTTCATTCATCCAAAATGTATAAATGATTCGCCACATCTTTGCCCATTGAGTTAAATACTGTTCTCTGTTACCTGTTACTGCTAGTAAGGAGTCTCTTGCCTAACCGGCACGATGTACCAGACGTTGAGTGGTCCAGGTATCCAGAGGGCTTCAACGTAAGTTGCTAGAGAACTGGGAGAGATTTGGTAGATTACTAAGTGAGAACTCCAGTTATACGCAGCTAGAACACGAAGACACTCCTGGGTCTGATAGGCCTCACTGTCGAAGTTAACCAAATGGTTGGTTTCTTAGCATAATCCACGATTGGAATCAAACTTCCACTCCTTGTTTTACTAGGTGTTTGCTAATTGCTCATCTTCCAAACTTCAGATGTCAGATTACGCACCAAATCAATATCTACAACAAGTACTTCTTTTCTATGCAAGCTATTGTGAACTAATGTGAGTGATCCAAATAAACCAAGCATATCCCATTTGAGTTCACTTTATGTGTGTGGTCTTTCCCATTCAGCTTCTATAAATCTTTGCATGACTAATGCATTTTTGGATGGTTTTTTGAAACTTGTTTGCAAAAGTTTTTGATCCGTCACAGTACTCAATGAAGCGTTTGTGTGTGAAATCGTCCTATACAGACCTCGCGCTCCCTTAGCAGAATACACACATTCAAAAGCATTGCATTTGTTCTTGTAATAAATTAACGCAATAAACGATTTCGTAACAGCTGATGTGTTCTCAGTGTGTTCCCACAATAACTAACACTCTTTTCGAGAAATACACCAATTTGCAAATCAATTTGGTTTTTCGAGAGACTCACCTGGAACCCAGCTGAATCTCCCGTTTTTGGTGTTTCCAGGCAACTGAATGTACTGCGCCAGGCAGCCTCATTTTTCAGTTGCTACGATATTCGAGATATCGCGATACATGTATATACGTAATGCATACTCATAAGGTTGCTGAAAATTCCTCGACAGCCCATGACCGGTTTCGCTCTTCATCGAGATCACCTATACTGTCCACAAATACCTCCACTTGTGGAAAAAGTTAGGACCATCAGTACTTGGATGCCACCATCCTTCGGGCATCATTGATAATGACACCACAGTACTTCTGCTCATTGCCTGATCCAGTTGCCAAAATGTTTGCTTTCTCAGATATCGTTCCCTAGGTTGGACAATATCATGCATATGCACTCCTATAAAGAAAAAGACTGTGTTACTGACACAGTAGTACTAGAAAAACTGCTTACTTTAAGTAAGAACAGACTTCAGACTCAGATGCAGCCGCCCTACTATTTTTATGACCAATTCGTTAAATTAGAGACGGAAACTATGCAAACCCAATCACAGTGTTCCGGAACAGAGAACATTCGAATACGTTCATAGTGTGGCCGGCATTCTATAGTAAAAAAGTAATTTTGCGTTTGGCGCATGCAATCGTGCTAATACGGGGTGACCAAATTAGTTAGCCTCACGAAGGTGAAACACCTCTTTTTCTGGACGGTCCAGCTGCTAATACAGCTTTGTCGACTTATAGATTGTAAGCGAATGTCACTCTTGGGTGTTTCCGCTTGGTCACAAGTATACAAAATCAGGGTTTACACTTTTTTACAACCCAACTTGCCAACTTGTTCCATGAAAACAAAAACATCACTTACAGCAGAAAATAAAAAGCATGGCAAAACGGGAGGGGGGGCAAAAACTAAAACTATTGCTTACCACGAGTAATTTTCGAAGACGGGCTGTTGCATTTAGTCAATTGATTTCGCGTACGGAACCTTACGCCGATAACTGATTCTAGAAAAACCGAAACAGACTTGCCCATACACACCGCCTTAAATTCATATAAAAAACGCGAAGAAACTGACCAAATCTACCATCTTTTGCTAGGGGTGTTGCCGGTGACACACTGCGTTCACTGATATAAAATTAGAGAGCTTTACATGCCTCTTGTAAGATGATTAGCTCCTCACTAAGCGGACCATATTCAGCAACGGGACTCTTTTAAGATGATACTTCGAAATTATCCAAAGAGGGGTTTTCCTCCCAAGAAAAATATCCTCTTAGAAGTAACAATTTTTTATCAGTCTTTGTAGCCAGCCCCTCCCGAGCGGAAAATTTGCTGAGGTTTCTCCTTCTAAAGGAAGATCCTAGAAACACGATCAAAAGAATTGGTCTCTTCTGAATAAATCTTGAGCACTGATAAACATTTCAAGGGACCAGCCACATGCAATGACTCCCAAGTGATTGTGATTTCATAAGGAAGGACTGTTTTTTGTATGCCATTAAAATAAGAATCCAGTGACATGGCGCCAAAGCCCAACAAAGCAATTTCGTTTTCATGATCGGATATCCGTTTGACAGCAGCAAACGGAAAATCCTAGTGTGCGATTTTTGCATTCAGCTGCTTTTCGGGAGAAGTGCGCCCCAAGAAGTTGTATGTCAGCCTACTGAGCTTATCTGTTTGGCAAATGACCAGGGTTTCCCTTCAGAGTACTTCTAGAAAGGGACACTGGTGCATGCTACTCCAAACATCCAAGAAAACACGACCAACCTGGGAACACAGCGCTACGCGACTTTGCATATTCTGCACGCGCAAAGCTGGTTACTAGTATGCGAGGTTTTGTCGTGAAATTGTGCCCATTATTTCACACAGGAGGCTTGTGGCGAAACAGAAAATCAAAGGGATGCGGTTCGTTATTTCCTCTTATGGTGGTTGTCAATATTGAGAACTGTCAAAAGCCAAGATCTGATAATGCGGCTATCCGTTTTACCGAAAATATGAATGTTTTTTCCCCTTTTTTATTCAACCCGACTAGACAATATTGCCTTTGTTACGTGGTTGAATTTCTGCGGTAGCTTCTTACAGTAGATGCATGCTAAAATCACAATAATCAGAGGACTGAAAACGAATAACCAACCAGTTAATTTGGGAAACAGCGAAAAACTTTTTCCAATGCGACATTAAACAGAGAGAAGCCCTTAGCTCCGAACCGGTACAAATTCTTAAATGCTGTCTTTAGAACAGAAGAAGATCCGATAAACTGTGACGAACTTATGAATGTGCATCAAGTGTGCGTCAGGATGGCGGCATGTGAGCATGCAGATGGTATACTTAAATTTATTGGTGTCCTTACACAAGCACATATGACAGCGTCATCTGATGCGGATTGGTATTTGCTTTGAGTGCTTTTAAGACACGTGATGTTTAAACCATTGGCGCCGCATGTCAGAGGACATTGTGAAATAGTCTTGCAAAGCACAGTGAGCACACACATAGCTGGTGCCTTTCTCAATATCCTGTACGTCGTTTGGGTTATGCAATCGAAGACGGGGATGATCATATCGCAACTGCCTAAATTCCGAACAGTAGCAGTTGCATGATACATTGCTATATGCCCCGTTTTCAGTCGTTGTGATTGGGATGTAAGTTTGTAATCCATAGGAAATTGGACTAACTGCACCGAAAAGAATGACAGTAGTATTATGTGAGGCTGTAAAGAGCTATTTACGTTTAAGATAGAACAACATAGTAGAATGCACTAGGGACATAAATACTTGAACGCAACTTGGGCGGCCATCAATAAATTTAATTATCTCGAAACATAAGATCACTTATGTCTCTCTGAGTACATCTTTGGAACTTAAGTAGCTAAGTAGTATCACCGTGTAATTGCCAGGTAACAACTGTAAACCGAAGTATCCGTACCAGATTTTGAATTTCCATATTAGACATCTTACCGGACAAATCAGTACACAAAGCGTAGCACTGCGGAATCAAGCAATAGAGGAAGCGTTATAAACGAAGTCAGCCGTAGCAGTGTTCGTTCGAAAACCTTTATCTGGAATTCAGTGAGAAAAGGCAACCTGATCAACTCAACAGCGCGAGCACGAGACAAATGCAGGCAATATATCAAGGGCTGTTCTGAGATAAATGCAAGAATGGTAAAACAGGTTAATGTAACAGTGGGTATAAAAAACTACGAAAACACGTCGGAAAGCAATCTCCACTTAGAAATGGGGAACTGGAAACAATGGGGAAAACCGGTATATACAAATCCGACGCGAAAAATACACTGAATATTATGCTTGATGCAGGAAGATTTATATCAACCTCAATTCACCACTGTCTCATCCGCCAACACTAACAGAAAAGATGGGTTAGGTGACATCCAACATTGATCCAGCGTGCCAATAGGAAGAGCTCTTAATGTTTGGTTCTCTATCTGTTTTAAAACTTGGTCAACTTGGCCACTTACACATTTGTCTTGAAGAAGGTTTTGTCAAAAGTGAAAGGATGTTCATCTATAAACCCACCGACTGTTTTCTAAACCTTTCTAAAATCAACATCACCACCTTTTCGAGGAGCAGAACGACGCATCCGTACACGAAGATTAGGAAGTACATGAAGTCAACTGGGGAAGTGCTCATATATTAGCTCAAGTGAGAAGACAGAACAAAGGTGAATTCAAGAAGGCGTTGTAATCAACTGAGAAATTCATCAAACACTCCAAGACCGATACAGTATGGCGAACGCTGAGAAAAACCTGCAAGCATGAAAACCTTAAAGGGTCGGAGAAAGAATTAGTAAAGGAAAGTAAGCAGACACAAAACTCCTCGACACAATCAACAATACTGGATTGAATGCAGAAACTGAAAACTAATCAGTAAATCAGAAAAGCAAACTGGATAACAAATTGAAGTTTAACGGTGATTTAGCAATTATCATAAGTTTTTCTTATCACGGAAGCACAGTGCAGTCATTTCAACCTTACGCATCATCATCATTTCGCATCTCAGGAGACGCTATTGAGAATCTGTCACTCGAGGAGCCAGATAATACGTGACCACAGAAAATGGTTGCCAGTAGTTAGTCGACCAAATTTCCTTAAATGAATAAATAGTTTTTAGTTGCTTCAGGCAGCCAAAACATTTGAGCAAATAACTAGTAATGACTGGATTTGGGGCAGCAGGTAAATGTCAACTGCAAAGAAGTTTTGAGCTGAATGGTCGTAACGTGGTATTTTTCAATTCATGGAAAGTGTGTGATGGGGTTCAGATTAAGTTTCCGGTACTTGAGGTAAAACTGCATTAAAACAGAAATCAAACGCTCTCTAGTTACTAGGGTTTGATCGAAACTAAAATATGTCCTACTTATTTGTCATCCACAAAATCCAAGCCGTCCCATGCTCACGCACGTGCCAACCACGGTGGTCCGTATGTGATAACACGTGAAGTTCCGGACCCGGACCCTTTTTCCCTGTATTCCGATTTCTCTATTTCTGTATTTGACTTAGGGATCAAATCCAGGTTTGGCGAAAACTAATCTATCATCCAATTTTACTGCTTGCTTAGATGCCCCAAATAAGCAGCCACATCTATTATTCAACCTAGCTTCTCTTCCTTAGCCAATATTTTCTATTCTAGCCAGCAACTTCTAAATATCTGACACAATTCCGGTCATAGAAAAGAAACTTCTTGTTGTATGCAGTCAGGCCACAAAGGGCAGACGCTCATTTTTGGTAAATCACCAAAAATACATGATAACCTGGGGATAAACGGACCTGAGATGGTGACTCATAATATCACAGTTTAGTGTAGAATAACATGTGCTTCATTTTTGTTGGTGGCGCCGTCCAGCCATCTGGACCGTGCTTACAGTTGCAAGGAACAAAAATTAATATAGATTTGTTAGTAAGTATGATAGTTATAGATGTAACTTATGGAATCCGCAACCAAAGATGAAGTGTCAGTTTGCAATCATAATCCTATGCGCATAATTTTCTCACGAGACAAGTGGCAGTGCCAGGGTAGAACGCGGCAAATTCTCCAAAAAATTTTACAAACAGACTGCTAATGATATGATGAAACAAAATTCAATTTAAATACTTGCATTCATTTAAGTGATATTCTTAAAGATTCCAGAACTTGGCTACTTAACAAAAGCTTGTGGGTAGTTACTGAACACATCCGTTCATTGAACAAATACCAGAGAGAAACTGTGAATGCTTTTGGTCACGGAAGTCAGTTACATTACGGTTATCGTTTGCTTTCTTCGTGCCCTCCGAGCGACATTTTTATGCTGAAATGTTGACATTTTCAAATAAACTAACTTGCTCTGTATCCACCACCACCGTCTGCTCAGGTGTTCGAACCAAAGGCTCTTGCTGGTGACCCTGACGTTCCTCCCGTCTAGCATGAGACCTCCGGTAATAGCTCAGCAATTTTGCAACCCTGAGGCAAGAGAATACAAGTGCTTTCAATCCGCACTGGCCAGCACCTGGTAACATGAATTGGGGTTGCTTATTTACCGCATGCATCACGGTGAATAAGCAAAAACAAATGGCAACTGAAGCCTCCAGCGGTGCTTTATTTTCATCTATCAAGTGCCTTCCTGTACGGCTCGATAAGCACACGTATGTAGAAACCGGATGCAGATGTATGAGGCAGGAACCTGAGGGTTGACATATGGCACGCTCACGTTCATATCCACAGCTACGTGTCTGCTCTTTACAATTTCTTTCTCCAAGTCACAAGAAGGACAAAACTGGTTCTGGACCGTTGAGCTTTCAGTAACCTTATGGGTAATGTCCTTTCGGGAATTTTTTTCTGTTGTTCCTGTTTCGACATTTGGCGAGCAAAGTCTTAGACTGATCAGCCAACAAACTGTTCTTTTACGTTATTCATGTAGTTAAACAAATGATAACTCTTGCACTTCCAAAGCACTATTACGTCACAAGCTTAGACGTGGGACTTACGAAACTCTTCACCTAGAAGTCAGGGACTAAGAACTTTGGGTGTAATTGCTGCAGATGGTTGTGTTGGTGTTTAATGGGCGTTTGTCCTATAAGCTGAAGCTTCATTGCTGATCCGGCATTTTGTAAACAACGATCTCTGCATAATTCGACTTTCCTCTTTCATAAAATCTCCCGCTGGTCAAAATAATAGATGCGATTTGTGTCGTGTCCATTCATATACCAAAGTGCTCTGGTAAATTGCAAGACAGCTTCTGTGTATGACGTAATATTATTAAAGCAACGAAAGCTGGAATGCAGTCACAACAGAGGGAGAGTCCAATGGACAGGCACGATGCCTGAGTTCATCAGAGACAATTTATTGTGGCAAGTTTAATCTGGACGCAAAAACAAAATAATAATTGTAAACATTTGCAAATTTCCACTGACCATTGTTTGCTTCTCAGCAGTATTGCGTTTGTACTCCCTGATTGCCTCATACCTTTGAGAAGCCTTAGAGTCAAACCGACCACGTCGGATTCAGTCTCAATGGAGTGGTTTCACCGACTTCGGAATTTCAAACAGACACAACCTCGTTTGATGCAGCTTCTTGTTAACTTTCCTTCGATAAAGCTCAGAAACCAATTCCAAATCTAGCTGTATAAATGCGTTTTGAGCCACAGTTTAAAAACCACTACTAAAGTCTGCCGCGAACTGCATTAGAGTTGGACTCCATGGAAGGCCATGATGGCAAGTACGATGATGCAAGAAAATTAACTCCGCGAAATGCACTGGCAATTTTTCCCAGAACCACTGGATTCCAAAATGGTCATAATTACTTCTTTAATTGCAGCACCATACACTTTGGACCCAGAATATACTTCGCAAGATTACCAATAGGACGACAGCTTCAGAGCAGCTTGTGTGTGAGTACATTGCTCTGGTGATACCAGGAAGGTCAAGAAGTTGGGGCAATACGGCTGGAAATTCATGGAAACTGTTTCAGCTAATCCACAAAGTAGTACCCGAAAACCCCCTATGAGTAGGTTAAGCAAGAAGAACATTAACAACCTTACATATAATAGCGACCAGCTTCCATATCGCTAGTCGAAATGTTTACAGCAGTTTGCCCTTGCATCTATGTTTGTCATTTGAGCTGGGTGATTTAGCTATGTTCTGTGAGCTTGGACCTCCAGTCAGTTTCTGAAGTAATAACAGACCTTTCTGCCTTAAAGCGTTGTTGACTAGCTAAACCGAATTAGCTTATTCCGGCATTATTCATAGATGGAATTGAATCGTTTTTGGGTACCGCGTTGACTGGGTCTTTGCTTGCAGGCAAAAAGTGTTTCACAGACGTTAGGCCAATATGTTGTCCTATCGAAAAGGGTAACCGAGTAGACTGTTACAATTATAGGAATACGTATCAAGCATCTCTTGTAACTGGCTTTCCTTGCCTTCGGCGCGTGGTGTGCGGGTCCAACAGACTTAAGCGAGATTCCGATACTGACCATATATCTGCAAAATGTTTAGGACCTGAGCAGCGCCCCACCTAGAAGCAATAAATAGGCGCGTTTTCTTCGACTTTAGGCGAGCACTTGACCCTGCGGCTAGATTAGCGTTTAGTGTAAAATGATTTATCCAAAGAGTTCTCCAAAATTAGTGCAGGGGTTCAGTGTAGACACCTCTATTTTGTTCAGCTTTGTTATTGATGTAATCATGAGGTGAACAATTCAAGAGACCATGGATCCAGGCATCGAAATTGGGTCTTAATATAGAGTAACGGAAGTAGATCGCAAGGACAACGTATTTTGTTGTTCGGAGATTATTTGTCTGCACACCATTTTCTTTCTCTCCATTTTTAAAAACTAAATTCCGAAATACAGCTGGCTAGCCAAGTAAGGCGCAAGTGCTTATCAGGTCATGTCAGTTTTGTATCGCAGTCTCACCCCGGTGAATTTTTCGTTCGTCACGTTAATCAACTATACAATCCTGTTAGTAAGATGGGTATTTTGTGCAGTTCATTCCGTAAGTAGGTAAGAACAATAACGTAACTGTAGTTTATAACAATAGCAATATTGTATGTGGTCACAAAACTCTGTGCAAAACGACAGGTTGATATAAGAGGGAGCAAAGAATTTAGGGGACACAATGCAAACAACATCGACAACCGCATGAAAATGCTAACTTTTCAACCCAAACAGAAGGTGAAAGGAGGCATATGTCCGAGTCCATCATCTGGTTAGGAAAACGAAGTCTGTGGCGCAATAATTACAGGATATATTGACAAGAAAATCATTCACAGGGAGCATCCTGAACCCAAAAAATAAAAATGCTTGTGACATGAAAAAGATATAAGCTAGTTTAGCTGTGATACCAGATAGAAGCGGGCTGGACCAACCTTATGAGAAATAGTCTGGAAAATTTTCTTCGTCCAGTTTTCAAGTGTATGCACATTTTAAAAAACGATGAGAGTGACAACGATTAAAATGAATGAGTAACCTGTCTTCACAGTACCAGATTGACAACTACTGGACCAATATTCATATACCGGTGGAAAAAAACTTCAAATGATACCTCCAGCATTTTTGGGGCGATGTATTAAATAGAACTAACGGAACCGTGGTACTATGACAGCGGCGTAATCCTCAAGTTTTTGTAAGTGTTTCGTAAAACTTTGCGAGGGTAAAAATGAATCATAACCACATTCTTCGCAATTCCTGTGTCACATCAGGTTAGTGATTTGACGGGTTAGAATAAACACAACTTCACTCTTCAGGCTGAATATAAGTGTCTGCCTCATTATGCATGCTGTCTAGGACCCAAAGTTCCTGCTCTACACATTTATCACAGCTTTAGCAGCTACGAGCTTTGCAACTCAAACCGCTCCAAATGAGCCCAGTGAATAGCTCTGCTACGTCTTTTGTTAGCCGTTCTACTAGGCCTTTTGAGCCATAGCCTTGGGATTCCAATTGTTATAGTCAACATTGTGTGTTTGATATGCCACTGGTGTGAAAATGGGAGCCGACTGCGCACATGGCCTTTGAGTTGGAAGAACAACCAACACATCACAAGTTCGCAATTACATTGCTATTGTGCCCACACTTTAACCACGGCAGCATGGATGTGTTAGGCGATTCACTGAACCCAACGGTCCATCACCTATACTAAAAATTGACACTGTAAACGAAGCATTACATCACCACAATCTACGAGGTAGACAGAGAAGGAAGCATCCAGAAAGAAAGCATCTCTACTTGTGCATTTCTAATGAGCGTAGTTAATATCTTTGGAAACGGCTTGGTTTGTCTACAGCCCTTTTCCTCAGTGACTTCATGTTACTATCTCCGAAATACAAAAATAGTGATCCATCCGTAACTGTAACGACCAAAATAAAGTGTTCTAATATGTGTAACGATTCTTAGTTTGGACTTCAAATTTGTTTTACAATGGATAGTTGGCACAATGTGGAAGATGCTACTAGTGTAACGTTGGACACTGCTGATGCGGCATGCGAGTAATATGTTTTCTCGTAACTCCGCAATTCATTTATTGGAAAGTGGGACTTATTACGGAATCTGTGGAATTGCTTTTTAGCATTCGTTTACATCTGAGTGATAGTCAATGAATATCCAGGAAAGTTCAGGAAGACGCATTCAAGAGGAAGACAGATAATCATTTTTTTAAACAAGATGCATATGAGAGTCTTGCTTTCCTGTATGAAACTGTTCGGTTGGTGTTTTCTAATAGATAAATCCGCAGCAAAGACGTTCTTCCTTTCACCGGTATATTTGCTTGTAGCGTGCACTAAAATTTACGCAGTTTGGTTCTTCTGAACATTGCCCAATACTAACAGAGCGCAGCACTGGTACCGGCAATAATCTGAGGAAATACCTGTTGGTAGGAACAGGGCTCAGTTAGCTTGTTCAGTAGAACTCAGAGAGATACTCATGTGGAAAAGTGAAATTGGAATTTGCCGTCCGACATCGCGTGGGCGACATCCTCCTGAGTGCGCAAAACCAAGTTCAATGGAAGCTCAGGGTTAACTGGCCTGAAACAACTGTAAACCAGACTAGACTCCAATTACATAATGGTTGAATCTTCAAGCTTTTGGCAGCGATTATCACGGAATTCACTTTCAAAAAATTAGATCCATTTTTGTGTGTTTTAATTTCCCTTTTAGTTACTGCGTTTGTATATACATAAATGCTGTCTCAACTTACCCGGGGACTGCAGAGTGAAAGCAGTACTCGTTAGTTATCTTGCTGTTCTGAGGAAGTCTCTGAGTATGATTGAGGGTTTGTCTGAAGTAGCCAAAAAGGCTGTTGTGCTCCCTTGTCCAGTTCTCATCAGTGCAACTAATCAACTCGACCCATCTCCAGACTGTAAAAATTTAAATCAAGACATTCCTGTGAGATCATAAATACAGTTTATTTGACACTGCAGGGACTTCTGAGTATGATTCCTGAACAGACTGAGTCATTGGTGTTCCAACCAGTTATTCATTGTATGTATAACCCAGCCTGCTGAAACTAGTTTACTGTGAAACATCCATTCATCGAGGCCAGTGACTTTGAAAATCAAACATTCAGCAATTATCAAAAAGGCAGAAAACACCAGCCGCTGATTTCTTCATCACTAGGGCTGAGGGAATTAAAAAGCTCTTCAAAACTGCACCTGTTTTTGCACATTTCTAATCATGCTGGTGAGTAAAATGTGTGAGCCAGTCTCAGAGCTTCTCCAACTACCATCCAGGAAGTAGTAGCTAAAAAAGGAATCACTTCGTCCTTGAAAACATAAGTCTAAATAGCACGTAATCTTTTGCTGTATCATGATCTCAGTAGTATTTGTATTCCATGTTAATTATCACGAAGCCTATGAGCCAAAAAGTGGACATCGATTATCATACCTCGTATCCAGCGATAAAATCTGTTTGGCGCCTAGCCTGTTTGTTGTGCATGAGTTTGGACTCACACTGTCCTTCTAAGGAGTGCCATGTGGATAGGACCTGAAGCTTATCAAACGACCCAACAATAGTCGGAAAAGCTACTCAATTTGTTATCCTCTACTGAAGTAGTGTGCTTATGTCGCCTTTTCATATTCGAGTTGTGAACAACATTGTTGAGGCCTTTCCTCTGTACTTTCAGTTTCTCACGGGACAGTCCTTTGAGTCAAGTAATGCTGTGCTAATAATAATACTAACCCTAGTAGCAATGTTTTTAGACGTGTTACTAGCTAAACTAAGGCTTTTTAGCATACTGGGCAGACTTTCGAAGCTTTTAAATAGTTTCTTTTATCCGATTAGGCTTTCACAACTAGAAATTATGAACAAAATTCGGGTAAATTTTTCATGGCGCCAAAGAGTTACCATCTCTTTAAAAGTCCTGGAGATTCAAGACTACTTTTTACGCTTGTCAATCTTAGTTATACCTGACTGTCGTTTTCAGTTGTCAGTTTGAGTATGGATGTTGTGATTGTAGAGCTAAGTTCGTCAAAAGCGATTCCAATTGGTCTCCGCTTCATAATCTCCCAAATGTACTTTAACGATAGGAATTATGCAAACTAATGTAATTCCCAGAGCTTAGTTTACGAGTAAATTCTAGTTATTTTGAGACTAATATAATAACTCCGTTTGTGGTGCACTTCCACAATCTTGATGAAGGGAGAACCCGGGGTTTTTGGCGGATGCGTGAACTACGGGTGATGGGTGCACAAATTGCACACAAAAGAACAGCAATAAAAAGTGATTAAACAGAGATTAGCCAAGCTAAAAAGAGACCATAAGTCCCTTAAAAAACTGATTAAAGCATCAGAAAGACGCTTTCATTTTCGATAACCTTGCCGATCGCTAAGGATAATTTAATCTGTCAAAATATTAAAAACACGGTGTTTCAGTGTTAACGAAGTAGGGCAATACTTTGAGCATAAAAGTTGGCAATTTTGTTACCAAATCAGAGGCGACCACTGATGATGTAAAAATGAAACGAAGTCTCTGGATTCCCGTGTTATCACGCCGGAGAGAATATGCGCAATATTTGAAACTCCCATACTGGGGCATACATAAAAATACTTCATGCTGGCTGGTAAAGAAGAAAATTCACAGTCACTTTTGATAACTTGCAGCTGAAGATGGAAATACCAACATAGCTGGAATGTTTTAAATCCTAAAGAGCCTCGTAGTATAAAACCACATGTGTTGAGATCATATCAGTCAATAATCCGGTAAATGTTTAACAAGACCTTGAAACATACACTAGGAAAAAAGTTGAACAATCGAAGCAAACCCACACTGAATGTTGCACTATAAAATGAAGCAGATTACAGATCTAGTTGCGTTGTATGCACTGATCTATGATAGAACGTGACCGATCAATAAAACCAACTTCTTTCTAGAGTAATTATCACTAATTTTGAGCGCACATTACAGGATCATCAATACGCTTGTGTGAATATTGGTGGACGCCAGGTCTTACTACCTGGAGAGAAGAGTAAATTCCAAAGGTGCAACATTCCTCGACTTGGTCTCCGTTACTCGACAGAACTACCCCAATTCACCTAAGTATCTACAGACAATGTACGAAGTTTTATGGGTGGTAGAAGATTTTGTCAGCCCTATATCACCACAAGTACCCGTGGACTGATACACCCAATGGATATTCGATAAAACCGTCAAGAAATATACGACAGAACCATGCGAACTTCGCTTTCAGAAGCTCTGAGCGAGACTCAGGAGGTTCTAACAAAGCAGAATCATCAACAGAAAACAACATGCAAATAAGGGGCATTTGTTTGGCTGGAAAGAACTTTGAATTGTATAGAGCGACACCTAAATGGCGATGGATTGATTCACTATTTTCGAATGTTGAAACGTCGCAACGACTATTAAGATCAGGTAAAAGGTGAATAGCGTCGGTTACATAAAACAGTTTCCTTTTCATTTGTCTGTCACTGTTGAAATCTGTGGACGCTGTTCCATGAGCTCGAACATTAACAATAATTCCAGGCTTAACGTATTATAAAAGGTCGGGAGATTTTTCCTAGTATTACGCAATTGTATCCTTCACTGCTTGTTTTTTTATTTAATTAGAGGTGGCTGGTAAGATATAACATAGCTGGGACGCTGGTAGAACTTTTATCGTGTTTGTCTCTTAAAAATATGCAGCCAGTGATGGTGAATCCGTTTTGGAATCATCACTGCTTCCCTGGGAATCCCACATTCAGAATTTCCAAGTTCAGCAAATTCGTTGAATTATAGAGCCAAGGTTTTATCGACAACACGAGGTAGGTTGGTTTTAGCAACTCAGTGTTTTTTACCCTCCCAGCCACTAAGGCATTCATGAAAATCTTCATCATTTCACAAAACGCTCATTAAACGAAAGAAATTTGTATTTTAGTCAATATTTACCAAATTTTCCCAGTTTATAGGGCACCTTTTTTCCAGAGACCTTTCGCTTTTGCATTTTACAACTTGCTGTTTGCAATTCTTATGACCCTGAAAGATCATCCGTTTTCCTCTTATCCATAAACTACCATAGTTTATCCAGTTCATTATATTAGATACGATCAACGCCGAAAATAAGCCTTGTAACCAGCTAGCATATTTCAATGTTTGCAAAATTAGAACGATTTGAAAGTATCAAAGACTCCGCCGACCGTAGGTGGTGCCCAGTGTCACTGGTGTCAGAAAGCTACTTTCACTTTTGTCAGTCGCCAGGTAGCGCAACATCGATGCCATGCTGTGTAAGTACCTTGAGAACTAATGCTGTGCGCCACCTATTATCCTCATTCCGCCGGGTTTGGGCGCTCTAGGTTACAAGGTTAGATTATTGAGTATCGCCCTTTGCAAGAAGCTGAGTATTTGTCCATCAGTTGTTTAAAAAACGTTTTTTTCTTGCTAGCTGCCGGGGGTTTAAAGTAATCCGTCTTGAACCTCCAAAGGTCAATTATGAGAAGCAAGACAGAAATAATTCGGGTTTCCTTGGGAAAACCTGGTAGATAAAATAGATCCAGAGGTTCGGCCATCTTGGTTGTTTGGCTGAACTGGGTCGCGGGGAGGCAGAAAATATGGGTTAAATACTGTGCTCCAAATGCTACTGCGCACAGCAAGTGCGCTTTGACCCGCACCAAGCATTTGGCTTTTAAAAGTATTTCGACCGTATTTAGGTAGTGAGCCAGCGGCCAAATTCAACTTTAAGGGTATGGAAAAGTGCAAACTTATAAGGGACACTCTGACCCGTCCTTTCTAAGGAAATGGTCATCTGGTGGAAACATCCTACAAAGCTAGGCCGTCCAATAAAAATTACTTATGCCTTGATGGCTGGTTACCCTTTGGCTCTCTTTGCAGTTGGCCGTTTTGAGGAAGTTAAATTCCAACCAGCATAAATATCTCGGTAATCCAAGCACATAAGTTCGAGTATCACGGAAAGATAAAAACTTCAGGTTGGGTTATAAATCGGTCTTGCACGAAGCACACCTCCCCATGGAATGTAAACGGTTGTTGCAGTGTTGGCTGATCGATTGAAGTCTGTACGGTTTGTTGAAATATAGTTGTTCTACCAAGTAGTGCGCTAGACGAGAGTGTAGGAAATGAATTCATTTTATACTGCCACAAAAATCAGAGTGCTTTGAAGTGCGGCTGCAGCTGCACTTTTGAAATCACAGCTGACACGAATTTTAAGATAAGTTGTATTTAACAACCTATAAATGTGGTAGCAGGCAAATCCGGGCAATATTACACCAATCACTGCGGCGTTTCTGACAAGTAAAAACTGGATAAAAAGGTGAAATTTGGAGTCTGTTCGAAGCCGAGAGGTAATCCGACGATTGTGATTTAAAACCCGTTTGAATGGATCCAACCGGAGTAACTTGAGCGGTATAGCCTTTCCTCATCCACTTAGCATTGGAAGAAGGACCATACACCAAAGGATGGGAAAACAATGTTCATCACGAAGAAGTTAGCAATGTACGAAAAAGGCAGGCACAGAACAAGTAAAAGGAATAAAAACTGCCCTGCTGCAGAATCGCTGTATGAAGCTAAGCTTGTGCAAAAATGCTGACTTGTGTCGCAAAATATGATCCCAATAGCGTGCTGATCAGCTGATTAATGCATGCAGAGCCACTATGAAGCCAAGAAATCCACATGTCCAACGAGGTTGCCTATTCTTCATAATACTGAGTTGCTGAGTCGCCTGTGACCGTTTGCTTATTCAACTTCAAAGAAGGTTGGGGCTTTGCCGCCATGCATGTCTGTGTCCACATCAATCTACACCTTTTGGTATGCATTATATAGATAAATTATATCATAGTAGGGGCACGCCGTTGTTCACATGGGTATCACATTGGTGCATCTAGAACTGAGGTCGTCAGCCACATTTATCTAGCAAAGGGTAATTTTCGGGGGGAAATTATAACCGTGCTGCATTTGATGTTATGCCGAACTGCATAACGTGAGCATAGAAGAGCCACAAAAATTACCAAATATATAAGGTGACCTTCATTAGTTTCAGCTGGTTAGTTTCAAGCCGTTCGGACCAACTCTCCGTGTTCCGTCATGGATAAATTTATCAACATTTTCGTGGATATAGATTTCGAAAATAATGGTGCAATAACCGTTTCTAGCCTGGAACACTTCTGCGCAGTCAACAAACTGGACAAATGCATGATTGAAGTAAGTGCTTAGATGCATTTGAATCTCTTGCTATGCTTCATGGTATAACACAGACAATACTGCTTCTTAATGTTCACTATTATTTCAGGCTAGCAGAAGGTTATAGTTTGAAATTTCCGAGCAAGAAAACAAAAAATATACTTAAAAATCTTTGCCTTTCTCTGGACTTTTCTCGGTAGGCCCGGACATAAATTCCCGATAAGCTTTTGTCCCCTGGAAACCAAACTGAAAGCAATTCGTGATAAGCATTCATTTTTATTTTTGGTTTTTAACAAGAAACGCACCGGTATTCCGTAATAAACAGAACCTCACATTTTCGGTATTTCATGACCTATTTTTATGAAAATACAAGTAGAAGTAAACGTAAGCGGCGTAACCAGAAAGCAATATGATTTAGTAGATCACTTTTCAATGAGCGAGTAAAAAGCATTTTTTTGTGTTGGAGTTGGTTCGTATATGCTTACTCCGGAGACAATCGTTCATGATTAGGTCGTCATTCAAATTTTAAAATCTACTAACCTCCAACCTGGGACAGCTACAAAATTTGTATAGTTAAATATGGCAATTTTTAGAAGGAAAATATCTTTGATTAAACAATTTTCGCCAGAAAAGACCGCTTGGTTCAAACTAATTTCCACCACTTTGAGTTCGTTGCTTGGCATTAATATACTGAGGTGGAATGTAGAATAAAACGTTGTCACTCAATAACAATGGACACTTCGAGATTAGTGGATCCATTACAGGATCTAGTCCACCAAACGTGATTGTGTTAAGGAGCATTCTTTTAGCATCTATCGATGTTTGTGCACCTTTTGGTTGGCAGTCTTATAGTGCTGGATTATATCGCAACCCTAGAAATAGAAATCATGTCACCAAGAGAAATCCCTATAAGCAAGTGCCGTTCAAGTAGCTTTGGTGCCAGGGTGAAGCTGTGAAAACTGTGGTGGTCTTGACTTGTTGGACGATTGGAGACAATCAGCTGACTGTAGTTTTGGGAAACCTATAATAAGATGAAACAAATTCTGGGTTTGCAAAAATGTTCACCGCATATTTTCTCCCGTGCAAAACTAACTAGTTTTTAGTGATCTCAGCATTTCTACATCATCCCGAAACCCAACTTTTTGGACATTACTACGGTAGTCATCTACCGTATTGGGTGACGCAAGTTCTGTAGGTATTCATCCTGTTGGAATCAGGTCAAAGGCCCTCGTAAGGTTATGTAGCGTTCTTACTTTAGTTTGCGAATGTAATCCTCCAGTAACCATTCCCTATAATGTGTATATATGTTAGGGTTTATTGAGGGTCTCAAACCACGGAAAGTTGTTCCTTAATTGGGAGGAAAAATTTCTGGGAAAGATGCTTTTGTCTAGCAGTGAAAATGTGTACAGCGTATCATCTATTTACATTTGTGGTGAATCCAGTTACTTTATGTCGCAATAAATTCAAATAAGTGTGCTGATTTCTGCATTTTTTCAGACATGGGTAACACTTTTCGACAATCAGCACACGGGACGAATCACACAGGATAAGTTCTGTGAAGTTTTAGGCCTAGCCCCTGAGCAAATGTGAGTTCCTTATCTTGCAAATATGACGTACAATGACGTACATTGAATAGGATTGTTTGTGTGCGAAATGGCGCTGAGGACAGAGGAGTACAAATGCTTTAATTTCGTATTTGGCGCACACAGAATATTTTATTTTTTCTACCCTAATTTTCTTACATTTTTCTTTGATGAGACAAATAGGCCTCAAATTTGTGGAAGTTGCTTGCCCCTATAAGTTATAAGAAATGCGCGGGAATATGCCCAGGTGCCTGTCAGCATTCAGTATGTAAAACAGTTTTTTTTAAAATTAACGTCTACTCCGCTGTTGGAATGATAGCGAAACGCCAGAGCTCCAAAAAAACTAGCAACACCCTCCCTACTTGCTGACGAAGACTACTTTCTTTCTGAGTTTAGAGTTCCTGGACTCTCTGGAGAAGTATAATCCTCGCTGTTAAGACAAGGTTTATCGCTTAAATTTGTCTTTGTTGATCCAGAGGAATGAACGCTCAACAAAGATACTGATTCAATGATCCAGAGTTTGTCATCCACTAACGTTTTTGGGACCGGCAAGGTTTTCGCCAAGACACGGCATTTTTCCGACTAACAGTTTAATTTGATGCATATTCTGAGATATTGTAACACTGAGAAACAGTTGTTGGGAGGATGATACGAAAGACGCACCCAGGCAAGAACAGTTTTTTGTGTTTTGTGATTGAAAAGTCATTTGACAACTACCCGCTGCAAGGATACCTTCAGCTGGTCCTCCAAAAGAGGATGCTTCTGAATCAGGATCTTAATGCGTTAAATTATACCTGACTCGTCTGTCGTTATTCTGACCAGAATTATTTGTGAACAATTTAAGTTCTCAAGCAATAGCACAGTGTACGCTTTTACTCCTAATTCCTGATTACAAGTTCGGGCCAAAAATCTTGAACCACTGATTGAATATCAAGAACCTAAAGAAGAGCGAAATATATGTATCCGGTTTATGTATCAAATCTTGCAAATAAACGTCCCACAAACATACACAAAATACAGGTCTGGCAAATTACGTGTACTGAGAATTATGGCAGTAACTTTAGACATATGTCATCGACCGGCATGAAATCGTTTGTGCTCACGGCCGCAATTGTTTTAACTCGGTGGACTGAACAAGGCCCTATTCTTTAGGAAATTTATAAAACTACTCTTCGCAAATTAAATTGCGTCTTGAAGGGCACGATTTAAAGTTATACCAAGCTATAGCGTACGCAGAAAGCTCATAACCTTTAGCTGTTGATCGATTCAAAATGGACTTTCAAAAATTATTTCTTGTATAAACCAGCCCAAGGAACAGTGTAGTTCACCAAAACAAATCTGTACCATTTTCTGAAGAACCGGTATTTAACAATCTGTAACGGTTAACTTTAATGGAAAACAATAGAACCGATGAATAAAGCCCGCTTGTTCAACAAGGACTGCCCTTATCGTCATGGCAACTGCTGCGACAATTTTTTAGCAAAATTTCGTCATCCCTTTTTTAGAGAAGAAGCGCGTTCACGGCGTAGCTCGCTGGCTAGCGCAGGTCAAATTACGCCCAAGTAAGTGTGATCTTTTCATCAATACATTCATTTACAAAGATTGATGGTTTTGCGTCGTTTTCCCCACCAAATTTATCTGACTGGAGTTAAATGTCGAATGTTGATACTTGTACTCCGCTGATTTCCCCGGCCTTATGGGGTTGCAGCATTTTTAGATTTTATTATCCAACTACGTTTTTCTAACATTCAACAAGAGGACAGAGTGCAATGCACATCAGTTGGGCCTGTGATTTAAACACGAGATAACTGTTGCTACAGACCTACCATATTGGCTGAATTATCACCAGCATGTGTTGTGTACCGTGTTGAATCCTACTATAGGATCCTGCATGCTGCCTGCTTAGCTCCAATCGCCTAAATTGCAGACCAGGGGAAATAGCATCATTCCAAACATAGGGGATAAGGTATAGATTTTGACATCAATTTTGGACTTCGAAATCTTCGCAGTATTACTGACTCTAAATGTGGAACTCATGCTAGCTAGTCAAAGTTAGCCTTTATTGTTTCGTTCAATCTCACCGGTTATAAACTTTGTATCTGTCGGTTCCTTCCTCTATATACATATGTCTATGCATACATGTGTATGTAGTGTTCCTTTCTCCTAACGGGGATTTACTCATATCAAGTCAGGCCTTGAGAATTTCAAGCTCTTTTTCAACCGTGTTGGGACGGTTTCATAAAATAACAATATAAAAACATTGAGCGATTTTGCAGGTGTATTTTGAAACGCAAACTCAATCCCTATGAGTGCCTGCAGCGGGTCGAAAGACTGAAATTACCGTAAAGGATTTAATCCGATGAGCTTTTCGTAGCCAATCAATATATGAGATTCATTTTATTGTACCGGTTTAATGGTAATTGATCCTGCTATTCCAGTTAATACTAGAAGCATTTGGACACAAATGGGTTGACGACCCAGCTGTGTGACTGTTGATTCGACTCGTCTGGATTTCAACTTAACTTCATTAGAAGTGGCCTCTCATTCCGTTGTGATTACCTTCCGAAACGTGTCTGCCGTTTTGGTCACTGTGGTGTTTGGTCCAAGAGGAATTAACTTTGATCAGATATAATCACTACCCAAGCGTTGAGCAGGCAGCCGGTGTTGAGACTAAAAATGGATAATCTTAATGTTTTGACAATTATGTTGAATTTAGGCGATCTTATTAAAGGAAAAATGCAGTATTAAACTCTCGTCAGAAAATACGCGGAATAAAGTACATACGGACTATGCAGTATATGTGGATGACTGTAAATAACTCTTCGAATAACGGTAAATTCAATGTGAAATCGCGCCGATAAGCATAAAGTGGATTCTGTAGCCCACGATCAAAAAGGAATGTGTCCTGATGTTATTGCATGGTTGTAACGGATTCTACAGTATTTACTGTTGGTAATCTCTGTTTAGTCTCCGCGCCGTACGGTATGGATCCATTCTATAACTGCTTTTCGAATACACTTTGGTCACGTTAAATGCAATCCGATTGCTCGTGTAAGGCAAACGTGGCGTTAAAAGTACTGGAACGCATGCAGGGATAAATCTGTTCAGTGGATCAGCGGTAGCCAACAAAAGCGAACAAGGAGAAAATCAGCTAATTTTTGTTGCTAGTGTAATAGCACGCAATCCTGAAAATTACCTTGGTTTTATCACAAATTATAAAAAAATTAAAAAGTCCATGTTTTTGGCTCTTGCTGACTGGAAAAAAATCAGGATTTGGTTTCGCAGTCATTAACGGACTGCACTGTTCAGGTAGAATCAGAAAATGCCTTCAGCTGTTCCAACGAAATTTGGTCTGGCTAAACATTTGGAAGTACGGTGTTGACCACCAAGTCAGACACTTTACAAGCAGGGAAATAACATAGTGAACTCTTCGTAATACCTGTTCTGACAGCATTGCAGGAAGGCGTCACACGCGCTTGGAATTGTATTTGACTGATCCTGGTTTGGATGTCCTAGGTGGAGTTCCAAGTATGTTGAGTCGCTGTGATCCGGTTCGTTCACTGGACGTCGGATTATATCTCTTCATTTATTAACAAGATGGTCACAAGCTAAAAAAAAAGTAAGTTGAAAGTAAAGTGGAAGATGAACTGAAGGTTTTTCAACCAAGATCTTGGCAAATCTTTCTGCACTGCTTACCTGACGTCAATATATATGCTAACTGGAAGGACATATTTGTCATTCGTCTCAGCGATGTCTAACCTAGGGTTGAATATTCTTAAGGGTAGCACCCGCATAACATGTTTAACATGGTAAAATAATTCATGTTTGATCCTCAATCGCGGTGTGTTTAAACGCGTAACTGATTTACAAATGAGACGAACTGCTGTCTCTAATTACTAAATTGGAATGGTACCAATGCTTCCCGGGATATCACTCAAGCGCCTGAGCCTCTTTTGAAAGAAGTTGGCAAAACCATTTGATATGAACACTCCGTAGCATGCACTGATGCCCAGTGATGCGCCGCCATTAAAACGTCAGTAAAAAATCTTTTCCCATATCCTATCCAGATTTTTAATAAATTTTGGCGCAGGCATATCACGGCTTTAGAGGCAGAATTACTGGAATAGCTCAGCTAAATGTCATTGTGAGAAACCAACTTAGTATGTTCGCACCAACCTTGAACACTTTTGATTCATTAACGAGCAGTTTTTCGCCGATTCTCCTAGGATTGGATTCCGAGAACTCGCATACGAATAAATGAGTTGGGGTAAAAAATAAGACGAATTCATACAGCACAGCGTTTATCGACAGTTCAGTTGCTGAAATATTTTCAGCAGCAAAGACACGTTTTTCAATCCAGAAAGTGGCTGTATTGAAGCTACGGAGATATCCTGGAAGACGTGTGTTTAAACAGAAGCTTCAGGATGTGGTAGCTGAATCTATACTAGCTTGTAATAAAAAAGACTGACATTTAATTTTTCTAAAAATTAGGGGCCTGTAGAAAAACGTCCTGTGGGTTGTCGCACTGCTTCTCGTACAACCTCCTCAATATCTTGGTTTCTTTCCATCGTGGTAATTCAGTGCGCTCGGAAGGATTATGTATCCTAACCATCATCCTATGCAAATAACCTACACAAGCACTGCACTGGAGTTGACTCAGTGTCTTCGAAATGAAGTTGTAGGGACTAACGGCTATCTGTTAACATTACTCTACAGTGAAGTTGCACTAGGTGAATGATCTGCCACCGAGAATTGCATAAAACTACCGAGAGCAATTTTATACTCGCTTTTAGCTCCGTAGCAGTAGTCGCTATGGTTCAAGTGAACAAAAAATAGATTTGATCTGGAGAACAAGGTTTAATAAGACCATATCAGAAACATTAGACAAACAGCAATCTGTAGCCGTCACCGTGGATAGTAGTAAAACCCAAGTGCAAATTGCGGTGAAAAAGACACAGCGTGATCTGAACTCTTGGACTTAGTAAAATCTAGGATCAGTCAGTAATCCTAACATAAATGAAAACACCGAGCAGGAAAACAACATTCAACTAAACGGTAGCCCACGTTGACCATATTTATAACGGTTAAGTAAACCTCATTGCGGTAAAAAGTATCCAAAGAAATACCGCCACCTTCTATCAGCTAAATATTAATGTATGAAACTTTGGCTACGCTATCCGCTTAATCGTAATTGACGTCGCTTCTCGTTCAAGCAAACTATAAAAATGCTATTAAAGGTTGTTTTCATTTTATTAGTTAGAGCTGTGCAAAATGTCTCAAGTCAAAGTGCTGAAGTATAAATTTGTTTTAGTATATAAAAATGTTTTACCGGCAATTCAGCATCCAGGTGGTCCGAAGTAACATGTTTCACTTTCCCACATAGACCTGCTAAAACGCAGGTTTAAGAACATAACATGAATAGAATATATTCAGAAGAAAGTTTTCAATGGCTGTCCAAACGATCGGCCGGTTTTCTTTTGATTTTTTAAACCGCAACAACTACCTGATGATGGCTTAACCCTCTTTCCGTAAAATCAAAATTTTTGCTCCCCTTGAGAAGTTTTAAGGGCAAAAGTTACCGAAAAACTTGGCGTGACGTTGCCTTTTATTTCTGTCATTTTTCAGAGATGCACCAAGCTCACGGCGTACTTCTGCCGTGGTTGTGGAACGACCGGAGTAAGTGAGAAAATGGGGAAGAAACTTCAATATTGTCATGAGATATGCATACTCACTTAGCTGAGTGAGGGACACACGCGGTAGGAATGAAAATAAACAAACTACCTGTCGGAAAAAATGGGCTAAGAAAAAATGCCGTAGCGCAGAATTTACCAATAACTCCATAATATTTATTCATGGCAATGAAAGGGTACATAATGAAGAGTACAGGAACGCCAGTCCATAAAACTGAAATCCAGCTGAACAACTATGTTTGGTGCTGATTTATCTCTGGTTGGTTATAGCTACTAACTTTATAATATGACATTTAAATCAAAGTGGTAGTAAGGCCAGAACAATTTTAGAGACCAAACAACTAAAGGATTGTGTACGTCTGGAGCAGCAAACCAGTTGCACCAGTGTACCAACCAAAACAAGATAACAGTCATGAAAGTGACGATCTTTTTTATTTCTAACAGTAAATCACAAATGTACATAGAATTGAACTTAACTCAATGCATCGTGAGGCAAATCTGTTGGTAGGAATATGAAAGGGAAATGGGGAACAAGCGGGATGGATTTAAGTCAAGTGGAACGTGAGGAAGTAACATCGTAGTGAGCTAACACATTTCCAAAGATCGTATAAGTTACTTATAAACGCAAAACGTTTCTGTATTTAGACTAATTCTGACGGTTTTTGCGATTCGTATTGTTTGTGACTGTCGCAGAGACAGCTCGTTTAAGATGTGGAAAGCATATTCCTTTCCTGTGACATGAACAGTTTCCGTAAAATTTGGCGGCGTCACACTCAAGTGCGACTCCTTCAGATCTGAAATTAGGGAGACTAGGTTGATTTGCAAATAAACCCTTTGTCGAATGACCAAACTGTACTAAGCGATGAAAACGTAAGTACCCACGGTAGCTCACGGTAGGGCCTAGCAATCTGTCTTCCAAATGAATTTCTGGATTGAAGCTAGAACTGAAACTCAATCAGGGACAAGAGTCCATGTATTTTATGTTAAGGTAACGGTTCTGCATGCTGATAACGCTTGTACAGTATAATCACCCCTAAATGAGACCTCTTAAACACATTCTTGCAGGAAATGCGCAACTTTCCTCTGTTTTTGTAGACTGTGTTAGCATGCATCTTAAAAGTTATCCACATAGCGAAAAGGTGATTTCCAGATATTGTGGTTTCCACTGGCTACAGGGAGACATTTGTCTAAGTTTTGTTTCTGCTACGCTGATACAAAAGTACCAAAGCAATTTTACTGACAGGTTCACGTTTCCCTCGCACAAATGTTCCTCTGCATTTTTATGCTTACCATCTGCGAGGTAACATAATCAGGACAACCCAACTGGCCGTTATGCTCTGGCTCAGAAGTAGACCTCATATTAGTGTGAATAAAGTTAAATTTGATCCAGTCTTTAATTAGACTAAGTGTTGTCTAAAACTACAAAAAATGTCACAACCTACACTGTCAATTATCAGACCTGTATATTTTGCTGCTTAAGTTCGACTTTACTGAATAGAACGATCAAAAGCAGCTACTAATTTGTGTCGAGAAATTTCCTTACTGAAACTGAATCGAACTTTGAGAGTACAAATTGTCAATAGTTCTTTCTAATATGAGGTGCAAACCCCAATATATTTGACAATGTATTATACGAAGTCAAGAATATAGTTGTCGCCTGAGGTCAAGAAGAGTTCTAGGGAATACACCGGGTTTAGTTACTTTAGGAAAACCTTTTTGATGTACCACTGCCCTGTTGGGCCAAAGTTACTCGAAGGCATCAGGGCCAATACTCCTTTATGACTTAGACACCCCGTTCTCCATGACTCCCCTCGCGTTTCTCTCGGTTTCCATTTTTAATCTTGTAAACGGGATCATTTTTACCCATTAGCACATTGTATTCAGCTGTTGTAGTAGCATGTAATCATTTATCTGCGAATGTTTCAAGGCATCAAAACATTTATTTCGGAGAATTCTTTAAATCTTGGCTTGTAACTGAAATAGTAATAGAGTCGGTTGGTTATGGGACTGATCATAAAAATAGTTAGATAGAAATTCAGGCTCAAGCTGAATATGTTCTGTCTTCACGAAGAAAAATTATGCGTAAGAGTTTTGAGGTTTAACAACAGACTTTGTGAACCGTATCAGAGAGTTCAAATTTCAGGCAAGTTTCATCTCTGCGGTATGGGTTTTCTTAGCAGGAATGAGCCGGACTGAATTCCCAAAGTTTCGAGACACACAGGATTTCCAACATGACCACGCACGAAAATTCCACTTGAACAAATATTCACTTGAGTAGCTTTACACTCGTTTTGTGTGTTGATGCTGAGTATCGCCTGTGCGGTGGAATTTTTTCTGCACCTAACTTTTCAGTAGGTTTTAGGAAGAGATTTAAATTCGATATACTATTTGGTCAGATGTGAATTGGTCTTGGCTTCTTATGTCAATGCAAGCGATGGTTTCACTGAAACGTTTCTGACTGACGGATTGACAGGGGTATGATTACGAGAAAAGATGCGCATCAGTAAACGGACGCCTCTACTGTCAACCTGGAGACTGAGACTCCCTTAATTTTGGAGCTTTACTGGCCATTGAACGGGGTGCGTTTAAGGGAAAAACTATCTCAGATATTTACTATTTACAGCTTGACAAAGTCGAAGATTGGTGACGTGCTCACTTTTCTTTAGGAGTGGTTAGAGTGTCTTTCACATTTTTGAATGCATACGATACAGGTTTTTGGCATCCATCAGTAATGTGAATAAAACTCAGTTTCCCTTCGTATAGTATGATCTCCAAATATTCTGTTCTCAATATGGGAAACTGTCCTCCGAAAATGGTCACTTTATTGGGGTCCGGCGCACTTTTTCTAAAATTATTTACCTTCCAATAAGGACCGAACTCCTTGGCTTCTTCAGTAAACCCTGAGATAGCTTTTGCAAAAATCAAACTAGGTGGTCAATAAATGACAAGCTGAACGGTTGATATTTTGCGATGACTGGCCACCATTTTCAAAAGACTAGGATTTTCCACATAGGTTAGGTTTTAATTTGTACCAACAGCCTGATTGTCGCCCAGAGAAATTTGTCTTGACGCGTGTGCAGAAAGTTCGTCAGTCTAGCCGCTAAGGCAAAATCTGGAAACAGTTCAAAGTTTTGTGCATTAAATTACGGGCAGGTATTTGAGATTTGTGTTTGTGTGTAAATAAGCTCTGGTAGTCAAAAATCCTACCTGAGATGGCCCTATCTGTCAAAGTAGGATGCAGGTGGCTCAGTTAATTCAGCAATACTTTGCATAACACTACTCTGCATGCCACAGGGTCAGACATCTTGGGAAGGTAGTGATGTAGCAGAGGTACACTATGTTTCTAAACTGATTTCCGTAGCTCCATTTAATCAGTAAGTCTTTCCGCCTTTGCTGCTTGTCCGGTTAATTGTGTAACTTAGATGTGACCGAGAAGGGTTGACTTTCTAACAATAGGAGAAATCTTGGTGATTGATGGCAGGAACTGCATGTTGCTGGGCCCCATATAAAATGTGTTTATACCGAAATCTCTTCGATCAAGCCATCTAGTGGAATTTTTGGAGATTGAGGGTAGAAAATGAATGTAGCCACATCCCCTCCAGTATGTATAACACAACGATTAGACTTCCTGGTAGAAGTATTATTCGCAGAATCGTAGAAAACCTAAAGAATGTAGTATTGCCCTTGCAAGACATTATTTTGTTTGAACTCTTGTCGACTCATCTGGGAGCTTTCGCGGTGAAGAACTTCTCTGAATGTCAGTAGGTAGGCATTAAATGGATGTAATTAAACTTAATTTCTTATAACTAATCACCTACGACACAATCGCTGGGTTTTAAACCCATAAAACATTATGTTCAAACCTATGACTAATAAGCTATCCAAACGAGGTCCTAGAAATCTAGTAGAATTTACTCGATAACGGTGAATTCAGGCGTTGTGCGTGACCCCGTTTGGTCCACTGCAACGAGATCAAGTTTATTCTTCTGAAAGCAATAATGAACGTAAAGGCGTTTGTTGGTTTCACGTTTGCACTCCTCAGGTAGAAGCAACAGGCCCGGTGGATAACCTAGCACCATCAGTTACATCTGTTCACGCGTGTTCTTTATGTTTACTCGAACATTCCGTTTCCTCTGACGAACCAAACAGATCCCGGCGTGTCTCCTCAGTTATCTTGCAACCGGCTTCAGAACAATCGTAAGTATTTCTATTGCAATCAACTTGATGTAACTTTTGATTTGTGTTCTGATGCACTTAAACATCTCTTACTTATCGAGAAATACACTCATTTGCAAATCATTCGGTTTTTGCGAGAGACTCACCTGGAACCCAGCTGAATCTCCCGTTTGGGATGTGTGCAAGCAACTGATGACGGTGTGAGCAGCTTGTACATTCTTCGTGGATTTAGTTAAAATGTTCTTGCAAACAACGGCGTATAGTCGGATAAGTGACAATGTAGTCGAATAACCCATTGGGATTTCCCCATATAAACCTCCAAATTAAAAAAGTATACATGTGTAACATTTTTTGCAAAAACTGAGTGAGTATTTCGATTAGAAGGACCTCCTGAAAACGACTTTTGGCAGCGTTCTCAACCACAAAATCTACGACATTTTAAAATCATATATCCTCATAAAACCTTATACACGGATATTATGGTAAACAGTTAATAATAATCCGTGATTACGAATAAATCCGAAATGTATTACACAAAGTTTTATCGTCTTTTTTTAAAGAATGTTGACTCTCCTGAAAATGCAACCGATGATCCAGCACCATACCTTGGAAAATAAATACTTTTGTTTCCAAAGCATTTAAGCGATGTCTGACTTACACCGTGTTTTGTGGGCTAAAATTCAACCTCACGATAAGGTAAATTTTTATCAAAGCCGTGGTGTGTAAGACCTGATGGTAACAGTTTTTATTTTGTGAAATGTTATACTTCTGATAAATATTTTGGTTTCAAAAAGCTAAATTCCGCAGTTCTAAGCCTTTGACGGAAATGCGTTGTCATAAACTGTTTGTAACTTTTGTAGGAAGTAATGCGCCTCATCACATTAGTTTGTTTTCAGCCTCCTATAACAGTACTGAACCAGATGTAAATTTAACCGGTGAGTTGGGATGAAAGCCATAGCCCCACAAAAATGGAAGCTATTACCGTTTTTAAAATCAAAAGTTGTGTGTATAATGGAATCAACATAACCTGCCATTTCAATTAATATTTTCTTTAGAAGAAAATTAGGTAGCTTTGCCAATTATTTCAGTCTTGCAGTACTGTCTCTCAGACGAAATAAGGTGTACCTTAGAGAATTTCACTTCAAACTTTAGTTGTTTTTGAGAATTGCAATATTTACAAGTGTTAACAAAACAGAGAGAGTATCCGTAGGGATAGAGAAAAAAGTTGCGATTCTATACTTCTCTGAGCAGCACGCATGATATCAAGCATGAAAGGAAATGAAGGAAATTGCCAGAGCACATAGGGTGGAGAAAAATACGGGATTGAATTTTCTCGCCGACAGGTCAGCGGCCATTTACTCGGCCATGAATGCAACCAGTAATCAGACAAATTGTCAGATACGAAGTATTATCCAGGTTTTCGTGATATAAAGTTGCAAAAGCTTTGGCCAGGTCTAAAAACTAAAAGCTGGTTGGGGACATATTTAGGGATCTTTTAACATCCGTGGGAGAAATATATTTTTTCTCTGGAAAATTACAGACACTTTACACAAAAACATTCAAGAATAATAGAAATAATCGTGTCACACAACGTCTCCAATAGACTACCCATAACGCAGAAATTATTTGAATCTTTTTAGGGTTCCGCTTAAAATTGAATAACTCATGAAACCACGAGGAGAGATCTCATGGAGTAAACCCAGTTTGACAAGATTTGATACTGGTCACATCATCGTTCGAGAATCACGAAATATCCCCAATGTTTTTTTTAATTTCAACCTTAAATAGCCAGATTTTGATTCACGAATACTTTTAGTGTATTGCTGCAGGTAGGAAGACATCAACCAAATGGCCTTAAAGCACAGGTATATATCTTGTTCATATTTATGCTACTGTGTGTCAGAATCATCAAAATATTACTGAGATGCTTCCTTTCTTGGGTTGATCATTACTTTTTATTACCATTATTAATTATTCAGGTTGCAGTGAAATGATGGGAAGCAAAAAGCTATAAATCCCAATCTCAAGTGATCTAAACAGTGTATATACATATACATATACATACATACATACATACATACATACATACATACATACATATACATGTGTATATACATATATTATGTACAAATATATATAACTATTAACATCCACCAAGAAAGTCAAATTATGGAACGGGGGAACCGTGACAGCATCTCCAGTTGTTCTGCTCTAGTTTTAATATCATGTGCTTCCGTGTCTCCAAAACCCACCATCAATACAAGAATATGAACATGCTGGTTTTTTAAGGCCGCTGGCAGTTTCGAACGGTTATGTTACTGCCAAGTTAGAAAATGCTGGACTCATAATTGCTCATCAGATAACTTAACATATAGCAAAGTAAAATTTGCTATATAAATAAGTTTCTGTTCTGTTAAGATTTGGGAGTCATGTTCATTAAATCGCTAACAACTCAAACTATAAAACAAATCTAAATTGATCTGTCTGAGTTCGTGGAGAACGAAATATTTACTGTAGTCAATTTGTACCGCGCTTTGATAAATATGCGTGCGTGTTTTTGTTCCATCACAGATGGGATATTCTGCTTTAATTAAACGTGTTGTTAAAGTACCATCGCGTATAACTTTTGTGAACCTGACTGGAGCTATTACTTGTAGGACTGTCACAATCACTATTATGCCTATGGACTCCAAAGTAACTAGAGACTGGAAAATCACATTAATCCGGGACACATTTCATCGACGTTTATCTGAAAATATAGCGTGAATTGTTGCTGCTCATACGCTTACTGACTGTGAAGAAATGAACAAAAGTTTGTGTGCCAGGTCGGTTGTTACGGTTTAGTCCAACTCTGCACATACAGCTATATCTGCCGATAAGTAGTTCATCTTGGCATTATTGGGTTAAAAGTTTATTTGGGTGCAGTGGAACAGATACATCTATTAAGTCCTACAGCTAGCGAACCTCAGCCTTGGCAGTCTAAGCTACGCAGCTGATACAGCATTAGAGCACCAGTGCCCTACAATTACAAGCTTTCTCATTCAGATGCATCCAGCGACAAAGCTATACTTTGGGTTTAAAATTGTCACCCAACGTGGGATTCCCTATATTCAACTATCGAGAAACATTGCGCCTCTAAGCAAGCTGCTGCTGTATTCATGGCTTTTCTTCCAACAGGCTCTTTTCCACCTTCGATTCCATGAAATTTAGACTAACCAGCTTAGCTGGCTGTGAACTTCAACGCCGTCGTTCTCTTAGGTTGCGCAATCTGAGGAAGCGGAGCATTCCTGATCCGACCTGAATACTGTGTTTGCGCAAACATTTACAAGTATCACAGAGGACATTGGTCAAGTATTCGGATAACACATCTGTTTTCGTACGCGTCTGCCTTCACTTAAACGTGTGGACAGTACGGTAGAATAACAAGCATGAGGAGTTATTTATCATGTCTCTGAATGACGTTCACGAATATCATGAGTATGTTTAGTCAAAGGTTTTCGTGTGGGCAGCTCGGCTTACGTGTTTTACTCAACTGCGCCTAAATTCACTAGGTGACTGTTTATACGGAGTAAGGTTTATTCATAAACAAATATCCTAACTAGTTCATCAATCCCCACTCACTTTCCTTATATGCCAGTTCAAGACGAAGCTCTGTGGCCACCACGGGACAAAGAAGGGAATCAGAACTCGAGGAGATGTAAGTTGCTTGTAACAGATTCTTTTGGATGTACGGGATAAGTAACCAGTGAACTACATCTCGTAAAACAGAAAAGCAGATGTTTAAGCGAATGGACTGTACATCCCAAAACCCCTGGGATGATCGTTTCTACTGATTCAAATCTATTGTTGATGGTCAACAACAGGTACGAACGCCACATATAACCACCTGAGTCGGCCACCGGTAATCTTAACGCTATTGATAGTTGTCCCATGTCCTCGACCGTTTCACTCACATTTGCTCTTTATATGAGCTCTCAAGTGCATGCATACTCTACGATGCTGCTTAAGCCTAGGCATTCCTTTTCCAATTTGAATTATGCACAAATAAGTTTACAAACCATAGATCATAGATCATCCGCTCGGTATTGTTGTCCACGGCAGGATTTCACAGATAGTTTTGTCTACTGTCTTTTGGCTCGAGGTTTCAGACAACTAGGTAATGACTGACGCTTTCAGAATCTTTACGCATATGGACGCACATGGACGGCAACACAAAATTGGCTAGAAACTGATGAGGGCGAATGAGGTGAACAAGGGAACTGACAGAGACAGGGCAGGTTAGACTGATTTTTTCTCTGCAAAATGCAAACCGATTAAACGAAAACTTCGTGGCGTAATAACAGAATGTTAAGGACTTATTCACCACTAGTTAGAAAGCGCCTTTGTTGACAGTGACCATTTCGAATAAAGTGTCTGTCCTTGGTCGCTATCTACTGTAGATAGGAGACGAATTTCTGTGAAGTCGCCCCACGAATATATATTAGAAAAGAAAAACAACCTGCAGGGCTTTTTAAACTCCTACTTGATTTTATTTGGATAAAAGCATAAACAATTTTGTTCTCCTAGGACGAAAGTTGAGCGATCGTGCTTAAATGCATGTTTACATCACAGTATTTACGTACGATGCTTATCCAACAAGATGCAATTAATTAGCACAAATTTGGCCGTCTAGAAACTAAGGTCGACCTTAATGAGTTGGATGTACAAAGGCAGTCTAAAGTCCACGATTCACTTATCATGCATACCAGCTTGAGGCTGTAATGAACTCAAAGCCAGACTTAAGTGTTCTTTTATGGGAAACGGTAACGACTGAGCACCCAATGCAGAACGCAAGGTTTCCGTTTGCGCTGTTCCGTTGCTTATCAGTTCTATAATTGTTAAACGTAGTCCGTTAAAATGTATGCGGAGTTAGCTAGATGCAGTTGCACAGAGTACTTCAAAACCATGTTATAATTTACACATAAGCATGGCCTACTTGCTGACAAGCATAAGCGGGGCATCTGAGAACATCATGCCCGACTTTTAGCGGATTGTTGTGCACAAACAAGGCAATGTCCGGCGACAATATTTTGTCCATCTGTCTGTCGAGCAGATGTTCGGTTGTCTGGAGATCATGAAATGGCATAATTATTCAGAAAACGTCGGTATATTACTTTATGCCTTGTTTCACGAATTTCATGGCTGATTATTCAAACTTGTGAATCCAGTTTTTTTTCCGGTAGAAGGGAGTTATATGCTTTTGCCATCACGTTATTACTAGTGTTGCTAAATCTGGACGTGAATTTTACTGCAGTGAGCCGTTTCATGAAGAGACTTTTTACAGCTGAATATCTAAAGTAAGTTTGCGCATAACTGGAAATGTCAATTTCAGTGTTTTAACGAGACCAGTTTTCAGACCGTAGGCGGACTCCGTTTGCAAATCAATTGTTGAAAAGAAAAGTTTTGGGACGAATGGGGTGAGCTATACTGGCTCACATTGTCACCAAACGCAGATATGAAACCAGTCAGCTGAAATTGAACAAATCGATTCCTAAGCAGATATCTCTGATTCTGAAAGCTGCAAGCAATTGAAACATAAGTAAAACGATTATGCTTGCCTAAATACCTCACCTATGATGATCCGCTCTGTTATACACCGGCCATAGACAGTCTAGGGGAGATAAAACAGCATCATATTACATGTTACTCCTATAGGATCTTGGAGAAGTAACGGATTCATTATCCACTGAATCGATCGACAGACCAGAAATGTTACATTTGGCTCGCGTAAACAGGAGGGTCATTAAATTGGCGGTTTCCAGTCAGTGCACAGTTAGCAAAACTGGATGAATGTATTCGGTTTTTAGAAGGCCCAAGTCAATGAGGATGTTGGTGTTGCTGTCGGAACTGCTAGTTGGAAGTCATCAACTACCCTATACACAATGACATAATGCTGAACACAGGACAAAATTTAGCGTTTCCTGTTACCTAACCAAAAAATGACAACAAACTCAGATTTTATTCACATTTTTAATGTTTAAGGAAAATGGATACGTTCTCTTACTCTGCCCCATATGTATAATTGAGGCGATTTATACATGTTCGGGGTAATGTCAAGCATATTTTCTACTGTGCATCAAGTTTTACGCTTACGATTTCGCCTAAGGACTTGTCGTTATCGCGAAGAAGAGGAACGCCATTGGGGTAACCAACCACACAAAGTGAAGTTCACTAATATTTTGGCCAACCATGTGCTTATGTACCTTAATTCGTGTGTTATATGACGCTCATTTTATCTGCTTTCTCCATATTCAGTAAGACAGAACGTTCAGCAAGCGTCTCGGTAGTCTGTCTGCAGCCACCTGAAGATTCAGAAGATATTCAAGAGTGAGCTAATTGTGCTTGTTTTACACGCTGTCGACCGCACAAGTTTTTAATATTTCTTCTTTAAGATGCCATTAATCAATTGATGGTGTAACCACAAACAGGGTTTGGTTTATTCGGCGTGTTTGGTGAATTTGACGCATGCGTAAGTATAGTTTTGGGTGCAGTTACGAGAGCGTTCCCTAACGCCTACATAATTGCCGTGCCCGCAGCCAGGTCCACTTTCCTCCCGTAAAAAATGTCTTTGGCACGTGATCGGAGGATGTTTCTAGCTTCAGATCACTCGATGTAATGCACGAGCAAATCAATTTAGTCGTAACGAATTCCTTGCATTCATGGAAGTTTACAAAAAGAAAACGGTATCGCCTAAAAAATTAGCCAAACGCCTGTATGTTAGGATGGCAGGAACTACGGTCTCACGGTAGGCAGTTACATGTAGCTTAACTACTGTGGCTCACAAAATCAAAATGTTATTTGTAACCACGACAGTCAGATTTATTTTCAGATGTTTTGTATTGCTCCATAGCTGGGATCTTGCTTCCAACGAGATTCTTTGTGACATATCTTCCTTTCAACCATGCCTTATTTGCTGTGGAGCTAGTATGTATGAGACAGCTTCTGTGGTTTTCAGCCCCATAGTGACCAGCAGTGCCTTTACTGGGGACTACAACTGCGTAGTTCTCCGATAAACTATATTATGGAGACCAAAAAAGGTGAATACATCTTATTATAGGTGTCTGCGTTTCACGGTCACCCTTCTCGTATACGTGATGCTAAAGCTTCGCATGCTTATCTTTAGTGTGTAGGTTTTTATACTGATCATCTGTTTATCTTCCAAAGCTCAATCGTCTACATAGGTTTACGCCTGTTAAAGAGTTCAGGGTAACCAGACTAAACTGGTTAATTAACCAGATTTCGATGCATCTACAGTGATTCACAACGTACAATTTTTACTCGGTCATATTAGTTACCGACGATTAAACATTCTACTAAGAGAGCTAGTCTCTGGGCGACTATATACGATACCAACTAACAGCAGGCGGAATGCCGGGAATCTCGAACTCCGGGTGTCACTTTCAGCACTCGTTCAGCAAACTTTATTTCCTGGTTCTTCCTTGTTTAGTAGCTTGAACAAATATCATCCACGATATATCTTTCTCACAGTACTTTTTTTGCTGTATCTGAAACGTAAAGAGTTGTCTGAATTTATCCCGGCGTCTTTTGTGTTGTCCTCATCAAAACACTATTTCTTGTTATTTGTTGTCCTGACAGTAAAAACTTAGGGATTTTCAGCATTAATTGTCCAAGAGTGCAAGCAGGAAATGGAGATGTTACCTGTTATTATATCTGGTCATTTGTTGTCTATCTAGAAGAAACCTTATGCGGCCTATTTGACTATTTTTGCTTTCATTTCTCAGTGGAAATACTGGCTCACGTCGTACATCCGCGGTCGTTTTGCAAAAATCACAGGAATCAACTCCTATGGAACTGTAAGTTTCACATTCTGTTAGATCTTGAAACTGCTAGATTTGAAATTGATATCTGGTAATTTTATTTGCTAATTTGGCAAGACGGTCTCATCTTGTGGAAGACGTATATGATAGTCTTCCCACTCCCCTCATGATCTGAATCCCCGTCTCGTCGACACATATTCGGAAAGGGATGCTGCGATGCCTGGGCAAACGAACTTGTTTCTTTCGTCGCAGCTGGCCTAGACAAGTCCGTTAGACAAGTGGCACAGATAACACGTTGGGGTCAGCTGGAACGAACTATACTAAGCTTCACTTGTTTGGCCTGAAACCTGGGAGCTTCCTCACATGGAAAATTCTCACTTCTTTTCTATGAAGAGTTTTGTAAAATAATTCTGAGTTTTACAAGCAGATATTATCATTATGCGCTTTCCTATGTTTCGCCGAAGCAAATTCTCCCAACTTAGGACTTCTAATAGCTCATACTAGTTTCAGTGTTTCTGAACATCATTCAGCGTATGACTTATTAAATGTTTCCCAACCGGGTAATCTTATTCACGACAACCCGCCATATGTCATTAACTTTACCCTCGAGAATTAATGAATTCGTTTGTACTCACCCAGAAAAACAACCATTCATAAGTTAATCTAGTCTTGTTTGCCTTGCATGATTCATAACTCGACTTACATACATACCCATTTACTAAAATATCAGTTCAAGACGAAGTTCAGTGGCACCCTTGGAAAACCTGGAAGAATCAGAACCGGAGGAAACGTACGTTGAAATTTATCGGACATATCATGAGTATTTGAATGTTGAAACTTTGTTGTCTGCGTGGTTCCGATGTGATGTTAGCTGACCACCGTTTTTCCCAGCCAGGATTACCTCCAATATACCTAACCTGAAATGCAATACTTTCAAACTTCCGCGCTCGTAGTTAACACATTGACATCCACCCGTTTTGAATAAACTGTGATTGCATTGGAGTCACGTGGCTAGTGGATGCCGGTAGAGAGTCATAATTTAAGAATACCGTTTGTGGTATGGTCTGCCAGGTGATTTCATTTCGCTACATTGTCTACACGTTAAATAGCATTTTCTATTGAGAATTCCGGAAGTTGTCAAAAGAGTATTGGGTGCGAAAACTCCGGCGAAATATTATAGTCGCCTTAAATCAACAAAAAAAAATTTGATTTCTAAACACTTGGATGGTACACGGACAAACGTAAAGGGACTGATTGTGTCAACGTCTGATACCTTCCATCTATGAAAATCGCGAAAATTGAAATCGGAATATCCAACTTTGCGTGTACCCGGTGCGACGGTACATGCTGATTGTTAGAGCTTCAGACGGTACATAGTCTAAATGAGGACAGTGCTCAAACATTTCAGGGGACTTACCAGCGGAACTCGTCTTTTCACGTAACTGATGATGGAAATTACTGATCAGAAGAAATTTGACGTCAGCAAAACAGTCAAAAAGCCTTAAAGAGCTAGGTCGTACAGTCGGAATAAAAAAACGGCATATCTCTCTCAGTGTAACCCTTACGAATAATCACTGCAGTGGTCTTTTGAATATAGGTAGCCGAACACAATCTGAAACAATTGCAGTATCTCGGCTTTGTTCTTCACTGATCTTGATTGAATCGGAACATACGCAAGTGCCAAGTGTAAAGGTTAAACAAATAATTCTGGGCGCAGTAAGCATGCGTTTTTAAAGTGCTCTGCTTTCAACAGTAGTATAACAAATTTGGCAGTCGACTGCGTTTGATCTCAGTCAGCGACATCTGTCTTCGGGTGGATGCTTATTTGTCAAGGGCAGAATCTTCAGTGCAGTTCAAGAAATTCCCTGAAATGTTTTCCTGTCCAGGCGAAAACGAATGCTTGGTAATTTCGTGGCCCATAGAATGATTTTCTAGGAAGAAAAGCTCATTTAGGATAGTGGTAACTAATTCCTGCTGTGGGATTAAACACCTCAAAGCGAAATCTGCCAGCGACAGCATAGTTCAGTTAATCATGTACAAAATAGAAGCGACCAGCGGGAAAGTCCATCCCCACGGCTACGAACTACAATGACGCTCACGGCGCTCTCAGATGTCGTTGATCTCAATACGGAGCTCAAATGGAGTCCACTCAGACTATATAAACACGGACTAACGTATCGCAATCGCGCTCGCACCCATATCCCTGTGCCTCAGTTGCTGCTTTCAATGCGTAACCCAATTTTTCAATCAATATCCACACTATTTGAATATACTCAAACCAACACCCACCAATATCTGCATCTGAAGATATTCCTGAGACCTTACCTCGTATGTGTAGTTCCCGCTTTCCACTTTATTACTTACAATAAACCATAGCTGTGAAAGATTGAACTGCCATGTGGCTTTTGCGCGGCTCATACCTGCTGCTTTTATTGACGATGATGAATTTGCATCCTGCTTCTAAACACATCAATTTAGCCAGTAGGCCAGCAATTTCATTGACTAAATTCGAGGCTGTGCAAACATATATAGTGTGGTCGCCCGCTGTATTACCCTCCTATCTGCTCCCAGCTGAAAACATTCTTTTGCTAACAATTATATCTCTGAGTGAGGATAAAGTCTGACATCCACCCACTTATGGAAGTTGCTATCCTATTTCTATTCATCTGTGAGTTTCCCTGTGGTACAAATGTACAAGTCCAAGGACAGAGTAGGGGATCACGTGACATACAGTTCAGATTATTGAGTACCCGACGCACCAAGTTTTAATGCCGTTTTAGGCTCCCAGCAAGCAACAAAATTGTATACACGATTTTCTATGTTGCCACTTCCTTCAGACAAATCGAACTGTCACCGAGTGTCCCGGTCGTTTGCTCGCAGCCACCTGAGGAATTCGATGATAACCAACAGTAAGTGTATTACGGTGTTTATTATGCAAAGTTCGATGAAAATTTAGGTTGTTTCAATCTGACCTGAGGATATGCTAAAGCGAGTGGTGACGCAATCACTAAGTTTGGATATCGTACTAGGCGACATGGTTAGCATATCGTATGCACATCTGATGGGTTGGCTTATATCAGAGTTTGACTTTTTTGTCCGAAAAGCTGCTGCATGTTCAAAGACATTACTAGTTTACTTTTTCATTTGTCATGGTCGACTCTGTGGAATCCCGCATGTAGGGAAATCGGACACTAAGCATATACTGGTTTACTGATCGCTGGGAAACGGGACACCATTAGTGTGTTATCTTCAGCAAGAAACTGGCCTCCGCTGATTAGGTGAACAATCAATAACGCATTTTTTGGTCTACCCTGGCATCCGGTCAGCTTAGAAAAGTCCAGTTCCCACAGGTCGCTGCTTAAATCTTTTCGTGCAATTTTAGTCCGGAGACCGGGTCTTTCATTCGGGCTTTCTAAAGACCGGTTCAGAACCTACGTCTTTTGCAGTGCGCGTGTGAACAACAAACACATTTTGGCTTACTTTGGTTGAAACAATCTAAACCAAATGAGATTTATATTGTTCATTTATTACTATGCGCAGTAATCAAATGAATTTTATTCAGCTCATGCGATTCGAACAACGAGCAAACACATAAATTTCTTCTTTTTTTAATACAAGTGCTCATGCACAATATAATCGAAATAATTAGTGTTTTCTCTGTGCGACTAAATATTCGAAGAATTAGGTTTTTCAAGTTCAATTAGCGCAGCTATATGGAGTAAATTAAGTAAGGTTATTTAAAAAGAATAATTTCGCTTGCAAAAATTGTTGCACCTAACTTGCCCTCTTCAAAATCAAAATCCATTTACAGGACACTTGTCCTTGCAGTAGAGTTTAGTATACACAGGTATTTTGTCCATTCGATGAAAGATCAGTCGAATTTCGCGCAGTGTAAGTTTTCAACCGCAGAGCATCGGATTGTTGCACCTTGTGGAGGAAACTTATTTGGCTACAATATTTGTTATATTGTCCAGTCGGCGTACGTTTGTTAACCTGCTGGTATTGGTTTACGTGACGGCGAACATCAACTCTCTATGCAATCCTGATGTCTACAGAGAATAGTGCATGATACGCGGCTCCTGCGTATACCTAAACAATGCAAATGTTATTTCGACGAGCTCAAGTAATCCGTACTACAGAAAAATCATATTTTCTTATGATTAACGAGGTAAAAATATACTTGTCCGAATGAACATTATGGAACACAGTCGGCGCGTTATTTGGTTATCCAGTGTTTTACCCTTTAGTAACTTTGAATACACACACTTTGTAAAAAGCTAACTATTCCAGGCGGCTGCCTTCTTAAGCCTTACGGAAACATGGTTTTAAAAGCACTTCAACAGTACATACTGGGCTGAATATGTATTGCTAGATTTGCGATAAGTGTACCTAACATGTGGGAAAGCGAAAACTCAATAACACACCTTAATAGAAATGAGATGCTCTATACACCAGTCATTGCTCAGTGTAATCTCTTGTAAAGTCAGTAATTCTGTAGGAGTATCACTGCTCACGTCCCTGTCTGAAAACGAAGGACAATCCATTCAGACTGCAGTGGTCTCATCAATCTTTGTGACGGTTTTCATGTGGAGAATCTAAGCATCGTCACCTGTTTTGTACTAATTTGGGCTCTAGGACAGCCGCTACGGCGTTGTGTATCTTTACAGTTTTTCGCGGCATTAATCAATTATGATTTACAACCACAAAACTACTTGACCCCTCGATGAACCTCTCAACCGTTCATAAAGTGTCCTCATGGTTGGTATCAATTAGAATAGACAGAAATCGTCTAATTATTAAAAGTTGGGAGAATCAAGAATACATGCCACAATATTCTTCCCCAGTGTCGGAGTTCATGACTTAGTAAATGAGTGCATTTCAACCATATTCGACGCCCTTGTTATGGGGTAAGGATTGAGTTAATTTGTAATAAGAAAAGGTTTTGCTTTCTTGCAATCCCCGATAATATGCCCTTTATTTTCAATCGAGTGAAAACTACGATTCTTCGTTCCTCTTGACTTGGTTTTACCAAAGAAGACACCAATCAGGACGCTGTCTCCAGCAAAACTATCGCAATAATTTTATTGTCTAAGATATCATAAAACATCTTCAATGAATTTCAGTGGTAGTAGTAATACGCGACTGCATAAAATAACGTGAAGCTATTCAGCATTATGAAAATAATTTTTCATCAATCTCTCCAATAATGGTGATTTTTATCTTTCGATCAGGGAAATTGTGCTCGTGCAGGATAACTCTGCTGTGTGCTCCGCACCATCGAAGCAACTGGGGAAAGACATTGAAGTCATTTCGGCGAAAATGTCCTTGGAACAACAGATTTTGCTTAGCGACGAAACGAGGAGCAGAGCCAGTTTGCTGAAAGATAAAGAAGGCTTGGGACAGCTTAGCAAAGACTTAAAGGCCTTTGCAGAGAAGAATTTCGGCGAATACTGGCAAGTGGCGATTGTAAGAGGAGACTTTTGGGCCACTTTCTCGCATCTTGCGGATTCATCATTTCAATTTCACATGAATGGACGTTCTTATCTCTTCTGGAAGACATCGTAAGAGGGCAGACGGCTGGTTGAAAAATTTCGTATTTCAGTTACGTATAAAGAGACTTTGCATACTATAACAAACAAGAATGTCAAGCCACCGTGCTTTGTACTTTCATTTTCGGTTGATGTATTACTTACCATGATGTGAGTAATAAACCCTAGCTTATGTTGCGTTGCCCAAGAAAGATAATCGGAGGTGATACAAATCACTGGGGTGGCCGCAGATGTAAGGTAGCATTATGGATCTTTTCCTTGTATTCTTTGCGATCTTTCATTTTAATGTTTGCTTAGTCTACCATTCTCGTATACTATCTCCAAGAGGCGATTGTAACCGTGAACATAGCGGTTGGTGGATTTCCTAATACGCTCACTCCGTGGGACTGCTTTAACGCATTCTTCAAAGGATCACAAAAGTTTAAGGAAACCTGTGCAACTGGTAGCCGATGGACGTATTAAAAGAGATAGGCGTGGAATTGTCTTTCCTCCTACTTATAAAATCTGCACACCCACTAAATGAGTGCTGTCCATAAAGCCTGGTTTTCTCAATGCAAGCAATACAACCGTCCCGCGGAATATCGGTTTTTATTTACCGCAGCAATGTCGAGGAGCCTGGAGGATACAGCTTGCAATGCAGGCCATCTGAGTGGAGCTGAAAACATCCGCACATAAATCCATCCATTTTAAGTGATGAGTGAGGACTCCAATTACTCTGATCTCCTAAGTGGCACAAGATGACATTCCGCTCACATGCGCTAAAGCAAGGGAATCTAAAGGTCAAACACAAGAAATTAATTGGAGAATCACAGGCCTTGCTTTTGTTATCTAAAGCAAAATATACACTCAGCCGGATAAATGGATAGGAAGTGTCCCGACGGCTAGATAGCCAGAAGTGCGCCGTCCGAGGAACGAGAACTAGGGTAATAGCCCTAGCATTAGCTAAAAAACCATATCAAACGGTAAATGAACTCATCACTATCATTAAATTTCCAGTAGGCCATCAGATGCATCCGAGAAGGCAGCAAAATACTTACGTTAGCTTGCGTAGTTGCCTTCGCCCTCCGATTAATATCCACTGATCCGTGAGCTATCCTTCCGGGACCAAAAACTCGCATTGTGTTTGATGATTTCTTCCAGTTTTGTTCAGTAAATCCTCAATGAATGTGGTAATCTCCCACGTAACTGCGATTGAAACATGTCAATATTCTGAGAACCATTTTGTGTCTGAGATCAGGTAGTCCATCTCCGGCGTTTTCATTCTTATATCCGAGAGTGGGATCATCATACACCGAGTAATCCTTGCTTTGTGGAGGTTGGCGTATGTGCATCACTGCTACATAAATTCGACGGCGAAAGTTTCAGTTTGTATCCAGAATACATGTGCTTTAACATACTCGAGAAAAACACGGTGACCGCATCTAATTATTTATTCCAGCTTCCGAGCAGAATGACGATGGATAACTCCGGATAATCGGCCCAAACATGCTCATACTATATCTGAATATCCTCGTTATTTCCTTGTCATAAGCCGCATGATACGTATATTTTGCCCCTGCATTATTTTGGTTCATTTAATCGTTCTGACATTAGTAGAATTTTCAAGGTCCGTCTTTACTTACAGGTTATTAAAGGGCACCTTATATTTAAAAGACGTAGATCACCAAACCGCGGGAAATTCCTCACAGAAGAGCTATCATGAATTGGATTAGAGTTAAGCAGGCAATCGCGTGCAAATATGCTTTCCGGTTCAGACGGTCCAATCCGAATTTTTGGTATAGGCTGATTGATTTGGGGCACTGAACCCACAGATGGCAATTCTGTAAGAAAGTTATGCGCCATTCACTACTAGAAATTTTAAAAAGTTGTGTAGCAGAAAACATAGCTTTCCCGGGTTAACCATATAAACAGTTTTAATGTTACCACGTCACTGGAAGTATTGCACAAATTGCCGGGTAAACATGATTGGTTCGTATCAGGAGTCTGGAAGCTGTCTTTGGAGCATACTTTGCTTGCAGATATCGAAGCTCTAACCATGCACACGAAAATAGAATGAAATTAACTTTAGCCACTCCGTTTTCAAAATGCTTAATGTTTAAGAAATTTATCTAGAAAAAAGAGTCTACTTTTTGTCATTCTTCTGTCATGAAATATACTTTGTCAAATGTGTATGATATCTGTCGATTTATGTAAGGATTAAAGTTCCCAGTGTCATTTTACCTGTTCAGTGGTTTTCAACTATTAAGGCCAAGTTGGGATGTACATTTGTCAGTTTGTCACACAATGTTTGGTACTTCATTAGAGTATTACCCGTTTCGACGTACATAGTGTTTATTGCATTTTTACCCAACCAGTACTCTTGGTACCAAAATTCAGGTCTTCTGGCTCTATTACAACAACGAAGAAGACTAGGATATTAGTAATGCTTCTATGAGCACTGTGTAAGAATGCGTACTCTTATCGGAACTGGTATTTAGGTTTAAGACCCTGGAAGCCATCTCTGGGAAACCTGTGTACGTCATATGATCTCAAACCATCAAACACGAAGATAAGTTTTTCAAGCAGCTGTGAAAGCAAAGGGAAGACAGGACTGCGTCATGGGTATATTTGTGCATGTGTGCGTGTTGAATTGTTTCGGTTTACATATATACGTATGTAAAAACTACGGATTTCCACTCAGAGTCGTTCTTGTCTTTATGGAAGAAAACAATGTTTTGTAATAGAGAGGCCTTCTGAAAAATGGACTGTACAAACAATTAGATCACATGTTTAAGTTTTTTACTCCTAAAAAAGGTCTAATGATGGTGTTTGTCGATAAACGTGCGCAGATCTCAACAACGATATGGATGTGAAACGAGCTTAGGTTTTGACTTAGACATTATTCAGCCGGAACTTAGCTTTACCACGCGAGGATGCGTCTAGAAATTAGGAGGTTATGGGTACTTGGCAGTGTCACAATGGTCATCTAATCGATTTCGGGTACTACGTTATCTGACAAATAACACGATAAAGTAAAATCAGTATGCTTTATTTTTCCCGATAACCATGCTTCATCAACACATCTTAAACCAGAGTCGACAAGCTCAACAGCAAAATTATCATGCGTGGTATTCTGTTGTGGCTTAAGTAGTAACAGTTCTGAAGGTTTTCTTTCCATCAGTCTGTTCTTAGTATTCAATAGAGTTCGCCAACATTAGAGTTAAATGATATTGTTACAGTGTATTGTCATAATTACAACGATCCGGCCCTACTTTAAATAACGAGAAAACAAGCGACAAAATGCTGAGGTCATGTGTGTTGAAGACCTTAATTTCCATGAGAAAAGTCAAAAGCGTGTTCAAAGCAACCATCATCCTTGATTTGACACCATAATCTGCTGTTCTGCGAACTTTCACTGTCTTCACTCTGATATGACGGCGAGATATGGACGGCAGACGAGTGTTTTGCCCAACTCCTTTATGTGTCATGTCAACGAAGGATTATGTGACCACACTGAAGAGATCAGACCCGAAGTGCTCAGGTTGAAACAGACTGAATCAACTGTTGTTGTTTCACAACTAGTTGCGCTTGTCAGCCTACTACATATCACATTCCAGTGCAAATGATACATAAGCCGTTGAACAATAAACTGCAGAGTCGGGAACAATAACAGAAATAGACTACATCCGAATTTTATAAATATCAATTTTGAGTTTAAATCAGGAGAACTATGGCACTGGATATAGTCACCTGGCAAAATGACGTAAGTTTCAATACAGCGCACTTCCAGAATTAGCATGTCTTGATACTCAAACATAGACGATCTATTCCTAAGCAATTGCACCAGCAAGTGTAAGCCTGCCTATCTCGTGGATGCATCTGTATGGGGAAGTCGGATGTTAACTCTCTCATATATTATCGGCTGATGGTGATGTTTGCTCACCTTTTAGCAAATAGAACAATGTAGATACTGCAGTTGCAGCATATGGCTATTATCAGGCGGCAGTTCATCTCTTGGCCGGGCTTGAAAAATGGGTCAGTGTGCAAGAAGACGTCGTTGGTACGCGACCGAGTGGGTGGGTCCTCCAAGTCTGCTTGCGTTTATGGAGTTTCTCGGAGTAGTTAATACCCGGAACGTTAGTGATAAAAAGCTATAGTATTTCATTATCCGCCGCAACCTGCGTGGCCCAAAACGGTAAAATCATATGATTTCGGTTGTAGGGTTTTGCGGGATGTTCATTCTGTTCCTATTCACACCACTCTCGTTTGGATGGCCGTCCTCCTGTTCTGGCGTAAGTATTCTGGTGAGTCCACACTTGAATCCAATGCTTCCCTGCTCTGGTGTGGACTCACCAGAATAATTACGGCAGAACAGTAGGCCAACTGTTCGAAATGAGAATGGTGTGAATATGAAAAAAATTATATGATATTCGCGCAGTAATTGCGCTATTATAACAAAGCATATAGGAAAGGATGGGTAAAGTATCCTTCTGTTTTTAATGCACTGTTAGTGTTTGTTCTAATACTACCATGCGTAGATCGCCTCATAGATGCTAAGTGGTTTTTATGGGCTTTTCCGGGGACCTTTTTCTCTCGTGTTGAGTAGCCGGACTAACGGGCTTATCCGTACTAATTCATTTGGTTCCCTGCAGACGCTAAATGTTGTTATAGCGATGCGAAAGCTTCCGGTGATCCAACTGCTGTCGATAACTTTAAGCGTCGGGAATGCCATAGATGGGTAGTTTATGGGCACAGAATTCCCTTTTACTTTTATACGGAGTAAATGCCCTATAACTCAATGGCTCTTTGATGTGGACCAACGACAGGCGCAGCAAAAGCCAACATTTTTTGCTATTTAACGGTTAGCAACCTTGATCCCTGCTGGTGAAAGACAGGGGATGATTGATTAGTTCTGGCAACGAGCGCCTTCGAAGGTTTTGCACATATACAATGAGAGCGAGAGATAATCAGAAGCATCCAGGCGCAGTTAGTTGCCCGAGTGATGTTATGTGCCAGAGTACGAATACAAACAAATTTGGCGTTATTAGCCTAACTAAAAACCAATATACCACAGCCACAACAGCCAACGCACAGCCATCATGTATTTGGAAGAGTATCAAAAAACGATATTTACGATCTCGTTACTCTATGGCTCAGGGATTTCATGGTGTCTTACGGATTGTTGTGATATCGGCATCTTAGGGTTCTGCATTAATTTGAAGCCGATAGGGTATTGCCGTTGAGCAGATAGCTACCGATCACAAGACCACACCAGTGGACCGGATCAGTCAACGCAAAAGCGCAAGTAAACAAAGTACTTAGTTTTAAGATTACGTGCTAAATCTTGTGCAACGGCGAAACGCTGATGATCCACGTTCACTGATTCTCGTGTGATCGATCACACTTACGTATTTATGGAAGTAAGCGCATTTTTTCAGGACCTCAGTATTAGTAACGGAGCTGAAACTGTTACTCAAGAATTCCGAAAAGTTTCACAATCAATAATGCTGCCCCACACGGAGTCTACTGTAACCATAAGTGTGATTTTACAGTAAATGTCTAAGGTTTTGCTACAACTAACCTGATTTCCTAACCAAGTCAATTGCGAATAAGAGTTGTCTTCATTCCACTGCTGTTGCTGAACACAGTTAAACACGTATTTGGCGACTGCAATCGACTGGCGCCTCTAAACGCCAAAAATGACAGCACATGCAATAAGCCTAGTGCCACATTCCATCCGCACCATCGTGTAAGACCCGAATGTAAGTGCACCAACAAAATTTCCAGAATGTCTGCATGTTCAAAAGAGACCGGCAACACCTATAAAAGAACCCTAGATTGTAAGGAAAGTTACTTTATTCTAATCGGTTGATCAATGTAGATTTTCGTCGTTTCGAATTTTCAGGGCTGAACCCAGAAACCGAGCGCCTAGTCAGTTTGTTCGTCTTAAACCACCCCTTCGTACGAAACCAGTCTTCAATAAGCAGTGGAATAGAAACACAGTAATTCATCCCTAGGAACGTAGACACTGCTTTTGGGCCCACAGATGGTTGAGTTACAACGCAGTCTTTAGGTTCATCACACAATGAATCTGTGCTCCCGGAATTTTACCAGTGTTGGCACAATCGAAGCCTTGGGCGGGACATTGCGTATTGCAAATATTCATAGTCAACCGTTATTTTGGGAACTCAGTTTCCTATAGTTGTCATGCATTGCTATGCTACAGACATGTTTGGCTACGCTATGAGAAATTCGTTCAAGTGATCTAATGCCAAGCTTTCTTCAGCGTTGCAGTACATTGCAGTGGCTCAAAGGCGATCCACCGCCGATTTGTCATATGCGGTTTTGTAACTCGCCATAAGCAGCCTGAAAGTACGATGACTTTCCAATCTTGTAAGAACAGAGGAACGTTAAAAACGTACGTTTAAGCAAAGTTGTTGGTTTCATTAGTGATGTGATCTAGCTAGAAAAAATTGAGATCTTCAAGTTTGGCAATTTTGGTACTTTGCATATTTGCGGTGAAGGTATTGTCACCCGAGCGAATCACTCGCACTGCAATGTGTTCTGGCTACCCTCAATCGATTAAGTGTTCATTTGACGCTAGCCACATTTCGCAGTAAACATTTCCCCACTTCTTTTGCTTTTAGGTCTCTTATCTACCATTTCAAATCAAGGCCTTGGTTTCTTCGTCGGTTTTAACTTTTAGCCCATTTTTCTCTCTGGACCGCCCCCTGCATCACGACAGCTAGAATTCTGACATGTTTTTGGCTCCTCTAGATCTGCGCAACCAGTTGCCTTCTCTTGAACAATTACCTTGTTCCTCATTTGTATCTTGACGAGTGAATCGGAAGTATTGTTTAACTGCAAACTTGTACCAGGATTCCTATGTACACTACAGATTTACATGGCCTCCAAAACTTTCTGTGTAAAATAGACCATCGAAGTTAATTTTGACCGAATCATTGCTTCAAATCAAACCCATAAAACTCGTTTAACGATACCCTTATCTCTGGCAACAGAAGAGATGCAAAACCCTTTGTGTGGTTTTTACATTGAATGTTTATTTTGGTTGATTGGGGCTTAAATACCAAGTGTTTCTGAGCACAGTCATTTAGGTAGCTCTTCACGTACCTCTTCAGAGTACACTGGAATTCTGGGCTAGTATCATTTCTGATTCATTGTGTATTGCCTTTACTTTGCTTTACCATAAAAGTCAAAGACGCTAGTTATCCGTATGTTTTACTTACAACTCAAGACTCTAGTGATACGAACCCATAAAATGAAGAAGAATCATTCCTAAAAAATGGTCTGTCTTTGGGAGTTATGCACAAGACCCAAAACATGTGCAAGTACGGATAGATTCGGGAATTCACGAGATCCACTTGACGTGGTCACATCAAGTGGAATCCGTAACTCAAGGATGATTGATCCTACGCACGAGTTACTCTCACTGGTTATCAGCAGCCCTCGGTCACATGGTGTAGCCTTCAACAACTAGAGGGAGCTTGCGAGTTTGAATCCCTCTGAAGATTCGTGAAACGCAAACTGACGATCATAGTTAAAAGAGAAGGATGGGTAACGTCCCTTTTGGCTTTTCAGCATGTTTGGTTACTTGCTAGAGGAACTCACTTAAAGATTTCCCAAATTATGTCAGCAAACCAATCTTTAACGTTGCTTAAATTGGAGGCAGTTTCAAGTGAGCAGGAGGAATATCGTCTTATTTTTGCTCACGTATAAGGTAAAATGAAAAGGCTGCAAAGAAGTATTAAGACAAATGTTTACTGCCCCCTAGAATACCACTTGATCGAGCGTATGTTTACCATCTGTAAAAACTGGCCAAAGGCTATCCATAAAAGTCCCTGTCAATAAATTTTACAATAATCCTTTCGGTAGCATAGAATGAGAACGTTTTGATAGTCAACTATGAGAATGCGAGAGAACTGTTGGCTTAGTTGACACCAAACAGCTAGATCATATTAGAAATTCCAACTAATAAATAAGCGCACACCCGCTTTTTGGTCCCTAAAATTCAATTCGGTTAGGTGAAACGACTTTTTTCGTTTGGCATACAAAGGTAGGTTTTTCTACGAATTAGGTTGTTCACAATAAACGAAATGTGGATAGAAACTGTCGGCTAAGATAATTCGCGGTAATCTTGGTAATTATTGAGGGTTACTTCTAGTATAACTTACCGCAGGTTATTTTGAATTGAAAATTTGGATACCGTCATGGTGTCTTTAGGTATATGCTCATCAGTAACCGCAGTGTCTTTGGAGTACGGAGCCATATTGCTGAAATTTCCACTAACTGATTATGGTAACTGTGGTATTCGGTAACGAGAGTTTCATCATATATTTAGCCTTACATTCAGGGCGTCACAAAATGGGATCAGAATCACTGCTGCTGGGTAACGCCACTGAATAAATAAATACTACTGTAATTGTGTAAGGAAAGTTGAAGCCAGGTGCCCCACAAATCGTCTCTGTGAATTGGACCGGAAAGAAATTTTGCCCGAAAAACGGAGGGTGCTCGCACACGTTGGCGCCACATAGCGATGTATGTTTTCCACTATGACTAGCTCCGAATATTCTTAATGTTGCTCCGTCAAATGTCTTGTCTCCAGGTTTGGCGACCCGGAATGCGGTTGAGCCCTCACTGCTCAGTCTTATATCAAGGTTTAACTCATCTATATTTACCAAGACAATTTCTGATCCAACAAGCCATCGTAAACGTTATTTTCCGCGATTTCCGCAGTGGTAGGTCCTAATGTTTATTTCATAATACTTTGAATAGACAAACAGAACATTCAAGGGGTTTTGTAGGTACTGAGAAAATAGTGGCATTTGGTTTTTGTTGTGGAAAGAGACGGTGCCGCACAGAAGCTCACTCTGCTGACAACATAACTGCAAAGTTTCTGCGCTAGGAGTTCACAAAACGAATGTAGCAAAAAAAGGAAAATGTATGTGCACAGCCCATCACACAATTGGCTATCGTAATACTGACAAGCACCTGATCGCAAACTAGCACACCATATTACTCAACTAAACAGCCGCCTTATTTAAGCATTTCATTGGATACACACGGATCACAACCTAACGTGACAGACGCAGCGTGAAGCGATTTTGCTGATGGTAAGACACTTATAAGAGCCAATTTCAACGAGACCATCTAAAACATCGGTGAAAATGGAACCGTTTATGGATGCATACCTATCGATTGACCGGAGGCAGCGTGGCTGGATTACTGAAAAGGACCTGGAAAACTACGTACAACGTAACAAGTTGGATCCCTCAATGATCACTGTGAGTTCATACGCTTAGTTCCGTTGCTTTTGTTCCCTGTCTTGGCCGCTAAAAAGGTAATAACATGTGGTCTTCGAGCAGGCACGAAGTCGATTGTATGCCATGAGCGAAATTATTTTGTGTGTTTATTGCCCTTCAGGTTGTGGTGTGCAGCATATACCCCAAATGGATGAACTTTGATATTTGAGCACGGATCACTGACCAACAGGCAAACTTTTTGGTGGCGTGCCACACCGAAATCTGAAATTAGTTACCCTTTACTTCGTAGAATTATGATATATTTAGTTTCAACACAGAGGTAATATTTTAAACAGTGACCAGAAGTCAGAAGCTTTCTTAATACCACACTAAGATTACACCGCAGTCCAGATCCTTAGGTGGACAAAGTAGAATAACGTAGGGGATGGTGACAAGTTCAAAGTTGAAGTCATATAGCGTATTTCGTATCTTTTTACTGTGATTCACATTAGTTGGATTCTAAGGTTTGCTCAGTTGGACACCTAGAGCCAGTCATTAAAAATCCGGCCACATAAATTTCTCGGCGGTTTTGAGCAGTTCACGGAGTGTTGGGTTGTTGTAACTACCAGGCTTAGCTATCGGGTTTGAGCTTTGCACTGCGAAAACTGAGTTGCAGATGGGTTGTTTTGGTATTGTATGTTTTTCGACGCTTGTTAAACTGGTTGATGACTAGTTCCTTCTATGAGGTCTTAAGCAGCAATAATTCACTTCTGTTTTAGCGCTGGAGTGAGCTGTTTGATGCAGAGGGAACCGGAAGAATTACCCTTGAAAAGTTCTGCGAGGTGCTGGGACTGAAGCTTGCAGATATGTAAGTTAAGGAAATTTCCACTGTCATCATTGCCTGTTTCTACGAAATTTCTCTTTAATCTGCTGGTGAGTGATGACAAAATGTGTGAATCCGTTTATAAAGAAATCCCGTAGGCATCTTATTTCCCTAGAGAATACGGGAAGATTAACAAAATATTTCGGTCTGTCGGTAACACTTAGGTTTGCTGTTAAAATATGAACGATCGTCTTCTTTATTCATTTTTCTTTTAGCTCATTTGCTCTCTTTTATCCGCATATGGCCTCAACCGCCAATCCATACTTCCGTTTCACCTCACGGATTACTGAACTTTGGGGCCTCGGCAGGAAAACAATAAAATCATAATAAATTTAACTGTTTTCGTTTGAAGTCTGTTGACTGACGTTAGGCAGTTTAATTTTCAAGAGGAAAACATTATTTCACCCAGCAACTCGATGTCAAGCTTTGCCCGCCTTTGTGAATAGTACGGCATCATAAACAGGAGATTCAATTCCGTCTCTCGTGAAAAACCAACCTGATATGCAAAGAGTGTATCTGTCGGAGATCCCATTAGATTTGAGCTTTATATCCCATAACGTCAGAGCAATTTTACCATCCTGGTAGATAGAGATGACAAGCGTTTATCTGGCAGAACGCGTCAACGTTGAGCCTTTTTTCGACTCGCGGCGAATAAGGCCCTCATCCAAGTGTCAATGTTTTCCACCTAGCCTAAACTGAATAAAGAATGATCATAAATTAATGTGGAGTCAGTCATATCACCTGTTGGTAACTACCCATCCCTTAGAATGAGAAATAATCCATCTGTTCATTATTAAAAAGAATTATCGCATTCTATATCTTCCTTTTTAAACGGGTGTTTGCGTACCAACCCCTGACAAACGGCATGCACTCAGAAGACTGCAAAATGTTTTTCGCAAATAGCGATTTTACTCGTCTCCGCTGATGAAGTACGACATAATTAAACCCATATGTTGGCTGGTGACTGTAAAGCAGGCTTCACCAATGAATATGAACCACAACGACCAAAGTGGAGCAAAGTCATAGGAGTGATGCGCTGATTATATTCTACAACGGCAGGAATATCACGTGAATTCTGTGCTAGGTTAGCATCCCAGCGGGATTCTAAGCGGCCCGAATACTAGAAAGTTTTTATTCCTCTCTGACTAACCCTAAATAATCAAAGAAACCTGCTAACTGCATCTGAATAATTTAATACAATGGCTTGGCAAGTATTATGTGGCCAAACAACGAGGCTATCAGAAGTGAAAGGCAAAGGCATAGGCGTCTTTACATGAAACCTTCTCAGGGATACAAGATGCGTAGATGAACAAGAACGCTGTTCCAAGATTGCGGTTACACAGTTTTCGAAGTTTCATTTATTTGATTAATCCGGATCAGAATAATAAAGCTCAGCTTCTGTAATAACAATTAACCTCTTTTAATCGATTCCTTACTTGCTTTAGAACACCTGAAACGTAGTAATTTCTAAGGTGTCCTCTGACGTATCACCTGTTTGTCAGATCGTAATGGCATGATATGCCAGATGTAAGTATTGCACATACTTACTCATACTCTTCTTATCTTATTGACCTGCAGAAGAATGCATATGTTATTTTTACCCCAGCAAATAATTCAAGGCTTTGATAATGTACCTATAAAGCTTGAGGATCTAACCAAGAAAATAGTTAAGCCACTGTATTCCTGCTCTCCCTCATCGGTTTTTGGTTTATAGTATAAACTCGGCAAACTTCATTCTAGAAAGTTGACACATTGCAATAAACCTCAAAATGTTGTTATTCTGACTGCTGCGTTGTTGTCAAACAACTAATTTACTACCCATCAGTGAAATTAGTGTGCATTTCGGGTGTATAATTTTCTTCTGTTGAGCAACCCGTTGTTGACTGATATAAGTTAGATAGTACAGTTAAATAAGATTTAAAAAACAAAAAATACGCATTTAGCTCCGCTATTCCGTTGCGACTAAGCTGGATGCGAATAAGCTGAAAGAAATCAGTCAGGTGGGCCAATCATAAAGGGATCAATCGGTCAGTCAAGGGTGATTTCGATTAAAGGGTCTTCTCTTTAGCAGTCCCGCTCACCTACCGTTAAGCTGGCCCGAGCTCAGTTAACCTCCAGATTGAGGTAGATCAGTGTATCCTAGCCTGAAGCAACTCAGAGAGCCACTTGGTTTTGGCTGGGGTAAGATGAATGAAGTTTCATCTGGAAGTTCCTTAAATGTTTTAAACATGGCCAAAATAAACCTTCCACAAACCGTTGAATTCCTCAAGCGCTGCTTTGCACTGTGACAAGTTTTCGGATGAGCCAAACACTGTTTTTACAAATTCCAGTATAGACTAGCCTGTCACGCAAATTTACGTGATCGTCTTCTCTGTCGATTTTGTACCAAGCCAGTGGATTTAACATGTGCAAGAAAACCAAAGAGCAGAGCGCAAATACCATATCTGAGTGCACAGCCTTAAAGTTTTACTTAAGGTGGTGAATAGAAGGACCAAATATCCTTACATAAATCTATGGACTGTGATGATGAATTCCTTAAAAAGAACAAATCTCAGTGGAACCCGCTTCTTCAAATGAGAAATCTGTTGGTCTGTGGCAAATGATCTCCGCAGTATATCCTCAAGGAGCCCACCTTTAGCTGACCACTTCAAGAGGATAAAAGGTAAGGGCAGCGCAGTTAGTATGTGGACAAGACGATGGGTTTAAATAAACGCTAGATATGCAAAACTACATTTGCTAGAGTGAGATGAAACTTCAAGCGTTTTACTTCAAATAACAGAGTAGCAAACAATAATATTAGAAAACCGTGCTTCTGGGTGGCCTTTCGACCAGACGATTAGTCGACAAGTATATTTACGTATGTATACTCGAGCTTTTACCACGTTTTAGCGGTAGCCCGACTAAAATTGGCGCATATATGAAGGACACTTGGCTATGAACTTGCTACTGTTCAAACTTCAGTCTTCGTATGAATCCACTTGTTAACGTGTGTGAAGGTAAGTTAAGTAACCTGGTGAATAATCAAAGCAACTCGCATCGCCACGCCATCTATGAATGGCAACTCGCCCTGAAATGATGGCAAGACAAACGAAGGTAGTCTCTAATGGCTATCTCCGAAGTTGGTTTCTCTAGAGTATCGACTTGCTTCGTACTAGGTCTTGTGATTAGTAAGTCGGAGTAAGGTTTGGAGGACCACACAAGAAGTTGATTATCATGACCATATGCCACCTTTCTATTTATTTCCACATAATAATCTGAAGACTGCCTTTTATAGGTTTGCACGTTAAGGGAAATCATACCACGGCCCAAGATTTCGAATATGAGCCACCCAAACATCAAAGGTAACAAAGGCGAAAAATTGTAGGTCATATGTCTCTTTGGGCAGATTAGATATCTCCAGAAAATGATCTTAGTTGTGCAGTATAGAAAGCGATTCGGAAACGAAAATTTCGATTCCAGGCTACCGTCGAATGAAGGGTGATCTGATGATGATATTGTGTAAATCTTCGTAACACTGCAGTTCCACCATACATATATACTATGGCACATTTCTTTCGCAAGGAAGGCATAAATGAATTGCCTACAATGTTTTTGGACTACGAACTACCTTAACATTTCTCCCACAAGATAGCACCCTAATTTGAATTTTGTACAAAATTTTGTTTACACCACCGACAGCCAAAAACGAAGAGAAGAACATGGACCCGCAACACTGCATCCGGATATCAAAGTTATCTGGGAAAACATGGCTCTCACAGACCAGATCATTCTCGGAGAAGAAACAATTCAGGAATTTAAATCCATCTCTACGGAGGAAGACCTAACACGGCTGAGCGAAAGTTTGAAATCGTTCGCCGACAGACAGCTAGGAGGTGTCTGGCAGGTGGTGATTGTGGATGGTTCCTACTGGACAACCCAAACTTTCCTACCAAATATGGCCTTCCAGTTTGAATTGTACGGTCGAGCCTATTTATTTTGGCAGACTGCGGAAGATGAGCCAAACATCATCAAAACCTAGAATTACAACATATTTTACCTACGTTGTGTAACATTCAGTAAAGACAAAAACTAATTTGTCATAATGCAGCAATTTCTTTTGGTCCCAAATACTTAAAAGACAGCAGTATTAATTTTTTCCGAAACTGTATACCCAGTAAAAACTTACCAGTGATTCAATCCGTCTCATACGGACTTTCGTGCCTGCGCAAGCTTGAAGACGATCGAAATAAATAAACAATTTTGGTGGCATCACTATTTCTCCATGTTATCCCTAACACTATAATGACTGAGTCAAATGCTTTATTTATTACCGTCTATAATTCCAATTTAACTATGGATAAGTAGTTGCGGAACTTGAAATGTTTTACTCACATTATCTGATCTTGAAAAGCCGTTCTGTTTCAAGTCTTAATAAGACCGGCTGACCTCGAAGGTTTCGATAGTCAAGAGATTAAAGCGACATATACCGAGTAAAGCGCACGTACATATATGTTGTTCAGTACGTCGGACAAAGGGAATTTAACTGTTCAAATATAACCAGGTTTGGTTCTTCAACTGCTGCTGATTGACTCCCCGCGATTAGTGAAGGAATGTTTGTGAATAAATTGCAAGTCGCGACAAACGATCCAACAACTAGTGTCTTACAAATGTGATGGGGTACTGTTACCACAGAATTAGATTCTTCGTGTCCCGCTGGTCAACCTAAAACCACAGTATACCACTCTTTGTCAAATAACGGAACCTCAGGCTCAGAAGAACCACACAGGATCGGACAAACTCTACAAATATTAGACTAAATGGTAACGGAATTCTTGGAAGTTGCAAGGCCACATATGTTAGACTCCACACAGGTGGGTAAACTAAACGGAAACTAAACTAAACTTAATCGGCGCGAAGCATTGTTTGCTGGCATTTACGAAACCTAGCCCTGTTTTAGCCTTGTACTTTCATCGGAGGAACTAACACCAGATGCTGGTGCCACCATAATGTATCCAAAAAGGTACAATTTGAACAGACCATTTTGGAGTGCCAATGCGCACCATTATTGTCTAGAGGAGGTAACATAGAACGCCCGGGTAAACTTACTTGGCTCCCAAGTTAGTACCGCTTCAGGACTACACTCATCTTGAACGCGGCTTATAGACTTCTGCAACCAACAAAGTACCTGGACCCTTTTCGGACAAACATGATTGCAGTCGCAAAGGCAATGTGAACAAACAAGCCTCAAACTAAAATCTTTCAGGGCTTGTCGGAATTCTGAATCAATGAAAAAGGGAATGGTACCAAATACGTATTTGCTTGCCAGTACCAGTGTTGTTTTAGACTTGTATCGGCAAGGAAATGTTCGCCTTCACAAACCACGGAGGTTTGAACGCAGACGACACTTCTAGCTGTCGCTCAATCAGCCAATTCCAACAATACCGATAGTAGTTATATTGTAAGTCTGTGAATATCTCCTTGCCCAGATAAACTATCAGCGGCATACACTTTTGTAAGGACGAATATCCAGTGGCGAGCTTTTCATCCTGCTTTTGCGGGATCGTATTTCAATAATAGATTAGAAATGACCGCTATCAACTATTGAACGACATCCACTCCATCTGATGCTTCGCAGTATAGATTCCGATTTATCGTGATTCTTATTAGACATGTTCCGGAGATTGAATCTTTCCACAATATATATTATTTGCAGAGTTTTAGAGCCGTATATATCTGCAAGAAAGCAAGAGCACACAAGACATTCAGATGAAAGGAAGCTTCAGCAATGGCCTTGAAAAAATTGGTCTATCATTTTCACTTTATGTTTCTCCTTAAACCGAATTCAAAGGATATCATTTCTAACAGAGTATTAGACAGCTCTTCGTTTCATAAAATATATTAGGCTGTTTAGATACTAAACATCGCGTGCCTAGTGATATCTTTTACACATCCTAGCCACTGTAGAAAGGCTACTGTTGAAATTTGACTAGCAGTAAAAAAAAGTGGAAAGGAATGTATGCGGCAGAACCAATCTTGAACCTAGATAGGCTTACTTGTTTGAAAAAGAGAGGAACCACCCACATCTTATGACCTGTGGATCCGCACTTCATCCGAAACTATCCATTTGCACTTTGAAAGTGTTTCCACCAAGGATGTGAATAGATCCAATAACTATCCTATCAGAAGTCACCTCGAGTTCTTGTAAAATGTTCAGCTGTCCTGAGGTAAATGCATAACATAACTTGGGATGTTGACCGATGAATTTACTGAATACAGTCGGGTCGGTTACTTTCTGTACAATTCGTTGGTTTTGTTAGTTCGTAAGAGAGTTTTGATTTTTAAACCGCAATTGTAGTTACTTGAAATTTCCTACTACATTTTAATCAAGTTTTTCGACGGATTCTGTCACCGACTTTCTGGTACCAGATTGCATCATTAGTGGTATATTCATCTTACAGCAAATTCTGGTAAAACTCTGCCTACCTTCTCAAATTTGCGAAATAAAGCTTTATGGACCACCCTTCAAAACCCCTTATCGTGCTTTTCTAATTCTCCCTAAAAATCCCCAAAACTCTCTTGTATCAGCGATGGGCATGTACACGTACAAGTGCTTATGTGTAGTTCTGCTGAATGTTTCGTTATCATTTATAAGACTTTTTTGTTCCTTGTTCTCTCAAAGTCTTATTCTAAACACTCTCAAAATTTGTGCGTTTGTTTGTCCTTCATATCACCGGAATTACCTGGAATTACCGTACTTGAAAATTCGTCAGCATTGTCCCTGTAACGTGTTAAGTATCTCATGCAAAAATTAGGCCTTTTTTCTCGGCTTGTTAAACGGTGAAGTATTCTAGAAAGCGTAAAGTGTTAGCATGGCAGTTCCAGTACTTTAAAGCCAAATAACGATTTACGGTATATTCTGCGTCATTTTGACGTCATATCCCAGGTAACCTGCTTCAAGGACCGTAAATCCAGTACCGTCATGTCTTACACATGATCATTTATTCTATCAAAGTGAATGCGTTCTCTACAATGCGACAACTATGAGCTAATGGTAACCGAAACCGCACCACATCATTATTGATTAAAACAAATATTGCTGCACGCTCGCATGCACATTTCAGGTTAGGGTTAGTTTCTCTGGGTACCTCACATGTTGGAGTTACTAATACTTCCGAAATTGAAGTCAGTAAACACAAAGATTGTCAACTTTTATGCTGAGCTCAATAACTGGCTCACAGTGTTACCCGCTACCACATTGCCAACATTTTCACTGTGCGTTTATCTAGTTTTTTTTAGAGTATATGATATGTGTTGAAGTGAATCTCGAGTATGTGAACAGCTTTATGGCGCTTTTATTATTATACATATAATGCCCTTTTGATTTGTTAAACGACTGCTTGTAGAAGGTATTTGTTCTTGTCTTGAGCTAGCCTTTGTATTGACCTATGCTCTACAGTAGGATTTGGTTTACTCGCCTGCTTGGAATTCATCGCATTGTTCATCCCTCTACTGCTTGTCGCAGTCTCTGTGTTAAAATTTGAATGACTATAGTTGAGATCACTATGCTCCATTTTCCCTTTAGGTTTTGGCAGTGTATTTCACAAAATGTCCGTCATTTTGGAGACTATAGTAAGAATCGTGTAGTCATTTCCGGAGTATGGATTATGAGTAATCATTTCCCTGGAAAACTTCGTGAAGTTTTTTGCTCGCGACATCGGCCATTGCGTTGTTCCACTGTATATCAGGGAAATTGCCCGTGTGTAGGCGCTCTTTTGAAAGTTTGGATCTTTATTGTGGGTAGTCCTAATTTGAAGTGCGTGCTTCCCCTTTCTACATAATTCAGTTTATAATTGTCCATTTGGCTGTCTGGGGACGGGAAAGTTCACGGTTATCAACCCTACTTCAGTTTCCTCCTCTTATAGTACCCCTTCGTGGGTTAACGCATGTAAACGAACATTCATGGTGGAAATGTGACTGCTGTCGTACAAAGGACTGTCAAAACAGGATTGGTGAACAGTCAACAGGTCACACATCTGAGCTGCCAGCATTTCGCCACATTTCAAGCAATCTCTCTAATGTCAGTCGAAATCTCTTTCAGCTTATTAGGACAACACTCATATAATTAAACGCACAAACGTACACGATCAACTCGGTCCAGAAAGCCGTTTACGTAATGAAATCTAATTTTTATTGAGGCCCATTACCATGGGAACAATTTAGAATTCCGGCGGTTGAACGGTTGTACCAGAGGAGGATTTGGAATGATCAACTCTCAGGATGGTAGCTCCTTTGGTCGTATTTGTGTTGACTTATTCGTGGTGATAAACAACGCCGATATGTTCGCCACATTGGCCATCCACTTGTCTTTTGAACTACTTAATTCTTTCTTAGATTGATGATACTTCTTAACAAAACAGCATTGGCTTTGCCCATAATGTCAGTGTGAATCATAATTCAGCTTCTGAGTTTCTTTATTTCCAGGTATATTTTGGCTTATTACGGCCTTGACATACCAAATATGCATGATCGCTTATATCATCGAGGTTGATTTTAAGGTTATCTCTCACGTGGATCCGGGTTTTGTGACGAAAAGCAGATAGTCCCTAGATGATGGTGCATATGATATTCAAAGACGATCGAAGCAGTACCCTAAGACAGAAGGTGCAATCTTCCTACAGAGCTTAGAAAGGTGCTATGCTGGTATTTGATCAGATGGCTGTTGATCTGTTCGCCGAGCTTGGTAACTGATTTGCAAACGTTTCATCACCATTCGAGGAGGGTCCCATCAAACAGCGCACTGAAGATGTCTCCTCAAATGGTGACGAAACGTTTGCAAATCAATTGCCAAGCTCGGTGAATAGATCAACAGCCACCTGCTCAAATACCAACTATCACATCCGAGCTACCAGTATTCCAACACAGTACCAAGGTGCTATGCGTTTTCCAGTACGGAAAACGGGATATTGCTTGTTCTGCATTTAATTCAACTACGCGTTAACCACAACTGAAGCACTCATTGGCGTACTTACTAATTGCGTACTTACTTGAATAACTTGTAGAAGTGTCAGAGCTGCGGGCACTTTTAGAATATACAAGAATGATGAAGAGCACTGTATATAAATGTTAACGCTAACAGGGACACATGTCATTTAGAATCATGTTTAAATGATAGAAAGACTGTCCATCTGGGTGAAAGAGATACATAAAACTATCAGTGACACGATATCCTTACGGGAATGTTTCTGTTGGTTGGATAAGGTCGATTGGTTGGTTCGAATGCCTTTTTAGCTTAAGAATAAGTGAACTGACAGTGGGCTTGTCAAGGCTTTAGGCATACCTTTGATGTTTGTGACAAAATAGTTGTAACGACACTTATCACACTTCCTGGTATTGTTTTAGACGGAGATGGTCCCATATCTTACTTACTGCATAAATTTGCTCAGCTTATGACCATGTCTGGCGACCGCATCTTTCATCTAATAATCAAAATGTTGCGCGGCCGTAGATTGGGTCCGGAAAAACTGCAAAAACGGTCCCGCGATTTTGCCGCAGGACGCATATGTCCTCAGGTGATTACATCATGATTGCTTTTCTAGTAGTCTGAACATAAATCGACCCAGTAGAGCACAAGTCAAACATGGTGAGTATGGCATAAGTAGAGGAGTTCTTCGAATGTGAGCGAAATACCGGGTTAGGATGTTCCTCAAACCACAGTGAATGCTTTTTTCTATGCCCAGTGAAACCTAGGTTGCTGGTGCTTAAAAACGGTGGCTGAGTACTTGGTGCGTATTTCTGTTATTCCTGAAGCTGGTATTCATGAAGGTTGGCGGCTGAGACATTCTAGTGCGTACCGATGGTCGTTTAAGTTGAATGTAAATGAACACCTGTTTTATTGTGGCTGTTCATATGCTATTCCAAGTGCATTATCCTCATATCCAGTTGTAACGGGCTTTGTTTTATGGAAAGGTAGGTAATGAGTTCGTTCGTGAACTAGGATAATGCAGGCATCTTCTAAGCAACAAACCGCATATGGTTACCTCATCCGGGTGAGCCATCACAGGAAGGAGTGTTAGTCTATTTGGTGCGTGGATGAATAAATCACATGCAAAGCAATGTTTCGTACTCACCTGATTGACGCAATTCGTGTGATGGTGTGAAAAACGTTATCTATTACTGTGTCACCGGTAAAAGAAATGCCTACCAAAAACGAGGACATCGAACCCTTCGCTCCAGATGTGCTTGACCGGGTCTGTAAGTCAATCTTTGAAGTTACTCTTCCTGCGAGTAAACAATCAGGGTATTTACCCAGTAAGTTGCAATCAGTTTCATTCTTCGGATTGCAGAATTGCACAAACGTGGTATTTACCCAGTAAGTTGCAATCAGTTTGATTCCTCGGATTGCAGAATTGCACAAACGACAATTTTTTTTGTGAAACTCTACTTACCATACTGTTTATGAATGAATCCACGTCACATCGATCGTTTTCATTTTCAGTTAGGAGTTGATGGCCTTTCCTGGAAATTTCGGTTCTGCCATACACATAGTTCAGGTCCAGTTTTTAACCAAATCAAGTGCACTCCACAGATGCCACTGTGATGGCACAGAGCATCGGCCTTTTAACCTAATGATGGCTATACTACCTGAGTCATGTCGCAGAGTACATTACTTGTAATCCATCATCTTGTAGAGTGACTGCCGTTTGTCGGACAGAAAGTCTTTTTCAGTTTGATAGGGGCCTTTTAAACGAGACTACTGAACGTCAGAAGCCATGAGGTGACTGCAGTACACATTTGTCAGAATACAGGTCAAGCAGCTGAAGCTGTAATTCCTGCTGGATTAAGACGCTACGTTGTAAAACGCAATCTTCTCCGGTGCAGTGAGAACCAAGACGGTGATAAGAATGAAACTTATAACAGGTCTATAAGAATAGTCATTGATAATGTGTACGGCGATTACAGCCACAATAAGGTGTCCCTTGAGAGTGGCAACATCCTGCGGAATGTTCAGGCTTTTCTAATCCCATCAGCCAGTGTAAAAATGTGCGTAGTCTCCGTGAACTCAGCGCATTAAATGTTTATCGAAATGTGGTCCTGAGACCATGTTTAAGCGGTGACAATAACCCATTTAGTTTAGGGAGTGTGTAAGTGATCAGAAGTGGCCCTCTATAATGAATGCATGTTTTGAAAACGGAAGCTAAATGATCTTTTTCTGTCAGTCAAGTGGATATCCGACCGACTCATTAAATTGCATCTGAGTGTGATCTTTTTCTGTCAGTCAAGTGGATATCTGACCGACTCATTAAGTTGCATCTGAGTATGGCATTCTAGTAAGCACAGTAATTTCAATGAAATTTTCAATCACAATGGCGCAAATGTAAACAATTGAGGATGCGGGTGATATTTCTCAGGAAGGCTGAACAAGTATCACAAAATAATTAAGTCTTGACAAGTGGCATACTCAAACTATCCAAAAACTGAGTTCTAACATGAAAAACTTAGACGTCTCGTGACTACATACTTTGAAGACAACAGTGAATCAGCCGCTCGTGGACGAACGGTTAGGTGTTAAACTACTAGCCAGGAGGTCGCGGGTTCGAGACTCCTTGGAGTTTCGTGAGATGCACACAGCTGATGATTCTCAATAAGGATGAAACAGCTGTACAGCGAATCCCGGCTTTTCAACATAAATTGGCTTCACTTACAACAACAGTGAATCAAATTTGCATGGAAAGTGCGCACAACTGTTGATCACTATTTACGCGGGTGTTGGGAATCCGGCATTTCCCAATTACTAAGTATCTACAAGCAAGAAACACAACGAAAAAAGCAATCCGACCTATGAGTGGATGAGGGAAACATTTGCAAAAAATCATAATGGATGCTGTACAGTAAAGACAGTGGAGCCCTATCAGAGTATAAACATCCAGAAAGAGATGGTACACGGAAATCTCTAGACAAGAGTCCCCATTGAAAACATTCTCAAGATGCTAGATTAAGTCTATTGAAAGTTAGATCTATTGTTGTGCTTCACAGTCAAAGTGAATGTATAAGAGAATATATGTTTAAGCCAAGCATGAATCAAACTTATCCAGTGAAAGTGTTCAAATGCAGCTGAGATACTGCGAAGATCGCAAGCTTCTGGGTTCATTGGCACTAACTGTTGCACATTATATATATATATATATCTGCTTTGGCAACTACGTGTGAATGACTGATCGATTTCATTCACAAAATAAGCTGGCTAAATTACTTCCAGTCATCCGGACACAATAATGCTCCATAAGGTCTATCCAGGGGCTTCGGTTTGAGTGACTATTTTATACCGTCACATAGAGACTGGACCTGGGCGTTGCATGGCGTTTTGTGTATCCCTGCGACCTACTGAGCTATACTAGGGGATGTCCGAGCGACTCTCACAAAGTCTTTCATATCGGGTTGGTCAATGGTTAGAGATCTGTCGAACATAGTCTCCTGGTCCTCCAGGTTAGGGGCTGGAAAATGCTCGGCGACGTGTTCCGTAAAAATGTCAATGTAGCTGCATTTTCAGCCCAAATCCGCTGTCTCGCGGTCAGGCTTTTGAGCCAAAGACTGTGGTTGATGACAATAATCGTCCTCCCGTCTAGGTGTGGACACCCTGGCAGTATCCCAGACCACGTAAAACCATGAAATGCACATATACAAATAAGCTCATGCCGCATAGGCCGTTGTCCAACAAAAATGTCCACTCTATCCATTCTTGTTCAAATTCATCATTGGTGGGACAAGGAGGTGAACAATGGAAAGTCTTCAAAACCTCCATCTTCGCACTTTTGCTGGCGAGAACCTTGTCGATCAGGAGAACGCAGATGATATCGCTTTTATCTTTGAAGACCAAAGTGAAGCACAAACCCTTAGGAATAGACTGACAACCATTACACCATCTTTTGGCATGCACCTTGCACATTCGAAGTGCAAAGTCATGCTTCAGAACGTGCAGTCTCCGAAAATAGCCTCTACAGTTCAAAGGGAATCACTGGAGATTGTGGAAAATTTTACACATCTTGGTAGTTCTGTTAACTCCGACGGAAATGTGTCTGATGAAGTCAGTGCAAGAATCTCAAAGGCTCGAATCACGCTTGCTAATTTGAGACACTTGTAGTGTCATAAAGCCTATCACCAGATCTTAATAGTCGCGTGCACCAGGCGACGGAAAGGGTTGGTTGAGACGTGACTTCTGCGGCCGATAATTTGAGACCTCTTCTGGTTGCCCCATAAAAGTTGCTGGTTTTGGATGGTATCAGCGAATTAGTAACGAGGTATTACAGAATTACAGAACGGGTATTTGGTTGCCCACCAAGTACTTCAGTCGGAGGAAACAACCAGCACAACCGACTATGATGGCTCTATCATGTGCTACGCATTCCAAAACACCGTCTATCGTAACCAGTGTTGTTTTCCATGCCTCCTTTAGATTGGCGGAAACTGCGAGATGGACAACGTGTGATTTGGCAAAAGGACGTGAAAGAGATCACGAAGAGTTTGGGTGTTGTTGGTGTTGTACGCCTTCCAGGATGGGGTCCCCGTGACGCCGCCTGTGCTTGGCTGGAGACATTGCAAGAAATGACGGCCGGTCGATATCACCGGAGTTCGTGCTTTCAGTTTCTTTCCAGATTGTCCGATTGACAGCTTGGAGATGTAGGCACTTCAGAATGCTTGACATAGGTCACCACCAGGCCACCTCCCTCACCCACCGTTTTACTCTTCTTTTAACTCTACGGCATTATATATAATTAGACAAACCTTAGGGTTGTACGGCAGTGAAGCGACAGTGTCAACATTAATGCCGCTGTCTCTGATGATGATTATGATGCAATTCGTTCTCAGCTTTGTTGATTAATCCGAAACATGGTGATCAACACTCAATGCACACTAGCATTATTGAAACGTGGCGCCTGTTCACACTTGTAAAGCCGCTTTATTTTTTCTGCCTCCTCGTCTGTATGTGCCTGGTTTATAGACGTTGCAAGCGTTTTATCCATGACTGAGGAAAATAAGTGTAAATTTGAGACCCCGGTACGTGAATCTACTTGACATGTCGCTGAAACTTGTTGGGATTGAATCGGCATTGCAAACAGTAGAAATATCACGTATTACTGATAGACAAATAAGTAGGTAAACCCGAAACGTTTTAGTACTAGATTCACCAAGTTGCCAAGACAGTGGAAACTTTGCAAAGTCACGATTTAATGGTTAACGGTGACCATCACTTAACTTGAAACTTCATGGTAGCACGATGAGTTATAGCAACACTACACAGACTTAGTTGGTCCGCACCGTCATGCTGCGTCCAAAGAAAGGCAGGCATACAGCCTGATCAACGATGAAGAAATGTGCCAAGTGTCACTTTATTGAGAAGGATCGCTTCAATGGCTCCATAATGGGACGGAGTCGAAGGATGTATATAAACATTTGTGCCTAGGTTGCCAATTACAAGATGAAGACCTAAATCTCAACAGTACAAAATTCCCCGGCATAATTCGCTTCTATATACGCATTATTCATGACATTATCTAACAACGCCATGATCAGTTTAATCGTTGTCCTGTCTTCCGTCACTACGCTGTTCCTCCAGTTCTCAGTGGGCACCAGAGCTCGGACGCGCACCTCGGATTGCGACGGACCACATATAGTCCTCTTCCCAATTCCAAATCCCATTGTCATCTTTGTCACCCACACAAAAGAATTGCAATTGTGACGCCCCACCCTGGGCGCTGTAGAATACCATGGTCAGGATACACACGGAGTGGAGCAGTGAAGTACTGATAATGTAGTTCGTGGGATCTGGTTACGCAATGCAGGTTAGAAGAGAGCTCTTATTCAAGAGTTTGACACTTTAGTGGCTGTTGGTCTCGTATGAAAACGCGAGGTTCACCGAGACACCTAACACATATGTGTCACGCTCAGGCGTACAACGGAAATGGGTCTCCATGAGTGGGAATGCAAACAGACGTCGAGCAACTGGAAGGCCAATGCATGGTTTGAGGCCTACGTAAGTAGGTTTGAATGAGCGGTGGCTATCGTGGTCTGGTTGGTAAATGTAGAATCAAATGGGTTAAGTGGCGTGGGATGAAAACAACTGCAATAAGAGAGCGGGGCTTACGTAGGACTTGACAGCCGACTAAATCCGGGGTGCGAAACCGGAAAAAAATCACGTGAATTTGGAACGAGGCTCAACATAAACGAGTTTGATTCATGCAGTTTTTCGGCCATAGGCCATCTACCAGTGTATGCAGGTTTGGAATCCGAACATTTGAATCCGAGACCTTTATGTTTATCTTATCTAGTTATTCTGTTTAACGGATTATATCAATGACAGCGAATTTCTCTCGACGCTTCCTGGAGGTTCGAATTTGCCCTGACATCCAACTGAAATTGAGAACTGGTTAAATTGGTTTACTAGAATTTGCCCTGACATCCAACTGAAATTGAAAACTGGTTAAATTGGTTTGCTGAAAATTTTTGTATGACACATTTGATCTTGCACTATTCTGACCAGGAGTGGGTTCATAAATACTACACAATTCACGCTAAGAATTAGGAACTAGCGATTCTCTTCCTAGAGATGCATTAAGATCACCCTTTCTTTGTCTTGAATTTTATGCTCGTTGGGCCTACATTTAATTTGTCCAGTAATTCAATACCGCCTGAATATGAACCTGCGGTGCGAAAGTTGGTACTGACATAAAACAGACAACACGGCACTTCCCCGAATAAAATGCTTGTTCCTGTTGGGAGTTTTTTGTTCAAAGAAATCTTGTCATCCCGAATTTGTCGATGGGTGAAACCTGTTCAGAAGTTACCCTTTGATACCATTTGGTTTGGAGTTTGGGGTTTCCAAATGCGGAAGTACAATGCTAGTATCAGAAGGCACAATCTGTTTTCCATAGTTTCAGTTCACGAATATCAAGAACGAACTGAATTCGATGGAGAGAACGTGGACATTTTGGGACGTGAAAACACAAGATGAGCTAGGTACTGCGTCACAAACTCTATCAAAAGACACATCGAAACTGGCCCACTCAAATTATAATTTTGGGCAAAGAGCAAACTTATTTGACAGTTCGGACGGATGGATAAGGTGATGTTAATCATAACGTGAAACCGATAGATAAGACGTCACCTGTAGTGGATCGGAGGGGGTCAAACACAAAAGCCTTCTGAATGCTAACCAATCGGGTAGCTAACCAGTCAGTCAACCAGCGGAGCCGGAGAATCAAAAGATCAATGAAGAATACGGGTGACCCCCTTGATCATCAGGCAATACATAACCGCAATTGTTCAAACGTAACGGACCGATCGACCGCAAACTCAGTACGCACTGAAGATGCCAACTCGGTTGACAACGGAACGTTTGCAACCAAATCATTCGGCTAATCGAACACGACAATGGCAACATGATCTACCGGCAATCACCCTCGATGGCAGGCACGAGATCAGTTCCTCTAAAAAGGGATTAACGAGCCTTCCGTGAGTTCGTCAAAGATCATATGTGATAAAGACAAGCTTCCAGATTGCTCCTAGGGCTGTCTCTCTGCCTGTCTTTCATTCGACCCGTTTACGAAATGGAACGAAGTGGAACGTAAACAGGTATTAGTTTACAAACCTGATTGGTCTGAGTGGCAGCTTAAACTAACCAGGATTAGGTGGATGATACCCATCGACCGCCTCCCAGAGATATCAGTATCCTGTCCCAAACGAAATGATGAAATGATGAAATGTCAACGGAGTACAGGCGATGTGATGGCAACATAAATAGAAAGGGCTAAAATCAAAATGACTGTGGTGGGATCTTCGAGCCTTCTGAATATTTATCACGTCATCTGCTTGCACGAAGCCAACTACAGTGGCGCGCACGCCGTCATTTCGTAGCCTGACTGCCGATTTTTGTTCTCCGCATTATTTATGTTGGGTGCAGTTGGCAAAGACCGCTTGGTCGGTCCAGCTAAGAGCACGTTGTATCGACATGATATCCAAGTTCTGTCCGAGGGTTAGACACCTTATTCTCCTTCGTCATCCTTAAAGTTATGAGGCTCCCTCTCACTCTGTCCTTTCCAGTCAGTTCCCATCCGCTTTTAACGAGGCAGTTTTCGCTCTCGCTCACGTGGTAGATAAGAGCCAGTATGTATCACTGTTTTGTTGTTGTCAGTGACGACGATAAAGATGACGGCGCATGCATTTACACTTAATGCGACAGAAGGAACCCTTAAACAATGGCTAAACGCAAAATGTGTCAGTGATCACCAATCCGTCAGTCATCCGGAACCTGGCGTCATCTGTCATGTAAAACCTCTTGACCACGGATCACTCACTGCACCTTAGCCAGGCATTAAGGATTTTGCTATTGAAGCAAAGCTTCTGGATGCAAGCAGTGCGATGCCGATTGAGCTAAGACGAGCAGCTTTTCCGTGTGTAAAAGTGTTGAATCGACACATGCCTACCATGTCACTGCTCTCGGACCATTTTTCGTACACCTGCATGCCTCTTTTGAACTCAACTTCTGATACTTGAAAACGCAGGTTGCAGAGTATCACTGCACACCTGTAATAAAAACGACAAATCTGTGAAGAAAAATAAAGGAAAAAATACATGACTGCCTGTTTTTTGCCTTTTAAACTTGGTTAGGCGGTCAGAACTATTCGAATGAATACCGATAAATAAACTCAAAGAATATCCCATTCTTTTCCACGACGCCTTTTTATAATCAATTCCCCATTCAGAAGTACAACTTTAGTGGAACACCGGAAATTCGCTTTGCTGCGTTCGTTCCGCACCATTAATATTGCTGAACATGACTACATGAAACCCGCTTAAAACGAGCTATCGTTAAAGCTTAGACGACAATAAATGCACTAAAGCACACTGTTGAATCAGGAGCCTGTTGAGGCTGACGCGTTTCTTAGATGTGGTCCATAGTTTTTGGCTTCACACACTTAAGTGTAAGTGATGCTGAGAGACTTTAGGTCGTTTGTTTAGCTTTAGCCGTATCTTTAAAGTGGATATCGAAATATCTACTCTTAACGAGTAAACAAGTACAGCTAATCAAAGGAGGGTGTAATAAGGCATCAAAGCAGCTGGATAATCCTCATAGAAGATGGCAGCCTCAGTGATACAACAACAGTGCTTCACATTGACTACTAGTTACAGTACCTCTTTACACGACAAGATGAGAAACCGTGGTAACCTGTGATCAAACCGTCGACTGTGGTGCTTGACGGAAAACCTCATGAATTAATAAAAATTTCAAGAATGTCATATTGACGAGGAACAGTTACCATCGAAACCACTCTACGTAGCTCTATTGTTGGACGACATAAACAAACCCAGTTTAAGTTTAGTATGTTGGATCAATAACATTTCGGACCACAGTCGCAACATTTGAAGAAAGTGTTTGTTTGCCAAACGAGATCGTTGCATCCACTTGTTCGACAAAGAGACAGAACTTGCATTGCTGAGTGTTGAACTACTCAAGGTAAACAATAGTTCGGTCTGTTTTATTTACTTTGGTTAGGCTGGCTTTAAACATACTGGTTCCAAATCCAACGGTGTTAAACCACAAGTGGCAACCCCACGCTGTGATGCCTCAGTTCTCACGAACCTATATAGGTTCAGAAAGACGTACAACTGTAAAGACAAATTCCAAGTTTGGAATATTGATTAAATAGCTCTTGCTGTTGACTGTTCCATCAATCATACTAAAATGACTAACGTCGTCGCTGGTCATGTAGTTAAAACATACCCTGTAGCTATTGGTAATTTCAGAAAAAGCATCTTTTCTGTAACTGCTGACACCTAGAATCCTTTCACACCAGTAAAAATTGCACTTCCAAGGCCATAGTAAAAATTCTTGTCAAATATTTAAGCTGTCAACACCTATTTGAGATAATGAATCGGAAGGTACCGAATGGCTCGTTCTGTCGTTCAGCCGCGGAAAAAAAGCGCAACCATATTCATTCATTAATAGTATCCATTCTTAACGTAATGAAAGAGTTGGGAAATGTGTATGTGTGCACCATTGTCTGAAAGGATTAGACGAAAGTAGACTACGCATAACTTTGCTGAAAACTTGTGTAAAAATGCGTAACCAAAGCACATTCCGCTAACAAATCTCGCCATCTATGTTATCACAACCTGATTGGTTCGTCTGAGATATGCACTGAATGTGTCCATCAGTTTAGGCCTGGGTACGTGGGTGTGCGAGCTCGACTTATTTCTCGTCCTCCTGGTGTCTTTTCATGTTCAACGAAGACGTTAGTCATACGAGTTACTTCAGTTTCACACACGATGATTGGTTTATGACCGAGTCTGCATGGAACGTCGTGTTCACATCTCTATCCTCACCGTTGGCAGTTGAAATGTGTCCGAACTGGGAGTCCAGAGGTAGCTCAGACGAATCGTGGGTTCCTAAGGCTGTATTTGAATGACGCAGTCTGATATGGTCACGTGTTGTTCGCAACATTACATTCGTGTACAAGACCTTATCTTAACGGCTGAATCTACTTCAAGATATCCATCACTTTTTATGTCTGCGAACTACCAACATACACACCAGAGCACTGGATAAAAAAACCAAATTTTGCCCTCCGTCTCACTGAACTTCTTGGCTACCTCGAGTTCGTCTTTCTTTGACTGCTTTTTGGGGGAATCAAGTATGCAACTGTATTCAGAACTTGCGCCCAAACAAGGCTTCTGCTGACGAGGCTCTGTTAGGTGTGTAGCGGTTGATGCGCAGGAATTCATCTACTACATCAACTTTTATGTTTGCCTCTCTGATTTTTGCGGAGCATTTTTGTATATGTCCACGAAACAATGTCTGTCTGTTGGATTATGGATGGTAACTAGGAGGAACACTACGTTCCACCACCGAAGACTTGCAAAACGAAGAAGACTGTTCCGTCTGTTCCACTGTCAGTTACACACGTGTCCGGAACGTAAAGCGGGATAAACACATAAATAGAACATGTGGTTCCTGTGGTTTTTATGAAGGTGTGTAACAAAATGGTCATTGTTCAAATTGAATATGCATATAAAAAACAAAATGAAGTGCACATTATATGACGTTCAACATCTATACAGGTCCATTTCCGGTGATCATGCGGTGTATGCCATTACTGAAACTCAGTTTGTACAGATGACTTCGTTGCCCATGCACTCAGTTTATAGGTTTTAACCATTTTCTCAATATCCTGGTCCATTTTAGACGACCATGCATAACTTCCTGGTTGAGAGAGTTACCGATGCCACATAATGGGTTTGCTTTGAAACCCGGAATGGTGATTTGACCCATCAGCATTGAAACAACCTTCTACTAGTGTTATTATTGCTCTTTGTTGGGTTAGTTAATTAATGAAGAAATATCGTCTGGATCTGCACGATGCCAATGAGAAATAACGATGCATCCAAGTTACAGGTTAGCAAAAAACCAGACTGCTATGTTTAGAGATTTTGACTTGTATGAGTGTAATGGAACCTTGTGATCAACTGATGCGAGACCAGCATTGGCGATGTTGACATCAATGAGATGGCGATCACTTAGCTGCTCAGAATGGCAGATGCACATTTAGCCCATGGAGGAGTTCTTGTAGAACGATAATTTCGTGGATGTAGACTGCTGGTCACAAAGCCCTCACAATCCGACCAAAGCTATTCCCTCAAAAATCACGTTTTCGGGCTATCCTTTCACAGTATTTCTGACAAACCTGTCCATAGTAAGAGAAAAAAGATATTGATTCGTTCATTAGCATGCAGTGAAAAAATCACCGAAAAGTTGACTCCAAAGATCAACTACTTTAAGTGTCACATTGAGTTCGGCCCAAGATTAATAGTTCACATTCTCGGAAACTCCATTTATTCAATTATTATATTGTTTGTACTATATTGCATATTGATCTGCGGAGTAAGGGATGGATAGTTTAAGGCGAAACACCATCTTAGTTCCAGGTTGAGTAAACAACACTGGTTTGGCTTTGATGCAGCCTTCCAACTCATCTGTAAAAAGGTCATCAAAGAATTGTCCATCACAGAGGTGAGTACTTCAAGCACATCAGACCATCGCATTCCTTATAAGATACTCTGGTTTCTGATGAACATGTAACACAGAAGAACGTATGACGTATAGCCACGATAAACAAAGTCCTATTTCAGCTTACCAGCTGATGGAGTTTGGTGTCCGAAGACATTTGTGGTTACTAGGGCCATTGGAATATATTTTGGGCGTCCCAGTTACACCCAGGTTGAAAAGCCCCATCTATTCACCTGTTAATTCCTGGCCCCTTGACTGGATCCACAATACCAGTAGACGCTGCGTATATCGACACCTTCAGCCCTCGTAGGAATATCAAAGCTTTGCGCTGCATTCTGGTGACCGCATTGGGTTGTAGAGGCTCAGTAATGTGCAAATATACAGTTGTCATCGGCATTCAACAAGATAAAACCTCTTAACATATACTATACGCTCACTTCAGTATATGCCTTCAACTGATTCCAAAATCCTTCCTTGGCGGTTGTTAGGGTTATGAATGGTGAACACGCCATATGATTTCTGTGCAGTGCTGATGAGTGTTCGTTTTTAGTCTGACTCCTCTGAAAAGCTTTCATGAAAACGGGATATAATCTTCCTATTCGTCTTAAAGAAATGCTTACGGATGTTCACTACTCTTATGTGATTGTGATTCAAGCACGTGGGTTGAATACCGTAAATGTGCACAAGGGTCTCCAGTTAATCCAGACCATACATTGCGGTTGTCTGATCACATAAATAGACCCACGTGAGAGCCACTAAGCTTTAAACTGCGTCGGATTTCGCTTTATAGCGCGTTGCTTCATACAACATCACAGTTGTGATACATTCATTTGGGCTGCAACAGAATGATATTCTCTGTGTATCCAGAGCTGAATTATCGATAAATTCACGTCCCCCATTGCTCATCAATACGGCGAATGCGTCCCTCAGGTAAACCCTTAAGAGTGATAGTCAAGTGAAACTGTGGGATTCCTCTTTTGGTTTTGACGGTTTCCTTTTCTCAAGGTCAAATGCCTTGTCTCCCAAATTATCTCCTTCAGGGAGACGTAACCTTTTAATTGTTTTCTTCAAGAATTGGGTCATATCGAGCCCGCTTTCCCAAAGACGCACTAAATAAACTCGGACGGGGGCTAATTGTACAGCAATTTTAGATATAGTGAGCAGAAACAAAAGCTCCACATTCACCGTCACGGTGTAACGAACGTCACAACAGAATTTGAAGTCCTCAATCCGAAGTGGAATGTAGTTCTGCTACCGTTGCTTCAAAACCACTTGTAATACTTACCATGGATGAATCACGCAATGACTTAGTGACTCGCTTATAAATAGTAGTTTTGAAATACGGAAGTACATAAAAGTATGCGCCTCAGTCCGGATTTCAGTTGAACCGGTTGGTGTATAATGCTCATCCGACGAATAGGCAAGGTCCTATCAGCTGGCGATCCCGTGGAAACGGATTTTAATCGGCAAACAATCATACATACTCCATGACATGGCCAAATTGGTAAAATCCCAACACACATAAGGTCCTTAGGTTTGGACGATAAAAGTCCATCCAAGCGCTCTTCTGTTTTCTTCATTTCTATGCCGGACAATTTCCGAACTGACCTGACACTCCTACTTTATTGATTTTAAGGTAGCTTTGACAGTTAGCGTCGAAGCAAATGGAGTGTTGGTAGATGTGCTCATTCTGGTCACTCATTACCTGTTCTGCAGACACAGGTGGAATCCTTGAAAAGGAAACTTTCCCATTTGATCATATTCACACCACTCTCGTTTGAACGGTCGTCTTGCTGTTCTGGAATGACTATTCAGGTGAATCCACGCCGCAGGGAAGCACTACACTCGAGTTTCGCTCTTATTAGAGCTCATCAGCAAGGCGCATCCAATGGCCCTGCCAGAATTCGAACTCCGGACATGTGACATGAGAGGTGAGCGTGTTACTACTACTCCACCAACGCACATTGGACGCATCTGAATTTTCACGTGTGAACAGGCGAACCTGTTCACGCTTGAGCGATGTGATTGGTGTGCCCGACCGATCGAAGGACGACCCAGTAACTGTCCTGGTTGTGGCGATCGATTGACCCGCCAGTCAGGACTTCCCAGTCAGGTAGCGTCACAGACGCCTGAAACCCACTGGGCAAGCTTTTTGGTTTCAGTTGGGGTTTTGAGGGATATTCTGCTTTGACTTCGGAGGTGCAGTGCTAATATATTTGGCCAACTGCTGAAGAAATTTCGATGGTACAGTGGTGGGTTGGACTTCTCTGATGCAAAATACATAAATCCTCAATAATGTTCAGCTGTTTTATCTCCACTGTGAAGTAAAAAACGCTCGTATTGCAAATCTCGCAGCAGCAGTGACAATTATTCTCCACAGAGTATCTCAGTTTGGCTCTTTAGATGCAGGAAGCTGAGAAAAAACGTGTATCAACTCTGCATCTAGGCAAAACATGCTACTGTGCCTCCCAAAACAGGTCATACGTGGTCTACTATGGTCCTGGGGCGTCAAATTGTCCCTAAACACTTGTTAGAACAATTAACTCCAAGATGTATTACTTTTTTATGTATAAAAATGCTAAACGTCCTCAGAATACCGACATTTTTAGATAAGTCGCCTGGTTGTGAGGGTTGGGCAAAAACTGACCTTAGTCATTCTAAGAAACCACCTGTCACCTCCATAAAATTCTTTGTGCGAAGGAACTCCTGTACTGTACACACGTAATGCACTACTGATAAGGTTGCTGAAAATTATTCGACAACCCACGACCGGTTTCGAAGAATTTTCAGCAACCTTATGAGTAGCGCATTACTTATGTACATGTTTCGCGATATCTCGAATATCGTAGCAACTGAAACATGAGGCGGCCTGGTGCAGCACATTCAGTTGCCTGGAGACATCACAAACAGGCGATTCAGCTGGGTTCCAGGTGAGTCTCTCGAAAAACCAAATTGATTTGCAAATGAGTGTATTCATCGGAGGGATTGTGTTGTTGTCCCACTGTGAAACGCATTTGTTCCCATTTTGCTTACTTCAGTAAATACGGCTGCACGGAGAGACAAAAATGCACTAACTAAAGTGTACGCGATTCGTTATTCATTAATAAACCTTGGGCACAGTCTGAAATTCGGACTCCTTTATGTATTCTGAATTGTTTTTTTTAGAATTATGTCTGATCTTGTATGCCCAAAGACATTTCAGTTCAAAGCATCTGTTGACACAACGGTTATCTTAGATTTCCGGATGTGAACCTCACCACCAAAAGGGGGCGAAACCTTGATACACCATATGATCATCGTTTGAAGCTCCCAAAAGCAGCAACCAACTAGCGAAGTCACTCTGCTTAACTGTGCATAAGACGAGTTTTCGCTCAAATCCAGTTGCAAAGTGCGGGGAAAAGTCAGGTATTAGATTGAGGATTCAATGATTTTTTCAAGGTCGCAGCAAATCTTCATGGGAAAATAAATTAGCTGGCGTTCAAATATCAGACCATTCAAAGTAATGCATTGAAAGCGTGCCCCCCTCCCGAAAACCTGTTTTTGCTTTTGAAGAAAAGACACCACGCCTGGGAGCATTTGTCACCTGTGTATTTGAGCTGGAGGCATTCTGGAAACCTTGATATACTTAATGAAAATTGTGCTATTAGATCGCCGACTGCGGCGCACCTATTGTATACATGCTGGGTTCCGGGGGATTAATCCGCTTTCCCAGACTAGCAGCTCGGCATGGAAGAAGATCCATCTCAACTGCACACTGACGATATCTCCTCGACTGGTGGCGAAACGTTTGCAAGCCATTTGCCAAGCTAGGCGAACAAATCACTCGGCACCTTATCAACTACCACGGGATGGGTTCATCTGTCGTAACACGTGTCAAACAGATGCGTCAGCTGTTTGGCATTCAACAATCTTCCAGTCGTTTTTGAGGAGCTTAGGCATTATCCTTTTTAGCTGTTCAAACAGAACAAGATTTGGAATTGAGAAATCAGTTGTCCTCTAATTTGAGAGGAACGGAATTTGAATTGAGACTCTAACAGGCTTCTCGTGTACGAAATTGTTCAACCAAGTATGTAGGACGAAGCTTTCCTAGGAAATTGGTTGGACCATGATAATCAGTGCTACTTCGCTCAGAAATTCACATGAGATAAGGGTGTAAAAGACGCCCGTCGGTTGACTGCTTATGGCAAAATGTCCCATACTACCAAGGACGCTATTCACTGTTTAGATAACAGTTAACACTAAATCCCGAAAAGCTAACGTGAGAGGAATCCTTGAGTTTCCTCAGAGGTATTCAACAAACCCGGGGTTCGCTGTTTGTCAAAGAGACCGGTGTGGCTACTAACAAGTTGGCTCGTTTCAAAATTTTGGTTGACTGCACCATGGTCTCTGCTAACCCAATTAACTTTATTAGACTCTGCTACTGTTCCCCTATTCATCCTGATTACCTATTCCAAGAATTCGAGGTTCCAAATCTTAGCCACGCAAAATCTCCGGATTCTGGTTGCAACAAATGTTGTGTTACTCAATACGCTTTTTGAGTTGGCCGAACGCCTTGTAAGTACAGCAATAATGGAAGCACTTCCAATTGACAGGCACAGGCATCGTGATGCATGCTTAGACTAGTCAAGTGTATTTGTGCCCACACCACACCTACTCCGGAATAACCACACGATATGGTGCGCCTTCGTTGGAAAAAATAGTTTTTCCGCGACTGCAGAAAATATCCAATCGATTCGAGATTGGCAAAGGCAGAAATCAAGTTGGTCCGGTGTCGCCCGTTCACCTCCATCGTTATACGAATTTTAGTCATGACAACTGAAAGTCACATAAAGGGTTCATCGGTCACTTCCTGCACAGCATTGAAAAAAGACCGAGATTGTTTTCCCGTAAATGTTTCTTCACTATTTAAGACTTGAATGTTTAAACCTGGCATCAAAGCCATTTTTGCCGATTGAATTCATTGTTGGTTTTATCCTCAGTTTTATCCTCGTTCCTCTTTAAGATTAGGCAGACACTACGTGTTTCCACAGTTTCGAAAGCACAGGTGCTTATGGGGGATCAGTTGCCTATGATGTCGATGATGTTTGTGGTGAGGCAGGGCAAACACTTTAGTCGGTGTTGATGTAGACATTCTGTGGAAGTTCGGTTAAACGTCCAACAGCCGAATGTTCACTCGCAAAATCTGCAATTGTCAAAAGTGTTCCAGAATAAGCTTGACCACGTTACTCCCTCCCTGAGTTCGGTGGTTTAATATGGTAATAGACAAAGCTTACTACTTCAATGGCCAGTGAACAACTCTATTTAGAATTGGCGTGGAATGGTTTATCAGTGAGGTAAACCCTGATGGTATTCGCTTAAAAGGTTAAAATAGTAGCTTATTTCAGCCTGGGTGTGTAAGCATTCCGTTGTAAAGAAATAGATGCGGTTTTGTTTTTCGCATCAGTGTAAAGGCTGCGGCTAATTTCCTACAACTACCTTAAGTTTGTTGTACGTTTTCTGCCTGGGAATAACCGGTGTTCGGCAACCAAATAATCCAACCTGTTGTCCTGAATAAATTTGCCGGCCAAAAGAGCCAGGCTCCACAGTTCAAATACCATTTTTCATTGCGACAAATCCGTCCACAAAACGTCGTATCTAAAATCTGTTATTAAAAATCTCGAAAGGGTATTAGTAACGAGAATGACAGCTTCACCACCGTCGTTCCTAAAAGCCAAATGTCTTGACTCATAAACGCACGTTGGTTTTATGCACTGTTTAAATTGAACAACGGCGCTCCTCAATTGGGTACCAAAGACCAGTTGTTTTGATTTACAGGTTACCCTAAAATCAATCTTTTTCAGCGTAACGCACGTGGCAGATCTGTTTGTATAAGTTTACATGCTCTGCGGGATAATAAACTTGATCGTACTTGAAGCACAATTAGCACACGTAAACGCATATATCCACTTTAGTAATAGGAATTATTTTGTCAGCAGTTTTTCTAACCTCGTTGATTGTTAAATTCTGTGTATTTGTTATATTAAATGGTTTTTTTCATTCAGTTACATAGAAATAACGGATGAAGAATCGCAGCCACAAGATTATGTCCTCTGGAGACACCTTAGGAAGAAGAACATCAGCGATTGCACGATGCACTGAGAGTCATATCATATGTGCACCAGGCTAAGGCTTGACACGCTCCATTTTCTGTAGTCTGGTAAAGCTATTTCTTCCGTGTCATTAAATATGTCACGGAAAATGCCGGAAGCAAAAATACCGTCAAACGTCAAAAATGTAGAGCTCATAGGATAACCATTCTATGTGGCTCGAGCCAAACACAGCAGCTAGTTTTCATGAAATTCGTCTTGGAATGCCAAGTACCTGTTGTTGAGCTCGTGCTGACAGACACTCAGAAAGCACATGGTTTTTTCGTGTCACCACCATAGCATACTATATTTCTTCAATGCTCACAATTACCACTTTTTATTCTGCACGTGAGTTAGTATACGAGTGCGAGTGATACATGCTTCAGCCACATGTTTACATGCGACAATCAATCGAGAATAAATCTACGCAATGAAACCTGGATCAACCAGTGCATATATACCCCGAGAGACAAACTATTTGGATCACGTCAGTTCCTGAAACCAACAAAACACGCGAGGATGGATAGTTTTATTAACATATTCGTTTCCATCGACAAAGATGGAACTAATGTAATCTCATACCCGGAATTGGAACAGTATGTCGCGGAGAATAATCTGGATCCTTCTATGGTTGAGGTGAGATCAAATATGGTGTTTCGAGTTTGCAATGAATCACTAGCCATATGAAAATCATGTGTTTCCAAAAATTAGTCTTGTCAAAAGACACAGGTCACCAATGTTACGCATAGGATCCCACAGATGAAAAGCCGTACATGAGTAGTCGATTGCTCACTCTTCTCAGTACATGGCGCTAGGAATAGCAAAATTAGCATTGTAGAATCTGTATCTCAACCTTTTGTGAGCGACAATTTCGAGTGGTCAGCATGTTAACACAAGTACCGCTTGGACAATCTGTTTACCTGACGTTCCAATTACCGTTGTTTGCCTCCGGTTGCTGCGCACTTAGTGATAAGTTTGTTGACAACCATATTCTTTTCCATTAAAGAAATGGAAACAATTGTTCGATCCAGACAATACGGGTTCAATCACGCTTGAAACTTTCTGCAGCAAGTTGGGATTGAAACCGGCAGAAATGTGAGTTCAACTGTTTCTTGCTCAAATGGTTCTGAATAGGAAATGATCCCCCTGAGTTTTCCTTTGGTCAGTGATCCGATAGCAATGCGCCCACAAAGGCAACATTTAATAGGTAACGCAGCTACCAACACCTTTTTTTCCGGACATAAGTAAGAACCTGTCGTTGGTGAAACTTGATTCCGTAGCGTCACAGATGCACACATACCTGGAGTTACAAGTGAAAAGACGCAATTTAGTGATTTCTCCGTCAGCTTGTTTTCACTCGTTCAGCCACCCCAGATCGAAGTGGAGGACGAGTAGATTCGCATCACTAGATGATGTTCTTGTTTACTGAGGTTTCAAACTCGCCAAATAAGTGAAGGGTTTTGGGTGTGACCACAGCCGTCGTTATCACTTTTCATTCGTATAATGCTCGCTCCATTCCACGGTAGGATTCTACACCATACCATCCTTTTCAAAAATTCACAGCATTGATTTTCGCGAACAGAAAGGCCTCCATGCAGCACCTCCAAGCCTTCCTCCAGAAATCATTGTCATCTCAGCTAATATGTCCTTGGAAGATCAGATCAAAATCGCTCGTGAAACCATACCCATTGCACCGGGAGCTCAGACTTCGGAAGAGCTTGGACGTCTGACGGAAAACCTGAAGTCATTCGCAGATAAAACCTTTGGTGGTTGTTGGCAAGTAATGGTCGTGGATGGTTCGTACTGGATCACACAGACCTTTGTTCCTAATATGTCCTTCCAGTTCGAACTCTACAACCGAGCCTATTTGTTCTGGCAAACCTCGGAAGATGAAGTGGCTCTTGCACAATAGATGAATTATCATATTTTTTACTGATGGCGAGTTTGCTTCCAGCAATGACCATTTCGATCATCTGCTTTGTTCTCCAAATGTTCCCCGTACTACAAAAAGAAACAACCTGTTAAAGTGATCAAACAATGGTTAACCTAGCGTCAACAAGTGTTGTTATACCTCTCTTATGTTCATTATGATGGCATATTGTGCTGATTATCACTACAGAGGATTGCTTCGAAATCTGTGGCCTCATTGGAGGTGAACTGCTCAAGGTGAGGACATTCCCGCAGATGATGTTGGCGGGGTTTTACTGTCAACCATCAGGAATTATGAGCCTCACACCAGAGTTTCAGTTTCTTCCCTAACTGAAGGAAGATTAAGTTTTGTTAAACTACTGGAGGAGATAGAAACTGTTGCTCAGAATTAAACAGTCCATGACAGCCTCTCATTTGAACTGTTGCTTAAAAATAGTGGTGTGTGCTTCAACCACTTCATAGTAAGAATCACATTGGTACAGTGATAGCACTGCCTTTCTTGTTTGGATTCAAATGCAAGTAACGTCACCAGAATTCCGCAGACTGGTAAAACCGCATTCCCTTGCTAAACACTGTCTAATAAGATGACAATATCAGGCATTTTTCTCGGTGATTACATTTGGTAACACAAAAATGGACCTCCCGTCATGAAAAATTCGAGCCCTTCCGGATTTCGTGGACAACTGAAACAACCCTACCTCTAGCACCTAGCGGAATCCAAAACTTGCAATCTCGTCTGTCTTGAAGACCTTTGTCCTTTCTAGTGTAAAGCTTCAAGTCCTCACTGTTATCGTTTATTTTTGAAGAGCATGGTCATAGACATAAAAAGTGAATGCAAGCGATGAATGCGAAAGGGTTACAGGAGAATATGAGATAAAAGAAAGAAATGTCTCATTCGAAGTCATGCAACCAACAGTTTCAGTCAGATAGGATGAATCCCAACGTGCGTAAGAATTTTGGTAAGGAACCATGCGTGTAAAGTCTAACAGCCGAAGAAAGGACAAACAATGCTGAGTGCTCTTCAAGGCGCGGTAAGCGCTAGCACAGTCAAGACTCGCACATCAGGCACAAAGTGTCCGTCATACTGGGTCTGGTGTGAGATTCAATGGCAAGAATGTACATTCAACGCCATGTGCCACGCATAAAAGTGTCGTACGTACGCAGAGAACCCACAATGGCGAGCAAACACAAGTCACTGACTGTGACTTTAGAAAGTCCCAGTCCAATAACAGCTTTGGCGGATTGAGGAAAGCAGATCCCTACTACTACGGTATAGAGTTTCTGCTGCAGTCTTAAAAGCGATTCCAACATTTCCTGTGGTATTTCACGCGACCAAATCATGAGTCACAATTGTTATCTTTTAATTAGGATTTCGTACCGTAATTGAAGTCAATCAATACTGAACAGCCGAGGAGCGCTGCGCTCCCCACCATACGCAGCACTCCCCAACCTCGACCTTCTGACCAGTAGTTGAACACTTAACCGCTCGTCCACAAGCAGCTGCACTACAGTGTTTAGCTCTCATGGAAGATAGCACCACTCATTGTCCACTCACAGAAACTACATGACCTGATAGGGTGCTAACTGGCTACTCGGGAGACGACCTCTCAATTGAAAGCTTCACTAGCCGGTATGAACTAATTTCACCAATAGGAGGAAATCTCAGTTGAAAATCAGCAAGCCTCCTCACTCTACCATAAAAAATCGTCATTGCTGTTCTGTCACGTAACAAGCTAAGCAGTGTTTGGTTGAATATAGCAGGTCATGAACATGTACAATGTTCAATGTTCATCAAGCAGCCAAAGTTTGAAACTTTCTTATTCTTTCTTGTTTTGGGTCATCAAATCCAAACTAGTAAAATAGTTTCCCTTTTTTTTACTTTCGTCGACCTTTCCACACCCATCTGACAATCGGCGCTGACTTCAAGAAATTAACTTGAAACAAAAAGAGAACTCGGTAGAACGTCAATTTTTTCCAAGCGGAATTTCTAAATTATGTCTATACACACCATACGTCTTTGAAGGCTTCGCGGACACAAGTGTAACCGGTAGGTCCCTTATGGAACACTACTTCGACGAACAGCATGTTTACCTGATTTCTGAAAAATTAAATTCGGAATCATTGGAGTGGGGCCAAATTTTAACTTTACACCAGGATGAAGTCAGGTGCGATGTAAACCATCTTAAGAATTAATTTTTCGGGTCAACAAATCATGTCCATTGCGGCAGATGATTTGGCCTGTCCACTTTACGCAAACTCCACCGTTTATGTGGTGCCTGCCGACGAATCTCAGTAAATGTGTCATGCTGAATGTCCTGCATTCTACCTCGGAATAGCGTCCAACGGGCTACCGCACGGCATGTATATAGTTTAGTTTATTGTACTTGCTAAATTCTATGTAATTCAACTTGTTTGCGTGGATCGTATCCCGCGGTGCAACCGACTGCGTAACTAACAACGAAGAATGCAAAAAAGGTGTGTGTGCTGTGCCTTCTGAGATGTAAGCAACTCCTGGTATTGCAAGAGCACTACGTCCTCTTGATGCTGTGATCCGGCGTACTTCACTCATTTCGGAAGAAAGATCCACTGGTTCTATATTTACCTAATCTTCATTTTTGTACTATAGTAATCTGTTAATGGTATAATACACAGGTCTTCCAGTGTCTTCAAGTATTTCTGATTGCAGGGTTTCAGCTTCACTGGAACTTATTTTTACAATCCGGAATCCCATAGGAGCTGGTGAGAAGACATTACTGATAGCTGGAAGATTCCCAGGTCTATACTACCACAACGACTGTCTAAAACTATTTAGCGAGTGGTGTCTAGTAGTAAAAAATTGCGGAAGAATAGGTGATTCTCACCGTGGCTTTAGTGCTAACAGATGCAACTTGTCATGTAATTAGTAGGTGGCAGATACCATGAGGGATGATCCCACGACTTTTTTGAAATATGCTCTGAAGTAACTGATGTGAGATGGTAAAATGTAAAAACAAAAGGCTCTCCCACAGATGGAACAAAAAGTAGAAGATGGTAAAATGTAAAAACAAAAGGCTCTCATACAGATGGAACAAAAAGTAGAGATCTCCAGTTCTTTCCTTTCACAACTGTTAGAGTACCTCTCCCAGTGTTTGAGTGAGTATTGGGCTAATGAAGCTACTCTCACATATACGTCATTCGACCACGCAGTTTTCTACCCCTGACAACATTCGACTTTATACACCTAATGTTTACCTCAGTGTGCAAGATGAGGTGACTCATTCTCGTATGAGGGCATACCAGTGATACTTGCAAATTTAAGTGTATGCTCGAGAATGACACATATTTTCGTTGAGAGACTGCACAAGTCTATCAGGCCTAACCAGTGTGAGGTTAAATGACGCATATCTCTTTCAATAAACTTGCGCGTTGAGGAGCATGAGAGCCTGTTCTGGGAGTTAGGGTTGCTCAAACCAGCGTGATGTAACTGTGGACTCTGAAAATCCCACACCATCCACAACTAGTCTTAGAGGTAGTTTAAACTCTCCAGGTTATGAAGCAATTTAGCATATACAAAAAGATCCCACCAGAAAAGGAGATTGTTTGGTTGGTGTGTTTTCTAAGAGGATGGAATTAGAAAATTAGCAACAATCAGCAGGTCGGAACGTCTAACGTTGCCATTCATTATTACAGGGATGTAAGGTGATGACATACTTCATCAGGAAATGACAGCATTACACAAAGTATTCAAAACTCATAGTAATCTTCTTTCCGTATAAACACAGCAACATGAGTTTCACATACCTTCACGCATCTCCGCGATTACTTCAGTTGATTTTAAAACTTTTTATTGAACTCAAATAAACTCAACTGAACTCAGTTGAACTCAATTATGGAAGTTTATCGTCAGGATGCGATATGACTATATAACCGAATTTTTCAGCACTTTTATTGTAACTTAATGGGAGGTCAGTCAAAGCTATCTAGCAAAGCTCAAATGTTCAGCGAATTGATATGCTACACTACCGAATCGATTTACGCATTTCTCTTAATAGCAATTCCACTCAGTATGTGAAGTGATGCTCAAATCCCTCAATGCAATTCCACACATTTTAATGACTTTCGATTAACATTGAAGCAGAGACTGGATGAACTAACGCGAAAAGTGCATGTGACTGTCAGAACGTTTCCTCTTCATTGTGTGTAAGAAGGAATTTTTTAAATCTACTACAGTGTTAATAGTCATCAATGTGAGTGAATCATCTATGCTGGAAACCGTAGAGCGTAGGCAGATACTAAAACGAGTTACGAAATTTTGCATTACAGGCCTAGGTTTATCGGTATCACAGTGATTGAAATATCAAATGCCCACTAACATTTGCCTGCATGCAATAAAAACGAATCAGCCCAAATTCATACTGCTTACCGATGAAAGATTTTCACCTAACCGAGAATGAGACAGCTTACCTGAGTGGAAGCAATTATCTGTGTAGGCCGAAACACAACACAGCAATCAGCTTCTTATCTAGAAGTTGTCATACACGTAGTCGATTACACGATAGGCTAGGAAAGTCACCATATAAAGGGAGCAAGGTATGGATTTAAGCGGAAACAAATTGGGCTCGAACTGGACAGCAAGCACAAGGTGGAGAATATCTGTTGGAGCAAACCCCACATTGTCAGGTGAATGTTTACGTTTTCAGCTCAATATGCTCCTAGGAGGAGATATAGAACGCATGAAAATCCCCCCTACCAACTTTTTGTTACCTGAGATAATATATTATTTGCCTCTTGCTATTTGGTCCACCAAACCGGTTTACCGTCCACTGACCCTCATGTCGTTGGGTAACACTATTAGTTCCATCCCTATTAGAAAACAACTGTGCCAATTTGGGATGTTACTGTGGACGAAAGATACAGCGTAATTTACTCACGTTAACGAATCCTGTTGGGATGCCTAATAGTTAGACCATTTCGCATTGACAAATTTCGGATTGTAAGTTTGCTGAGCAAAAGGTAGCCTTTCCCGTCAGTACCAGTTTGACCACTGATAATCTTGGTCTGCAATATGTGATTGACAGTCATTCATTTTCCTAGGAAATCATGAAGGTAATTAATGTGCGGTTGGTGGTTCTGTCTGCCATTCCAGATCAAACCTAGAGTCTGACCTTGGAACTTAACAACGCGTCAGCCAACGGCCTTGCATTAAGCCCGAAATATCTTTATGAAATCCGGGGTTCGCAGTCCGCACTCACTCAATCTCGATGCAGACAGCCTACGAAAATAGGTTGTTAAACCAAATAACCAAATTACTTAAACTAATTAACGGGTTGATCCTATTTATCACACGACCGTGAAATATGATTGAAAGCATAAAACATCCAACAAGCCAGAAACTTTCGAAACGACGCAAGGACGTAGAGCGTCGTCTTATCCTTCAAGTCGTCGTCATTTGGTTCAATTGTCACCGAGTTTTTGCTGTACACGATAATGTCTATCCAACTCGGTTGCCAGTGTCATAAAACAAAGTTATGACGTCACAGCATGAACTCTGGTGAGCTTTGACACCACATTCTCATACTCACTATACTTGTTTGAACAGTCCTCCTCCTGTCCTAATGCAGTTATTTTGATGTTTTCACACTAGACACAGTAAGTACTCGACTTTTGCTCCAAGTAGAGCATCAGTCGTGCCTACCTTTGGCCGTATCAGAGTTTAGTATGGGGACGAGTGTGTAATCACTGCTCCACCATCGTGTACACTAACAGCACTCCACAGTTAGAATTTAAGTTTGTGGCTTGCGTTAAACAGTTGCATGAATGGATTATCTGCCAGGTTTTCTTTTCTGTAAGTATTACAAGGCTATATACTCACATGAGACTGACCAGAGATTTTTCATCGTATTCAATTCCACAATTCCATTTGTATCCGATGGATTCAATCGCCTACACTGTGAGCCCAAATGCCCCCATTCACCCTTTGGCTGTCTAAACAAGTTGAATAACGATCACTGTTTTAACCGGTGCTCAAATCTGGAGAATAGTACCATATCTGCTGGCAAGCTTTCGAAGCTAAAGAAATGGGGGAATCAGGCGGTCAAAGCCCCTTGTAGCCGAAAAATTAAAATGGATGATGAATCCAATGTTACGCAGGTTTTGCACAGCAAACTTAAGCTGGAAACCGAAATATACTGGCTATAGTTCTCAAGTGCTTAATTATACACCCACTTGCTACATAAATACGACATGCGAGCTCATAGATGCTTTTTGTTTTTAAGTGTTTGCTGTCGGTTTGAGCTGCCGTCAAAACTTCCTAAATAGGGTAGCACAAGGAATGCATGTATAAATTTCTCGTTCTTATCTTCAAACCTGAATGTTACGATGCCAGTTCCTCCGAGTTATATTCCCGTTTCATAGCAAAATCTGTCAAATTCTACATAAAAGAATCTTTTCAATGCACTAGGGGGTAGCGTAATTGCTCCCGATCTTCATAAATTCACACTATAACAAATACAACCCTCTAGATTGCTTCTTCTTTTGGTAGTGTAAGAATTCCATCAACAATTGGAACAGCTGCAAACTAACAACTCCACATTCTCGTCAGATTCCTTTTTCTCCCGGCACATCGACACTAGTAAAATCGTTAACCAATCAGTATATAAAACTTTTATCTGTCGAAGTTAATCCATCCATCCTGTTTTATCAAACTGAAAATCGTTCACGTTTTATCCTACAAACATTTACATCCAGCACTCTTTATTCCGTACCTCGTATTAAGTGACTCGCTAAAATTCACTCATTCCTGAACCTCAAACTCTCACGTCCATCCCAACCAACGCACGACCTTATGAACCTCACCAAATGTACCCATTCTGAAGTGTCTCAGTGACCTTTAGTTCTACTGCGTTTTCATTAGCTATTTGCCAGTTTATAATTATTTTATGGTTTTATCAGCCAATTACATTCTCCCTCCTCTTCATCGTCTAAGTCACACCAAGTAGCTATTGTCAGCCTTTTGTATGATCAATTAGACACTGTAGATTTGTCTCCAACCTTCCATTTAAAGAAGCCCTGTTAGTTCCACTGAAAAGCAAAGGCCATCCAACCTTCAAATCGTCGAATGATAGTTTGACCCGCTGTTGTCATGACTCTTTCTAGTTAAACACGCGCTTGGTTGAAATTACATGCTCAAATCTGTGTCCGCATGATAAGGACTACTGGCCAATCAGACATCAAAATGGCTTATTCAGCGGTCTACATCAAAGATTATAAAGTCACTTGCAAAGGGATGTTGGGTACTTTCGAAAAACTTCGAATATGTTAAGAGTTATGTCGCGATATTTTGTGCCAAGGTGAACGGGTACCGCACACAAGATATATAGGCGCACCAGAAATTCGGGTTGTTTGCATTTTCTGGCAATCCTTTTCAACCGTCACAATAGTGTTTCATCAATGGTCATGACCGCAATTTTCAGCAAACGAACTGCCCATATAAATGACAGCGCTCAGTTGTGAAGTAAGTACATGTTACTCCATTCAATAATATAAGCTACATATGATCTTCACTGCATGTTCCATGATCCTTTACATGAAAACGGTCAACTTGGCAAAGTGAAGTATTTTGCAGTAGCTTGTCTAAGCACCTTACATTACCAGGTATAAAGCTTCGAATGCTCGTGATTTGTGCAATAAGCCGAAAGTGTACTCATCTAAAAGATGCTTAAGAAAAAATTGCATGAAACGAAAGGGCAGCGAATTGGAGATAAAGTACTCAAAGATCTAAGAATCGAAAGTAAATTTTTCAAAACTTATTTGTGATCGAAACTATTAATCTAAGGTTTGTGAATTCAAGCTCAGGGAACTGAAGAATTAATGAAGGACAAATAGGGAAAGTTTGCCAAGCTGATACCATAGGAGCCAATTCAGTCACATTTCCCTTTCAAATACATTCATATGTTCATAATTTAACGCGCGAATTTTGAAGCAATCTAGTCGTGACGAAAGTTGAGATGGTGATAACAGGTAGAGACGTATATAAGTGAGTTCGTAAAAGATGGATTCAACCCACCACTTTGTCAAAATAAACTGTCTTGAGAGGTAGTAGAATTAGTATTATGATACTCTATTTCAATTAGATGGGATATTCAGAGCTGACGGTAAGGTACCTAACACTTCAGTGCTACAAAATTTATACTCAAAAACAAGTTTGGATTAACGGAGACATTCATCATCATCATCATCTACAGCATTACATCAGTGTTCAACACCGATGTTTCACTGCCGTACGGAGACACTGTCACTCCTTAATGAACAGCAGTTGGTATACGTGATTGTGATCGCTGGAAATCTTCGTGAAACTGTCATACTCTTCCGGAAGAAGGGGATCCAATGAGTTGTCTGACATTGTGCTACGAGCAGGTCCATATACAGGATTTATCGTTTGCTTGTGTTGAATCATGTTTGGAGGTTTCAGAATTACTATTAGGATAGAGTAAATTTTGTACGATGGACCGTTTATACAGATGGCGTTGTATTTGAGCTACTGTCACAATGCGTATGTTAATCCTAAGACACCGACTTCTAGGAGTGTACCTGACTCTAGTAGCCAGGCAATAAGCTACCACGCGTACTTGTGCACAATGCACAAATACTCGCAGCCAATGTCCACACCAATGATTGGTTCAACGAACACCACTTCACTTCGATCCACTTAATTACACAGTCAATCATCCGTGCGACCTTAAACGGACAAGTTATTTAATTCCAAACAATTGCTGCCACTACTTCAGGCTAAGTTACAAGTGCTGAAAAGACAAGTGAGTTTGCATTACGTCGCCATAATGGATCACTACGCGTATGAAGCATTTCGACGAAACAGAACACTTATTTATCATGATCTGCCATAAAACAATCAAGCTGTATTCTAGACTGACAAATGTTGATTAATAAAACGAGACCATTTACATACTAAAGTAGAATAATTAACTTCCGTGCGAACAGCTTATGTTTTTTTTCTCAGTAATTTGAGGCCATCGTTGTGCACAGGCAGGATTCCGGTGCACAAAGAAAAAAGGTTTTGGGAACAATCTAGTAAAGAGCAGTCACACTGAGTGGTTACCACTGCCTGCGATCATGACAGTAAGCAACGAATCAAACACACCAGGCTGTAATTAAACAATGTTATCCCAATTAGATAAGTTTGGTTACAAAAAAGGGTTCTCTGCAGATAATTACTGACACATTTTGACTTATCAACAAATACTTAGGCATAAAATAAGCGAAATACGCCAAAGTTTCCAACACTTCCGATCGTGCTACTTGCGTGATACCGATACTACTTTAAACCTATCATAAATGAGTCATCTGGACAAGTAGATAAAATTGATCATCCAATATAAGTACGACACTCTAACAATGATAATGATAACTGGATCACAAAACTGCAAATTACAATAGCGTAAAAGAAAAAACTACATCATTAAGTGCATCTCCCCACGTTAACAATAAACACTTTGGCAACTTGCTGAAACATTTGGACAATAAAAGCCCTATGAAAGCCTAGAAGAGACTTTTCATTTACTTATATGGTCAACTGATATATCTTCTACCTGGTTATCATGTACCTTACGAATCATTCCAGTACTTCAAACACCCTGTTCCGGGTGGAGTTGTTGGTTCGCGGTATACTGAGAGTGTTGGTACTAACTCAGATAATTAATTTGGGAGACATACCAGGTAGAGTACATCTTTGAAAAGCTCGTAAACACCAATTAACACGCATTTTTTCCTATCCTTTGACACTATAGAGATAGCTTTGCTGATGAATTAGGTCGGCTATATCCAACAAAATGCGCAAACTAAGCTAGGGCTAGGAAAACAGAGTGACCAAATAATCTATGTTAACCTCAATCATGAAGCAACCGTGGATTGTGAGTAGTAAATCGATTTTGAAAAATGTTGTTTATTTGATACTTTATACAACGCGAGCACTAGTGGTCTGAGACCGTTCATAGTACGCTTTCCTATCTAAATATCCTTGTCCGTAATCTAAAGTTGTGCACATGCCAACAAAGTAAAATAGTTGTTTAAAAAAATCCGCTTAACTGAAGGAAGAATTAAGTAACTAGGACTTTTATGGCTGATTGGGCAAGGTATCCTTACGCTATGTTAGAGTTTGCTGGCGTGAAAATTGTAATAATTTATTAAATCTTAAGTTAACATCCTGTGATTGGTTAGCGTGCCTCCAAAAGTAAGAATCCAAGGTCCGCTTTTGATTTATTGTATGAAAATTACTGATCCATATGTTTAACCGACTCTCAATGTGCGATGAGTTTGGTATATTCGATGAAATTGTTATACGAGAATATAATGACTTGGAGAAAGAATGTACGATGGGTGGCAGTTAAGCAACCTACCAGTAGGTAATAGTGCCGCTCAATGGCACTTTCAAGGACCTGTGCTTCGCTGAATTTCCAAACAGTATTCGTCCCTCCCTCTCAAAGATCCAGTTATTGGCTACAGATCTAATCGAAAGTCCTGTCGAATGTTACCAATCCGACGTTTTTATGTAGAAGGAATAGCCCGTTATTAGAGCCGTTTATTTATGGCAAAGATCTACTTCAAAAGTCTTTATTCTTAAAAGGTTACATCAGGTTACAGCAGGCTACGACGCCATTGTGAAATTAAACTTAAGCAAAATGAGCCGCTCATTTTTACTACCATGTCCATTTGTGGAGATTTGGTACGAACGGGAGTACCGGGATTTCTAGAAATGATGGAACTGCACAAAGTAATAAGGGCAATGTAACAAGTTTGTAGCTTTGGAAGTATGTAAAGCATATTCTGAGAAACTCGCACACACAGGGACACAAAATTGTGCTCTCTTTTTGAGCAGCACCATTTTACCAGCGTTAGCGTTTATCGCCACAGCTAAGTACACTTTCCTGGTGCTGTGTTCAGCTTCTAGTAAGTGGTGAGAAAGAAGGGTTTCCCTTTTAGTGACACAAGATACGACGTGACAGCAAATGAACTGCGTTGAGAAATTAATCTATTACTCGCATTAGTAGTTAATCTCCTCGCAGTTAATAGAATCTTTGTCCAATAAAATCCATGATGCCCAAAGAATGGGTGAAACTTGCCAAAGGCTCCAACCTTTGACAGTTATTGATCAGGAGGTTAATGATTTGTTCTGATCTGATCTAGGCACCTGTCTAGCAAGCTTTTTGTCACCAGGTAAAGAGAAGTCATGGGCACCTGGTTATGTTTTATTCATCGGTGATTACAAAATTTCCAGATTTGGAAAACAGATGGACAGTCACCGTTTCAGCAACCAATAACAAACCAAGCTGTCGATATTTCGATGTACAAATTAACCTATCGCTCAAAACCGCATCGCTTCTGGTGCCGACTCATTCAATTGCACATTCTATTGGTCGAGCTTCGTTTGCCTTGTTCCCACTGCAGCTGACGCCATCTTCTCAGACGTAGATACTCATGGGAGCATATACGGGATCCACATACTGAAACCAATATATTTGACACAGCTAAAAGTCTACCCAGAAGTTCCGCATTATAATCATACTTCCATGGGACTGCACACACCCTGCATCACCATGGGGAAAACCACGTCTTACATGCAGTTAATTATGATGCCAACCAAGACGTCATCAAAGAGAGATGAAGCTTAGAAGTGCGCCAAATCTTATTACCCTAATAATCGTGGATAATATTGTCGGGCCTTTCTAAGTGGCATACTTGTTTTCGTTTCCTAAACGACTTTCCCAAGTGCTATGGGCACACCATTTGGGTTGCGGTTATTCAGTGTCTACATTACTGTGGAAGATATATTCCCTATGCATACACACCAAATGCATATTTACCATCTGTCATGACTGGTGAATTTGTATAAGCTACTCGGCTTAACTCCAGTCTGTTTGGTGTTGAAGCACTCGTGCTGTCGTTGAAATGCATCAGTTCGTGCATGCAGCCACACACTCAGTGCTGTTTAGCTGGATAGAGTTGACTGTGAAGCTTGTTTGCCCAGAGGGGTCTCCGAAGGCTTATGAGGAATAGAACTACCGTATAACAGCTGGTCAAAGTCCTAATATAGTGACAACATGCAATTGTCGAAAACTACTGAATCAAGCAATTATCGACGTTTGGAGCTCTATAGTTACAGAACGGACGTTAGAACTATGTTATGTAGTATCAAATACAGTAAGTGAGTACCGGTTTTAAATTCAGACGGGCAGCTTCTCCGCAATATCCTTCGCTGGGTGTGTGGCATATATGTACACTTAAACGACATTAAATAACGGATCGATCTTACCATTCTAACCGACCGAAGAGAGCAATGCATGAAATCAGTCAATCAATGATTCTCACCTTTGCTTCACTCATTCATTTAGCTTTTTTAATATAAATGTTTTATTCCTAATAGTGTTTTCCACCAAGCCAGTAAGGATGATTCTACGGAGACAATACTGTAACGTCCAGATGAAAGTAGCATTACGACATTGAAGGGCCGGAGTTTAGGAGCAGAGAGAGGATAGTGCTAGGTGCCACAGGGCCTGTGACTAACGACACGTTATCTGCCTTGCCATAGGTAAAGGTAAAATCCTATCAGCGGAGGGGCTTATGGTGTGTTGCAGTGGTACGAGACTTTCTAGTTAACTTTTACGGTTGACCCGAAGTTGGTTCCTAAATCTCACTCTGAGGTGCGCATTAATGTGTATGTATATTTATAAAGCTGTACAAAATTTCATATTATAATTCTCAGAATGTTTCTTGATATCTCAGATCAATTGGTAATCTCTCCAACGGAGGTTTCGGTGGAAATGTCTAAACTCCCTCAGAGCATCACAGTGATCTCAGCATGTATGTCACCTGAGAACCAGCTGCTTCTTGCGGGGGAGACAGTTAACGCAGTTCGAAAGGCCACATCCCAAGCAACCGTCAAACACCTAACAGAGGATTTGAAGGCATTCGCTGAAATGCGTTTGGGAGGGTGTTGGCAAGTGATGATCGTCGAGGGATCCTACTGGATTACGCAGACATTTTTACCAAATATGTCATTCCAGTTCTCCCTAAATGATCAAGCATATTTGTTCTGGCAAACTTCCGAAGATGCAGTCCGAGTCAAGGTTCAATAACCAGATTTCATTTGTATGTTTACACATGTCTATCTGCGAACATTTTTTCTAATATAATGCAAACCATATAATTCGCGTAACTTCGTTCAACATTTCCTATCTGAACAACTCATGGTTGATACTGGGTAACTTGGTGCACTGGAATAAATCGCATGCCGATTATGTGCGCATGAAATTTCGAGTCACTATCTACTTGATATCGCTTGCCACATGCTCAGATTAAGTTGAATGCTTCTTGTATCTTTTGTCCAAATGACCGACCAGAAGCCTACAGGATGATCACTTTTAAGCGCTTAGCCATATCTCCGTGATGTTTTGTTCATGTTTGTTTATTAAGGATTGGACAGTTTGACCTTCTGTAGTGTTTACAACAGTTTGGAGTGTGGTCAGTAACAGTGGAACTCTGTACTCAGGTCTTTTGTTTGAATAATTTGGATACACTGGTTGTCACTGCTCTTTATGATTGTCGGTTCGAGTTCATTTAACAGTACCGTTTGTATAGGTGACCCAAGGAGCGTTTTTCTTAGAAAAACCAATCGCCAAAAGGGCAGGGTTTCTAATACGTTGTCCTGTTTGCATTAACCTGGCTTCACACTAAAAAAACACCGCTCTTTATGCCCACCATTTATCCCGTGATTTTGTCTGAGCTGACCAACGAAGTCGAACAAAACTCTGCCATGTTAGCCACCACACTCCTAGCGGACGTTGTTTTCTGTGTGCCAAAGTCAAATGGCAGGAAATTACATGCTTGCTTCCCAGGCAGACAATCATGTTATGGATTAGTAAAACAGACGTTTTGACCTTGAATGCATCACCAAGGTAACAACCAAAAGTGGCTATTCTGAGCTCACTTGTGATAATCGTTGCGGAAGAAAAGAGTGCAGATAATTCAATCAAAACTTATTGGGCGTTTGAACTCCAGTTTCTCCTTTAAGCGGGAATTTGTGGTTTTATGTGCTTTCTGCGCACAATACTGATAATCCACGGGGGAGAAAATGTTTGCAATGAAATTTGATTTAATAATAACTAAAGAACCATATTTCGATACACGTTAGTCCCCTAAGGATCACATGAGAAGTTGGAACCATGCTGCTGAACTGTGCGCAACCCACCACTTTTGAAATAAATCACCTAGTACCGTTCATTAAGGAACGAAAAGCTTATTCTGCTTTAAAGAGTTTGGTCCCAATCCCAACCTGGCTTGGGATTCGTCTTCTCCGGCATGATTATCGACAAAATTGAGAGGAATTTACCATTAGGCTCCTGGCAGAGAGTGGGCCGTGATAATTACAGCTCAAAAACGCTTCCCTTCACTACAAAATACTTACGAATAACATTGGACTACTTATTTTATCGGGTCACGTCAGCAGCAAGCGGAGGCCTAAAGTTTCTGGTGTGATAACTCCAGCGACAGCCAGTTGGAATCGCCGTTTGTCAGAGAAAAAATTTCCACAAGTTTCCTTTTGCATCATGAATGCCTGATGGACTCCACACGGATTCAGCGACATCCAACGTCGGTCTGAAAAATCGATCGAGATTAGCCCGATTTGTCCTTTGTCATAGATAAAAAGATGCTGGAGCTTTGATACTTTGCTGAATTTTTTTCAGATTGTGAACTGGCAAATTTGGTAAACCTCTGATCAGCCTAAGCTACATCGCTTTTACGAACTCTGAAGAATTTAAGCACGCAATCTTTGGTGGACATACTTTCGAGCTGCTATTTGCTACTGACCTTCAAGAACAGCACTTTGCTAGCAATATTCAATTTACTTCAGTCCATAAGAAAGGTTGGAACCGTAAAAAGTAAAATAAAAATAATACCAAACGCCGTAAGAAATAATTTCAATCAAGACAAATACTGAGATGTAGACATTATTTGGGAATAACAGTGCATGATGGGAACACTGGGCATCTTTTCCAATCGTTTAGTACCTGAAGCAAATAGTTATCTTTTTTCGGATGTATAGGATCCTACATCATAAACTATTTCGTCAAGGCTACTTTAAAAAAACAATATTGTGTGTATCAAACAGCCAAAAATTCCTCGCTACTTAAGAGTTAGTGGTTATTTCGCCGTCCATTCGGCTATTAATTTTGCACTTTGTTCCAAGTCGGGGTGCAACTGATCAGTTCGCCAAAATCCATCACATATTACGTCTATATGCCTGATGTACCAGTGGCTTACAGTCATGCGCGTTTGTGTAAGTCAGTGTCGTAGGAAAGCCGAGTACGCCTTAATCTTAACAATTAACTACTGTGTTTGAAATAACCGCAAAGCAAATGCAATCGTTTTGAACGCTGAGCTGCCGAGTTTAACATGGCCAGAAAGATTACAGTTGCACCGGTTCAGTTGAAGGTAACTCTGCTCGGGACCGTTTGGATCTGCTTACCTGACGAATAGTAAGCCTGTTTTAAAGATCTCCGAAGGAAGATCACTTATCGAATTTAGGAATTTGATGAAAAAGTGGGACCGACAAATGACTGCACATCATTTCAGTACTGCAGCGTGTTGGAAATTAGTAGGCGTATTTCGACAACCGTAATCGTAGCGTAACCTCCTAGAAGTATTATTATTACGAACAATTAAACTGGAAACTATGGCAGGTTGGTTGAAGAAGTGAAAGTCTTAACACATATTCGTAATCGTTTACTGAAAAAAATCAACAATTGCAATGCTGTGGGCCATTATCTGTGGTGTCCTGCGTTGGTAGTTGGGTGTTTGCTACCGTCGGAATTCCTCTGCGAATGTGCCTTTGTATCTAAGTACGTTTCAAAAACGTGTATCCATATTTGGACAAAAATTTGTATTGATGGCGCAACAGAAGAGGCCACCTATCTATCTGAAATTTACCACTTTGTAAGCTAGCAAGAAATGTCCTCGATTTGCATCTGAGAACAGTGGGGATCGACGAGACTGCATGAAGGTTTTTCGAGACTCTAATGCTGAGGCTAGCCGATAGCAAAGTATAGTGCAAACACGAAAGCCAGTGAATTCGAATACCAACATGTAGCTAAGCAGTTGCTGTAGGCACAACGGTACTAAAGCAAAAAAAGGAGGTTTGTTTTTTAAATAGAATGACACGTTGATATCCACCCTGATTCAAGTGACGAATTTGGCATTCCTCAAAAACGAGTCGACAAAAACGAGGCCAGAGAACAGCAGAAAAGATGATGTGAAGTGTTCCAGTAGTACGCCAACCGCCAATGTCAAACAAATCGTCATCGGCGTGAAAGAAATCTTTGAATAGAAACTCCAACACCTTCAACTGTCCGAAGATAAACTTTTGAAATGCTTATCAGTTGTGGAATATAGTTAGCTTGGGCGCGCTGATTGATTGTTGGTCTGTTCGCCGAGCTTGGCAGTTGGATCGACATCGTCAGTGCGGGGTTGAATGACGATGTCACCTCGATTGGTGATGAAACCTTTGCAATCCAACTGCCAAGCTCAGAGAACAGACCAACAATCAATGCTTATCAGGTCTGACTAACTTCTGGCAACCTGGCAACTACTAATCAATACTGTTCGACCGGCAACAAGACACTAAATCGAGCCACATAGCCCATGTGCCCCAGAAATATGGTGATCTGATTGGATGACATGCCTGCAGCCTCAAAAATGCACAAAACAGCTGCAAAACAGATGAGCAGCCAGACTGGATGACTTGCCTGGGAGTTGGGAGGTTCGGGACTTCACCCCCATCATGCAGGATATTTGAGAACACGTTATACCCGATTTTTCGGAGGCAAAGAGAAAGGAAGAGGAAGAGAAAGGAAGCCAACGGAAGACGTACATCTACATGGGAATCCGTTCCCTATGCGCAGTAAGCAAATTTATAGTACCAATTCCACTTAATCAACTGATTAGGGGCATTCTGGAGGACAACGTTCCTGAGGAACAGTTTGGATTTCGAAGCTATTGAATTTCGAGTGACTAAATTCTGTCACAGGCTGTGCGCTGAACTGATTGAAACGCATTTTAAACTGTTCGCGGGTTTGACCAACGCCTTTGACTCAATCCACTTCGGATCGCCTCATGGGAGCTTCGCTGCTTAGACAAATTAATCAACCACATCAAAGCCTTTAAAACCCAGATGAAAACCAGCATGCATAAAAACCTCAGACGATTTTACAATAGACACCAAAATGAAGTATTCCGTTATTCTTATTCCATAAATTTTCAGCCCTAGTGACAACCATCGGCGACGAGGCTGATGTAAGTTTGGCATAACATTTCAACAACGAATTCAAACGTGGCTCTGTATACATGGCCACACCGTATACAACGATTATGATCAGTGCACCATGCCTAACCTAAATTTTGCCAACCGAGCTTTGCATTCAGCTACTTACTGAAGTTGCGTGTACACATGTGGTAGTAGACACAGTCGAAAAGTTGGCCAGAAACGTCATCAAAAAAGCACGTGCCGAGACATTTTAAAATAATGGCTGAGCACAGTACAAGTTGTAGTGTATGGAATGTCAAATAATCGTTCACCAGGTATTTATCGGAAGCAGGACGTAGATTGATTTTACTGGAATTTATCAAGGAGATATATTTTCTGTGGTGCGTATGGTTTGCGAAACACTCCAACCAATTCCCCGTGATCCAATGAACAAGTTTCTGTGTATGTAAGTAAAGTGGCTAGCGCCTTTAAAAGCTATCAGACAGCATTCACCACCCCGATAAACAAGGATTAACTAACAAATTTCGGTTGTCATCAAGTCTGAACGTGACATCAGTGTGTTATCTCTATACAAGTTACAGGTGGACGGAACATCAGTCAGTTAAGTTTCGGTTTTGACCTTGTAATCAGATCAGAACTAGTGATTGGAGTAAATGGTTTGATAACGCACTGCATCGGTGAAAATTGTATCCATTAGGGTTCTAAATCAACTGATTTTTTTTACATCCTTGTCGACTAAGCATACAAGTAAACGGCCGCACTATTGAGTAACATTCTGTCTTGTAGTAAATTTTGGTAGCCCTACTGACATTTGTTTCTAACTGAAACAACAAACAAAATTGTGGATATCAACTACACTTCCGCGGATTTTTCACAACCGACATGGTTAACCACCCTTTCAGGGAGTCGACGTCCTAGAGATGGCATATCTAGGTGAGAAAATGAAAAGGACACCCTTGTAGACCAATTCACTTGAACAAATTTAACATCGGAAGCAAAGTAATGCCATAGCGATGAAAACCACTTCGGAGCTTCTCTCACCAACCTCAGAAAAATTCTTTCTCTGGTGCAGTTAGTCAGCTACCATCTCACTACCAAAATATAAATAACAACTGCACGCTCTGGGCATTCGGGTCATTGTTGGAGAGAATTTTCATCTGGATGGAATATTGGCAAGCGTTTGATTCACCACCCGGGGTTCCAAAACTTTTTCACATGGGTGCAGCCGGGTGGACTATTCCTTGAAGAGGACGTAATTCAAAAATCTTTACTATGGAAATCATATTGTTGTCCCAAGAAGAAGTAACGGTTACCAGTTCTAACTCATCTTTTACTTCGCATAAAACTCCGAGTTCACATTTTGGAAGTGGGTCTAAGTAAATAAGGACAACAGTTGTGAAGTACAGTTATATAGTCGGCCTTGATCCTGATAATGCATTGCTGTGTCAAACACATATCAATCGAACAACTGTTACTGAATCGTTTATCGGTGGTTTGGCATCCACTATGAAGTTAGGCCGTACCCAAATCCCGCGAAAAATATGGCGTGTCAGGACGGTTAGAAGTGCGTGAATCGGGCGAAAAATTATTCAACGCTCCTTCTGCTACTGTCAAAGTGCACGGTGTATTAGGTGGAGTATACTCATGAATCATAAATTATTACAGAGTAGCCAAAATGACCAAATTTTTCCAATTTTGCCGACAATTTGATACTAGGTTTAAAAATGATATGCAGCGAATGAGATAACTATTCGCCAAGGATAGCCGAGACACAATAGATGATCCCTATGGAAACCAAGACTCGCAATGCAAGGAACATTGGGTTCATTAGATAATAAATCCAACAAAGTCAAGGCCAAACTTGAAGGCAAAAAACTACTCACAAATGCCTGCAATACTACTGGATCTTCGTTTATTCATTCACAAGTGGAATACAGAATACCGCCTCATTCAACTATTGATTGTCTCCGAGATGATTTAACCACCCATAGTCTTCCGAGTAAAGCTGCAAGCCAGGACGCTAGTCGCAGGAACTTACGAAAAAAGGCTGGAGGAACTCATAAAATGATTTAATAGGTGACGACTAAATTAATAAACCGTATGAACATGAATCACAGCTATCAGGCTGAGTTGGTGAATGTGCTCAACTTATGACCAATCAGTTTCACGTTACCGATAAATCAGACATTAGCCAGCGAGCGAAACGTGCTTTTGGCTCAATGTAAACGTATAAAATGGTAAACCTCAATGCTAAGCTACCAAACAACTTTTAAAAAAATAACATCGTGCTGGGTAGAATGGAAGACTTAAAGCGGATAAGCCCTGTTCCCTTAGAAAAGGTGATCAAGATGTCTTCATTCTATAGTAGCAGAGAAACAAACAACTCTGAGATTCACTTGAGTCTCCCGTGAAAAACCAACTTGATTTGCAAACGAGTGAATTTTTCGCAACTCTGAGCAACATTTCGGAATGAGATGGCACTAACCTCAAGGGCCCTTTTATTTTTGAGAACCCTACTGGTTTCTCGAGCATATCACATCGACACCGTATCTTTAGCTAGATGATCCGTATAGGATTTGACAATAGGCTTGCTGCATCGATAGTTCGTACACACGTATTGTAGGGTTTCACATATGTGCGAATTAGATTAACTGGACGCTGGCCAGGTAGATGCGCTCAGTTGGGTTTCATGATGCTTTATCATTTCATGTCCCCCAACATCTCTGCAACAAAGGTTTGGAATGGAAATCAACACGGCAGATGAACTTGGATATTGTCTGTCCCGACCATTATAAAATGATAAACTTTCATTGCTGCTCTAGCACGTGGACAAAATCCCCTGTCGCTGAGTGGTGTTTGGAAGAAAATGGGCTGAAGCGTAACTGCGTGAACTTTAGCGGGAACTAGTCGTGCAACTGACAGAGAGCACGATATCATTCACCACGGGACCCCGAACCAGCCATGACTGGTACGCTCCAGCTTATTATCAATTTCGGGGACGATTACATGCCCGACTGCTTAACCCACAACTTCGCGTCAAAAAAAACTTCTAGGACCACTAAACTTGAGCTTACCTGAAAAAAAATTCCAGCCCTACAAGGTGCCCAAAACTGAAATCATTCACTTGATTCTGCGACATGAGGACTCATGTATTTCCAACTCAACCTCCCCTTTCTATTTCTCCTTCTTTAAACAGTATGTACTAGGGATTTTCACAATGCCTTTGCACGTGACTTCTGATATATCGATTTGTAGTGTAGTAGCCAAGAGAAGCAGACACAGAAAACAAGATTTCTTCATAGTCTTTGTTCTTCCCATGAGTCCCATGGTTACCGTCAACCGTCTTAGAGATCCAACTGCTAGATCATAGTACAGTTCGTTAGGCTGTCCTTCAGACGGTTGACACGCTATATTTAAAAAGCCTGAAAGGTTGTGTTTCACAAACCAAATAACAATGCTCTCACATTTGCGTTACACACAAATTCCTTGCCATTCAAAGAAATTCTTTTGTGATTCCTTAGAAAATGTCTATTGTCAAATGCTGCTACTGACCTGAAAGTGATAACACTGAGTCTTATCACAGGATTACGCAGTTTCCGAGGTATCTTAACTGATAAAAATAACTCGTTATGTTGTTTCGAGGCCTTAAAATAGCAAAGAGGGTTGAAACTTCTCAAATAGTAAAGGGCGATTGGAATGTGCACTGTTCAAGATCCACGGCAACAGTCATCCAAACTCCATTGTTCATACATTTTCAGCCGAAAAATGCATACAAGAATCTACTAAAGCAACACGTTTCATAGCAATTCCGCTTCCATGAATTTCCTTCCTCGTGCTTTGTGAAGATACAGTATCGGCTTGCTGTGGTTTATATCAAGAAGAGAGTGAGCTGCTGATCAATGACGTCGAGAATGTTCTGATATCTTTGCGGGCCTGCAGAAACCGAATCGGTGCAGCTTGTTACGGATGTCTACGTGTTTCTCATCAGTCAGACTTTGTCAAAAATAAGTGAAACCATAATGTACTGTTGACCGGCCGTTGTATCGAACCAAATGTTATGATCTACAAAATGTTTTTTCTCAATAAAGCCGTGGGAAGTCCCACAAACCTCATTGATTAGTGTGGTACATACAGCAAATCTCTGACACTAGTTTTGTTCCCTAGGCAACCTCAACTGTGAGACATCATTTTGGAGTGTTTCCTAGCAGAATCAGACATGAAAAACTGTCCCCAGACAAGTGGTTTAACAAGTTTAGACAGTGTTTCAGTGATAGGTGAATTTTATGAATGTGATTTGATGGAAAAAAACGTTTCGAAGTCATCTTTGGGCAAGTCAATTTAAATTGGTGCGAAGAGTTTGAAAGCACTGTAAAGTAAAGCGTTGTGTGAGAACAAACGCTGAGTGAATGAATAGAGGCAGTAACTTTCCACAGCATCAGTACATAAGGAAACTTCAATAATGGCACAAACGGCAGACACGTTGTAACTCAGAGGGTACAGAGCCACTAATGTGGTAAAACTATGACCTATATGTCGGCAGGTGTGCGCCATATGAGAAAAATATAATCAAAGAGGCGAAACTGGAAAGAGCTTTCAGCAACATGGGAAAAGTGCATCCAGAATGACCCTTTCGTAATGACCACCTGCCAACACCGTTCGTAGTGTTCGTCCAAATGCACTTTTAATCGTCTGGCCACTTCGCTCATTGACAAGCCTTCGGGATCTTTCATGAGTGCACGCGCCTCGTTGCTAATATTGATTCGACTGCCGAGAGGCATGCTGGATGCGAGTTCTTCCACGTCCGGGCCAAGCCGAAACTGCCCTTCCTTTGTTGCTATTGTGGACCGACGTTCGTTTAGTCTTTTGCAGAATAAAAGGAACTGCAATTTAATTTTGCTCATTGGCACACAGGAATGATTGGTCTAAGTTTCATTTATCTTGAAATGTTAATCGGTTTGCTTTAGAAAGTGAATGCCAGCCAAATATTCAATTAACTATTAAGCACAGCAATAATTTGGTGATCATCTTAAATGCTAGCTGATTACAGCGCTCCGTAATATGGGAGTCTATATGCTCAAGAATTGAATGCGCTGGAGAAAATCCACCAAAACTCAGGAAGGGTGAAGATCTGTACAAATCCTGATTGCTATAAAAGAGAACGCTCTTCGTGCTAGCGAAGGTATTACATGGCATGCCAGCTAACACTGCCGAATCCCTCGGATACATGCAGGTATGGAGACTGCGCCAGGATATAAATTACGATGTATGGTTTACGTCTTGAGGGAACACAAATCTCAGCACTATTGCTCCACTGAATACGAGCCATCCTCACGGAGGACTATCGAACTTCTCAGATCAGCGTGTGCCTAAGTTCAGCAGCGAGCAAAGTGTTTCTCAACTTTTTTTGCTTGGGCCTCAAGTTCTGCAGTAGCCACGCTTCATTCCTTCAGATGTGCGCAAAAAAGAGTCACATAAAGTCTGAATCATGTTCCTGATGTTCGATTCCAGCATCCGGTTCATTTCCTATACATGGTTATGGGACTAGAAGTCAAACATTCCCCCACTAACAAACTCCGTCCACGGCCACAAGGTGATCTTAGGCTGGTCGGGGAATTCAAGGTATTGACACACACTACAACCTTAACAGCAAAATAAAAATCCATAAAATCTTCAATTATAGTTAGCTGTTTACGTAAGAATAAGCAGATCATCTTCACATAATAGACTTACACCTCATGCACTCTGAGTCCCAGAACGTCACAAAACCTCTCAAGGGTGATATTCCCGTCTTCGTCGGCATCGAAAAGTTTACTCCAACGCTGTGGTACAATGTCACACGGCTTTTGACGAAAGCAACCTATTTAGCTCGGAGAATAACTAGTGGGGCAGCCAGCTACAAAACTGAAGAGGAACGTGCTACTAAAAACAGCTAGTCGGTCCAATGCACCTCAGGAGGTTCAGAAGAATACTCTTGACGTTTCATTTTCCTGTTAAGATTTCAGGATTCTAAACATGGCACGCTAAACCTTAATGCTTATTTGTGTATTCTAAGCTACAAATTTCCAAATTTCCGGTAAGATTATCTCGTCCCCGGTTCAACAATCTAGGAGGTTTCAAATACGCACTTTGAGAACAGAAGAGCCTGCCGAACTGAAATCTCGTGATACCTGCGGGCAGCATCTTTGCCTCACGCGTACGCATGATCCAAGATTTTGGGACATTTGACAACAATTCACTGGACACAATTAATTGCAAAAAATTCACCCAATCAACTGAATCCCCATAATTGTTTTGTCGCCCAGGTACCAAGCACACCAATGCAGAACAGAGGGCACACATCAGTATTCTAGCTATTGCTGTTTTTTATTCAGCTTTTGGTCTCAACCGTTTGCCTTAAAGACCCAAATGCAAGCGCTACCGTCGATGGAATACTCATATTTTGTCACTGGCTACTGAGTTTAATTCAGTTAATTCACAAATTCAGCATTATGACCGTGGAAAACCAGTATGAGTCCCTTGGCATTTCCGGCATGCTGATGCGTTATGCATCACTTTTCTAACCGAATATACTCTCAGGCTGTTTTTCATCGATAAAACGGCCAAACTGTAACCTCTTCAGAGAACTGTTTCCTAATTGTAGTTGTGGTCAATCAAAATTATATGTCAAATAGTCAACCATGACCTCTTAGAAAGTACTTCCATAAGTCTATTGTGGGAGGATACTGAACTGACACATTAGAACTACTGTCCAGTTACTCTGAATCAATCCCGTGGTTAAATTTAATAACTTTGTTGAAGCAGATGTGCGATTGGGGACTTCCGAAGTTTAACTGTCATAAAACGTTCATACGGAGTAATTCCAATTCAAATGGCTTTTCCATAAATTTGGTTCTTCAACTTATGGACCAGTTAACGGACTAACTGAAGCTGCTTTCCTTAAGGCGTAACAAGCACGGAAGATAGAAGGAACTTCAGAATCCGTCGGAACATACAGGTTGTTACATGTGTTCGCTTCGCACAGTCGTCTTCAAAGCCACATTTATCCCATGTAGCCCAAGCACGATTAGTATCCCTTCTACCATGAAAAAATTCTTTGCTAAAGCTTGAATGTTTAACACATGGGCTGACCTCAGTCAAAAAGATTCTTTCAAAATCATAAAAACCATATTTTACGTACACTACATAATTTAGTCATTGTTTTGTCTTTTGTGTCAATTGCTTTACATTTCCATTAGTGTGAGTCGGACTCTTCAATATACACAAACAAAACGTGTTTTTTGTCAATAATTCTCGAGTTCGGTGTCACAATTTTCGTGATATATTTTAGCACCTAGAAGCATTAGGCACTCGTTTGGTGACAATTTTTTTCTTTACTATGCGCAAAGCCAGATTTATGGAAAAAATTTAAAATTTTAACTGTAAAGAAATGTTGTCCTGCGTGGAAGTTAAACATGCCCTGGGTTTACCTTTCTCTGAAGTTCAGGGCCCCAGCTATTGCCTAGTGCATTTTCCAGGGGGTAATTACATCAGTTTCAGACATCATTTTCACACTTTGGCTTAAGTAGACTATACATCGGTCGCGGCACATCAGTCGTTGTAGGTATAAGCAAGGATATTTTTACTTAACTCAAAACAACCTACAAAGGTGACTTGCGGTGTAAGCACGTTCGGTTGTTTTAGGAGAACTTGTTTACTGCCCATCAGAACAGTATATTGTAGAAAATCTGTCAGTCGTAATTGAGATTACTGAAGTATTTAACTGCTTATACATCTTTAAGCCTCGTCAGCACATTTTAATTTCCTTTTCTATTTGAATGTGCTCCATGCCAATGAAGAGGCCTCAACTGTTTTTTTTCAGCAGAATTCCCAGAGTTCTTGTAAGTTAATATACCGTATACCTCATGCGGGGTCCGCTGCAACGAAACTGGGTTTAGCTACAGCTTTTCAAATCGCGGGATAACATTTTCGCTGGAGACAGTCACTTAAAGATTCTACTAACGAAAATGGTTTCATACACATGTATAAACCACCTGTTTTTAAGTCCGTAGAATAGGATTTGTCAAGTGTATATGCCAACAATCTCTTGCACCACTGGAGAGGATCTTACGCTACCTGCTTTGGGTACCTGATTTTCCTACTGATTTAAGTATGGATTTTAGTTACTGACCAACTTATACAAGTAGAACTCTCGCATGAAATTCCTTTACTTGTTTCCGGCCAATCGTCACACCATCTGTCGTATTAGATTGGGTTGAACCTTCATATATTGCTGAAGGGTTACTCTTTTTATGCATTGGTTTGGCATGACATTCGTTCGTAAAGCACTAGTCTATATGCAGTAGTCATTCCACTTTCCTCAGTATTCCATATTGCTTGCCGTGTGATTCGGTCTTACCTGCTTCAGGGTCACGCGATTACCAGGCCTGTGCTACTTTGTTTCTCGGTGACCAAATTAGGTCCAACTCATTTTTTTTTATCAATTTTCATGATTCAGAAATTAAACTGAGTACCCAAATGGACTATGAAGAAATCCCCAACAATGTCGTATCCACAAGAAATAGAACCATGCTTCATTAGTCCTCTTTTGGGCTGTCCAATTAATGGTAGACAGACCGCGGAGCACCGCGCAGTAAATACTTTACCAAAGGATCCCCATACAAACGGCGATGTCGGCTCTAAAGTCAAAGATATTTGCCGCATACTCTCATTTTACTTATAATTACGACGGCTGCGCAGGACGAACAGCACAACCGTACTGCATTTGTGCTGACATTTGGTACCATCCTCGCTGAAGCCATTTCATGGAAAAAATGTACCCACGATAATGTCAGGCGAGCACCATTGCAGCTGGAATGCGATCCAAGATGAATCCTTATTCGGCAACCGTTGAGTCTTTTGCAGTGCTCCCATTTTACCGAGTGAAACTGTGTTTCCCTCAATCCTCAACTGGTTTTCTCCGGTGATTATACATGAATCTACATATTTGTATTAAATGACGATACTTTAAGTGAACTCGCTAAAAATGTTTGTATTTATGATCAACACTTGTTTGGAAATTACGCCGGTAGCCTCAGTGAAACACGTGATCTCTTCATTGTGGGAGAAATGAGAATAACCTTGTTTAAGAGTTGTTTGCGCTAGCATGCTGCTTAGACTTTCCATAATAAGTAGTGTGCGAGTCTCCTCTAGCTTGTCTGAATAAATCCACTTAGCTGCTCTGGTCTACTTGATTTTGGGGTGCCTCAGTAGTTGATGTGCGAACTTACTGACCGCAAAGCTCGTGGTTCGAAACCAACCTCTGCATTTTGACTGTTCTCGTTCAGGCTTGGACAACCTGGAAATGTCACAGTCTCGGTATTTTCTTCCGGTTGAATGGCAGGTTTGCCACATCTGAACGATTTACAGTCAAGAACAGAATAGAAATTAACGTGGTGTGAAAATTCGTCTCCGTGACCCACTGAACCATAGTGGGTGGTGTCCGTGGAGCACTCACTGTTTCTAATACCAAGTTGTTCACTGGTCAGAGTCTGACCAAAACAGTCTCCTAGCCCCGAGTTTTGGGGGTAGAAAATGTGTAGCGGCTTGTTCTATAAAAAGGGTTGCGCACCTGCACTTCGCGCTTAAACTTCTTTCTTGTGGTAAGGTTTCTGAGCCAACGGCTTTGGTCGAGGATCCAAAAATTCCTTCTGCCTAGTTAGAGGTGCCCTGACTGTATCCCCGTCCAAGTACAATTGTGATACATGCAACCAACTATATTCACGTGCCATCTCGATCGTCGCGTGGTGTCACCAGCCGAATAACCTTACTTCCTACATGCACCAGAGGGATATTGGAAAACAGACCACCGCGGATGTTCCCCTCGTTCCTCTCCTTTCACAACCCTACATTCCATTGTTCCAGAGTTGAAAACGGATGTTATGCTGTGCACGAAGCTGATGATAACACGTCTGAAAAACCGTGCCTGTATTCACTTGAGTGGTTTGAGCGCTTCTTGTAAATTCCACTTTGTGTCTTCTAATTGAAAAAAGATGCGATTTACACTGTCGCAGCAGCTTGACACGTAGATAAGTTTGGTCTGATTGAAAACATCTAAGAGAGTTTACAGATAGCATTGAGATACACAGTTGAATGATCCTGGAGTTCCCAACGTAGGGTTCATCCACTACGTTTTCTTTCAACTGGCAGACACATGGTGTTTTACTCCGTTGAACCCACCGTAGTTTGCCCGAACGATGTCAACTTCGCGGTACACAAGCATTCACTGTATGGAACTGAAAACCTGGTGAAAGTGATTGTGTCACGCTATTCAACATCTCCATAAGGCCCAGATGCCTCGGATTCAATGGCTTCACTTGTGTCACGCTATTCAACATCTCCATAAGGTCCAGATGCCTCGAATTCAATGGCTTCACCATCTGAAGTAACCCATACCGTTCTCCAGTGCTGGCGATTCTACTCTGCTCTAATTAATGGTACGAATTAGTACTCACCAGGTGTAACATCACTCTGTTCTAAAACGGTGATAAAAAATGGGATGACTCATTATAGGGTGCGACGGACAACCATTCTAGCCGGAAACCGGTAGAACTATCAGTGTTCTTGCAAGCCTGTACGATGATCTTTTGTGCTAACTTACTTTTTTACATCCTAATCCTGCTCGTGTACGGCCATCAGTTCAAACACACTGATTGGTACTAGACATCACACTTGTTGGCGCGTCGAATGTTGGCGACCTGCCGTATTGATGGGTTCAGCAAGGAGTGACAACAACGGCCAAACAAGGGTGACACGAAAAAATCTTTTAAGCAGCAGCCTAGCAGAGTCATTCTTGCAAATAAACTCTATCTAAACTAGTGATGTTACATAATGTACCAACCATAACCACCTTCAACGAAGGACGTTATTAAATAAGGAGTTCAATTCGGTAAACGTTCAGCAAAGATTTTGTGGCGACCGTATTTGTGTAGAACTAAAACACCATAAAACAATTAAGATGAATTAAATGCATCAATGAGAGGAAACTGAAGCATCAATTGCTGATTAAAAGTAGTGAATTTTTAAATGATTCCTTGGTTAGCTCAAAATTAAATCGGTTGCACTATTTGCTTACCGCCTTATTTCATTCAAAAGCAAGCGAAAATGTACTTTGCTCAGTTGTGCCTAACAAAAAAACATTGAGGAGATTGTCAGGAATAAAACTGCTGGATGACGCAAAAAGGTTAACATAACTCCAAGCTTTACCCCTCCTTGATAAAATCCGACTAGAGTAGAATCGATGTTTGGTTTCGGTTAACTTAGCACACCACATTTTCCCGTCTCATTTATAAGCAAAGAACCTGTTACCATTCAGCTAAAGCGCCAGAATAGTCTGTGGTCTGGTTGTTCTGACATCTATACATTAAAAATAGCACAGCTACTGTATACCTAACTTCAGATTATCCCTTTAGTTAACTGCTTGACATCTGTGGATAGCACAACAGGTATGCTTTTGAGCTTCTCGTGTTTCGGTTAATCATTTTCTGCCTAACCTGTTAATGTTGTAGCCCCGTGGGAAAATTTAGTGGAAATGATAGAGTCTAAAGCCGATTCGTACCACTCTGCAAACCCCACCTGAATTAATTACTTCCGTCGTATGAACGCTTGAAATGTTTGCAAATATGGGTGGCTTTGACCATCTTGCAGCAGCAGTGCGTGCAAATATTGAACAGTATTCTTTGTAGATCATAACAAAATGCCTCAGAAAGCAGCAGGAAATAAATTTTCCCCGGGGAACCTACTTTAACCATGATTGGGTCCAAATGATGTTCTTCAGCATACATCTCCAAATCCTTGGTCGTTATTACTTCGTCATAATCTCTATCAATTTTGAAAAAGAGAACCAAAAAGTCATCCATTGATGCGCCGTTTTTCCTGCATTCGCCCATCCCGTTTGGTTATATTTATATCATTAGTCTATTATTTGATAAAGCGATCGATACCACATGTACTATAACAAGAAGTAGCTGGATCATAAAACGGAATGTGAAGTGGTACATACACCATGAGTGACCCAAACAAAACCGTTGATCTACACCGGCAAAATTATTTCCGGTAAACGCAAACGGATGCGCTGAGAGCACCACTGGTGCAAATCTGTTCCTCATTTTTATCTGGGTTGAAGCCGACACCGCGTGAGTAGACAGGAAGGCTCAGTAATACTGAAAATTCGTAATGTAAATCACGTGTTGGTATGATTACACATGATGGAAAAATCAATGCAGAAAGTGCGTTCAGAGTCCAAAACAAGGTGGGTGTGTTGAAAACCAGTAAGGAAACAAGTGTTCACGCATACGTCAAGATGTGTCACGGCATAAACGCTGGACATTTTGGCTAAAAAAACAGTTGTTTATCTTGACCTATCTGCAATAATTCTTGGGCTCGAAAACGATGGGTGTAAATCAGCATCCAGGACATAAACTCAGCAATTACTAAACGCTAAATACTTGCTGTCCTATCGTTTCCCTGAGAGCGCATGCATTTGATTTAAATGCAAACGATGTCGCAGTGATGGTGAGCAACCAGTGGTTGGCGCCGAGTCAAGGTGCTTGTTTTATATAAGCTCATAGATCTGATAAGATAGTCAGCTAGCAGGACTTTTCCTAAACACAGTTGGCTCGGTAGCAGTGCATCTTTTCTTAGTAGTACCGTGTTCCTTGCACATAAACACAGTAACTCATTCCTAGTTTTACCAAATAATGCATCTCCGTTGGTAATTCAGTCTGCAAAGGAGGATCTTCTGTAAATGTATGGACCTCGGCAATCGTAATCAACTTTTCCCGTTGACTTTTTATGACACCTGTTTGCCAAAAAATCCATCCACATCCTTTCACCAGTAACCGTAATTTCGTTCCCCGAGAACTGCTTTTACATATATCATAAAATAAAATGAGCATGAAAACCGAGGATACCTATTTGGTGCCTCCCGTCCCCCTTAACGAGCCTTTTGGGAACATTGCCACCAGTTAACACTAGATACTCAAGTTCTTTTTTAAAATCAAATCCTATCTGAAACACGTTTAATGTTACCTGTCCTGAACATGCTGGCCTATTCCGATAACTGAACATCTGCGAACCTTGGCCTAAATAATTTTACGCTATTTTCGTAGTATCTGTACTTTCTCTTAGAAGACTCTATAAGTAACCCACGCGATACTACTCAACTTCCAAAAGTTGTCTTCCATCTCAAAACAGAAAATACAGCCTAACAAGTGGAATTCATAAGAAGTTTTGGAATACAGTCAGCTTTATCTTATTGGGTTGAAAAAACTACAAATGATGTTGCCAGTCAATGAGTAGTTGAAATGAGCTTCGGAGAAGTGTCTCCTTCCAGGTGTTTAAGTAGAGAACTGTCTTACACGCTCGCACTTGCGGGGTCTTCGCTAGAATTTTACATGAACGGTGCATCATCACACTGAAGAAGCAAGAATTATCATTTCTTCATTTACTTGGGTTGAAGGATTCGTACAATTGCAACCATTCTCGTCCGGATGCCCCACCACGGCGCACTACTTCTGATGCGTCTATACCGAGGATGGAGAATATATGCGTTTCATGCTTACCAGAGCCCATCACCCGTGCCACCCTTATTGGACTTTAGACGCTTGAAGGCTGTTGGACAAACTTTGATCATTTACAGGAATAGCAGAATCCACGCTCATTCAAATGGCCAGGTCAGGAAAGTTACTGGGACCTTTAAGTGTCAGGCAAACGAATTATCACCTTTAATCTCGCAAGTAAAACGACTCAATGTCTTTTGATAATGAACCATTTGCAGTGCCGGGGCTCCGCTTCTGAATGAGCAAGATTAATTGCAGAACATTAATCATAGGTGGACACAGTTCATTCTATTTCCTAAAGCAACAACAGTTTATTTGGTTAGATTCATATAATTCCTTATAACAACTGCTGATAATGAAAATATGGCAGTGCAAGTTTTCTGCTTTTCCAAATCCGTTGAAAAATGATACGAATGAAAGCCAGCTCTGGCATTTCTAGTTCAATATGCAAAAAAAAAAACAATTTAATCATCTGCTTACTGATAAGTAGTGTTGGTGTATCTGCATCCATAATGAAGCGTATTTTCTCGGATAGATTTTTTTCTTGTACTGTAGCTTCAGCTAGTAATTCACTGTCGAGTCATGAAAATGAGTAAATTTGGTAGGTATTACTAACTCTAGATGTGATTGAACTGAAACTTCCTCCTCCAGATTGATTATTCCGTAAAATTCCAGTCAGAATTCTCGTGGTATTCCTGAATTCCCTTACCAGTAATTCCCGTCCACTTTGAATGGTTGCTTCCCACGGAGACTGGCTTTAGGTTTCTAGAAAAAATAGCAAAGCACAGCACTTAACTGAACATCGTATTGCATTAATATTCCACGCGGTATTTTCTGGCAGTTTCTCCAAAGACGAGCTCAGCACACAATGACAGACAAACTGTATATACAATCAGTCTAAGAGGTTACCGAATGCTCTCTACTAGGATTGGCTTCGTGCCAGGCTCTGTGAATCTCCAAACACGTGTGAAGGAACTCCCGCAGACCCCAGACAGAAGCAATGGATATATTGCGAGGCCCTATTTAACAGTAATTTCAGCATCTTGCTTTGCCACGTTACGGCTTATCCCCATCAAGCCTTCCACCAACGTATTCTATGAGGGTGAATGTATATTGCTTTGAAGGAGTTGTTTGTCCATACAACGTGCACGGCTCAGTCGCCCCAACTATCGACTTACCCGGCGGCTCCGTCAAATTGTTACTTATCGACTACCCACAGATGACCCACACGCCTTGGAACGACACACTTTATTACTGACTTAGGCCCGTGGTATCAAAGCCAATTATGCATTACAGTAGAATGGTGCACGATGAAGATTTACTCGACTGACGGAGCATTTTAAAAGTTGCGTGCCTGAAACACACAGGACTAGAGCACCAGACAAAACTGGTGGCAGATTAGTAACAATCTTTTAAGGCTGACATTCGAAAAGACTCTGGTAGGCACCTCCCGTAAAAATGTAGTATTGCTGCACCCACAACGGCATTGCAGATACCACTCTTCAAGACCAGATGTATGTCACTTCGACGTCGCGGGTTCCGTAGATTGACAACCGTTGCTATAGCCGTTTCGATTTTCATCAATTCATTTAGAATGATGCAGCTTTCCATTTACGCGAGTTGTCATGTATAAACAATCACAAGAAAACTCGTTTCAGCTTTACGGTTCGACATACATCAAGTACTTACAAATATCAATCGTTAGACTTTACAATCATTCTTTTAGTTCACAGCAGTGACCTTCACTAGACAAACGTCATCGGTTTGTGGTTTATCTAGTGCTTGATAACCTCGGAGCAGCTCCATCACCACTTGCATTTTAGCACGTAAAAGACTTATCCGATATGCCGTCATTAACAAAATCCGTAAGGAGGAAAATTAATAGGATTAGCTGAAACAAATTTGAACATTCGCAATAGTTCCACGGTGACCTTAGTTTAACCTGCTATGTCATGATATATGGCTTCGAATATGGACATATGCTTCAAGGAAATCAAAACCGAGACAAGGATTCCAACAGCCCGCCGCTACTGAGAAGCACACATGTCCAAGTTATTCTCTACTTTCGTTTTCGAGGGTCACTTAAATGTTCGGAACCGACGTAGTTGCGATTCTTACGTTCTGAAAGACGATATTTGGAGCACATCTCAAAGTCACTGATCCCAAGAAGTTATTATGAATAGTACTTCAGTAGAGTGATTAAACAAGGTCTATAAGGAAAGAATCAGATGAAGATATCTGAAGAAATTTGGTTTTACGCAGAGATATGTTCGTTTACTGAGATAGACCGTTTGGCTGCCGGGCAAACTGCACAGCTGAGTGAATAGACAAACTGTTAAATAAGGCAGCCTGATGCAAACATTACGTTGGTAAATCAGCTCTTCGTGGATTTTACAGGTGCGAAAATTCTAGTGCCAGTGAACCATTTCCAAGTGAATGATTTTGAACCAGACACCTTGAGTTGAAAAAGTACAAGTTTCATTGAATTTCTCTGTGCGTAGTGGAATAAAAAAGAAAAAAATTAGCTCTAAGATGCAGCCAGGTTTTACGTCGAAAGTACAAACCTTACCATAGGCGGCAAAAGCGCAATAACCATTCTAAAACTCATGAAGCATGTGAAGCACAGTTGCTTAACTCCGGACTTTACCCGAGGAAGCATGAACGTGACGTCAGCACACACAATACGTCTACAGCTCTCGATGTTCGTAAAATCCGACGCGGCATGTTGAATTGTGCAGCTCCCCACTCAAGAGAGCTAAACTCAAGAAGTGGACCTTCAACCTAGCAACTGCATCATGACTTGTTGCTTATTTACCTGACATCCTCATGTTTAGGACTGTCTAATACATTGTGCGTGACAAAAGACTTATCGTCGTGATTTGCATAGCTCTGGCGGTTGATCTCTGAGGATGCTTGTTCTGACGTTGTTCTTTTTTGATGTTATAGGTACGTGACGACGTTGAGTTGTTAGATAACTACGCAGAACTACTTTCTCCATCATTTTTCGAGTTATTAGCAAACGTAGGAGAGTGCCGTTTCAAGTTGACAACAAACTTACCTACGAACCTATGAGGTTAAGATAAACAAAATTCTCTCTTTGAGCATCAAAAACTGCGCTCTATATTGGGTCACATAAGTGACCAATTACGGTGGCTGGAGTCAACCAAGGTTCACTGGTTGCTACTTACACTAGATGTGTACATCGTGGAGTTACACGCCTTCAAATCTGCAGATAATAAGTTCACGACTCTCTCCTGAGCACGACTAACATGTCAACATTCTTGCTATAGAACCAATCAAACATTCATCCACCTTTTGAATGAAAGTGATTCTCATAAATGATGCATTTAACATCGGTCAGCAAAGTAGGTTTGTTTGCCAAAAATTCGCAATACAAATTATGAAGATTTAGGGCCTGTCTCGCTTGAAACCGGATATCTTTGTCGAAATCTATTTAATCAGCTGGAATCCACCTTTCAACCGATTCAATACCGTAGGCAGAGAGATGAGACGAAAGTTCTTGTCAGAGTTAATTCTGCACCGGGTGTATGTTGCGTGAACCCAAAGTGGTAACCAACAAAAGGAAAATGAATTGAACCATTTTTTTTTGCCTGCTCTGTGCACATAGTGATTGACTGTACCCAGCGATTTGTGTCAACATAGATTGCGAAGACGTTATTTTTCTGCATGCGAATGAACTGACGAAATTCAGTGCTCCAAACAGTATTTTGGAGGAGGAAATCTCCAATACTTCGGAAAACTATGTCGTAAACTGTGTCGCAATAGCCCAATGTTGTGCATTCCTGTTTATATGCAGATTTCGTGCGATAAAAATCACTTTGTAAGCAAACAACAAATCTCAGCAATTAGAACTCTGCAGTTAAACCACAAAAGCAGTTGGCTAATATGGTTTTGTCATATAATTATAACCATGAATTTGGGTAGAGTCTAGAGATTCCTGTATTTTCGAGAACCATAAGTAATGGTCAGGATCTTGTGGTACATCAGATATATTGCATAACTGGCAATCGGAAATTCTTTGCTTTTAACCATTTATTGACTGTGTTCATAGATGCTTTGTTTTATAGTTAATGACCGAAGTATTTCGCATTGGGTTTGGCTATTATAAATAGTCTTCTCTGCAGGATATCTCCATAACTGTCAAAATGGTCATATTAACTCCGACTGCTTCCCGCTGGTAGCAGGCTGCTACAGACGAATGTGGCAAAATGTCCACTCTATATCCATTTAACCGTTTGCGTTTGTTCTGCAAACTATATGGGTCAAAAGCACGACAAGAGAGCGGCTGTTTACAGTGCCTGGCAAGCTCTCATATAATAGAGTAGACAACAACAATGTAAGAAGCCACATTTGCGAAAGAGTGGTGCTGCACAATAAACATTATCGGCAAAAATGTTAAAACGGACTAATTTTGTCAAATGCTAAATGGAAGGAGACTCCAGATAGAGACGGCTCAAAATGTGAAGTCGGGAGCAATTCTCATGGAAACGGTACTGGAGCTTAAATCAAACAGTCAAACCAATTCGAATGGAACACTCATGCAAACAACGGATCATCGGGCCAAACTGCAGGAGTAAACCTATGATTAGCTGTTCAGACACAAGGACATTACTGCTGGCGACAAGAAAACAAAAAAGCTGAACCAACCAAGTAGACGCAAGCTAACTGTTGCGGATTAAGAAGAGAAAATCAGAGTACAGAAGGAAAGTACTAAAATCCAAGAGCATTGTGAAAACAATAGAACTGATGGAAGATAAACCACAGTGCAACATATTGTCACACAGACCCTCAGTTAGCCGACCAATTCAAGCGATATCAGGTACCACTTAATACTTATATAAACGCAGGCGGGTAAAGAGGAACCATCGAATGTCTTTGACTGGTGGAAAAAAATTTGAAATTTAATTGACAGATTCAGCAGTCATATCAACAACCACTTACAAACAGAAAACACATCCTATCCTCCGCGCTGTTACAGCAACATCTGGGATCGATTGCAGGTAACAGACGTGTAGCGAGGGGGAAATGACAAAAGTTCACCCACTGTAAATAGGATTTTATCACCAATAATGTAATTCTATTTGATAGATTCTATTTCGTAAACAGGACCTTATGGTAACTTAAAAAGCAATTGTTCTCAAGGATAATGAGCCTACTGGAACAACATAAAGAGGAGGTAATACAGATTTGACCGTGTGAGGGATAGCTAACCAGTGGGCAGATATGTGGCTACACGGGGGAACTCCGTCTAAGGCGGTATCATTAGTGAATCGGCTAAGTTCGTCTACCTCCCACCGCACGTAAATGACGAAACTGCTAGCAGTGAATGAAAGAATCCACGTATGAGTGTGCATGCCCCATGGAGTCTCCAGAATTTGTTTTGAAGACCGTGTGTAGTGTGCGTGATCAGCTGGAGTGTCAAAGGTTTATCGTGAATGATTGGCGTGTCCATGTGGTTGGCATAAAACTTACAGCCACATCGGACTCAATCAGAGGTAGTGCGCTTTTTACAACCAGTTCTTTGCCGAAAGTAACAAGAAACGACATAATCTTATCTCTGATTTTGTGAATCGCTTCACTAAGAAAACAACCCAATGTGCGCCAGGGGAAATTCAGACATCACTGCGGTAAGCTTGCTTTGCAAATAATTGGTCATATATTCTCCATCGATTGAGTAAAACTTGTACATTCAAAATCTAAATGATGCACTATCATTTGAATTAACAAATGCTGTATACACCTGTGTAGCTTTGGTACGAATGCCATCACCTTCCATTCTAGAAAACCGGTCCCTTGGCCTTCACAACAGTCCATTGTGCACAAAAGTCTGGGAATTTCTTGTGTGTCAGTCAAGGAAGATTTACTGAAACTGATACACTAACTCTTCGATATTTCATGAGGTGTCTTGAAAGGATGGGATTCTAGAAGGGAGCTGTTTTGTTCTTAATTGATGGTTAGGTCGTTTAGATTTATTATCAAACTTATAGCATCTGAACATGCAGCAAATGTTTGTGGTTTACGAGGCGGTTCCTGCTGTTTTTACTACTAGCAGGTGAGCTTACAAATTAAAGTCCACTGGTAGGATTGGCGACATTTGTCGGAAATATTTTGCCTTTCTGGCCGTTTGCTCCGGGAGATATGCAAGGAAATTGCAAGTTTCTGAAAACAATACAATGCTGTTCTTCAACAGAATGACTCTAAATGAAGTACAACCCCAAAAAAGTGCATAATGTCTCGGCCCAAAATTTCGTTTCATTGTGAATAAAGCACGATACCGAAAAACAGCCAACAAAATGCACTCAAGATAATGCGCTCAAAAAGCGATCGCTAAACGGTTCCGTCCCACATTTATTTTAGTCATAGGTTATCCACTACATCCCAAGACTGGTGTTTCCGAGACGAAATCAGCTTGGCCGCTCCGGTTAAATAGTGTCCTCTCTGCATGTGACGTTTCCCTGAAAACGCACTTTTTAGCCATACAACTTCGATAAGAATAACCGGTTTTCTTTTAAAAAAATCGTCGATCTGAACGTCCATAACGCTATCAGTGTCACTGAACTAAAAACGAGGAAGTGGTTGTGAGTGAAACTTTCACAGTCCTACTATTGGCCACAAGAACTGTCCAGCTTACTCGAACAACATTGTTTGAAATTCACGCTTATGCGTACAGGTTTTTCTAGAGTTGACTTGATACTCTCGTAACCAGGATCAAATACTATTTCTTTGGAGTTTGCAACAGTTTACAAATTTCACAGTGCACATTGAGTACAAGCTTGTAGGAAAAATATTTAGTGAAATGCATGCATTTCTAGTCTAAAAAGTGTGAACTCTTAGAGTTTAAGAGTCTAATCTAAGGAGCCTGTGTGCTCGGCGCCTGGCCAAAGTGAGAAACTATATCATTTCACAAGTATCGTCATAATCACCCAACAAATTAATTGATGACAAAGAGGAAAGTTCTGTTTTCGTATTTGTTCTGCACGGCGAAAAATCAAGTTTTATCTCTGGCGAATTAGCGCAACGATAACGTTTTTGTTTATTTATATCACTTCTTGTTTACCTCATCCGTATGGCTTGGAACTGTGTGCGTCCAACGGGGATGCGCTTCCAGGTGAGCGCAATTTAGCCCAACTCTTGGGTGCACACTTTCCAGGGACAACAAGACAATAGTATGTGAATAACTAAAGACCTTCTGCATAAAACAGCCCGCATAAGCCACATAGGGTGAAAGCTAAAATATTATAAGGCGATGAGGCCGGAACCAGTGACATGTACTCTGTCAATTCTTCACTGTGTGCTCGGTCCACCTATGGAAACGTTCCACTGAAGGAACTACGCACTTACCGATATCGTCCGCTTTTTTTCATTTTTGGGTCGATGCCCAACGTTTTCAGATAGATGTCTCAGACTGAAATAGAATTTGAGAAATTCCAAGGGAATGCTGGGGCAGTGTTTTGTTCCACACAAGCCGAGAGTGGTGGAGGAGGACAAACTAGCGCAAATTTTAGGAGAAAGAGGGTTAGTCGAAAAGACTGAATGCTAGAAGGCGGCGAAAAGCCGATGGCTCCATGTAGAGGAAGCTGTTGGGAACAGAATTCCATCCAACGCAGACGTGCATAAGAACTCTCCGATAATTCTGTACATCATGGACTAACCATGATGTGTGTAGTTTTTTTGGAGCGGATACAAGAAGTCATACTGTCCCAGAAGAAAGAAGCAAAAGGACTTAGATTGGTGAGTTTTAATTACTAATATAATCACAATCGATACACCATTCTAAATTGGATTCTAACTGATGACGTTCACGTTTAGCTTGGTGTCTTCCACACAAGGTAGGTGTATTTGCGCAGTTGGAAGAAAAGTGAGGTCTTCGGCTCGTAAGAGAAACTGCACCAGCTGGATCCTTTTGTTATCACCACATGCCACATTCGTCCGTATTGACGGTCGAGAAATTGCTTCAGTTGTTTGCTTACCAGATTCTCATCAAAGGGTTCATTGCGCGTCAGTCGCATCACCTCATTGACAATATCAACCTGTTGGTCCAAAGGCAGAGTTGCAGTAATAACGTCAACCTCGCGTGGCAGTGAAGGACCACGACTAGCTCGAACCATATTTGCGTTGTAAGCCCGGCTGGAAATAAGAAATTAAGGGGAAGAGGTCTATAAACTAGCACTGATATTTTTCCTGGATTTTGATTCTCAAAATATTGATATTTATGATGAGCTATCAAAGAGAATATATCCACGTACGGGCCTATTAGTTTCATTCACTAACTGTATCATTTAGCGTATCGTTGACACAAACACCGCATCACCACTTCTATATATAACTTATTTTTACGCGAAATTTTCCCTTAAACCGTTGAATTTAGCAAAAAAATCCATCAATATTAGATACAATTTATTGTCTACATGGTTTCACCTTGACTTTGTTTTCCAAAAAATACGCTGCTACGAACACTACCGCTTAACTTCACTTGGTTATTATTGTAGAAATTATGTGGCTAGTAAACCTAGACTCCCTTCGACACTTTAACTGAACGGGCCGACCCATAGCTGCGATACTACTTGCACAACTTTTGTTCTGAAAGCCTAGTAACACGGTGCCAGCTCAATCTCGATGCCCACACCACATTGTTGCTTTATCACGTGGTTGAACGCCAAGGTGGATCGGGTTTGCATGCAATATATATCAGTGTCACTACGTCATCTGCTGTCATTTTTGGTGTCTTGCTGATTTGGATAGCTGCAGAGGCTGTGCACGTACACTAAGCATTCTATTGGGATAGAGCCATTCGTTTCTGATACCGATGGTTGTAGATTTCGGTTAATTTGGATTTTTGATCCTCCGAATCACTTCACCAGCAGCTTCCACCGAACTGATGAAAATAAACAGGTGATTTTGTGTAGCAACAAATAATAACTGATGCAGATTGCCAGACCCAGTTGAAACTAAGCCGGAGTTTTGATATTGGTCCTTAAGAAGACACCCGTTTATATAAAGCACGGCTTTTTGTTTTCTTTTAGAGAAAAACAAGCGTGCTGAGACCCTTGTGTACATATCATGGCTCACAACAAATATTTCGCAGCGTGATGCTGGCCCGACCTTTCCTGCAGTTGAATCTTGGATATGGTTTAGAGGGGTTTAGCAAAATAACATTATCAAAAGAAAACCCATGGTACTAATTGTAGTGTTGAGTATGTTGGCCCCTTTACGAAACCAGACTGTCATTGCAGCTTCTAGCTGTGAAAATCGTAATAAACTTAATGGTCTGTAAACGTTATCATTATTAACCGGACTATATAAAATTACCATTACTATAGTTTACTGTGAACAAAGCTGGCGTCCGTCAATGTTCGCTTAAGCTAAGCAGGAAAAATGGTTGCACTCCGCCAAATTAGGTAATGTTTAGAGGTTTTTGGACATCTCCAAATGCTTCTCAGTTACCAGTAACTGTCGTATTACTTTGATTTACCCTATAACGGGATGGTAAAAATTCCTTTATCTTTCGCACACAAGCGCGCAGCTATTTGAGCAGACGGTTTCCTATTTATTACTAATTAATTTAGAGATTGTGCTATCTCATCAGCAGCCGCCAAGTGATCAATATTTTTATAGACGTTCTGCTATTGAATACGCTGAATAGTAGCTCTTCCTTCCTGTGTACATAGACCTAAAAACGTCGCTTATGTATGTATTCGGGACTTCCTAGCATTAGAGGACAAGCCTATGACCGTCCACCCAAAAAAGCTGTCGCATCTATATTGTCACCGTTCTTTTTCACTCCACCATAGTTCCCGAAAAATGGTGGATTGCGCTCGTGAACTCAAACCGCGTACAAATTTTCGAAAACCTAATCATTAGCGGACACAACTACAATCATGAGTCTCACTCCGTTTGCAGACTGATTGCCGCAATACGTGTAGCTGCATTCTGATCGAAAATCAGCTGAAATGTCAGTCAAGACTCCGTCGATCTTCGAGTTAACCTGAACTTTCATGTGCTCGCATTGGTCAAAACCACCAGTCAGAAGAGCTCACTTTTGGCTAAACCAACTCGCATCAGAGGGTAAAAGCAGACACATTAGGACCATTGCTACCGATCACAAATGGTCGCCAGCCGGGTTAACCAGTGGCATGGCAAAGTAGGAATAGCAGTTTGGTCCGAATTGACAGAGCGCAACGTTTGCTGTCTATCTTCCATGTTTAGCTAATCAACCATTAGGTATGATCCCACGTTCTCTTACCCAGTCTGACTGACAGCGCGCTACGCTTTCGATTCGAGTTCATCTACGGTCAGGTGAAAAACGGCGTTATTTTGACGACACCAAGAGTGAGCGAAATCCCTATTACCGCACGTGCCGGCCGCCATGTACCCATCATTGACCGGCAAAGCCAATCGTGGTGGTGGTAATTGGATGGACAAAAACGCCCACCCATATTGCCCTTGTGGTCAATATTAGCCACCTCAAGAGAGGTAGATTTTCTCCAGTTAACGTTGCAATCCGATTCAATGTTACACTGCAACATTTGGAATTACCGAAAAGACCAGCTAAACATTTTTTAAGAAATCGGTCACAGTCAGGCAAATTTAGGTGACACTCAACGCCGTTCAACGCAAGAAATACAAAGTGCACACTACTTGGGTCATTTTTACGGAAGTATCCCTAGAGCCTTAGAGTCGAGTCAGCATGGAAGCAACGTTAGATTCGCGCGGTTCAGCTCCCTGATTACCAATATCAATTGTTGCATGAATGATCAAAACATTATCATCAAAACAGAGACGGTGCCACCTGAAAAAGCGCAATAAAGAGTCGCGCAAAAGAGCAGGGCTTTCAAATTTTCGCATGAATACCGAGCGTCTTCTGCGGAGCACCTGGTAAAATAACTGCGACATAATTGCAAGATTGTCTGAGCGTTTGTGATAAGCTATTCTGAATGTATTTCCGAAGTTCCGTTATAAGCAAACAGCTTTTTTGAGGTCCTTCTTCTTAGGAGATGCCGATCCGCACTATGCAGATACAATATATTGTTGCCATTAGGCAAAAAATTAATTGCCCATTATCTCCACACTTGTAGTTTATTATTTACCCAAAAAAGCTAGATACACTTTACTATGTTTGACTTGTAAATTAGCTTTCCATGTAGAAAAGCTGTATCTTTGACAGACGTCTCATTTATTGGGAATCCATCCCAAATCTGTTTAGAGCACAGTGTCTAATACGGATGAATTATGTTCAGAGGCGCATTTTTCGTACTATGGAGTTACCTTCATTGATTTTGATGGGCCAACCCCGTATAACTGGAGATCCTAGTATTTGCCAATCGTGATTTTGTATTTGCACTTTTATCTAGGCATGAATAATCAATACTCGACTTAGTCGCTGTTTTTAACACTCTCCTTACCTGGCTACCAAAAAGCTATGGTTATCAATAAGTTATTACGTTAGTACACAAATGTTTTCCAACCTGGGTGAAAAGAGCATTCAATTTCTTGAAGAACCCCGGGTGCGTGACATCCTTTCTCTTGCAAGATAAATCCACCTAAGGTCTGGCTATTGCTGAAAAACATCCTCTTGAGAATTTTGATGATTTGATCATTCTGGGAGTAGTGCAATCTCCAGCCAAACTGTCATGAAGCAGAGAAATTTTAGCTTGTCACAAGGATTAAAAAGAGTTCAGATCAGTTGGTTTGAGTACACCAGATTAAACAGTTTACTGTGCCTATATAGTGCTGAAACATTGAGTAATCGGTTTATTCCGCAATCCCTCTAACATGGAAGAGAGGAACAAAAAAATGGAGGTGAAATTTACCGACATTTAGGGTTTCAGGAATTGTATAGACATTGTCCATCTTAATTTAAGGGATACCAAGAAAGCCAGGAATTAGTGTTTACGATAATGGATGCGAACCAAAGATAACACAAAAGCGAAAGTTCTGGAAAAGGCAGTTTTTGAGATAGCACGCATTCAAGCGACATCTCAGCAGTGGTGAAGTTACTATGCGTCATGATGGTCAGTTGTTCCTTCATGAGATTGAGTTCATCCTATTAATTTTACTGCCCTTTATTTAGATATCTATAAGTTAACCTTGGCCTCTTGTAGATGCTTGCTTGCTACGACTACAAAATCGGTGGACAAAGCACCGTCACTTCGGTGTCCTTGTCATAACATTTAACTCCAGAAAAATGTCGCGCAGATTCTTCGTTCGCACAATTTAGTCGAGTAATCTGACAGAAAATTACGCCCAAAAATGAGTCTTGGATTAACGAATGGATTCGGATTACCTGAAAAACTATAAAGATGAGTCTCACTTTTTCCAAATTCAAGAGACAGTTTGGCTACAGAATCCAGATCACTTGAGTTTTAAAACCTCTCTGTAAACATACTCACTGTGCGGATGCCAAAATATATGCGTGGCTCAATCAAGATCATTTGGGATATATGTACTTGCTATCGTACCTGAATTCCATAAACAATCAAGTAAATTCCTATCTGCATTACGTAATGGTGGAACACTGTCCATAGGTGGTCGTTCACTAAATTTTGCTAAGTTTACTAAATTTTACGATAATCTGAATGTAATGGCTTCCAGTTCAGTGACTTTGCCACTGACGATTCTCATACTGTCTTTCCTATCTCACAGTTTCCAAAGTATTTGTTTGTACATTTGTTTCGTTTTATATTTCAGACCATCGCTTTCCATTGACTATTATGTCGTGATCTAATATAAAACCACTTTCTCAAATTATACCTCTCCACAAACATTTTGGCTTGCCTGCGGAATAACCCTGTTGCTTTGTTTAAGCTCAGAAGTGGACAAATTACATTAATAGAACCAAATTTAATATATCTTCTTTCAGTTCATACATGATTCAAATGCCTGGCTTTGCGAGCATCACTGGTGGTGTTGTATCACACGTTCTTCGCAAAGGCAATGACGCTAAGATTCTTGAATAGGAAATTTACTTTGAATTGTTTGGACATTCTTCTGTAAGTAGTTTATGATATCATCCCCGTGTCTGAGTTTGGACTTGACTCAATACTCTGCGTCTGTAGAGACTGATGAGTTTCAACTAACTGTTTGCCTGAACCAGGCAAATATGACTGCTCAATGAAATATTATTTGTTTCAGATCATTAGTTTATCTAGTGGCTCCTGTGCTTCATAATGTTCAAGTCGTTCTTGTCCGGGCATAGTTTATGACAGAGCTTAGTACTGAGTCCTTGAGCAATCTGCACGAACAAGTCCACAATGAATTTTTGTATGCACTTTTTATCGAGAAAAACATTGGTGTTCGATGAGACCAGATTTTGCACCCTCCTGTTGGAGGCTTACAATTCGAAAAGAGGTCGAAGAAGGCTGAAGATATATAGTGTCCTCAGCTGGCATTTTTCAGAGAGGACAGGCAGTGAGGATAACCGTGAAATGGTGTGATACATTTAGGCAAATCTGGATTAACTGTATCGAGGACGTGTACCGAAAAGTGAAAACACAGTTCTAGTAATTCTCAACCCCCACAGGCGCAACCGAGAAACAGTGTGCAATGTAGTCACGACCGTTGATTGGGAGATCTGATGTGATTTGGGGAGAGACGAAAACGAATCGGTGCTGACTGCTGACTGACAATCATTGATCTGCCGAATGTTAGAAATGTTTTGAGTCGGACACAAGAGAAGAGTGAACTACAAATGAGTCCCTCTAAATCAAAACAGTAAAACAACAAACGAATCTAAAATCAAGAATATGTTGAGTAGTAAATACCGTACCAATAACCTATCTCAGTTTTGTAGTACCGTGTTTGATGGGTATAGGATATATATGCACATAACACACGTTAAGTATGACGAATAAACTGGATTTTTCCCCACACACAAGTGGCCCAGAGAGGCTAAGCTTCACCTTTCTAGTCTTGTAGCTTAACAAAACTAGCAAAAAAATCATCTCCAAGTGTTCTTTGCGAAGTCGTTCGATTATCCATGTAATGGGCAGAAATGGGTTGATGAAAAGAACGTCAACTCACGCTTCAGAGGGACGAATTCCAAGCGTCTTGCAAAATTCATCCAGTGTAATCACTCCGGAATCGTCGGCGTCGAATAAAACTTGCCATCGCTAACAGAATAAAAAAGAAAGTACATCTCACCGCATTGTGACCACTGAGTAGAAAAAGGAATCCCTATCTTCATCATCTTACCAACCGATTGTGCAGTGAACAAGTCAAATGTTAATACAGTTTGGCACTTTTGCACACACAGTTGGAGCTCTCCCATTTGAGAGACTCAGTAGTATGCTACTGTACTAAGTATCACAACGCAGTAAAATTGTCACTGTTTTCTTTAATAACATGGTTAGGCTTGTGAGAAATACATTTAACATCGTAACTGATACAATCTAGCTGGATTCGTCTGGTATTCTTAGCTGCATCGTATCAGACACGAGGTAAGCTGGAGTAAGTTGGATAGAGGCCGATGTGAGGAGTTTACATATTGCGATATCATGAATCTACCCACTTACCTTAATCATTGACGGATCAATATTATTTCGCCTCACATAGTCTTGCAGCTCCCGTATAGTGATCCTCTCTGTGTGGTCCGTGTCAATGCTAAAAAAGGCTTCTAAGAATGGCTCCATTGTTCGACTAGAAGTGAATTCAACAGAACTGTCGAGCTCCAACCGGGCTACACGTATAAGTAACCTTTAGCTTAATCGATTTAACTAACATTCCCCGAGCCAGATGTTAAAAAAAAACGAGTAGAGCAGAAGCGTGTGTAATGTACCGTTTCGTTTCACGACTAGGCGTTATCCTGTTAATCACCTAAACATATCATACATTTTCGTTGCGCGTTGCATCACGAGATGGAATTCCTGTTCAGATCGATTCGCCGGAGCTTAAGGCCTGGTAGAAACAGGCAGGGGTGATCAAGCATGTTTTTATTGCTCTAATTGTAGCTGACATGCTCCACATCTCTCATTATGTGCCAGTGGTGATTATCGCACCATAGCCAAACGAGTGATCTGACTGCATCTCTTTGGAAAGTAGTATAAACTCAGCCCACTGGTTTGTTTCAACATGAAATGTGAACCGTTTATGCCAGATCAGCCATGTTAAAGAGTAGAAAATACCAAAAAATCTACAATTAACCCTGACAATCCCAACTGCTAGATCAAATCTGAAAAATATGTAATAGTTCACTCGATCCCCTATATATAAAACTTGCCTGTTATCTAGCTGTTGATATTGGTTCATTCCTTCAACTTCAATGGCGGTGTTTCGTTCAGGAAGTGGTATATCACTAATGTAGCCTAGAAATTTCGGTTCTCAATATCTTATTCGTTTTTGGAATCATTTGATATTCTGTACACAGTCATCTCGAGCTGTGTGTGCATCCTTCTTCTGTTTTGAACCGTTCAGTTGCATAAAACGTAAGGTCATTCAGCTAGGGTTAGGTGTTTGGCATGGTTTACTGTTTCTTGTCGTCAGTGGCCACCTACACAAAGGCACTGAGGCCTAGTGAGACAAAAACGGATTGTGAGCTGAAATTTCCTAAATTTTTACTTGGAACCTCAAGGCAGCTGTAGAAAAATGGCACCTACTGAAGAATGTTTCATCCCGAACCTCGTAAAGTCCTAGTAGAGAATTCATTTCTCATTGCTGCTTTGACGTGCGTGCACCACGCCTCATCAGGGTTGGTAACTGTGGATGACCAAAAAGCAATGTCGTTTGCTCAATACACCGCACTTCGAATATGCTAGCAGTAACAAGCGTGCTGAGCTTGATGTTACACTATATGGGACGAGAGACCTCATTACATACACCTGTGTTCTGGTGACGCTGTTGATACTCTAATTACCATAATCTCAACATATTAGCTTGGCATCATTTACCCCACAAACGCCGGTAAACAATCTTCTCGGGGTGAGATTCATTCAAGTAAACGGTCAGCCTTATTAAAGTAACCGATTGTGCCATGCCAACATTCCTGTTTATCACCAAATGACTCATAAAAATGAATATATATCTGCGACCTCTCTGTGTGATTCGAATGAATGCGCTGAGTTTCTTCTCCTTTTGGCTGAATGTCATTCAACCTCCCACTTATTTCTCCTGAAGTGATCAGCTGACTGTGTGGCATCATTGTGGAAATATCTGAGTGGCACCACTGAAACGGTAAAGGATGATCTGGATTGGGCCTATGTTCTTATTTTGTGTGTGTGACTAACCTTCTCCCGGGTACCCGGAGTACTATTTCCGTTAGCCATGAAATAAAATCAGTTTAATGGGGATTCCGGGGAAAAAGAAGCCGCACTATTCTGAAAATCAACGGCTCCGGTAGTGACAAAAATGCCACGAAGAACTGGACAACCTACTGGACGGTGACAAAAACAAAAAATAGCCAGAAATGTTGTCAAAAATGTCTTTACCATAGTGGAAAAACACCATCCGCAAACAACAGACTGGCTTGGCCAGGGGTCCAACGTCAGTTTTGGTGGTCCCCGAGCGTTGGTCAAACTTAGCTCCCTTACTGAAACTACCTAATCTAACTAGTCTTCTAAGCTGAGCTGGAGTTCACAAACCTAGTGGTGTCAAAACTAAAGGAGCCGTCAGGAAAATTTGTTATTGCAGCTCCAAACAAAGCTGTTTGCATCCTTCCTGGAGTGACCTTATAGCTAAAAGCGCAAAGCCCTGTTGCTGCAGTTCAGACAACCTCGAAGCACCACGTACATTTAGAGTAAGCATATGCAGTTAGATTTCTAGGCTCAGTTTACTTACCGGCTGTTAAATTTCTTGGGCACATTCATCTGCACAGGGTGACATCATCTTTGTATCTTAAACTAAAAAGTTAAATTACATTTACCAACCATTGGGAGACATTGCTTCAGAGATAACCACGTTCGAATTCGCCATCCCAGTAGAACACTTGCAAGGGACCCCTGGTGATATTAAAGCTCATCTCGTGCATTGGACACACTCTTCCAGGGAGGTGCAGTCAAAATTCATTACAAAAGTAACTATTCAGCCAATTTGCCCATTTCAGGTGTGATCGGATATAATTACTGGTGATTGGCCAAATTTTCAGCTAGTTATTCATTGGTTCTAACCAGATATCTTATCAGCACCCTTCAGTGGGCATTGCATGTGAGCAACTCCACAAAGGTCAAGCGGTTGTATTGCGGTTACAATGCTCCATTAATTTTCATCTAAATGATACTTTATATATAAATTTTGCTGAAATTGAACGCTCTTCTTACTAAGTTTGAGGAGTTCTGTTTTCCCCTTTTTGCAGAATTATTAGAAAAGTATTTCCATATCTTGTTCATATTCACAACACTCTCATTTGAACGGTCATCCTCCTGTTTCGGCGTAATTATTCCGGTGAGTCCACACCAAAGGGAAGCACTGGACTCGAGTTTCGCCCTTATTAGAGCTCATCAGCAGTGCATATCCAGTGGCCGTGCCGGGATTTGAACCCCGGACATCTGACATGCGAGGCGAGCGTGTTACCACTACTCCACCAACGCATGTTGGATGCATCTGAATTTTCACGTCTGAACAGGCGAACGTGTTCACACTTGAGCGATGTGATTGGTGTGTGTGTGTGATTGGTGTTTCTCTACTGAACAACTCCGCAGCGATGGCCTTCTTCCTTTCACTAATAGTATCAGAAATATATATATATATATATATACATTGGATTATATTGGATTTTCCGACCCATCGAACGACGACCCAGTAACTGTCCTGGTTGTGGCGATCGATTGACCCGCCAGGCAGGACTTCCCAGTCAGGTAGCGTGACACACGCTTGAAACCCAATGGGCGATATTTCGGTTGCACCAGCTGCATAGGTAAAAGTGGGATAAACTTTAAATATTGAAAAGTATGCCCGTATTCATCTTTCCGCAGCGTGTTATCGGGTTATGCGTAAATATCGTACTTCCAAAGTGCGTCGTTCACAGAGTGGTAACGTTGGCACCTCTAAAAAAACAATATTTCTGGATGTTGTTTTAGTTGAAGGTTCTCTGGTATTCCCCAAATCTGATATAAAATGTGCGACCCAAATTTAATGATGACAGCGTGTTGGAGGGTCAGAAGAAGGACGTCAATAACATAGTTTTTCTGGAATTATTAGTTATAGCGAGAATCCGCTTCAACGTACGGTCGTTGGTTCGTTGCTTTTCCAAAACAAATAGGATGCCCTGCAAACAGCCTGAAAATTATCGTTATCGTGAACTAGTATCTCAGAAGATGGACACTGGTTTTCAATGTACGTGGAGGTAGCAAGGGAGCTGCACAAGTTGCTGCTTCTCACTGTTTTGGCAACCCTGCCCCAAACTTTGGAATGAAGAATTGTCTAGCATCGACGTTGATAGGGAAGATGGAGGCAAATCATCAAGCACGAGACAATTGTAGAACCAGTCATTACTACACATTTCGGAGGAAACTATATCCAGCATATTCTTTTTTCCAACAGTCAAGTCATCCTTCTTGTTAACACCAAAACTGTTGAACAAAAATTGTACTTTAATTCCCTTATTAGTAAATACTTTGCAGTAAATTTTACTCCCCATTATCTGAAACCCTTCATAATCTCCATCACATGGTTTCACGGTAAATGGCAGACGAAATAGACATCGGTGAGTAGAGAGGTATATAGCTCCGAAAATTAGTGAATAAACCTAAGTTGGCTCAACTGTGCCTCCACTGTAACAGAGTAGTTTGTTTGCCTTAATTTCGTAGATCCCGTGCGTGTGCGTCTTTGAATCTTTCCTAGGGTACATGAAATTGATTGTGAGGTATCTTAGAACAGACCGGTTTCACGTTGCTGATCTCGATTTACATCACAAATTTCCTGTAACTTGCCTTCAGGCTAGCATCAAACTGTTGGATATATCCGATCCTGTTTGGGACGATCTTTCAAAAGCAGCAAGTCATCAAAGATATTTTTTTCTCTCAAAAAACCTGTTGAAAAATTGGACTTCCATCAAATTATGGAGTCCGGTTTGCAGAAGGCACCAGTCCGATAAAGCATGCGGATCACGAGATTCCCGTTGCTTTACTACAGAGTAAACTCCAGGAAGATTTCTCCTAGCTAAACCGTGGCATTCTTTGCACTCTTCGGTTTAACATTGCTGGCTCGTTACATCATAAAAGTTCCCCACAGAATGGTAACTTAGTGTCTGTTTCAATGTGTCTCCTAATCCTTAGTGAGCTATTCATAAGACCATAAGAATCAAGACATTCACTCCTGATTTCTTGCTTAAGAATTAAGAGTTATTGAATAGGGCCGTATCATCAGGCATTCATCTTTTGTCACGTTGCTGAAAATTAGGGTGAATGTTGTTCACTACAACAGTGCATGGATGTGCTGCTGGAATAAACAATAAACACACCGAGTCTCTAATAATAAATGACTGTTATAAGCGGTAGAACTGAAGTCCACCAAAGATATTCTTGCTTCGTTTGGGGACTGCATTCTAACTAAGCGGGCATTATTCCCTCATCATCACATCAACACTGATAATAATCAATCAGTAATTCACACTGATAACTGTAAAAAAAACTACGGGGGAAGAAAGCTTAACTGAAGACTAGGAAGAAAATGAAAAGTCTGACAGCACAAAGCTAACAGCTGCTTTACCGTGAGGAATCTGTTGGTATACTGGTAGATCGGGTCCATTTATTGGTATTTAATCTGGTGGTTTTTTGGCAACTAGCCAAGGGCCCTGCCAATTGCTTGATCAGGTGAACATGGCAATACACTATCTATTGGATGAAACAATTTAGATTCCTTCAGCTTAGTTTCAAGCCCATATCGATTATTTGTGCGCATCTTGTGAAGCACTTGACACGTGATTAGATAGGCTTGTTAAGACAAGAGACGCAAAATTACTGAAAGGACGGTGGCCTTTCGCGTCTGTATGAAGCAACATTTGCTGCAACAAATGAAGCCACAAATTTCGTCACAGGATTCAACCGGATAGAAGTCTTCAATAATCATTAAACGTCTTATTTGATGAAAATTGTCACTCAATGCACGATGTTCTTTACAAAGCATCACACAGCCTCACGTCAGTTTATCGAAACACTTATTTTCCTAATATTTGAATGGACCATGAGGATGCTGTCGTTGTTTTAAGGACGTTCGCTTGTTGATCGCCTCTTATCAACAAATATTCTGTCCAGCTTTCTCCGGCAGGCCACACACAGTATTCCTTGCAGTAGAAATTTTCACACCTGACTGCCGAAAATCTGCACTTTAGATGCAAAAATTATTTCACGAAACGAATTAGTTGAGCTTAACTTATTCATTAGTAAGTCCAAACGCAGTGGAACAACAGTGCTGCTATTCAAGATCCCTACAGACTGAGGTCAGTGGTGCAACCCGCCAAAAAAGTAACGTAAACTCACTTAACGACACTATACACTAACATCCACAAATGTTGTCTGTGCATGGTTGAACCGGCGTACCATGTGCAAAATACATTATGATAACGGTTCACGATTTGTAACAACCCTAGCCGAACTAGGGAGCCGTCGCGGAACACGCTCCGTGCGAGAAAATGGCTGCTCCCTGAACTACAACAGAAGGCGGCCGATAAAACCATTGAAAAGCTACGACAGCATTGCATATTATTTCAATAATTTTCCCTTCGCATTCGATCAGTAGTCTTGTCTCACAACAGAATATACGCGTAAATTGACGCTACCGATGATAAGAGGTTTTCTCTGTCTTGGGTTGAACCTCGAATTCAAGAACCTTTTTGACGTACCAGAGTAATGTTTTTCTATGATGAATGAGTACCGTATGCCGACAAAGCAGAAGGAAAGTCTACCTGCCTGGCATCCGTGTGTCAAATGATGATAACATTAGAAGTGGGTTGTAGGCAGGGATATTCGGTGAAATATCTACGGCGTATACTAAAGTTATAATGAAATAATAATCGTGAAAATGCTTGCAACGCATCCAAAGTGGCTTTGGAAATCCATTCAGGTAGACTAAACTTGTATCTTTTTACAGCTGAACAACAAAAGAAGTAGTACAAAATTTCTAACGACCCCTGGTTTGAGGTTTCCTGATAAGGTACAATGGTTCCAAAATTCTCATGCTAGCTAATTGGTTAAGCTTAATTCATCCCCACCAGCTGGTAAATATACTTGATCAGACTGTTCATTTCTGTGGAAGTAGTGACCCACTTGGGGAAAACAAATAGGGAATCCTCAAATCCGGTCTTCAAGTTCAGGCTCGAAAGTAACAGTTTGTACAGATCATTTTAACGAGCGTCTGCAGGAGGACTGTAATGAACCGCCGATCGTGGACAGTTATGTATTGGTGCTTACTTTTCACTACACAGCGTGGTAAATATTCTGTGAGTGGTCGCCGATCATGTCATTAGTGACAGTGGCAGTAACACTAATTTCGCTGTCCTGTTTGGTTAACTTGGGACTTGACGAAAGAATTGGCCTGGCATTTCGACGTAACATTATTCATTGGCTTCGAAAGCCAGAGTGAAGTACAGGGACGTCAAAATTTGTTTGAAGAACCACAACCCTGAGCAATCGCTGAAATGTGTTTTCCAACCACGGAACTCACTATACTCCTTCTCCAGACCAGAGACCGAAGACCCTTATAGGTGTTTTTAATATCCTCTTGATTTCAGAAAAATTGCAGTATAAAACGGATGGCTTTGCAAAATCGAGATGCCCCAAGTTTTTCTGTACTCAAAATATTCCTAATACCATGAGAAATGATGGAACGTAAACACTGCATAACAGGGCTGTAGATGAGTTCATTTCACGCATGCAAGTCAAAGGAAATTCATTCTGATAAGTTAGTAAAAGCACGTTCGTTACTAAACCACCATCTATTAACAAAAAATCTGGCAACAACTTTATCCGTCAAATAGGAATATGGCACAAATTCATTTCAGAAGAAATTTTGTTGCCTCAAAATTCCCGTCATGGTTAAATGACACAACTGACCTAAATGAATCCAAATGGTTCTTCCGTTTGTAATGTATACCTCAGCTGGGTGTGCTGAATTTGACCACCTCATACTCGGAGTGTCGCATTGGATTGCCTAAACGTAGCGGGCTACTTATGTGATGCTTAAAATAATCCGAAAGCCCACGACCAAACCATCAGAAGCGAAAGATTCAGCTGGATTCAATTACATCTCCTGTCACAACCATATTTGTTTGCAAATTAATGTATTTATCGTAATCTGTCCAATTTGGTTTCGAGCAGAACATAAGGTTGAGAAAGACTCAAAAACTGCCTCTACTTGTTGAGCCCCAATGAGGACAAATCGGTCGTGGGTTATCAGTGTCCTCAACAACCTTATGAGTAGTGAGTTGTATTATTACCATAGAGTTACTCTAGGAAACAGATCACTATAGAAGAATATCTTGCATAAGCAGACGAATGAGTGTCCTAGTGTGTCCAATAGATCTAAAGATGAACATCCCAGCGCTCACTTTTCGAATTTTTTTAGTGCCATAGCTATACACACCATGTAAAATCATCAAGCCAAAAATATGCCGATTTTAAAATATTACCACATCTGTGATCTGAACGATTCGGAATGCAGGCATCAGATTGTTGATTGATGCAACTCAGCAGGCTACACCTAGGATGCGTCATTTAAAGTGTATTAGGTATAAAGGTCTTTGTTTCGGTGAACAACGTGACCACGCTGAGGTGATGTGCCAGTTTAATTGGCACGTACTTTGCGTTCCAGAATTCTATGGCCCGATGACAGATTGAGTGCCTGGATACAGCGGTAAGCGTGTGCAAGCATTGTTCATCTTAACTAAACATCTGTGCTCCTATGTCGAGGCGAACACATTTTCATGCGTTCCCTTGCAAGCTTGGATGAAACCTAGACCAATCTGAACAACGTGGACAAGACCGGCCAACGAAAAGATTATGTGCCGATTATTATGCCGTATCGCTGAAAAAATCTAGTGTGCCTTAAAAACTGCACATAAGAGTACACATATTCTAATCAGAATTATTACCAGAACGTGAGTTTGTTCAGGGATGGCAAACTACTGAGTCGAAAGCTGACCTCGTATGCTCATTCCTATGGTTATGTGCATTATTTCAGGTACCGGGCAGGTAATAATCGAAAAGCCCTCGGATAAAACTCATTGTATTGTCCAAAACTAAGCAGAACAATTCCTTGAAAGCTCGATTTTTCAATTTAACTCTACGTATTTTTTCATATGGAGCAATTTTAAGGTCATCAGTCCGTTCACTATCAAATCCACCTCCGGGCATAATTTTCTCTCCCAGTACTCATGTATTTGGACCACACATATCATCCGTGCTCTACAACTTGTTTCCATTTTGTGTTATCATGTGCGGTTCTGTAATTTGTGAGCTCTTTTCATCCGTTTGAGTATTGCGGTTACATAAAAAAGCACGACCAAATAATCTAGCGAAGCGAGTGTAGTTTTGAAAGGAACCAGAAGGGTGGACTCATCTCTAGTATTAATAACACTGCAATAAAGTATTCAGTACAAAACCTGCTGCGAACTGTTAACTTTCTAATATTCAGAAAGGCAAAATCCAAGTAACTGGAGGTACATTTTCTTTATTCTTTCCTATAAGTGTGCTCCTAGAATTTATTTGATTTAATAGGCAACTGTGTTTTTATCGTCTGTTTTAGCCTGACTCATGGCAGGTACACCAGAGGACAGTATAGAATGCAATAATTTGCACCCAACAACTAATAAGTCAAGCTTTTATAGTGCCAATTTCATCCATGGGTTTTTCATCGACTTCTTGCTTGCTGCGTAGACTGTACTATATATAATCCTAGCTCTATGGGGAATGCTCCAAATATACCCCATTTTTCGACTTGTGTTTAACTAGGCATAACTGCAAATATTAAACAGAAGCTACAGGCAATAATTTACTTGTGCTAGTAATGTATGATGTGTTTTTTCGTGCAGAGAATTGTTACTCAGAAGGGCGGACTGACTGTTGCTGTTGTCAATGTGACTGATGTGTTTGGTTGCGTATCGCGCCTGGGAATGCGCCAACCAATAGTTCCCGAATCCCTTCACACTCCCAACAAACTCAGGGAATGCATCAAATTAAATCCATCCTGATTGTTCATCCCTCATATTTTCTCCAACTGCAAACCAAAGTAGTTCAATCATGGTCAATAAGTACAAGAGAACTTTTAGTTTAGGTGGAGAGGTCGTGTTATTCTTATAACGACTATTCGGCCGGAGCATAATCAAAGGGAAATATTGCTGTCCGCGGGAGTATCGCAGTCGGAACTTTCCATTAGTACACTCTCTGGGAGTTAACGACCAATCACCAATGAGTCCCTGAATCCCAGTTAGAACGCACTAGTCATTGACATCCCTGCTTCCTTTTACGCATGCCGTGTTTCAGACTGGCTATCTATCTACCCCTGACTTACTAGATCGCCCGTGAACGAAAAGATACCAGGTATGACCACTGCACAGTTGAGGCTTTCACAACTGATGGTGATTTGATCCCACGATTACCTTTTGTGTACTATCACCTCCATCACCACCTTGGACGAGTTGATTTCCCTTAAAGTCTAAAAACGTCCTTTTAGGGAGGATGTTCCATAGGTTAGATCCTATCGGTCTACCGACGTCTTCTAAAATTCTAGTTGTGCTCCACTCACCCAGTCCATCAGCGCAACAAGTTACATAATTGTTCTGCTTTAGATGCTTACCCTTTTGAAGGAGACTAATGCTGTGTTCTGATCACTCTCTGTCCAGAACCCCTGGATTTTGGGCCTGAAAATTTTTTGTTGAAAATCATAAGCATGAGTGCTCAATAGACGACTGATAAGTCTGTGCAATCTTACCCACTGAACAGTATTCACCGTTCTAAAGATAGTCAAGAGCCCGCTGTAACTGCTTTAAAATGGCTCACCTTAAGTTTTTTTCTTAACATTAATCACCTGCTTGTCTGTCATTTTCTGGATAAAAGTTGGTTCCAGGATTTTTACCCATACCTATTCAGTTGGTCCGCACAGTGTCTCCCCAACCGTTTAAACTATATATAAATCCTTTATAACGTTTTTAAATACGATTGGATTGTCCCAGTTTTTTACTGTCAACATAATAAAGCTCCAAATTAAGATAACCACATGTTCAACAGATGGATGTCCAAGGTGGTACCGTAAAAATAGGTGCAATGCCCGGGTTCTGAGGCCTTTCACAACTTTCGTGAACACACAACGGGTGAATTCTATTCAGATTGTTGTGTCGGTCGTTCAAAACCCCATTACACACAATTCAGCAGCTGCTGATTATCGGTTACCTTTAAAGTGTTAGGCATACGTCATTACTGAGTCATAATTGATGCCTTTGCACAAATGTTTCTCGCTTTTGTGTAGCATTAAGCAAGTCACAGGGGCTTTAATCAATGCATTTTTACAGATTGACACTGACGAAGAGGAAGTTATCACATTTCGAGATCTGGAATCATATGCAGATCGACACAACTTGGATCGTGTCATGGTAAAGGTGCGTACCTTTTGCTTTGTATTTAATCGACCTTTCACTGCTTTTTACCATTTGATGTTTGCACACTGCCAAATCCCAAAGGTACCTTTGTCAGGCAGAGGTGGAGCATAACATACTCTGAGAACAAAAAACGAAATACCTCATGGACGCTGAGAAACTTTCAGCTAGGTTATGATCAGTGTGGTTCGTTAAGATAACTGTTTTTGTTCCGTGGATACCAGATGATCGACTCCATGGGCATATATATATATATATATATGTATATATATATATATAGTGGCCTTCCCAATATAAGCAAACTGTATGACCTGGTCATCATCGTTATCATCCCTAGCACAATGTCAGTGTTTAAGAAGGCTGCTTCGCTGTCACACAACTGTAGTTCATTCGAAATCATTATTGTGAAAAAAGAATAAAAGCGGATACGGAAGAGGCTCGGTGACAGCCTACCACAATCCTTTCCTGGTGCCTACAACAAGAAACACCCATTGATGCAATCTGGATAAAAGCTGACAACAAAAACGTCCTTGACATTAATTAGCAGCCTTATCTTCTAGCATCTCTAACCGGGAATATTGGGGACCATGCAGGCGTTATCCTGGGAGATGAGTCACGTTGACAGTACCCAAACTTTCCATGACCTTCTCCACACACCTCTGGCATGTTAAAGATTGACTACCACTTGGCTTGTGATATCCTCAGTTTCCCACCGAAAATAGCACTGTCTTCGGCAAACAATGATTGGCGTGGGCAATAAATGACCTAACAAACACAGATTTCAGTGCTCAGCACACGCTTTGCGTAAAGTCTCAGATGAACAACCGAAGCCTGTTTTCGGATTCGCAGACACCAAACTATACGAGCAAGGTTCCGAAACAACGGTCGCCACGCAGCGTCTCAGTTCCACTGCTCAAAAAGGCCACGCCTCACATAAGGTTGACGGAAATGCGGAGACTGCGCCTACCTGATGAGCCCCAAGAAGGGCGAAAACTTATGGGCAGTGCATTACGTACAAACCCTCCAAACTTTTCACCTCGACCTGACAAAAATTGTGTCCGGAGCGAAACCAACCCCATCGATAAGCATGTTCATCCGGATTGCAGTATAATTATCAGGTTTCAAACGTTCACGTAGACAGTGGCGCTACTGGTGCCCGACTGAAACAGACTGATTCAACTAATTCAGCTGTTTCCGAAGGTGATCCAGAAGCCAAGAAAATCATCAGACTTTTCCGTTTCCCAAAGTGTGGCCAGACAAGAGTAATTTCGAAGCTCTTTTGCAGTTGACCACCACCTATGATTGTAAATAGAAATATTTATTAACTTGAAGTCTTCCACAACACTTGAACTCTTCTCGCAACATAATCGATATCTTGGTGGTGTGTCATCATTATCTTCACGAGAGCATCAGTCCCGTCGTCATCATTGTTTACACCGCCGTCGCCACTGTTCACATCATCAACAGCTACAAAGTATATGTTCATACATATTTGGAAACACATGATTTCGTGGCTTTCTTGTCAGCCTTTGTTGCAATGCCCCCAGAAAATAATTTTCATTAGAGAGCAGAACGAAGGAAACTCAAAAGCTATGTGCAAAAACAATTTAACGGGCCAGCACCTTAATTTGAATGAGCTGGTTTGCCAGGTATTGTCAGACTGATACTTCCATATTTATTTTTGACCTAAAACGGGAATGACATGATTTATCTTAGCAGACCAAAGGTCATTCCAATCCTAGCCTTCACTTGATTCTTACGACAAAACTAAAGTCCACTTTTTTTAACCAACCCACCTTGATCTTACTCTGTCTACCGAACTTTGATTCTCGCATCAATTTGTTGACAACATCACCCAGGCAGGTGAGGCTGTCGAAATATATTACACAAACGATTTTACTAGGACAGTGGCTAGCTGATCACATGGTTTTCGGTTTATTGAAATAATAACAGATTGATATGCTTGGAACTGTACTGCCTGCGTAAAATCTCTTGTATAAGCCATTTTTGCTGACATTTTTGGAATTACAACAACGCGATTCCTTCGATTAAAATAGTTTGCATGCATTAACTCACACTAGCGAATAGTTGTAGGTGTGGTGTATAGTACGTTGACATGCGTTTTTGACTTGTCTTTGTGCGGCGTTTTGTCATTATATGTATACTGTTCCAAAATGCTCATTTTTTAGCTTTCCACTTGGGAGGGCTGATGAATGTTTTCGAGCGCACATGTTTGCTCGACTTGTTGGAAACGTGTGGCATTCACCCCATAATACTCATCTGCCAACAGGTTTTGATATGGATTCTGTCTGTGCATGACATCTGTGTTTTTCCTACATCTAAAACACTTCGTTTTCCGAACACAGTCAGAATTTAGTTGGAATTGAACAGCCCGCGTTTTTGCGTCCTAGACTTCATTTTAAAGACAGCTGTTCCATTTCAACTTATTTGTACTGGTGACTGTTCGGAAATAGGATACAATGGAAACCATTGTACTAAGAGAACCTATTATCCTTAAGTTTGACAATTTACCCAATCGTTCAATCACTTCTCATTATTCAAGCAAATACCTCATAAGTGATTCATCCAAACAGGATAAAGAAGACAACGGGTGAAGAACAATTTTGATTGCAACGAAACAGTACAACGTAAAGCTGTTCCTTTCTAAGGTTACTTCACCGTCAGAGAGCATAGCTGTGAAGCTTTGGATGTGTAGTGAATCCCTTTTAAATGGTATTCATTCAGGCTGAAATCTTTGAATGGCCATTAAGGGTAGCAGTCCGCACGACAAAACGCCCATGTTGAGATTTCCCATATGGCTCCTTGAGTTATGCTTAGACTTGACGTACCCGAATGTTAAAAACGAAGAACTCGGTTCGAAATTCTATGGTACTATATACACAGAAGTAAGCAAAGTTTTACAACAAACCTCAAGTCCCCGCGTAATTACTCCCATTTGTATGTGAATTTGGTTTTGACGCGACACCCATCTGAACACAGCCGAACCTATTCTTCAACTTAATATACTGCACCAGACCGCCTCATTTTTCAGTTATTAAGGATTCGCAATACGTTGTCTTGACGTAAAACATTGCTCATAAGGTTGCTGAAAACTATCCGACAGCCATTTAGTTGATGACCCCTGAAAACGAGAGATTCAGCTGCGTTCACTTGAGTCTGCCGTCAAACCAAATTCATACGCAAGTTAGACTGTCTGGCGAATTCCGTCCAATTTTGGTGTGGGTGGAACATATGATCGACGGAAAATTGGGGACTGCGAATGCCTGATGAGCTCAGAGAAGGGCAAAATCGCTCGTGAGCTGTTGAAAGCTTTCCAGCAGCTTTATGCGTAGTGTGTTGAGTCTACTCAGCTATCTACAACAAGTGCGCGCACCTGTAACCAACCGTTACCGCGCTGTGTCAGACTCCGTACACCAGATAACGAAGAACGGAATGTTGGCTCGGTCGTGTGGGTTGCGGTGGTCCCTTCCGAGACCAGTTTCGTGATTTTTTTGGCGGTGCGGTCACTCGGCCGTCACGATTGGACCAATCAGAGCAGACCCGGAAGACGAAGCATACAGCTTTGACAAGTTGAACGGTGTTTACGAAGACCGCGATGGAGTAAAACAAGTAAAGATCGTTTAACCCCGGGGTGCAATAAGTAAACGAATAACGGTTAGATCCTCTGGTCAGGTTAAATTCATTAGCCACACTGTGAATCAGCTTACGCAGTGGGGATTTTCTGGATTGATTTGATTAGTTTAACTATCTAAACGTTGCAAATTCCGGCCAAATTGAACGTGACGTCGCTGTTGTTCAAATAGTACCCGTTATAACAACGACTGCATAGCTTACAGTTAACAGCAGTACTCAGCGCTGGAGGACTGGTGTTGGGACTTTGTTTGTGAGCTTGTTTTAATGGGTTGCACCAGCAGTCATCCATGAACAGTGGACTCCAGTTAAAATCAAGTTGTGCTGGTGAAAAAAAATCCTTGTTGCTGGAAACAAGGATGCCACGATAAGCTTCGACTTCAAGACGCGTCTGAAGCCGGTGAAGAGCATCATACCCAAACGCGATTTGGTGGTTTACGTTAATTCGCACGCATTACCTTAGGCGGACAACTGATAGTCAGCATTAGAGACGAATGACTTAAACGCAAAGAAACAGCACTATTGATGCGATATGACAACCAGATCTCGGGACTGATACCAAAAGCCGCCGTTTTAGCTTTTAGATGCCAGTGGCGTGTCTATAGAATCAACGATACAGATGGGGGAAAACTACCTAAGCTTACATTTCCAATCGAGGAGCAAAAATGTTTTTACTCAGTCTCATCTGACGAACTAATTCTTCCTGCGGAAAAATTAGTGACTGTAAAATTTAAATAAATATTATGCCAAACAGTTGTGTCCAGGTCAGTTCATTCACGGACTTTTCGTGGAGGACATAATCACGTCGAATTAAGACGGAATTTCTTGCAAAGGAAGGTCATGGGTGTCCTCTCTGAGGGAACTTCACTGCGCCTAGCCAAATCCATCTTAATTCACTGTTCGATAACAACAGCAATCAAGTGGGCTTCACAAAGACGTTTATGTGCCAACAAGCTGAATTCGACGATTTGTCTTCAGACAGTTAAAAAAAGTTTGAAAACAGTGTGATCTCTTAAAACTCTCACTCACCTAGTTTGAGCAATTCCGATGACTTCGGATCGACACAAAGCTACCCCAAAAACGACCGAGATTAATTCATTATTTCTGACTGCTTATTAGATCCTTATACATTCCTTATAAACCCGTTTGCTTTAACGTCTTTTGTTTCAGAAATGGCGTGACTTGTTCGACCGGGATAATACTGGCGTCGTCTCTTTGAGTGAGTTCTGCCAAACCCTCGGACTGAAGCCAGCCTCCATGTGAGTATGGTTTTAAACGACTACCGCCGTGCTCATTCTGCTCGTACTTTATTGCTTACGATCTACGGAGAACGCTGTTTTTCCCCAGGGCCCGCCCGATACCACCTCCCGCGATCAAATCAGGAATTGATGAACAAAGAAGTCCTTTAACTATTCCGAATGCACACACGGTCTGAAACCTCATAATGATTAAAAAATATCCATAATATACACCACATAGCGCTGAATCTTTTTAACACCTTCTCCTTTCATTTGTAGCCATTCTCAGCGTCAAATGTTCGTCAGACAAGTACCTCTAAATCGATCCCAAATTCGTGTGGTTATGGCCACTATGTCAAGGGCCATGCAAGAGCAGATTGGTGAAGATGTCTTCTTTATGACGAGAGATAGCAAAACTAGTAATGAACACCTTGCAGATCGAATAAAGAGACATTTGGACAAGCGATTTGGGCGTACCTGGCAAGTTGTTATCTGTCAAGGTTCAAGCTGGGCCAGTTTTACACACCTTCCTGAGACGGCTTTTTTCTTCCAGTTGGATAAGAATGTCTATCTGATCTGGAAGACGCCCGACTAATGGAGCCGCTTTGCACGATTTTCCCGCTCTCGGGGTTTGTTAACTGCGGTTTATTCAATATCACAATGTGCCCCAATCCACTTGTTTTGGAGTGGATAGACGTGATGCCACTGCCCTGCAAAACACTGTCCTTATTGTACCGTTTAATAGGATCACGTCTTTATGTCACGTGTTACTGATTTTGCGCAAGCCGCAACTGTGTCAGTCAGCTTTGTAATAAAATTGTTGTTCTACCTAATGATACAATGCATTCGCTGGCACAAACTCAACAAAAGCTTAACACCTGAACACGGCTTGTGATTGACAGACAGACAACAGCATCTGTCACTCACACAGGTAACAATGCAGCGACTAACTTACAGAACGAACGGAGTGCACTGCTATTGCTACTCACGAAGTCCATATGATACGTAAACCAGCGAATTACACGAACTCTCTTGTTTCTTCACCCAAAAAATGTCCATGTATTGGAGCAGTAAGGTTGACAAAGACCCAGAGACAGAATTCGTAAAATTAGTTATGCACCGAGAAGCATCACACTCTAGTGAGATTCATTCTCTCATGAAATTTAACTTTAAAAAGTCCGTAAGAAATAGGGCAGTACAACTCGCTGTTCAAAACAATCTATGCACACCTTATATGTAAATGCACCTGACTCCGGCTGAGTAGAAAATGAGTGTTTCAGACAATCGGCCGTCACCAAAGCTGATTAAATTTTTGATGGGTTGTCAAATTTAGTGAACAGCGAGCGAGTTACAGGCAACTAATCTAGAAAACTTATTCACTTGTTAGCCATCTTTGGACAGTAACAGATAACGATGATACACATCCATCCAAGCACCTGAACAGCTGTTGGCTGAACAATAAGTTGTGCAGGATCACTTCAGTTTCACTGATTCATTCATCAGGGAGGCCAGCCAGCTTTTCCACTAACCATCATGTCTATCTTGCCTTGGTGAGTCGGTGTTTGGAAATGCACGCTATCTGCGTGTCAAGAGCGCATTTAGCCTTCAAGGAAGCGCTGAATTACGGTGTGCAGCCGTATAAAGTCACATGCCCCACATATTTGCAGCCCACATTCATCTGTATAATGCTGATCAGCGATAAACGTCCGCTTATTTTGACGAAGAGTATATTGTGAGAATTGGTAGACTGCTCAGGTTCACTACAAATATCAGTTCAGCTGATTTCTTGTCTCCTTTGAGGATGTTAATCAGTAAATCTTAGACCTATTTTTCGAATTCATGACAGTTTTACTCACCGTATCAACCAGTAATTCACGCTATTTCGTTCAGCTGTGTTTTTTCACTCCAACCTTGTCTTGATCTTGTCTGAGGTAAACAAAGTAGGGTACCAGTTGTGCAACAAATCAGCTTTGGATTTGGTAGTGAACTAATCAGAACCTGCTCAGCACCTACAAACAGCTTGGGGTTTTCTATCAGCGTTTGTAACGAACACAGCGAATTAACGCGATATTTGACCTGGATTCCCATCCGTTTGATTCACTGAATGCCAACGTAAACATCAGATATCAATCGTTATTACTCCCAGGTTACGGCGAACACTAGCCTAAAGAAAATTGATTGGGGATACCATTTGGCTGTTCTTACGTGCAGCTCTGGAATTGTGTGAAAGGTCATTGCTCAGATGTCGCCAAATATGGCCGAACACCTTCACAGAAAATTTAGTACAAAAATCGGGTTGAACATGGACACAATTGGTCTAAACGATAGTCGAAGCAAGAGAAACGGTGTTTGTAGCTTGTGATCTAGACTGTTATCTTTGGTTTTTAACTTTGACAACATCGGTAAGAATGTGGCATATCAGAGAATTGTCCTGAATCGAGTAGTTTTCGAGAACAACCAGGCTTTTATCCCTTTATGGTAATCTGTTATTTGGGAGATAAAATTGTCGTCAATGAACGATAAGCGCACGTCAGATGTGGTCGTACATAAATGAATCGATGTGAATAATCGTGGTTAGGGGGCCTGTTGCTGACACTGACGACCTTCAGGTAAACGAAATTAAACCAGTCATTCATTAGGCAGAGAGGTTAGGGAGCCAAGAAGCCAAGCAAACTCGGTGGTTTAGCGTACTGGACCTGATGTTCGGAATGAAATGATATATTGAGATCTAAAAGTTCTGAACTCATTGTGACCATGGTTTTGGAGGCCAAGCCAACTCGGACCTATGGATTGTTTTAATTCGGCCTCTTCCTGAGAATCTAACCAGACCTGAAAGACAAGAGGAGACTCAAAACGGTCAAGTCAACGGTCAATCTGGTTCAGACTTTGTAAAATTCACCAGAAGGAAACACTGATTTAATTTGGAAAAAGATATGCGTAGGTCTAAGTTTGCACCCAGTTACATCACTTTATCACAGTTTGTCCGAAAGATGCGGAAGGTTATTGGAATCGCTATGAACTGACAATCAAAAAAAGGATTACACTGTCAAAGAACTTCAACAATCCTGATTAATGACAACTGATAACGTATCTGAGACACACAATCTACGTGTTCATGGACGTTCTACTGTGCATTTTTGCTCAGTGTAGAATACTTCGACGTATTCAGGAAAGCCCAACTGAGTGACGCGCAAAATCACAAGCCAGAAACTGTGGATTCTTGAGATTTATCAATGAAAAGCGGTACTACATGTATAAAATGCGTAACAAAAGGGTTACAAACCTCAAATTATGGGGGTTTCCGTCTAAATTGTTGCACGAAGTAGTGCAAGTCCAAAGAAAGCCCGGAGAAGACGGCAAATCGAACTTAGTTAGCGACACACGCCTGTGCACAACACGTGGTAACGCAAAACGGTCAAAAAGCGCGCGTAAAAATAATCGACCAAACTGGTTCGATAGGTCAAGGGTTAAAAGTTCATGAGGGGTTACAAATGTACATCGAGTCTATGAAGTAGAGGAAGTAAACAGCAGGCTCAGACAAGCGAAGGAAGGGAAAGTAAGTACACCGCCCCACCAAAGCCAGCTTGGCTTTCCTAAACTAACCTCAGTCAGCATCGGACACAAGCGACTATGAGAGGTAAAAATGGTACAATTGACTCTAGCCACAGTCACCTCCCACAGCTTTTCATGTCCCCTACGGTGACCGAGCTCCTATGGCTCACCCACTCCCTCTAGCATGCATATCTTCCGTATATCTCTGGTTACTGAACCATCGGGAGTCTTGAGCACGACCGTCCTGACGCACCCATCCGATCCAGGTATAGTGGCTGTTACAACTCCTTTCGACCAGGTGCCGCGCGTGTGTTGCTCTCCGAGTATCAACACCAGATCACCCACTCTCACGTTTCTTCTGAGGTTCGTCCACTTATGCCGCGATTGAAGCAGTGGAAGGTATTCTCTCAGCCAGCGACGCCAAAACATGTCGGCCATCAATTGACTCTGCCTCCACTGCCGAGTAGATCGGTGCCGTAGACCTGGGTCTTTGTCAGTAGGGACGAATGATACTCGTGGTAGCAGTAGATGGTTTGGGGTCAATACATCAATGTTATCAGGATCATCTAGCACTGGGACCAATGGGCGGTTGTTCAGTATTCGCTCAACTTCCGTTAGATATGTCGTCAGCGATTCTTCTGTTAACACCTGTTCCCGAGAAACTGCACTTAGAACACGTCGAATTGACCGTATCATCCTCTCCAAGATGCCACCTCTGTGGCTAGCATAAGGGGGATTAAAATGCCAATCGACTTGTTGTCGTAACATATCGTCCTTCACTTTGTCGCAATCCAACGTCTTCAAGAGTTGTTTCAACTCCATTTCTGCCCCAACAAAATTGGTGCCTCTATCACTGTACAACTCCTTTGGAGTTCCTCGTCGATTGATGAATCGAGAAAATGCCATGAGAAATGAGTCTATGGATAGCGAATAAGCCACTTCTATATGTATCGCACGAGTCTGCAAACATGTAAAGACACAGCCATACCTCTTCCTCGTAATACGGCCTTCGCGAGTTAGAAACGGTCCGAAGTAGTCTAGACCTGTCGCTGCAAAGGGGTATTCTGGCCTTACTCTGGCAACTGGGAGATCCGCCATTAATTGTTCGGCTGGGAGAGCTGACCTTACTTTGCATCCCATGCATCCTCTGATGATTCTTTTGACAGCTGTGGTAGCACCTAAGATCCAATACCGTTGTCGTATAGCAGCTAGAGTATGCGAAGTGCCCATATGACCTTCAAATTCATGATAGTGATTGATGATGCTTCGCGTTACTGGGTGATCTCCTGGGAGAATTATGGGGTGTTTTGTGAATTCTGGCAGAGTACTATTGCCCAGTCGACCACCCACACATAGCAGACCATTGAGAACGATCGGATGTAACTTGCAAATCGGCGATTTCCTACATAGCCCTTTACATGTCTTCGAGTCGAGCTTAGAAGTTGTACTAAGCTCCGAGGGAAAAGTCTTTAGCTGAACATACCGCAGTACCGATCGTTCTGCTTCGTTCAGTTCGTCGAGCCGCAGAGTGTTCTTAAGTTCAATACCCTTACCAACTAGTTTACTGTGGAGGTAAGACTTGAACCTGGTAAACCAAGCAACCGCTCGCCGTAGCCTCACCCACGATGAATAGTAGGAGAACAACACATCTGTTGGAAGGTCGGTTGTCGCGGTAACTAAAACTGTGGCGGCTCTCTTCAACTCTGGGTCTGTGGGCTTATGATGAAATTGTTCGATGTCGGTTTTAGGCCACTGCTGCTCACCGAGCTTTAAAAACTCGGGACCTTGAATCCAAAGCTTCAATAGCTGAGAATGTTTTGTACGGATGCCACGTGAGGCACAATCGGCAGGGTTCATGTTGGTCGGAACATGTCTCCATTGGGAAGTGTTAGTATTTTCGTGTATGAAGCTAATTCTGTTGGCCACAAAGGTTTTAAATCTCAAACTTGTGCTAAAAATATAATGCAGCACAATCATTGAGTCTGTCCAAAAGTATATGTTGTCGAACCGGACTTCGAGCTGCTTCAACAGGTGGTACATTAATCTAACCGCTAATACAGCAGCCTGAAGTTCGAGGCGCGGGATAGTAACTGACTTGATAGGTGCTACTCTCAGCTACACTCAGCAACAAACACTCTGTCCTTTTGTCCTCTACATCGGCAGCAAAATCAGTGGCAGCTTCAATGCTGTACAACCGCAAAGTTTATTTACTCTTATTGAAGACCATTTGGTGAAAAATGGCATCGCCTCTGCGATCGGCGGAACTAAGAGGTCTTCACGCCGTCGACAATCTGAGAACTGGAGTTGTGTAGGTTGACGCCATCGAATTCACAGTGAGATTTAGAAAAGTATTGTTTGGTTTGAAACAGGGGCCTTAACTGTAAAATGTGTTCAGCATCAAATCTGTGGTGGTTTAGTCATGTATCGTTCGCCGAACAAGGCGCTTCGAAAAGCACGAATTCACCGAAACTGATCAGTCACGATAACTTAAAATGACTCCAGCCGAACGTAGGGCATCACATACCCTCTTCCTGGACCACCAAGAACGGTCAACCTTCCCTTAATCTTTCACACTATACCGCTAAATTAAATGCTGTCCACTCCGTGGTTCGCGTTATTCTGTCAGAGATATGCGGACCAACAGTCATCTCTGCCGACAGTGATTTGCACTGCGCATTACTTGGTCAACGCACCGCAGTGCTGAATGGTGCTGAGTGTCTAAGGTCTCTGGATGACCAACGCTATTATGCTAATCATCTGCTGACATAATTATTTAGACTGGTAGAAAACTTCTCGTTTGTCCCTAGTAGTGTTTGTTCCAATCGTTGACAAGAAGTTTATCTAACCTATTGGTCTTCTTTTCCTTTTGACTTCGACGGTTTGGTTTGCACGTTCGTTGCCGACCATCGTTTTGTTGTGCTGCCGCAACAATCTTGAATTCATCTGAGAAATGTTCCTGGTGATGGAACAGTTTGTCCCCATTTTTCGGCTTTTGAGTAGGTCATATCAGTTTTCCTGAGGGTTCGCCAGGCGAAACTTTTCCGGTAATAATTTCTATGAAAAAAATCTCATAAGGATTTTTGTTTCCTAACTTTGGACTCCGCAGTATCGCACTGTACTGGTAGTGAACATGTTGATGAAGCATGGCAAACTTTGAAAGGGACAAAATGCTGAGTGGAAAGATGAGCCGAACACTGTGAAGAACGGTTTAACTGGCCTCCTGCAACGCAGCCTCCGGAGACAGCGCATAGGGACGAATGTAATGTAAACATTATTCACCCGTCGGAAGAAGAGGTAACATAGGAAATATCCGTACCTATACGTGAGTAGGGTAACAGAACCGGACAATATGCATCCAACTCTCTTCAAAGAAGGTAGTGAACCCTTGGTGACCCATCTGACGAAATTGATTGATGCGATGTGGAGCGTAAAGAGTGTCCGTAGAATGGGGACATCGATAGTTAGAAAGGGCAAGTGGACGCTGGACGAAAGCAACCATAGCAGCTGCCTGGTAGCAGAGGCATTGAAGGTGCTGTTTAGCCCGATCTTTCGAAGGTTGACTGAACGCCGGAAGAGACAAATCCGTGAAACACAAGCTGGGTTCCGTCCTGTAAGAGAACGCATCACATTCTCAGGCTCCGTCTGACTGTGAAGTAGTGCCACTGCTTCAAGCAACCAAAAATATTTGTCTTCTTTGACATTAAATCTGCCTTGACTCTGTGGACCGTCGGGTGCTGTGGCAGTGTCTGTGGAGTAAAGGTGTTCCCCGCTAATTCTTTGCTCTCATTAAGGCACTGTGCACATGTCCCGCGGACATGTACTTATCTACGGGAAGCTCTCACCTGAGTTCACCATATCAAGTGGTCTTACAAGGCAGTCCCCTTCCACCTTTCGCACAACCACGCAAAGTGTGGAGACGAGCTAGGGGGTCAAACAATGAATTGGCGGTGAAGTATGAAAGCCATTTCTAGAAAACTTAGCTGCGGTGGTCACTGCCGTGTCCCAGGATGGAGACTCCGAGACGGGAAACATCAATATTTAGAAACATTGTCAGACATGGCCCAGTTCGCCCTCAATAGCGCTGGGGCATCCAAACTGTTGCTTTCAATCCATAGCTCCCCTCCTGATCTCCCTACCAGGAAGTTCGCTGACACCTGTGTACTTACGCATCACCTACCGCCTGTAATGCATTGCTATCTACCTCACATCCCCAAATCACCGGTGAACCAAACTATGGCAGCTATAACCACTGTACCAGAAGTACGCCGCTTTTTTACAGCTGATCTTGATAATGGCTTTCCAGGGATCCATACGGTATTTCAGAGACAGTTTTCGAAATAAAGACTGCCTGAGGCTTCAGTTTAATGTTCCAGTTACCGAATGTTTGTGTCATCAGAAATCACCAATGACACGCGAGCGATTTCGTCCAATTTGAGCTCATTCGGTCAGACATTTATTTCACTGGAACCCCGGTTTGGTTGTTTTCGTCACCACTACTCAAGCGAGCCGTAGGCAATGTAGGTCCGATATTTTATCGATGGTAAGTTTTGATCATCCCAATGAGGGACACAACTTCATACTTTTAATCAGCGGTCTAAGTGAATATAAGTAGCCTTTCCCTTCATTCAGACCGTTGTGAATTTTTCACCCACACTAATTTAGTCGATAAATTTGATGGGCTGTGTTTACCCGGTGACCGAACAGTGCAGGGGCTCTCATCGAATATTCTCGTTCGTTTGTTTCCCAGTTTCACTCTACTGCTACCTTGCAAGTAGTTCATATTTAAGTGATCAGCTTCGACAGCCGCGGACGTAAGTGCACTGTGCAGACAGTTGTCTCGATGCCAATTTGAGGAATGTTCGCGCAGCATAACAGTAAGATGACCGTGAAGAGGATGATGAAATAAAACGGAGACGGAAATATGTGTGACTGATAGTGACGCTCCTGAAAGAATTCGTTCTCAAAGGACAGTTTTGGAAATGCAGTCAGATTACTTAAAAACCATATCTAGAGAGGCGTCGACATTCGAGTAAAATGACTGTTTATTTATGACAATACCTACCACAGAACAATATGCCTGAATGAGGCAAAGGGCCAGGATCCTTCCCAAACCGGTTGATATCAACGAAGCAAATGTGTCATATTCCCGAAGTTCTTGTGATTCCAGTTCATATGACTGTTTAAAATCAGCCGATAACAACGATAACAACAAAAGGTTTAACCGGATGATACACAGTACCTCATGCTAAGGAATGTCGTTACCATTATCTAACAAAATCGTCGTATATCTCTGAACAAATGTCTGTCAAACTTCAACTACTTGACACTGGCGACAGAAGTTACACAGAGGAAATCGACCGGCATAAAGGACATCATCTTTTTCGAAAAGATCAAATGGTGCCCATCACAAGTTTCGAAATCACATGTGTTAGTATGAACGCAGAACTGTGAATAGCTGCTAACCGAATACAGGCCCAAGCTGTTTCGAAGCTTCCACAGATACCGTACCTGGTAGGCAGTACTGTTCAAGATGAGCATCATGGTCAGTCGACGAGGCGATCCATTTAAGCGATGAGAAACAAACAAACAAACGTCTCGTTGAATTACTGAGGTGGGATACTGATTCCACCCATAAGCCAACGAACCTCCGGCAGATGTAACGACCTGCAGAAGTTGACACTATTTTTGCTTGAGGGCAATAGAAAGATGATCCGCCGGCCGTCGGCTGATGATCTCAATAACCCAGACAAGACTGTAGATGGAGACGCTCTGACAGGGCAGTGTAAGTCAGCTAGCTCGTCATCCATTAGACTAGATTCCATGAGATGAGGGCTGAAGCCGGAAGTAGTGTGGCTGCCATAGGGTGTTCACGGATATCACTTTAGAGAAAGGCAAAGATCTCCACCCAAACAAATCCAATGTGAAAAGAAACCGAAAATATGAAATATCCCTTTTCGTTAAAACTGTGTCAGCTCAACACGGCAGACCCTGCCGTTTCATTCAACTGGTCCCGGTATTTCCGCAGTCGATTCAGTACAAAATTTTGTGTGATGGATAGGGTACACGACATGAAGAGTGCTTTTTCTTGAGGTGCAATCTACTGGGTGGGTTAAGGACATCATCACGAACGTCATTTAGTAACCTAACGGTCATCTAAACGCCCAATATTTCTTTTGGAATAGGGTAAGCCAGGAGAACTAAGTAGTGTAAACATCGAGATTGGTGGCTAGGTTGTGATCAATTATTCAACAAGGCATGAGTCCCCTAAAGTGCAATGAGCTAGTAAAAACCGATCGTAAAGATCATTGATGCCAGTAAAGCTATCAACAATGTGTTATTCGGTACGAAAGCACGCAATGCACCGCCATCGCCAGCTTCAAAAACTGGTATATTGTTTCGGATTACTAGATGGAGCAACCACCAAAACGTTTTGGCGCAAGACAACATCCTATATCGAAAGATATTTTGGAGCGATCGAAAGTTCGAGGGTGTATTCGGACAAACATGCAGAACTCCTAGTACAACTGCACCTGACGGTCAGTGATGCTATGCGGCCCAGTAAGACGTCGTGTGAGTAGGTCCGAATGATCCTTTTGATCTGCTCGTGAAATGAAGAGAATCTCAACACTAGCGAAAGTATAAATGGATGTAACTTGCGAGTCAGATGACGTTCGTTTCAAGGCAAAAGCTTTTTCTCAAAACCAGGCGTTTCTAATGCAATGTTTGACACTGGTTACCGCACCGAAGTTCATGTACACTGACGACCCTGCCCTCTTCAATAAGTGACCACATATCCGCGTTCCCCGCGGGTAACTTTCCGCCAAGGGACTGTAGCAACTATGATTGCAACCTACACCTCAACTAAGGTTGCGTTAAATCACAGCCCACATCCCATCTGTTCAGTGAAAACGAAAGGTATTGCGCAAAATTAATGTGCTGATTGCGTCCCACTCGAAATCCAAGATGTGTAGTCAAATTTTAGACCCAATCTTTCCATAGTATACGGAAAATATTCGGGAAGCCATGGGGACGTGCAAGTCAGAATATAAGAAGTTCTGGAATTGGGGCCTTCGGAATCCTCCAATTTCGACCAGGATAGACTGGCAAAAGAGGGCGAGATTTTTTGCCCTGAACTAGATATTTGTCCTCGAGGAGTCGGAAGGATAGAAGTGAAGTGGATTGGATTGGTTTTGTCAGATTTATAAAATATTGGTGCGGGTATATACAGTTTGGTACGATGGATATGTACTGGAAGGTCGTAGAACGACGGATGCCCCAGAAGACGCCGGAGCCAAAGTGGAGGTTCGGAATTGAGTTTCGTTTGGCTTGGTTGCAAAACGACAGGAGCAATGCCCGTATCAACAAGGCGTGAACTCTGAAAATTAAAGATATCGATAACTGGCGATGAGCACATGCGATCTTTAACGAATCGCTAATACACGATAAAACATGATTAACATGAATATTCTTTGAAAAGACTTGATAAAGTTGACCAGCTTCACTGAAATCCATTCAACATGTCGATTCTTTCAAACAGAAAAAGCTGAGTCTTTTGGTCTACCCGACCAGCAAAGAAAGTCAATTGACAGTAGGGGAAACTTGCCAGTCTTCTGAAATCATACAGATGCAGAAGAATTACAGAAGGGGATGGAAACACATCAGGTGAAAAGACGAAAAACGGAAAGTACTCTGTAATAGGCCGCCGGCCAAACGGCTCAAATCAAGATGATGAACTACTGGAAGTGTCCAATTTTCTGGAGAACCACAACGGTGCCAAGAAAGTGGGCAATCACTGAAATAGGATTCATCGCTATTTACATGCATCCACAGTATAAGCAATCCAAACTGCTGGCATAATCGGTAATGCCAAAACAAATAGTCAAATGTGCTTCTTACTCGGTCATGAGAGACTTGTCATCAAAACAGCGATTTCAGCTAAGTGGCAGCAAGATGTAAAACGCCTGGCACCTTCATTAGTGAAAACGACTTGCAACCGGAAAAGCAAAAATGGATTGCGGATTGCCGTATCCAATTATACGGGACCCAAAACTATGTTGTCTGCATAAACACCTCCTCATGACGCCCTCAGGGAATTCTCTTCTAGATAATACTCTCTTTTGAAAAACTCAAAACTGCTCACCTGGAGTAATTCTCCAACAACTGCGCACCCCTCATGCAGTAGATAAAGTTCAGGGAGGCCACGAAACGTGCTGTTCGTTTGCAGCTCGATTAGACTGGACTTCATGGTGTTGGGGATAAGCGAACGATGGCTCACATACTTTTGCAGCACAACAGTTCCATCAGCTTTAGACCTTCGCGGAGCGCCTTCGGGTAATCTTCCTCAAAAAAAAACAATATTAACGATAAGCATCACGCTAATAATAACTGTGCAAATCTCTAGGCCAGCAAACAACGTGTATTTTGGAATTAATCTTCACTGCATCAATCATCAAATTGAAATAGTTTCTACTTGGTTTCGCACGCAAATCGAGCTGTTTTGGGAATTTACCTCTTCGTAATTCTCACTAGGAACCGGAGAATTACCTGGCCATGGTTCTGTACAGTACAGAAGTAGTAAACTAAACACCAGACGATCTATTCTTGGTACAGCCTGATGAATCACAATCAGGACGAAATGCGTGGTAGATTGCTTTTTCAGGTTCGATCCGTTCTTTGTGACTACTACTACAATTACTTGACTATTCAGTGAAATTCACTACATTCTCTTTGGAACAGTAGTCGTTTTGTCTAAATACGACCATTCCCGTTTATCCACACCAAAGTGAGACGTGATCACTCATTGGGTAATTATTAGTCGTCCAACCTTGAAAACGAAATGTTGTCGCTTCTGATGGCAACGGGGTCATGCACCTAAATCCTGGACGATTCATTTGTTTCGGACCGACACTGGTAAATAGCATGCGACGTGTTCGGGATAACTCGGTACACTATGCCTAGTGATTCGTCCGAAGCGACCTGGCAGACTGGTCAAGTTCTTACTAATCATGTGGATCAAGCATTTCGTCCGTCCTGTTTTGTGCCGAATGGACAGGTGCCTAGACGTGTAAGCGAAGTTCGCAGAGCAACCACGAACAACCACAACAACCACAAAAACATCTCGACTTGTTACGTTAATGTTTAGAGTGTCGCTGAGCAATCATTTTAAGCGTATCTATAGCTGGGCTGCACTGAAATTAGACAGACTGTCAACCAACGGGTAGGTTCCCCAGGAAACCTCACGGTTGGTCGTGGAACGACTGGTATCAATTCGCAGTAAGATAAAATGAATATGACATTATCATGTTTAGCATATGATAGCTGTCTCTGGTTCGCGTGGTGGTTAGGAAAAGTGAACTAACGGTAAATTGATGTAGTATGTTATATATATATATATATATATATATATATAGTCTCACGTTAGACGTTATTACATATTGTAAGCATATATATCACTTATAAGAGATGCCCTGAATACTGTTCAACCAAAAACGATAGAGAACGATTTCGAAGCGGCAGGCTTCCTCCAAGAGAAACAATTCATGTGAGAATAGAGAACAAAGGAATCAACAAACTGTTCTTTTATTCGTGTGGAGGCAGTGCTTTCTCCGCTCTCACAATCTATATCAATAGAAGCACCAAATGACATTTTGTGTACTGTAAACTTAAATTCACCGAATTCAGCTCCATGTCCATAAGGATCTGAGGTCATCTGGGGTCATGCCAAAGAAGAAATTCTTGTTAGCCAACCAAAGGAAACTATTTCTTCACTGTATGAGACTGATAGAAGTCACCAGGCTGTCATTGTATGACGAAGTAAACTGGAAACCTCAGCCCATAAATTACTACAGCGACTGTGAACCAAACGACACTCGAGATTTCGTTGAAGCTGTGCACGAGGAAAGCCGCTGGTCGTACAAAACTGACCTGCAACTCGGCCAATCAATAGGAGGCAAATGAAGGTAAACAAGAACTTAGACAGGTGAATTAAGTTACCATTGCATCATTTGGACGAAAAATCCCGCTGCTGAAGCAGCCTACAGGGGTTCGTGGGCATGTTTTGGAGTGTGCAGTCGAGTAGACACAGAAAAGGTGTTTGTTTACCACACAGGTCAACCACCAGTTGAATGGTCCCAGTCGGGACGACCTATGTCTGAAAGCAAGCATCGAGTGGTGGGTAACATAAGTAAGCCCACACTTAAAAAACTCCATTTCGTGTTGTCTGAGACATCAGGTCATTGCACTTGTAGAAATAACTTTTGTAATTTTGGTGGTGTGCGTGTCAGTGTGGCGTTGTTTCGGCACGTGTAAACTGTTCAACGTTTCCCTTTAGGGGATGGCACGCACACAATGAAGTCATGCGAGCTAAGAACTGCGCTTGCATTCTTCGCATATTCAAAAATGCAGCGTTTTTTGTCCAAAAAATCAAGTCCATGGGAACATGTAACTGTTCCGCCGTTTCTACGGCTACCCATGGTATAAGCACCATCTGAACAAAAATGTCAGATTTTCCCCCAAGATATTAGGATTACAAATCCACACAAGAAAGCGGTCAAGCAGATGACGACACAGATGATTCTGCTGAAGACTCACGTTCTTTCATGCCCAATGAAAGATATCGGAGTACGGTAGAGACTTTAACAGAATGGTAACATGAGCAACACGTCGGTGAAAACGAGCTTAGATAAAAATCAGTCGAGCTCGGAAAGGAAAAGTGAAATAAGACAGTTCAGTAAAAAGTAGTTTAACCATATTTCCAAAGCAAATTAGCCACCTGACTTCATAGTATTCTGTGAATAAACCAAAATGAGGCATCTAGACACGAAACAGTCATTAGCCTGATGGAGGAGTTTGCAATAAATCTGGAACCAAGCACCATAGCAGATATAGTGTACGACCAAGATAAATAACGCCCAAACAAAATCCACTTGACCCAACTCGCTCGTCTTTGTGTAAACTGTATGATGTACGATAGCCCGATCCAAGGGACAAAGGGTTCGTTGTAACCGTATAGGCGACGGGATAAAACATAGGATGGAGCAACAGAAAAAAAACCTACCTATATCCAACATGCAGATGTTCATTGAGTGCGAAGGTGCCCACAGGGAAGCGTACATTTTCGGCGCATAATGTGAATGGTTTGTTCAAACAAACAGCGAGGAACTGCTGGTACATCCGCCATGGGGGCTAAACGGTTCGGAAAGAACAGTTTTATACTGAACATCTAAATCCAATGGACGTTTCAACCCAAAGTCACAGTGACACAACACGCATAAGGATTAAACTTCCAAAAACTAGCTTGCCGAATACGAGCAAGCATTCTTGTTATATGACCGGAAACATCTACGAATGGATCTCAGAAGCCAAAGAACGACCCCCACAGATATAAAAGGCTGACTTGGTCGCCCGATAGCAACGGAGGAATTGAAGAACGAAGACAAAAAGGGAAAGCCTTCCCTAGTAACGCAGTTCCTTCATCAACCATGAAAAGCCTGCTTGATGGATGCTACTCGACGGACACCTTCACGGCGACAGTGGTACGGCAAGCTGACAGCAAGCAATCCCTCTTATCGTTACTACAATGGTTTGCGAAGAACATGGGGAGCGTGTGTGAAGTCTCCTTATTAAATAATTTTGTGCAAAACAGTCGCATGATTGCCGTTTGAATCAGCAAGCATAGGTAATAGACGCAGCAGAAGCCGTGTCCATTTATCCGAGTGCTCAGTCCATCGGGGTCTTACAAAGTTAGACATGCTGTTGCAGTTTCTATCTGAATCCGAATTTTCGAAGATCATACCTCACACTATTGCCAAAAACAGTACTCGAGTGTAATACCTGTCGCTCCCCCACCCACCCTTTGAAGCATGATTGTACGACAATATGATGAGGAAGATGTGGTGTCATAACGCAACATGAAGATCGTTACCGAAGACGTCTGTGCCTTAATGATAAGTGGGTAGAGTAATCCCTCTGTACAGAGGGCACAACGAGGGATGGTGTGTTTTCGTATTTTCTCTTCGGGGATGGGGGTTAGAGTGACTCACAGCTCCTGTATAAGTGTGGTCCCACCCCAGAATGGGCTCCTCTTAAGGGGGCTTACAGTATTTATTTTTAGGGACCGATAATATGCCATCCCGTTTAGGCTGGTCGAAGACTAGCAATATTATCTTGCCCGCACGCGTCAACCTACTGTGGTTTACCCGGTATGTGTAACCACACGCACAGTGTGGTTTATCATCATCTGGTCGGAGTTAGGAAAAAAGTGATAGTCAACGACGTTGCCTTCTACTATCATAACGACCAAAAGTATTCGATCGGTTTCCATGGATATGCATGAACTATATCAATGGTTGAAGGTGTAAAAACATTAGCGCTAGGCTGGGATTCCAATAATTCTCTTTTTTTCGATCACCTCACGACAATCGAGACTCATAACCTCTTTGGTTTTACAGGCACAGGAGAACATACCAGAACACAAATCAAGTGCTCTCATATGAAATCTCTTTATATGGTGGCAGGAATATTCCAGTGCAAGAAGGAGCGACAGCCCACGGACCACCTGTCAGTCTAGCAACCGCATAAATCGGTGATGGTGTTCCTACTTTTCTGAAAAACATACCAGATGTGGTCCTACAGAAAACACAATGCACTGCATAGACATGGATAATTTGGAATACAGGAGCACACCTCCCTATCGCCCACTTGAACTCCCAAGTCAGTTTTACTCGCTAATCAGTTTGTTTACCAACTTACCAATGGCTGCGGTGAGACCTGTATTCGTGGGAGAATATGCGGCTTGGAACGAGAGTGAAACAGCATTTAGGTATACAAAATTACAGGACCCGAACCCAACCCCCATTTTACCAACGACGAAGTCCACAAGGCAGCTGGCGAGAACATGTCATCAAGTGGATTTGCAGACAGAGAGATATGCCTGGGTAAATCTCTGTTAGTAAAGCCAGTCGCAGAATTAGACAACTGTCCGGTTGTAAGAAAGAACCTAATTTGACAAATGATGCATGTAGTTGGTTTATTAAACAGTGTCAGTGGAAAACTGTCAAACAGTCAGATACCTAAAGGTGGCGTTAAAAGCATGTCACGTACTCACTAACTAAGAAGTATATCGGTCATTGAAACTATCAAGCGAAACTAGTAAACTGGAAGTAGCTGAAAATGAACACAATGAAAGTTATGGTGGTTCAAAACAAACCCAACTAGTCCAAGTGACTTAATGCAGCGTATTCCACTGATCCAAATGATGACTTTATTAACCAAACTAAGGAAGTAGTGTTTCAATACCCCGGGAACGGCCAATTTCGGTGGATGTCTTGGTAGCAGACAGTAATATAAATGAAGACATTGATCACTTTAGTGAGTAACAAAGGGATTCAACATGAATAGAAGTCACCAATAGGATAGTGAAATTCAGATTACCTTTCCTTTCAAGGCGGCGCGGTAGAATTTCTGCGCTGCGGTGGTATATTCCTGTGTTCGACCCAAAAGTATGAGGCCTGAGTAAGAAGCTGGAAGAGACTCAGCAATATACAGTTTCGGCATCGTGCTGGATAGGCTTGTAGGTGGATTCATTCCATCCGGCGAATGAGAAAATGTATAGACCGGGTTTTGGCTGAATGTTCCTGTCGAGGACGCATCGTCGATCAATTTGCACAAATGAGGAAGACAGTCTTTTATCGACAAAGGAACTCCATCAGTTGCGCACTGTCAAAAATTTGAAGCAAAATATTCTCAGGCTATTGAAAGTCAGAATGAAAACGGAACTATGAGTGAGAAGTGTTTTTCGAAAACCATGAACCGAAAATAAAATCATCCCCGTGGATCAGTCTAACAAGCCGCTAGCAGGCTTTTACAGACAAGAAAGGTAGTTTTTGCACAATCTAGTCACACGCATCTTTAGAGGTCAGTGCTCATCGATAGGCGCAAAAAAATGAACACCTCGAATATGCCTTATCTTGGCCAGGAGAAATAACCAGTCACCATCGACACAGCACTGCATGAAGTCTGGAGTCTGAGTATAAACCAGTGTGCGACAAAAAGCCACCATTCTGACAAGGCTGTATGGCTTGAGCACTGCTGTAATGACTTCGTTGCACAATGTATAACCGTACCAGAAAAGCCACAAAACAAGGAACAGGGAGCTTCCGTACCACGAACAAACGGATGAAGAACCGATCTTGGGACAAAGTGATGCTGTTCTCCGCAATGGAATGGTGCAATTAATACGATGTTCCTTCAAGGTGATCCGTGTGCCCACAGTTAAGAGAAAAGCTATGCTGCTTTTCCACGAGAATCTTGATCCTAAGAACAGCATGCTACGATTGCCCAACGATTGATCACCACATCTGGCGAATTATCTATTACGGTTAAGTATGACTGGGTTTTACCCAGAGCCCCATTCGGCTCCAAAAGCAACAGCACCTAGGCCTTATTTCCACACCTTCGGCTTAGGATAGTCCCAACAGTCAAGCTGGTCAGGCTGTTGGGTTATTGGGTACTGGAAAAGTCGCCAAAACAAACCCGCTGTGTTTTAGGCCAGAATTCCGAACCAAATGTCCAAGGTATAGTGCCTCAACCAATACCCTCCTCGACCTGGGCAACTGGTGAGTAACACTCGTCCTTGTTGCACTTCAATCATCTATCCAACTAATCCATTGTGGCCAACTCAGCTGTCAGTCACCTACACACTGCTGTGTTTTTAACCTACCGCCCAGTAAAAGTATCCTTTTATAAAACTCAGATCTGATCCACTTTGCAGCTTCCAATGTTTGTACTTTCTATCAAACTGGGCAACAGGCATCCTGTGCTGCAAATTCGCTTTACCTTTCCATTAATAAAGGTTATGTCCCAGAAAAGCGCGCACAAAACCCCACTTCGGACGTGTACCTCAACTTGTTTGGAACGAGCGCAGATATATAACCATTCACTCTTCGGATATCTGGTAATATTGAAATAAAGACTTGCAACACGCATAGCGCAGAGGTTTGACTCAGTATCAAGGCTGTAAACGCTTTTTCGACTTAGTATCCAATACACAGCAATCTCGGCTGGAGGAACTGCAGGCTTTTGTCCCTGTGATACTATACTGTAGTCCCCAAAAATCCATCAAAAAACTCGTCACATACAAAGAAAACCTCAGCTTCGACAACCATTTGCATATCAATTTGTTTTTCACTGGAGACTCACCTGGAACCCAGTTGAATCTCTCATTTATGCTGTTGTCCTTCAACGGGCAAATCAGCTTATTAACTCAAATCCACGAGTCTTTATTAGCTAACAGGCGGTAGTATTTTCCGCTCTTTGCGCGCCTCACTCGATGTTCAAAGGAGTACATTCTTGGTCAGTCCACTGCATGCTTGACTCTGAGGCAGTTGAGGTTGGTCGGACTTTGTTCATCCGAGGTTGTCAATTAATTTAAAAAGTAGTATTGAGCAAAACAAGTAAGTGTGGCCATCTGAATCACAGAGTTAGCCTGCGCCTTAAAGCTCCGCTGAATGGAGTTCGCTGTGCCCGAATGGTAACTTTGATGGATTAATGGTGCGACTAAACTAAGATCGATTGAATAACCTGAATTGCTTTCAATGGACTCCCTCGTTATCACGAAGCAAGGGTCACAAACGTGTGCCTAGTTGTCCATAGACATGAGTGAACTGGCTCTCACGCATGTGTTGCATCACAACGGTGTTGATGTGAACGATGAATCATGTACAGTAACTCACAACAAAGGCAAATGAAACTAGGATCCATTGGATAGGGAATATACGAATGAGGAGGACTGTTCGCAAGTTCCATACGCATGTGATCGATAGGTCACCGACTTTGAATTTTTACGATGAAAATGATGACCAATTTTTGTGAGGGACGCTGACTTAAAAACTGTCACCATAGAGTATAGCTACCCTACTTCAAGTCGAGAACAAACCCGCACCAACGTCAGGACAAACAAGAATCAAAGTATCATAAACAAGATATACATAAAATTGACGTTGGACACCGTCTACGTTGAAAATCATGCTTGATTTGTTAGACTGTCGAACATACTCAGTGGAACTAAACCGGATCTTTGTTCTCCAGAACAGTTCATCCATCCATCGAGCGCTTACGAATTCAACGGCTCGATGCTCTATTTTTCAACCTAACCCTGACGATGAACACCTTTCAACCCCGAAAACTATTGTTACGATGACTATAGAAAACAAGAGAACGCCACATTGAGACCGCACGAAGGACCATACACTTCAAGCTTTGCACTAGAATAGAACTTCCTCAGCATGTAGGTTCAGTAGCTGAAAAGTCCTTCGGGTTTATTTCAGAGATGGGTAGTTTCCAAAACACCGATTCTTGTTCACCAAAAAGTCCTTCAGTTTATAAAAAGTGAGTGACAAAAGTCAACCAGCATTGAGGAATTACAGGTATGTGGCTAGTAGAATGGTTGTTGGTCGCCGAACTAGGTAGGGCAGCGCAACTGAGATACCGAAGTTCGGTTACATCACCACTGAATAGCGAAGCAAGTAGCGAAGGCCGAAACAAACATTTTACAGCACAACAAAGCATACATCTGAGCTGAAGCAACCAGAGCAATTATGGTAAAATCTGATCACTTGCGTGCACTTTTTAACAAGCATACCTTAGGTCGAAGGAGCTTCAGGGCTTCCAACTTTGAAAGGGCATGGCCCCAAACAGATAGACCAGCAGGCTTATCCACAACAACAAAATGTTCATTGACAGCAACGATTCGCTCGAAAAGATGGCCAGCCAATTCTGATGCATCGGTCCAGTGGGTTTTCAGAAGATAAGGGTTGGGCCTATCTTGCATGGACTGAACGGCATCGACGGAGTAACAGCGATCGATTGCACTTCGGTAGCTATGTTTGAACACTGACAAAATACGAACTCTGTATAGCTCAGCTGAAATCATCATGTGTACTGGACTGTATCTAGGAGAAAACGAAAGAAACACACTAATTAATTGCGCGGAACAGTGGACCACTAGGTCAGGCTTGGAAATGATGTAAAATCAATCCTTCAAATGGTGTGGACGTTCAGCTGTGCTTATTCCATTGTTTTGCATTTTTTCCATCGTATTTTACTCTCGAATGTTTCCCCACGGGATATCGCTTTTTGCGCCTAGTCCCTACTCCTTCCCATTTCTTACCGACATTTGCTGGAATGTTCTCAGGTTGTTCCTCATGCTCTCATTGAGCAGTGAAGCAACATCGTGAACTACTGGTGTATTACTGACAGTGATGATGACGTATGCATTCAGAACCTTGTGAATACCCTGTAACCCTGGATAAGGCCGGAAATATAGCAGAGGGCATTAGAGCGACAAAGTATTGGTGCGTTACTATCAGCCCAAATAAAAGTGCATACGAACGGTGGATCAATGACCTGTATTACTCGTCGTTGCATCCAGAGGACTTTCCAAAGGTAAGTCAATAACAGCTTTGGTCCGCTTAGGCCAGCAGTTATGGAAAGTTACTTCAGACACCATGGAAATGTAACAAAGCTGGTCATCTGAGGGTCGAAATGGGAACAACCGGACAATTGAACCAGACTGTATCTGTTTCGCGTAAACTTGCAGCCTGTGGTGATGGCTTACATGCCTACCCCCAAGAGAGGAACCATGGAAAAGAGCAAGCTCCTCACTCCCATTGAAAATACCTTTATTGCGTATGGCATCCCATACTGCCGCTTTGTATGCTCAGCTCGAGCGACACTTATGGATATGCATTCCAAACCATCGATTTAGACGACAATAAGTCCACTGGTGCCGTGGAACCCATACGACGGCCCACCTTAGGGTAACCTTACCAAAGCCCAAAGATTAGCACCAGGAGTTATGCGGCCTGCGTACCTGACACTCAAGCATATACAGAATTTCACAGTAGTATGGTCCGAATTTTGTTCGGTGAAACACCTCAAATCCTGTTTTATGGTTTAAACTCTGAAATGAGCCTTATTGGAAGTGCCATCCTGTTAAATCAGACTTGGGACGCCTTTCCAATCACTAATTGAGAGCATTTTTAAAGGTGTTCTGGTTATAGACCTATGGGATATTAATTCTGAATTATGGACAGGTTTCAGAGTTTCCTCTTATAATATTGTCTCTAAAGACAGGATAATTTGTGTAGAATTTAACGTGCGACAAGAAGATACCGCAGGAGTAGGGAGTGAACAGCAGCTGCGTATCACAGAACTAGCGATTGGTTTATCGTCATGGTCTATGTACGTCATATGCGTTCTTTAATGTTCATTTATATGTTTCCCGAATGGTTTTGCAGTCCAAGATTCCAACATAATTATCATCATCAAATCCATTCAACAAGATGACGAAAACGGAGGACCGTTTTCCTGTTATCCGTTCTGTGTGACGAGAACGTCCTTTTGCTTCTGGTAACTTAGTAGAACAATCCCCTCAAATCATGTGGTATACACCCCAGTTGTGGAGGGGCAACAAAGTGCGCAAAGTACGTCCCATACAAGCATTTCCGAGGAGAACGTGATTTTGGTTCGTTCCGAGAATGTAGACCTTTGAGGGAGAGCATTGTATCTGACTTACCCAGATGTGTACGATGGTAAATTCAGAGACTCATTACGAACAAACTAACGAAATTTGCATTGTCTTGTATGCAAGATAAAACATGCACCCACATACAGATAAACCTCCAGGGGTAACAGGAATCCTCGGAGGCGGAAACCTATCAAGAACTACTATCACATCCAACTCAATCCACCGATGAAACGGGATCAGACGGATGAAGTCGTGGACACCTCGTGAAGCGACTGACCTGACCTACAGTCACAAGTCTGGACAGTTACAGCCTGACAATCTATGTGGCTGAATGTGTGGGTTTACTTGCAATTCGCACACAAACTGGACGAGTCCACGGCTCCTGTGAGTATAGGAAGAAGTCATTAGAAGCCGGTATAAGCTTTCATCTCTCAGATAGAGTGCCGTCATCCTCCTAAATATGAACCACGAGCAAAACAGCACTGATCTGATAATTACTATCTAGTAAATCCACGCAGATCAGTGTTCAGATACACAAACGCAATTCTAAGATCAGTGCCCGCAACCGGCATATATTTTTCGTTGCCTTTACAACACCGCCTCCGTATAGAGTATCCCGAGCAACAACACCTCTAGATTACAGGTCGGTGATTTTCTTGGACGGTTTTCAGTGGAAGCGTTGCATTGTTGCAACATAGTGGCAGCTCGCATGTTTATTTGTTGCTGATACGTTCACCCAGTTTTGCAACTAGTTCGCAAACATTTCATCGCTAATCGGAGAGAAGTCCTCAGACAAGGTTAGGTATACTATATACTGCAAGCAACTTTGCTTGTAAAAAAATCCTTGTTGTTGAAAACCTTTCTTCACGGAAAACCACGTGCAAGGACAATCCATATAGGGTGAAATCACGGACGGAACACATTTTTCATAGAGGTGGTAGTAATTCCCATTGCCGGAGTGCGCAAATATTTGAGGGACCGACGGCACTGCATGGGATATCGACGGAATGAAGTGTACCGGTTTCGATTGCTGTGAGAACATCATGCGGAAAACTCTGTGGGATAAATTACGGCTTAGGAATTCACCCAGTATTCTGACGAAACTAGCCATTTATCCTTAACACTATGAAATAACGAACAACACTATGGATCAATAGTGATGTGAGTTCAGTTAGGCTGTGCACGAAATGGAGTCTATGAACTGTCCAAGTTTGTGTATATTGGTGGTGCCGAGCTGACACAGTACTTAACGCTAGCAAACCTGCCACTCACATTCTTTATGACTTGAACCAACCCTCAAATGCCTGCTGATGAGACATTGCACCGGGCCTAAGAATTGTGACACCTACCTAGCCCTATTAATGAAGAAATTACGTACTGTTGTTAATGTCAAGACCAATTTATCCAAACTGCAATGTCATATGGGGTGTGAAGTTACTGTGACTCTAAATCATATACTAGATTGCACCTGAGTCGGACATTCAATTCCTCCTAACCGCAAAGTCCAACCCGTCATCTCCCATACTTCACTTAGTTCACTCTTCCTGTGGATATACCGTGTTTCGGCGGTAGTCCAGATAGGTCGCGATGCAGTATGATTGCAACATGATTGAGATCACGAAACAACTCCAGCGTAACGCAATTACCTCAACTTCCGCTTATTCTGAAGAGCCTGGTGAGAAATGCGACTGAACAGAATCCACTCTGAAGCTCAACATGGTGGTGCTGTGAAGAGAACAGCATAAGCGATGAGTCGATGTATCTCGTACCCCAAAAAACTTGCAGTGAAGGGCATCCGTCTACCCGAATCGAAAACCAAACTAGTTTGTGACCAAGTGTTTTCTGCTTTGCACCTTGTATAAAGATAGAACCATTTGACTTAACCTTTGGTGCAACCAGGTGATAGCTGTTGACAAAAAAAAACAATAATAATTGTGTAGCTGTGACACCCTTTCCGTCCATAGCTACCATGCTAGCCGAAGGAAGCACGAAGACTGAGATAATGCCAGATTGCCCAAGCATACAAAAAAGCAGTCTAGCTACCAGGGTTGGGTCCAAACCACTGAATTTTCGGTTCGCGCCTTAACCATCGAGCTATCTCGAGCTCTATAGCTGTTGAAAACTATATGCAAGTCTGCTTATTCCTACTAATAGCGCAGAGCTTAACCGACATATGATTGAAAGCTAACCCACATAGTATTTCGAGGAACGTTGGTTCTATCGAAATTTACAGTTACTTCATCCACTCGGTCTTATTTCATACAACTCGGTCGAACAGGCGCTGACGCATGAACAAGATATGGGGGGCGACTACTGCTCAACCGAGAGCCGTGGGTGTCTGGAAATATGTTGGCGAGGGTCTACATGCACGGAAACTTGTGGAAGATAACCAGTCCCAATGGGCATCATTTTCACACCTCTTATTAGGACTGGCGAGATGGCTCAAGTGGTTAGAGCGCGAATTGACTGACCGGAAGGTTCGTGGTTCGAACCCGACCTCTGCCTCTCGACTTCCTCTGTCTAGGCTTGGGCAACCTGGCAGTATCCCAGCCCTTGTGCTTCCATCGGGTGGCATGGCAGCTAGGCACCGAAAGGGTGTTACAGCTGAACAGTTTATTCGGACTGTCGACCTCAAGTAGGATTGTCGTTCATGCACTGACTCTTGTGACGAGTGAAAACCGTATGTTAGCCCGGTTGCTGAAAGCTGCAAGAAAAATGTTCTTCTGGCCCTTATACGTTGACACTTTAATCTTGATTATCTTATGGATTCATCGCAATAGGTCTCACCTTCCTCTTTATCGCCGCTATGTAGCAATTAAGTGCCAGTATTCACTGTTCACGATAGTCATGACCAATCATAGTACGGCCGCTCCACATGCATTAGTCACAACCATCATTCTTAAAGGTAAAAACCGAAGCTGTTTCTTAATTTTACAACAACCTGACTGAAGACGTGTAACAATGCAATGCGGGAAGACCGTGTCCGGAAGAAATAACTCAACCGCTAGTGAAGAGACCATATTGTGTAGCAAGTGAAACGAGCAACTTTGAATGCCCGCCTCATACATCGCACTCGTAATCTTTTAGTGTACACAGTCGCTTTTGCAAACGACCGCCTAAGTTCACATTCACTCGGTTCAAAAAGTAGCCTCGTGTTAATGGCAGTTAGTAAAACCAACAAGGTACCCAAATATGCATTCACGTGACCGGAAAATGGGATACGCATTCCTCTGCCACCAAAAGATCTCAAATGAGACCTGTAGCAACGGGAAAAATAGAAACTATCCCAAACATGCAAAACCAGAAGTAACTCATAGAAGCCAAAGACCTGTACTCTTAAATAACGCCGTATAACAAGATAAGGCGAACGGTTTTGTACAACCGATCGAATGTGCACTGACTCGGTAGCAGACAATTGTAAAAGAAGAAATTAAAAAAATTCATCGACACAAAAACGACTGATTGCTGATCGATAGCGGGTAAAAAATGATGTAATAGAATGAACCACGTAGCTGCCGTTAGTGAAACATACGGGAATAGAAATTAATACTGTGACTGATAGGTGTAATAATAGACAGAACGAATAGTGAATCGATGACGGTAAAAAACAGTGGGGAATCTCGCATGACTATTAGCCTGATAAAAAATAAACCACTGTGCGTACGAAAACAAAACAAGCCCCCAAGGGGAAGGGGCAAAAAATTAGCGAAAGAAAGTATTTGGCCAAAGAAACAAAACCCAAACAAAGTATGTTTTGGTCAATAAGGCACCTGTGGAAGCATGGCAAATACAGCCCGCGGGATGCACCGGTTGGAGCTATGAATAATGGTCGCAATCGCAAGAACAATAGAAAGTTATATGTATAGCTATGTGCAGTTATTTAAATGACTAAACTCAACCGAGGACGTGAGGTGATCATAGGAAACGATATGCCTCTACCTTGTGGATCACAGGTCCGGTTTGGATGGAGGTAATGTATCCGTTCCCTTTGCATCAGTTGGATATCTCATCTAGTTGTAGTCTGACCAAGTGAAGTTTGGGGTAGAGCAGTTTCTGGCGGGTGGTGGGGTTGGATAAGATCCAGACGGAGCGGAGCATCCGGTGGAAAGGAAGTGGCAAAATGGTTTGCAAGGGTGTTAACTGATGCTCGACCAGATGATGTTTGGTTGGATGAAGCCGACGAAATATCTGATAGAAGTCTTGGGTTCAGGTGCATTGCAGATAATGCATTTTTCACTTGTTGTGTGGTGCCAACAATCAAAAGACCACCAGAAGACGTTTGTGTTGTGTTGCTGTAGGGAGGCTGGATTCCGTTCGGAACGATAGATGAAGAAAAGGAAGATGATGGGACATCACTTGTCGTGAAGCAATTGTTGACTGATGATGAGAGTGGAGGCGGGTGGAAACAAAGAAACTGCAGAGAATTGGGTGCATATCCGGAGGAGAACGTCGGCGGAACACAGTAAACTGGCCCTTCAGCAGATGTAGCTAGACCAATGGTGTTGACGGAACAGACAGGCCCGGCATTAAGCACACCATGACCAACCTGGGTAGAGTAGATAGGCGTGGCTTGAACCGGAGATCGGTGTGAGAGATAAGAATCCGAATAACAAGAGGAGATCACAGTAGGAAGAATCGGAGTCTGTTATGGAAACAAGACGAGTAAACAAAAAGTGTGAGCGTTCATGGACACATAATGGCCAGAATTATCCAAAAAGATCTCGATATTCGTTAAAAAACGCTTGGAACGGATTTAAAGTAGTCGGTTCACAGAACTTGGAAAACACTTGGTGGATTTATTGATCGGCAGCTTCCCGCTTTTGACACGAAAGCTTTAGGTTAAGTAAGTAGGTTACAAGATTGGTCGAGTTTCAAGAGAGGAGGAACCTGTCAGCAAGATCTCCTACCAAAAGCTGACTATATCAGTTTGTTAGCTAGTGCGACCACGTGAGTACTAGAGCCGATGGAATGAGAGGGAGCTGATGGGACTTGTAGCGAGGCTTACGCCCTAGTTCATCCATTTCAGGAGACGGCAATCGAAGACTATTTATAGTCTTTTTCCTTGACCTATAGGACTCAGTCATTGTCGACAACTAATTCTAAGCCTGCTAACGGAAAGAGATCCTACTGGGTTTTTTAAGCCTGTCCATAACCTGGTCAATTAATCTGACAAAGTTTTTATTTCAAGCACGAAAAGCCACCCAGCAATGAAACCACCAATGGTTTCCCAAGCTTTTCTGAAACAAAAGATTGATAGTCAGTTGATTCAAACGCCTTGACCACGGAGTGGTCCCTCGGTAGAAGCTGGCTACCAACAAGAATACATTTTTTCAAGAGATTTCAATTACCATACAATAAGATCAAGTAAGCGAAACCGACATTCCCGCCAGTCTTCCTCCGGATCAGATACATGAGTGGAATGCAATCAATCAAATACTGGAACTGGACAGCAACTTTGCGCTGTTTCGGATCAGCTCAACGAGTGGTTGTCTTGTGATGCAAACCTCAAGAGGACAACGACGACAAATATATTTCGGGATGAATATCTGGTAAAATCTGTAACATAACTCATTTCACTCTCGATCCTTAAGGTCTAAGACGTAAATATCGGGAAAAATTTGACCCAGATGACTAGCAATGACAACCCCATCTAACTGTTTGTAAAAGTGCCTTTCAAATAATAAATGCATATTCTTTGTGCGTGTACATATCAAATCTAATAGGCGTAAGATGAAAGAACCTGTATGTTAAATCAACAGTGTTTTTTAAAAGAACAGAAGTAAAAAAAAACAATCACATACTTACATTTAAGTCGATAACTCCCTGTAATTTAATAATTCATTCAACTGGTTTTAAAATCTCTTCTATGCAATCACACAGAATTTCGAGATGCTTTTTCCTTTCCAACAAAATGCCAAAACTCAACTTAATTTTATTCGTTTCTTAGAACGACCGGTAAATCCATGCGAGAAGAGTAGCCCAGCTGTTTCCTGATGCCGTGCCTGGTAGAAAAATTACCCCACAAGGAGAAGATCCTACATTGCGTACCCACTAGTTGCCAGATTAAGATTCATGTCGAGCGCTCCCGATGCAAAAACAGTACCAGTTGAAAGTGATGATTCCGATGTATGGAGGGGAAAAACCTAAATTCACCTGGAAAGTAAACTTTACAGAGAAATTAATGGTATTCAGTCCCTACGGGGCTCGTTCTTGGAAACAACGGTTTATAGAGAAGACATGGCCACTTAGAAACTCGTTTCTCCTGGTTGAATCAAGTCAACAAGGATTCTGAAAGACAACTTAACAACCAACACATCTAGATTTTCGTTTTGATCAAGCTGAGCAGTCGGAAAACGTCTTCTGTACAAGCGATGGCTATTGCGTAATGCTGTTGATCTCTAACTCCAGGTGCAGTTCGACTGAACCAGGTCGAAGTACCAGATAAAGCCTGATCTACTAGAAATCGCATCATCCGATCTTTTGGCATCTCAGGGGAGAGTACAGAGAGTACTCACAGAGCTGCAGCTCGCTGGAGGCCAGAACAAAGTGGTTAGCAATTCGTGTCACCCCACAAACTGATATCAAAAAATTGAACTTAATTCGTCTCCGACACGATCAGAACAGAAACAGTAGATATCTAGGTCACACACAGAACGCACAGCCATAATCCACAGAGAGGAGCAATAGGCGTGTGCGATACATGTGCGCACCGAAAACGGAAACAGTGTGAACTAATGGACGACTGGACTAGATATAGGCGTCGCTGTACCGTGTTTACCGTCCGAACTCTGGATCAAAATCGAAAAGCATGCGAACGCCGATGTACTAACGGACGAAAGCTGGCATACACACACCGATAAACCGGCCAAACACATCTGAAACAAGTTTTACGTACAACAAGAAATTCGCCAGGCTAGTTGTCGGCTAGAATATAGATAGGTCTGAAAACTAAAGTAGTGCGGCTAGAAGCCAGGACAACAACAAGGCTGTAACAACGGCAGTGGAGGCACAAGCATGGTGGGAGCGTTGTGTGGGTGTGACGGCTTGGTTGTGCCTGTGAAACAATACTAAGAACAGGAAGAGGCAGAGAGTAATGCTGATTGTGTACTCGTGATAAGCATACGTAACTTTTACAGCCACAGGAATTTCCATCATCACCAAAGCCATGACTTTATTCACACATTCAGACATGTGTACACAAAGTCCCGTGGCGACAAGTGAGGATGACAGTGAGGAATTAGGGTTACTGACGAAGCAACAAATGTGGCATCCACTGCTTTACTGACTGAAGTCAACTATGGTGGGAAGAATGCCGATATTCATAATAACTAGCGTCACAGCAGATTACATTTCACTTATCGAGCAATATGTCGTGCACCAAGAGAATGTTGTTTCCAGCTGTTACACTGCCGATCACTGAGAAACCGGAGAATAAGAAATGGACAGCCGAGTCAGTCACCGCCATTTGTGTCGCCCACGCGACATCAGTTTACCTGTCAAATGCAGAGTGTACAAAGCTGCGAATAGGTGACATGGGTGTTGCGCATAAACATCAAAGACTCCCTGTGTTCGACCATCAGGTGTCACAGCTGAATGATTATTCCATTATTATCGGTGTCCCCGAAGCATTTCATGGATTTGGTGGGAACATCAGGGCAGTAATGCTGAGGTACGCCAGATGGTTTCCAGAAAAGACATACAGATCAACCAGTCACACTCGATATGTTACACTGGTTCGACCATGTACTTCGTATACCAGAGGACCGCTTGCCTCGTACAGTCCTCTTCGTTCTGAAACTTATCGTGAGCAGTGTGGACTGTGAAAAGTGTTTGCAGTAACCCTAGCTTTTGGCGACGGACAGTTCAAGATGAAGAGTGCAGAAATTTTTTTAAAAAAAAGAAAGTGAGCTAATAATTAAGAATATCAAGAGAGGTGAAAAACCAACGTCACTGGCTGCGAGACACCGCCAGTTATGTGGTAAATCACCTACATCCCAACGTCGCTGCTGTTTTCCATACTCCGAATTCAAGTAAATAGTTGTCCATATTGTGGTGTTCCGTTTGGAAGGTGCTACACCAGATACGACGGGATAACCCATCATCTGACCTGCTTGAGTGGTGCGACAAGCAGCTTTGTTGAAAAAAACATTCACTGCACTTGAGGAATCAATTTGAGCTATAAACCGTGTACCATGGGCACATTAGTTCTAGCTACTACAGCTTCGATCACCAGAAATTTGGAGAGCGTGGGATACAGCCAAGCTCCGGAGGCGATGACATATTCAGTTAGTTCGGGAACTGCGTAGTTACGCAGTGAAGGCGATAGTTTTCAGGCACGAGCGCCACTAACTGCGCGGTTGGACCACTTCTGCCAATGTCACTAACCATTGGTGAGCAGAGTCCCAGCGTCCCTGTCCATGGAGTTACCAACTCGACTCAGTTTACTGGTTAGTGCTTTATCGGTCACCTCCAATCAACACAGGGCTGAACGAAAAGAGCTCTGCAAGGCAGACGATCTTCTGGCATGCGGAGTACATGTCCTAACCAGCATAACCTACGAAGCGTGGGTAATTCACCTACCGTGGGAGATTTCCTTCTTTCCTGGGGCCACCTGGCATACCTCAGAGTTACTAATCCAACGCTCCCACCAGACTCGACCAATGCTTCGGAGATACCAATGGCCAAACACTGACAACTTTCGTATGTCCTCTGCGCATAAAGACCACGTTTCTAATCCATAAAGCAGTATGGATCACACTGTCGCAATGAAAACTTTGCACTTGAAATACAAACTGACGTCACGTCGGCGCCGTAGATGTCGGAGGTTAGCAAAAGCTAACCTGGTCTTCCCGACTCATCTCCAGCCAGTCCATCGGAACTTATACAGCTGCCCAGGTAAACAAATTTATCTACCACGTCGATTGGCTCGTCTACAAGCATCAGGTTTCGGTTTGATCCCACCCAGTCTTGTAGCAACACAGTTTGCAGGTGTGAAGCGCACGCCAATCCGTGCAACAGAATTAGTTAGGTTATTTAAAATAGTTTGCATTTTTAAAGGATATTAACCAAGGAGAGCAATATCGTCCACATAATCAATGTCTGTGAGCGAACATCCCCGGGAGCATTTCGATCACCGAGATTTCAGAGACAGAAGGAAAAATTTCAAGTAGCACGTCAATAATAAAGTTGAAGAGGAAAGGCGAGGGATGACAGCCTTGTCCTACATCACTGGACGTGGTGAACTCAGGCGAAAATTTCCCATATATCCGCACGCGCCCACAAGAGTTCGCATACAGTGCCTCCATAAGAGACATAAATTTGAAAGTTCACCCTTCATCGTCAGACACTGCCAAAGTCTCTGACGACCGAGTCAAAAGCAGCCTTCAGATCAAGAAAGACGTCCAAGGTGGGACGTTTGAAGGAGAGGCGCTGTTCAAGAATTCGTCTCAAGGTAAAGATATGGTCGATGCATCCACCGCCACGGCGAAACCCAGTTTGATTTCCCGTCGATTCTGCCTCTACCGATAATCGGTCAACCTGCAAAAACAATGCCAGAGAACGACTTAGATGGGACGGATACCAGGCTGATACCACGATGGTTATGGGGGGACGTTCTTGTGCCCTTTTCGAAAACTGGAATGAAGGTCGAGGGGCTCCGTTCTAATGGTATTGCTTTCGTTCCAAAACTTCTGAATTATCGTTCACCTGCAACGTCCTTTCGGTGCCTAGCTACCATGCCACCCGAAGAAAGCACGAGGGCTTGGAGAGATGCAGAGGTCCGGTTCGGACCTTCTGAATTATGGTCGTCAGACTGTTGGCAGGACCTCATTAACGTCTTTGAAAATTGCCAGGTGCAAACCATCCGGACAAGGTGCCTTGTCACGCTGAAGGATTGATATCTCACGATGGATTTCTGTTCTTTATGGCGCGCTGATTTCGACGCTCCATTCAGGCCCGCTGGGTTCTTCCAGCGGTCGTAGTTAAGAAGAGCAGGTGAACTGTTATTTGAAGTGTTCAGCCCATCGCCCAAGACGACGATTTTGTGAGTGAATTGCCGTTCCATCTTCTCCGCATATTCTTTCGCTGACACTTATCTTCTTTTGATCGCACTTGAGAATTGCTAGTCCGACGTCCCCGTGATACATATGCAGTACATCAAAGAAACCAACGGTCTTCTATGGTTTTCAACATACAGTGGGGAGGCTTCACAACCAAAAGACAAAACTCGACGCCCTTCCGCGCGGTAAACATTGTCTTTACCGACAGCCTAGAGTTGCATCGACTTTAGAAATGCCTAAATTAAAGGAAAGCAGAACAGCCGCAAGAATATAGCAATCACTTCGTCAGTAATGCTGCTGTCGACATGATGCAACTGCCTATTATCTCCAGTGCTTCTAATGTCAGCAATAACGGTGCCCTTTAGAGATGCAAAACGCACACAAAGCCACATGGCGAAATTATTTAGATTACTTGTAGTTGTATCTGGATGGAATGCGAGCCATGTAACGCAACGTAGCTAGCAAATCCTGGGTCTCTGAAATCCTTTCCAGGAAGAGTTCAGAAAGACGCCAGTAGATTAAGCATTGAGAGCCCACGTAGCGCTGGGAGCTCTATATAACGAGGATAAACTAACGCCGTTACACAACGAAATAAAATATTTAGGAACCCGCATCATCCTCGTCACCCTCACTGTCAGTCATCGCTGTCGCTGTCACCTACCGCAATACAGCTGCACATAGCGCAAATGTACTTGAAGAAATGCCACGAAAATCAGTCAGACAACTGGAAAGGTCACTCGGATTTCGCAACGCAGTAAGCTAAACGCAAGGGGTGAAGTGAAGTAGGCTGTCTTCAAATGCAGTTTACACCGATAACACGTGGACTTTTTATGACCTCCAAGGTGTCCTCCTAAGAAACTAAACCTTGTTTACATGGTCACATAATGGTCGGCAGTGCGACACACGTTTTCTTCTCTGGAGATTGTGCTGGTATTACATGAAAAGGGCACTGGAAACGAGACGGACAAAACATTCTGAAAGAGTTTAAAGTGCGAAATTGGATGGACAACACGCAATTAACCAATACGTCCACTGAGAGCGCTGGAATCAAACGTCTGCAGTACCGGTTAATTAGAACTAGAGGGATTTCGAGCTCATTTGTCTACCAAAAGCCAGTAATCAAACAATCACTGAACTCCTAACGAAAACGGGACTTACCTGACACACAGAAGGTGAACAAAGGATAGACTTGCTAAAGACAGTCTCATCTGCGGTTGTTGAGTGTCCTCCAAACTGGACACTCGGGTGGGGCTCACCGGCAGAACCCACCGAATTCGAGGTAGTCAAAGAACAAGACTGGGGACGCGTGACTGGGCTGTGGATTCCATCTGGGAGTCTATCATCAACAGAAGAGTGCAAACGAATACTCGCAAAGCTTTCAGTAAGTGCAGAATCAGTAGAACCTCCGCTCCAGTATCTTGCATGACTAGACATGGCAGTCATTGAACATTCATCTACCAAAGGATGAGGTGTAAAATCATGTGATGAAGTGTAACCGTTAAGGGAGGGGCCCCTGAGTGCATGCACCGACGGGCTGAAGACCGGTAGAGACGACGAGGGCGTACTGTTTGGCACACTTGCTGAGCAGCCATCAACCACCCCGTAAGTCTGAAGTAGCTAAAAAAGAAAAAATGTGACTTCTCAAACAAGGCGCAACAGCCGAAAGTGATGTGCATACTAGTGATACACTGCTTACACCTAAAAAGCTGAACTACACAGGATGACAGCCAAAATCTGAATGCATGGTTAGACTAAGGATCACGGGGTGTATTGGATGGATCAGTATCCGCTCACCTGGAACACGGGTCGAGAGGGGACGAATAGATCATGTACTGAAGGGTGCGTACAGTACAAATTCGCGCGCATCACTAGCATGTAGCTAAAACACGGTACCATAACTGTGGCATGCATATCCGAATAACGTAACAATTATCACTCGTAATTTGTTGCGAGATTTGTAGAATTCACATCAATATCAGCCTCGTTTGAACAGTTCGTCTCCTGTCTTACAGCAATTATTCTGGTGGGCCCACACCAAAGGTGGGGAATCACTGGACTCGAGTTTCGTTGTTATTGGGGCTCATCAGCAGTGGATATCCTTGGTCGTGCCGGAGTTTGCACACCGGGCATGACATCCGAGAGGAGTGTGTTTCCATTAATTGACCAGCGCACGCTGGACATACCTGAGCTATCACATTTGAGCAGACGAACGTGTTCGCGCTTGACCGATGTGACTGGCTTGCCGGACGCCTCGAACGACGACCCGGTAGCTGTCCTGATTGTATCGATCGATTGACCCGCATTTCAGGTCTTCCCGGCCAGGTATCGTGGCCGCTTGAAAACTGCTTGGCACATTTGATTCGTTGTAAGCGGTTGCGAGATTTATTGATATTCCAACTCATTTTAACAAAATCTCAAGAAGACAACACGGCGGGTCATACCTCCCGCCTCATCAACAGCGAGTTTCTGATACGTCAGAGGAAAGTGTTAGGCTGGCTAGCGTGAAATCGTCATCTCAACACATGCAACCACCTGCGAGCACCCCATAAGAACCAACGATTGTTTTGGAATGAGAATGAATAAACTGCCATCAGGATATTTATCGAGACTATATCCAGGCCGTCTTTTGATACTGTGTGTGTTGATACTGTGCGGCGAAATGATCAAAACTTATAGTAAGAAACGAACTGGTCAAACAGTACCACGGTGCAGTCCTGTGGTCCTGTCGTACCCACTCTGCCCTTTTTGAATATCTCACTCCAATTGGTTGAAAACGTACCCTAACTATTCGTTTGTCTTCTAAGGGCACGCATCAACCGTTGAGCAAATATGGCAGCATTCTGTCCACTAAAAAAATATGAGTGATGCTACAATTTTGCCACGAGGTATGCAAACCTATAAATCCTCGACCCATTAACAATTCGAGGTCATGATTCTCACCCGAGCAGCAGTAGCTAAACTGTCAGCTGATGGGAACCCGAGCAAGGAAGGAAGCAATGAACCGCACTGCGTAGTGGGAGATGCCAAAAATTCAGATGGTACCAACGAACTGGGCCCTTGATATTGTCCAAATGGGAATGTGTTCGTCGTCAGCCATGCGACCGGAGGGCTGTATGGACTGGGAAGTGCAACCAGCTTTGAGCCTGACAAATGTTGAGGTGGAGTAACAGTAAAAGTGCCCATCGCGTTAGCAATAGCCGGTAGGTAGGAAGGATTGGGAAGGAGTGTGTCGTCGACTGGAATAAATGTGGGAATCTCTTGATAGCCTGGCGTAGTAGAACAAAAATCTGTGGGAGAGAAACAGAGAGTACGGAATCAAGACGCACTGAACGGTGGACGAATTTAGGAAAATCACCACCCCAGAGAACAGTTGTGTTCTGTGATAACTGTAGTTAATTGTAAGGCTTCGGGCAATCACTTCTGTTAGACACCGAATATGCACTCGAAATACTTACTCAATATTCCAACAGCCAAGCTGGAAATGCAATTGGCAATATGGTGATAAGACCTACCGCCGTTTCTTCTGAACGAACTGGTGAAAAACAAAACTGCAATGAATATAACTCCCTTACGTCGTCTTTCAGAACAAGGGCTATCAAACTAGCAACGCTGGTACTCATATGGCTCACCGGGACTAAATGAACTAAATAATTTCAAGGATGGATTATTCGAAATGTTGCATAAAATGTTGCGAATAATACTGTTGTTTTATAAATGATCTTGAACAACGACCCTCCCATAGATTAATGTTCTCATCTTGGCGCAAGCAGTTCACCTCGGTGCCTCGAAACAGTTTCGTCTCCGTACGTTGGCTCTATTCCACGGATGAAAAACATTTCGAAGCCACGCTGCTTTTCACATCGAAGCGAATGGGTTTGTCTTTAATCCACTTAGATCCCGGTTATTCCGCTTCGAGTGATTCACCTATAGCGTGAGTACAGTGGCACCAAGACACAACGACCACGCATCAATCGAGTTGAGGCACGACCCTCTAATCAGAAATGTTCCCGTGAACTCCTTACTTATTGCTTACTTGTATCTCTGTCTAACCGACTCACCAATCCCCTTCTTCATGCAGAATGCATGACAGTTTTGTGCTGAGATATAACGCCTTGAAAGAAGTTCAATTATCCAGCAAAGCGAAAAACCATTTGATCAAAATACAACTAGCCGGTAATCACTGCACTGAGGCAAAAACCTAGCAAAAGTGAGCAAGCACAGTCGGTAAGACAGAGGAAATTCACCTACTCTCAAGTTTTGGTCAACACAAAGGGAAGTGTCGACAAATGGAAATACTTTGAGTGGAGAAGACGCGTCTGAATTACGAGAACAAACGTAGAAAGGCACGATAACGTCCCGAAACTTTAATCAAACAGATCAAATCCACGGATGAGATTGCAACCCTATTGTTGACAACCCAGCAATAGCCCAGAGGTTCACACGTCAGGACAAGGACCAGAGGGAGTACAACTAAGGATACTTGGAGCACATTGCGTCACGGCTTACTATAAAAAAATGAACATTTCTGTATGGTGGTACTGACAGTTGACGCATACGTGGAAAAAAACTGAGAAGTGCCTTGGAATGAACATTTATCTCGCGCTTAAGGGGTAATGGGGCGAAAATAAGGAATCGGAGACAGCTTCAACGAGTAAACTGAAGGTATGAAACCCTTAAATTCTGGTGAGTGTTGGTAGTTTTATGCAACGTCTCCAGCCAAGAAAACGAGGGATTACGGGGACTCCATCCAGCAACAACAACGGCCTGTAGATGGTCATAGAATTGATCATCGACTGAGTGGTCGATCAGTTCAGTGATACAGCCAGTATGGCTCAGAACTCAGGATCTAGACATGTTTCGATCCCAAATCCATTAGCCAGACCCGACACAAGCACACAATGTCCATACAATTGTCGCACGGGATGCGCAGAGCAATAGCAATAGCCCGATTGGCAAATGGCGCGCCACTTCTTTGGAACGCCATAGCGCAAGCGAACGCGTACTGTGATGTAAGATATTCATAGTTTTGTGAGAGGATGGCATAAGCAGTATCCTAGGAGGCGCGGCTAAACTTTGCAATTCCAAGTCTTGTCTGTAAAGTAGCAAAATAAATGTATGGATCTTGTAGAGAACGGTTAAGCGTTATCGTCAATACGGCGGGTGGATTCCAGGGATGATCTCGTCCACCAGATCAGCCGAAGCTGGTTCGTGCTGCTTCAGCCCACTCAGGCCTATGTATTATTATTGGTGTTTCACGCTAACGCAAGCTTTCTCTTCGCTTCAATTAATTCGGCGGCTTTGGTGGTGGTATCTATGAGCAGCTGTGGTGTGCAATCACACATGACGCTGTCTGTGATGGTTTCATCCCCAGTAGGTGGGTCTAAACAGATTGGAAGTATCTGAAGGACATGATTTTGTGACAAAACTTCTAAGGAAGCAAGCAGTCGAGTTTTCTTCCGTGTGCTGGCTGCACACTACAAGTAAATTCTCCTAAGAACAGCACAACAAGCTACGGTGGTTAGAGTATTGCTTTTGTATGACAAAACAAACACCGTCCTGCGGATGTGAAAAACAGTATGGCGCCACACAGGTGGGTACCTGCAAACCGCTGGTGCGTTTGGAATAGACGTATTTGCCAGGAAAGTCAGGAAGTCGAAAGTAGGTGTCAAGAAGGACGAGTACCTGGAAATAAATCCCAGAATGTCTGAAAATCACTTGGACTTATCAACACCATCGAAATCGCTTCGGGAAGGCCGCGAAGCTTCTAGGTTAAGAAAGCCAGTTGTTAACTGGACGTTCGAGTGATTAATCAGCAAAGATCCATGATGCTCGAACGTTCAACCGTGTCCCAATGCCAACTGAACGGGCCTGATTCAAATCCAAAAGTGCGCCTTAGATATCACGAAGCACCCTGCAATTTCGCACTTCCTTGTGTTCTTGTTGGGTGGGTCTACTCCCGTCAGTAAAGTTCTGGAGTGTAAATCAGCGGTTAGTTACGACAATATGCTTAAAAGAAATCAGAATTGTACGTCTGATTGCTGCAGTGTTGGGTGGCATTCGGTCCAGCGGACACTTCACCACATACGTGGGCCCACAAATACAGACTGAAACTCAACGTGGCCTGTGTAGCAAATAAAAATTTAGTGGACGAACATTTTATACACGCAGTCATCTATCATTCACCTTATCATGAATGCATGGATTTTCTCAACTTTTTTAAATGTGACAACAGCGCAAGGATCAATGCTGACATTGTTTTCAAATCCTACATCTCCAAATTTGTTTGCCAAAACACGTGATTTTCTGGTTATTCCTTGGATCAAACGCCAACAACGGATCCGAACATCAAGCACACCATAGGAGAAAACACATAACCACGTACAGTAGTCTCGATTTATTAGAAACATTTCGGTCCAAATTGAGATCATGTCACACAAAGCTACGAAGACCAAGTGCCTTACAGGAATTCAGCGACACTTACAACCAACAAATGAACATTCTTCGTCAGAGGTAACGCCTCAGCTAACAGCAATTACCACTTTTTCGCGAGAGGCTCCGCCTGTTGTTGTGCTGGTCTCACAGTGATTTGGAGTTCTTTCTAATGAGACTGAACAAATTACCAGAAGAACGTTCATCATAGTTTCTTACAGAAGCTTCTTCTTGCATGAACCGTATTCCTCTCAGTACCTTGTTTTATTTATTCTATTCTACCGCAAAACTCTGAAAGTAGAGAGGATGCACTTTATGAAAATATTGAATCGCCGATACCGTTTTTAGAAAGTCCTCCTGGGGTTCCTTATAAAGGGCGGATACTGTGTTTATGAGATGGAAGAGACTAAAAGTACCCCCTAATTCCAAGTATCCCATCAATGATAATGCACTAGGAAAGTTCATATTTGGGTGGTTACACGCGAATTTCAGGACATTTTTTTAATCAGGAGCAAAATTGACCCAAAGTCCACGAAAGGAGCCATTTTACTTGCGGATCCAGCTACCCCTTTTATATGCTGTTGTGAATTTCCATGCAATTCAGAAAGTGTCAATCTGAACACCTTGAATTCCAAGAACCCCATAAAATGATCCAAACGTCAATTAATGGTCATTAAACATAGTGGCGTATACGAGGGGGGAAAGCCCGGTGTGAGAGATCAAGTACAAAGCGAATAAAGAATGGAGTAATGAAACGTCACGAAAATGTTACCAGTTAACCTTCGTTGAACCGTTCTGTGTTATGCCATTGCTGCTTCAATGGGAAAACACTGCGAGACCAAGGTAAGGTGGCACACCGAGCTTCTCCAAGACACAGTAAATTTTTTATTCAATGACGTAGATGAAAGATCAGCTGCATTATCGCCGTATTCGCCCAACCGCATTTATCTCTTATCCACTGAACACCCCCAATAATGATCACATAAACAGTGAGTAACGCACGACTTCAAGAGGTCCGTAAATCTGCTGGGTCAATGGATCTATAGAGTGACTCATCTCATTAGTACCTAACCTACACGCCAAGATCGTTGACAAGCATACAATAGTACATTACATAACCTGCCTGAATTTTGGATAGGGGGTCCGAAGAGAAACGGAGGATACATCGGCGCTGTCGGAGCCAAATCCATTTTAACGCAACTCGGATCAGCATCGACGTAGGGCAAATTGGTTGCTGTATAAGGCACGGAAGGCTGTGACTCATTGGTATTTACTGCGTAAGGTGACCCAGTAGGATAGGCACTAGCGACCGGTTCATGTATTTGCACATAAGAACAATTCGGGCAACTGGCTGAATCAGGGTCTTCTGCGATCTTCGATAGGACCATGGATAATGCTAATCGCCGCTCATCCATATCACCTGAAATGCACATATAACAGATAAGAGACCACAATAAACTGAGGTCAATCAATAAAGTTTCCTTATGAAAATGTAGAATACAACTCACCAGTGATAATGATGCAGCGTTCCATGAGTTTAAGTCCTTTAGGACGTTGTGAGATTTGCACAAAAGCACCGCTCATTTCCTTAATCTTCTTAATAAAAGACCCGGATTTCCCAATTATCACACCTGCTGTACTGTTTGGAACTAGAATTTTCACCTAAACGACGAGATGACCGAAAAGTGGGAAAATAGACTAACTTGGTTATGTCGCTCCAAGTGTGCCGGAAGACAGGTTGTAGTGGTGGATACGGGGTGAGAGACTGGTGAGGGAGGGTCCGTCCGTTCACTTATTTTCTTCATTATGTAGTCGCTTAGCTGCATACACGCCTTTATTGTGCCAACAATCAAACAAACTCGCTCGGTGGTACCTTTGAAGAATGAAACACGGCAACAGACGACACTACAAACCTGGGTAGAAGTCGTTTGCCTTGGACATTTTCAAACGCGCTCCAGTCTGTCGTTTGATTGACTCAACAGCCTCACCTCCTTTACCAATGATCGCACCTGCGGCGACACATGGTATCAGCAGTTTCAGATGGACATCCTCTATGAGAAATTAAAATAAGGTGAGGGCAATCAGACGACAGTAAGAGAACACGGTATTCAAACGAATAATACGAATCGGATACCAACCAGACGACAAAAATGCTGGATTAGGACAACCTGTGTTGCTTTAAAATGGAACATTGTTCTCTAATACGTTAGTTGCTTCTGTAGGGGGCAAACCAACTGACTTTTCGACGATCAGAAATAATGCACGAATGTCGGTCACCGAAATAAGTCTAAAACAGGCCATCTGCTAGGTTCCAACCATGGACATCCCAGTTGGTGACTGGTAGCTTAACTAGTGGGTCCAGAAAACCTCCGCTACCTATGCCGTAACAGTAATCAACCCGAAATAGGCCTCCCGACATGCACGCATTAAACACCGATTGAGAACTGCCCCTCAACATCGCATAAATTATTTATTTATTGCTTAAATATCCCCACGGTTTGAAAAAGAAGAACACAGTGACGAGCATTTATGTTTTCGAGCCAGTACATATCTAATGATTAAGATAGGAGCCAAAAATGAAATATGCAGCGAAGATTGGTCTCCACGTTTTGCATTTTACTAACCAATCTTCGCTGCGTATTCCATTTTTGGCTCCTATTTTAACAAAGGTGTAATCGATGTTTCTCCGAGTCAAGTGGCCAATACGCAGAGAACTCCAGGAAATGAGACTATCAGCGCTGGAACGGGAATAGTTGATGGGTAATGTACTAATGGCTTGCAGGCGAATAATAGTTCTGAATTAGTCAGAATGGCGATAATTCCCTCAGCACATACACGTATTCAGAGAAGTCTATCACCATGTAAAAGGTCTGGGCAGTCCAGCCTAACTGAGTGACAAAGAAATCTTAACCCTGTCATCCACCGGGTTGCATGGCTTTGAAAAGCGAGAATACCTAGATACAGCTTTACTGAGTCCACTAGTTTCATGAAGGAGCACAACTCCCCTCGCCATCTGCGCAGCCGCCGCTAAACTTGGAGTCACACCAAGTGAGGTCCTGAAAATCGTCATGAAGAGACCGGACCTTACTGATAATGAAGACGGGATGGCGATTTGGAGAGAGGCTGCCACCGGTTAAAGCATACCTGAACAGGGGGTCTCACCCATCTCCAGGCTTAAGGTGAGAGATGGAGCATTGATCCACTTTCCCATATGCCTATTCGAGTCTTGAGATGTCCGTCCTCCAGGAATTTCTCCATATTTCTTTCCCACCATGCAGTGGTGCACAACCAGTCCATAAGACGGAGAAAGTTCAATGATTACGTATTCAGATCTGCAAATATCAGAACGGCTTGAGGCCTGTATCTTGTGGGATCAGCCAAGTATCGCAGGAGACGTGCTGGGTCACACCGCACACCGAGTTGGTTTCAAACAGGAGGGCATGAAACGAGCAAGCCACAACAGAGGTCCCAGTTCATTCCTGGCGTACTGAAACGCTCCATTCCTCCGTACCTTCGGACCAGTTAAGCAGACGGACGACAGAAGGCATTGGGAACTGGCAAACCACTTCAACAGTAGGGAGCTTCCAACCATCGCCAGTGCGTCGACAGATAAAATTGAACCGAACATTCTTGATAAGGACCACCCCAAACACGTGTCTTCGGTCATGCCTTCCGATAAGGAACTCCATCAACTATACCACCAAAACGATCGGTACGAGCGAGGAGTTACAAAGGTAGATGTGTTCATGAACCAGCGGTGTTCCACAGCAAGTAACGACGAATAGTCTATCTAGTGTCCAGCACTAAGTATAGTTGCAGCAAACATTTGAAGACCTTTAGATGGACCTGATAGTACGGTAAAAGTCGGCATACAGGACAGCATGAGTCTTTTCTTCGCTGTTCCGCAGCTCTGTTTTATTGTACTTTTGTTTCATCCTAAGGTCATCGCAGCAATTAGCAGTTTCTTGTCGTACCCCTCAGTTTATGATATCGATTTAAATGTGGAGCCATTTCCTCATTCTGCGTTTCAAGGCAAAAATGCGAGTACTGTTTTGTACATATGTACGTACGTCGATACGATAAACGCTGTCTGTTTGTCGTTGCAGCATGTACTCTGGCAGACTGCAGTTCTGATGGTCATAGGGACGGTTTCATCGAGATGTCAGTCAGCAAGGATATTATCATCCTGGCGGATGACATGAACGGCTATATTGGGTGAATAAGCCCGGAAGGAACACAGCTTAGTAGTACATTCGGAGTCAATGCCCGGCGAACGGATAAGGGGCAGCGACTTTTGGAGTTGTGTGCTGAAGACAGTCTCTTCCTGGTCAATACGACCATGTAGCACAAGCGGTCACAGTGAATTACTTGGAGGTTACTAAACGTAAGTCAATCATCGAGTCAGTTGGATCAGTGATCAGTTACCAGTTACGATGGCGCACACAGATCGCTCAAACGTCAGATAATCAAAAACTTGAAGATAGAGAATACTGACGGACCTATCACTTATTCGTCACCAAGTCAAAAAGTATCTCAATCAAATGGACTCACGGCAGCTCACTAAAGTAAAAGCGTATCACTCCTCCGATTCTCATTCCGGAACGGTCAACTCGTGAAAGGACTGGTATTTGGGCTTCTGATTCGGCTATGTCCGAATGCAGCCAAGTCTTTGTAGATGCTGGAAGTTCGGGACTCATCATCACCACCGACAGCATGACATCGATATTCAACACTGATTCTTCGCTGCCGTACAATCATGATTTATTTCAAAGCCTTATTGTGAAGAAACGAAGAAAAGTTAACTGGGGAAGGCACTTAGTGCTAGCCTACTACAATCAATCCGAGGAGCCTACACCTCCAGACACTCAATCAGACGATCTGGATAGAAACTGACAACAAAGACACCACTAACATCGACTAGCAGTTATAACGTGCAGCGTCTCCAACTACGCGGTCCCAATCCTGGAAGGCGGGTAGCACCGAGAGCACCCAAACGTTTCGTAATCCCTTAGATACCACTCTGAAAAGTTAAGGGTTAGCCACCTCTGCCTACGCCACTCTGAACTGGGCACAGAAAACTGATCGAAACACAACGTATTTGGCGACACAAGATGGAGGCAGATCAACTCAAAGTAGTGTTTGAACAACAACTGATTTTCATATGCGGTCTACAATCCCCGAAGGATGCAGAAATCCGTACCCGACTCCTCAGCCGCATCGAGCAGGACCCATCAATGACACTGCAGGCCATCACCTGGGAATATCAACGTTTGTTTAACCTGAAGCATGATAGTGCAATAGTCCAACTTGGCGGTCATGGCATTTCCGAAGTTCATGCAATCTATCAGGCCACGCAACAGCCTGGCCCTGTCGATCCCGGCTCGACCAAATCGGCCTCACAGTATTCAGGTCCGAAGCGAAACAAAAGCCCAAAGACCAACTTAACAATGTTGGCATTGTGGAGCCTGGTACTTCATCAGCTTCTGTCCCTACAAGCAGCATCGGTGCCGCCAATGTAATTCCGTGGAACACAACGATGGGTTGTCAGTCACGGATGCATACATCCAAAGAGACCAGTTCCGTACGCATCCCTCCCACTGGTAGATGCCGAACTTCAACGGCTGGAACAACAAGGCGTTCTGTCCCCTGTATCCTACTCCGCCTGAGCAGCGCCGATCGTCGTAGTGAAGAAACCCAACGGTGACATCCGCATGTGTGCCGATTTCTCAACCGGCCTAAACGCAGCTCTCCAGCAGCACCACTATCCGCCACCAGTGCCCGGCGACCTATCTTCAAGTTGAAGTCGCACCAGAATCACGCCCACTGTTGACAATCAACACACACACCGCGGGTTGCATCAATACACCCGCCTCCCGTTTGGCGTCAAAACAGCCCCAGCAATTTTCCAGCATTTGATGGACACCATCCTTTCTGGCGTTCCAGGTGTAGTCGCACACCTGGACGACGTGCTGATCGTTGCTCCTTCACCCGAAGATCAATACCGGATCAATACCGTCTTCCTGCGCATTCAGGACAATGGCCTCCGTCCCCGTCCTGAGAAGTGTCGATTCCTCTTGACAACACACGCGCCCCTTGAGATTCGGATATACGCCGCTTTGACACTAAAGGTATCTCAAATTAGCAAACGCGACCTGAGCCTTGAAGATTCGTGCACTGACCTCATCTGTCACACTACAATCAGAACCAATGCAACTTCCAAAATAAGTAAAATGCACAACTTCGAGTGCTTCTCCTTGGACTGTAAGTGACGTGCTCAGTGACTGCAATTCCAGGAGCATGACCCTCCAATCTGTGGGTGCAAAGTGCATATCAAAGGACCGGATGACTTTGGTCGGTTCAATTGCGTCTCCTTCTCCTCTTCGAGGACGAGATCCTTGAGGTTTTCGCGAAAGTGATTAGGAATGGAGAAAGTAGGCATCCCTGACAGACACCGCTTTGTGTACAGAAGCTTTTGGAGAGCTCTCCGTATACTCTCCACGGCCGGAAGTCTGAGGATACAAGCAACTTATTATTTTCACAAGCATCTGCGGCATTCCTCGATGGACAAGCGTGTCAAAAAGAATAGACCGCTTAACCGAGTCGAATGCCCGTTGGAAATACAGGGCTAATAAAATTGTCGTTTGTATGTACTAGCACCTGATGGAGGGTGAAGATTTGGTCAACGCAAACCATACTGGACCGGAATCCTGCTTTTGCACTCGAGTCAGTGCTTCGCGGACTACCATTTGGTGACGAAGCACAAGTGGTGTCAATAATCTCGTTGCTACCCGGGTCAAGCTGATCCCCGTGGTTACCACACTCAATACGAGCCTCTTTTTGAAAACGGACACCATCACTGATTCTCCCCAGTTGTCTGGTAGTCTTCTTTTCCCGAATACAGGCAAACAGATCAGACAAGCGCTGACTGAGTACTTCACTCCCATCTTTGAACAATGCGGATGGGAGATCATCCGGACCAGCAGCTCCGTGGTGCTTGAGAGAATATATACAGTCATAAACCGTAGAGGGTTTCACGTTCACCGCGCAGGATTCTACGTCAGCTGTCGGCTTCAGATGAGTGGCGGCTGTTGGCCACGATAACTGTTGTTCGAGGTATTCGGCCCAACGGTCGAGGCGTTCTTCTTTATTCAAGATGGTCGCTACATTCTGATCCTTAATGGTTTCGCTCACAGGTGGTTTCCGGGGACCACTCACGCAGGGCAACTGAAATAATCTTCGGGTATTCCCGGCTTTCTGGGCTGCTTCCACTTCCTTGGCTTTTCGTGTCCACTCCACGACTTCACGTGGTCGGCTCACACGGTTACTTTCATTTGATGTCTGATAATTCATCGGTTCAAGTTATGTTCTGGACCGGATGGAATATGTCGCCGAGATTCAAGCAGTCACTGTTCGGTCTGATATCCAGTGCTTGAGTGGGCCTGGTAGCACCGTGCCACAGACAAAACTGCCAGTGCTGTGCAAAGAGGTGGTGATCTTATCCCAGTAGGAATTCATCTGATGGTGAAGTAGTTAGAAGAGACTCCAGAAGACGATTCCGGCAAATTCGTCTAACATTCGGATCGGCCAGTCTCTCATTTGCTAAGCGATCGGTCCGCACCTTACGTGGCCCTGGAAAACGAAGGAAGAAGCGACTCCAGACGAGCGCGTGGCCAGAATCCACGAACGTGCTCCAAAACGAGCGGCAGTCACTGGTCCGCGCCATCGGCAACTGGTGGCAACATGATCAATTTGAGTTCGCAGCCGGCACGCCGTTGGAGAATGCCAAGACGACTTTCGCAATTTCGGAAGTTAGTAGTGCATAAAACAGCTTGCGATCAGCTGAAGCAATCATTCACTATTGCCGTACGTAACGAGTCTAATCCATTTCGACGATCTAATCGAGTCTCGGGTGGGCTAATCCTGTCCTGTTGTGTATTCAAGTCTCCGGCAAATACAACGATATCTGAGCTTTTAGCTCGTCGCAACAGGGCATTCAGGGCGTCATAAAACTTGTCTTTGATGGTGTTAGAGCCACAGTCAGTTGCGGCGAAAGCAGACGCGAGAAACCAAAACAGATCAACTTCCCGCTTGTGAGACTTCTTCACAGACGTTGCCGGACAAACCGCAAAGAGGAGACTATCAGCAAGTATCCAGTAAATTTGACAGAGGACGATAACACCGTGCAAATCCTGCTGCAGCAGCCGCTGGATTGTCAGAGGCGCGCAGCCCTAAGTAAGTGGACAGTGATGGAACAGTTGGGCAAGCCACTGATCTTGCATCCTGAATTTTTGTTTCTGATACACAGCACATATCAATGTTAAGCAAATCTAGTGCGAGACCAAGAGCAACTTGACCTGCTTGCTTCAGACTGCGGAAACTGAAGGCAGCCAGATAGACTGAACGTCAAAGCCAGAAGATCGATTTCGACATCCTGAGGATGTCGGCGCCGGATGACGTGCAGATGTTGCTTGCAAAACCATTGCAGGCCCTAACCGCTGGGCCTACTAGAAGATAGTTGGTAATGGGATCGGGAGATGGAGGGAGAGGAAGTACGTGAAAGAGAAAGGAAAGAGCCAGCAATAGTCTATTTTTGCTTGGGCGCCCTGCTGTATGCAGCAAGCGAGGCGACCCGGTTGATGGGACCACGCGACGGCTGATGTGCCGTGAGTTTATTCGTATATGTGCAGTTCATGGTTGTACGTGGGCTGGGGTACTGCCGGGGCACCCATATCTACACACGAGGACGACTAGGGTCCCCAACCAAAACCTTTGGCTCAAAAGCCTGACCGCAAGACAGGGTGTTTGGCTGGAAATGCAAGTGCATTTTAGTTTTTACAGAACAGGTCACCAATCCCCGAAACGGAGGACAAGCAGATTGTGTTCGCCAGACCCCTAACCACTGACCAACTCAGTATGAGACTCTGCGAGTGTCGTATAACTAAATGGGTCGCGGGGATACATAAATCGTCGCACCACGGTAAGCTCCCGACACGATCAAAGCTTTTCCTTCTAAATCCTGATTCCTTATAAGAGCACTGTATGCGAAGTCCTGTGAGCGCTTATGACATACAGCAAGCTTGCACCGAAGTTCACCACGGCCTTTTCGGCTGTTGGTAACGTGCTGCTTGAGGCTTCACAGCCTGTCTACGAAACCCTAGAGATCAAAATGCCCCAAGAGGATTCACTCACGGATACTAAGTGCGCAGGTGACAGCGCTGTCGTTCGTTCAGGTGGTTAGGAAACAAAGTCCGCTTTAAATAATCCTAACAGTTATGCTGCACGCACTATTATTATTATCACCTGTAAGGACGGCGTACTCGTCACACAGTTTCGTTCACCGATGATTTGAAGAGATGGGGTAGGCAGCTGCGCATTGGAGGCAAGAGGTGATATAACTGACGCGTCAATACAGAGTTGTCAGTGGACTTTTAATTGGGGAGTTTGAGAGGGGAGCTATGCATTAAAGGCAATAGCTTAGATGAACGAGCACCAGTGAGGGCGCGACTGGGCCATATCTGAAAATGTCTCTAACCATTAATGTGTCCCGTCGCAGGGTCCTCATCCAGAGAGATGGCAATGACCAACGCAGCTAAGTTTGCTGGTAATGGCTTTCATACTTCGCTGCCAAGTGTGTCTGACAGCTTCTGGCACGTTTGCACCCTTCGCGCGATCGTGCGAAAAGAACCCCTCGAGGAAGTCGGTCGACTGGCATACGGAGCAAGTGGCCGAGCCAGCGCAACCTATGCAGTGTGATCAGTTCATCTATCGTGGATGAGTTACTTCTTCCGAAAACCATTCGACGCACTTCATCATTGCTGACCTGGCGTTCCCAACATACCCGGGCAATGTTCCGAAGACATCGATGGTCAGACACTGAAAGTTTTTTTACGCCCCCGGCGCGCAGCAGCCAGGTTTCCGGTCCAAATAATAATACGGACCACAATGCAGCATTGTAAACTGGACTCTTGACGGATAAACTGATGTCACGCCTACGTTACAGGTAATGCAGATTCACAAAAGCTGCCCTGGCCTTCTCGATCCGGGTGGAGATATCAAATTTCGCGAGACCACCTGGACTCACATAGCTGTCCAGGTAGACGAGCTTGTCTACTACCTTAATCGGCTAATCCGCAAGCAAGAGGTTGCGATTCGAGCCTATCCAGTATTGTAGTAGCAAGTGTGAAGCGCATGTCAAACCGTGAGGTAGGATTATTTGGATTATTTAATAGTGTTTGCATTACCACGGTTTCAGTTCCAAGGCAGAACCCAGCTTGGTTTTCACAGATCTGTCTCTCCCTGTGTTCAGTCAAGCTTCGAAGGATAAGATCAGAGAGCACCCTCGATGCCACAGCTATCAAGCTGACGCCACGGTGGTTTTCACACAGCGTCTGCGTACCCTTTGTAAAGATAGAAATAACTGTCGACTGCCCCATTCTGTAGGCACTTTCTTTTCGCTCCATATCGCGCCAATGGGCCTTTCCGGATGGGTCACCGAGGATTCTCCGCCTTCCCTGAAGAGGGTTGGATACAGGCGGTCTAGTCCTGATACCTTCTCACGTTTCACTGCGGATATTTCGTACTTTACTTCTTCTTCCGACGGACGATCAAGCTTTATATTTCATTCTCCTGTATGTATTATCTCCAGAGGCTGTGTTGCTATAGGTCAGCTAAGCTGTTCTTCGAAGTATTCGGCCCATCTTTCCAGTCGAGGTTCTTGCGAGTGAATCAATGAGCCGTATTTTTCACATATCGTTTCACTGACTGCTGCTTTCCCACGGCCAGATGATTGTATCAGTTTGTATAAGGCACGGCTGGTTCCGGTAGCAAAAGCCTTCACCATCTCCCGGGCTTTCGACGTCCATCAAAGCTCTCGGCCTCTCTTTAGACACTTCACAATTTGGCGCTTGAGGGATTTACATGCGCCGCCGCCCTCATTGCCTGCTTATGTGGATTTTCTGTAGTCAATCAGGACTAGCGATCTCGATGATATCCAGTCGCAGAAATCGGACAGACAGTACTGAACGCCACCAGCATAGCTCCTTTCACATTTCGCCATGCTTTATCCACGTGCTCACTCCCAGTACAGCATTGGTTTACTGTGGAGAGCTGTTGGGCTAGCTCAGATCGATACTGTTGAGTTCTTCGAAGATGGTGGATCGGCATACTTCTTGCTGACTTGCGAGGGCCTGAGGGGAAACGAAATGTCGGGCGTTCATGCAACACGGAGTGCCCGGAATCAAACTGTTTGCCTCAGAAGGAATGGCAGTTCTGGACTGTGGCTCTCCACCGGTTGCTGATGGCCACGTGATCCAACTGGATCCAAGGTTGGTTTGTAGATGGTGGCCGCCAGGTTACGCGATAAAAACGTTTATGTCGAAAGTTCATACTGGCCGGAAACCGTTTATGATCAGCACACAACTAGAGTCGCTCTGCGTCGTCTGTGCGACGATCGTCGACTCCGAATCGACCAACGAGCTCAGACGACCTACCAGTGCATTTAAATGGCCTGAAATTATAACAAGGTCAGTGCTTTTTGCTTGACGAATGAGCCCGGATAGCTCTCGATAGAAAGTATCCTTCTCAGCATCAGAACTGCAGTCCATTGGGGCACAAGCCGACATTACAGAAAGGCACTACTTTTTTATTGAGGCATTGCGCTCGATCAAGCTGGATAACCGGGCGGCACAAAGGCGACTATTCACTGGGATCAGCTCTGGCGAATTGTAGAGGCTTCTCGTGTCGGGAAGACCGGGTAGCTTTCGCCAACGTCCGACATCAATGGCGTCAGTGTGACGTCAGATTCTGTGGTCGGCAGACTATACGCTGCGATGGTGCAATATTACTACGTTACGGAGTAAAAACGTACCCTCTGTGCAAAGACCTGCATTGTGGGTGTCGCCACACCTTTGACCGGTGTAGCGGGAACATCGGATTGGCAATGTTGAGGTAGGCTTGGTGGTTCCAGGAAGAACACTCAAGAGACAAACAAGTCATGGTTTCTTGATAACGTTAGTGAGGACATGCACTTCGAACTTCAGTGGACCGCCTGACTCGCAGTTTCCAGTTTCTCCGGGCAACCCGAATGGTTCGGCAACAACTGGTTACTTCATCGCCTCTCATACCTGGTTAACAATATTGTTTTTCTTTTTTTGATAATCGAAACCATAGCGGCAAGAACTGTCATACCCTTGTACGTGGTTTGCAGTTGAAAAACTGATGTGAACTTTGTTGGTTGGACAATTCCCACAGAAAAGAACCTCCCGGAGAGTATGTCTATGGAAACGGACACATGCTAGCTTGACACAGTCAATTGTCTTGTGGGTCGCGAACAATGCATAAGTAGACGCCTTTTAATTGGTTGGTTCTGTAAAAATCTAAGAAACACTCTCTCATCGTCGTCTGTCAGATTGCCTATCCCATGCAAAGGTTGACAGTCTAAATGTATCAACTTTTCCATTGTCGAAGTGCTGAGACCTCCCACTAGATAGTATTTATCGTTCGGAATTCCTCTAACCCAAAAAGCCTCGGATCACTCAGCGTCCAAAGTCATCAAAGTCCAGCGTCGGCTCGACAAATGTTATCTCATTCACCGTTGAGGTATACAGCGCAGTACAATTAATCCGCTGTTCAAATTGCGATACTGTCGATAGCAGTTCACCTTTGGTTCGAGATGAGAACGATGAAAAATACCGACATCCGGTTAGTCTTCTTGTTCCGATGAGATTTAGCACCGTCTCCTCACCATACCACTGATCGGCTTAACGCCTGTGAAAGAGCTGCAGGTGTGCTTCGGGTCTTCGGAAATTTGAGCTGAACGGCACAGTCGAACAAGAGACGTCGCATGTGTCCTCAGCAATCCCTGCGTTAGTCTTTTTGTGTGACGATTGACATGCAAATTACCTACCAGTTACCGACAAGGGGTACATGGCAGTGAGGAAAAGCATCGCATTGCACATTCACAAATCTCCCTGCTTATGTCAGCACAGTGAACCCACCCGTCACATGGCGCAGTGGATAGCTGAAAAACGATTTGCTACGCGGTTTCGACAATGCAAACAGAGGGACATCGGACTTTGATATACCAACCATCCACAGGCGTACTGGTATTTACAGGGACTATCACACGCTTGGTTGATTTGGTTTTCACCTAATCCCAGTGAACACAAAAATTTCTACTCGTCCACCAACCTTGAACGTATTCAAACTGTAAAACCGTATTGGGTGATTTTGGAACCGCAAAATCGTCGTGATCGCAAACACCATGATTGCCCCGCTAGATATCTTCCTCAACCAATCATTTCAAACGGCACCCAATTTTAGTCAGCTCACACCTGACTTTCGCCTGCTAACTTCGTGGACAAAAGTATCGCTTGCCTACATTAACATGAATTCTGAAGTACATACCGGCATGTCGGTGACCATAATACTACTTACCATCCATCCCTTTTAGCAGCTCCGCCCCTGATTACCTTGAACAGAAATGCAGCGCTGTCGACCGATTAACGCGCCTTCTTGAGGTCAAATCAATGGACGATAGTCACATACATGAAACCAAAAACTCAGGGACTCGGATGGTAAGGTATCGTGCTTGGACCAGATATGCGTACGGTGCTGGACAGGAGGGATAAGGGTAAACGGTCTGTGGTACCGTCAGCACCACAAAAAAACATCAGCAGCGAGATTAGTAGCAGTTGTAAGTCCTTAAAGTTGTTATGACTGCCGGAGCCTTTATGGTTCCCCCACGAGCCGAGAAGTCAGTAGTGGGTAGCCAACAGCTCTGAACAGCAGCTGATATGGAATGCACATGACTCCAGGACTCAGTACGTACGCGTCCGAACCCAGGTGCAGAAACTGTGCAGAAAATGTGCAGAACATCCTGCACCAGTGGAGCACTTTTAAGCAGAGGGGGTCGATATATTCGCAGGGTGTAAAGGCTTCTTTATTTGTCTCGTACCAGTGAGAACTACTATGCCCTTCATTTTCGGGCCCTACAGAATGTAAACCGTGTTTTAGTGGGCTACGTCATTACTGGGCAGAAGCTCTGTGTTCGACCTACCTCTCATATGGCTGAGAATGAGTTTTGTCTCACTGTGATACGCTTTGTTCCCTCTATGTTTACGCGCACAAAAATTGTAAGTGAAATTGTTCCATTCCACCGTTGGTTCGACCAATCCTTGTCATTAGTAATTTGGAACTAGAAGGCCAGTCATCATTACGGCCCTTGGAAAACCGTTCGTTTACTCCCACTACAAGTCATTCGAGGGTTCATTCCATATGGTCTGTATACACTCATATTGCTTGCCAACAGGGTCCCTCTATAATTATCAGCAGCCGTGCCATCATATCTTAACGGCTGTTCGTCAGATGGCGCAGACTGAGCGTGCATTTATCCGGTTTTTCCATGGTGTTGGACAAACTGAAAGCTTATTCACGGCCCTTCCAAAGCACCTACGGACTCTTATTACACACCGTAATCGTTTCGTTATTGGCGTATATTGCGTTAAAACAAACCAGGTGATGCTCCACGGTTTATGTCTGACATTCACCGTGTTTACGGGCGTGTTGGTGAAGGATGCCTCCGGAATTTACCACATTTTCACCGTCCATCTTTCACGTATTGTTTGCGACACTCCTGCTGGGACTTTTCTAGAGCATGTGAAGGGGTGTATAGTATACTACGGCCCTGTAGTTTGTACGCAGAACGATGTGTACATTTGCACACGAATGGTTTTTCTTCGTTAACAGTTCCCTTACCCCATGGCCTGGATTTTTAAGACACAAGAGCAATAGGTCTCAGTCCGATAGAGAAACTGATTTTCCCATGGTTGAAGGTTCCCCACCCGATGACACTCACGGTGTATGCCCTGTGTTGTTTCGAAGATTCCCCAATTCACTCAGACGGCACGAACATTTGCTTCGCCGTTCCGCAGCTCTGTTTTAATATATTTTTCGTTCGGTTGCGGTTGACTAGGGTCATCGCAGCAATCGGCGGTTTCTCGTCGCACCCCTAAGTTTATGACATCGATTTAAATGTGGAGCCATTTCCTCATTCTTCGTTTCAAGGCAAAAATGCGAGTACTGTTTTGTAGATGTGTACGTACGTCAATACGACTGCCTTTCACCTGAAAAGCACAAGCAATAGTGACACATGTTTGGATGACTTGAGTTTGCCGTTGAGGCCATCAGCCACTAGTGTATGTCGCAGGTTAATGCATAGTAGTCACACTTCCCAAAAACTTTCCGGACAACTGCATTTCGCTTTACGGTCAGCCGCCTGTCGCTGTAGATTATTTAAGGGACACTACTGAATGTCGCATATTCAGAAATTAACTTCTTTTTTTCCACTTATGTGGCGAATTCGAAGTGTGCTTCTTCTCTACACTGCTCCGATTTGCAACACTCAGTTGTCCGCATCATTTATTCAGATCTCTCGTAAATGTTAAGGTTTTACCCACACATATATACTTCCCCATTTGCAGACACTCACTGCTTAATCAACATTCTTGGCGTTGGTACGCGTTATCTGTAATTTGTATCACCCAATATTTCATCAACTCAATCTAAATATTTGTGTTTGCGATCAGTTAGTCCTTCAAATCTTCCTTATCACGAATGTGTGCATATCCGTTTCTCCAATGTCGCATTTGACAAATGAGTTGTCATCCATATCCCAATTAATGAATTTCGACGACCATTCCATTGGAATAGTGCATGAGTCCTGGTTCGTACCGCTGGATTCGGAACTTCGGCCCTCGTAGACTTCTAACTTTTTTACTTTAAGGAACACCCTGTCATAATGTCAACTGAAAACACACATAAAATATGTTCCGATGTTGCAGTAAGTTCTGGTTCACTTTCAGAACATATTTAGAAACTTCTTTGGACGCACTGTGCGCCACACAGGAAGCCTCGACTCGTGGCATACTTCCTCTCTGGGTAACGCGACAGGGAGAATATCCGCATAATCAAGCGTAAACGGTAGGTTGATCGAACATATTACAATGGACGCAACAACAACGAGTAACCACTATTATTAAATTTTACCGACGAATTGGAGCGTGAATAAAGTGGTTGTGTCACCTCAAACGCCGCCACAGTCCATGGCGCGCTATCCCCCAAAAGACTGATGTTCCTCCCGCATCTACTAATTATCCATTCTTTTTGTTCATTCCCTGTAATTCCAACAACCCTGCAGGATCTGAAGTTAAAAACAATCCAATCATTAAGGCTTCAGCTATCCTGGGGAGTGTCCCAGTGATATGTGAAACGTACGTTGAAAACACACGTGTGGAAAGGCATGGAGGGAGTTTGGTCATCACAGCACGGAAGCGATGTGTGGATAGATTGCGAATCCAACTAGGGGAATAAATAAATGTTCACAACAAGTTAAAATAGAGCACCGGATTATTTTCGCCCGGAGGCAGGCTGGGCGCAGAAATTTAGGTACTGAGTTCGAACGTTTCCGCACCCGGGAGAAGACCGAGACCAAAACCTTGTTTTGTTTCCGCAGTAGGTCTGTAACCGCGTGCAGTAATCCACGGGCCGTATGCGGAAATTTCCGCACTCGAGGCAGATCTGCTGCACCGGTGCTAAATGGAGTCTGACAGTAGACTTCATTGAGGAAAAAGAAAGAGAAACTATGCGTTGAAGACAACCGCACCAATATATTTGCGCCACTAAGAAGTATTTATAATGCTTACACTAGGCGATGTGACCCATCTCGGGGTCACCATTCACTTATCCGGTGACAACAGCGTAGTTGAGTCCGATGGTGATCGCTGTTACACGTGTCCAGTGGAGCTGTTTGGTCCTCCTGACTCATTTTACCCCATGTGTGGTCCTGCTAATGGATACCCGAACACTTCGGTCAAGCTCGTGATCAATCCATTGCAAAGCGTCACGTGTGACACCAGTGGTCGGAGGCCAACTTATCCATCGTCTTACAACGCCCGTCCCCGACAAAAAGTCTCCAGTTTCTCCTGACCTTCCATTGTCCACCAGAGCACTTTACATCCTTCTTTCGATTCTGCACTCGTTAACCTTTGATTGCTTTTTGTGCACTGTCATACCGGTTGCCAGCACCAAGCGGAATTCGCGCCCCTGATGCTATATAGTGGTCTTTTCACCTCAGAAAAATCGCCCAAACAGCCTGGGAAGCCATTAGGGTGGTCTTTTCGTGATTGGACATGGTTCACTTACGTAATAGTTATTAATATTGCGTTAGTTCATCGTGGAGGTTAACTGGACTAGCACGCACCCATACTGCTGAACTCTGGTAGTTCAGTGAGGTGAAAGAGTAACATGATCAGTGCTGACTCGTGAAGGTCCGGGTGAAAGCGAATAGTCAAGCGTGCTTACCATACGGCTTGATCGGAATCAGCTGTTATGACCCGTGGCAGAGTACAATTCGGATGCCATGTATTTTAATAATAATAATAATATTAATGTTTATTCCCAAATTTTTTTGGGTGACATACCGGGTCATCGCTCCTGTACAATCATGTAGACGAAGAGTAAAATGCAGAAAACTCTGTTTTATCCCAGGCGCTGTAAGCTACGTGATATTTTATGTGCAATTCGTAGGGGCAGTGTCCACCACATTAACATTACCACTAGTCCTCGGCAAGCGCATTCTTTTTTCTCCAGTTTGACATTGTATGACAGCCAAATGAGCCGGCGATGTTTTATTTTCCAATTGAAAAGGGTTGTGTGTCAGTGATGGACAAATTACTACGGTGGCGAATGATATTTTTAGGCTGCCGTGACTAAATCATAGGGTTCATCTGAGTTACCTCACTTGTACGACTTTGAGTCTGACACCCACCGCACAATGCAGTATGACTCCCCCAATACCACCACACAATGAGATAAATTGGGGCCCGTGATTTCGCTGCTCTTAATCCGACTGCATATCTTTCAATGCCATGGCATGGTTGCAGATTTTGAAACGAAGTTCAAAGCATTGTGGCCAGCGGAATGATCGCGGCACTCAATCTCGAACACCAAGTGTAGAATGGTACATGAGTAAGAAAATTGTTAGAGACAACCAGTGGATCGTTGGGGATCCGAGTTGTCAACGCCTTTTAAGTGGGAATACTTCTGTTTACGGAGCCAAAAGAGGTTGGAAAGACATACGTAATCATGTGAGCGAATGGGGAAATTATTAAAAAAAGACCGGTAAAAACCCATAATTCCACGGAGCTCCAAAGGGTTTCGATGTGCAAAAATGGTGGCAGGTGAGTGTTTGTCTAGATGACGGGGTACATCGTGAGCAAATCAACACTTTCGTAGTTTGTAACGTCAAAATACCTAACTGCCTCAAGCCACAACATCGAGTTTCCCGAAGTCTGAAGTCAGCAAAGTTTTGGTGATCAGCGTCGCTTGAAGAAAGCATGTTCTCCTAGCCCCGTCAACCTGTTCGTGATTGCGGCACGTTAACTGCAGGCACACAAGAGTGATTCTACGGCCGTGTATACCAACGGCCTGAGCCCAAATGGGAAAAGCAAAGACGGGCCGCTAGAGCGCAATTGGGTGAGACACAAGATCAAGCACGAGCTGTCATTTTGGCGGATGAAAAGAGGAATTACCGAGGGGGTCAAACGAAGCCGGGCATAGCTTAGGTAGTCAAGAATTTTATAGAAAATTGCCCGTGCGGAGATGTAATATGAAATAATAATAATAAAGAAATAATATAAAGATTGATGCGGGAACGAAAACGATATTGCCTCGTGGTTGCAGGGTGTTCGGATGACTTGTCTAACAACATGAATCAAGGGGTTTTTAGGCGGCCCCCAGGGTTGGGTTGGCTTAACATCAACATGTGGTAATGCGCTCCTTGTACATGCTATAATCTGCATGCTATTCTCCGTGTCGATTTTTCTGATAAAATAGAGATTCGGTAACTGAATATCGACTACTAGGCTGTAAAGGTTTGAGAGATAAGTGAGTAGTAACTTGGATGGGGGTGGTTTAGAGTGTGTCCACTGAGGATGACAGAACAGGATATATAAAAACCCATTGTCCTCTGCGAAAGAAACGCTCATAAGGTGAGCAAAACCCTTGTGCCTGGTGGACGAGGTAGCATAATTCTGTCGGATTTGCGCTGCACATTTTCAAGCGTATCACCGTTAGGTTTAGTCCAGCAGAGATGTACAAAGGTTTGGCAAGCATGTTGCAAGGCACGATGATTTCGGCCTACAATAAGCTGGAAAAGGTTGAACGGGAGAATTTTGACCCGTTTGATTTTCCAGTTTGGGGGTAGGAACAATCAGAGCAGGCTTAATCTTAGGTACGCAAGATTACATGAGCTGGCGGCCCCTTTTTGAGCGCTCTAATGTAGTCTCATTTTACCAAATAAACCAAGGTGCTTGATGGTGATGTTTTCTGGTGGCCCAAGACTTTTACTTGTGCTCAAAGGAGTGGTTAGAAACCACATATCGTTTGTGTCCTCTAAATCTCTTGCGTCTGGTTTCCGTGTCGTAGTGAACTGTCGCGTCAGTCTCTCCCCGATCATACGTCTGCTTGCCTACGGCGGCGTTATCCTACATTGGGACACTAACATTTTGGGGACTATTCGTGAACATCACCATAAATTGGAAATCCGTTTGGGAGGCCCATCAGACGCAAATACGCTGAAGTAAGAAGAAACAACAAATAAATAAGATGAACCATTGCATCGAAGGGCCAAGTTTGCAAAATTAGCATACTGACAGGCAAAGCCTGGTATTGTTCCAAAACAATAAAAGAATCAAATGTGACATGGGTGTTTAACCGGATAACGGTATTCAGATCCACGTGTGATGTTGTGGATTTAAATAGGATGGTAACATGGATACCCCGCCACTAAATACTTTGCAATCTAGTTTGTGCATTGCATTCAATTTATTGCAAGCGCACGGAAGAATTATCCCCGATAGAAGGACAGAGACGTAGTACTCTCCAGTAGAAGCTATCAACAAACATCGAAATCGATTCCAATTATCAACCGCTACGAGCAACAGAACACCAGGAGCAGAAGGTTGTGAAGCTGCGGAAGCAACCAGATGAGGTACACATAGACAAACCAGGAAAGCTTGATGCAAACGGGCACACCAAATTGATGGCGGGAACCTAACCAGAAAGCAAAGTACCAAATTAACCGGCGGACGCAAGAACCCCTGGCTTTGCAAAAGAAGAAGACTGAGCGATTCGACCGACTAATCAATATCGAGTAGATCAGATCGGTGTGCAGGGCAAACCAAGGAAGTGGGCCCTAAAATACAGGAAAGAAACAACGAAAACTCGATGGTAATAGTGTAACCAGGCACCTTGGAGAAACATGAACCACCACGCAACAAACATCAAAAACGGACCAATAAATTCAAGAGAAATGCTATCCATCAAATAGCCAGACACGTTGAGAGATGGCTGTCAGTCTTTAAATGCTGTATAGACAGCCGGAGCAAAGAAGTACACACCCAACTGCGTATTGATGACGTCTCCTGGAAGGATGGCGAAACGCTTAACACTTTACGTTCTATTATAACCTTTTTTATGAAGAAGGCAAAACGGGCGCAAACGGGCGCAAACGGATGCACCGACGTTGCTGGCGGACGTGAAAGAACAAAAGTGCATAAAAAACATCTGCTTCACTGGAAACTGTGTTATCCGCGGGGTCCTCAAGGAGAGCAGGCGTAAAGGCTTTGGCATGGAGTGATGTGCGGTCCCAGCATAAACTTGATTACAAAATCGTCTGCCCAAAGTGGACGTTCAGTCTGACCCTGCAACGATGCTGAGATTCAGCATTGCATCCAGTGTCAATGCATGTTCTATTGTGCACGCATTTAGTGGTAAGCTAAACAATCGTTGCATACTGTGGTAGTTATGGATGCAGCACATTTAAAAAATTCCAGAGAAGTGTCCCCAGAATATTAAGTACAGGTGAACAAATGCCCTCCCTCCAAATAAGCATAGCGTTTGACCCACTGCGGCTGAACAAAAGGTAGGGCAAGCAGACGTGTTATCAGCTATGGATAAACCGTCGTTTAATGTAAATCTTACCGACAAATTCATCGATGTCCACCATACTTCTCTGCTAACCATCACTCTAGTTGAATGTCTTTATCTTCCGACGCACGAGGCTCCGCACTTAGCTGACGTTGATCTTTTATTAACTGTAATCTGATTCATCCTTTGGGCATAATACGAAGAAATTTGAACTTCAGTCAGTGGTCCTCTCTATGAGTCATTCATTTTTTGGTAAATTACAATCAAGAGTTAGGGATTAGAATGGAATCGATTCCTGAAAATGGGCAGCCATCGGCGCTCCGATGGCGTAGCACGTCCGGCCACGGAGGACGATCCCAATCGACATATTTATGAAGGTCACGCAACAAGAAGACCTTGTTTTTTTAATTCAGCTGTTTTGAGCCAAAAGCTCGATACAGAGATTAGAGTTAATGAAGTAATAAACCTAAGACTAGGGGAGCTTTTTTTAGCTGGTTTACGCAGTTCCCCAATGCAGCTGTTCCATCTCCTGGCCTCTCCAAAATGCACTGGTTACTTCACACTTTCTTGATTTTTAACTGGTCCCAGAAGCCTAGGTACCACCAAAAAACCTAAAACCTCTTATTGCAAAAGGTGGCACCCAGGTTTTTGAACAATGTTTGCAGTTACGTAATCTGACGATGGGGCCTAAAACAACAACCAGTCGAAGAGCGTCTTCAAACCACTGGCTCCCTGCTGGTGCACAAAACTTACAGCTTAGTTGAGCAAAACTAATGCACTTGATCAGGTTCTTCCGCGGCCCAAAATGTGAAAGGTATAATGGAGGGGTTTTTGGCGCTGTGTGAGAAACGCTTGATGGTCCATTGTAGTTCAAAAATAACGAACTGAATTATCAGTCATTAGTTGTGTTCACAACATCACGACTCAGGTAAAATCTCATTAGATAACATCCCGGGGCAACAGTATTAACAGGCAACAGCATTCCCCGGCGAGGTTTGAACTCTCTGCTCTTGTAAAGTTTCTGTCGATATTTTATCTGGTAAATCTTGATTGGGAGTCTTGCGAGTGAAAATCCTTGAAGTGTTCGGCAGTTTACGGCTGTCAACTAATTTAGCCTTCAATTTTCTTTGGAGGCCGTCGTCCTTTCAACCTCTATACCAAGCAACACGCCTTTATTGTGTAAAACCTGTCCGAAGAATGTCATTGCAAATATAATGGCCTTGTGATGGCATTTCTACGATCAGCCGGCCTACAAAAGATGATGTGTCTTGAACGATGAGCTCACTACGTTGTTGGTAAAATACCTTGGGCCCAAATTGGTTTTCACTTGCGACCCCTTTAGAAATAATGCAATACTTGCCCCCAAATGGCAGATTGAATAATAACTTTTTCGCACACATCCGCCAAAGTTCAGGATAATTCAATCAGTTCAAAAGAAACAAGCTTACTTCATGATGTCACCGACATTTAATAGTCAATTTTTCCTGGTCCACTGGCAACGAAATTTCCGGTCAGTAAGTCCGGCAGCGGGTCGCACATCCTATCACAAGGCGCGGAAATCACAGATGCGTCCATGGATTAAACACGTGTTCAAGAACGTTAGTACCTCTGGCTGCCAATTTCCGAATAAAAAATCGACGCCAGCTGTCTGTCCAACAAACGCTTTCTCGACAAGCATCCTCATCCCCCTTAATAATGTTTGTCCTTCAGAACATGAGGGAATAAGCAAGGATAAACATTTGCGAAAATAGCGCCTTATTTTTCTGAGGGTATCAGAGTCACCGGAATAAATCCCGAGGCAGATTAGGAATACTCCAAGAATGGCAAATCCAGTCTGTTTGATCCTGGAGAACCAAGCCTACGAAGGTGATCATCCTTTAGTCACGGGAGGGAGGCAACTGATTTACACGATATCACTTGGCTATTCAGGGTGGTGCTAGAGTTCATGTGTGAGTGTTGAATTTTTGTCCCTGACGTAGCAACTGCAGACCACTGTAAAATATGACAGATCTGTACTCTAAGGGGGAGACAGGTAGGGAGCAGGTGTTACGGCTATCTGCCTTTCGAGCTTGAGTGACGCGTGCCAATCCACAAAAAAGGGCCAAGAAATCCGATTTCTGGAATCACGGTACTATTACAAGATAATAATATACACAGTTTCAACAAACCTCACAGATTCTCCTCTGCAGATACCGTAAGAGTTACAAAATAGGGCGGTACTACCACCAGCCTGAGGATAAATCGTAGTACACCTCGCCACAAACCCGATATCGTCACAACGAAACAGATATCGACGGCGAGTGACCACCAAAAAACAATGTCCGACCAAAATCCCTAAAAAGTCATAAAAATAGTTCATTAAAACAATATGGATTCAGTTCATCGGGTGAAGGTGAATAAGAACGGAGATTGGCTGTCACATGTGGTGGGGAACGTGAGCGCATTCTTGTCAAGTTGTCTTCTACAGCAGGCTTTGAAAGCGTTTAAGCAACCGAGACATGAAGGTAAGTATTTCCTGCGTGTTGCAAAATTTCGAGTGGATTCAAAGCATTACGTTTCCGACCGAAACCGCTAACGATAATGTCGGCAATGATTATGGTGACTGCCATCGTGATCAGTCTTCAGCTTATGACTGAATCCCTTGCTTCGCTAAGTTAGGGCTTTCAGCACTCGCGAGGAGGAAGTGTATGCTGCCGGTCAGACACAAAGGTACTGATTTTTTGTCACCATCTGCGTGAGTTTAAGTTCATTTGGTGGTGCAAGGCGTGGTCGAATTTTCAGTATAGTCGCCAATAAACGATTACTTAATATGGGGATTTCTCTGTCCCAGGGCCAAGGAAATTTTTTTGGAGCACTGACATACACGCCGAATCACTCACAAAAGTAAACTCCTGGTAAAGCTTGTACAGTCTCAGATTGAGTACCAACGCCATTTACTTGGATTTGACTGTCGTTAACCACGAAGGGCTAGTAAGTTACAGTGGCCAGATTGTTCAGCTCCTTGAAAGGAACAAGTTGTGAAAGAGATTGAAAAATCATGGTTCCACCAAAGATACTTTGGCGGCGAAATATGGAGTTGATGGCACGCTCTGTTGCGATGACACATTGCCGTCGAAATGGGATAAAGGGCTAAAGGACTCACTAGGATGCACTGAGGACTGACACGGAGTTGTCCTGCGTTTTCAGGGAAAAGAAAATGTACGTGAAAGAGAGTTTAAATTGCTTGTACATTACGATTATTTAAAAGTCAGCCGCAATCGGCGCACGCTGAGCAAACACAGCAAGTGGCGAAATACGTTCCGGAGCAGCTGAACCATCTGTTAACCCCCTCCCTATGGTTGCTTAAGTAGGAGAACAAAATGTTGGACTTGTAATCCTCACAGATTTAAACCTACACCTTTTCATTAGCTGCAGGCGATTAAGAAAATTATGCTGCTCCGAAGTAATACATTTTGTAGGGACAAACCAATTAAGCTTGTTTTTTATCCGGAGATGCAGGTTTTCACGGTGCTTTCCCATAGTACTCATGGCGGTTTAAAGCGCGGAGGCCCGACCAGCACAGCTTCCAACAGAATAGCTGATGTGGCACAGATGGCTAGGGAATGTGGGCCCGAGTCGTGGATGCTAGTCTTCCTGCCGGCACCGTCTTTCCCATCTTCAGTAAATCGCTTAACATGATTACACTCTTGAAAATTCTGTTGAAAATGCCTTCCTACGAAGTTGCCAGCAAGATCCACAGAGGACCGCGACGATTTCCTGAAGAACCCTAGAGTAATGCTGATTACTCTTGGAGCACAAATTCCGAACATGAAGTTCCAAGCATTAGGGAGCATACCATTTAAGACAAGATCAGGTTCACAACAGTCTGCCTGCTTATCTTGCCGCTTGCTAACCTTCAGCAACTGTTGGGAAGGCAAAGTTTTCACTTGGTCATCGCTGTTTAGCAAGATCCTGTTATTCTGATAAATTCAGCCCGTGATGGTCTACTAAATGGCATTATCCGACTTGACAGCAATGATGGATTTGATGAGAAAGGATTGTGTAGCCAGTAAGATGGCTTAAGAAAACACCATAAACGGGAGGTTCAGCTGGGTTCCAGGCAAGTCTCCCACAAAACCAAATTTGTTTGCAACTGAGTGTATTTCGCCAATGCCCAACTCTTTTTATGACGCATGTTCGACCGAATTTGAATGAAGGAATGGTGTCGATTTGTCCCCCAACAAAACAAAAAACTTGTCTTCTTGTTAAAGTCTAACGACATAGAACCGGTTGGATCGTGAGTGCGGTGGATATTCCACATCCCGGAAAGTTACACAGATTGTCTTACTTATCCAACTGCAAAAGCTAGAGAGTTCACCGAAGCCACACTTACAGTATTCAAAAAGGAAACTTCGTGGAGGTATTGGATGATTTTTCCAACAATCAGTTACATCTAACCGGGACATTGAACGAAACCGTGTGGATCTAGGCAACCGAGGGTCAGCCCACTGACCAGTGCGTCATCGAGTGTTATTAGTGTGCGGGCCACCTTGTGTATTCGATCACACATGTGGGCTGGACAAATCATAGGCCAATGGGACCGATGGATGTTGCGCATTATAAATGTCGGCACTCTTCACCCGAGTCTTTGATGATCTGCGTGGAATGGCCATCTCACCAAGCGTTTGCCGATGTAGCCTTTGGGGTACGAACGTCGGTTTCCTATATTGGCTGACGGCATGTATGCGGTCACTGGAATTAGCTTCCTGGTGACCTCGTTCTTGCTCCACAATTATTGATATTCAAGGCGAGATAATATCTTTTTCGGACGCAGAAACTTTCACCCACAGACAGAGACAACACTGGTTTTCCGCAGGTGGCTTCCACGTCACTATCCAGCCTAATACGGCCGCAAAGTTTGGCATTCCAATTTTCGCACGTTAGGGTACGAAACTAATAAACCACGATTAGCTTGTTGTTAGAAGTGCCTTTGAAGTTCCTCGAAAATCATGGAGTCTCAGAGGCAAAATTATAGTTAGAGAACTAGTACTTCTCATGATAACCGTCTTGGTGAAACTTTCTATAAGGGGCTTATAAGGGGCTTATAAGAGATTGTCGTTGGAGATACATCTGAATTCTCTAATGAGGACTGTGTATAACCTGTGTTGCTTTGGCAAAGACGTGAACGATTTTCCTCAAACGAACACATTCCAGGAGTTAGAAACGAAAGTTCTTCTATCCCCACAGAAAATACGATTTTCTTCTTCCATGGAAATGCTGGGTGCCCTAAAATTAAACTTGCCTTTTCATCCAGTGTCTGTGATGCTTGTTCCTTATTTTTTGGACACAGCAAATGCCTGGGTACTGAGACCCGTCTTAAGATGCAATGGAATGTTTTCCTAAGTAGACTTTTCTAAGGACCGTCGAAATTCTTAATTACTCGTTCGCACAATAAAAATGTGCTAAATATCGCGTTGCTTTTTGAATGATAAAACCAACCCTGGAGAAGAATGTTCAAATACTTAAGGCCTGTCGACCCTGCAATTCTACACGGTTTAAGGCGTTATTGCACACCCTCACTGCTTTACCACCCACAGTTGGACGTTGCTACTGCCAAGATGCCTATCCGACGCGCGATTGTCAAACGCATGGGGTCATTTGGCGGTCCAGCATCAAGCCGAGCTCTGATTGGCCGAATGTCGGTACCCAACACCCAATCATGAACCAGTATTCACAGATTGATGCCTGTCAATGCCGCATATGGAACTAGTCGGAATCTGCAGAATGATGTCGCCGATACATTCTATGTATGGCGAGCTGTACAAGTTTTGACTATCTGCTTTCGGGCGTTACTACACGGTGTGCACCCGTGGTGGTTGTTTTGATGGGAACTTTAGGTTGAAAGATTCATACTGAGATTTATGCTGAGAAACTATCCGTATTGTAATTGGTGGGATGGATTCCATGATTTCTATGGCATTTTATCTACTCCAATAATAATTTTTGCAATAACAGAGGCAGTTTGAATAAGCACAACTAAAGCTTATTGAGTCACTGACACAGAGACTTCATATCTAGGCATCGGTAGCCAGTGCTAGTGATACATCTGTTTCTACAGCTGATGCAGCCGCATCCTGATTCACGGAGTTCACATCCAACCTTTCTGGCCACACATCTTAGAAATTGAGGTTTCCAAGTTCGATGACGAATGGGAGGTCAGATTGTTGCTGCAAAAGCTCGGAGCACCCGAGCAGGAATTGTATATAAATTTCATTCTCTTGAAGCTGGCTTACCACCTCAGCTTTAATGAGACGGTCGGAGCACTTCCAGATATTCGGCGATCAATCGTCACTTCGATATTCGTTGCCAATACCTTAAGCTGGTCAAGGCAGACGATTTGATCACGTTGATCACGTGTTGGCAATCGGGAATGCGAGCATTTCAAGCTCAACCCAATGACGAAGAACCAGTTCAAATGCCTCATTTTTGTATGCGGTCTCCAGTCATCCCAAGATGCAGACGTCGGAAGTCGGCTGCTCCACATAATTGAAAAGGATGCTGAAATGACGTAGACTCATTACCTGATGTTAATGCCTTGACAACCTGAGGCACGACACGGCTATGAAAAAAATCGTTCAGCTGTAGCATCCTGTCGGTGCCTAGCTGCCATGCCACCCGAAGGAAGCACGAGGGCTGGGATACTACCACGTTGCCCAAGCCTAAGCAGACGCAGCTATGATCGGTCAGTAACCTATTGCTTCAAACAGCTGTGCACACGGTAAACTCTAGCATCCCAAATAAGTCCGAAAGTAAGACTGGTCGAGACCAGCAAGCCTCCCGCAAGTTGCTGGCATTGCGGTGGATGGCATTTCGCCCTGTTATTAGGAGTCATAAATGTTTCAAGTGCAATCACTATGGCTACAAAGAGAATTTAGGTCGATCTCAGATGTCGCAATAACCACCACCACGGTGAAGCTCACAAATTGGAATCAGACTCGGTGAAGGTGACATTCAAAGGTACCTTTGTTTGCCGAAGGGAATTTGTGACAGTTCGTATCAACAGTCCTCCAGTTCGTTTGCAACTTGATGCAGGCTCCACATCACACTGCTCAGTGAATGAACATGGAAAAAAGTTGGTAAGCCGCTTTTGAAACCGACTAGACAGGGGCCGTAATGCATCGGGTGGTAAGGTAAAATTGGCGAGGTTGACTGATCCGTAGGCTTCGCTGGCTCGAATTCATCAGCCACGTGCCAACGGAAGTCAAGCCCAAACCTGATCTGTGGATTTACTGGATCGATAAGCTGAATCCTCTGGAAAAGCCGAGTAATTACATTTGCAACCTCACGCACGCAGCACCCAAAGGTGTCCTCGATCAAAATCACATTCCAAAGAGTTCCCTTGAGGGCCTTTTACAAAGTTACTCATCTATATTCTCGACGGGCTTGGAAGGTGCACAAAAGCTCGAGCCAGACTGCGCTTCCTCCTGAATGCTAAACCAGCGTTTAACACAAAACTCCCAGTACCGTATACAACCTTGCATCTCGTTGACCAGGAGCTGGACCGATTAAGAGAGGCTGGTGTCCTCCAACAGACCAAATGCTCACATGGGCCATACCGATCGTAACATTAAAGAAGGCTAGAGGGGCCATCCAGTTCACGTATTCATAGATTGATACAGAGGGTAGAGACTTTAGCCCAAGCTTCCCGGGTCGGTTTGTTTCTGTCGTTCAGCGGCTTCCGTCTCTGCCCTTGCCTCCGCATGTTTCGGTGGCCAAAAGCATAACAACTTGAACTGATTACCTTTTGGCGCATGGTTTATAAATTATATCTCGGCGCACGGCTAACTAGGCGCTAGCAGTTCAAAGCACTCTGGATTTTTGTGTATCGTAACTCGTGCTGGGTCTAGAACAGAAGGCAGAATAACCAAGGCACTCCGTGTTCGTGGGATTCCATCGATGGGGACAACAAATACACGTCGGATTGTTGGCCAAATTTAGAGTTTATACTGTTTGCATTACTTTGCGCGGTTAGAAAACGGTTTCTTTATGAGGAAGCCTTCAAGTCTTCGGTTTTGGGTCATTGGTCTCCCCATGACTCCCTAGTAAAGCTGACACACCAGGCTGACTATGAAGTCGTACATAACCATGTTTTAGGGGTGGGTGATGTTCGCTGAGCGTCGAGTGAGGGTCCTTCTCACTGAGTTTCTTTTTCAAAGCCCCAACTAAGAGTTGTCTGAACGCCCTAGCAGTATCCCTGCCTGCGTACAAACATGAATCCCACACTTAGAAATGACATGGTTGTATGGTAGTGAAGCAACGGTGTTTTCATCTTGTGTTTCTGTCAATGATGATAATGCACCAAGATTCGTTAGCCGAAGGCGTTATTCTTAGCTATCAAACGTTGACACGCAATTTGTGAAGGTAGATAGACTTCGTATACGGAGTTGGCAATCAACTAATGAATTTGATTGACGCTTGGATGTATTTTTCAATAAGACTGCCTCTCGCATTCAATGACCAAACTGTAAACTGTTCAGCTGTAACACCCTTTCGTTGCCTAGCTGCCATGCCACACCAGGGCTGGGATACTGCCAGGTTGCCCAAGCCTAGACAGGGGAAGTCGAGAGGCAGAGGTCGAGTTCGAACCACGGACCTTTCGGTCAGTAAATTCGCGCTCTATCAACTTGAGCCATCTCGCTCCCTGAGCCATCTCGCTCAGTGACCAGCCTGTACCGCATGATGGTTGTACCCTCGAAGGCCCTGTTCCTCTGTTACGTACTTTGGGTTAGCTGTTGTTCACCTACTGCTCCATTTTTCTCTTCGAGTTTCACATTTTCGCTTGTGGTTACGCAGCTCAGCCACGTTACGAGCCAATGCTCCCACATACACGGCTGAGTACTGGAAGTAATGGTATATTCCTTGTGATGCATTACCCCACAGTTCGCCAAGGCAGCTGCCCGCTGGTTCACTAGTGGATTCCTGGGATTTTTGTCCAGTTTTCATACGTTGTTTAGGATGAGAAGCAGTTGACTGCACCCAAATCTGCGTTTTGTGCCTTCCCACTGGATTTGTGAGAAAACAAGGACAATAACTAGAGGTTTTCCGGTAGGCAGTTGGAGCACTAAGGTCAAAAAGCAAGATACTGGTGGGTCGTTTTGACTCTAACAGAACGGTATGACGTTCTCGGATCTACCAAGTTTTATAGCTTTAAGGATAACCGCCACTATGCTACTACGATTTTTCGATTTATTCCACTGGATTGTTTTTTTGGTGACATGTCCCAAAGTATTTCAACTTGTTCCATGCTTTCTAAAAGAACCATTTGTTACACCGTTTTCAAACTTTGGATTTCAGATGGTTTAGTTTCTCTGTATTCAGTGTTTGGACTATCCTCTGGTGACCTAGAACGGCTTTGAGTTGTAGGTCAGACTCATGATATTCACGTGATCGATTGTCGAACAATACGTTCGCATGCTACAAATCGAGGAATTCTAAGCAATGTTCGACGAATTGCACAAATCCACCAAGCGGACGATTGCAGGCAGTTCTGGTAAGTATGGCTTTGATATTTGACGTAACCTACCCACTTTTTGCTTTACCGCAATTCCCGCTAATTACGTATGGGTGAACTCGACTGATCCCTTGAAATAACTTACCGTGCTTCATTTTTTGGACCAATCATACACAGGCGTCCAATAACTCAGCCACTGCAGGCGAACAGCCACGCGTAGTATCTCTGGGTGAGCCGATCGTTGCCTAACCATGAGGAACTGCAAATAGGAAAATGTCAAGTAGTGAACGTAACCACTCGTAACTTAGTACCTCCCGTCTGACATGCTCTTATGCAATGAGGCTTTTCAAATAGCTCACGCAGCGCAGCGTGTATCTTGTCTTCAAAGTAACTCAAGGCTGCTCGTCAATGCATGCTAGTATCAGTCAGCATGCTTTACCCGTGCAAACAACTCACTTATAATCGACGTGAGAGGAGTATTCCTTTTGTCACACCGAGCACGAATTACGAGCAGATAGTTTACACCGATATGCCTTACACACTCGAGTGGTACAGCGGGGCAAGACCGAAGACGTACCAAGGTAAGATCACCTAGAAATGGTCAAGGTTCCTCCCCCTAGCAAAGTACAATATTTGTAGATGGTTGATATAAGACATCTAAAGAGACAAATTTATCGCTCCATGAAGCATTTCATCAGATACTCTTGTTATCTTCCCAAGAGTCTGAGAAAGGTGTAACATACACTGGAAGTCTATAACTGGGGAAAAAGTGTTCACACACGAATGGATTACGAACCCTTACTTTAGGCAGAATTATTTGCCACTACACATTGAATTTCAAAGTTAGCAAAATATTTGGAAACAATTTCTTGTGTCATCAAAGAAAACTTGATGACGCTGATAAAACACTGATAGAACCTACCGAAGTCAATGAATTATACGGTCTTGACTGTTTGGGGGAAATGAAGCGATATAGGAAGGGACAACGAAACAGTGTAATAGAAAAAGACACTGTTTTGAAATCCTGTCCACCAGGTAAGTTCGCCACTGAGCTCCTCAATAAGCTGTCACTCTTCGTCTTGTAATTTCGCTTGGGGCTTTTCGAATCAGCCGAAAAAAACTGACGTTGGCAGTCGTCATCATATTTCCTGCCCACTCGGTCCAATCTCATTTTCGCTCATTTCTTGCTGTTCATGCTGATATTACGATGAGCTGACTGGTCTGCCTTTGCCTGCAAAGACTGACGCATTTTGTTTTGCATACTAAACACAGGGATACCTCGCTTGATAATAAAAAACCAACCTCACTATTTTCGGTACACTTTTTATAGGTTTACTCCGGTCGTCCTCAAAAGATTCGGTCGAACCTACTGAACAGAAAGAGGTATGTTCTGCTTTGTGCTTTTTTCAATCCGCTTCAACCTAAGCCTGGAAAACGCAAAATTGACCACAATAAACGTATCGAACCGAAGGTTTCGGAATTCGGGCAGACTATTCCTGATAAAAACGCCGAGTTGGACGACGCTACTAACCACCTGGAAAAGCTCCGAAATGGTAAGCGACAGACTTTTGTCCTTTCTGACAGCGTCCAATCAGATCATGAAAAGGAGATTTCGGCTTTACGAGCAGAGTGCGTCTCGCTACGAGACGAAATTGCATTGCATCAAGCGGTGAAGCGACATGATGAGATGTCGGTAAGCTGCCATTTTTTCTATCTGAGTCCTTGGTTCCCACGAATATCCATCACTCATTGATAATGCCTGACTGTTGTACACCTATAATAAAGTAATAATAATAGCAGTTCAGCTGTAGCACCCTTTCAGTGCCTAGCTGCCATGCCACCCGAAGGAAGTATGCCTTGTGTTCACGGTGGGATGACGTAACTGAATAATGCAACTTGATTCGACCTTCTTTCATTATCCTGTACACCCAGTTCTCCCTGCTTTAAGTAGTTCTGTTTGAATAGCATATCATTTCTTGGCCTGCGTTTATCCTCCCTTATTGCGACTCACGTTTTCTGCCCGGCCAGGACGAGAATCCACTTGCGCTCAGTTTGGTTCACTTCAGTTCATTTTAACTGCTGTAAACCACGTAGCAAAGGTATGTTGGTTCCAGCTGTTGAACTGAATTGAACTGAACCCGAAAGCGACGGAGCTGGGACGGTATAGACAGGCATTGGAGGCCATGGCATAATAAGCTAGTTCTTATTAAGTCAGCCTAATTGTTTAAAGGAACGGGAAACTGGGCAGCTAGACATCGAAGAAGGTCGCTTTGAGCCATGTTTACTAATGCCGTTAACTATTGATGATGAGTTGAGACCCGGATCCCCATCCACATCATCATCATCATTGACAGCAGCGTCAGATGAAAACACTGGTGATTCAGCGGGAAGAACGAAAATCGGCAGGGAAGGAGACATGCAGCTGGCCTACCACACATCCGAGGCGCCTACATCGCCAGCACTCACCCAGACGATCTGACTAGAAACCGATAGCATGAACTTCACTATCGTCAGAGCTGATACAACTTTCGAGATTCGTGTAATATTCCAAGACCTCCATTGTCGAAGTCTCAGAGGCATGTTCAAAGACTGTAAGTCCTGCAGCGTGACTTTACACTTTGTGGGCACGAAGCACATGCTGAAAGTCTGGATGACCTTGGTCAGTTTTTCTAACATTGCTTGTGCTTCCCGCTCCTTTCCAAGGTCCTCCTTTTCAGGAGAGATCTCAACACCGGGGCTTTAGAGGCCTTCCGGTGTTCGCCTCATCACACCATAAATGACGGAACTAAACGAAAACGGAAAGTTGACACTGTTGCTTTTAGGAGAGCTTTTGGAGAGCTCCCTGTGCACTCTCATGCTCTCACAATTATGTGAATAAGAACAGATATTTGCGAAGTTCTGGGGCATACCTTGTTGCCTAATCGTATTGTAGAGAAGGAGGTGGTCGACAGGATCGAACGCGCTCTTGAAATCAAAGGACGTGAAGATTATACGGTGCCTATATGCATGCCGTTTCTCTAATACTTGGCGAACTCTGAAGATGTGGATCCGTCACGAAGAGACTGGACCTTACCGTGATGTGACGGTTTGCGCACCTCAGCGACCCACTGAGCTATACTGAGGGGTGTCCCCCGCAACACTCACAGAGTCTCTCATGCCAGGTTGGTCAATAGTCAGAGGTCTGACGAACACAGTCTCCTGGTCCTCCAGGTTGGGGGTTGAAACATGTGGTGACTTGTTCCGTAGAAATGGTAATGCATTTGCATTTCCCGCCAAACACCGCTGCCTTGCGGTTAGCCTTTTGAGACAAAGGTTTTGGTTGAAGTCCCTAATAGTCCTTCTGTCTAGGTTTGGGTGCCCTGACAGTATCCCAGCCCACGTACAAGTACGGCAGCGAAGCATCGGTGTTGAACACTGATGTCATGCTGTCGATGATGTTGTTGATGCTGCTGCTGCTGGTGATGATGATGATAATGGTGATGATGATGATGAAGATTTGGTTCACAAGTCCTTTTCGAGCTGGGATGCTGCCTTCATGTGACGGCGTAAAGTAAGCGCTGCGAAGATTTTGATTACAATGGGTGCTAAGCCACACTCACTGCGAGAACCCTTTCTAAAAATGGGCACCACCATCGACCCACCCCATTTAGTCCGGACGGTCCTCTCATGAGTTTATTGGTTAGTGCTTTCATACTTCGTTACTAAGCTGTAGACTTTCCATCTCTTGGTCGCCTCCACACAGCATGCGACTAGGCGAAAAGAGCTCTCCGAGACAGACGGTTCTCCTCCATGAGAATTACATGTCATGACCGGCGCAACCAATGAAGCGTGTGTAGAGTTCATTTTCCCCAATGCAATCTAGCTCACCACAACACTACTAATCCGATGTTCCCCGATATCTAACAAATGCTCCAGGGACACGTGGTCAAACACAGTGTTTTCGTGCATATGTGCGTAAAGATCACGTTCCTGATGCATAACTAAACCCTGCCGTATCTGCCTGTGAATTAGGTTGCGGTTGTTGTCCTACCTTCTTCGTCGCACACAAATGTGTGGGTGTACATTTCGCACCTCTTCTTGGCCTATTCAGATCACCTAACCGGAGATTACTGTTCTCTCTCTCTCTCTCGAAGCTGTACATCAGTGTTCGGTCCGGTCAAGTCTGTATTTGGTACTTACGGAAGTTTCCAAAAACTTCGATGTTTACTCGTTCAAAAGCTTTGATGGTAATTGAATGATGCTTCAGCACCGATTGTGATAGAGCGCGAAGTAGTCAGGTTAGCTCAAAGGATTGAGAAAAGAGACATTCTTTGGCGTGATCCGTGAACCCACCAGACCATCGATACACGCGGAGCTACCATAATTGGTATTGTAAGTCCGTTATCCCCCCAGGATTGCATTACTGCAACACTTGGCCGTCATTAACCACAGCTATCCATACGTGGTGCTTTACCAATCAGTCCTCTCACTCTCACCTGGAGATCATGATTTTGACCTCATTGCAACGCCTACTAATGTCATGGAGTGGAGTGGTACAAATGAGGTGAAATTAAATGAATTATTATGCAATGAAATTCAGTCCACATTTTTTGGTCTTCATCTGACATCCGAGTTTCACCTGTGATGGCGAGCCACGGTTTGCGTGCGACAGCGAGTACATTCCGGTACATTAATCATGAGAATATAGTGGGGACCCACTTGCGGACATGAACTTTTAGTGGCACTGACACAACACTTGTGAGCGCCCGGCGCCTTGTGCGAATGAGATCAACTTCTAGATTCAGCGGCTGTGATGCTGCCTTCTATCGATGTCTATCCTTATTCACTGTCACCCTACAGACTGTATTTTTGCGTTATAGGTAAAACCTGAATTATTCCGTCTTTCGTGAGAAAGCTGGTGTGTGAAACTTTAGAATTACTCGCCCATCTAGTGACTGCGGTTCACATACATGTGGTTTGGACGCACACCATTGTAACAGAACTGAGTGGATTATCCACATCACCTTCGGCGAGTACCTTTTTATGAAAGCCCTGCTTCCGACGCCGTAAACTCAATCACAGGAGGTGAAAAAACACATGGTTTGCATCGCAGATCATTCCAAGCGGACTGTAGAAGCGCTTGGTATAGATGTTAGCTTACTCGGTTCGCTGGAATCCAGGAATAGCAAGATCGAACAGCCGATACGTCTTTTAGTATTGTACGTGTAGATGCCACGTATCTGCAGTCGAAACTTAGGACCAGCAGCTTACATGCCACTGGAAACTCAACAGGCGTTGTTAATTCAACCGGTAACCTTTACCTGCTCATCTCCGCATAACAAGTCAAATTGTGGTAACTAATAACTAGAATAAGCAAACATCTGCGGTCTCCGAAGTTTGTTTTAAGGAGCACCCATTACAACGAAATCAAAGTATACTCCTTAGGATATGCTTGTCATACGAAACACTCGTTCTTCACTTTGATGAAAAACTGCCTTCACCATTCTTTTCAAGGCAGTTATTATCAGTACTTCCCGAAATCACCTCAACCCCAGTCTCGTATCGGGGAAAGCTGAAGGGATTCGAGCAAGGTCATGTCATTTTATCGTGAATGACACATTTCAGACAGCTTCAGCGTGCACACTTGGATAGTTCTGATAAATGTAAGATGTGCCAAAATGTTGGTTACTGTAACATTTGAGAAGGAACATGACGTTTTCGAGTGGAGTTCTATTGTCCAACATTCTGATCATTTCAGGTAGACTTCGTCAGAAGGGAAATAATCAAATATGAGAACACTTGGTGCCAGTTGGTGCTAACATTAAGGCAATCAACATTCCATGCGCTGCTCTGATTAGTCAAGTTCATGTTTGAATATATCGGCTTTGTGAATGCTGAGGGAGCTTCATTTGGAGGCTCATATTTCTTATTATGGTTCAGTTGTGTCCAGTTGGCAGACGGTTGTTGGCCCTCTACGGCTTCTACACAGCGACCTTTTTCGTATCATGGTAGTTTGTTGTGAATCTCACCTGTGCAATTATAGACCGTTCTATGCAGAGTTATGACAGGCCGATCTTGCTAGATCATGATGGGATAATAACTCCGTTTTTTGCTCGTTTGTCAAGTAGGCTCCGTCTTTATGCAGACGTAGATAATTGTGCTTAGTTTCGTTTTATTTGGCATCCTGGCTGTGCAGTCATGGGCGTATACAACCGAGAGATGGAAGCTGGTCTCTCCATCTTTGGTATGGATTAACCAGAGTAATTGCTCCACCACAGAAACCGTTCACCTGGGAGTGATGTGAATACGAAGTCCTACGTTCGAATAAAACTGATATGGCAGTTGACTGGTATTCGCGATTTGATAGGTTAAGGAGATTCTTTTAACACATAGATAATATTCGACGCTCAATGGAGGTCGGTCAGATAGTTCGAAAGGGGATGCGGTGTTCATTGACAGTGGACTGACTAAGACCACGGGAAAGGTGACTTGATGGAATGATGCATTTGTCGAGGAAGTTGACATTTGGGCTCAACCAACATTCCATACCTATTGTCCGTTGTGAGGAGAGTGTATTTCAGCCGGCTTTAATGTAGACAGGCAGCCTCGAGATCCAAAAAGATGAAATATTTTTTCGAGGTTAGCCAGTTGATTCAAAAGCCACTCAGTTGCCACACTAACAAGGGAGGAAATTGTGGACTTCCTCCCAGCAGTGATCATTTCGACCGAGGACCATCCGGAGGAGCCACTGTATGGAGATTCTTATCTTTTAAACGCTGAAATAAGATAGGCTTAAGTAAGACATTGCTCAACTAATATAAGTGGCAGCTTTTGAGAGCTAGTGGAACCAGTAAAGTCAATGAAAACTCAAAGTTTCGTAAAGAAAATGCGTTCTTATCGGCGTTGCTTGGTTAAAATGTGTTCAAGTGACGAAACTCGTATTCTTCAACGTTGCTTTCCATTCAAAGGATAGAACCTTGGAAGTCGCAATCATCCACAATGCTTAATACACTCAACATCCCACGCATCGACTGCTGAAGAATACCATATGCAACATTTGCTGGACTTTGTAGTCAAGACCATTTCATTCGCTTTTCGTTGCTGCTTTGAAATAAGGGTTTACAGATCCTACTAGCCAGACAACCAGTGGTCTGTCAACTCTATAGACTTCTTGACATCAACTTTTGGCCTTCACGTTAGTGAAGACAATTTTGCCACCGGAAGAAAACTTTTTCATCAGATGATGATTGGCTGCCATTTCAATCGGAAGGTTTCGAGAACTGGTAATGGTCAAGGAAGACTAATTTTGACATAACCACCTCCCATCATGTAACGGCATCTGAAGACATTCACAGCTTTAGGAATCGGTTATTATATATATATTATAATATGTATATATATATATATATTATATATATTGAAAATAGCAAGCGTAGTTTTCAATCCGCAACGATACGTTACGATTCTGTTTCTGAGTTACCAACGTCGTGTTATCAGTTGGACATCAAAGACTAGTAGTCCATATTCGTCCGTCACTCTTTATCCTCTGTGGTGTGTTTTCACCTGTGGAAATCTCCTATCTTCATTCAGAGGAGTACCTACTTTGTTAGGCAACTTGCGCATTGCCGTAGTGACCTGGATGCGTGCCGTGTTGCGTACATACATTTGGCTGCAGCGAGAGACGAACTGCAGGAACTCTCTAATCTCTAGTTATTCAAGGTTAAACAGTCGGTATGTATGCACCCTTTTCGTCTGAGCCCATTTACTTAGGTGGTAATTTTTTCTCGGGTTTCATTTATCGGATATATTGGTTGAGTCTTCAGCAATATTATTTAACAGCAGTTATTTCGCCTCTTCGATTTATCTTTATCCACTGTGTGCTGTGTACGTTAGGTTGTCCTTACTGATGTTCAATTGAAATCGTATCAAGAGCAGCTGACCAATCAAATGAATGAACTGGACCAATGTCGTCAACAGCTGATCAGGTTACAGCAAGAAAATGAAGCTAAACAACAAATGTTAGACGAACTCAGACGGACAAAGTGAGTCGGTCTCAAGGTGTACTCATAACGCCATTGGCGATTTTTTTTCCTTTTTTTGCGTTTCTTTTGAATGGTTATCATCTGACTTTCGAAACAAACTTATCGAGTCTCACTTTTTGGCACCAGTGTTCCAAGACTGTCTTACATTACATTGCAGAACCAGTGATAACAGTGCATTGAAACTGCTGCTTTTTGCGTCCCTTACGCTTTCGACTGGTTGTATGGCAGTTACACGCCTACATGGTGTCACACCAAAATGATTACTGGATGCAGCAATTACCATCTTGGTTCCAAATTCGCACTGCACATTTGGATTACTCTCTAGGTTTGACATAATCCTACAGGTAGTTTAGTGGACCGAACTGTTATTAGCATGACTGGTAAGCACCGACATTAGGGGTATGGACAGGCTTGGAAAGTTCCAGATAGATGTCCCTGAGTCTGTGTCCATCCAATGAGGCTGGTTGGAAGCAACAGTACTTGTTATGAAGGCGTATCAACCGTAGTTTGCCACGATTAGATACGCCTCAGATCCGTTCGAGGTAAGGTTTCTTTTTTCCGGAACGACTTGATACTTTATTTCATCTGATCACGAATCATGCAGCTACAACATTCAATCCCTCTGATAAGTGCCATATTCTAGAAGGAAAGTCATCGCACAGAAATGTTTGTAGAAATAAACTTTCTTACCCCGTCCACCCACTCCGTTACTCAACTGATCTTTCATGTCTCCCGTTTTCCAAATGACGTATCAACTACAAGCTATGCTTGACTTGTTTGCAACTAAATTCGTGTTGCGGCTCCATCATCTCGTGCGTTCCATTTTTTAGCATTGAGCTGCAAAGTCTTTCGTGTATTCACGAGGCGAATTTGAACAAAATCCATGCAGAGAAAGAGGAACTGGAACGAACGGTGGCATTTCTTAGATTGCAAATGTCCTCGGTGAGTCATTCTGTAAGATTTTTCTGAACTGAGCACGTCGAATGCAGTCAGTATTACGTTTATCTTAGTTGCGTTTTATTTGATCCTAATTCGTATTTCCGGGATGGTGACACGATCTGTTCTGTCCTGTCCCTGAGTTCACACTTGATGTCCCGATTTTTATGAATAAGTTTGTGTAATCCGACTTCATCTTCTTGAGGTTCTCGTACACCGAAAGGCAACGCAGCCGAAAGATTTGTTTCACTCTGCTACCCAATCCGCTGGGCGCAGGCGGGACTTGATTTTCGGGTAGCTTGCTTTGGTGTGAATCAAATTTGGTGGTCTGGACTAATCGACAGCTCTGGAAAAAATTTTGTGAAGGAAATTTTCATCCTGGAGCGTTTATATTCTGCTCACTAAGTCCTTTTCTTCCTTCGCATCAACACCCCCCCCCCCACATTCCCATACCATCCCGGTTTGCGTTTTAATGCTTAACTCCACTTACTTTTGAGTATCACTCGGGTTTCTTTTTCGTGTACTCCAACAAGCACCTCACTTATGACTAGCTTGTGCTTACTCCTGACCAAAGTTACAGCATATGTTTCATACTCAGATTTATTAGAGTTTTCCGATAATAGAGTGAGTTTACAGATCGTAGGACAACTATCCACATAGGGTTTCCAAAAGTACGCCTGCTGGTTCTTGTGTGCAACTCCTATCTAAACATAATTAGCTATCCAAGGCAGGTCAACTGGAGTGATCACATCATCTGTCTGGCCATGTTTTGAAACCATACAACAGTAGAGCCATTACTGCACTGTGGTACACTCGACCCTTGAGACCCAGTGATGCGCCTTTATGAAGCCACAAGTAACACAGATTATCAAATGCTTTTCTGGCCTTTCATATTTGCTCACTGAATTCATCGGACGCACTTTCATCAGAGCTAATGTGACTACCGAAATATGTAAAATTCTTCTTACTGCCTGAGTGAAGTGTGCGTGTTTTAGGTGGATCTGAAAAGCGCAATGAAAAGCTGTGACGGACAAGTGCATGGTCGGAGTTCACGCAGTTATCCCAGAGGAACTGTCAGTGATCGGCCCTCGTGATGGCAGTCTGGTCAATTTGGATTCGAGATGGCTCCTTGGTGGACACCATGCAGTCAAGATTTCTACTGTTCCGGAAATTGATACTACTAAGTAACAGTCTGGGATGAGCACACGTCTATCCATGCGTCTCGTATCCAACCCAGGACGACCACCCATTGCGCCTCAAAAGCGTGAAGCCTACCTACCCGAGCCTCTGTTAACGGCAACAACGATTTTTAGCCCGTTGTAAGAGTACCTAGGGCGTCGTGGGAGCTTACTGTAGCGGATTCAGAGCTGCAACCCATCCTGTCGTGGGAGGCGTCTCCGCTTGGTCGCTCAACATTATAACCATTCTAACATCCAACTGCAGCGTCTGTCAGATCACCAGATGTGCGTTGCTCGCAGCTAGAAGATAGTAGAAAGACATCAGTCCAGTTGTGATACTTGCGTCCTGGATCCTTGGTTCTGACAGACAGCATACATCAATTCAGGGTTAATCCAGCGTGCAATCAAGAGGTGCCTTGTTGTCCTGCTTGCCACAGTGTGCGAACAGCCATTTAGACAGGCTTTCGGGGTTTGGAAACAGACTTCGAGATTAGCGAAATACACTCATTTGCAAACAAATTTGGTTTTTCGAGAGACTCACCTGGAACCCAACTGAATCTCGCCCTCAAACAATCCTTTATGCTCAACAAACTGACCGCATGCTAGCGGATAGGCTCCGGCGTACTGCTATGTTTGGGCAAGTTTTTAAGGAACAACTATGTGCTAACGCCCAATCTGGCGGACCAGTATTCTCCGATCTCTGTCCACTGACGCACTCGGTAGGGGGAACTCTATGGGTGTCAAGTGGACACCCTGCACAATTCAGTGGATATAGAGATACATAAACCGGCACACCGCGATAAGTCCTCATCTCTCTTCAGCGGAACAGATACTGTTCCTCCAAGTAGTTTGGTTTATTCCACTAAAAGTGAGTATCCTCAGTTTGGATGTTTGCTTTGATCACTATATTCATGAGCTTCCTGTTCGCCGATCTTATACCTCTAGCAACACTAACCACTGGGCAGTGTTCCATGCATACTTTGTGTGACTTTTCCACCGAACCCCACAAGCCCCATGTCTCCCATCGTATGAACCATACATTTTAACCCAGATACTAATGATATTGTCGGATTCCGATGAAATTGGGTCACAATGTCGACTGGTGTATCTTGGTTGTTTTTAAAGTGCTCGCCTACGCTTTCCTCCATTTTACTTGTTATTGTTCCACATAAGGTGTACAGCTTACATTCCCAGTTGTTCCCAGTTTTAGGCTTACAAAACCACCTAGCCTATGTATGCTAAAATTTCAGTGCAGTTCTCAAGCCGGCCATGGAGTTCTACAAGCTGTTTTTTTGTCCTAGGTTACAGATGAATGTGACCAACATGCTGCTGATGCCATGCGACAAAGTACTCGTGCAGCCGAGGCGATTCAAGAAGTAAAGCTACTGGAATCGAAGTGGAGCGGCACCAATGCCCAGTCTGAAACTCGCGAAGCACTACTGCAAGACAAGGTCACTCTTCTTGAAGACCGTTTACGCATTCTTTCAGAAGAATGTTTCAGTTGTTCGTCAACTCTGCCGAATGATGAGTCTGTCACGGAAACGTCTAGATCACCTACCCCGATGGAGGACAGTGTATCGGCGGCGGAGGATACTAGCGATTTTGTTACTGTACCTTCACTGATAGCTGATTCAGGCACCGTTCCCTCCACATCAGCTGCGGGAGACGTAAGATCAAGCACCGCACAAATCGCTGTATTACTCAGAGATGTGAGTTTTAACTTACGTAGTCTGGAACCTTATTTTTGAGTTCGTGTTGCTTTACCCTATTAACGCTCTAGCATACTGCTTGAGCTTTGATAACTTACGTGATCTCACACGAAAGACATTTTCACTAGACATACAGTAGGGTTAAATGGCATTCCTGTTGAAACTACCTGAACAGCTCTGCGCAACCTCCTTGTGAGTCTTTCCCATTCTCTGGCAACCTATATATACACACTTTTCACCTGAAACAGACTGATTACGCGTTCATTGCTACTATCATACCAACATTTGTTGAAACAAGGTTCAGATCCTCTCGGGCTGATTTTGCGTCCCAAAGACTAAGCTGGCGAGTGGATATCAGAGCCACCATGGCCGCATCCATTGTTGTAGGTGGAATCGAAGTACCGAGAGAGCTGATTCCAAACTACATGGCGTGGCTGAAAATTTCCTCCCGAAATGCTCCATGAAGGTATTGACCAAGACCAAGGATATTGGAGGTCCGACTACTAGGTCTTGTTTTTGAGCGTCATACTCTTTGCTGAAAGCTTATTTTTGCGCAACCGAACTTACCGTATCGGGCGAAGATCAGGAACTTCCCTAACACCTTAGCTAATCAATTGAAGCGGGATTTGGGGTCCAGCGTGAAATCTCGGCATTAACATAATACTTGGTGTGTGACTTGTCCCGTTACTTGTGTGCTCTTTCTTTATTAGAACGTACTGCCTTGACCACATGTGATATGAAACCAGCTGGGACAGCACGGATCTGAGAAGAACTCTTGATCGCTTCTGAGTGCGTCGCAAAGGGCGCACAGGTTATGATCATTGATAATGTGGAAGTCTCCAGACTATCCCCTCCTCGTCTAGCTTAGATTCTGTTTTCAGGCAGTGCGTTTCTTGATGCTCTGTCTGAGTCGGTAACTCTCTTTTTGGTGTCCCTTGGAAAGAAATCTGATGACCATTATTGGTTTATGTTTGTGACCTAAGGCTGACACCTTAATGTGGTGGTCGAGTTTCTGTGCTGCGATGATCCTGCGGACTACACTGGCTTGAACTCAGTTCCTAAAGGTGCAACCATGCCAGGAAGGCTAACGGGGAGAACAGTGAGTCCCCGTACTGCGGATGATAATGTTACGAGACGGTCTGGACGTGAAGGCGTACTGTCCTCTGAGATAGGAGTGTGAAAGTTGTAGGTTGTGTTAGTGAGGAAGAACGGGTTAGAAGAGGTCGACCATAAAAACCATACATTCCGATCGCCCAGCGGTTGACCGTGACCGCATGCGCATTACTCAATACAGTCGAAATACTTTTAAAACTAAAGAGTCCGGTTCTGTTCAGAAGGCATTTGCTGTGCACAGCTGCGTTAGAAGTGAGACAAGAATGCCTTAGTCCCTGCGTCCTCGAGCCAGGCCGACCCCTTGCAGCCAAGTGGGTCTGACTATTGAATCGTTGGCTTCTGGCAGGGTCCCCGAGAGAACCCTGACAATCGCTGCCTCGTGGTTCAGACTCTTGAGTCAGTGGCTAGGGAAAAGGTCACCGTGTAGGCCTCCAGCTTTCATTTTCGAAATAAACTGCATCAGGTGGGCTGACCTCTGACGTTCATTTGTTTACGTCTTAGTGTCAAAAGAAGACCATTGAAATTCACCTGAATTCGTTATTGAAATTTCTGCTCAAAGGCTCCTTATATTCCATTGGGAACATTTAAGATGTAGAAACATGTTTCTGTGATACTCGTAAGGTCGATGAGAGCTGGACAGCTCATTATCGGTTTAACCCTTCATGGGGCTCATCAGGTAAACCTGGTTCCCGAATTTCTGTCATATTTGTACATATGTTTTGCGAATTAGGTTGATGTTGAGGCGATACTCAGCTGAAATTTACCCGAAGAATATTATAATCGAGAGATGAGGGTAGACTTCAGCGGGATCGCTGTCAATACTAACTGGGTTCGCAAACGAGTGTGTGTCGCACTGGTCGCACAAATTGGTGTTCAAGCACAAACCAGGTTTTATGGAAGTTCGGGGACTAGGACTATTTGATGATAAGCCCCAAGAAGTGCGTCACTTTTGGCAGAGGTCGTGTGTGGAGGTAGGTATGTTTTTCTTATGGACACACTCAAGCTCTCAAGAACCATCTTGTGCTCTCAAATAATCTCTTCCAGCCAATAGCACATGTTGATTTTCCAAGCGTCTTCAGTTAATTGATGCTTCTGCTCGCTTTGCAGCGCGAGTTACTCACTTCACGACTCGAGACTATGCGAATCCATCTGGCTGAAGCTAAAGCTCAGTGGAGCGATTGTGTTGCTGCCTTGGAACGTCAGATTGCCCATTTGAACTCGAAGATTGCGGAGGACTCAATCGAACATAGGCGAATTGAATTAGCCCACCGGTCGACTATAAATAGCCTAAAGCTGGAAGTGAGTTTGCCCGTATGTGGTTCTTCTTCGTAATTGTTTCCTTGATGTTTGAGTGTTTGCCAAGCTTGACATTAGGGTTTCGGTTGGAACTTCATCTTGTTTAACGTATTCACACTACTTTTTATATTTCACAGTCTTCTGGTTATCTGACCTTTTTTCGAATTGTCCAAATGGGAAGTAGATGATGATGATGCTGTCAGTACTAGCATTTCTCGAACCGTAGCGAACATAAAATGTGCAGCTTAGGTAGTATAGTATACGGCGGCCGCGCTTGCCGAGCAAAGTACTCAGGTAACCGTATCATCGCGACCTCAACCAGGCTGCGCTTCAAAGACCGTTGTGGTCTATTGTCCCCTGCTACAATGTGTTCAGCAAGGCTTCGTGGATCGTCGAAACCTGTGTGTGGATTTTATGCATCTGAAAACTAGCTTTTGACTGTAAATTTTGATGTTTCTTTCAATAACCTGTGCGATAGTGGTGGAGGGAATGGTACATTTTACAGTTTTTTATTCAGTTGTGAGGTTGATTGAATTGTTCATATCCGAACGCAATACGTGAGTAGCCTGTCGGAGATCTGTCTTTATCTGTGTTTCTTATATTGTTCAATGAACCATCTTGGAGTCATGAGAGTCTCTACTTAGAGACTGTTGCGTCTGTGTGCTAGCTGAGTGATTTAGCACTTATTCAATCACGTTTCATGGTCCTTGAGAAAACCTCAAGGAAGAAGACAAAGGACACCGGATGAAGATCGGCTATATTGCAAATGAACCAATGGCAGAAAGAGCGCTACAGTTCAGTTGGCTACAACAGAGAGAAATTGAAATTTCAATGAAATATTATGAAAAGTAGAATTGTTCTTTAGGATCTGACCGTCCTAACAGAAACCGAGATGTATTCTTTCCCGGCCTACACCTCTGACCGGTGAAATTATCTAGACGAGACTGTTCGGCAACCTACGTTGAACGCTACAGTTTCTTCCCTGCTATTCATTCTACAGCCTTGTTCAAATAGATTAAATAGGGTATGTAGCAGTCAACCGCCAGTGTCCTCACGCTGGCGTCGTTGTCTGTTGCGGCGACGATGGTTGTTGGAAAAATGGTTGCATGTGGGTTGGGATACTACCAGGGCGCTCAGGCCTAAACGGGAGGGCTATCAGGATCCTCAATCAAAGCTTTTGACTCAAAAGCCTGACCGCAAGGCAGCACTGTTTGGAGGAAGGTGTCAATGCCTCATAATTTTTAAAGAACATATCGCCAGCCTCCAACCCGGAGGACAAGAAGACTGTTGGCCAGACTGCTAACCACTGACCAACCTCGTATGAGAGACTCAGTGTGTCCCACACCTCTCAGTGTAGCTTAATGGGTCACGGAGGCACACAAACCGTCACATTACGATCATGTTCAGTCTGTCCGTGATGACGACGTTGATCCCTCCCGCATTTCACTTATTATTTCCATAATACTTAGACGGCTGGAATGATATTTAGCTCGGTTGAACTGCCATATTCCCTATTTGACTTTGGTTCATAGAAAATTCGGGGCGAAATGGCTCAGTGGTTAGAGCGCGAATTTACTGATCGGAACGTCCGTGGTTCGAACCCGACCTCTGCATCTCAACTTCCGCTGTCTAGGCTTGGACGACCTGGCAGTATTTCAGCCCTCGTGCTTCCTTCGAGTGGCATGGCAGCTAGGCATCGAAAGAGTGTTACAGCTGGACGATTTTCATAGAAAATCCTAGAAGAATAGTTGTCTCAGAGCGCAGCAACTGGTGTTGCGCACTCACCTGGTCGATTCATTTCTATCTTCATGCTTGTTGATATATTCCACTGTATCGTATTAAACCGTCTGTAAAGCTCAGCCAACACCACAGTTGTCCACAACTTTGCGTCTTTCAGCTTCACTAGGGTTTAGAACAACCCTAGTTTTATCAGACGACATTCTTTCATTACGCTACCCTTCCTTGACTGAGAGGTTACCAGTTTGATAGCATATGCTTTGCAGACCCAAGCTATTGACTTATATCGTCTATCCACTTTAGCTCGACAAAGCCAACACGAAACTGGAGGGAGCGATGAAGCTCATTCGCATGACTGAAGAAAGTGCAGCGAGAAAAATACTTGCCTCCGAGTCACAATCAGCTGAGTGGGTTGATGAACGTACCCGCTTAGCGGCCGAGTTAGCGGGTCTGTCTGTGCAGGCGGAACGAACTGTCGGAGAACGGAATGAAGCGATACAGGATATTGTAAGTATGGGCTTTTTTGGTGTTACTTACTGTCTCCACTGCCCCTCTACAGCCATCTTTACACTTATTTCCCATTAAACAACCAGTGCCTCCTATCGTGTTCCTCCTTTCAGTATCATTTGGTCAGAACAACAAGTATATAAGTGAAATGGCCGAACCCAGATCCTCACTGGCCGGTGGGGCAAGCTGTCAATGAGACAGCAGCCTCATTGTACGTCCAGGTTGTCACTCACTTCTATCTATAGACTAGAAAAGTTTTGTTTGTTGATGTGCAGGAGCCTCAGCCCGTGTTGCATGTTTGGTATTGGAGTGCCACATGGAGCACGAAACAAAGATATCGGCATTCATATGGTAGGTCAATATGCAAGTACAATTACAATGTTTACGTCACGTCCTCTTTGCAACCTTGTTGTGATTGCTTCAGTGGTTCAATACTTTCCGAGCTGCATTGGTTTGAGCATACCAGGGCGGCTAATGGAGACTTTCAAGACTAGTAAGAACATGGGTAATAAACGGCGGTCCGGGGTAAAGTCACACTGCTCACTGCGACAGAAGTATTAGGATTGCAAGGTGTATTCTCTCAGGCGACCAGTATTTCCATGTTTATGCTGTCTTCCCTCGAGGAGGAAAGGGTTAGAATCGGCAGGGTTCGAAATTCGTACACCACCATCTTATAACGGTTGGCTGTCACCTCTAGTGCACTATTTATTACGGCCGCAGAGTTTTTAATAATTAAGAGTCCGGTGCGGCTCGAAACTCACCTGTTGTGAGCAACAGCATTAGGAATCAGACATTTATGCTTCATTCCTCATGTAGTTCATACTTTCCCCACAGCTTTTCGTTATTTTCCACAGATTCGGCTGGGAGTCTTCCAGCTGAGTCTTCTGTTAACACCATCTCGACTTGCGAACAAGCATATGTCGCCCTCAAGTTGATTGAAAACCTTTTGTGCTAACACTATATTGCTTTTAAAGTCTTCTGCGCACTTTCAAATTGAGTCTTATGTGTAGCGATGCTAAAGATGAGTATTTCAATTAGCACGTAATTTATTGATCCCTCTATCGTAACTCATCCACTCAACACTCGCAGAGTGTGGCACTCAGTGTGTGGATTGAAAATATCCTTCTACCTGTGACACACATAGTGCTCTAGGGACATATGTCTGACATTTCGCTTTGGTCCATTGGTTGCGTGAAATATCTATATACACACACAAGTAGCATATGATAAATACTGATTGTTGCGCAACTCAGTGGCAACGTCTCTGTACACCTATCAATACCCTGTAGAAGAGACCCTGGACTAATTACTATCTATTGTGTTCAAGCTACATATCCTTCGAGATACTGAAATGTAGTTAGTTTTCCTTTCCTGCGCCGTCGATTCAGGTCGTTCGCTTCGCATTTCTTCATCTTTAACCACTTGAAAATGCAGTTTCCATTACATCCTTCGATTCCGTGTGGTTGCCTTGCTACTACTACTACTACTACCGTTAATCGTGAACCACACTTCCTCTTGATCGTACAGGTCACGGATGTTTGCCCAGAGGAACTAAATGTACTTACAGAGGATAGTATACATACTATTGTTGTTTGTTTTCGAAGTGTATGATCACAAACATGAAAAATGCGAGTGGTAGACGTGGAAGGATGTACAAATGAACATTTGAAAAGAAGAAGGGGAAAACGTTCCGTTCGAAAACATGTCATGCAAGAATAAACATTTAACGCTATGTATCTCACCTATAAGTGCCGTACGTACGAAAAGAGCTCGAAAATCGTGAACACACATAAGTCATTGACTATGACCTCAGGAAACTCCAGTCGTATGACAGCCCTGGCTGATTGGCCAGATTCCCCGATATGTAATGATCACCGGTCCGTGAGCCAAAACTGCAATATCACAGTCGGTCCCATGGGGGCGCCGAGATGATAACAGGGAGACAATGGTCGGCACCGCACTTCTACTTCCTCTCATTCCACGCAATAAAGCTGCGCCCATTCAAGACTATGCTCACGTTAATCAAGGTTGCTCGACGCCCCCAAACAGTGATTAATTCAGGCTTTATGAAAGACGTCGAAGTATATGCTCTCAGGTCCCCGAAGGTCGTGTATCCCAGACAGCAGAGAATCTTTCCGAGTTCTCTTGCAATCCGATTATGTCGAGCACATCAAGCATCAATTGTGACCCACCAGAACTGCACAATATGCACTAAACTCTCCGGTTAACCACACTTTCCATGACAAAAGATGGTATGGTTACAATGACCATCCAAACGTTTCCAACTCTCGTCCTCAGCAACTTGTACTGGAACTGTTATGGCCAAACGGCATCTTCGAGTGATGTGTAATACCAGAACCTCCGAGAAGGCAAAAAAAGTCGGGGCTGGGTTTCTATACGGTGCTATTGATGTAAAAGTTAAATTCACAAAATATACAAACCTCGACAGTAGATACTTGTCCACAACAGATTGTCCCTTTAGATTATAAGAGTACAAACCAAATGGGCAAATAGGCTTACAGGTGAGGCAGTCACGTGGGCATAAGGTCAGCCACAAAATGGCTAGATAACCTCTAGGTCAAATGGGTGAAGTTGTAGAAACAAACAAACGCCAGTACATGTGCACACACTATACACAAAGGTGGGGCGGGGGTTACAAATAGGGACACGTGACTTCTGGCAATTCATCTAACTGTATTGTACTCTCGACCGGCAGAAATACATGTGCGACCCCCGAGGAAGTTTAGAATCCCCTTGAGCTCGTGTTTAGTCGCGGTTGGTTGCGTCTTACCACAAGCTGAGCGTCCATATCTTGAAAAGTTGTGGATAGTATTTTTCGTTAAAGATCGAAATCAGAAAATGGATTGGTCGAAAGATACCCTAATAGGTGTTTTTGACAAGTGATTCACCCTACAGTCCGAGAGCTTACTAATGGCCACGCGTAGATTGCGGAACTCCCGCACCTCCGGACAGCATAAAGACAAGTGGCAACAACGAAGCTCATGATCAGAATCCACGTATTTCAATGAAAATAGAAATCAGTAAGTGCTCAGACTGACTGGTTTTTTTTATCGTCACCACACTTTTTCCTACAGGTGACCATCCAAACTGAGGAAGAACGACTATGGAGCCAGTTGAAAATCCGTTCAGATGAACTTGCACGCTGCGAACGAGATGTGCTGTATTACAAAGTGAGCACATTTTTTCTTTGCTTTCCCTAAAGACTGACTAAATGGCACGCTATGATCTTCGTTCCTCCGCGAGTTTACAGTGCATTCCCTTTGTTGCCTTCTGTCCCACTGCAATTGTCGTTTTGTCGAACGAAGCATGGTTTAGATGTGTAGTGCGCAAGCATCTACAGTTATCTTTCTATGGAGAGGTAAGCCCTCACTCTTCCCCCAGAAGGGGCAAAGTTTGGATGCTTCTCTGAAGCTTATTTCAGTTGTGAGTTCTGATAGAAGAGTCCACTCTTTTCCAGGCAATATCTGTAGAAGAAGGTGACTGCAGCTCCCCTCTTACCTCAAGCCTTATGTAGACCAAAATTTCATTTTTTGATAACCTCTGTTCTCGTGCACCTTCCGCGTATCCCATCGCCTACTTACAAAACTGTTTAAATGTGAGCCGTGCTTGCACAGTCTGTTCCAAACATCATATTGCTTCATGGATACCCTATCCGTAAACACATGATTGGTCTATTCTGTCTCTAGGCTCAATATGACGCGAAATGCCACGAGCTGCAGGATATGGAGACCGAGCGGCTTTTGGAAAGTCAGCGCTCAACTGATCTCGTAAAGCAGGTAAGTTTTCTGGCCATCTTTCCACCAGCGGTCAAAAATCCTAATACCAACGGCCGAGAGACACAGTAATCCAGCAGACCGAGGGGAACTGGTAGATCGGTTGAACCTTATTCTTTAAATTCCCCAGTTCTGCACATCCTGGACGATCCTCGTTCCAGGTTTTTTTTTCATAATTTGTCCCTGATGTGATAAGCTTTATCCATCATACAGCCGCTGAGGGGCTCCTGGAACTCGAATCGTTTTAAGTAGTACGATGCAGATTCAGGCTTCATTATATTTCTTCTACTCTTTTTTCAACATTCCAGCCACAAATTTTAATGTTGAACTAGAATGTTTGTATCAGATGTCGGTCAGCTAGTCGATAAATGCATTTGCCTGGGCAGCATTGGAAGTCTTGAAGAACTGACGGAATGAAAAGTCATTCCAGTCGCTCGAATCCAGAAAGCCAACATAACTTTTGCCCACCGACACTGGCATAACATTAGGTTGTCTTTCTAGAGTGGATTGTACACTGCGCCGCACACTGCGGACCGTACTAGTTTATCGACCAAAGACATGGAATTTACATGCATATGATATACAAGCCTTTGGCTGATTGACCATCGTTGCCTCCGACACAGTGCCTGGGTTTGGTGAAACCATCCGACCAATAACCTTAATTTTTCTCAGTCGCTTTCCTACGATGAGCTGGCGAGTCACGCTCAATGAATTACGTCGTCTAGGTCATATGGCCATCTGTCTAACAGAAGTTCTGCAATGTGCGGGTTGGAATCGATCGGAAGTCTATGACTTATGTAAGAAAGTCGTACCACTGCGGCCTCCATCAGTGGAAGACCGCGGGACCCCAATAGTTGACGACACTCATAGATACGGCTCGATCGCGCAACTGTGTTTATACATCACTGCCATCTGAATTCCAAACCCGGATTAACACGAATTAAGTTATTAGGGTATCCCTTTTGGCGCATGGAGTCCCTTTCTATCTGCATTCAGTCGTCCTTTTTACTTGGATATTGATTGCGATCGTTGTGGTATTTTTCCCCATCTAAAATAGTCTGGTGTGTTAAGGTTGCATAAGTGCGTTTAGGTCGTTAACACGTAACCAGAGGACACCAAACGCACCAAACGCATTTTGTCCGACCGCGCCAGCTTTATATGTTCTCCTGAATCTCTTAGGGGGAAGAACAGTTTTCAAAAGGACACTGATTTCTAACAGCTACCCAGATAAATTTATCAATGTCCACAACACGCCACGGTATGAGCTGGAGCCTGACTACTCATTAAAAAGGAAAGGTTTTTATCAGCCATACGGCACCAATGACGTGCTGTAATCGGCTGTACGTAGCCAGCCGCCCAATGGTCCTGCTCTCATCAGTGAGACAAGTCAATCTCCGATGCGCCCCGTGTATTGCGCCCAATCCCTCTGTGTCTACGTTGCAGAACTGAAAGGGACTTACGCTAACGCATCTCAGAAAATTAGAGTCAGGTAACTGATCAGTCGATCGATGGCCCGACCGAAAGCCTACCTCGTCGATCATCAAACACATTCAGTCCGCTAGACACGGTTGACCCCACTAGGGCGTTCAGAAAGTCACTGCACAATGCCAAATTGAAATTGTTAGCTTTTAGTCAGGCGGTGTTGATCATTCAATACCTCTCCAACTTGTGCGCACTGAAGACCTTGACACAAACTATCAGCTTGCCTTGGACTTTAGCACTGTACCTGATTGGCCCACAATACGATTGGCTCTGTCCCACTTTCTTGTTGCTATTCATCACCATGTCAGATTGACGGTTTTTAGTATTGTGGTTAAAGAGAAAATCTGAATGTCCACACTCCGCAGTCTTTGTCTTCTTGTTTTATTATTCAAATGGGTAAAAGAGACTGTATGTTTCAAACTTTATGTTAAGTTGGTCAGTCATTCTACGTCCTACAGAGTTTTCTAATCACAACATTTTACTTCGGTTTAGTCTGCTAGTACTCAGATTTATTGGTTTTTTGTTCGTTGGATGCTTTTGTTCCTACTTCTACCATCACTGTGGGACAATCGGATATCGTTTTTATTGTGAGAGTTTTCAGTTTACAGTTGAGATTTCGTGTTGTAAGTAAAGCCGGTGTATACTGAAAAGCCGAGAAGCACTGCGCAGTTAACTCATCTTTATTCGGAATCATCAGCAGTTCACCTCCCACGAAACTCCAGAAGGTTTCAAACCCGCGACCTCCGGACTAGTAGTTTGAACATCTAACTGTTCGGTCGTGAGTGGCCGATCAGCTATGTGACTAAATCGCACTTAGACAGGATATGGCGTCAATCATCCTTCAGTCACTTAAACCACACCACATGGTCCCCTGCTGACTGGCGCCTCGAGTGACGGCTTCTCATTTGGAAGATGGATTCGTTGTGTGAACTATTCCTTCTGAACTATTTGTGGATTTCTAGTACAATTGAGCTGCCCGTTATTGAATGGTAATATTCAGTAACACAAGGTCGCCGTGTAAATCGTGAGATTTCCTCTGCTTATTATTCTCATCAGCTATACAGTGCTTCCTGGATTTTCAGCAGCAGATGTTTTCAGCCTACAGTGAGTACTCTTACCAACCTCGAACACGATCCTTGATTTCCCTCAATAGCTTGAAAGAGCTCGTGCAGAAAATCAGGAGTACATGGACCGGCTAGACCAATGCCGTGACGAACTCCGGGTAACGAAGACGAAACCCGCAGCGCCTGTTCCAGGTGTGTTCACCTCTGCCATTTAAATGATGTTGCTCTATTTTGCATTCCGAGTTACCGTTCTACTGTTTTACCGTCGTCGAAGAAACTTTATGCTCCAGCGTTTTTCAGCGTTATGAAACCACCGATATTTTGCAAAAGTTTAAACTCATTTTACTGATGAGTTCGTTTGGTATTTTTTGTTTGATGCTGGCATACATCGAGGGTAAGAATTTGACACTGTTGGGCCGTACCAATAAGTTTTGGAGCACCTGATCTGGAGGATTCTTGCTTTGGCCCAGTCGAGTTTGTCGTCACTTTTATCTATCTTCCCGGTAGATAACCTTTCTTACTGGAAGCCATTTCATTCTAGAGCGAGTTATGCATTATGGAGACTTATAAACTCAAAACAAATCATACATTCGTTGGTCATGTATACTTTAACTCTTCGCCAATCAGGTTGTTGACAAACTCCGCCGAACATGATTGGTTAGCACATGTTTGTCCCTTGGTACACTATTTTCCTCTCTACCGCCGAACTTTGGGTCGTTTTTGCCCAGTCAAACAATTGTCGGTGTATTTGGTTCTCTGATGCTAATGAGCGTGTTGTTTACTCTATTGCAGCGAGATAGCTCAGCGGTTAGAGCGCGAGCGTACTGACCGGAAGGTCCGTGGTTCGAACCCTGCCTCTGCCTCTCGACTTCCCCTGTCTAGGCTTGGGCAACCTGGCAGTATCCCAGCCCTCGTGCTTCCTTCGGGTGGCATGGCAGCTAGGCACCGAAAGGGTGCTACAGCTGAACGATTTATTTATTTTTTCATATTTCTATTGCAGCCTTTGAAGACTGCCGGATTCATTTAAAAGATCCCCACAATAACCTTGTACCGGAGAAGAATTCGGAGATTGAAGCCAAACTTCGAGACACTGAACTGCAACTCAAAACGAAAATACGTGAGAATGAGGATCTTCTAAAGAAGGTATGCATTTTACTGCCTCCCTCACTAATGGGCTAGTATGGATAGTCCCTAATAATAAGGCTCATATTTCCTCTTTACAGGCACTGAATCGCTACGATCTGCTGCGACCGTCACTGAGTAACTACATTAAATCCAACCAATGGATTGGGAAACTGCTCCAAATATGATACATAAAGAAGAGTTAGGGTGTAAACATCGAGTGCTACAGAATGTTACGTGTAAAGATACGCGCCTCGTTTGTCCATCTTCGAAGGCGTCCTTCAAAATCTGGTACATGTACCAACGATTACATGCGCATAGCGTCTCTCTACTGTTTTCCTTGTATTTATTTGCGGAACCTAGAGGACGTACTTTCCTACAGGACAAAGTCGCCCGGTCTTAAACGTATTTATATAGCAAGAGGTAGAATGTGATTAAGAGATGCTATACGGAGAAGAGGATGACTTCCTAATTCTGCCTGAAGTCACTATTTCTGCATGTAGAAACTCTCACAAACTTTTCTGCGTCCCCTTGCTCGGCTTGGGTTACTCTGCGGTATACAGGCTGCTGAATCGTACCTTAGATGTCTCAGGGTTGTTGTGTTGTGCAGTTGTTTTTTGTTTGAACCGAACACCCACTGTACCGAGCAAAATCATTCATGTGGGGTTTTCTCTCTGAAGCCTTTCGGTCTTTCTGGCCGTGCATGTAGCTCTAAATTGATATTATTATTGTCCGATATTCCACCTTTTGTTGTCTGACGTGACTCATGCAGGTGAACACAACTTACCTAAACGGAACAAGCACATGTCTGTATTTATTCAATTTTTGCTTGCATCAGTCTGAAGAGAAACCGAGGGTCGTTACGGTTCCAAGACCAAGAGATGTAGTCAGTAACGTAGCTCAGTTCTAAATGCTGGGTTAACGCGACCCGATAAAATTGGGTCACTTATAAACGTTTCATTCGAGCAGTGTTCGTTACCAAATGAAACCTTTCGCAGTTCCATCGAGTGTTTTCACCTCTATCCTGTTACCTGAACTGCGGGGATCCTATGAACCAATAAAGCGATATCCGGAATGTTTGAAAAATTGGCTGACCAACACAGTCCATGGCACATACCATTCGCATATGTTGATTTTTGTCCCGAAAAGATGTTCACTAATAAAAATTAAGATCCAGGATGGCGAGAATTCCTCTTTAATGGGGAATCTCCGTACGTGACGAACAGTCCACTACTGATAGCGGATAGTGACCTACCCTACACATATCTGTAGCCCTTTTTTATTTAGCGATTTGCTTCTTGAGCATTGAGCCCTCAAAAAGCACAGGTATATGCATGTTCACTGCTTTTGGCTTTGGATTGATTGCCGAGGTTAGGCGCTGACCGCAATGTAGTATTCGATCGTGCAGCTCTTCGCTCTCCGGCCTGCCCCTACGGCCCCTCCCACTTATCGAATGATGCAGTACAGTCAACCCATCTGCCACTCCCCTAGTCAATGTTCCGTGTCTAAACCGTCGCACAGAAAAATAAACCAAACTAATTACTTATTAACCTCAGCAGAGCTGATCCACGTTGCAGCCCTTAATGTCCTTACTCTATGTCACATTAGGCAACAGGCCTCTTTTGCTGTAATTTTTCTTTCTCCATCTGTCGATGTATGCTGTGTCTCCGAAGCACGCATACAAGACCCTAGTTCGGTCGTGCACCTCAAACCACTTAGGATGAGTTCAGATGTCCCAAATTTCACTCTTCGGGTATCCAGTAATCTTGACGCAATGGCTGGTGGTATCTACGGTATGGAAATTGCACTCAGCCCCAAGGTTGAAAGCGCCCTGATGGAATGGATCTCAGTAGGCAGTCATCTTTGAGCTGTTCGGTTGTCTGGCTCAATTACGATCAACGACGGTTGGTATAGTAAGCGGTCTTCATTTGTCGTATCAGCATAGGCCCCAACAGTCCACAGTTTAGAAACTGAGAAGGACAGGTTTTATCGAGATCTATAGTGACTGCTTAGTTTTGCAAGAAGGACGGATATAGCAATCCTGGCGGGTGTTATGAATGACCAAGATGGGGTTGACTAAGCCCGGAAGTAGCTCAGTTATGTGGTAGACTTGGAGTCGATGCTCAGCGTAAGGGTATTGGAGAGCAACTGCTTCAGTTGTGTGTTGACCATCGTCTGTTCATGTTCAGTGCAAACTTCCAACACAGGCGTCCACATCGAGTTCCTTGGAGACCACCAACCGTAAGACACTCATGGACTCAGCTGGACCATGTGGCTATCAGTTACCGATGGATGGCCTCAGATAAAGATTATCGTTCTTTCTGGGTTACGAATCTTGACTCTGATCATGCCGTTGTATGAGCCCGGTTATCAATTCGCTTTCCTTCAACAGTACGTGTGCCAAAGTGGAGCAGCTCCATTCATCAAATTCGACGAGTTCCGTTAACTCAAAACTATCGAGCTGATCTGGCTAGCAATCTGCTGGAAACGCACAGTCATGTGTAATGCTTGGAGGTTGAATGGAAGCGGGTTGAAGAAGTTATGCTCTCAGCCTTCAGAACTGTTTGTCCAAGCCATCTGATTCGACCAAATGTACACTGGATATTTATGAGATCAGCTGATCTTATTGCTTCCTGAGTGACCATACCAGCAACTGGTGACTGTGATGCCGCACGCAAATTCTTCATACAGCTAATAATCAGGAGCTTGAAGAATGACAGAGAACGCTTTTAGTGCGTGGTTGCCCTGTTCCCCAACTAACTAAACATGCCATCGACTCCGAGACTTGCCTGTACGTCCCACACTCCCACTTTCAGGTGATTGAAAATGTTGCAGCTGGAATAAATGTTCCTATGGTACACGGTTTATAGCTGTCAAATAGAAAATTGAACTGATTGTATTTGAGGGTTGCGTGCGATTTTGGTGGCTCACGAGAGCCCGCAATGATGTCATTTTGCATTTTTCTTTAGTTCGTATCACTTGCTATTCTCGCTACATTTTACCTCAACTGATCGCCAACCGTGTATGCTGGTTTGTCAAGTATTTCCGTTTTTTCCTGACTTCTTGAAATCCATTCGTTCGTTCATGTACTCATCAAGCTACACATTTGCAGATTTCTGAGCTTTCAGCCGAAGGCGGTCGTTTACCCGGACGCATTCAAACAGTTGAATCGGCAGACAGTGTCCGAAGTGTACTCGAACAAAAGGACCAGGTGAGGGTCACATCAATGGTCGGAACGTTTTCATTTCTCTCTACGGTTTTTTATTGCAATAAAAGAAAAAGGTCGCTTCTCCGCACATGCACTTTCCTTTTGGTGACTTTATGTCACGTAGTTTTTAATGCACCCAGTTTGCGCAAAGAGTGCACTTCATTGTGCAATCATTCCACCAGTTTACTTTTTTTCTACCCGTTGCATGCGTCTTTCGATTTTCGGGGAGTTTCACCTCGCATGTCATCAATGTATGGACAGTTAGACTTGATGGTCGTTGATTTGTTCACCGAGCTGAGCGATTTGATTGCAAACGTTTCATCGCCAATGAAGGTGACATCATTAGTGTGTTGTTAGGGGGCGGATTGAAGCGTAGCGGTGCGTCCTGGACAAAGCTATACTCATCCAAAAATTCGCGGAAATAAAGACTATGGAAAAATGCCTCGGTGTGTCTCACGTGCAGGTCCACACGAGCACTCTTTGGTTCAGTGTGTTCATTCTGACACATTCATATTCACAGAAATATCAGTCCCACCTAGATTCATCTCCACACTCATTTTTGGTAAGCGGGTGAACAACTGTACACATTATACACTTCGATCTGCTCGGTGGCTACACAAGAAACTTGTGATCTACAGTCAGCCGATTTTGTGTTTGTGCTATATTTTACCCATCGTTGCAAACGGAAAACAGCGGCAATAATTCCGCAACGATTACTGACGCGAATGCACAGTCGCCGATTCAGCTGCGGGTCGCCCTTTTGTCCACACGTGAACCACTTGTTCCACCCTATCTCCAGGATGGGTCCAGTCCATATTTGAAAATATTATCCATCGGTGCACACACAGATTACTGAATTAGGCTGCTCCGTAATTCAGTTGTCCTTTCTAAGGCCACTACTGCAATGCGGTGGATGAGCTTACGCGTTTTGTCTCTCTACACTCTTAGCTTTTCCGCGTGTCCTATTAGTAAGGTTGTCTCCGTCTCCACAGCGGATCAACAGTGTATCATGGTTACCAGTCTACCCTCCAAAGAATAGATACCCATTCTCGCTCATTGTTTCAGTTCATCTGTGCTGGACTCCCCTGACTGTTCATTTTGCTTGATTAATGAAGTTCAAGTCGTTGCATGTGTATCGTCCGGCTCCTTGTGCCCTTATATCTGAATACCAGGACCCGTACTTGGCTACTCCGTGCAATCGTTCTCACCACTTTTTCTTCTTTTTCACATGCACTCTAGATGATCAGTTTACTGCAAAAGCGTCTGAAGGAATTGAAGCGAATGTTAGCAGAACAACTAAGGTTGAATCGTGTTCCCTCCGACCAAGACAGTGTTGACGGTCTTGTTACAGGATGGTATCCCAGCCCTTGCGAAGCCGCCATCCGTTCCCAGTGAGTCACCGTGTTCAATTTGTTTCCGGTTTCATGGGAGATCGTGTATTCCGACTAAAACGAAAAAGGATTTAGAATTGTGGTTCAGAAATTTTTTTCATTATACTTCGCCTTCGAGGAAACAGTTTCGAGGATACCAAGTTGTTTCTTCTTTAGATAAGTAGCTAACAAAAACCGTATCTCAGCTTTCTCTAACAAAATAGAAGCAATCTCATGGAGAGGGAAAGATTTCTACTAGAGGGTAGGCAAAGTTATTATCAAAACCCATTTCGTAAAAGATGGTTTTGATCTTCTCCTAAGTTCTTCCTTCTTCTACATCGTACGCTGTGAAACGGAATTTTGGATTTCTCGCCAGAACTTCACCCCCTAATGAACTGAGTGCAAAAACTTTCGGTCAGCAGTTGCCGACTTACTTATGTGGTAATGTGTTGAAATATTGGTAGATCGCATGAATTAATTAATTGCAGCTCAGGTGGTTGTTGATCTGTTCGTATTACCGAGGTTGATTAATAGGTTTATGTATGTACTGTTTAGAACTAACCTGTTTGCCCTTTCGATCTCAACCTGATACAGAACTCACTGGTATGGTGGCATACCGAATATAAAAACACGGATAGTTATGATTCCCAGGCTGACTTGGTGGCTGCTCTGAAACAGAAATGGAAAAGTAACAGCAAAATGCTATCCAGGCACATTGAAAGCGTGAGATTTGAGGTCTAGTGAACTAATTCCATGGTTGAGAACTCAGTGTACTATTCTTGTCGCACCCTTGTTTTCATTTTTTCCTTTCCTTATATCAGCTACTTCAAGTAACGCTTCTTTCGATGTTTTGTTTGTTTTTACGATGCTGTCTATAGTAAGGAAAATATCTATCTACCACGATTGATGATCGTGATGATTTGTGCTAAATGCTTACGGGCTCAGTCACTTGTTGTCCCATCGTGTTACTCCTCTTCCACCGATCCGTCCCGTCGCTAAGCCTTTATAATTGGAAGGTTCTGTGTAAGAATGATAGATAGGCTTCACTGTTTTCAGTGTTAGTCGGGAACTTTTCGAATTTAGTTGAACAAGGAAAACTCGGACACCCTGAGAATATTGGATATAATCTAATGTTTACTTTTCTGCCTGTTATGTTTCAACCGCGTGGCTCATTTGCTTTTTTTAAATTTCCTTTTGAACAAACATCCCTCTGGTACCTTTCATTTACGTACCCTCGCTTCAGGTCACCGGAGCGTGTGTCGTTAGGTTCCGTCCATTCGTGGCCGCCCCTGCCTTTGAACGCCTCAAATAACAACACCTACTCGGTCGAAGCAAACTCCAAATATCCATCAGAAAAGCACTCACCTCACAGCCATTCCAGTCGATCCTCCTCGGGCTTACCTACCGCACCGACTTACGCCACATCGGCACAGTACCCTTCCAAACAGAACACCAACACTGATGTTCCGCCAGAACTCGTAAATTTCCGCTATCTTCGGCATATCGTTATCAAATTCCTTCTTAGTCGAGAAAATGAAGTGAGTCGTATAGTTCTGTTGTCAGATCTAGTGCTTGTTCTTCTCATCCCGTTGGATTTTATCACGTTGGGCAACAGTGTTGTGCTTTCGACATCTGTCATTCTTTGGGTCAAATTCTAGACTCTGGGCTTCGCAATATGCCTGTTTTAATGTTACATTGTCCGATCGAAGGATGTCAGTGAAGTGGTGCTCTGAAGGATTGTTTGGCTTCTCTGATTGGTTCACAATTCAGTTGACCGTCTTCTTCAGAGACGATGACCTCATCCCTGTCCAACAAGCTGCTTCATATGGATGTCGTCCTATAACCGTGTTATTATTTACATACATACATATACATATATACATACATATATATGCATATTTATATACATATGTATACATATATATATATACATAAAAATACATATACATATACGTATACATATAATTCAGTCTAGCTGAGCCACTGCCCATGGCGTCATTGAAAATAATTATCTTTGCAATTAAATGCGTCCCACCACTTGGTCTTTTGCAAGACATTTTCGGGTTGAACACTTTCCATACCTCAACTCTTGATGAGTTTTCATGTCTTCATTGCAGGACAAATTGTGCTCTGCACTTTTATCCAAGTTTTTGAAGTCGATTGGAAAACATCTGAATTACAGAATTATACTGACTCCATGGATAACAACTAAGTTGTCCTGATCCATTGTGTGAGGTTCCTTTGTTGAACGCGGGCTATTGTTTGCGGGCAACCCGTAAGCTATACGTAACGAGGTACAATTCGGTTACCCATTGCTGACCTTCAAACCACTGATTTTCAAGTACCCTTCTGTTCAGTATGTTTGAATATTAAATGACTGGAGGTGGCTACCCAGATAGGACTGCACAACTCTCTTGATTGCATTGAGACACCCACATTAGCGCAATACGAAATTTATTTTATTCAGATCCGAGATGTTTACATTAGGACCTGGTTGTGATGTGCAAGACGGCTGGAACTAGCAGTATGCACATTGCCAGCAAGTACTCTAAAGGAGTGGGGCTCGTAAGCTTTGCAGAATCTAGGTGTATTTATCCAGTGGTTGATGATTTCGGTGAATCAGAGTGTACTCGACGTTCCTCGCATTCCTGCCACTACTGGGCTTCCCACCACTTCATTTTACAGAGTCCTACCTGCTAGAGTGTAAAGCTCTCGTACGCTTTGTCTCTGGTCAGATGATGCATCTGTCTTGCACTGTCATGTTCCCCTACTTCACAAATCCACATCCAAACATTCACATTTTCCCCAAAAATCCGTGACCTTACTCACATCCTTTAGCTGGCAGCTTGTGTTAAATAAATGGATTAACTCTAAATGCTCTCAGTCGATAGTCTTAAAACGCTTTCCTCTTGAGCTCTGTTTGCTAACATATTCCTTACTCACTAGTCGCCTGAACACGATGTAATCGGAAACCATGGACCTCTAGTTAAATTTCCTACCTCCAGTCACATCGTAGGGATCGAGTTTTGAATAAATGAGGTTATTACGGGATAACTTGTGTCTTGGCTTTGTGAGGTTACCTCCTTTTGACCCACTTTTACCGTGTACCGTAACACAGCCTTCTCCGTGTTAATACCCTAATGTGTAGCCCCGCTTATATCCAATCTCTCACAGGCTCTTCAGTTGGTACGTGTTCTCTCTACCCTCTTGTATCTGACCACGGAGGAGGAAAAGCTGTTGCGGCAATCCCTGAGAAGACGTCGAAGCTGGATCAGAAGCAGACCATCTGTGTCGCCATCGAAGGCCCATGGCCAGTTCGCCAAGATTATTCCACCTCCCTTGTGACAGCCATCTGGAGGAATAATACATATACTTTCATCAGAGATCGCACTAGAATGTATATTTTCCTTTGTTTATGCATTCGACTCGATCTGCCAACCTGCGGATGATGTACAGCGTTTAGTGTTTGCTTTGTTTTGTAATTTCTTTTTGTCTTTTATTTTGTTCATCCGTTTTTGTACACGGTAGAGTTATTTTCGCTGTACTTGGTCCTCACTCCGGCGCGGAGTTTTGTCACTGTGATGCCTATTTTCCTTTCTTCATCACTCCACGTTCCTTTCCGCTGTTCACATTATTTGCTCAGGCTACCGATCGCGTCCGGCGAGGTCATCATTCAATTTATTCTCTTTGCCACTGTAATTTCTTCCAGAAGATTAGGAGAAGTACAGTTACGTGAGCCCCGTTGTTTTTGCGATACGCCTCTGAGATCTGCTTAAAACAGGGTACTTGCGCGTTACGTTGCTCACGCGCTTTTGGCGAAATCGGTCATCTCACAGTTCCTAAAGGCGATCCATAATTTGTACGTGATTTTCTGGGTAAATGTTGGATTTCTTGGAACACCCCACGTAACCCTAGTTGGTGAATATGACGTGCCGTGTCTGTGAACCATCAACTCGTGGCGCTGCTGAGTTGGATAGCGGTTGAAACAAGCTAAACAGGACAGCGGATATCTTGCAAATACGGCTATTATAGTGACCGAAGCTTGGAAACGGGCTTCCATACTTGAGTGATCAACTTATGGATACATGCTCTCCGTTGAGTGTGACACCTCTACTACGTAGGTAGGTGCCCCAAACCATCGTTGGAGTGATCACTCGGTCCCTAACCCAGTAACCATTTATCAGTTTGGTTTGATGATGTGGTCAAAAGTTTCATTGCTCGTAGGCATCTTTTCGGTTGACCCTCACTCCGCTTTCAGTCTAATTTACTGTCAAAGTTTATGTTCGGTTCGTGAAGAGCTCATCATCAAGTGCATGGCTACTAATACAGCCGTTCGTGTGAAACTGTTCAGGCCTTCCATTGATCAGGCGCGGGTCTTATCCCACCCTTGCGACCTTAGTTTGATTCCTTTTCTCTATAAACTGGCTGTTGCATTCCACGTCGTATTCTCGTATAAACTCAGTCTGCAATGTCTATCTTCATTTTGGGGGAAGTGGCTCTCGCTGCAGTGCAGTTAGGCTCTATACAATCCGGTCGACAAATTCTGTGCAGTTGTACGTCAAACAAACGTCTCCTCGAAATATTTCACGTAACAAAGCATTTCAATCGCATACCAAATCCGATAGTACCCTATAACAGCAAACTAGTCAGTACCAGGAGAATCTGTAAAGAAAAGTGCACTGAAACAACAATTGCTACAAAACAGAAGAAATCCCAAGGATAGCCGAAAAATGAACATGTAATATAGTTTTCCCTGAGCTGTGTCCAGCATGCACCATTCAACTCACTGCGATTTATTCAACTACCTAATTAAAATACCCACTACGTAGTTAGGCCATATACATCCTTTAAAGATATCATCATGTCAATGGTTACAACATCAGCATGGTAACACTGATACTGAACTCCCGTACGACCATGTGGTTTTATTTAGATAAAGCATTATAATGAAGTAAGTAGCAAAAGAGGAAACGAGACCCGGTCATAGTCCATCCCAAACATCCGGGGCATGCATATCTACAAGCAATCACGCAAACATCAAACAGAGTATTATTTTATACTCCAGGTAATGCTATTCCTCTCCTGTGACCCTTAGGCAGCCGTCCTGTTGTTCCCAACTGCGTGATAGCTGTACACTAAGTGGTTGTTTCTGGTGTGAATTCCTGCACCTTCGCGGGAAAACCAAGCGTGTAATCCTGTTTTTATGACTGTTTTAGCGTTAAATACTGGAGACATTGTCCTCATGTCTCATCTGATTGAAATTTTTTCTTCAATGATGCTCATAAAGTGCGGTAGCGTGAGCTTGTTGCGCGTGTACCCTAAGTGCGTCCCGGGTTCCTAGCCCACTTTACACTGCACTTTTACGTTATCAAGGGTAACATTTTCTTTCAGGGAAATGGATATGAGGCCACTAAAACCTAGGCGACGCTCAGCGGAGTGAATTTCTCCCACAATTGCCATTTTTCTTTTGAGCTTCAGAAGAAATTCGTATTCAAGGATTCGTTGCAACGAGAATCAACTCTCAATCTGTTTGAATAGTATTGGTCGGACTCATCTGCCGACTTATTTTAACGACTCTCTGTTGTTGGCCCCCTTCACCTTTCCTTCTTTCCAAGAAGCTGTTTCGATATCGATGCTCTCCATAGTGCCACACTCATAGCTTCCAAGAATTCTCATCTTGCATTTAAATATTAGAAGTTTGAGTGCATTTTTCGGTCGACAAGTTTGGTGAACAGATCAGCTACCACCTGATCATCAACCAAGCGTCAGCATCGTTCCAGCAGCTTCTTTTGTCTAGCTTAGTCTAGGTCGGCTAACGATAGATCCAATTGTTTACTATTCTTTCCAGAAAGTGTTGAGTTTCTGCCGCTGCATTAACTCCGGTAAAATTTTGTCGTATCAAGGTCAAGTGATTCAACCTTAGACTAAAATATCGATCGCGGGCCAGTAGACCGGAACATTATCACAACTGCCCAGCGGATATTTCGCGGCGTCTAGGCAGCGTAAGACGTCACTGGTAGATCTTTTGAACTCGATTTTTGAAAAGGATTTATACTAAACTGTACGAGTGACGGGAATTTGTTGCAGTCGGTCAGATCGGTAAATTTGTACTCTTTTTTAATCATTTTATAGTGAGTTTGCTGGCTGAAGTTGACCCTCTGGTTGTGCGGCAAGTATTCGCTAGCGATAGTAGATGGACTCGAAAATCTACTGGCAACGTCATGCAGCTTACTCATCTGACATACTTCTTCATAGCTATGTCAAAGTCAAGTTGATCCTTTTTTCTTAGTTGCGGTTTGCCTGCCAAAATTCATGCACATTTCCAGCGAGAATATGAAAGCATCCTCACTCCCGCCCTTGCCTTCCAACGGTCAGTTTTTTATGGTTACTGAGATTGGACTCGCAGAAAAAATGGTTTTCTGTGACCGTCTCATCCATCTGGAGCTAATCACTTGAGTGACATGTGAAGAGAGTAGACTGAAGTACAGCGCACCCTCGTAACCTAGCATTTTGGGTAATTTGTTAAACTGTTCACTGTACCTCCAATGTAACTTTCGTTCACATACTGAGGCCTGTGAATCTTTCTTACACTCAAAAGGACCGATTTCATAACTTACCTGCGAAGCTCGATCACCCAACTTTATTCACACCTGGTTCACAAACCACCGAAAGTCCTCCATATATGTGAATCCGTGTGCTTTCCCATACTCATGCAAGCCTGCTCGTGCCTACAGCCGAGATATATTTCCCATGGACATCCTATCAGAATAAAACGGGTTTTTGAACTGAGTTCAACCAAATGCTTTATTTCAAAACAAGGAATATTCATTAATTGGTACACCTCAAATACATTATCAAAGAGAAATAAAACCTCTGTGAAGTGAAATGATAGCAAAAGTAAGCATCATTTGTGAGCACAACTCAGTCAGATTCTCTTATCTCCATGTCCTGTTGGATTGGGCCGTATCTTTTGAAGAAGGTTGACTGATAGCTCAGCCCAGCAAACACTCCTGCAAGGTGACCTAGGGTTATAATTAAAAGTTGAGTTTTCAGTGATCGACTGCCAGTTTTCAATGACGAAATATCCTTCTTAAAATATGAACGTAAATATCCTCTTTGGAGGAAAAAGCCTATTTGTGCAGCCACTAGGGACGAAATTGCACAGTACCTAAGTAGTTGCCTGCAGTGGCATGCGTGTACGAGTGACTACAAATGACAAGCTGCAACTTAACCTTCTTTTGCTTAATCAAAAAGGGTCTGCGGCACAGATTTACTAAACCGCCTTTCACAATGTGACCCGTATGACCCATAAACCGGTCGGTCTTCAACAATCCAAAGCTATCTACTGCTACGAATAGTATCGGACATTGCTTCTGCTTGCGAGTCGGGTTATTCATGAGACCCGTTCATTATTTTCCGGGAAGAAGTAAAGAAATTATACCGAGAATGTACGAAAGCACCTTTCTTCTCAGTGTCCGACTGGGATTTTAAGTAAACTAGTCCAGACCAAAATCTTGTATGATCACCTCTATGTGCCAAAAAAACTGGATAATTTATTTCTCTATCAATATCTAGGATGATAAGTGTTCCAAATATTTCACGCAACAAAGTGACTGCGGTACCAATATGCCCTGCTCGTTGAAAGAATTCCAAGCAAGAACGCCCTTTAGTCCTTATTCGTTGTCAAAGGCAGATCTTTTAGCTATTTTGTCAGTTTGCTCCTGGTATGTCATGGCTATAATACTGTTTCTTTTTAATGGCATTTTCTTCCACGCAGCTAAAGGTGTGGAACAACGAAGCTTCTAATCTATAACACAATTCTGTTATTTAAGAACAGCGCCAAAATGTGGTTTTGTAGCAGTTTTCAAACATCTGTTAGTTAACGAATTACACTAATTTGCACACCGATTTTGTTTTGTGGGGAAACCCAGCTGAATCAGGCGTTATGATGTCGAAGGGTTTCAGCATCTTTATAATTAGTGTACTACGTCCATACTACCTGTTAACTAACCTTTTGGGGCTCAGTTGGCCGAGTATGTAGGGTCGTGAGATACCGTTTTATCCACCCCGGTTTGCACTCCACCGTCACCGTCTTAATAATAAATGCACACATTCCAGACGTAAAAGTGGCAGAAGAGGCACGTGTAGAAGGTTAATTCGAAAAGTAGACGTTCTGTACAGCTTTGATGAATCTATCAAATTCATGGCCACAACATTCATTGTTCTGGGACGTCTTTGTATAGATCAGTTGATCAAGCTGAAGACTCACACACTGGTGGTAAGAACTATTTGTAACCATGTGCGTATGTATGCTAGACACTATACGACAAACTTATCATCTACTCCGTAACCGCCTCATGTTGTTAGTGTATAAATGGTCATCATCTGTCGTTTGTTGGCCGGAGGATAGGCAAGTGTTGCCTCAAGACGAAACGTTGTAACAGAAGTCAGTAGTAGCTAAACCGATACACTGCATCATTTACCGCTGTCCATACCATTATTGAACAGTTTTTCTACTTTATTTTGCACCGTTGTTCCGGGGTTATGCGCATGGTGGATTTCTGGTGATCGAAGCCTCAGTGATCGGTTTTCTGTTATTTTCCCAAAATACACCCATTTCAAAAACCAATTACTGATCAGGTCAACGTCGGCTGAAGGTGCTATCTGGATTCAATGAATCCTGAAATGGTGCCTCATTGTCAATTGGATTGTCACCTTCGGTGTAGTGCTTGTAGCTGTTTATCTTAACTGAGCTACCCTCGGTGCGATACGCTTAACTCTGCCGAATTCATACGCAAGCGATTTCATATGAATTTACTGCAAAACTGAAACTTTCAATTGTGGATTATCTCGCTGAACAGTCCACTATCCTCGTTGACTAAAATTAGGTGAATTGAACATCACCCGAATTTCCTTCAAAGGTAAGTTAGAGGAGAAATGGTAAGTCGTTTACCGGAATGTGTAATACGATTTTGTTTGCATTAATCGTAGGTAAAACCCTTGAGGCCCCCGAGCTCAGTATGGATGGAATCGGTTCGAACAATAATTCGGTTAACAAACCCCTTTTAAGTTGGAAACGGCCTGGAAGCCTGATATAACATACTACTCACATGGTTGACACACCACTATCGGTCTTGTCCTTCTTAGAACTCACCAAGTTTCCGCATTTCTGTCGCTAACGGGAGACTAAGTTCACCCCATTAACACCAGATTAACTTAAAAAATGAGTGCATTTTGCCTCTTGCGATTTACTTCTCCTGAATGGTCATCCTTGTTTCTTTCTTTAAAAAAATCAATACGGCAGATCGTAGAAATTTTTCACCAGTTGAGAGGAGGTGAAGCCAAAACGCTAGGATTTACTGACTTCACAGAAGACTGAACTTTTGGACCCAAAGAAAGGGGAAACCGACCGAATTTTCAGACATTACCCAGAACAGTTGCTTTCAACATTGTCCATTTCTTTACGCATTTAGTTTTCGGTTGGGGCGCGTGAACTGAATAGAATCTTCTAAACTACGTTCAGAAAATTTCCAGAGCCAACTCACTGTTATTAGTAACACCGTTCTCATGGCATACCACCGCGAATAACAGCATGCGTCGGATAGAACTGGATTCAGGCCTCCATAAGGAAACCAGATCTTATCAGGGTGTGGCATTTCGCGTATATCTATGATCCACTGGTCTGGTGCTGGGTCTTGCGGCTAGAGTCACTGATGTGCAGAATTGCTCAGGTTAGGTTGACCCATAGACAGACACACGATGAACAGTTTCTCATAGTCCTTCATCTTGGTGTTGAAACTACCAGTTGTTGCGTTAAAACCTGTAACATGGTGAGGTGATAACCTGGCACACAGCGACTGCTTTCTGTCCAGGCTTTGTTTGAGAGTCCTAATCAATTCCCAATCTAGGTTTGGATCTCAGTGCGCATACAAGCGTGTGATAGGAAAACATTAGTGTTAACAATGATGGTGCCTAGGAAGGTGAAAAACGTAGGTGAGTTAGATGCAATTCCTGGTGTGGATATTTGTTTGACCTTAACTATCACGCAGTGAGTGTCAGATACTAGACCAAGGCCAATCTCGAAGGCCATACGAACTGAGGTCATTTGTCTTATTCGTCACTGATCGGAGACGTACGTTATTTTCTAAGTGTTGACTTCAACTTTTGTTGCAGTCCTTGTTTTATGGACCAAGATCGTCAAAACCTTCGATTATGTTCGGCAGGATCATTGGGATTTTATCACAGAAGATATTCAGAATGCCCATAACTTCTTGAGGTTGTTTACTGGTTTGGACAAAGTTAAAAGAACAGCGTGTCAAATGTTAGCTTCTGAAAATTTTCAAGAGACGCATAATCGAAAAAGAACCGAAAAATTATTGGCTGCCTTTAATTCCAAGCTTTAATTGGTTTCTGATATACCATAGATGACTAATTCTTATGTAAGGTGTATATTAAAATGAATCGAATTAACATGGAATAAATTTGTCTTGAAGTTTCTAACCTTCCCAGGTTTGTACGGCTGAGTAGAACCTACGCCCTCATACGGATTGCTTTATCTTTATTGCATCCACAAAAGATATTTCTTCCAAATTCTTCGTCCAGCTATCCAGCAAAATTTGCAGTCGACTGTAATGCACAATCACAGTTTAACAACATTTTTGCTTGGGAAGTGACATAAACATTTAAACTTACCAACAAGGGAAGATGTTGGCACAGGAAACTGAATGAGGAACAAATCACCCCAGGCAATGGCTGCTTTGGGAATCCGGAATATTCGTCCGTTTGTTAGCTGGAATTCCCAGGTACCCTTCACCGAAAGGTTGGATAGCACGTTGATAGCAAAAACTAGACCTGATTAAGACATACGGGGAATGGTCGCCAGAAGGGGGAAATATTTTGTGCCTTTTTCGGATGATGATACATTTAGTGAACTGATTAATCGTTTTCGCCTAGGATAACGGCTAAGATCTGCTTGCCACTGGTTGGCTTGCTTTCTCTGTATTCTACAGTGGTTCGCACACAAACGGGCCATTTTGGTGAAACTATTCATCTGGCAGATCAGATCTGACAACATGATCTAACTTCCACTGTAGGCGTTCAGTTATCCTAAATGACACCTGAGTGGTTGACGAGTGTTATGATATACTTGATTTTTATCCGCTTCAAAAAAGTATTGACACGTTTGGTTCCCCGAAATTAGACGTATATGAGATCTCGACTGGGAGCGTAAAATTGCGAATCCCTTCTAAACTTATATTCCACCAGTCCACTTTTCTTGAGAGGTGTAAACGTTCTACACTGTGTACAATATTTTGTGATGTGGCTTTCCGTAACGAACAAAAGCCGATCACACCGCCGTCATCTCTTGCTGGACATAACATCACTACTCATAATGGAACATTAGTGTGGAGTCAGATCAGTCATATTCGACCCGAGATCTCATTGATTTTCTGTGATAAGCAGCGAACTCGACCTCACCATCCTCCGTTTGCCCTGAGTTATTTTAAACTTCTATTTTCAGCTTAACTTGCATCTGCCTTTTTCTGTGCCAAAGATACCTTGTCCAACATGATATGCGACATGTCGCTACTGAAATTCGTGGAGTATCTAAGCAACATACCAAGCCTTGGACAACAGCTGAGGCTTTCCATAATCTAGAGCTTTGGTGAGTGGCAGCCGATGATTGTGCTCACAACAAAGATTGTCAGGATAGCACGATGTGCTTTCCTAGGAGTCTGAAGCGGAATAGAGATAGTAGTGAAAACTCAGGGCGGGGTGGATGTCTCAGTGATGGTTAAACGCGATCGGGAACCTTGTCTTATTGGGTCAGTCAGCTTCATCTGCGTGGTTTCGAAACCATTTTCGAGATGGACTGCATACCACCAATGTTTGTCTACTGACGAATGACCCACTTCGCGGAGCACTTCAGTTTTCAATCTACTCCTCTTTCAGTCTTTAAAGTAACTGCTTCAAGCCTTTGAAGTTGCCTCAAGGTGAAACGGTACAATCATTGTCATTATGAACCCCAAATATCCAGGTTTGTGTGGGCCCTCCTATGGATTGCTCAAAGCATCCGGGAACTCTGCTTCCCCCTCATTTTTCTGAATAGTGTACACACTACCATGTATCGACTAGATCTTTGACCTCAATGATCGTCCCGCTTTACACAGAGGTCCGCCATCAAACTGCGCATTTGCAATCTGATTAACTCATTTCGCCAGCATCCCGATTCTGCGCAGGTGCCATCATTAGAAGACTTTTTATGGTGCTTAGACTTCTAAATCCTTGAAGACCAAGTTGGCTTCCATAGTTGATTGGGGTGTATTGACCTGACTTCCAAATTACCGCCACTCCTGGGACTTTCTTAAACTTATGACTTGTCAACCGTCATATTACGGCAACATTTAACTCCCTTGACAACATTTTTCTTCTCAATACCTGATTTAGTGCAATCTGTCAGAAAATCCTACGTATATTCTCATGATACGATACGGTAAAACATCTACTTTCGTTCGGGTGTACAATAAAACTCTCGTGCGACTTTCTATCAAGATTGCTTGATGCAGGTATACCGACTATTGCGTTGAACTTGCACCTGGTTGTATGGTTCAGGGTCCGGAATATGCCGCGAACTAGCTAGGTTGAGAGAAAAATCGCATACTGTCAACCGTTTGGCAACAGAAGTCAAACTTTTTGAAGTGTTCTCTCACTGTTGAAGTGCAAGGCACTGGTTTGAGAGTTATTACGATCGATAATGACACCTTCAGGCACTAGCGATCATTTAAGATACCCAGCATCCCCATAATGTAGTAACCAAGTTCAGCACACAGAGATATCTCATCCGAGATTACACCGCGAAATAGTGGTAAATACTATTGAGATTCTTCATAAGCTCTAGCGACACTGAGACGTATTTCCTCTACTATGAGAACATGTTTTCAGGGATTTAGATATGAAACCTTTCCTTTCCGTGCTGAAGGCATTGATCAACTCTAAATTCCGGAAACTCATTATAGACAATAGTGGGTAGTGGTGTGTTAGCAACTCTGGAGTGCCACTTTTCGGACCTTGCGGATTAAATCCATTAAACTGACAGAAGTGATCACTCTTTACCGCCTTTGATGGTTGGGTCAAATGCCCTGGATTATTCCCCAGCCGTTGGCAAAATGCGCTTTTTTGTGAATTCCGATCCGTTTAGAAAATAAAACAAGTTTATTCAAGGACACCATGATGAGTTACGATTACGGCTGTGACGGTGAGCTTATCATTAGTTAGGGCGTCAAACCACTCTACCAGGGGCCGAAAGGTGATAGCTTTCTGATTCTGGAAATTAGAGTATATGTGGCGTAGATTCGTTTCCATTGACATACTATTGAGCCCTTCTATGGGGATACGGAAGTGAGAAAAACTGGCAGGCACAAACGGTGAAGTGTTAAAACTTCTTAGTCCCTTGCAGTCATTGACACAGAATATCAGTTGGAAGTCCAGGGTGCGAAAACACCGATAAAAAGGAGAGAACATTCTATAGCAAATAAAGCCACTAGGCTTATGCCTGCCCCATGTTGTTCGAAGTTCTAGGGCAATTTGTGCACAGAAAAATCAATATCTTTGGTTAATTGGCATTGTCTATCTGAATGTCACCCTTCGGAATACACTCCTGTTTAACAGAAGTTCAAACAACTGGCCGGGAAAAATCGAATGTCCTGCGGTTAGGAGGTCACTTGCGACTGATTATGCTGGAATTCAGGGAATTAGCAGCGGTTCGGCTAGTATTATTTCATCAATTGCAGCAAGCAACATTTCGGAGATTCTGGTATACGGCGCCTATCTTAGTGTCACCATATCCGCGGGTAACCTGAGAGCAGAAAGGTTGGGTGGTTATTGTGCGAGTAACCTAAGGACGGAAATGAGTTAATTCATCTGCAGTCGCACGCGTGGCGGGTAGAATCATCCGTCAACTGCCGTCGGTTTTCGTCTAACGTCTATAAATATATGGGTAATCTAGCTAACGTCGTCGATGCACGTATTCAAAATGTGATAGGTATAGGCGCAATAAAACCTATGAAAGAAAACCCCTGGTCAAGTTTGCTAAGTACGCGCATACTTATGCTTACTTTTGATGTGAGTAAGAAGAAGTTTGTTAGAATTTGAGCCCTGTGCTACTTCCCACAAAATTTGAGCTGAAAATTCACTGTGGCGTGTCACATTGTTTATTCCGAATTTTTGACTGACATCTGTCCATGGAGCTGGTGTGACAAGTGCATAATCACCTATGAGTCCGGATTGCCACGATGCTAGGTGACCACGGAGCTGTTCTATTGCTTAATCATATTTTGTGACCGAGTACTTGGAAATTTCGGAACGCTGACAGGCTGCTTTCCTTTGTTAGTAGTTCCCGGGACGAATCCCCCTAATGAGGGAGAACAACTCCTATCAACTGTGTTTTTATATTATTATGTTATCGTAAGTGATAACACCTGCGGAAAATGGCTAACCAAAGACTGACCTGTAGAACTACCTTTGCTTTTTTCCGCTCACACTGTTCATACGTGGTTGCGCTAATTTGAGTTAAGCCAAACCACATATATACACGAGTGTTCTGCAGTAAATTTCACCAACAGACGACTGCTGATCTATTAGTAGACAAATGTATTACCCAGTTCCACTGAATCATATACCTCCAGCCAACTGCAATTATCGCAAAGCTGACCTGCTTCCTGGTCTCTTCAATGCAATGTAGCTGAAACCTGGTGGAGATATGCGACGTTGGTTTATACTTTCCTTGTGGCAAATGATCAGTTGAACTGGAAAAGTTTCTGTCACTGGCACATTCGTCAAACCCGGCTATGTGTATCGTTTACACTGCTACGTACGTGACTCTTAGTACTAAGCCCAACTATAGCATAGACATCATCTATAGGCTGTTCAGAAGAATTAATATTTCACAGAGCGTGTGAATCTTCCATCTCTGAGGTTATCACTTAAAGAGACAGTCAACACGTGATCAAGTGACGTAGATTAGGTGAAAGACGGATAAGAGCACAATACACCGTATAAAAGCGTGTTGATCAGACTGCTGGTTGGTCGTTCGTGGTTGAACGACTGCATGTTCAAATCATCAACCTCGAGATTTCAGGCTCAAAACTCTTTTAGGTTTTATGATATGCAGCTTTTCGTTACAGGCTGTCCTTGCTTACTTCATCGAATACGAACCAGAAGGTCATTGAAATAGCTTAGTATTAATTCACTATACTATCAGAGCCAGCATAGAAAAACTCTGGAGTTAGAATGTAGGAAGAGACAATTATTCTGTAAGCCTTATCACACTCAGAAACAATGCAGGTACTAAAGGAAACATATACGGCCGAGTGTGACAGTATTTCATAAGTAAGTGAACCCAGTAAATTTGTTCAAATGTCCGTGTGTAACCATTATTCATGAACTCTGTGTGAGCTTCTGATGATTTTGTTAGAGCCGAAGGGTTTTAAAACAGCTGATCCATTAGAAACCACAGTTCATAAAATTTTTATTAAACGTTGTTTCCATCCTAGTTTGATGATAATTTTACGTAGTGAATGCTGTTAGATGTATTTGCACTTCAGAATTATGCAGAGCACAGCGAATCCATTCCACTCCGTGAGGCAGAATTCAGTTCCATTGCGCTATATGATGACCAGTCCCTGATGTTACCTCTATTAAAGGATGTTTGCAATAAGATCATTAACTTACACCAAGAATAAAATTGTTTTTATCTAGAAAAAATCTAAGCTCTTTTCCTCTTTTTCATGCGTATATTACTCTTATTCATGCAGATTCCCCTAATGCGATCATCGTTCTAGTCCACACAAATCAAGGAAGCACCATACATATGGTTCTCTGCTACTAGGGTTTTTAACTTTTCTATAACCTTGACCGTTACAGATGTGAATCCAGACATCCGACGCATCACTATTTCACCAGCATCCACTGAGTGCGCCTCAACTGTCAAGTCTGGACAGGCAGAAGTTTTCACGCTGCGGCGGGTAATTTGGATACCTCAAACGACGATCCAGTAGCTGTCCTGGCCTTATAGATACATTGGGGCAACTGAAGAGAGTGTGAAGCGACAACGAGCTATTTTAACTAGTTACCAACTTTCTATGAGTTGTAGTCACACCGCTGTCATGAAGATAGTCCCCCATTTGTCCTGGCACAATTCTTATAGTTAGTATACATTTCGTTGTTTCGTTCCTGGGTATTCCCATGGGCCAGGCATGTGCTGTCTTTCAAGAATGACTGGTTTTCACTGGCCAAACTGACAGGAAACGGGTACATGTACTCTCTGTAATTCACTGCATACCACCTTTTACTCTTTGTCTGTAATACGAGTATATATATACGTAATTTAATGCAACCTAATAATTTTGAATATTTTAACCACGTGCATTGAGGTTTTTATTCCAGAGTTTATATAGAATCATTGGCACTCATATGAGATTTAGGGAAAAGGGACGCTTTCCAGTGATTTATTCGAAGCTTTAAAGTTATTTGGTGCCTTAAAAAGGCAAGTGCTTAAGCCTTCGGTTTCATTACGCTATCCCTTTTTTTGTTTCTAAAGGAATGTTGTGTTGGGAAGCAGTGGACTTCCTGAGCCTTTGCTTTCAATGGGTGGCCGTCAGTTTTATTTTTCAGTCCCCGTCGGATGAAAGTGTATTGACTAATACCACTGTACTGTGTTGTACATTGTGTATCCATTAAACTGACGGAGTAACTGGCTGACTTATTGAAAGTCGTTTTTTATGAGGCTATACCTGGACAAGCTAAATCGTCGTTCTCCCTTCTGTGTAGGTCTTTTGCAACTCACCTGTGCTTTGGTACTTTAAGTATTTTGTATGTGGCTCCCAGAATGACACCCGTAGACTGGATAGGCTATGTTAACATACTGGCTGAATTGTTCTTGTATAAAACAATGTTCGTTGTCGGCCAGCAGGAGCATATTTTTCTTCTAATCAACAGGTTCTTTAAGGATCTCTTTCGAAGCGAGCGAATACAACGCAGCAACGTGTGCTGAACTGATTTGGTTTCCTGAAAAAAAACTCTACTGCCTAGAATGTTTTCTGAAATCACTTCTGAGTGAATCTGAACGCTTCTAGTCGAACATTTCCTGTTGCTTGCTGAAATGTTCTTTCTTGTAGGGATATTTTACGGCGGGGCATTTCTGATAGTTCCATCCTTCCAGCTGGGGGCTGGTGCGCAATGAAGCTAAACTACTTACTACAAAAACAGCGGAAAAAAGATATCATCCGGTTTAATCAACTCCGGTGTTCTGGTAACCAGTGGCTTACGGAGTAATTGCAGCCTTTGCAAAACAACATATGCAAAACAGGTGAAAATTGGTTCGCCTATTTTCAAATCAATAGAATAGAAAAAACCACCTAAACGAAGGTACAACGCCTTCTTTAGGAAGCTGTAAATAGCACTCAGAGGTGGAAAACGACCACAACCAAACAGGTTTCACTTTCTTAGCCTGATGGTTCCGTTACTTCTACAGTGCCTTCACTCCTAGTAAATGAGCACAATTTAGAAAAGCTAGTGGGACTGGTCCCTTAGTGTTTGATAAACCCAACTATACTGTTTAACGGCAGCTTGTTTGCCTCAGGCACATGCATTCACAACTATCACAAATTCACCACAAATATAGCGCGTAAAAGAAAGGTCCTGGGCTGGCTCGTCGTGCTCGTAAAATATCTTGTAGTGTCTACAGAGCTGATCATGTCTTTTGACCGCACGAAACTTACTACAGCACTGGATTATTCCTGAGGATAAGGGAAAAGTTATAGTTTTAGAAATAAATGAAGGCAACGGTAGACCGACGAAGTCATAAGATCTAGCATAGAAAGTAGAAACCTACTGAACGGAGAAAATCGAAACTTCCAAGACTCTACCTTCTAAGGATCTCGAAACACACCTGAAAACCTTCAAAACCCATATATCCATGCTGCTTTGGCAAGCATGGTAATTCCGTCTGCAATTGCACAGCACCGTTGAATTTGAATATTGTGATTGATATTCGCTTTTGACTTTTAAAGGCTGTGTTATTTGCAAACAAGATACTTTCAACGCGATAATAGCCGAAAGTAGCAGTAAGACAACAGAAAATAAGAACGAATGACACATTTAAATACAATAGCTGCTACGCGGATCTTTTGCGCATTAAGTGCATGCACCACGGACATGAGCTTGAGGATAGTCGAATAGTACGTGTAGAAGACAAAACACCACTTATGCTGTGGGTAAATCATGCACAATGGTAAATCAAAACTGCATTCTGGAAAACGTAATCTGGCCACAAAATTTGTTCCAAAGTCTTACTTGTTCAAAATGACCGTGAATGTACAATAGGCGATCTCATTATCCAGCTTAGAATAAACTGCCAACAGGCAAAAACAAGCATAGTCGGAAGCTAGCAAGTTACTGTCTGCCAAGGAGAAAAGTGTAAACAGTGTAGTACAATGCACGGAACACTCCCTTTTGCCGTTCAGTTTTAAGAGGTGGGAAGTCCTGAGGCTGGCTTAGCGCTAAGGGACGCGGTAGTCAGAAATTATTTCACATTTCATCTTCCAGCTGTGGTTCTTCTAGCATGCTGTTTTGCTCTGCACATTTATTTTTTCTGTATGTGCCGTTTTTGTATGTCATTTTATCGGATTCTTTTGTACCTAGTGGTACCATTTCCACGTAGATCCATGCTGTGCTCGTGTTCGTTGTCTGCTGCCACAAAACTACCTCGTCCATTCCATAGCACTTTGATGCCGTTTACAACTTGCAAATTGGGGGGTCTTACGGTAGTCCGGGCGCTGTGATCATACCCAAACCTCACACTGACTACTTCGGCGGTGTTAATGTCTGTCAACGACCATAATTTTGTAAGGCACTGTGTTTACCGGCTAATTTTTGCCAGCGACTGTCCTTTCACCTCTAGATTTTATCTGTGTCACCGTTCTTAGTTTTATCGAATACGTCAGCCTTTTTGAATGAAGGCATATGACTGACTTTTGTTCGTGAGCCTTTAGGCTGGAAGCAACCTCGTTCATCGCTTCATTTTTTTGTGGTTCTTTCGGTGTAAACTTATTATTGCAAATTTATTCGCCTGCTCTACATGCCTCATCGAATTTTGTGTTATTGCAATTTCATTTCTACACAGCTTGATGAGTTGATTTCTGTGGCTTATTTGCCCCTACGTTTCATGACTAACGCCTTCTTCTAAGTGATAACAACATACTTACACATACATCTGCTGTTTCTCAACATTACAAGAGTCTCCGCCAGAGAGGCTTGTCAACTACACTACATTTCGATACCAGTTATTAGTCAGTTACAAATTAAAAACCCAAAGGATTTACCTGAAATTCCAATGAAGCAGTCCTTCGAGTATGCTTCATCCTCAGTCAGTATATATAGCAAGTGGTTGATAAACAGATGCAAAATCTGACTCCGTACCATCAGATGGAGAAAAACTACCAGCGCAGATCTCCAGCCAACGAGAACCTCAACCCAAACTGCATGTCGAATAAATCCAGTTAGATTGTGATAAATGTGCCATTCATTAAGATGACAAAAATGACTCATAATAAGATTTTGCCATTTACCATCAAGGATGAGCGTGTGTAAGCTCGAACAAAACTAAATTATAAACCGGTGATCTCCAAAAAACTCACTTCAGCTGGAGCTTTTATTATTACTGAAAGTTCGGTGAAAATGAATATCAGCGTTACCAAACAGCACATGGGTGATCTTAGTAGGGCTCCGATGGGAATCCTGAGGATCTGAACAATAAGTAAGCATATTGCTATGCCTCTGTGTGATAAATTTAGATTGTATAATCTTAACTACTGATTAGCCCATCTTTGTCACCTCTACCTGTGAATATGTTCGCTTCCGTTTTTCATTTTCAAAAGCGAGAACGGATTGAGTAATTAAAAGAGTAAGAATTTTCAAGGCCAAAATACTGAGGGGTTTGGCAAGGCGGTTAAGTTTCATTAATGGATTATCCTAAGTTGATATTTTCCTGCAACTACGTACTAGCATGGGCAGTTTCCAAATAGATCGAGTTTATTATTGCAGTTGAGGCCCAAACTACTGGCCGCTCTTCCCGATGGCTGGAATGTGTTTACCTGGGATAAAAATGGACTGCGTTAATTTGCACAGGCTCCGTGGTGTCCAGTGAGGGGCAAGAGGCGCGGTGCCAGGCTCATTCACATGGGAACATTCAGGCATCAATCAAAGGAGATCGCGCCGTAGTGCTTTTTCTTACCGGACTGTTGGGATGAGCCACGATCAGAGTCATTTACTCCGTGAACCAGTGCTGAGCGTATCTGAGATATTTTGGGCGATCGCAACCCAGAAGCATCCGCCGGACGACGGCTGTGAAGGAGCAGAGTATCAACCGTTGCATCCGTGGTGAACTTTCGGTTGTGTTGACCAGGGAGAAAGGAAGGATGCCTAACCTCAACCTGCCACTGGATGGCGGTCAGCTTCCGAAGAATGACTCGTCCAGCACAAGTGTTATTTTGTAGGTAAAAGCAATCGATGAACCATACTGAGGCCGATGAACACTTGCTGTCCATTAATGGTGACTTCAGTCCACAACTTGATGTTCTGGGTTTTAGAGAGGGTTACTGTTACTTATATTTATCTTAGAAGATTTTGTCAGCGTTATCTCCCGCTTACAGCCATCGTAGTTACTTTCTGGCCAAACGGCAGGCGATTCCTTTCGAGAAATCCGTTTTACAGAGTGGGAGGTTGAACTCTGATGCAGCACAGGTGCCTCCGTGAGCAATTTTACTTCGGACGAGCACAGCTGTCTTCAGATTATACCGCGAATTGGTGGTAACCTCATTTTATTTAACGGGTCGATTGATGGTCCGGTCGAAATGATCCACGGCGACGACACCGCCCGTTCTATTTAGCGTTAGATACTTGCCCATCCACTTTGCACTTGACTTCACCCCCTTTCGCACTGACAACAGGCAAAAAGTTCCGGATAGTACCAGCTTCATGCGATATCCTAGAGTTCCCTGGGAGCTTGCGGGTAAGGTGGTGTTCGTCAGTTGGTCAATACTATTCGGGATTCCTGAGCCAGCTCTTGTCTGAATGCTTATTGTTGCTTGGTTCTGGTCGGCTCAATTTCGGCGATTGTGTGAAGAATACACTAGGAAATCGATCCGTCTTCACACTCCAACTTCCGCAACCCATTTTCAGGACGCGATCCAGCATCCTACACCGTTCGAACCTGCTGCGCTTCCAGCGACACACAGGGGTATGCTACGCATTCATCCTACTATAAATGTATTACAAGGAGAAGTGGAAATTTGTGAGCCAGCTATGCCCGAAATCCGCTTGCGAGTAGGCAAGCACACATTCAGGCTACACAAAGCCCGAATTGTGCGGGTTGTGCTCGCGGCACTCACTTTACTTACCCCAACTTGTTTTGAGAGACGGGAACGGTCATATAAACCCTGAATCCGATATGGATGTAGGCGCACCGACAAAGCTTCCGCTTTGTCATCGCTGAACTTGCATCCCTTCCATCGATGTAGGAAGGCATGAGTAAGCCTTTTCACTCTGTCCACACCTAAATGTGATATAAAAGATTTTTAACGTTGTTTTCAGCTCCGTCGCCGGGTATTTTGTCGGGGCGTCTGAAAATCTCTCTATGAGTAGGCAGCTTGCATGTCTTCTGGCTAAGTGCAACCATACAAAGTGTCATCGACGTGATGCCATTCAAAGTTTCATCACTCGACGGAGCTTTCGACCTAAACTTTGAAGTAAATTGTTTTCGTCGTGTGAAGTTATGTCCCATATAAATTAAAAGGCTCATTGAATCTTTACGGTTCCGATCTTAATAAATTCCCACAGACCGAAAAATTCCCTCCGTCACTCCGCCTAACCGGCTCGACTGGCAGCCTCCCTCATCTAAACAAGGAAAATAACCCACATTTTGAGAAATGCGGTGACCAACGTTTCTAACGGACCACTGTCGGTGCACGGTGATAGCCTATCGTTATCATGGGTGTCTGTTCGACGCTGTTAAAGCATTAGGTGAAGAATATCAGACGGTGATGCCTCTGCGCCTATGGCCATGGCCTATGGCCTATGGCCTACTAACATCTTGCAATAAAAAAGATCGTGGAGGTGCCCATACAGTGAACAGGGAGTATGGAACATTTTTGGCCGGCAATATGTTGTATGCCCGTTGGTGAGAAACGCAGTGACTCTCGTTAGGTGAGGCATTATCCCTGCTTGACGAAGCACCTAAGGTCGTATATCAGCAACAAAGTATGTAATGCACGTTCCTGCTAGAAAACCTTAACACTTCCGTGACCCTTTTGGCGATGCACTGCATCAGATGCCACCATACACTACATCAGGATTGCATGGTATTCCAAATGGGATGGCACTGCGCTTGAAAACAGGAAATAATGATTTTGTCCGACGATTAGGTTGTATTCGACCCTCACACCGAACCTGTTACTCGACTTCCTGGCATCCTCTTGGGCTCAGTGGAGAGAGTAATTGCCGCTCCGTAATTAGCCAGCAAACTCAGCGTAACCACAAATATTGAGACATTCAGCCAAGGGTTCCCTCGCCGCAGGTTTTTATACCTTATCACAACAGATTGAAACCGTTTTATTGGCTTGCAATCAGGCGCGTCATTTTTCACCGAGGTCTATTCTGATGCTTCTACTTATATTAAGATGCTCGGTGGTCTAGCCAATCGCCCAAGGTTATTATGCCATGGAAGCTTTTGATTCCGGCTACACAAATACCAAGGCTTACAAAACTAAACTTTTGAAGCACTTGAATCCGCCTGTTATTATTCCATGGATGAAAACAATTTCTTGAAAACTAAAATATTTCAAAAAGTACCACTTCTTAGGCAAGAATGTCTATGTCTAATGCGTTTTCTTCAAATTTTATATGTGGTTAATTTATTTCCGTGATGGAATCTTCAAGGTCACCCGCAAAATAGGAAACAGTGATGAGTGAAATAAGACATAGCGGCTTGACGCGGATTGCCTTCAACGCTCGAGCTGCAAGTGCTTCTCCAGCTGTAATAGTTAGCGGAACTTGCCAGATAACATGCGCCCATCCAGCTCTACTGGGTCGTCCAATTTGAGCCATATGGAAACTTGAATTTTAAATGGCGGTTCGATGTTTACATATACTCTGGGAGAAAGTCCTCGGCCTTCTTCGCGCGTAGTGTTTGTCAAACTATTGACAACTGCAAGTGAGAGGAAAAGATAAGGTAGTTTATTCAAGTATCATTACGGGGCAGGTGCCTGATAGACTGGGAACACTGCTTACTTTATTAAGCGAGCTCTTCAGCGGCTGCAGTGTCGTGGAACGGTGCTTGTATGACGTCATCTTCAGTAGCTGATTTGTATTGCATTATTTTTCGTAGCCAATGCCTACTGATTATTATGCCTAAGGAAATAAGGGAACTGACTGAGGAATGATGCCCCGTTGACGGACTAACAAACTGAAGCAGGTAGTCCATACAGACATCACGTGTAATCATCATCATCATCGTCTCTTTCCTCCAATTGGCGCTCTATAGCACTGATACTAATGTTATGCTATTAACCTACGCCTGTCGATTTACTCCACCGTGGAGGCGAAATTAAGGATTCACACAGACTTCCGTGACATACGGTGGTTGGACTCCGATGGCGGTGGCTTGGAAGGAAGTGTAAGATGGACAGCTTCCTCCGGTACGTTGTAAGCAGACAACCACCTCTTGTCGATGGGAGGCGATCTAAAAAACATCTATGAATAATGTTCCTTGCCGCCTGGAACGGATTGGTCTCCGAATAGCGAAAAGAAGTATCTACATGGATGCAACAACACCTGGCGGAAGGGACCCGTACATTCACCACCACGGATGTTGAACGTTCGGAAGCATTTTGGTGGTAACACCCGGAACTATATATTAGTTAACGCAGATTTACCTCACCTTATTCGTTCCAACGCGGTGGTTGTGCAGCCTTTGGGTCGCGTGCCCAAGCGCATCAAATTGAGGGGTTAAGCAGACGTAGAAATTTGACAGACCACTTTTACGACGTAGCCATGCAGGATTAGCTCTGCGGTCGCACTGGTGCGGCGTATGCATTTAATATTATCCTACGAATCACTCTGCATATCGAGACACTTGTATGGCACGTACTGTTGTGTCTAATCTTCTTCAGGTGATTTTTGGCGTTCTCCACGCGGTTGATGTTCATATTGCTAAATGGACAACTCCGGATTGTACGTGCGCATCCCATTTGTGGGTGAAATCACACCAGTGCGCCGTGAACTAAGAGACGAGTCCATGGTCCGTGTGACGCTGCAGCTGCAGGTTTTGATGAAATACGTGCCATGGACAGAAAACCTAATGTACGGCTTTGTCTAGGCGGAATATGTGTTGGCTTCTTGTAGAGAGTGCCTGTAACCAAAATACATGGATGTTATATGATGAGTAATGATAATTTACGCAATGATAATTTTACTAATATGGAAATAACACAATATAACATCGTAACCGAAGGCTATACTTGCTGCCCCTATTGGTGCCACCATTTAGTCCTTGACAAAGCTTAACTCGATAATATTCACCCATCATATCCCTGAAAAAGCCATCGATTTACCGGAAGTCAAGCGCGCAAACACTTTTTCAGCTGATGATGTTGTTCAAGATATTAGGAGGTGACAAAAGATGCTTCCATGTCTCCCTAGGCAAGATCATATGGGACATCTTGTGCCTCATGTACTGTTTGTTATTAACGAATGTGCTCACCTCGGTTATTCATCCTAACTTTTAGACCCATGTTCATGTGCTATGCTGATCACAAAGCCTCAGCCGCGAATGATAACCTGATCCAAAGGCCAGGGACGGCCAAGGATAGCTTAACACAACGATGAACAACCGCCCTTCGTGATTATAACCCTGTGTCTGATCGTTCTTCCATGTTCGCTCTTGAAGTTTATATAATGACCATTGACGACTCGTTTTTATTCATTGAACGGATTGGCACAAATGTAATGGGAATTTATCCGTTTCGTTTCCCGTAAGCCGGTTCCACCCGATGATGTATCTGCAATGAAGAATGTATTCGGTTTTATCTCGTTTGTATCTCCGGCAGAGTTGTTCAGCCACCTTACTATTAAAAACATAAACATACTTCTTGCTTACTTGGCCCCAGTGTCGAGAATGAAGCAGCGAAGTTAAGACTAAAGAGGGATGTATGTAAGGCATTTGTAAGACCAGGTTGTAGTGACTTGATTCTTAAAGTTCAAGGACATCATTCAGTCAACATCACGATGAAGCCGCGGCGAAGATATAGTGAGTGAAAGAGCATCTGGTGTCAAAGCTGCTCCTATGGAGCACTGAAATCCAATCTAACTTTACTTATGCTTCATGACACATATACCCTGCATTTTACTGGGAGCAACACCTCCGTTGTCACCATTCAGTCCTTTTCCGCAGTGCCAATAACATCAACCAGGGTATCCTTTATTGCACACCGCTTATAAGCTCAAGTTCTTATGTTTGTAAACGACACTCCTGCAATCTCCAACATCCGTTTACGGCTAAAAACCTTCCACACGTCAGAAACACATAAAATGCTTAAAGCCGCTTACTCTTGCGGGCTACCCTGAAGCTTCTCTACATGTCTCCAACATGAGTTCGTCACCCTGTATGCTAAAGTATTGTCACTCATTTTAACCTTCACAGTTTGAACTATCCTAAAACATGAAAGACTAAGACATCCACTCTCAATATAATCTGTCTTCAAGTACGATAATGATCTGACTGGGGACTGCAAGGTTTACTCCATCTCATTGGCTTCAGAACAATCATTCATCAGCCCACATTCAAGCAACATACATCTCCAAAAATCCATTGACCCTGCCCATGTCCCCTAAGCGTTTGATGAAATTTGACCACCTGTAACCCGTTCTCTCAATGCGCCTTGCCTACCCATCCACATTTGTCCCGCTTCATTGGCCCTCTCTGTTGCTACCCAGCCCTAGACATTCATTAACTGGTTTCAAACCATGTCCGCTTCTTCCTCACACATGTAAATGTTCATGTCAGCCTCTAACTAGTAACTTGCCTTCCTCCGCTCCAAAAGGAGTGTCACTGAGCCGCTCCAAAAACCGTCAATAATGGCTTTTATGCATTTCTTCCTCCTTAGCATGCTCAAAATGTTATAATCCTACCTCCTCAGACGCCCGCCAGCTAACAGCCCGGTAATACGATGTAGCCTAGCTAGTTAGCCCGCACGTTTCAGCACCAATTTTGAGAACACTATTCACGCGTTTACCCTTCCTGTCCAGCCTTGTTGACGATTAAATAACTGGCTACGATCTTAGTGGCACAGAGTTTGGTTTATGAAAGTTCTCAATAATCACTACAGCCACACCGGTTTGCATCGGCCGCACACCACCATCCCCTGGTTTTCCCACAAGAACGCCGATCATCGTTCATGAAATCGGGCCATTTTGCCTCACTGGGGCGGTTAGAAAATGTGACCACTACTATTTCGGGCCGCAGCCAAATGGCAGATAAGAAGTACGCCTGGTCGTCGATGCACCCATGAATATCCTCGGTCCACACCGGCCTTAATTTATCACGATTACCCTGTAAATCTCGACTATCCTGACAATCCCAGCTGCCTCGCTCAAGATGTTCACTACAGGGCTGTCCATAGGCCCAAGTACTACGTTGGGATATTGGAACCGTGATCGCCATACCCAGCCTGGGGGCTTGACGCAGCTCAACATATGTCTATCATTTCCTCGCGAGTGTGTTACATACGCCCGAAAGACCGTCTCACTTAATGACTTTGTGCGAAAAACCCCGAAGTGCTGTCCGGCTTATTATACTGTCTGCTCGCACTGCCAAAAAACCAGCTACATCCTTCCATGGCACCAAGTAGCCAGTATGCCGGTGAAGCTAAATCCTTGCAGTACACATAATACAGCGTGCATTACCTATCATAAAAAGATCGGACCACCCTAGTAGCTGTGCCGAATTCTTTGGCTTCCTTTTCTGGGATGCCTCATACAACATTCGTTAGCGCCTTTCAACATAGGTTGCGAATGATCGCTCCATTTTGAGTTTGTGCAGGAAAAGACAACTTGGCTATTGACCACGTACTCTCAAAATATTTCCAAATCCAATACAAGAAAACACTTCAAGAAACGGACTTTTCCACAAGATTTCCGACCGTTGTTACGGAGCTTTAAAGACGAGCAATGTCAGACACCAAAATTTTGATTCCTGGGCCCATACTGGACCTTGGGTGCGTTTAAAATACTTCAAAAAATCTGCGGCCGCATGGTGAGATTCTAAGAGGTTGCACAACTTTGAGCAAAATCTATAAGTTTGTGTCAGTTTCATTCGTTCAAACTATAATTTAAGAGACTTTTGGAGTGTACATTCGAGGATCGGCTACACCAACACGTTTAACATTCGTTTTCTAATGGGATGCGCTAGAGGCTTCGCATTTTGGCAGTTCATTCTGTCGCGGCTTGTCCCCCTAAGCGCAGCTGCTATGTAGCCAGCAGGTGCTCGCTTCCCCGAAACCCCAATATATCTTATGTTCTTGAAAACTAACACGAGTCTTCCGAACATAACCAATATTTATGTAGCGGGAATTACTCGCAGCAGCTATTCACGGCGTCCAAAAACACGTGATTCTTCTTCCGTCTAGTCACCCGGTACATAAACGGTGAAATTTATTTACAGGGGTAAAACCCTATCGTACTTTGCATCCACGCCTACACTGCAGGATCTAGCAAGTTGCATAAATTAATACGGCTGCAGAACTATCCGTCAACTTTGCCTACTGTAAGGGATACATGCTTTACATCAAGTCGCGATATTCCGAAAATTCCCATTTAGAATAAGAACAAAGGTGGGTTGACCAACATATTTCTGCAAGTCACGATGGTAAACTAAAACGACTGGTATACCAACAACCTACTTGGTCCGTGCAGTACAGTATCAGCTTAGTGCCACTAAAGCAGAAACGGAACATAATCCATGGCCTAACTAGCAGAGCGAAGAAAATATACTCTAAGAACGCGCTGGAGCAAGAGATCCCAAAAACTCACCAACGTTCTGAGAGACAGCGGTTTCCCTGACAAGCTTATCATAATGTATCTAAACAGGGGAGAAGAAAACACTGCCATCTTGGAAGAAAAGTTGTTTACATTAGCTTCGTGTTTAATGGAAATCTGCCGGCCGACCTACTGAACAGAAGACATTTTAGCATTTTGAACAAAGAGTTCCTGGCCGCAACAATCCGAACCTGGTTTATGAGGAACCGTCTGAGTTCCTCAAATCTCAAAGGTAGGGCGCCTGTTCACGCCCGAAATACAGTAGTGTACTCACTCTCTTGCTGGTGTGCGGCGGAATACATTGGACGCACAACTACATAACTGGATCAAAGAATGAAGGAAAACAATCCCCCCTGGCTAGCCTCTGGAACTAGAAGGGCGATAACCAGCTCACTAGTACAACACCTAGAAGACATGGTGCACAACGTGAGAACCAAAGCTTCCGCACTGTTTACAAGGCACCGGCTTATCAACCCAGATAAGTACGGCAACGCGCGATCGCAGCGACTGAAGCTATCGCGATAGGACATCCCCACCCGAGCCTTTGACGGCAAAAACGCTTTTTTTCGTGTGTTGTACCTGACATGGTCCAACTCACTTCCCCAACACCTACACCCTGTGCTGAACGCAGTCACAGCACTACCTCACTGAGAAGCTCAAGCCTCCCTACTAATGAGCTGAACTAATTGTTCTTTGAAGGTGGCGAATTGTCGTCTCTTACTCGATTTCCCGTTGACGTACACCATGCAAATATGTTAACTGCTGATGTCTTAACCTTGGAAACTATAGAATTTGAAAGGCCACTTAATCTTATAACGATTGTACACTTTTTTCCAATTCGGCGCGACTGATTCACGGATTAATACAAAGGATTGAGGCTTTCGCCCAAGATGCCCGGGTCGGCTTTTTTTCTTGTCGTTCACCTGAAAGGCACAAGTGAAAAAAGGGTGTAGCACTGCTCTTTAAGTTCTCAGCGCGGGGCAGTATGTTTGCCAGCGCGAGGACTCGCGTAAATAAGTGTCTAATAGTGTTTTGAACTGAGTTCTAGAGGGAGCGTGGACAACCGTCTCAGGAAGATTATTCCACGCAGCAACTACCCGAAATGAGAAAAAAGGTTGCCTAATGAAGGTGTGCCCTCTGAGCTTAAAAATCCTCTTACCATGTCCCCACCGTGTGTTTGCTGGGTCAACGGTGAAAAACCTGTCGGCCAAGCCTTGTTCAAACAAGGCGTAAGTAAGAATTAAGTCCCCTCGGAGGCGACGATACTCCAAGGGAAAGAGGTCGAGCACCACGAGACGCGTTTCGTAGTCCATGGACTTGAGACCGGCAACCATTTTCGTAGCAGCTCGCTGGACACGCTCAATGAGGATTACGTCTTTCGTGCGTCCTGAGTAGACAACCGGGTTGGCATATTCAAGGAGCGGTCTGACATAGGCCCCATAGAGTATTTGGAAGTCCGTGCGAGTAATACGAGAGAAGGTACGCCGAATCATCCGTAGAACAGCGAATGCCTTCTGAGCCGATTTCTCAAGGTGCAGTGAGAAGGACAGGTTTGGAGAGAGCCAGATACCCAAATCTTTTTTGGCATCTATCCTCGTGATGTCTTCTGGTCCTTTCTCACCATGCATGACAAAGGAGTTCGCTGAGTCTCCTCCAAATGACATATGGACGCACTTTTCGTCATTCAGAGGAAGGTGCCAGTCCAACGACCACTGCTTTGCGGCGTCTACATCAATTTGGAGGGCACTGGCATTGGAACTCCACGATTTCAAGTCGTCCGCAAAAAGTAGACATGGACTTGAAAGAACATCTGGAAGGTCATTGACGTATATCAGAAACAGCAAAGGTCCCAAAACGGAGCCCTGAGGAACTCCAATGGAGACCGGCGCCGCAGAAGAGTAGGTCGAGCCTACTTTCACTCGGAATGATCTGTCTGATAGGAATGCCTTGATCCAGTGTAGGATTTTCCCTTGAATCCCGTAAGACTCGAGTTTGTGGAGCAGAGGGACGTGTGGGACTCGATCAAATGCTTTTGAAAAGTCGAAAAATATGGCATCCGATATGAGTCCCTCGTCCTTGGCTTGGGTTAAGCTGTCCATAAATACGAGCATGTTCGTCACGCAGGAACGGTTTGGGAGAAATCCGTGTTGAGCTTGAGAAATCAAGTTGTTGGAAGTAAGGTGATCTAGAATGGCTCGCTTCAGAATGCGTTCCATCACCTTGCATGGCACGCTAGTGAGGCTTATAGGCCTGTAGCTGCCAGGCGATAGTCGGTCACCAGTTTTGTAGATTGGCGTGACAATCGCTTCCTTCCAAACAGAGGGAAGGTGGCCTTCGTCAAGCGACTGACGAAACAGCAGATGGAAATGAGTTGCCAGTGTGTACGACGTTTCCTTCAGGATCCTTGGGTGGACTTCGTCGGGCCCCAACGCGCAGAATGGGTTGATCTTGTGCAGGAGTTGACGAATGTCCTCCACCGTGAATACCAAGTCGGTTAGAGGCCGTTCGTAGGTACGCCTTGACAACGTTGGATGTGACGAGGACGCTGGGACTGAATACAGACCTGCATAGTGATCTCTGTAGAACTCAGATACCACTATTGGGTCACTCGTGGGTTCCCCGTTCCTGTCCCTCAGGGAGAACGCGGATGGCTTGTTTCTTCGGCGATGCCGCATGTATTTGAACAGCACATTTCTGTTCTTCCGGGCGAGGTCTAGAATGGTGGCTTGTTTTCGTATGTTCCATTGGCGGATTTCCGATTTACAGCGGTTCCGCATTTTACGAAATGCCAGCTCATCTTCTGTGTCTCCTGTAGTCAACTTTTTGAGAAATAGTTGTGACCTCTTTTCCAGAAGACGCCGGATCCTTTTGGGTAGTTTACGGCTCGTCCGACTGCGTGCTGGTTTTTTTGGGACGTACATCGCGTCAGCCTCGTGAACTTTCTGGACAATAGTCCTATATAAGTCTTCCACTGAGGCTGGTCCCAGTTTAACTTGGTCAAGAAAGATGCGCATTCCCGAAAAGTCTGCACGGCAGAAGTTTCGAATCCACGTTTGGGGTTCGGGATTTCTGGCCCAATAGCAGATGAAATCAAAGGTGAGCACACAGTGGTCGCTATGTCCCAGTGGAGCGTTAATTGTCACCTGATCAACGAAATGTCTTCCGTCGGTGATGAACAAATCCAGGAGGGACGGTTATTGGCCCGCGTGGTATCTGGTCGGTGCAATGACATGTTGAGTCCAAGCGCTCTGTTGAACGACTTCGGTCAACGCCGCTGCAAAAGGTCCGCTTGATCCGACGCAGTGAAGCTCCGTCCAGGGGGCCTCTGGAGCGTTGAAGTCACCTACCAGCAGCTGGACGACAGTTGCTCAAGTGTTCGTATGAGGAACTGGTCATCTTCCGGAGGACTCGAGGGACTACGGTAGGCCACACTGAGAAAGATGGAATCGGACCAGCGCAGCGGAACTTGAATCCACAGTGCATCGCAAAAAGTTGCAGGAGTGGTATGAGAGAGGACAATCGGCATGGGCAGGACCGCATGCAAGTACAAAGCAACCTCACCAGTCCTCCCTCGCTTTGAGTCAGCTCGAAAAACAGAGTGGCCGTCTATCGAGATCTCCGCGTCAGAGACATCTGGTGTGAGCCAGGTCTCTGTGAGTGCGATAATGGACGGTTGTTCAAGACAAACTGACTGTTTAATATCGCCAAAGTTTGTTGAAAAGGCTAAGGCAGTTTGTGGACAAGCATTTCAACACTGTCTCTGCTGCCTCCGAAGGTGAGGGGCCAGGAGTTGTGTAACCAGGGTTTAGCGGACTTGATAGCTGCGCGTCGGGGGGACCTCTGAGGCATACTTGTGTGCTCTCTCGATTGGTGGTTTTGAGGGCTGCTTTTTATTTGCAGTTTTTCGCCCAGTGGAAGCCCGGTTTGCGCGGGCCTTCAAGGGATTGAGGCAACTTAGCGTCTGTTTGGTTTCTTGAGCATTTTGGCGCGGTTTTGATCGAAGGTGTCTCTCTGAGCCTCACTGGTTGTACGGTTCTCGCAGCATTCCCCGATGTCGACGTCAACGCATGTAGTTTGTTTGCCGGTAGGCTTCGCCACTTGACTCTGCTCGCCTGGCTCAATCCAGCTCCGTGTGTTTGCTGGGTCAACGGTGAAAAACCTGATTGCCAAGCCTTGTTCAAACAGGGCCTAAGTAAGAATTAAGTCCCCTCGGAGGCGACGATACTCCAGGGCAAAGAGGTCAAGCACCGCGAGACGCGTTTCGTAGTCCACGGACTTGAGGCCGGCAACCATCCAAATAAAGCAGAATATAAAAGGAACGAACAGTCCAATAAGATGAAAGGCTGAAATGGAGGAAAGGTTTCAGCCTACAGCCTCTAGTGGGCGGTCCTCAGGTAGACGCCTGATCGTTGGATTTGCCTTTTGGATGCTGTCAGCCCGCCCTGAGGTCTTCTGTACGGCCGACGGCGAGGAAAGGGTAACGAGAAGCCCAAATGTTCGCTTGCTTCCCTTCTGGCGTAACCAGTCTGCGTGAAGCGATTCGTGGTCAGGCTTTGAGAGGACACTGCCAAGGAGCGATTGTGCATGCTGCGTTGGCGTGATTTTTCCAGAGAGTGACCCCCAGATTATCAGTCTGCTCTCCCTTACGCACCTGTCCACTAAAGATGCCGTGGCGGTCTTTATTGCCGCATCGGAGAGCTGAATGACCTTTTTCGAAGCCAACGGACCAGAGGTGGATAGTGCAAGGTACTCGTTCAGCGAGTAAATTTCTTTATCAACTTTGGTCCAGGTCGCTGCGTCTTTTGTGTTTGCGTCAGAGCTTTAGAGATAATCTCCAGGTTCGCCACCAGTATATCGATTAAATAAGAGCACTTACACTGGACTGTCTGAATCCTTAGTGGAGAATTGGTTTTTCTTAATTTAGGAATGCATAGCGCCTTTGGTGTAGAGGCAACTGGCGCACACAAACGGGTCAGGAGAGTTTGCCAGTTGGCTTACCTGGTCGTCCTGTTAACCCGTGCATCTAAACTGCCACCAGGCCTTTTAGGTGTGGCATTGCATACCGCGTCTCACGTTCGACGGACAGTCATTTCGCCCATATCTGTTTTGGGCCATCGATGGCTGCATAGAGCAGCCTGTATTGACTAGTGACATGGTTGTGACTAGGTGCAAAATAGGAATTGAGTGCAAAGTAACAGAGGATATCACGTAAATGTTATGTTAGTGTGAGAAAATTCAACAAATAGCACGTGTAAACTCCGTAAATGGTTTGAATAGTGAAAGAATTCTTTCACGAACTAGCGCGAGGGAAAAACGAAACCAACTTCGAACGCACCGCCTTGAAGATTCGTTTACTCAAGCAAATGAACCTTACAGGGTATTTGCCAGAAAACCCATTAGACGTAGACATTCGTAGCTATGACGTGGAAACCTTGAGCACATCGTCGTTTCTTTAGGGAGATCGATCCCATTCGGCAGATATTGGGCGTCCTAAGGGCACGGGTTCCATGTGCCAGCCAGCATCTTGATTGGTCAACCAGGTACCGCGCGCATTCAAGTTAAATTCGTGCGCGACTCAAGTGAAGGATTTAACTGTGTACTACGCTAAAGCAAGCGAGAATACAGTTCAAAATAAGTTGAAAGATTTAATCCAAGAAATAACACCGTACCTCGCTTGACATACGTGCAATGTGATGTTTATGAGGTGCACAAACTATCATTGCACAACTTGTCCACACCCTGAAATGCTCTTCGTCGATCTCACGTTCTTCACTCAACCTTTTTATGACCACTCGTGTGATTTCTTTCAATATAAGGATTGCAGGAGATTGACGTTTGATGTATGCAGTTTATCTGAAACGAAGATTCAAGACCCTACTACGTAGCAGTGTGGTTGTACGGTTGAACGGTTTTCACGGATTCACGGATTGATACACAGGAGCGAGGCTTTTGCCCAAGTTTCCCGGGTCGGTTTTGTTCTTGTCGTTCAGCAGCTGTCGTTCACCTGAAAGGCACAAGTGAAAAAAGGGTGTAGCACTGCTCTTTAAGTTCTCAGCGCGGGGCAGTATGTTTGCCAGCGCGAGGACTCGCGTAAATAAGTGTCTAATAGTGTTTTGAACTGAGTTCTAGAGGGAGCGTGGACAACCGTCTCAGGAAGGTTATTCCACGCAGCAACTACCCGAAATGAGAAAAAAGTTTGCCTAATGAAGGTGTGCGCTCTGAGCTTAAAAATCTTCTTACCGTGTCCCCGCCGTGTGTTTGCTGGGTCAACGGTGAAAAACCTGTTGGCCAAGCCTTGTTCAAACAGGGCGTAAGTAAGAATTAAGTCCCCTCGGAGGCGACGATACTCCAAGGGAAAGAGGTCGAGCACCACGAGACGCGTTTCGTAGTCCATGGACTTGAGACCGGCAACCATTTTCGTAGCAGCTCGCTGGACACGCTCAATGAGGATTACGTCTTTCGTGCGTCCTGAGTAGACAACCGGGTTGGCATATTCAAGGAGCGGTCTGACATAGGCCCCATAGAGTATTTGGAAGTCCGTGCGAGTAATACGAGAGAAGGTACGCCGAATCATCCGTAGAACAGCGAATGCCTTCTGAGCCGATTTCTCAAGGTGCAGTGAGAAGGACAGGTTTGGAGAGAGCCAGATACCCAAATCTTTTTTGGCATCTATCCTCGTGATGTCTTCTGGTCCTTTCTCACCATGCATGACAAAGGAGTTCGCTGAGTCTCCTCCAAATGACATATGGACGCACTTTTCGTCATTCAGAGGAAGGTGCCAGTCCAACGACCACTGCTTTGCGGCGTCTACATCAATTTGGAGGGCACTGGCATTGGAACTCCACGATTTCAAGTCGTCCGCAAAAAGTAGACATGGACTTGAAAGAACATCTGGAAGGTCATTGACGTATATCAGAAACAGCAAAGGTCCCAAAACGGAGCCCTGAGGAACTCCAATGGAGACCGGCGCCGCAGAAGAGTAGGTCGAGCCTACTTTCACTCGGAATGATCTGTCTGATAGGAATGCCTTGATCCAGTGTAGGATTTTCCCTTGAATCCCGTAAGACTCGAGTTTGTGGAGCAGAGGGACGTGTGGGACTCGATCAAATGCTTTTGAAAAGTCGAAAAATATGGCATCCGATATGAGTCCCTCGTCCTTGGCTTGGGTTAAGCTGTCCATAAATACGAGCATGTTCGTCACGCAGGAACGGTTTGGGAGAAATCCGTGTTGAGCTTGAGAAATCAAGTTGTTGGAAGTAAGGTGATCTAGAATGGCTCGCTTCAGAATGCGTTCCATCACCTTGCATGGCACGCTAGTGAGGCTTATAGGCCTGTAGCTGCCAGGCGATAGTCGGTCACCAGTTTTGTAGATTGGCGTGACAATCGCTTCCTTCCAAACAGAGGGAAGGTGGCCTTCGTCAAGCGACTGACGAAACAGCAGATAGAAATGAGTTGCCAGAGTATTCGACGTTTCCTTCAGGATCCTTGGGTGGACTTCGTCGGGCCCCAACGCGCAGAATGGGTTGATCTTGTGCAGGAGTTGACGAATGTCCTCCACCGTGAATACCAAGTCGGTTAGAGGCCGTTCGTAGGTACGCCTTGACAACGTTGGATGTGACGAGGGACGCTGGGACTGAATACAGACCTGCATAGTGATCTCTGTAGAACTCATATACCACTATTGGGTCACTCGTGTGTTCCCCGTTCCTGTCCTTCAGGGAGAACGCGGATGGTTTGTTTCTTCGGCGATATCTCATGTATTTGAACAGCACATTTCTGTTCTTCCGGGCGAGGTCTAGAATGGTGGCTTGTTTTCGTATGTTCCATTGGCGGATTTCCGATTTACAGCGGTTCCGCATTTTACGAAATGCCAGCTCATCTTCTGTGTCTCCTGTAGTCAACTGTCTGAAAAATAGTTGAGATCTCTTTTCCAGAAGACGCCGGATTCTTTTGGGTAGTTTAGAGCTCGTCCGACTGCGTGCTGGTTTTTTTGGGACGTACATCGCGTCAGCCTCGTGAACTTTCTGGACAATAGTCCTATATAAGTCTTCCACAATTTTCGCACCGCCAGCGTGTGTGCACATGTGAAGCTCCAGAGGACGCTGTGACCGGTTCTGCTAGTCTTGGGACATTGTAAACTATCATTCCGAGGGTTTAAGCTCAAAAGGATTGCGATAATAGTTGTTTGTGTGGTTCTGAGAGTACCCAATATACGCCCCACATTCGCTACCACTTCATCTTTTCTGCTCAATCCGGAAAACCTGCAGTTATCATAAAATCAATGACAGTTTTCAAGACTTATGAGAAGTATTGTGACAGGCTAAGAGCTTAGATATTGTTGTGGTTGCCGGAGACATGGGTACGCAGCAGATAGACTTGACACTACTGAGTCTCAATTGGGTGGCCGTGTTGGGCTGGGATCGAGGTGTACGGTCGACTGCAAAAACCGGCTACAGTTACAAGCTAATCACAAAGTGTTCCTTTTCAGCGGTGACTCAAGTCAATATCGGAATTCTGACACTACCAAAGTCGCCCGGCCACTTGATTCGAACGCGACCCTAATTCCAATACATTGCGATAAACTATAGAGGGCTACAGCGGGTCTGCTGTTCTGGGATATCTGTGTAGATTCTGACTAAGTGCATGCTCATTGTTTCTCGTTGCAACTTTCAGGGGTGCCCGGTCGTTGAGTAGTTCACCGAACCTAATGTAAAGTAAGCATACCTATTAGTAGGTGTGGATCGGAATCCACCCGCTGAAGTTCTCTTCGAACAAGAAGTTTTCTGTTGTTACCTCTTGATGGAGGATGCTGTCCGCACCTTTTGATGCTACTGGGTGTTCGTTTTGTGAAACTGCAACCAACAAGATCTACGCAGTTGATTAACACTAGCAACGTTCTAGCATTACTGGAGACTCACACGTGTTCAGCTGGCCGAGGTTACAATAGAACCCGATAAACGTACCTGAAAACTGCACTTGTAAGGCTTTCAGGCAAGTACAGAGGATGTCATGGGTACCCCGTCAAGGAAATCGGTTCGCACCAACACCGTCACCCCTTTCACACCCTCCTGCTAATTCACACAGCCACTTCACGGTTGTCACCCCTCTGAAGAGGACAACACGTGTCTCAGCAGATGATGAATCGACATACATAGCACAGTTGACGTTGATGGATGTTTTTGCTCGACCTCGTAACCAGATATGCATTATGTAATTACCGCGTTGCGAATTCGTCGACACTGCCCGGTACCAACGACGCTTCCTAGATATCAGTGATCACAAACCTGAAGATGCCTCAGACCATCCATCTAGAGGTGACGTGTTTCGCGACCATGAAACAGCACAGGCCGTACTGTACGCACGACCCTTACGAGGCAGTGCTATGCCTTTCTGATGCCACAGGTGAAGCAAGTTAGCGAACGCGGTTCGAGCCATCGGGATTCTGTTAAAGCCAATACATCTACTGGAAGGTGCACAATTCTCCAAAATCCCTGATGTTTCTTTATTCGCAAGGGAGCACGAACTTGCAGTCCATAGATGCGAGGCACATGCCGAAGCATGATATTATGACAGACAGTTTTTTCAACAATTGTTTGCTTTATCTTCGTTTTAGGGGGTTAGAGCTATGACGTCTGCATACTCCAGACTGACAAGCTTTCCCACGGAATTCTGAGTGTGTGATAGTAATAACACACAGGGTTATTTGTTATTGGTCCGGTATGTGAATGGAAGGTTTGGGGAGCCAGCTATGATAGAGAAAGGAGCGATTACGGCTGAGGAAGTGGCTTGGGCAGAAAAGTTGGTAGGGTGGTCCTACATTCCCGCGGGTGAGCCCGGTAAGATATATCTATCCGCAGTGTTCCAAAGAAAATTGGATAAAATTGGAGTAGGCTGAATGGATGCGGATTGATGAGGTCTGTGGAACGGCGGATCGGGTTGTGAACCTACATTGCCCTCGCAAAAGAATAGGATCGTATTAGCAAAAAAGAGATCCGTAAAAATCCTGACAATAAAGTTCCTTGTGTGTCAGGCTGGAACACGAAATTCGCGTCTGATTAGCAAGGTTGAAAATACCTCAGATGAAAACAGTGCCCTGTAGAATTCTGTCAGAAACCTGAAGAGCTGAGAAAGTGGAACAAGATCCCCTTTGGATTTGCGGCACTAGTGAATTTAGGTTTAAAGGGTTTGGTTGGACGGGATGGAATATTTATGTCGGAATATTGCCCACGATGAAGTGCATGGCGCATCTTTCAGTGGTGGACACATTCTTAGATTGAACTCCTTGTTGTACAACCGAACACTCATTTTCTAATTACCTTGTTGCGGATTCGCCGACACCAGCCTACACATGCAATGGTTTTGAAACAATGGTTGTCGACGACGTCACAGTTCTGCTGTTCGAAGGGAACCCGTCTCGCAGCCATAGCAGAAATCATCCCGTGCTATAACCCGATGCACACATCCCTTGAGATTCTGAGATGAGCCGCTTTGCCGTCCTAGGTGTCTCAAATTAGCATGCGTGGGCCGGGAGTGAAGAATGATACGGTGGTTCGCACAATGACTGTTTGGGTCAGCTCCAAGCGGGTCCAGTGTGAGAGCAGAAGCAGCTTGTCATCCCATTTTCTTCGGAGTGCGAACCTCAAAAATGGCTAGATGGACCGGGCACCGAGGCTTATATACTGATTTCCAGATGCTTGGGGCTATCAATGCCGGCTAACTCGGTGTTGCGGCGAAGACCGATGCAAGACGAGCGTGGTTGTCAGTCTATCGGATCGACCTACCATGAGAGTTTTATTGATGGGATGTGGGGTGGGGGTAGAGAAAGTTTGTGAAAAAGAAAGAAGTGAGGCGTTCGCAGCAGCCTGTTTTCGCTCACCCGCCCTGCTGTATGCCGAAAGTAAGACGAGCCGATAGGGCATGGCAGTGTTTTTACTCTTAGCAACTATGGTTGTTCAGGCTGGGGTACTAACGGGGCGCTTAAACCTGGAGTGGAGGACGACAGGCGCTGCTTCGAACAAAACCTTTGGCTCAGAAGTCTGACCGCAGGGCAGGCTTGGTGTTTGGTGCAAAATGTCAGTGCATTGCATTTTTTAAAGAACACACGTTCGGACTCTCAATCTGGAGGACCAGGAGACTGTGTTGGTCAGACCTCTAACCATTGACCAGCCTGGTCTGAAAGATTATGCGTGTGTCGTACGGACATCCCTCGCTGAGTCATGGTGGCGCACATGGCGCCGCGCCACGGTAAGGTCCAGTCTTTTCGTGGAGTTATGTACGGGAGTGAAGCACTAATTATCTTCTGGTGTCGCTCTCAGTGATAATGATGATACTGATCATAAAATGGAAATCAGGCGTAATTACACGGACATCATATGCTTCTTCGTTCGTTTTCAGTTCAGTTTTTTCGTAATGCAGTGGTTCCAGCCGCTACAACTTCGTTCACCGAGGATGAAGGAGGTTAAGGGAATGAGAGCCACGCTTTTGGAGGCGATGGCCCAATCAGTTCGTTGAAATCGAATGGTTCTGCTTCCACGGTCTGGCAAGGATTGAAAGCTACGCAGTAAAGACGATAACTTTTGTGTAATACTGCCAGTGGCTGCGTGATACAGTCATGTCTGTCAAGATCATTGATTAATCTCGTCCCTCGGTCCCCATACCGGAAAGGGACATTCAGCAACGCGGCTAAGTTGACTGGCAAAGGCTTTCATGTTTCTCCGCCAGTTCATGGACAGACCGTCCCTAGGTCGTCTCCATCCGACACAAGGCTTGGCGAACAGGGCACTACGAGGCAAACGGCCTTCTGACATACGAAGCGCATGACCTAACCAGCGTAACCTGTGGAGTGTGATTGGATGATCAATCCAGGGAAAATGAAATTTTCCCTTAAACCATCTGAGGAATTTCGCCATTACTGATCTGGTGTTCCCACCGGGCTCGTACAATGCTTCGGAGGCACCTATGGTCAGACACAGAGACCCTTCGAAGGTGTTCTGCATGCAACGGCCATGTCTCTGATCCGTAAAATAGGACAGGTCGATTCGCGGCATTGTATATGCCACCCTTGACAGTCAAGCTGATGTCGCGTTGGCGCCAAAAATTTCGGAGCTTAGCAAACGATGCCCTGATCTTTTCACTATGGGAATCGATTTTGTCTTTCTCTAGACAGGCGGGACTTATGCGGCTACCCAGGTAGACGAAATTGCATTTTCGAGCTACAGAGACACTTTTTAGGTAATGAACTGAATGCCTTTGCATCAACCAGCGTATTCCCGAGGAAAAGCAATCCTTTGTCGAAAGTCTCTACCGGTAACTGATTGCTGTATTTTCTGCGTCCAGAGCTGGTTTGCATTGGGTAGCCTCTAAGTCACACGTGTGCACCTGAGCTGAAAGTTTGTGCTTGCTAGAAGCAGATTATGTCCAGCACGTAATTGAATAAGTCGTCACCTATTATCTGTGCGGCTGGTGTCAACCCCAGTCATCAAGACTCATTCGACCGACCTGAGCATTCATATCACGTGTCGGAATCACGATATCTGTACTTCTGGCTGACCGAAGTGAGCATAACAAAACTCGGTGGAAGCTGCTTTCTCAGTCTCAGAGCTGCCGTCTCTCGGAGCATATGCCAAAACAACAAACAAACAACGTTTACCACGTCGAGATGCATTGTTCTCAGTTGGACCAGTCAACCTAACAGCGCATGGATGACTGTTTACTGGGATTATATCCAGTAAGGAGTATTCAACCCTGGGACTAAGTATATCCCCCACGCCCTAGATACCATGAGCCGTTGCGTCAGGATCACCGACCAGCCGAATAATAAAGTGCAGAAGTCCTGGTTCGTACCGAGCGGTTTGAGCGTGTTTCGGGGACCCTTCCCCTAGCCTCGGACTCAAAGGTCTGAACCACGAGGAAGATGTTAGGGTTTTCTTGGGGGACTCTACCCGGAGCTAATGATCCACTTGGCTGTTGGAGGGCCGGCCTATCCTGAGGACGCAGGGAGTAACACATTACTGTCTCACTCCTAATGCGGCTGCGCACAGCAGGCACCTTTTGAGCAGCACCGGACTCTGATTTTAAGAGTACATCGACAGTACTGAGTAATGTGCAGACGGTCACGGTCAGTTGTTTGGAGATCGGATTTTGCGGTCGAACTTTTCCAACCCGTCCTTCCTCAGGGGAAGGCAGCACGGCTACTTACATAAGTATGGACATGCTTGTCACCTGGGACAAACGCCTTACTGACTCCGCACTCATTTGGTATAGGACTGTAGACTTTACTTCCAGACCAATTCGTAATACGGCTTCTCGTAGTACGGGGACTCGCTGTTCTTCATCAGGTTGCTCCCCGTTGGCCTTTTTGGCATGGTTGAACCTTTAGGAACTGAGTTCCAGCTGGTACAACCCGCGAGATCATTGCAACACAGAAGCCCTTCCACCACAATGTGACAGCTTTAGGTCGGAACACCATGTGTATCGTCTCAAACCACTGGCATAGACATTTCACAAACCTTCGCCCTAATTTCTGTTATCGTCATAGATGGCTCAAGTGGTTAGAACGCGAATTTACCGACCGGAAGTTCCGTGGTTCGAACCCTCTGCCTTTCGACTTCCCCCTGCCTAGGCTTGGGTGACCTGGCAGTATCCCAGCCCTCGTGCTTCCCTCGGGTGGCATGGCAGCTAGGCACCGAAAGGGTGTTACGGCTGAATGATTTGATTTTTTTTATCGTCATAGACTAAGCCTTCCGCCAGGTTTACATGGCTTTTACTGTTCATTTCCACTCGCTGCTTTTTATTAGCGCACCAGCTAAACCATTTGGTGGGTATCTTTGTGTCAGTTTTCTGCTTGTGAATTAAATGTGGAGTAACATGTGAATTATCCTGAGGGCTCATACATCTGATATGATGTATTCTTAAGGATGAGAACAGTATCAGTACCAGTACCACCCCATTATACACAAAACCCTTGTCTTCGTCAGGCAATCCAGCCTTATCGTTTATTCCTGAAAACGAGACAAAGCAAGATCTAAGCTTTTAGTTTCAAAACTACTCCAACTAGCATCGGAATATAATGGGTTTCCGTGCATCGCTTCGTGGGCTTACTCCTGATACAGTCCGGACTTTGTTCATTTCCCACATACCTTCCCTATTTCAGTATGAGCAATCTGCCATTGTCATTTTCGCAAAATGAGGTATACTTCAAAAGCAAGTTAATTGTGACGAATCGATCTATGGTGTTTTATAGATCAGAAACGTAATATGTACGCGCGGGATGGGGCGAGATGGTCCAATGGTTAGAGCGCGAATTTACTGACCGAAAGGTCCGTGGTTCGAACCGACCTCTGCATCTTGACCTTTCCTGTCTTTGCCTGGGCAACCTGCCAGTATCCCAGCCGTCGTGCTTTCTTCGGGTGGCGTGGCAGCTAAGCACTGGAAGGGTGTTACAGCTGAACGATTGGCTTATCTTTATCATCTGGATTGACAACACCGAAATACTCCGGATGGTTTTAGATAAGACTGTCCTGCGATCGATGGACTACTCAGGCTTCACAGGTTATTTTGGTTTGGACAGACGCTTCATATGTCAGATGACAGTCTACTTCCCACAGCTTATTTTGCCTAGCCCTGTGTTGAGTAGAAATGACCAGAATGTTGACAGTGTTATTTGGCAACGAATTGTGAAAGTACTGACCAGTAAACAGCTGGCAGCCGCCGCCCCCTGGATGAGAAACGGAACTCGGCTCATCACCGATTAGTGATTCTGGGAAATATGGCCCAACCAGGCAGCTAGTGGCATTTTTGCGTCAAATCTATCGCCCTCAATGCTCAATTTCCCGTTTATTAAGATAACTAAATAAATTAAACATAATCCAACTGGTTATGCCATCGCCTTCAATACCTGGCTATTTCTTCCCTGCTCTACGATTTTTCGGCAATCGAAACTGTAGCAGCTGAAACTAGCGTACCGTTGGTACATGGTCTGTAACTGATAGCCTGACTGACTTCCTTATGTGTCCGGACGGAAGAAGTGCATCCCACTAATGTATCAGAATACAACGCCATGCTGATCTACGAATGGGCCATGCTAAATGTTCTGTCTTGCTCGGTGTTACAAGATTTCACAGGAAGCATATAAATCCGGGTCATCCCCACTCAGAAGACAGCCGAAGTAATGTAAAAAAGGCAAGTAATTTGTAATAACCAACAGAATGACACGGGGATACTCCTCGAGCCTTGGCCCTTCGAACGCAAGAATCAGTTTACAGTGACCACACGAACAGGCCAGTTTGTAACAGCTACATCTTAGCAGGTGGTATATTTTTCAAAAGTCGTGAAGGTGAAGAGTATGCTCAACTTGTTCTGATTGGTTAGCGGGACTATCCACTGTCTGGCAATTTTGTTCGCTCTGTCGTCAAAATAGCAATGTCCAAATATTTGTGCTGGCTTTGCTATCAACCGTAGAATTTGACCAGCACTTTGATCTTTAATATCTTTTCCCCGTTTCAGGACGCTATATCTGCATCGGGACGTTGAAGTGCTTCATCAAGTTCATTGTTTCTCCCGCTGGTCCATCATGTCGTACGGAACTCCACTCCTAGACTCCAAGGAGGAGCATGTTGTTACGTTTGCTGGCTTGGGACTAAAACTTGATACGGTGGAAGATGTCGGCTTCATCGTATCGGAGCTAAAGGGCAATACGGAAGTTACGTGCCTTAATCTCACTGGAAATACCCTTGGAATAGTAGCAGCTGAGCCATTAGGTGCCGCATTGGAAAACAATAAGAAGCTTAGGCGATGTATTTTCAGTGACTTGTTTACTGGTGAGTCGATTTTTGCCTTGGTTTTTGTGAAATTGATCGTTCTTACTGAAACTACCCTGACGGGTTTGGTAGCAATTAAGATGCCCAACCTTCACATGTGGGTTGTTTGCGAAGAAGGTATTATTCGTTTGTTGACTGAGGAAACACAGCAGCTAAGTTCAGGCATTCACTGAAAGTGGTTAGTTGTAGTCTTACATCTGACTTTTCAGTCGTTCCCATTCACACCTGGGCATCGTGACAACTATTGTTTTTAGTACTTACATTGCAGCCAGGCTTCGAAAGAGTGCTGCAGCTGAAGATTGACTTCTTTGACTAGGTCGTTATCAATACGATTGTCGGACTTAGTCGTCTTGCCTGCTGGCCTTAATTCGGATGCGTCACAACAAAATGTGCTAACGTTGAAGCAGCGGTAACAAAAATTGTCAGTAAGGTTTTGTATAGAGTAGTCTGTCGTTCGGTTTACAAACTATGAGTCAGAGCTCCGTTTCTCTCGCTGTCAGCCTGATATATTTTATTTTCAACCTTCTGGTAAGGTACAACAGAGTGTTCTGTTTCCCAGCGACATATTTAACATTGTATGTTACTTTTAATGGAGCAAGCGTCAAATACCCAACCTATAGGTAGATTCTGTAACTGGAGATGTTCACATTAGTGCGTTTTGATGAAACTTCATTGTCTAAATCAAGAGATCCAGCGAACCAATAGCAGTGAGGTTGTTAATTGGATGACTTTCACCGAACTGAGGTACGTAGGTCTTGGTTACGGTAAAAGAATAGTGTTGCACTAGCCATGCATGAAACTTCAAATGTTTTGGGACCATCAGGATAGTTTCCGCATTTCGGGCTTCTCCCTGTAAACTCTTTAGAGGATGTTTTGGATAAGTGTAATTAATCACATTATCTGAACCGAGGTACGAAAACTTTAGCATATGAACATTCGTGAGGTCTTGAAATCCAGAACCGACACCTATTTTTCCCATGGATGGATTGACCGTCACATCATTCCGGGGAGCTGATCGCCAGTGACAGATGCGTGAATGAAAGACGTTGGATTTTCTAGATAACATGTACATTATAGATGCATAGATATTATGGATATGGCATATTGTATGTATGCACAACATACATAGTGGAAGGATAATTTCTTCTCAGCATCATAATCCCATTTCTCCACCTCAGCACCTTATGAATGCCACCTTTGAGTTGAAAGTTGTAGTGCTCCCACCTAATCAAATCCCTAACCCACCCGTTTTTCCATTTTAACCGTGTGTAGGTCCTAAGGCAATAGTAATAATCTTGTTAGAGGGCTTCATTGTCCGGTATAGTGCATGTCTTGTTTGCTGTGCGTATTTCAGGCCGCCTGAAAACGGAGATCGCTCCGGCTCTTAGACACCTGTGCTCTGGGATAATCTCATCGGGTGCTCAACTGGTCGAGCTGGATTTGAGCGATAACGCCTTTGGTCCGAATGGTGTTGTTGGAGTTGTTGAACTACTTTCCAGTCCTGCATGTTTCACGCTAGAGGTAATTCTACTTTGACTGTCCACCAAAGCTCGTCTAGGTTCTCCGAATGAACAATCAGGGCCTGGGACATGAAGGTTGTCGATATCTAACACAAGCCTTGGAGAAAGGACGAGAGGCCTGCAACAGACATGGGTTAGCTTTGAAAGTTTTTTCTGCAAGTAGAAATCGTTTGGAAAATGTTGGCGCTCAAATGTTGGCGAAAGTACTGGCAGATATGGGATCTCTAGAAGAGGTGAGTGTGTCCTCAATCTCCATTACCCATTCTGCTTGAAGCTTTCTCTTTGTCAGAATGGGATTGGTATTCATGGGAAGGACGGAATGCAGTCCTTGTCGAAAATTCTCATGGCCAATACCAAACTGAGGCTGCTCAATTTGTCAGATAACACACTAACTGCAGAAGGCGGAAAAATAATCGCCAAGGCTCTTAGGTCGCTGGACAAACTAGAGGTATGTTTTGTTGATGGAGTTTTTCCTGTTTGTTTCAAAGAATTCGTTTATTGTGTCATCTTTTTCTTTCAGTGATGAGGTCATTTTGGAATTGAGCGCGACAAGCTACGAATTTCTACACGCTGGAAAACGGTATTGTATGACCTGGGGAAGACTGGGCGTTTTGTGGAAGTCAGTTTTTTAATCATGATGAACTAATAGGGGGTTAATATACTGAGGTTTATCGCCTGCTATCCTACTATACGCAGTTCATATTCAGTAAGCAGTAGGATCAGACGGATGAGGGCAGTAGATGCTGTATCGAGGACTGGTTCTGTGAACAAATGGGTTATCTATAGAGGAAAATGTTGGTAGCTCAGGTAACGTAGATGGCAGCTACGCACCACTACGCTCTTCAATAACGCACTAATGATGTCACCTCGACTGGTGATGAAACGTTTGTAATCAAATTGCCAGCTCAGCGAACAAGCCAACGACCACAAATGGGTTAATAAACATCAAGCAGAGCGTACAGTCAACAACAGCGCAATCGGAATGCGAGCCTAGCTCCGCTTGAAACAAAATCTCAACAAACACTATCAGATAAAATGCAGTACGAACGTAATGAAAAAAATAAAGCCACCTGGCAAGTTGAAGTGGCGTAGCGGATAGCACACTCGTCTCCCGTCCTGGGGTTTCAGGGTCCGACTCCAGGGTGCCTGCTTTTCCATCAGACCAACCACTCGAAAATAGGTAGAGTTGACACGAAATTGCAACCGAAGTCGTACAGGTTACAGAATCTCGACATTAATAGCTAGAGGCGGAGGCAAAAGCTCGGGAAACGAGCAACAGGGATGCAAAACGGCGCTATAATAAGGAGGCTTAATCAGACTATTCATAAGTAGTCAGCACAAACAAGAAATAACCGGTGGTTGCCGTTGATTCACCGGAGGAATCAGCAGGTGGCGCGATTAGGCTGCGTTACTAACTCTCGACATTTTTGTACGTATCCTAGTGAATCACTGTTGATTAGCAGCTAGATTTGTTATATCTCTGGCGGTTTTTTGGATCGATTGTTGAAGAACTGCTTGTGGTCCAGTGATAGTGTGATAATTTCTGGTGCCGAAGTTTAAGGATTGGGAAGACGATGTCTGAACGTCCCTCAACTACATGGGTCTTCATGCGTCAGAAGCGTCTTTCTGATTCGTGACGCATACGTCCCACTATTTTGGTGATATGATGTGATGTGATGGACAGACAAACTGATTTGATTAGGATATCAGAAGAAGTAAGTCGCGAGGTTCAAAGTTCTGTTTGCTTCCATCATCCGTACAAACAGTGAAAAAAGTTACGTCGTTTTACAAGTGTGAGCGTGAGGTTAATTCCTTGGCATACACGAGTTTCTCTCCGTTTGTTGCCATACGCTTTTCAGTGCATGTTTTGTTTAATGAAAATGAGTGAACCTCTGACATCTCGCGACTTGTGTCTTATTGCTGTATTAGGGAATGGATAAAGGGAATTCAGTGTTTCAAAATCTGATTTAGACCGAACAGTATATGTAATGCTAGTAAAGCTCTCACCTCTCTACTTAATGAGCTAAACTACTGAAGCCCTTAGCAGTGCTTATGGTGTCGTCCTACTGTACTGATGGAACTGATGGGACCTCCTGAAACAATCTGGACTAATCCATGCATTGGTTGAGCCGTTCTATCGGTATCATCTTTGTTTGCAGTCGGCACACGTAACGAACGGTGTGCCGGCTGTACTGCACCTTACTGGATCTTCCGCCAATGGTTTGTTCTTCTGCTTCGTTCCCGTCGTATAGCTGATGTGTGCAAACTAAGTCGTAGTGCTGTCGCTGGCTTGCGTCCGTGTCAACAAACTGGGCAGTTTTATGGAACCGGTGACTATTATATTACCAGAGTGACTCCATTTCCCCCGCTACCTTGAATACCAAAAATCTAGGGTTGATGTGCACAATTCCCTGCTGAGCCTCCTTGTGTCATGTCATCTGGCCAAATCTTCCAGTATTTTAACGGACAATCTGTGCTACTCATGAGTAGGTTGCGGGAAATTGCTTTCAGCCATAGAGACGCCTTTCCGGTGAGCCTATCGATGGTTCTGTTTCAACCATGCCATTTAGGCAATAAGGACTATGTCATCTCATTTTTTATAGCTTTACGGTGCACCACGATACCAATCTACTCTTGTTCTGCCAATGTTTAAAATAGGAACTGCATCTGGGTGACTGTATTTTACGGTCCTCAGGAGCGCAAGCTTTGGCCGCTGTTTTGGATGACCCAAAGGTTGCACCCGATTTACGTGTTTTAAATCTTTCTGGCAATGAAATCACACGTCAAGCGGGGGTCAGTCTGGTTCTCTCACTGGGGTCAAAGTCGCACTTGGAATCATTGGACCTGAATGCAAACGAATTCGGCAAGTCAGGTATTCAGGCCATCATTCGATCTTTGGAGTCCATCGATCTTTTGCACACTCTTTCTAAGGCGCAGGGTGTTGCGAGTGGTACTCCAGAGAAGGAGCGTGTTGGTGACGAGGCGTATGTGGCTGCTTTTGATGAAGACCAGGGTTCTGCGAGTGAGTCAGAAGAGGAAGCCGGGGAGGAGCAAGAAGAGGAAGGAGAAGCGGATGAATTGGAAGATTCGAATGAAGCGTTCCTTGGAAGCGAGGAAGAGGGTTATGATTATGAGAATGGAGAGAGCGATGGGGAAGATGAGGCACACTCCTCTTTCAATACCGTCAAAGAACAACCCCTGTCAAAAACGGGTAAGTAGCTCCTGCCGTATAGTATGTACTGTTGGACCGCAGGGTCTTGGCTTTCGCACTCACACTTGTTTGCTGAATTTTCGCTTCCTATGCAGATCACGAATATGTAAACTCCCCCAATTAAGTCATCTATGTTGTAAGGGACGCATGACCTCTTCTTCAATAAGAGCCTTCTTATGGGGACACACTGTCTCAGTTGACTGTCGACGCTTTTGTGGACTGTTTTTGGATTCGACTTATCTTTGAAGAGGCGTCTTGAAGTTATCAATCTATGCAGTAAAACCTTACACCCTTTACACTGTCAGAACCGACGGCGGTTGATAGATGGAGCTGGAATCTGTTGGGTATTCATACTCGAGATTGGTGCATTTACGTTTATACTTTCATACCCGTAGGAGGCCTAGTGTCAATGGTCACCGTAAAAGTGATTTTGTACCAATTTTGTATGAAATCTCTACCACAGAAACGAGTGCTTGTAACATAAAAGACGCAGTATAGCATGGAAGTAATGTGTATTTTTTAACTCTGGAGTTAAAAGTCCAGTCGGGTAAACAATAATCTACTGTATTTACTTAGTGTGAGCTTGATATCCGTTCTTAAAATGTGCGCCCCTATTTTCTTCAGCCACCGGTTTCAGTTTCCGGGATTTACATAACTCGTTGAATGAGAGCAACGTATGTTCAGCGAACAAAGAAAAATCCTCTCCCCAGTCAAAGACTGGCCCTTTTGGTGGAGGCTTGTTTTCCTCACTACCTCCAGCGGATTCCACGGACGCCAGCGTCGTGCGTTCCAAAGCGTGGCCTTCAACGGGACTTTTTGCTTCGGCTGTTAGTCACAATGGTCTGTTCAAACCCAGCCATCTTTTCTCGCCCCCATCGTTTCAGCCACCTGCAAATGTGGACAACCAGTCGCAAACTAAGTTGATGGAATTTGAAACCCAACTCCAAAAGTGTTTGACAGGGAAGCATGATGAAGCCGCGATACGTCGCCTAGCAGGTGAGATTGTATTACCGTGCTCACTGTACCTAACGGTCTTTGGTGACTTCCTTTCCAGTAAGTTTGCAGGACGATGCAATCTCGTCACATGTATTAGGCTATTTAACCGGGAAGTACAACCGACTCAATTATGCTAGTAATTGAGGAGAAAAATATTTCCATCAAATTAACACTTCTTTGTTTTGGACGATCAGTGCACGTCCTTATGTGGAAACTGGAGCAATAGTCCTAGCCATAAAGAGCTGATCGTTGAAAGTGAACGTAACGTACCCGAAGAAACGACTGTGCCACTTTACGTGAACTTCCCATTGAAACTTGTGAGTTTCGGAACATCTCTCAGGCCTGAAAATTAGACAATTTCCTTAGCGGCGCCGAGTTGATTTATTTTTTAGTAGGTGGTACTCTGTCATTGAATGCAGATAGTCATGCGCTTATCATCTCGAATGGTTCGTATGAACTCACGGAAGGGATCGGGGGCGGAAGTGGCCATGGGCGACCGAGAGCTTTTTTATATATAATTACACGGTATCTATGTCATAAAACATTGCTGAACAATGACATTCCATCCAAAATCTTTTCAAAGTTGACCTTATCCCGGTTACCGCTTTGGCCCCATAATCGCTGACGTTACACACAAAGACTTGAACTCACTGAACCCATATAGTTTACTTACAGGAATGGAATTCAGTCGGGACTTCTTGCGCCTGAACCGTGCGGATCTACTGTCTATGGCTGCTAACGAATCTTACGTGTATTTTGCTATAGGCTAATACATGTCTTCAATACGCACTTGTGTCCTTATGATTCACCTTGCGTCGATTTTATGACTGAGGTCACGGATCAGCCCATGCTCACTGCTTAGTGGTTCTATAGAAACCTAACTGCTCGCAGAATACAGGAATGTGCACTTAAAAAGCTTAGAGTGATAAGATTTCCTACATAGGTCCAGATTCCGCCTTTTTGCCAACAGCAACAAATCAAAACCTCATGAAGTTTTGGCATAGTAGTACGGGCGTGGGCTACTTACAAGAGAAAATGCACAGAGATTGGTTGAGTTTGTTGTATCGTGAAAGTGCCAAACTCCTCTATCGAATAATGTGACTTCTGTACGCTATTTTCAGCTGATTGCTAAACGGTCTGACCTTCAGATTTAAGGTGCTCAGTCTTGTGTCAGTAAAGTTGGCCACCATAGTAGTGTTAATGTTCTTCAGTGTGCTGAGGGTTTGATTCAGCACTGCATTACATGGCTAAATTCCCACAGTATTGATTTAGCGTGGTTCTTCTGAGTTTTACCTGTGTGGTAGTTTAGAAGTTGGACGGTTAGCCTTTTACAGTACAACAGCCTCTCTAGACAGTGAGCCCTTTCGTGGTCGGATGAAGTGAGTCTCTGTCTCTCTCCCTGAATGGATGTTCTTGCGGTTCTTTTCAAGGTGAACCGAACTGCCGCTGGCACAAATGTACTATTGTATGTTGAAGCTTTTTCTCAATTGTGTAAAAGATAATTACAGACCCTTTGCTATCCTCGCAGGACCAATTGCTTTGGGTAAAGATGTTGCTTGACATGATAAAAGAACCAAACTTTGGATAGACGTGTAACAACGAAACGGTTTGCTAAATCTCTAGGTTTTATAAACGAACTAGACAACACTCCCACGAGATCATTTTTGTAACCTCCGATAGGATGTCAAAGTGGAAGTCGTCGAAGATGTTCAACATGTTTTATGAATTAGCTTAGAGTAACTAGTGGCTTCTTTTATGTCTAAGTAGTGTTGGGCTTTGAGGCGATAGTTCTTCATTGTGGTAGCTCAGGGTGATCACACTGCTGGGGGACGTTCGTTGTGAGGATCACGGCTCCTGAGCAAGCAAACTGTTGTCTGAATCGACAGCTACTGTCTGGTTGTCATCGAGCTCCAGGTGGGATAAAAATTAACTTAGGCGCAGAAGTTCGCGTTGGATCACTTTTATGTACCGACGACTGTGAAGGTTCGTCGGAGCCAATATACGGACAATAGTTAGACGGTTGATGATTTCAGTCGCTTGAGTCTCCATTCTTCGATAACTTTGTTCATAACAGCTTCTAATGGAAATTAGCTGTTTTCGAGCCATTACTTTAAGTTCCGGTTGAACAGCCTTTCTACTTTTGTAAATCACCACATTTTAGTACTCCGACTTTTGTGAAGCACGAAAAACCTAGATTAAGTTCTGAGGTTTGGTTTTTCGAAGCGCTCACTTTTCAGCCGTCTACACTTCGAATGCACTACTTTACCGCCATATAGATAAGGAACATCTCATGGTATTGCTCAGTTACTCTGAGGACGTGTCGGCACATCAGCTGGATGTGGTGTTTCTTATCATTCACCTATATTGTTCAGTTCATGAAATGCATTTTGGCTGTCCCTCTTCTTACAGAGATAATCAAATCGGACAATGTAAGCAATGCGTCTGTGTACAGTTTGAAAATTCCAACGCACGTGAAGTCAGTGTTGCCCGAAAGAGTGATCCGACTTGGTCTTCAGTTAAGCCTTCATCTGCCAAATCCGCTTCCCGAACAGCCGGACTTATTGACTTACGTCGCCTCTAATTTACTTGCATCTATGCTGAGCCCCGCGGACTCCGCTGGTCGAGGTGACGACGCTACGGTATTACGAGCTGTCAATTGTCTGCTTGTCTATCTGGGTGCAATCAAAGCTGAGCGGGATAGCGAGGAACATACTGTGCTCAACAGTGGGGATATAGACGACGAGCGTCGCCGTATGTGTTATTTCTACGTCACGCGGCACATGTTTACCATTAAGGCACCACTTTCCGTCCATGTACGCAACTGCTTGAGTTGCTTGTTGTCAGAACAAAAGAGCAGGCAACACCAACAACCAGCGCCCAAAGAATCCACCGGAAAGTACGAATCAACGGTAGCGACACGTGAATCTGATCGATTACGTGATGAGCTTATCGGTTTGTTGGAACTACAGCTGGCAGACTTACGTCTGTGATCTCTCAGACTACCACAAGAATTTTATAATGTTCAAATTCACCATATCCCTGCTGTACAACTATTTGCCTATGTGACACGACGCTATATCTCGGTTATCACAGAAATCATCATCTCCCTGTATGTGTCTGTTCGACGCCGCACTTTGGATTGAAGTGCAAGTACCTCAGATGGTTTCGTGTACATAGGCCTTTATGTCCATTGTCTCCCCCGATGCAGATTGTCCATTGCAGATGTTTGCGGAGCTTTGTGTTTTCTGACTATCCAAATTATTTGGGCGGCTTTTACTGGATCTACCATTGTAGTACTATGCTTGCTTATTCTACTCGCTGTCACAAGAATGTAAACACTGTATGCTGATCAATAATTTAGGCTCGATATAGGGCATGCATTTTCTGCTTTTCCAACGTGAGCGCCTCAGAAAATGCAGACAGAAGTCCTTCGAGAATATGATCCATCTTTCGACCTAGGCCTTGCGGCTTTATTCGCGTTTAGATGGGATATTCCTTATGCTCCATTATTTGCCGTCGATTTTATCGGTCAGCTTAAAGCAATATAAGCGTGGAGCACCAGTGCTTTATTGCTGTACGACCACACCGGGTTACTATGACGCAAATTCACTGTGTGAGAACCAAAATGATTGAGGGAAGGAGCTTGGTGCTAGTCCAGGACGAAGACAGATGCCTATACCTCTAACTCTTGGTCAGATGAACAATGGCAGGTTTTCCTCCATGTCTGTCTCTAGCTAGATATAATGAGAATCATGTGGACTCTATCCTGGATGATGTGCTGCATTTGCAGTACTCAGACCCTTCGTAATCTCCCAAGTTCTCTTTTCCGCACGCTTCTTACTCCCTGACTCACCACTGGGAACTCGACAAAAGGGGTGAGTCACCAGTTTGTGGTGCCGTATGCAATCCGTAGGTGAATTATCTGCGGAATCATCGAACGCCCATTCGACAGGCATATTTTACCCCAGTCGGTGGTTCTGGGACATCGTTGGTAAAAGACCGGGAGACTCCTCAAATCCCTTGGTCTCAGAGATTAACTCGCACAATTAAGTGGAGTTATTGCTCCCTCTGAAAGGTGTCCACTACAAAACAAGAATCACAATATTCGTGGCCCAGGATTCCGACCAAAACTAAACGGCTTATTCGGATGGTGGCTTCTCATAGTGCAAAAGTGACATTCGTATGACAGCCAAAAGACACAGAAGGTCGAACACTGCGCTTTCGCCTTTCTATCTGTTCACTTCAGACCCAATTTTTATTTCAAATGTCAGGTTCCGTTAATCTGCAGATAATCAAATACTGACCACCTAGTATTCCTTTCTGAAAATGGTCCTAGAACATCTAAATGCCGAAAGAGGAGCAAGCGTAGTAAGCGTTCCATCTCTAATGCCTATCGTTGGTAGTGTCGTTTCTTTCTGATCATTGTTATCTTCCTTCAGGATTGTGAGATTTTAACGAAGGAGAGGGACTTGTAAACTAGGGTGATTGGGTTGCGCAAAAACTACATGAAAAATCGGTGTATCTAAAGATTTGGGTGCTTTCGGATGTCATGTCAGAACACTCATGCTTATGTGTTTCACCTATCCTTGCATATCGGCTGCTAAGGCTATAAATTGGACGTGAGATCCCCGAGCCTACGGGCTCGGCTGTTGAATGTGTCTGTAGGGTGAAATCAGTCGATCCTTTGAGATAGAGTGAGCTCATTTTCGGTAAGTCTAGCTTGTTACCATAAATTAAAACGGAACAGCTTCAACTATATTTCCTCTCAATTCGATGAGTTCCTCCGGGCTGGGGGCAGCCTTATAATGATGGATGAATTAATGGTACTGCTCATTTTGGGACAGCGTGCTGATATCGTAAACGAGTCGTTTCATTCAACGGTTAGAGCCAGTTAGTGCAGTATAAACCATTAAGTAATTTGATGACGAATTTAATGTTCTCATCACTGCGGTGGCCATCCAAGAGGGACCCGGCATTCTCATGAGAATGGACAACCAGTTTTCTCCGCCAGATTTCTGTAGGATTGCCCCTTTCTAACATCGTTACTTTATGCTCATGTGGAGCACAAGTTATTGAGGGCGGTACATAACTGGATAACCGGTACGCAATAAATCAAAAGGTTCCTCATTTTGTGCTTGGGAAAACTTCCAGCAAGTGTTCAGGTAATGTCCGGATCTTGTACTTTTGGACGCGAAAGGTTAAATGGATGATTAGGTTGCGAAGAATTCACTAATTCAGGTGAAAAGAAAATCGTAAATTAGCGGAACAACGAAAGTTAAATATAATTTCGTGCGTTCTTTTTTTCCTTGTGAGCATTTTAGATCGTATTCTTGTTCCGTGGAGTTCTATGGAACGAAATACGAAGCGAAGTAAGCCTGACGAACTGTTATAATCCCTTGAATTACTAACAAGTCCATGTTGTTTTTTCGGAGATGGTTTCATCCGGTGTCCTCCAATGCAATACAAACAGATTTATATGTGGGCGCTTCAAAAATCGATACAAAGTAAACCAGAAACGGTAACGTTAGAAGACGCTCTTCACACAACCGCATAATCCAGGTCCATTACCACTGAACATTTTGCTTAAGAAATGATTTACTTGAAATTTTTTATGATTCTGTTACAGTGTTGAAGTCTCCTAGATAGTAACTCAGAGCGCCTTCACGCCCAGGCGAATCTGATGACCCGTTTCCCTTGATAGCCTCTGTTCGATGGGGTTTTTGGATGGCTTTCGAACTCCGCCTACTTCCAACTTTAAAGTAGTGAGTCCGATAAACAAAATAGCCTCGGCACTGCGACTGGACAGGCGTGGGCAGTCAATTTGGAGGCCGTGAATGGTCTGTTGGGCGGTTTGTTTAACGAATGCTTATTCCAGTCAGTCTCAAAACTAGTTATTTTTCTTTTCATTCAATCAGAGAGTTTGGGGGTAGAAACCGTCATGAATCTGTCAGTACGTCTACTCATGCCTGTGTGCAACCTTTAGGCCGGCGTTACCCAATTCATTTATTTTCTCGGGATAACTACAGGGACAAGAGTAGGCTTTTAGTATCAGTATCTAATGTGCGTGGGATCATGGTCTTGTCCTAGGAGCTTTACGCTGGCGTCGACGGTTAGTACGCGTGGTAGTTATCAGTTTCGTGTCACCTAATTCCTTGGTGGAGAGTTCCTTGTGAAGAGGTGTAGCAGATGAGAGCGTTATCGTGGGTTATCATCGATGTCCTACTGTTCTACTGGGACATTTATTATGATAGTACTCCGCCGTATTCGGCTGCGAGATCATGGAAATAGTAAAAAGGAAGGCAGTTTAGAAAATCACGATCAGCTAAGTATCAAACCGTTTCCCGTGTGGTACCTATCGATTGTTCCGAATGCACCTCCTTCTGTTAGACGAAGTCTGTAAAGTGTGCATTCTTCTACATTGAGAATAGCTTCTACAAATGGGGTCACCTTAACTGTATCGGCTGCTCTGATTGTAATGCATTCAAAAATGGATGGGTTGAGTTTATCTTCTCCTGACGTTTACAGCTTGGTGCAGCATCACTGCGGAAACTGTCAGAAACTTTTCGGTAGCCGTTCAGAATGTTTGTGACTTTGAGCTACTGTTCATTTGAAAGTTCAGTCCAGAGCAAAGACAGGACCAAACAGTGCAACTAACTTCCTTATCAAAGATCCATTAGATGAACTGTAGGCAACCATAGTCGTTCGGTGGACGTTTTGTAGATTATCTGCGAAAAATCTGGGTTGTGCAGGACTGCTTGTGTTGCTCTCCAAAAGAAGTGACTTCAACAACTGTTGTTTTGCTTGATGGGTTAGACAGTTTGGTTTCAAACCTTTCGTAAACAATCGAGATAATGACACCTCGATTAATGACGAAACACATGAAGTCATTCACTCTCGTTGTCTGTTGATTCTTTGGTTAGTTGCGCAACAGGCATAATGAACAGCTTGTATCTGTAGTCATTTGGCTGCGGTGTCCTCGAGCGCTAGGATATTTTGATGTATCTTGGTGTTTTCAATGTACTCTCAACCATATAAAGTGAGTCGCAGCATCCTCCTGATGGCACCATGGGCTACAAATCCATTACAGGTACAGTTTATATTTTACTGTGAAAATAGGTGTCGATAGCGCGCGCTGTCTAGTCGACAGGTGGACCATTTCCTCGTTGAAGTTATTTGCAGTTGCGTTGCAATAAAATAGGTGCGCTCAGTGAACGGTTCAGCCAGACCGTCTGCTTTATATGACAATAACCGATAACTTTCGCACTAAACTAGCCTGCCGAAAATTTACTCATTCAAACTGAAAAAATCATGCACACTAAAATCGGGCGTTCACAAACTCTCAAGTGATACACAACCGCAAACAAAGGATTCTTATGATGGCGCTTTTTAAACTGGCCTTCCAGGCAAAGGTAGAGTTTAATTAGGGTTATACAGTATTCACCATTTAATTCTAAAATGTCTTAGAAGGCAGCAGGATAATACAGGTTCCGTTTCCGAAATTTTACCCCTTGAGATTGTTTCAGCATTTCTAACACATTTGAAGATTTTCGGTTTTTTTGCTGTTCATTAGAATCTGACGTTTCTAGCAATGTTAGGGAACGTTTCCACTTCCATTCCAACAGAAATTGGAAGCAATGCGGTTTTTCATGATTACGTACCAGGTATCTTGAAAATCGAGGCGTCATTTGGCGGTATGTGTGTCGATAATTCCCGAGAAGTATAAATCAGTCGTACACAGTAAAATCTCGATTTGAAATTCGATGATCTTCTCCCTGCTTGCAAGAGCACAAAAGACGAATTGTCTGCATGCCAAGCAATTCATGAGGTCTCTTTACTCATGAGTGGTGTTTATCACGAAGGGAATCTAGGGTGCTGAAAGTTACCAGCTTCCTGGAATCGGTGGGATAGGAAATTGTAAACCAAAAGAAATTCACCATGTCCTACTTGTTGCTGTATTGTTAGTGAATTTCGGGCTACCTTATAAACGTTTCGACCGTTTCGGATGTTTTTGGTCCATATCCCTTCTTCAGATCAAAAACAGTAGACACTTTTTAAGGAGCATTTAGCGAATCTCAGCCATTTGTCACCAAAATGCACTGCACCAACTGTGAACAATGACACTTGTTAGAGGACCTTTTTAATGGTGTTCAACTTTACTGCCGATGAAGCAGCCCTTGTCTGCCAGTCTGGGATAAGTTGGTACTGTTCTCATTAGGAGAAAGCATAAGGAAAAATAGATGTAACTTTTAGACTCACTGTAAAGGGTGATAATAGTATCTTCTGATATCTCTTCATAAACACATGTGGCCGCGTTCCGGGGTACGTAATCTTTGTGTCTTGTATAAGTCTTGAAGTTCTCGGGGGATTTCAGACGAGGGAGGTTGCATCAGCGACAGCTTTGCATTCCATTGTATGTTAGACCAACCATTTCCGTACAGGTAACCCATAGTCTTACAGTTTGCAGTCAATCGGTCCACCGCTTAAAGTCACCCCAAGTAATCTTGCTAATGCAACACATGTTTACTGTTTTCTGATTTTAGGAGTGAGAAAGTCCACGGAAAAAGTTTGTATTCCTCCGACCCATTTTTAGGTTGCCGAATTAAGGTAACCGGTAATTCTTAAAATTCAATTAATTGTTGGGGAAAACTATATCAAACAGACTATACAGATAACGTTGACTAATTTTTGAAAAGTGGAACCGAAACTTAAGTGTTTTCACAAGAACTCCCAGATATTATAAATCATTGGGGACCCCTCAGTCCAGTTGCATAGCGATGTAACAAGATATAAACTGCCGAATGTTGTCGTCTTCCAGAAGCTACAGGCACTTTATTTCAGGATGTGGCTGTAGATTTTTCAGGAAACATTTTATGCTCGTCTTCAGAAATTTGGTCACCCAACTGTGGATAATGTGGACTTGTGTCCGAAAATTCCAAAGGCGCTCAACAAGTACTTCGCGGAAGTACTGCATTTAGCTACTTGAGACAAAGAATTATCACGTGTCGGAAAGTTAGTTGGATACAGAAACTTCGTAAACTGCCTGCGACAGTATTTTCTTCTATCAGTCTCGTGAAATTCGAGCCAAAATATGTTGATAGGGTTGATCTAGTCAGTTTTTATCTGATTTAGATAACTGATAGTCGGAAATATGGGCATATCGATGTGTTTTCAGATACATCCCACTCGGCCTCATTTTCCCACATCGATCCTTGTTCCACAGTAGAATTTGTTGATACACGGTTTGCTAAATAACTAGGTGGTGACCCAATGTAGTAGACCTGCTGCTGCTGTTGCTGATGCTAATACTGATTTGATGGAACTCGTAGTTTGCATTCTACCATTGCATTGCAACGAAAAATTACATCAACCAAACCATTGATGCACACGTATTGTCTGCAAATTCAAAGTGTCTTTGATGTGAACAAGTACTATAGAAAGCAAGAGTCAACGTCACAATTTGCCCCAGGTTCGTGGACAATGTGTTAGCGAACTGACAGGAATTACTTAAGAAATGGAGATATCTAGTTAACCATTCAAAGTAATACAGTGCGATGGTTAGACCTGACTGTTGACCGAAAGACTGACCGAGTAATTGTATAAAAAGATTGTATGTATATATATATACATTTCCTTCGAGTTTTTGCCTATAGAAGGCTTGCAACATTCGCTCGTGTATCTTCTCCCTTCGGTTTCTCCCGGTTATCACCAATGGTTTGCACGCAGCATCACATTGGGTTACGGAAAAAACAGGGGTACATGCATGTCGAGGGGAAGTAGACCGTGTATCAATGTTGAATGAGAGTTTAAGACCGCATCCTATCTTTCCACTTTTCATTTGCTAAATGGCACATCAGCCACGGGCAGGCGTTCAAAGATATGCCCGGTTGACTGGCTAATCCGATTCGGGTGCCGAATAAGTGGAACGTCTCTGACTTGTATTATTCACAGTTATCGTTACTGCAATTCTTTCCACGGATAATCTTTTTGTCTAGAGCTAATTCATAATACAATTGCGATCTTCCAAGTTGCATGGCTGTCAACTTGAGTAATTCCCATTACAGACAAAGCACGTGACGTTATGTGGTCTTCCTCCTTTCACTTGTACACTCCATAATAGAAGTGGGAACTTATAGCTGTGCAGTACTGGAGTATCACAGCAAATGCTGGTGCTGCTGTCAAGAGTGATAGGAGGTATGACAACAGGAATGCTCATGCTAACCACAAAACAAAGGTTCACTTATCAATGATGACCTTCAACAGTTTTCAGCACATATTCACAAGAGAATGGAAAACCCAATCTGTTGGACAACGCCCAGTAACCCCACGTGCTGCATTCTAATTTTAATAACTTGTTACTTAGCAACATGTACAAACAAGCACCAAGTTGAATTCCAAGGTTAAGTTTGATTTTTGAATAAAAAAACGAATGATATATCAAGTAAAACTTATTGAATTATTCAAAACCGCTCAAAACAGTTTCAAAGGTGTGGGTCTTTGAACTACTTGTCGATAAGTTAAACACTCCAGTTTTCCAGTGATCAAAGCGGCAGCAGCTGGAACCAACGTATCTATGGTACACGGTTTATATCTGATAAGCGATTGCTTGAATACTGACGTTATCCTTGCTGCCCACCAACAATAAGGAAGTACTATAAGAATAGGATGCTGGCTTAACAAACCTATCGCTATTTGGATGAGAGGACCATCACAAATATTGAGCCAGTTGAGCCGCAGCCCAAAGGTTAATTTACTTGTACTTTGGTCACCTGTTTAAGCTGTCTGGGATAATAGAGAGTTTGGATTCTTTCGTTATACCGGGAAATCCGCGGCTGGCTTTTTTGCGGTCACCGTCAAGCAAATAACTTTTAGAATCACAACCGCGTCAAGCCAGTTCACAGTTTACTGCATTTCAGCGTATGCTTCGTTTGTATGGCTTCTTAAGCTTTGTTTAGATCTTCTACTCCTATCTACCTCCAATCTGATAGGGGCTACACCTCGTCAGCTGAAGCATTATGGGAGGCGATGACGAAACTACGTCGACCTCTATGCAATGAGTGTTATGAGGATGAATGTGAACTCGCTTATCGTATTCTTCAACTGGATGTGCTACACAAATGCCTCCAGGTTTTCAGTCGGCGCGATATCGGGGACATCGAGATATTTTTGGTCTGGTGTAACATTACGCATAAGGTCACTGAAAATTCCTAGACAGCCCAATAGAAGTCTTACCCTTTGGATATAATCAGTTGGGATTCAGCTGAGTCCCTCTTTAACACTAACTTAGTATGTAAATGGATGTAGTTCAGTAATTGTGTACAATTCCAGTTGAAAATAAGGCTTACAAATACTCTGGTATTACGCCTGTTTTATGAGGTCGAAGAAAGACAAAACTGTTAGCAGGCTGTCGAAGAGTGCTTAAAATCCTTATAGCTTGTCATGCAAAGCTTTGGTTTGTATTCACCACCTTTGAAGAAATCGCAGAAGTTTATCTATAAAATGAACCAAAAAGTGTATATCTGTACCAGAAGCACACGAGGCATGGACCAAGCTACACACATAGGGGTGGATTAAATATTCGTAGAGGATATGAGACTCCATCTAAGTGTGTATTTTATGTGGCCACGCCACGGAATGCCAGCCGGCATTAAGGTGATAAGTGAGTTTAAAATAGATAGCGTATGCCAAGGCAGGTCCAATCGGTACTTCAATGGATCGGCTCTAAAGAGACTACTTAGTACGTCGTCGTAGTAATAAGAGATAAATAGTAAAATTGAGATTTCAGCATCACTAATTTTGACATCTGTATTTCTTGTAACTCGGAGAAACGATACAAAATAACCTAGGATGTATGGCATTCTAGGCTGTTTTGAGTACCATCTACCCGATATTTCCTTCATTTCGAATATTCATTTTTAAGTCTGCCTCTCGGCGCTTGTCTCCAGTCAGCAGTTGTTTGCTGAAGGTGCTCTTGCCTCCAAGTACCATCCGTGCAAAAGGTGTCGTATATATCGAACGTCCAGCTGATTTCAGCGTGCTTACAATTTATGATGCCAGTTTTCCTTTTTCGTATTTTTCACGCTAATTAGTGCTACAAAATAACTGTTACTTTATTATTCAGTACATATGGAAGTCCATTACAGAGGGAATGGTGATACAGAATGGAAGATTTCCTTTACATAACCCGGTACTACATTCTCTAGGTAGCGCACGCCACCCGGATCACCGAAAAATGCGTTCCTCCCATATTTGCCCTCTCTCAGGAAATGGGGCAGTGACCGTAACATTTGTGTGTAAAGCTAAGTTTAATACCAAGCATTATGAAGGAAAATACATCCGGGGGTTGTGCTGATGCTCCATGGGAACAAGATGGACAAGACAATCACGCAGATTCGCATAAGATTACTCCGTTCGAAGAGTTTGACGATACACATGTTAGATCTCGAAAAATAATACAAATCGTACGGTGAACGAATAGATGAAGAAGGAAAAAAACGCTTCCAGCGTCTGCTTCCACCTGCTTGATTGTGATCTCTGAAGAGCCATTTGAATTCTTCTTCCAAAAGTCTATCAGCAACTCAGGCAAACAGGTGAAATCTCCATCTGGGAATTCGTCATTGAAGGAGCCAATCAATACGTCACCATCTGATGTGGTTTCTGTGATTGAAGCGTAAGCGGCGCTTTATCTTGTCTATGTGAGGAACAATCACACTACTGAGCATCCACCTCTGGCCGAAAGGTTAAGTGTTGAAACCATTAGCAGAGGGCTCGTTGGTCCGAAACTCTCTGGGGTTTCGTGAGATGCATGCTGCTGATAATTCCTGATAAGGATGAAACAGCTGTACAATGCGTCTAGGCTTTTAGCACGGATTAGCTTCACTTGCAGGACGGAATTCCTCCTTCGAAAAAATTCCGTAGTCACCTCACGCCATCAAGTCTCCCAGAATTGTCCAGTTTCTCGCAACTTGTTTCATCTTTGACAAGTTATACAGCAGTATGAAGAAAACCAAAGTCCTACCAACACCTGATGTGTCATAGAACTGAATATAAGCTTCTCAGGGCAAAGAAGCCCCATTTACTACCGATTGCCACGGTCAGGATCATTGAACTTGAGGATAAGGCGCGCTTTTTCACCACACCAAACTACGCAGCAATATATTCTCGCAGTCTATTCTTATAGAACATAATCAGGCCATAAACCTCGGGATTTAAACGTTTCGTTTAACCCTGTTAGTCAAAAACGCAAAACTGAAGCAATAGGTAACAAGCCGCATATGACCTGCGCGTCAATCCTGGGATGGAGTGGGGTGTTTTAGCTCCAGTTGGTAGATCCGGAATACCATCTGCCCACAAACTGAGTACATCTGATAGTATCAGCGGTATACTATAGGAAGCGGGCAGACGAAGGCTGGGCAACCTTAGTGTAAATGTGAACAATCTTGTAGGATCAGTTATATGACCTCTGCACCAGAGAACTTTCGCAACGGATTATGTCAACTTTGGAGTCTGTCTGTCTGCTGTGGTGTAACCTCCTGCCGTCCGGCGTAGTAGGTACCTAGAGATGTGGTCCGTCGCCCATTCCAATTGGACCATATAGGCTTAGACCACACTAGGTTTAAGCGAACAGATAAACAGAACGAGAGATAGAGTGATCAAGTCAACTTTGAAAACGGTTTGGGGAGTGAATATATCTAGTTGTATGCTCTGAACGTGTTTGTGCTGCCTGGTAAATATGATTAAAATTTGCCCCCAGCTTTGGACCAAGGTCATTAATAATGTTGTATCTCTTGATTTGAATAATCAGAGTTCAAGCGATAACATGTTTTGGATGTTCAGTTTCACAGATGAGCAAAATAAGGCTTATGTACAGTCTATGGGTGATGGTTCCAGCTAAAACGTTGCTAACGTACTTCTCCAGGGAAAATGTAAGCAAGCATTGATTCAAAGGAGCTCTCCACAGCACTACAGCATTCTTCTACAGCATTCTACTACTACATACTACAGCATTCTTCTGTAAGCAACATTCCGATGTAAGACTGATATAGAAAGTGGGGTCTGGAAGATGATCAGTTGTGATGAGGGAGGTGGACTTTCGTGTAATGGGACATTTCTCAACAGTGCAACAACAGTAAAAAGAAGGTATTTTAGGAACTGGCAACAATGTGTCCCAGTTGCTAAATGAAGAAATCTGTCAGATGAAGTGGCTTTCCTCTGTGTCCACTTGGATACAAAATATCCATGGATCACCATGCAGCCTCGCTGCTCGGAGAATTTCCCACCCGATTGTCAAAGTTGCACGCATCACCAAGTTGCTGCCACCAGCAGATGATAGTTTCTTTCGAATAGCAGGTTCAAAATGCAACATAAATTGTATGGCATTCGATAGAAAGCAGCGCTATTGGTTTTTAGAGTGCAGTATGTTTCTGCCCATATTTTTTGAATGTATTTATTTGAGGAATAAATAGACGCCATCCAAAATTGACACTGTAGAGAAATTTGCGATCTGAGCAGCAAACGAAGTGCACAGATATATTTCCATGAACAGAACAGAAATTCGAATCCTATGGGGGTCGGAATTTGTAAAGTGCACGAGACTAACGAATGAGATTGTTGGGTCGGACAAGGGTCGACGGGTAGCACGTGAGTGGAGGCGAACGGGTGAATGGCAGGAGACATACAAGAGTTGATAACCCCGGATCATAGTACCACGGTCGGCATTCGGTGTGCTGATCGTTTGCAAATGGCCATCAGTAAATTGAAAAGAGGTGAATCTCTGATGCGGAAGGGAGCGAATTAATGAAGTTGACCAGAAACGAAGGAGAGTAGGTCACTGATCATGAGTGGAGAAAGGAGGTAGAATGGGAACTTGCTGGAGTTTCGCTTTAGAGCTGTGGACCTGAGGAGGCCGCCAAGGTAAAACCACAGCAGGGATTTAGGTGTTTCATGGCTCAGCGACCCAAACCTATAATAAATATGTGTTTGATCAGTTGATGCTTTCCAACCCATCCACCGTACTTCCGGTCTAAAAAGTAGGACAGTTATTGCTAACGTCAGATATATATATATATATTCACTAGAAAGTGTGTATACAGTACAGGCCGTTTCTTAGCAGCTACAGGCTTAACAACGCTGAACCGTGTGGGGCAACTTGAATACCGCGTCAACTCCAAGAGCTGTTAATATTCAGTAGGCCTCAAGACGGGATGTTCATAGTGCCTGTGTAGGTAAGTTGTCCGTTGACAGTTCACTTTTTGGTAGACTAAACAAACGCCCTCACTGGTTTGTTTACACGGAACTCAATCATCAGCAGACGTAAACTTGCCATGTCTAGGGTGCCACGTTATTTTTTCGGTTGATGGTATGGCATCTTTTGTTGGGAACCGAATTTCTCTCTAGTATGTTGTTGAATAAAACTAAGCTCAACAAGACAACATCATGCTTCAAACCAAAGTTTGCTGACCGAAAAGACGTAAAAAGAAGTTGCCGGGGACATCCAAAATCACTTTAAGCCTTATGTGACAGGAAAAGCGAAGGCGCACTAATCTCTGTGATGGCGTGATATTCCAAACCATTTCCGGTGGCCTACTTATTTGGTTGGCTTGGAAATCTCTCCCTAAACATGCATGTAGCTTATGTAGTTGATAGAGCGAAGCAGAAAATGACGTTTGTCAGACATGTTTCACAGAAACGTTTTTGACCATGAATAAATGAAATTTGTTCCAAAATTGGGATTACCCGACTGGGTGAACCGAGCTGCTTGCGTTTCTTTACGAGAAGCAGCTAGCTTGTGCAGTTTACAGGAATGTCCCTTGTCTCGGAAGTTTAATTCACTTTGATTTGTCATGGGGAATAAACATCATCCTAGATGCTCGAGGAGGGTTTCCATAGTTGTACTTATGTTAGATCAGTGCACCAAATTGTTATTTCTAATCAAGACGATTTCAGTTGAAGTACAGTTACGACCTGAAGTGGTGTGAAGCATGGGTTAAGAAGTGTCTGGTAAACAATCGGTGCTTTTTATGGCATGGCACAGTTTCGCATTTGATATTAAAACTTCGTCAGGCCAAATGATTAAGTTGCCAAGTTGACGAGGTTTTAGGGTAGACGGAGAACCTGTCAGCTGGACCTTTTCTGATTAGCATATAAGATCAGTGTTGAATGTCAATCAGAAGTTATTGTCGGTTGTTGTGGTTGCCCAAAACTTACGGTTGATGAGATTGGGAATTTCCAGTCATTTTAAATCGATTTTGGGTCCTTGATCTCTCAGTTCAAGGCACTTCAATTGATGTATCATCCTGGGTGCTGCTGGCAAATTGTGTTTCGCTGTGTAAGTTTTTAATCTCTACGACGAGCTAGTTGAGTGGAACTGAGACTGCCTTTGTTGTTTCGGCTTGTGCATTTCAGATAAATTACCTCTGTTGATAACTTCTTTTTGTCGCTGACCGCACACCACCACGTGTCAGCTCGACTGACCCAAACTCGTTCTTCAGACGCTTGTCAGGTCTACGCTTTCTATTCATACTGGGACGCTTGGCAATTTCCACCGTCTCGGCTATCATACCGTGGCGTGATCTGTAGTCCTCGTCTCAAAATGTCAACATTTTCTAACTATATATACTGTGTCCCATGTCTAGTGTGTGTCCCAACACTCCTGAGTCTCTCAGTAAAGCTTGATAACTACCTGCGTTTCTCGGCTTCCTGTGCATATTTCTCTTATGCTCACCGGTTCTGGTGTGAGGTTCTCTGGCCATATCTGGACCATGGTGCAGTCATTGCATCCGATTATGTAGACACGTTCTTCTGTTCTATTCTGTCCTTCGATTGCACCGGTGTAGAGCGCAGAGTGTCTCCTTTCTGAAAAGCGACACTCATTTTGGCCATGTCTGGTGTCCTTTGAATGTTTTCAGATGTCCCTGGTTTGTATGAGATAACTTCAGTCCCAATCCATTTACCACAGGTGTGAACACCCTTCTAAACTAAAGCTCAACCAAACCAGCTGTATATTCACTACTCCGCAGTTTGTACTTCACTTCAATTTGGGCAGCTGTCCGATTGGTTTCTTCTGTGCACAGAGCCCTTACTCGGCTAAACACTGATGCGGTACTACTGGCGAATACAAACTTAGGATGGATAGAGAATGGTTCAAAATCGCCTACATGTCAGTTGGCTTCTGACACATTACAGCTGTTAGTTTCCCTCCGACCTTATGTGTCATTCAGTTTGAGAAGGCTAGGGTGCCCGAAGATAATTCTGTTTCCATACCAGATTTGATGTGGAAATTCAGGTCATTCAGATAAGTGTAAAACTCACCAACCTCGTTTCGCATCATCAAGAGGAAAGCGCCATTTGCATAACACCAAAACGTCTCCGGTTGGTTCGGAAATAGGGCTAAAGCCTTCTTTTCGAAATATTCCATAAAAAATATTCACTGAAACCGGGAATATTGGAGATCCCATTAGCAAATCTTCTTCTTGAGCGTAAACCACACAGTCAAAATCAGAGTGAGTGAGATTCAGGCGTGCTTATATGCCCTCTGTTATTTCATCCAAAGCGAGCTGTGTCTGTTCTGAAAGGATGCTTTCCACTAGTAGCAGTAGTAGTGGCCACTTCTAAAGAGTCCCTTTTGGAACATTTGTATACAGTGAACTGACGTCGAAACTTACAATAATGTCATCTCGTTCCACTAGTAAACCCATTAATTCGCTGGCAACGTAATATGACTATATGATATAAGCACTAGATTTTCCGGCGAGAATATAATACTAATACAATACTAATATAGTAAAATAATACTCCTCTAGAATCCGGCTATCAATGGGACGAGGAATCTTCCACTCACTATTGGTCTCACGGGGACATCTGCTCTAGGGAGTTTTGATGGGCCGTAAAGCCGTGGTTTATTACGAACCGCAATTACCTGCTCATTTCAACTTCACTCCTATTCATTATAGATGTAAGGTTCCCACTATGCATTTGCTGGTAAGGATTCCCAGCTAGGTTTTGTTTGGCCTTCTGTGGGTAATCACTCTTGCTCATGACAGCAGTGGCCTTACGCTTATCCGCCTTTGTAAGCACAATCTTGTCCGCCTGTTTCAGGATGTTTAACGCTCTTCTCCTGTGCTGGTGTAATTTTTGGAGCTTCTGGCTTCTGGAACTTAAGGACTGTTGACAACTGTAAGCGTAGCTCCTCCACCTTTATTGAGAGAAGGTCCTGAAACATAGGTTCAGACATAGGAATTATCTCTACTGCCCTTATAACCCTTTTACATTCTGCATGATTCAAACCCTCATTTACCAGACGACGCTCTTCCTCACCTGGTGGTTGAGTTGATAAACTCTTCACCCTAATTGATGATATCGAAAACGCGTCTCACCTGCCGCATGCCAAATAGGCGCATTATGACAGGTATAAGGCTTACGCTTCTTGGTTGTGACAGTCGACTCTTTTATCATTTTCAATGGAGGTATACGAATTGGCAAGTTCCAGTTGTGTGAAACGAGTCCTTATCCCGGGAAAATTTTTATACAATCCATCTCGAACAGAACACAAAGAGAAACGCTGTCTTTGAGTAACGCTGGTAAAGGGCATATGAGCACTACATGAAGAGAGAAAAGGGTCTCAACTGAAATCCTGACGTGGTTGTACAAATCGATGGGCAAAAAAATTGCTGCTGAAGATACTGTGCTCATAGTTGTTGACATAAAGTTTCCATAGTGACCAGAGAGTGAGGGTGCGGTGAGCTCAATTATCATACTTGGATGTTGTAATCGAGTTTCAGAGATGCAGTAAACGCCTACCTATGGAGTACCAAGAGTGCGTACAAACCAACCTACCAGAGAAACTAGTGGATGATATTAAGTTCCTGAGCGCGGAGTGGCAGATATGGGCGGCAGTGTGTGGTCGCTCAGCAACCTGCGTGCCTAAATGACGTGTTTACTGCGGAAGAGTAACCATCAAATAAGGCAGAAACGGTGCTAAAAGGTAAGAGGCGTACAGGCATCATGTATTCGTCCTGTGCTGTATGCAAGGAATCAACTGACCATGTAGTGTTGTCATGTAGTGGTTATGACATAAAGGCCCTCTTCACAGTCGTCAAACTTTGCCGCACTTTACAAACCAAAAACTTTGAGAGTCAGGAGGCTTTTTTATGGAAACTACATCCACAAGTCAAAATGGATAACACAGAAACTGTGGATGCCACACAAGCATTTTTTACTAGACATGTGAAGCTAGGACGCCCTCGCACCATGATAAGTTTTATTCGCCAGCGATTTTGTATCCCTCGCCGTGTGCAGCCAGACTCTTTGATGGAAACGTAATCCGGAGGTGACGCAAAGGCACAAATATCAGTGCATGGTAAAATTTAAAATAATCACAAAGCAAAGCATTCATTAAGAAACGATGTTGGGGACCCTCTAGAAATATCCAATCGTTCTTAGGCTTGTTGCTACGGTTGACGAGCTATCTAGCGTTGACGACCATAGTATTCTTTTGATGCATTATTTGCCGTCTAGTAGTGAATGTAGAGAGAAAACAAATGGCAAAGCATATCTTGGACCTGTCTTCGTATTCACTAATTTAAATGCACACAAAGTCTGGCTCTCGGGATTACTTTCTTTTTTCCTTGCAAAAGTGGATTACAACATGCTTTTAGTAAGTAGTATGGTGAAGAATTTTATAGTGTACACGAATAGGTATGTGAGAAGAACAATAAGAAAACAGAGCTGAGCATTCCGCAAGGACACAAATGCAACGGTTTAAATGGGAAATCACTATTGTGTTGAGAGAATCAGTACATATGCTGCTATACACGCATACGTATGTACAAATATATATGTATATATTGATATTTGTATAGCCGTGTATGCGCATATCACCCGGGTAATATACAGAAGAATGTACTAATAAGTGTTCAAAAAAACGAGGCTTGCAGGAATAAATTATGCAGCCATTTTCAACCAAAGTCAAGTCATATAAAAAACGGAGGGAACACAGCATATCTCGGTAAGTTGCTATGGCCACCAGTTCAACGAACGGAGCCTCGTGGATTAAACCTATATTGCTTTGCGAAAGGGCCTGGGAACGTCAAAATGTTGCTTTTTGAGATTAAGCTTCGCCTAACCCTAGAAGATTCTGTCAGTGTATTCGCCCAGTAATCGTCCCAGTACATCGCACGGGATTTTGGCCGGTCAGAACCATTTGTATAGATTTATTTTGTGCCTGTGAAAGGAATATATCTCTCATATACTGATGTACTCGAGGGTCTGCTTGCCAAAAGTAATCTCACTTCGAATGAGTTAATTTAGTGAAGATAGCAAAGAAGTCTAGTAAATCTTGTTTCCTAATTTTCATGAAAGTCGCACCCGATCTGTTTGGGATTCGCTGGTCTAACAGTGACGCAGCTGTGCATGTTAATAAAAATTCACCTTTTACACCTTCGTATAATGAAGATATTTGCAGTTCGAAATTCTGATCCCTTCCTGAAATGTTTGTTTGTGGTGGTGGACCTGTATTTTAACGGAAAGCACTACACCGGGGCTGTATTACGTGAAAATGAGTCATATATGTATATACCCGTTTAGGGATAATTGCCAACAAAAGCCCATGGTTTTGTCTCAGCGAAAATCACAGCGAAAAGGTAATTTCAGAAACCCAATGAGTTTACTATGACAAACTTGGTACCCAGTAGAATTAATTCGGCTGTCAGTCGACAAAGAACACAAGCTGCTCAAGCCGCAGGAAGGGATCAGTAAATCATGAAATGCACACCGTTCCAGCCTCCCAGAAGGTGATTCGCATGCCTCATTGGGGGCTCCACAGTAATTATTCGAATGAGTAGAATATGAGGTTGCTTAAAATTGTTACCGAGAGGGTGATTCCAGCGAAGGAACCAATCTGATGCTCGGTGAGTTGGTCGTTTGAAGCTCGTAAAGAATCGACTTGATGAAACAATGAGGCGTGGATCTCTAAAGAAGTCTAGCATAAGAGCCAAGTACTGATTCTGAGGGGCTTTTTGATCACAGGGCAACTAAACCGGTTTTCTTGTATCAACGCCATTCTGTATCGCTTGCCGTTTTTTACCACACGTATGTGTGCTATTGGGTCAACACATTCGTATTTATATGGTTGCTAAAATCTGGCTTTTAGGCAGTCCGATCGCGCACGTACCCCATCGAAATCCTATACTGAATTGTAGGAAACATTAACCGCATAAGTGAGACATTCCTACCCATTTTTTTGCGCATAAGGCGTTTACCCGAAAAATGGAGCAGACTGAAGGGGATCCCTTGGATGCCCCATTGATAGTTATTCCACATAATGTGTCCTAGTTAACAAATCAGTTCAGCCTTTTAAACCAGTCAATCTGATTCGGCTGAAATAAGCGAGCACAAAGGTTATTGTCTGTAGTACACAACCTACTTGGCTTTTCTCTCCCTAAACCTAATGTATGCGAAATATGGCAAATTTGTTTTTTCTGCAAGAAGACAAAGGCATTATAATTTCACGTCATAAAGCGGTGAGCATATCGAAGAGATTTGGGTCGCCGTTGTTATGTGGATCGCGCTGGATGATCTGATTAAGTAGTGTATACCATTCTCCCTTTGTCTGTCAGTAACACAGTGTCTATAATAATGATGAAAGTAACCGAAAATAAAGTTACTGCAATACAAACTAAATTGCTTGACGGGTTTCGCAATGCGCCTGTCAGAATTCAGACGCGTAATTTCATTAAAACAAAGATGAAAGGTAATGCCGTCCGCTGAGTAACGATTCATCAAAACTTCGAGGTTGCTGCACCCTGATATGTAAGAAATTCAGCTTGAATAAGCAAACTGGTATAAAGTTGGTTACACATCATTCTTCACCAGGTCATACGAAAAACATTAAAGGAATTGTGGCAATTGCCACTAAAAAGCAAATCGAGCTTCGTCGCAGATTATTGTGAACATTAAGCAGAAATAACCTATTAAACACCGCCAAAAGTGTTTCATTTCGGGGAACCTATTTTGGTTAATGAGCTCCATCCTAATCGGATATTTTATCCAAAATGTTTGTCAACAAATGTGCACACCATCATTTACATATATATGCCACACTAAAATGTGGCACACCGTTTACCAGAAAAAAGCAACCAAACAAGGAGTCACCAGAACTAGAAGAAACTTTGATCGACTCTGACGGCCCAGAATTTGTCAGTCTCATTCTCCAACTATTCCATTAATTCAGAAACGGGCCGGTTCGTATGACATAACAACTTCAAGAAAACTTTGAAATCATTGCTTGTTTCACTTTAACGAATATTTGTGAGCGAACATGAAACCTAATCACATTTCATTACAAGGTAACACCATATTGCGGCTCTGACGGACTGTTGCTAGCCCTGAATACACTTCAATGAAAATCACCGGGTGTAACAAGTGCGGCTAATAGACAGACGAACGATTCACCATGTGCGCGGTCTCCCTTGATTGGCAAACCCACTGAAACAAGAGAAATGAAAAAAATGAAAATCATGGGACATCATGCAAGCTCCGCGTTTCTAAATGTAGAACTTTTACTGAAAAAGCGCTCTTTTGGAGAAAAACCTCCCTGTATAAGGAATGCCATAAGGCTCTCAATTTTAGGCTGGGAAGATAAGATACCGGTAAAGCAGTGAATGACGGGATAAGTTAGGTTACGCAAAACGGGTTCGCAAAAAGATTAGCAAATTGAGTTTTGTAGATTTTAGACGGTCTGGGAATATTTGAGCACGACGTAGTGGAAATAAACAACATGATGAGGAAAATACTACTCTATCTACTAGTCCCTGTGTATGGGTTCAACATCGATTTTTCAGTAATTTTTCAGTTGCATCCGGCAAAATCTCGAGTGAGTCAACTGATTCAGTCAACTGGGCAAGAATCACCTTTTAATACATGACGTCAGCCCAGCTGCTTGCAAAATAAAGTCGACAGGAATTCTGATCTAAACACTTCATCTTCATATTGGTTTTTGGCTTCCATTAGGACAATTTCCAATATAACCTACGTAATAACCTTCCATCTTTCTCGAACTTCATGGAAAGACCTCCGTCTGGGCATACTGACCATAAATGTCCCCATATAACAACTCATTATACTACCCGCCAGTTAATTTGCACAGTGACATTAAAATAACCATATACGTCAAATCATATCGTTGTGCATCACATCAGACCGAAAGCCATTTTAGTTGCTTTCAGAAATCGATGTTTTTCTTCAGGAGTGCAAAAGCTCTTTATTGACAGCGTTTACCGTCATCTGCTCTCAAAGGAGTTCACTTCTTCCATTATAACCAGACATTCATTTGAACCGGTGAACTCTTTATCCTTTAGAATTGTGCAATTCTGCACACCTAACAGTTACCCATCCGATGGAAACGGATCCAGCTTGTAATTGGCGCTGTGGAACGATTCAATGCAGTTCACGAACTTGCCCATAATAAAATGCGACATAATACTGCCATTTTGATACCAATGTCAGATTCACCATGGTTATTTTAGGAGGGTAGGATACTATGCTGCTAGGAAGATTTAGCATCTATCCATGTCACCTGAAATGTAAAAAGCCCAAGTCAGTAAGTGTGGCAGGTCGGTTGTTGTGATAGCTTTTCTGCATACCCGTGCTGATGGGGGACGTACAAGTTCCATCCTGTTCACATTAGTCCTAAAGATCACATGGATAAGTTGATCAAGAAACTCGAATACATTTTTCAGACGAAGATTACATTGATCTGGAGAATAGTCTTGTCTTGCGGGTTTCGGCAAAATGGAGGAAAAATCCTCAGTGACTGCAGACGAGTAGTAGGAAATTGAGGGATTTCCAGGATACAGGTATACACACCATTCGGTTTTGGACAGTGATTCCCCTGTCCTGGCACAATGCAGTTATTGCGAACACGGGACGAGACTTTCCCCCCTATTGGAATAAGTCTGTAACATACATCATTGACCGTTGAGGGATACGGACTCTAGATATTTAACATGCGAAGGTGCGCCACAAGTACTCCGCAGATGCGCGTTGAAGTCGCCTATATTATTTTGTCAAAACAGGCGAATTGAGTGATTTTTTCTGCCGCCCAGAACTTACTCTAGGGACTTGTGAAGAGTCCAAGTGTGGAGCTGTAGTTTCGCAGAGGTAAAAATAAAGGCTCACATAAACAAACAAAACCAAATTACATATCCATCTCAAAACACATTGAGGACATGTATCAAAGTGCAATGGGGATTGTTGGGGTTAACTGATGAGCACCGCTTTTTTGTTTGTTTGTTGCTTTTGGATCTTGACTTGTGTATCACAAGTCGTACTGATCCCGCTAAATGAATAAAAATCTAGTAATTCTATGGACTTTTCGCTCTGTGTAGGAAGCAGAAATGTTAAAACAGGCCAAAACTCAAACTGACGAAAGCTGTGTTAGTACTGTTGGGAAAAACCAGTTGTGTGCGGTCGTTCTCAACATCTATGCGTGTCAACCTATGCCAACACATTGAATTTGAACAATGGCTCCATGCTTCCATAAACTGGGTCACCGGAAGATAAGTACTTTTAGGTTCCAAGCCAGACTAAATTGACTGCATAAAACTGACAGCTGTGTGTATGGTAATACAACAAACAATACGATTAGGATTCCATGGAACGCGCGTCACAACTACTAGGCAAGTTTCATCAATTATGGGATATTCTGGCAGCAGACAAGGATGAGTAAGTGTAAAGATTTGTCTTTTCTTCCAGTTTCTTGAACAGGCTTATTCGCTGTGCTGGTCTGTTCTAGTAGTCGCGACAACCGACCACTATAAGAATGCTCTTAGTGTCCCCTGTAAATCAAATCACGTGCCACTGTCAGTGTTTTTTGTCCAAATTGAGAACAGAGAGATAACTTCCGTAGTATGAAAGTGCCTACTGTGTGCATCATGATAATCATCGACGGCATGACGTCAGTGTTGAACACCGACGCTTAGCTGCCGTAACTATGTGCATCAATGACCACTAATTCTCGAAGGGTTGCAGCGGACCGATTGTAATACATCATATGGGCATAGAATCATTTATACTATAGAGACACTGGATTTCTATGGATTTGGTGATTGGAGAACTAGATCGCCGACCATGTCAGCATTTCATAAGTCCTAGATACTGGTCTTAGCTAACTATAATCTTTGGGCATTGGTTATTTTGAAGTTGGCTCTTTGTTCGCTTTGTTGAAGCAATTTCAGTGGCTTTTCGGTGGACAGTGAATGCAGGTGATTTCGTGATTAACCTCTTTACACTTAACCTAGAAGCATCATCATGGGCCAATGGAATTCTACACATAAGTATTTTGGGACACAAAGTCTCTTTCCACGTCAAGGGATTGTTAACTATCAGGCCAATGACAGAGTACCCACTGGATCCTGACGTTCAGTGGCAATTCGGTGATACATCCACGCTACTGATGAGTAGACAATATTCACAAAATGGCTGGCATGAACTTGAACGTTTACACACCTGGATTGTGTGGTGTTCAACAATTGGCATCACAAGCTCACTCCTATTATGAAAAAGGTAAGACAATAATGCTTTTTGTCTGATGCAACGCTGGACTACTTATTTTGTAGATTTTGCTTATTGTTCATGTACGAGTGTGACATGCAACACTGAGTGAACAGTGGTGATCACGGTGATCCAACTAGCTTAAAACGTGAACAATTTCGTGATTTTAGTAAACTGTTATGGGGTGTTATCCGACTGAATCCATATTAGTGTGTATCTATCGCGTCCCCATCAAGTAACTCACTTCTGATTAAACGCAGAACAATCAAACGCTCACCTTTGATATTCCTTTTCTAATTACGTATAGTAAACAGAATGCTAGCAGAACTCACTTCTTGTCAGTGCTGACAGGTGTGGGTTTTTGGAAGGAAAAAATTAACTCACTGGGTTCACTGGCACATCATTGGAATTGGCAAAACATCTACACGCGAATGCACTTTGTCTAAATCTAGTCAGTCGTTGAAATCCCCACCAACCTTCCTATTGAGTAATAGATAGTAGCACACCTGTTTCGTGCCTGACAGTTTTGACAAGAGGAATGTTAGGATGGGATAATCGGATAGCGCTGAACTTTTACCAAGAACAAGCCATCTGGTAGGTGTGACAGAACGGTTAGCAATGGATCGCTTATCATCATTACCATCACTAATCCTGAAACGCAATCGGTGGCTCCTAATATCAGTTACGTGATTTTGTCTAGTTCAATGAAAGAATGTCCTTGTGTTCTGTTTCTCGTTAGACCAGTTCAGTGAAGGTTCAACTATCTTAAAACACCTTGTTGCATATTAAAACTGCATTGCCCCTCCATAGAAGAAGATGACTGTTCATTATGCCTTATTGAAAGATCTTTTATGTCAAATTTTGGTACAGTTCTTTGGTGCGCAGAGCTATTCTGTGCTGCACGTTGGACATGAAAATTGTTTCATAATGCTAATAAGTAATGACTTCACACAAAGAACTGTTTGATCACATTTTATTTCACGATATGAATACTTGTAATTCTGGGTCTTTCAGTATGGTCAAACCAATGTGTGAGCTCAAAACACAACCCTTAAAAAGGATGCGGCTTGTTGGTTGGAATCACATGCACACAGTTCCTACCACTTATTTTGACTGTATGCGGTAATTCTCGAGACGTTTTCATTTGGTACTCGTTGTGAAGGTAAATAGCAACCGGTAATATACAGCTGCGCCACAGCAGTAAGGACTTTGTATCGCGCAACATTAGTAAGACTCACACACGTAGTTTGTCCCGTGGTGTTTAGCTTACGTTTACATGAACGGCGATGGATGAGGCAGCCTGCTTTCAGCCAAACGAAGCTTCTGATGGGTTTAGCATTTTGACCAGAGATTTTATGTGATCCCTTGAATCATCAGCGAACAAAGTGCCAACCTAGCAACCGAGTATTTTATCCATGTTACCCGAACCTATATCGGCACTTCGTCTTGAAGCAACCAGAGCCCTTATAATGATGACCAGTATTGTGAGCGTCCTTTACGTGGCTTTTTGTTCATCTAGTCAATCGGTGTTATTATTGAGCATGTTTAGACCAAATCGGTTGTAACTGAAATCCATTTCCGAAAATCCTGATACTCAATTGTTCCTCGTATTTGTTTATGTAGTCCAGAGTGCTGACTCCTAGTGGGAATACCCAGTGGTGGCTAATTGAGGCTATTTTGAGTTGACACTTTGGTTGCTTACGCGTTCACCATCAAACAGTGTACAGAATCGGACATATGGACAGGTAAATATACTTGAAGCTTAGACGGTTATGTATTCTAGCTTGCTCAGCTGTTGGTTGTGACTATCCGTGAAACCTGGCATAAAACAACCACTCAAGCCATGGGGAAATTCATGACATGCCGTTCGTGAACGCTATTGTTACCTAGGTGTGAAACACAATCAAGTGGCTTGATTTTCCCCATAAGTTTCATTCTTAACTAGCTTTAATCGGAGCGTACATCCTGCATATTTTTGCACCTTTTAGTTTGATGCCATTGGAACCTCAACAACGGATATTTGACAAAATCGGCACCAGATACTCCACAAGTCTTAATTTTGCAGAGGAAATTTACGCCCTCCAGATAATTAAGAGAAACATGGCATCTCTGAGCTTCCTTGTCATTGAGAGATCCCCAAACGACCATAAGAATGCAGAGAATTATGCGTCGGGGTGTCTCTCAAGAAGCAAAATAATATGGGTTGATGACAAATATATGTTATCTCCAAAAAATATTTCCTCGTCTGACGAGACGGGTGTGATTGGCCGTCTTTACGCCAACAAATGTCTGACCAAAAGATGGTCCATTTCAAGAGATGGCATATCGACGTAAAATTTTTAATCTTGTGTCTGTTGATAGGACAATAAAAGACGATATAATTTCTTGGTCATCACTGCTAAGAAAATTTCAGACAAATCAATACATCGAAAAAATAAGCCGGGCAGTAGAGCAAATTGAAAGGTATTTAGGTGAACTGTCTATCCAAAAATCGAGTAGTACCGGGGCATCCGAAGTGCATGTAGATGTAAACACAGTTTTTGATTGTACATAGTGTACATAGTGAGAAAAACTGTTTTTGGTAGATTGCATCCACGGAAATATAGGAACGAAACGTAGAAAGAAAATGTGTTAGGCGAGGGTTCATCTGGGTGAATTTAAAGAGAAAAACCGCATCATCGCACGGCTAAACTCTACTGAAATATCGTTCTTAAATAAAGGTCAGTCCATCGTAAAACCACACAGTAAACAGTGTATTGCAAGGATGCATTTCCTTTTTGAGTAGTTTTCAAAGTTCTCATTGCTAGTCAGACACAATTAGTAACGATCAGTGGGTTTTATTCCAACGAAACTATTGGGCTGTATTTTTGTTCGTAGAAGAGTTGATTTATTTATGGGCTACTGCTGGAGCATTATCCGTATTCTAACCCATTTCACGACAGATTTTCTTTGGGTACCCATATAGATATTGAGAAGAGGGTAGCAGGCAGTTCGTTTGTGTGGTCAGTGTCCATCCTGGTAAATCATTACTTCATTACTTCAACCAACTCCGATTTCCTTGAAAATCGTGGTAACTGATCATACTTTGAATTGAAACTTACCTAAGATAAAACCACCGCCTCCTCCGTACCATCATTCCGGAATTGCGGATGTGCCCAACGTGAACAGTTTGTCCCAAAATTATTATCACAGCGTTCAACAATCTAGCACACCAGTTGCGCAGTTTTCTGGGAAGCCATTGCTTAATATCCGTGCACATCCCCACAACTGGGGATTAAGACTTGTTTTGGTTATCCAACCTTATATGACCTTAGATGACTCCCATCACTGCACTGTGGAAACTGCCTCAAGGCACTTTGACTGGATACGTTTGGAAAAATGATATCCCACTGTGATCGCGGGGTTGTTGTTATGAGTACTAACTGTGCAACAATTACTGAGGTGGCGTGTGCGGCTGCCTTGTGAGTTAATAACGGACGGAGCTTGTGTGCAGTCATGAAGATCACTTGGTATTTCAGCTACCTGTAATTCTTAGACCACTGAGAGCCTTCTAATTGAATTTTTTTGCAGTGAACACAACCGTGTAAGAAACCCTGTATATGAGAAGTCGTTCGACGCTTTTATAACCAATTTTTTTGAAAATTGCTTCATACGGCATCAATGAACAACTCTGATCCACCACTTTTAGCATGTTGGCTCTTTAGAAGTCACAGTCAACTCACTTGTACAATAGTGTGTACTCGACGTTGCTATCCAACACGACTAAGTTCAGGTAACTTTGAAAATTATTTCATTTAGTGCATAATCCTGTTGTAATGGAGGCGAGTTTCGGCGACTTTAGGTCTGTAGAACTCATGTAAGCTTCGGTATCTCAGTCGGCTGACCATTCTTGGTACCTGATTATGGAAGGAGATATAAAATAAACCATCTTGAAACTGTGCAGAACTGTTATTCAAGACGCTACGCCACTTAGCTAAGGTGACAAAGTAAGGCCAGTGTACTCACTTGGGTGACATAAACTTAAAGGAATTTGTTGTGTTCAGCAGACGCGTGGGTTGAGATCAGCATTCCACATTTGCCCTCATCGGATAGGACAGTAACTCAGAGCCAAGTCTTTCTGAAGATATGAATGCTCAGGTAATTCGAAGAAAACTGTTGGTAATGTGAGGAGATTTGGGAATTTCGATATGGACTTCGACAGGTAATTGCAGCCTCCCTGTACCGAAAAGCTGTGCTTACCTGAATAGCTGTTTCATTTCTATTATGAATAATCAACAGCGTGCACCTCACGAAACGATCCCCAAACCGAGGTGCCAGACAACACATGTGACCCCATGATGTGGAACCCGCGAGTGAATGGTGAGCAGTGCTATATCCTGTCGAAGTGTGAGAAAACTACCATGCTGGTCAGCCAGGAGCAGATTGATGGATGACCAACTATAGTGAAACATAATAGCATTACATATCATTAAGACATTTTACCTGTTTTCTTCATCGATATGCAATTTTAGAGATCAACCTCCCACAGTTTCTCCCCGGTGGAAACATTTTTTTGCTTATTTTAATTAGAACTCTTAGTTGCACAATTATTCCCGAAATATGCATGCTAATGAGCATAGTCTGAGCACTTTTTCATGCGGACCAGAAATCCGTAGCGCACACCCATTGTCGGGTTCCCAACAACAATAATCAACCAATGCATTGAAATCGGCCGGCAGATTTCTGCAGATAATATGGACGCGTTGATTGACGCGCGCTTGTTGAGAACGTGCAAAAAACACCTGTTGCAGTTGTTTGACTTAAAAGATTCTCCGCAAATGCAATACAGGCAGCGAAACACGACAAGTTCTGATACGCATCCCATTGTACTGTTGCGAATATTCTACCCTCACATACCGTTGCACTCCCTGGTCTGTCTCAAGCTGCCCGGTCCCGAAAGAGAACCGAAACGTCGAGCTTCAGCCTACTACCACTGCTCGCAACACAGCCACCATGAGTGATTGATTATCTGACGTTCATCGCGGTGTTTATGAGCCTTACCGGGATGGGAGAAATACGCGTAACTTGGTCTATCTTTACCGCCCACACAGACTTCGCGATTGGGTGAAATATGGATTGGATTTTGTCGCTTCCGAAGTGCAATAATGTCCACATTTGTCCCCTCAGTTTATCCAAACACACACGAACAAACGGCACGCGCAATCCGACGAGAATGAACGGAAAAGTCGAGTGTCTAAGTATAGATTGGGTTGCAATGCCAACTATTACTATTCGTTCATTCCCAGTAATGAGCACGTACAGCTGGAATTCGGCGATCTGGTTCCTATTCACTAGTATTGCAATACAGGCTGGTATTTTTGTGTCCGATCTCTTACCTTCTGCTTGTAGCTGAAATAAGTCTTTATGATGTTTACTGAAACGGAGATCAACAGGTATTTCGAAACTGTGGCCCAAACATTTGGTCTTATTTCAGGGACTGACAAAATGTCTACTGTAGCTAGATGATGGACAACACATCGGAAAAGTAGAAAACCGAACAGCCACCACTACATGACTCGGTGTATTGCTTACGCAGACTAATTGGAGATCACTTGATAAAATACAACTTATTTTCTCCTCTTGTTCCTTGTAGAATTTGACGTTATGGACGCAAATGAAGCCGTCAGGGGATGTTTTCCTTTTGAACACACTTCTCTCAGCCTAGATAATAAGTGGGTGAGTGACGGCATCGTAAGTGGAATAAGTCCACAGTTGTAAATGTTGTCAAACCGAGGGTTTCGACTTCCATGTGACAATCATCAACGTGAATACCTTTCCCAATGCTTTCGAGTGCATGTTAGGTCCCTGCATCCACAAACAACCTTCCAGAGAGCAACAGAGAAACAAACTACTATGCTGTTGGATATGTCCAATATAGCGGTTGAATCAAGTGGTGAGTCTAACGTGACACACTGTTGTGAGTGGAACTATTGCATCACATTGCTACTAAGACGAGTACATTCGGGATCCATTTCACCGTCGCTACATTACTAGGCTAGGTACATGAGCCATGTGTGAATTGTTTGTTGGTTGCTGGAACATCCCTCATCACGCTTCTATGGTCGGTAGATCATATTTCTCAGGCGTGCTAGCTCATTTGCTTCAGGTTCAGTAAACCGAAATCCTCATGTGCTAGCTGTAGCGCATGCGATCAAAACGAGTTTCAGCCTGCATACTATTGCTAGGCTATGTGCGTTGTATCAGCGTGATATCCTGTCTATAATTCAGTTGGCAATCGTTTACCCTCATGTATACTTGTAGTACATGTACTTGTGGTGCAAAAGTGTTCAGATATCAAAGTACAAGGTAGCTGGCTGCGTCAGAGTTGCAAGGTTTTGGAAGACTACCCCAGTTGGAAACTACACTCTACATTCATCTCCAGTACAGCGTCTATAGTCGTTCGTACGAATTCCATAGGGAGAAGGATTCAGTCGATTTTTGGTGAAATCCTTGCTTGGATTCTCAACCCGAGTGCTCAGTGTAATGACCATGCTGGGGCCTTCCCAGATTTTCATGAAATCAAAGAAATTTTCCCTCGCAAAAGTAATACCATGCGGCGTTGGTTTATGCAGAACCAAACACGTCACAATTTGTTGCCACAGATCAGGGTAGATTTTGCAACTGACTAGCGAACAATCACTGCCAAAGTGGAACCTTTCGAATTCCTCCCGGAGGAGCAGTTACTGGTGGAACCAGGCTTTCCTTGTTATAACGTGGGGAACGGAGCGCTATAGTTCTAAAATCCACTATGATCTAACTCAGTTCAGAAGGATTCTAGCAACCCAGTTGTTTACTATTTGTAAACCCGTGACTTTCGGTTGAGGTCTTCCTGATGTCCTGGCTCAAGGGTTCTGTTTAGTCCATGCCAAACATGTGAGCAACTGGACTCGCGCTTCGCCTCCGCTGGGGTTCATCAGTAGCATGTAATCTTGGCCGTGCTATGACTTGAAACATCGAAATTTGACGCGCGATGTAGGCACATGTTCGGTAGACTGAATAACCATATCTAACTGGTTCAGCGTGTTCTCGCTTGGGCGGTGTGTTTAGTTTGCCTAAAGCCTGAAGCAAACAGTCCGGTGGCTGTGCTGGCTCTGTTGATCAAGTGTCTGTCAGGTGCACCAACGGACGTGAAAACTCGGGCGTCTACAGTGTGCGCTAGTGGTAATGCGCTTTTCTGGCTGAGGTCCATTTGATCCTGTTTTCAGAAGATTGGAAGTCCTGCAGGACACGGTGATGTGCACGCTAACATTTCCTGGCTGGATTATATAGTTAAATTTTGTCTGTCGTTGTGCGCTCGATTGGGTGGTTAGGGTTTGCAGACAACGCTGGTTCAGTGCAGCTGATGGCGCTTCATTTCGACTTGGTGCCTAGACGTGTTCATTTTAGTCCTGTACAAAGGTCTGGGAAACTTATTCTTTATGCTGTTCTCTGAGGACATTGGGCTTCTTCGCAGTAAGTCCCTACTATGCCATTTTCTTCCCAGGATTCCTATCCTAAAGACCGTATGGCAGTTAAACACCAGCATGTGTTGCTGGTCTACTGCTGTCAGTGATGATGATGACGACGAGTACCTAATGCGTGATCGACTTTAGCATAAAAGCGTTAGTGAAGTAAACCTAGTGCTCCTGCAACGAAAGCCTGACGTAATCGGCAAAATTGACATTTAGCCATAGTTTGAGGCAATTTGGGAATTTCTTGTCAGTCGTTGTTTGATTTTGTAGATGCACTCAGTTTATTCCGAAAGATTGAGAAGCAGTTTATGACCGCTTCGTCCTCATTTTGAACAATCATCATGAGGCTCCGGAGAGGTTAGAGCCCCTAGCCGTCCTTTTGACATCATCTGAGGTATGAAATAAAACTATACGGTGAAACCTAGCTATAACAATACCATGCATTGAAGGAAAAATTTCTGCCTATTGAGAATGCTTGTGAAACACATTTGTCATGTTAACAAGTTCATTTTCAAGCCTTTCGGTATTTTTTTCCATCCTAAGCGAAATAAATTCAGTCGATGCTTTCCACCATTTATTTTGGTTTGTTTGTCTGTTGTGTGTCTGTCGTTCTACCGTCATTAGGGCGTGAAACATTACGACCTTCTTTGAAGTCATTTAGGAAACACTGAGGCTTTAGGGCAATCGGCCTAGACAGTGAAGAAGTCGAGAAGAACTGAAATCTGTGCAAATCAAGTTGCGCAGACTAAGCTTCATGAAGAACATTTACTCTGACTGGATTAAGATAGAATAACACTGAGGCATACAGCTGATTTTGCTTGCTTAACGTTTCAGCAACCGGTAGTAACGAAAAACTAAGCAGAAGAAGACCAATTTGACAAGCACTTCAAAAGGATGTCGGTTGAATCTCCATGGGGCATATCCATATCCACAGCTTCCAAGAAACAATTTGTTGTAGGCCAACAAGGCAAAAATTCTTGTACAATATGAGGAGGAATCTCAGAAAAATATGTCTTTGAGCCGATGCAGTCATGACAATTGAAGCGACTGTTGGAGCGGTGGCTTTACAAGTTAGATTTGAAGTGATTGCTTACGCTGGTGCCACCCGGTCGAAATTCGGCGTTTATATTCAGCAAAAGTAACTGGTAGTGAAGTTCCTTATTGGTAATTCATGATTTTCTCTATTTGGTCTTAACATTTCTCCTCATTTTCGCAATCGTGATCGTTCAGTGTGACCACATGAACGTATCCTTAGGAGATGTACACTGTCACTGAGTTTTCGGATTAGGGGCAAGAGTACCAGAAAAGACTAGGGCAGACTTCGCTACTACTGCACCAATTAAACATCCTCGTGCGGTTTCTGGAAGTCTTTTGTAGAATACTTAGTTCCCGATACCGGATACAAGAGGAAAAAGTTGGAGGGCGAGTTGCAATAAAAAATCCTGATTGTGCCTATTGTGACGCCTCAGGTTAGAGGACCGGTGTCACCAATGATGATACAAGGAGTATATACTGTAATATAAAATTTTATGATAGTTACATCAGCTTAAATTAAGAACCTCTTGCGAATTCATAGGAAAGGGAATCAGTTGGTTCTCAGCAGATGTATTGACTTTAGTTCTGGGAGTTGAACAATGTGCATAAGTTTGAATTCAAGCCATTCTTCCGAAAAGTTCGCAGTTTTCATAAGACAGATTGGGTTCCTACTTTACCTCCGAGAGGAGGAAATACTTGAAAGTGGAAGGTGTCGGTTAAAGGATAAGCTGAGTCTGAGCCTTGCAAGGACACTGACGATGACGTTCAGATGACTGGCTAAGGACTCATCAAACTACACTGCTGGTGCACTATAATGAATAAATCTGCAGTGGGTGTGATAATAATCAGTCTGCCGTTGGCAAATCGGATGATCTAACAACTCACTTTGTTCAACATCATATGAAGCCATGGGTCCACAAGCAGCTTTCAAACAACCGTCTTCTCTGGTGCTATCTGGTTTCTCCGCAATATTTGACAATCTTTGTGAGACTGTATTGCATCATATAAAACTGAAACGAAAATTGATAACGGAAAGTACCGTTCTTGCCTTTGTCAGCCGTTGGTTCCAGATCCCTACAGATGTACTACCAACGGATAGTACTAAAATTCAAGCTTCTACTCGTGATTCTGCCACCAACAGTTTTTAGGCAAGTCTGTACTTAAGAATGCTTGCACCTTGAGCTTTACTCTGTTGGTAAGTTAACCGGTGCTTTTAAGTAAATCCAAAAAGAAAGCACTAGAAACCATCCAGGTTGTTTCTGCTTTTGATACAATTAGTGACGGTTGAGCTCCTTTTGTCCAATCGGACGTATCTTCTTGAACTCAATAACGCTTTTAGCGAAATTCACTCATTTGCAAACAAATTTGGTTTTTGCGAGAAATTCACCGGGAACCCGCTGAATTTCTCGTTTGTGATGTTTCGAGGCAAGTGAATGTGCTGCACCAGGTCGGGATATATGTATAGACGTAATGCACTACTCATAAGGTTGCTGAAAATTCTTTGGCAGCCGACGACCGGTTTCACCCTTTTTGGGGCCTAGCAGATAGGCGCAATCCCCGTTTTTCCGTCAACCTTATGTTCTACTTGAAAGCGAATTGTACGAAAGTGGCGAAATACACTCATTTTCAACCTTATGAGTAGTACGTTACGTCTATAGAGCCGCCTCATGTTCCAGCTGCTGCGATATTCGAGATATCACGATGCATCTATAGACGTAACGTACTACTCATAAGGTTGAAAATGAGTGTATTTCGCCACTTTCGTACAATTCGCTTTCAAGTAGAACATAAGGTTAACGAAACTCGGGGAATGAGCCCACCTGATCAACCCCAAAAAGGGGGAAACCGGTCGTGGGCTGTCGAAGGATTTTCAGCAACTTTATGAGTAATGCATTAGGTCTAGATAGCGCTTTCTTAGGAAGTACCACGTGTCTGATGAGCTCTGAAAGGGCGAAACAAATGGTTGGCTATCCGAAATTTTCATCAACTATAAGATTGGTGTCTTACCCCGAAACTTTGAATAGTACGGCAGTAAAAACCGGAGGACCCTTTTTGTAGCAATTTCGGCCGGATAATTTTATAAACAGCAGTTTCCAGCGAGCCTCAGTGGATTCTCCTGACAGCGCCACCTTAATTTCTATTTGACACGTCGGTCATCGAACCCGACGTTCAAAAACGACAAAATGTCGGTAAAACTTCGTGAAATAAGTCCATCTAGTGCGCCCTAATGATGATTATTTGCATACCGCATGATTTTCTCAACATCCTCAGTGATGTTATAATACGGATAGTGGAGATTTATCCAAATCTATTGTGTAGTTTGAATCTTACCGCCTGATACCAACCCGACCTCTTTGACTAATACTGACTGCAGGTTTAAGTAGACCTTTCTCTTTTTTTCGCGCAAGCTACAAAATTTTCTACTGCAACTACAACCACTCACTTCTAATCCATCTATTATAAAATAGATGTTTCATCAACGCTGTCACACGTTCTCCGCATCTCTTGCCGGTATGACGATTCACCTGAGTGCATTTTTGATTTGTTGCTGTCAGGATGTTAGACGGTTAACGGATGTACTGATGTCAGAAAATATTTCTGATAATATGAACCAGTTTTACAAAACCAGCAGGCAAACAGAGCGTGTTGATTTCAGTTCGCATAGTGCAATACACATCCGGTAACTAAGTCCGAAACGATTACCCTGGACATCTCGGCTGGCGGATAATCATGTAGTCAAATTGTAGCTGTCTGCTCGACTCCGTCACTTTTAACATCCGTTTTCATATTCTGCAAAAGTGTACAAATCCATCTGCTGTTTATTTCAGTCCGAGACTGCTTACACAAAAGCGCAAGTTAACTGAAGAAAAATCTTCAATTGTCTTTTGACACATCGTTCGCTCAGCGGACGCATTCACATCAGTGACTGACCTGTCAATTTCATAACCAAATTAGCGTGGTTTAATCTAGTGTGCTTTCATCCTTTGTCTGGAATCACGAACCATTGTTACACAGTATGTCACTTTTATTTTACTCCTAACTGCCTGAGTTAATTTGTTTTTTAATATCCCCATCTACCTGAGCTAAACAGCCCATCACTAAACTGCAGGTGGGTTGCAGGAAGAATTTTTGTCCACCCGGACGACTGTAAAAAAATCTTAATTGATGGAGTGTTTTCTGTCTGAGAATGGCTTCCCACAGTTCACTATCTGATCTAATATATTACACCTCATGATCTTTTAACCAACTTTGTTCTAGTGCGTATTTATGACCATATGCTACCTGTCAGAGAGGCAGGCAGTCATATCTGATGTTCCCCTTGACGAACGATGTTAAAGTGGTTACAACAGCCGTATTATGTTGACGAAACGAGGTTTCTGTACTGCTGAGCTTTCCAAATAATAACTCAGAAGAGACAACCGATCACTCTAACAGATCTAGGTTATTTTCTCTTAGGCTACCCTGGCTAAGTAAAGGAGCAATCGAAATACTCTTGCGATGAAAATCAATCCAGATGTGGAATATATTTTAACGGTTGCCAATTCTGTAATCAAGTGGTTACAAAAGAAGCAATCAGGAAACAGTTTTCGACCAATGAAGCAAATGGTTTGCGTTCCACGATAAACACTTACAATAAAAACCTATCGGCTTGGGTTTGCGAGTCGGCTGAAAAGCAAAAAGCGAAAAAAATTGCAAAGAATTTTGCTACGCCACTCGGAGGCTTTCGTGGATCCTATGCTGGGCCTGGTGACTTAATGTGGCTCACAAGTTAATCAACTGGGCGAATGTACAAAATTCCGAAAATTCTTCTGCAACCGATTAGTTTCGTCCTTCTTGACAGTTGCAGTCCTCGAGTCCCCGTCAATCTTATTTTCTACTTGAATCTTAATTAGACAATTTTCGACAAATACTCTCATTTGTGCACAAATTTGGTTATAAATGGAGGCTCAGCTGGATGTTACTGAATCTCTCACTCATGGTAATCCGCTTCTACAACAAACTATTGCGATATCTCGAAAATCGAACCAACCGAATAATGAGGTGGCCTTGTGAAGAACAATCTGTTGAAGCGGACCATCATAAACGAAAGATAAAACTGGATTCAGTTTCCTGTCAAACTCCAATTCGTTTGCAGATGACAGTATTTGTAGAAGAAAACAGACTACCCCCGTTTACACACATTTACCTGTTTCGACGAAACAGTTGATAGGATCTGATAACCATTTTGTAGAGTAGCAACTTTCACAATTAAGGCAGTGAACAGTGCGAGGAAGTGAAAAATCCGTCAAACTGACAAAAGCTAGGGTAACTCATTGCATTCGTCCGGAGTTTCGATACTCAGTTGGAGATAACGTCAATGAACTGTGGGTACTACTAGTTGCATAAATTGAGAGTCTGACCTTATGCCGTTCTGCATGGAATCACAGTTTAGTATTTACAATATAGCATTTGAGGCCGCTCACCATGAGATTCCCGCTATAAGTGTAAAATATAGCGAATGTAGAAGCTTTAGTAACGCATTCTTGCATTCCATTTCTGGTTTCCATTGCAGGAAATTTCCAGTCGATTATTGAACTCTCCATAAAATCTTACCTAGTGAAACTACTGTTTGACTGTTTATTGGCAATATAGCGTGCAGTAAGAATATGAACAGGAAAGATTTCTGGTATTGAATTCGCTCAGAAAATGGGATCAAGATCGATGCACTATGTAAACTATGTTTGCTTTTACGTGCCAAATGTGGACAACCATCACCAATAGGAAATCGAAATTTCTATGCGTGCAATCGACAGGTCACGTTTACTTTGCAAAAATGGCCGTTCAGTGGGGATTTGTTCAGTTAATTGGTACACTTTTGTCACACTTGTGCAACGCCAAGTGAGGAAAAATTATACTTTTCTCAATTTCCGTGTACTATGGCTGAGTTTTGGGCGTGTTTCCTCGAAAAAGCACATAAATTTGAAGACACCACCACAAGTCAGCTTGAAGTCTCGGAGCTGAACATTTGACTTCTACGCTTGTTGTGGAAGTTGTCCAACTGTTTTTCTATACTGAGCAAAACGTACAGAGGAGAACTGACCTGATGACCATCTGTGAATCAGAAGCAGCATCCGTTACCGTTTACAGGAGTTGGGTATTCACATGAGGCAGTACAGTCCAACCACTTTCTAACGCATGGAAGGAGCAAGGTGGACAGTGTTCGCCCAGAATAATTCTAATTATCAGCATCATCATTATCCGTCTGGTGGACGACACTTTATGATTTCGAACGAACAGCTCCAAACACACAGTATCCCCATTCGTGAATTGAATTTTGAGGTAGTCGACTCATGAGGTCCCTCCACAGACTGTCGACGTCGTCAAGTGTCGGATAGACGGACGCCACCTCGATGAACAAAATAGAATCCAAATCTACTGAGTATTCTTGGTTCGACTGAATATTTTTATGCGTCAAGTGGAGACAAATGCCGTTCGATCGCTACCGTAATGAGAAGTCGCAACAAGAAGCTAAATGGCCAAATAAACACATTCCCTTAGGGGGCATGGCCTTACCGTAGAAATATCTTAAAATGTATGTTAGAAGCCTGGAGACATCCCTGTCTAATCTAATGAGAACACCAGAGCTAACCAGCCAGAGGCTTCTTATTAGTATTGCCGATGTTTCCGCGTTCAAAGTACATTGAACTTAGAGGAGGAAAATTGTTGTGACCAAAGCAGCCATTTGCGTAGGAGATATTTTGTGCAGAACCATTTCCTGGATGTTTATGAGAAAAGTAAGAAGAGCCTGAGTTTTGACTCCCTATTCAACCCCTCTTTGAGTGAAAATTGCCTCACAGCTTATTTGATTTCAGCACCATTCCGTGTGATTATCCTTTGAATCAATACATCTAGTGGAAAAGTGAATAACCGTCAACAAGATTAAGTCACACAAACTGCCAAGCAATATGCATGAGTCAAGGAAGATGGTATGCATATAAGGCTTGCTGTTCTGTTCGTATGCTAAGCTGAAATGTTGCTGTGACACAGCATCATGGGATAGAAAAGTCCACTTTGTGTGATGAAGCCAAAGTGCAACAGATCTCAAAAAATAACAACCCAAATTCGTGGGTTACTGATCCGAGAAAGGCTTTGATTCAGGCGTCCTGGTCACCTTCACCAAGAATGCTTTACTGAAAATTTGCACCTGTAAACATGGATTGAAACAAACCACGGAAGCTTACGATGGAGCAGTCTTAGTATTTCTATGAGGTTGTACCCTAAAGGTGCACACAAACTGGACTGACATCGTTGAAGCACGCATATATTGAACTGGTCAAGGGATACAGTGTAAAGACTTCATTCATATTACGTCCGAACAAAGAATCTAGTCTTGCTTGTTCACCACTTTCTCAGCATTCTCAACGAATGGCGTCTCAAATATGACTCTCCATCTCACTGAGGACCTATGCACAGAACTTCAAGTTTCTTATACTTGTGAACCCAAGTTAACTCACCGCTCACATTACAGAAAAATTGACTTCTGTGTGCTAGAATATAATTTGTCACTTCTTTGAGGTAACTTCGGAGAGGACAGCAAAATCTTTAATGCTTCACCTGGAAAATATGTAATATTCCACTGGGATGTTAAGAAGACATAGCTATAAGTTAACCACGCGTAATATTTGCAGAATTCAAGGAAAGATTGTACTGTCATCAAACACCGCTTTATTACCGACGAGCCTATGAGATTCCTCTGCGTAACCGACTATCGACTTCGGGTGCCCATTAAACTGGAACTAACACTGTAATCACTAGATGCAACAACTTGGCTGAGGCAGAACTTGAATATGGACTGATGTTTTTGAATTTCGCTACAAGTCCCCATAGCAGTGACACGTTTCAATTCCTACATGTGAAAAATGATGGAAATGGGCATGATTAGCTCATTGTCGGATAGCCAACCTCAAACACTGCTAATCCTCAGGATACATGGCAAAAACATGAGTTTCTTTTCGAGAATTCGGAGTCGCAGGGTATGCTGGAGGTCTTTAATGATAGACTGACATCATTTAGAGGACGAAATCTCAACTGAAAACTACTAAATCTCCCCATATTACCATCAAACTATAACTAAATCTGAAGGAGAATAATTTCACAGGAAGATTGAAACTTTTATCTGACAATTTATCGCTGGAAGAGTCAAACAATACGAGGCCAGGCAATGCGTTCTCCTTGATTAAAAGAAGGAATGGCACTATGCTCCATCTAAGTGAGAGTCACTTACATCGATGATCAGCCGCTCGTGGCCCAACGATTAGTTGGTCAAACTACTAGCCGGGAGGTGTGAGTTCAAAACTCACTCAATGCGCACTACAAATTACAACTACCTTGGAGGAAACCGTTGTATAGTGCCTCTCGGCTTTTTACTTTAGCTTGGCTTCACTTTCAGGAAGAAACATCCATCGAAACCACAAGTGATAACTCAAGCGAAACAGTGAGCCTATAATATATCGGTGAAACCCACTGACGTTGATCAATGGCCGTCTGTTCTTACATGCCTTGTTCAAAATAGATTTTTGACGCTTATGACGCCGGATACCCATGAATGTGATGCTCATTCTGTGGGGCCCCGCGTGACCCAGTTTCATAGATCATGACCCGTCCCAGGTGTTATCACCAGTAAATTTTTTTCTTGTCCCTTACCTTAACGAACCTTTAATTGTGACTTGATCGGTTTAGACGAAGAATGAATTATTTTGTGAATAGGTCTTACCTGGTAGGACAAGGTCACAATGAGGGCTGTCACCCATCAAGTATTTGTTTTGTTCACAACTGGACGTGGTATGGTTGGGATGCAATGGCCGATCACATAACAGACACAACCATTTCAGTAATTTCTTACATATAGTTCTCCCATAAAGCGGGTTTGTTGTTTCCGCAACGTAAAACTTAGGAATTTCCGGAAAATCTTTTTTGTTTACGGCCCCATTTGGGCGATTGTTTCACAGAAAAAGGATTGTCTGGGATTATTATTCATAGAAGTGAGCCGTAGGTTTCGTAGTAGAGCAACCAGGTGGAACCAAAAACCTTACATTAGTAGCTCCGCATTTTCATTGTCTTAGTACTTGGGATTCTGTTACGCCCACCAATCTTTTCCCGAACAGCAGAATTGCTTTCCCGCAACCTCAGTGCAGTCACTTCTACGAAAAATCCCAAAATATTCCCAAGTGACCTGCATCTGTTTGCCTGACTGGTAAATGTGCACATACCTATAGGCTGTCTCCACCTACACTTTTTCAGCTGCTGGTCACCGTGCGTGTGTATGGTGATTCAGTTGTTTCTGATGGTACTACCGTATACGGAGCCATACCAGCACGGATCAGATTATCTTGGCCTTCGAACCCTAGTTCAAAACAGTGACCAACCAGTTTACAATCCTCAATCGCAGGAGCGAATTACCGGTCGCGTTAGTATCCCAAAGAACTTCACGGTTAAAAGATTTTAGGCTCGTGAAAATTCAGACACCAATTAACTATCAGGAAATTAATTCGGAGTTTCAATTATCCTCTTTTCCAAAAGTGCGTGAGCTTCCAGTCTGAGGTTTGCATTCATTCAAACCACACGTTACAGGAGTTACGTTATCAATGCCAAAGTTAGCCTTGATTTGATTTCCGGAATTGGAATGTAAAGCTGTCTCGCTTTGATTGTACACAACATTTGCAAGCGACCAGCGGTGTCACCCGACAGCCGTGCTCCAGGCCAACATGAATATATTCCTGATACCTTTAAGTTAAAATGCACAACAGCTGGCAGCCACTAACACATTCATCATCTTATCGTGAAATCAACCCGTGTTTGTTATTGCTGACGACGCCGGCTTGTAATAAACGGAGTTTATACGAAAAACGTCAAATTATGGTCTTTAATACCAACACAGGTGTTATGCGGTGACCTTGAGTGGAAGTGTCCGGTTTGATAAATAAACCCAGAGGCTATTCACCAACAACATTTCGGTAAACATCTTTCAAGAAGAAACAAATGCAGCATTTTTACTTCTATAGAGCCTAATAAAGGATTCGCTAAAATATCCTAGGAAAATGTTATATCACACACAAATTTAACCTTTGAGGCTTATATATTTACTGTTATGTATCGAACCGTATTCTGTCAAAATTTTCTAACGAAAGCAAATAAAAAAACTTCAGAGATTATCCTCTTCAGTCGTATGATTCTGCCAACCAAAGGGTCGAATTCCAATGTGACTTATCAATAGTATGAAGACACATCGCCGATTCGTCTTCCTAACAAAGCTTGCTGTGGGAGCAAGCTTTTTTCCAGGGGTGTCTCTTGGACTACTGTGACAATACGAGTCATTTAGAAAATACTTTACGAAGAATCTTACTTCGAGAAAGTGATCACATCCGAAGCGGCTTTTTGAATCGAGGAGCACGCTTTTTTCTTCGACCTGTTATCATTATGACTCTAAAATTCCATTTTAAATCGACGGATACTGGCGGCTTGGGGGCGCTTAAGGTGTCATAGCTACGAAAGTCAAATCTATTTGGTCTAAAGATTTGGTCTTCTCGGCGATGAAAGAAGAGCTAAATATGAATACTAATAATAAAATTACTGTGTCGATAAGCTGTTTTATTCACACGGTACACTACTCGGCACTACACTAGTCGATCGTACCAAGGAAAACAATCGAATTTCTCATAGGCTCCACTTCCTGACTTAGGGTATTTTGAGATGTACTTTGCAGGGTTAATAATTCATGTTGAAATTCCCTTTCTAGAGGAAAACTGAATTACGCTGAATGAAATACAAAAGTGTTTGCTTGGGCTGTCAACGGGCACTTGTCATTTTCAGCACAACTACGCCTGTCAATCATCAAATCGACTTGAGGCTTGAAGGAGCCTAATAGAAAACGCCAGTAAGGATACTAGTTGAGTTCCATCAGAATAGCAAATGGTTTTCATTCACCTTTGAATACAAATTTCAGACAGTACGTTTCCGGAAAGTTCCGACCTATCCTCATAACTATTGTCCAGGCTCCTCAGAGAATTTGACGATATCTTGAAGCACTGGGTTTCTGTGAGAACTTTGTACTTTCAAATTCTCTGATGAATTTATTCTGTTTGATACGTGTCTTCTCAGACAATCTCGGTTGTCAAAAGTTGCGAGATTCCCAGCCCAGCACCAGGCTTTTGTCGATGGGTGTTCGTTTAAGACTGTTTTATGTGCATCTGGGGAGTCAAGATAACCATACTGATGTCTAACAACAAAGTGGTATGAATTCCCCTGAGGTCTACTTAAAAAGCCCCAAATGGCTCTTGTTTCATATCAAGGAACGCATTTTAAAATGGGGTACAAAAAATTGTTTCACACCCGAGAATAAAGGTTTCAGAGATTTGATTACAGAACTTTACAAAAAATGGGAGATAATGGAGAAGGACCTAGAAAGTAAACTTTTCCTTAGGGCTGTAGTGGGCTCTCGAGTGGGCAATGGAAATTACGAAATTTGCAAGGAAGTTTTGGCTGCCAAGCGAGTAGAGTCAAATTCTTTCATTCACCTGATTCACTAAACAAAATCAGATGTGCATCTCGGGGAGCTTCTAGTGCATCCAAGACCGGTGTATGGATGTAAAACACCGTGGCACCTTCTTGCTTCCTATTTCTTAATTTCCTGATTCAGACCGCGCATGTTTTCTAATAGGCTAATAAAATAAATTTGTTCTCAACTCCGCATCAAAGTATTTCATCAGTTAAATTAGAACGTGAATGAGTCCGATGTGCTGTGTCTATCACTTGATTAGTACAGCAGCAGCTAATGGACTGTTCGCTAAGGGAAAACACGTGGCGGAAAACCGAATACTGCAAATGCTGCTTGTCAGGATTTGCTGTATATTTCAAAGTGACTACAAGTAGAGGATTTGAAAAGGTCCGAGACGTGACAACTAGCAGCTAGGCAACTGGTCGTGACGACAACCCCAGCTCATATAGTTCGCATTGCAAAAACTGCCAAGTGAACAGAATACAAGTAAGTAACCTGGTTCTGTCGTCTTGATCGGGTTGGTTGCACTAAACTCCAAACACTTTCCACTGATGTGACTTCAGTCTATCCAGGCTAACTGACGCTTGAGTTAGATAACGCAATGTCATCACCTATACTCTGTTAATATGAGCTGTGCTGTCTTCCTATCAGAGTAACTAATACTGTTAGTAAACAGTTGCCTACCGGGCTGAGATCAAACAATTGATTTTGTAGTTGTTGCTGCTCCTGTCTGGTATATGAGGTGGCTGAAAAACGGCCTTAGTGTTAGCGGTTATTAGGGACAGATTTGTATGGGTTGCTGAGTCAGCCGAAGAGGAGTGACAGATGTGGTTGAATCGGAGGCAGCAATCTGCTCCGACACATAGTCTACTTTTCCGCAGAAATCAAGTGTTTTCCTGAAAGTCGGGAATGGAGGGAGGGGACAGAACTTATGATCGAAGGCTTTTTGTGTGCCTTCAAAGGGTCGAAACCCACGGTGCGCCTCAGATAGCTAATCAGCTTTGCGACTAACAAACATATTCTTGACGTTGTAGGTTTTAGTTAATAAGAGATACGAGCATTCTGGAGGGGTGACTTGTGGTTAGAGTTGGGGTTGCCAGAGTTTACAAAATCAATTGTTTTGTTTGCATCGCATCAACATAGAGGTGATTAGTCTATTCCACAAAGGAATGCTCATCAAACCGGGTAAAGTTAGGTACAAACTTCAGCATGTCATCGCAGAAAATGTCGAGTATATTGCCACCACAAGTTAAATAGTCATTCGGAATCAAACGACTGAAGAGTCAAGTAAACATACTGGTCAGATAGACAACATTAGTGGACAGGACGAAATGGAATGGAAGCGAGAATAGAGATACAAGTTAGAGTACCTGGTTGAAGCAGAAAAGTTGATAGAGCATCGGTTAGAACCTCTTCAGATCTGGAGACTTCTGGCAGACTCCGTAACCGTCTGGAATTTACGGATGAATAGAAGGGCTATGGAGTTGACAGACGCAGAAATGTCGTACAGTCTGCTAGGTTGCTGTGTGTTGAGTGACCATGTCACTTAGTACTGTGAAAGTGGAAATCTTCAACAACACATGACCCAACGTTGCGGTCCGATGTCCGGCTAGCTGTTTATCTGGCATTTAATAGGAAGAAAGTTGGAATACATTATCACCACTAGGAGATCAATAAACACCTCAAAATTTTTCATTAACTTTTTATCTTCTGACGCACGCCATCTGAGCAGCTTAAAGTGAAATTTAGCCGCGCTGATATCAAGCTTTTTCAGAAAGAAAGTGTCCAATCTCGGCGCAAACCCCTCCTTTGAAACAAAAGCAGTGACAAAGAGGAGATCTAGAAGTCAATGGGATTGCCATTACTGGAAATCAGTGTATCTCAGGGGTATGAGAAAGACATGGTGGAGGAGGGTGAAAGCTAAACGATTGAGTTGACGCTGCAAAGTGAAAAAGTGAATGGGAGAGTAAAGTGATTATTCGTTTATTGTAGATTGCGGGGTAAAGCTGGAATGGTGAGTGAAAGTAGGCTAAGGGGGGTTTGCTGACCGAATTAGGGCGGGATTGACTACCTATCGTCTGACGACTTAACTATTTGCCCATTTTCTTAAAGTACCCAAGAATGCAACGGCTGACTAACAGTAAAGTTGGATAATACCGCATTCGTTTACAGCTACAATTTATAGAGCCAGTGTACCATGCGGGATACTTTTTTATCATTCCCATAATTTTTCACATTTTATTGATCCATGCATTTTCTTACAAGGATCTTTCAGGTCCTGATGTTTTCGTAGGTATTTTCTTTCTCAGGAAACGCCATTGGACTTTTTCCTGACCTGAGTGTTTTCTATCTACGCTATTAGTGCATATATATGCATAGTTCTTAGCTTATTGGTCGAAATTTAGTGTAGGCATTAGTTTGAGCATTTCGCGCTTCCCGATGCTTTCGGCTTAAAGCTAATGTAGCTCATTCTTAGAATAAAATAATTTCCTCAGCCACGTGAAATATTTTAAACTCAATGCAAACTCATTCTCTACAATGACATTACGCGGAAAGCTTTTTGGCCAGTAGAATTCAAACAGAATGCAGTCGACCTTGGACGAAGTGGTCAATGTCTCAAGGGTGGCTATTTTTGGAGATTCCATTCTCACCCGTATAAAAGCAACCTGTCAGAAACTTGTTCGGATGAATTTTGTGGACCGACAAAAGTTGCTCAGCTACACAGAATCTATTAGTTACTCTTCCTATTAGTTCGTCGTTTGGAGTAAACCAAACACAACTACGATATTGTGTGGTAACTCCTCTTTTATTACACACAAACACTGTTCATAATGTGACTGTGAAGGAATCCTAAATAGAAGGCATCTTGAATAAAGGCTAACGCATTAGTTTACGACAAAGTTTGACAGCCGCAGATCATTGAGAAGATAAAATGAAAGGTATTTACAGGGTTTATCCAAAGTCTCTTCGGGCTAATTCAAGTTGCACTGCTTTAAAGCCAGCGGGGTTTGGACGGTGACATTCAAAAAGGTCGAGCGATCTCTGGCGAAACAAGCCGATCCAAAAACTTTGCCACATCTCCGTGCATAATTGCTTAATCGACAGTGAAATCTTCCCCAGACTATGCATATGGTTTACTCATTTTAAAGTAAACCAATAAACTACCCCCTGACTGCCATCACTGATTTTACAGAGCCATTAATTTTTTATCCAGTGTATTAAGTTTTCACTGAAGTTCTCAGTCGGCGCGCAAAATAGGTGGCTAGTCACACCCGGTCGTTTGTAAACGATTCCTTCTGGAAACTGACCACTTAGTATGCGTGCGGCACAAACAGAGTTTGAACCTGATTCTCTTTGTCACCAGTTTTGTTCTTCGTGGTGCCACCCACCAGGCCTTGAGAAAATCACACTCGCTTTCCATTGAACGGACGATATGACACCTAGGCAGCAATGATCACTGATTTACATATTATTGAATATTCCCATGTTTTTTGATTAACTGATATTGCGATCTTTTTGTCGATAAAGCCTCGATTCGTTGACCATCCCTCTCTCGGTTCTACTACAGTTCTGCTACAGTTCTTAGATAACCCTGATCGATTGTCTTACATGCAGACTTTTATCATATCCAAAAACAACCAGATCAAAACACAACCAATTAGCTTGACGCAGAAAGACTTAATTAAACTGGAACAACATAGGGTTGGGCAGCCGATACTTCCCAGCTGCGAATAGCTCTGAAGAGATACATTTCCTAGAAGGAATGAGTTTTTGAAACTGACCGCCAGATGTTATGCTGAAATTTCATGCGGTCTTATCGACAGAAATTACCCCATTTGATATTTGATACCGAGAAAATGGAGACAGAACCTTACTAATTAAGCTTCTTTTTCCGTTTGACGAATTTTGGAGGGAAATATTTCGAGCTACTAACTTAATTACAGCTTTATTGTTTTTGCCTAAACTTATATGAAGCGTCAGGCGGTCCAGGGGTGAGCGAGCTGACTGACTAATTAGAGAACCCACGGTGCAACGTTCTAGCTGAATCTAACAGATATGAAAAGTAGATGAGACACAATTGCGCAGGGTAGTATGAAGGCGACTCTTCTAGTCGAAGCTGTTCACATGCCTAAACAATGTGGCTCAAACCAAGACGATACATGCAGTCACGACTAATCCAAAATTTATTTCCACTATGGGCAAACAGTGGACGGAGAAGGACTGTGTCTAGGAGACGAAGTTAACAGATGAGCTTTGTGAGGCTAGTTCTTATCCAAGATTTTTGTTTCACCTTTATTTGTGGACAGTATTGAAACCTTTGTTATAAACTTTCATTTGCAAACCAATTTGGTTTTAACGGGAGACTCAAATGAATCAACAGAAGAACCAGTGTACAAACGAGCTTATTTGGTGAAATCCGTCCAATTTGTGTTCAGCTAGAACATGAGTTTGACACTACCTGGAGCACTACACCTACCTGATGAGCCTTAAGAAGGGCCAAACGGTCTTCGGCTGTTGACGAGTTTTCATCAGCCTTATAAGTAGTGTATTACGTCTAGACAAGAGTGGCAACCTATTCAAGTTATGTTCAAAAGCAATTACGTATATCAGACAAATTCACTGAATTGTTTGATTAAACCAAAGTGATTTCGGTTAAACGATTCTCAAATAATGGGGTGAGCAGTTTTAAACAAAGAGGGCCATAATCGCTGCCAACACGTTCGAGGTGTAGATGAATCTCAGAACTCATCGGAGCCATGGGAAAGATTTATCAGGCAACAAATGAGTCAGTGCTGAATTTTGGCTTCTTATTAAAAATTTCTAAACGCCGTGGAAGTACACAACAAGTTAGCAGGTCCCACTAGATGTAAATTTTCTCATCTATTTCCCTATTTAGTGGGCTTTTTGGATTCCTCTTTGCAGCGAAAAATGTAAGATATTGGTCCCGAGAGTTATGGAAGCGATATTTGCAATTTTCCTTCAACCCTTCCTGTTCACTCTGGCTCGTTCGCACTCTTCACGTGATTGCCGATAAATTTCAGATGATATAGACGTTCATATATGTATGTCGTCCACCTCCCCTGACGGCCGTAAACTAAGCACAGTGAACTGTGTACAATATGCTTCGAGGTTCTCCAGCAGCATTTTTAAAGACTTTTCTTTAATTTTCAACATTATTTCCAAAGCGAATGTAGAAATGTTTTATGCCAGCCGCAGAATGACAGAACAAAATATCGCATTGTACGACAAAAGTCTTCCTCCTCTTTAGCATATTGGAAGGAATTATGCCGGGAACGCCGCATACTCCCAAACTCATTCTTGTAGTTACACGTAAACCTGGTATACAGACGAAGAGATGATCATACAAAATAGAAACAGCATTAAATACGAGTACCTAAGTAAGCGTTGATAGATGCACGCCATCATGGGTCATGAAAGTTGGGAAATTTAAGGAAGAAAACACGGTGAAAGATTAGGAAGTCATAAAATGCCTCTCCGGTGGGAAGAACCGGAGGAAAATGGAGGACGTCACTGAAGTCCAAAGTCTTGGAGAATGCGAAAAGGATCATCTTTCACTTCACGGGCGATGAAATAAGGATAGAGAAGCTAAGTTTAGAGTTTCTCTTTGGTTGGGAGCTATCAGTTAAAGAGGGATTAGAATTCGGACAGATGAGCACTTTTTACCTGGATTGAGCATAAAGTAGGGAGCTCAGATTATGTCAAGGGTTTGAGAGAAACTTGACCTCGTTCGAAAAGACAGTTGAGGGGGCGTAAACTGACATCCTCAGAAACATCTTTATGAAGGAATTTAGGACTGCAGTCCATGAAACGTCAGTGCAAGCTTGCTGAAAAAAGATCAGACAATAGATCCGGCACTCGATTAGAGCTACGAAAAAGTATGGACATTGTAAGATCAGATAAGAGTATTGGGGAATAATGAAGGATTATATTTGGCTGCGAACAACGAACCTCATTCAGCAACGTCAACAAAAGAATACGAGTGGCATGCAAGGGGCTGTAGCACATGAAGCACTGCAAAGAATAAGAGGTCGACTATGGGATCTTCAGCAAGCCACGCAAGAGCTTGCACTTCCTAGCCAACATATTGGGAATCTGAGGTCTAACGACACCTGCGTTTTGCAATGCTCCACACTGACCAAAATTTGTTTTTATTCGATCGATTCGCTACCCATATAAAGAAAGAATCACATCGCGGTTCACTTATCTTGCCATCCTCTGCTGACCGAGGTTAGAATGGTGGTGTTACCTCGTATCAGTACGTTCGAGGAGTAAATGAGCATTGGCTGGCAGTATACGGTGGGGAATATCCCAGTAAATAGTCTGTCGAAGTTACGGATAACCAAAGTGGCAAACTATTCTCTCTAAATCCAAAGATCAAACCTCCGAGACAAACCTGGTTCCAGAAGGCGATGCGTGTGTAAATACACATGTAAATACACGTAGTTTGTGTTGGTTTAGCCGAATTTCGGTCAAGAAAAGAGGATCATCATCATCGCTCCAGTAACTCTGAAATGAATACATTTGAAGAAAGATTACTGTTCAGTCGATAGTCCGTCTCCAGATTTAGCGGCAAAATACATAACAAGGATTCCTAGAAAGGCACGTTAGCAAAATGGACGCAACCACAAATTCAGAAGTGAAAAAGGATGCCACTGGGATATTAGGCAAATGAAATCCTCAAATTAGCAATGCATTGTGCCTTTAACGGGGGACTGCTGAATGTTTCATTTCTGATCACGTGCTGTTCCTCCATTCTTATGGGAATCCCGACAACACAACCCGAATTGCGAACTGTCTCTCACTGTGATTTTTGCTCCAATGATTTCATAGTTAGGCTTTTCTGATTCCACATGACTCCGTAGCTTATTGACAACAACATCATCCTGCTAAAGCGGATGGTGGTAGTTCAAGCTGATTAGATGTCCCTTTAGTTGTTTTCTTGGTCATGATGGTTGCAAACGACTTATGACTAAGTTGGTTCATATCGCCGGTGCATGTTGATGAAATATTTTCAACTCGACTGCTCCGCACAGTGCAATGCATGCGAATTGGTTTATATTCATTTTCTTGTCGCTTAAGTCATTGCCCAACTTGCAAAAACTTAGGCAAAATGCCTTGTCTAATTTTGAATTCCGTATCCGGCCCAGAAGAAGAAAAGGTATCTCCATTTTTCAACTAGGTTTGAATTTACGTATCACCAAATATACGTCTATCTAGTCACCCGTATATGAAAAAGCCAGGATGTGCACAAATTCAGTCACTATTTTTTCACGAGTGTCCTTATGTTTTCGCACTGAGCAACCCACCACGTTTTTGTTGACAGCAAAAGTGGTTTTCTTATTTCCGTATCCATCGGACTTCTTGATATCCTCGTAACCTTGTATGATTTAAACTGAGAAATATGGCTTGGGACAAATCGCAACACAAAGGTTTGTTGAAAACTGAGAATACTAATCCGCTTATCCAGGGTGGCTCAGATATTTTGGTGAGTGTGAGTTTGTGCCCACATCCAGCAGAAAATTCAACCTTGTTTTTGCAGCTCTGAGGTCTTGGAAGATGTGAAGAGCGATATGAAGCGAAAAGAAGCAAAGAAAAAATTGTCAAGCGCAAAGATGGTGCACAAGTGTGAAAAATACTTAGTGTTTATTAGACTAAAGATCAGAAGATTTGATGATTCTGTCTGTGCACTCTACAAGATCTTCTAAAGGGGGAGGGGTAGTAAGCGAATGCTGTTTAGAATTGTCACTTTTCTCACGTACATTAGTTGAAACTGGAAAAAAATAAATAGTTGTCTACCCCAGGATGCTGAGAATGCATGTATGCTCCTGCCTAGTCACTAATGAGTGCAACTTGTTTGCCTGAAGCATATTTGTGAGAAAATACAAATACAAGCTTAAGTACCAGCAGTCGGCTTGTGCAACTTTTTGTAACCGACAGTTCTGTCACTTACCAAGACACAATTTCACGCAATGATCCACCCACAAAATTTCACTATTCTTGCGTTGCACATGACGCATGAACCTAGGGTGTTTATGCTACGGGTAAACGCGGATATCTAACACAAACTGACAGACTTTTTAGTGGATTTTGAAGTGGTTTCAGTGGTCTAACTATTGCGGTCTACAGAGTCTTGTTTAGTCATTTGGAAAGATACCGTGTGCCGTTTTATTCCGGTCGCACATATGTTTGTTTACTCTCAACTGGGAAACCCAACAGCAAAACAATCTGCCGAGACATTTTATAGATATCCAATATAGCTTCTACTGGGGACATATATCTGGCGGTCTAGAAATTCTGCCTGAACTGGACCACTGAAATGGTGGCCTGGCTAATGGGCGAGTGGTAACCTGATCCATGTCAATGAGACTGTACGACTAAACGGTTCAATTCTGTTGGGAATTTGACCGCTTTCGAGCAACGCAATTTGTAGTATAACTTTTTTGATTCCAATAATACTTTCAATGACTTGCATGACATTTTCCCGCGTCCTTTGACGTATCACCACACACCATTAGGCTAGTTGGCAGGTTTTCCTGCATCGCTAGAAAGACAACTTTGGCGGAGTTATACGTAATGAACAGTTTTTGTGATACCAGTTACGTCAACTGATGCAAATCTCCGTTGGTACTAGCGACTTATTCGGAGTGTACAAATGACAAACGAAAACTGGATTTCTGTGTTTGCATGCATAGACGGATCAATAGCGACAACCAGTCTGCCTGTTAAAAATGGAACGGTATGCATCGGATGGTTATTCCATTTGTGTTGAATTTTAAATCAGCTCTGATTTTCGAAGAATAACGGCTGTTGCCGATATGATTGCTCCACCAATTACTTTATTTCTTACTCTCTTGATGACACCATATTCCTCATTTTGCGCAAGTTCTTCCGTTGTGACAAAGGAATTCTTTTCTGCAGATTGCATGGAGTCATGGAGTTTGAAATGGTTTGAAATGGTACTTCGTTATATAAACTTAGTAATAGATTCGTTAAACAATGTGATATCAACCAGTTGTCGAGTTCAAGAGAAAGTATTGTTGAATCCACCTTTTGCTAATCCATCTTCCTTTTCGTACCACATACGGCTTTCGGGTGCCTAGATGTTTTTTGGCACATGAGTGAAGTGCACATACAGTATTAACGGTCTTCAGGATTTTCACCGAAATGCCACCGAAAGCAGTGTGAGTCTCACCAAAACAGCACGTTACGCTTGACGTTGTGCGAGGTAAAGGGATCTCACCTAGCAGAACAAAGTGGTTTAATTTATAAGATGTTTATTTCAAGTGACTTTATGGGCCATGGAATGAAGGGCTTTCATTGCTCTGTTGTAAACAGTTGGATATCAGAACAACCGTTATGGTTTCTGGGTGCAACGAATAGGCAGGCTTCTGAGGGACTTCATACTTGCTTAAGAGCTGCTTTCTGATGTGTCACAGAGCTTCTGAGCTGGCCTGGTTGCATTCCTAATCTCAGTATAGTTGTTAGCTTGTGGAACAAATTTTGATGACACAAAAGTGTAAATTTCAGTGACTCAAAGTGAAATGGCAGCCATGAAATGTGACCTAACAATAATCTTTTACTTAAATATTTTTTTCAACTGGACACTTCTTTTTGTGGGTTTTACGTCAACCCTGCAACAGTTTTCCTCTAAATTTCAGATAAGGTCTGAGGTGTGTCATTCAGCAATCTTTTCGATCTATCAATTAGCAGCGGATTATTGACTATAAACTTGGAAGAATTTATGTTTTTTTCGCAGGGCGCATTTTGACCTAACATTATACAGATGATTCCGCCTTTTCATAGCAGAGTTCATCTTGATGGGAAACTAAAATGTCTTCAACAATCCACCAAATAATGATGATCTGCGGTCGACGGAACAACACCACTTATACGACTGCTACTAAGAGGCTATGGCAGCCTAGCAACTTAGGAACACGTGATATTGCATATAGATTTAGATGACGACGAACGAACTGACCGGCTCAAAGATAACAGAGTAAATTACCCGTTTCCACAAACGGGCCTCGGCCTGGACAACAACGTTTTCCGTTCGCTCGTCGCCCTCTTATTTGAGGTACAATTTACACGAAGTTTTCGTTTGTTTAATCAACACAAATATGACTCTAAAACTCTGCTTTCTTTAAAGAAAACCGTCAAGTCATAGATGAATTGACAAATTTTGTTTATAACACTGATCTCCTGTTTATGCCGCCTTGCTTGAAATTGAATAGGCTACCAAAGCGAATGAAGGAAACTTTTAGAAATAGAAAATTTAATTCGCTTTATTAAGGTTTTGTACTACATATGCATTTCCTCGTAATGTAGTACCAAGTACACGGAAGACGAGTTATCTGTTTGGACACAACTATTGAGGGCATCTTAAGCAGAATTCGCTCACTTTGTCTCAAAACAGCCCAATTCCCGGAGTTGAGCAACCATGTCCTCGCAAAGCGGGTTTCCAATGAAAGTGGCGCATCAAATCGAAGCTGTCTGATTTCATTCGGGATTTTACACATTAGGAACTTTCGACCTGAGGCCGATAACAAAATCCCATATAGGAGAATGACGCCGAAGTGAAACTGTTTCGCCGTAATATCTGAAATTCAACTGAACGTTTCCACACTAACCTGCTGGTGTCCTGTGGCGTTAGAAATACCCACTTGAGCAAATACAAAATTGCGCACGTAAATGTCAACGAATTCAGCATTGGAAAAATAAATATCGCATAGACAATATATTCGTATGGAAAGAAGAGGATTTAAGTAACCTGATTCAGATTGGCTTCACAATGTAACCCTCTTAATACCGAACTGTTAGATTGTAAATTCGGTTTCATCTAGAACCTTTCGAAGGGTTTCTGACACAGACTAACAGCTTTACCAGTATTTTCCATCACGTGATTAATTAATTTGTTTACCTGTACAACACAAGGCCAAAAGTAGAATTGGTAAATGAACCGGACAGATTCTGTTATTGGTTACTTACCATTTACTAGCTGAGTGGTGATGACACGAGACTCACTGCTGCTAGGAATGGTTTGGATTCTTTCCAGTGCTTACTGGGATTAGTCATTAGGAACAGCAAACGTGACTGAATTTTATGGAGTGAGTATAGTTTCAGGCAAACTCTACTCGAAAAATTTTGCCAGGAATGTCCTTCTTGGATTCTACATTTTGCGTGAGTTCATTCACATCAATTTCACTTTTCTCTACTCCATTTGCTACAAACGGGGAAACGCTGAGCCTTTGGCAAGGTGTCAGAAATATCAAGTGTCCGAATCTGGTACAACCGGTCGCCGATGAATACGGTCTGCCAAATTGGTGATGTGGCTAGACCTGTCCAAACTAAGGAAACTCCAAGGACACTTTTGTTTCTTCTAAATGGGACTGTACATCTAAGATCAAGAACATCTGCCTCAGTGTCTCAGTCCACATGGCGAGACAAGTAAACTTGACGCATGGAAACCCGATGAACTTGGCAATAAGTAATTTTAAGATAAACGAGCAGCTTCTTCCAGTTCGAGTATTCTCGTATCTCATCCCATTCCAAAGAGAGACTGGATGTACTCAATCAGTTTTGGTTTCTCTGGAATGCGATTTCGGTTCGGGGGGCCACAAAGGATGAAAATCTATTATTCATCAAATGAAAACTAGCCCTTCGATGAGTCGTCTCTTTGGGTAAAACAAACTGTAATCAAAATTGTCAACCTAACTAAACTTTTTGAACGCAAACTCTTCTTTTATCGGTCGAACTACTTCAGTCTCATTCTTAAAACACTTTGCTTTGGGAAGGTACACGTTGGCAATCATTGTCCGTCCACCACGAATCGTTATTACATTAACGGTACACAGTAGTCTCAGCAAATATCAAATCAGATCAAAATAAATGAAGAACGTAAAACTGGATATATGCAAGGTGTGAAATCAGAAGTTGTGGGAACAAAATAAACTGGGTCAATCCAGCAAACCGGAGGGGCGAGGCAGTAAAATAATAAACTAAAAGCGGGAGGCAGGATACAGCGGGGGGATAATACACAGAACGCTGGTTCACTCCAACACTTTTACTGCACCAGCAGTTTCGACTTTATTAGGGATCATCAGGTGAGTATCGGAGAATCAGATACGTCAACTTTTGATTAAGTTTTTCAGACCGCACATTCTGCATCACGCACCGGCTACCATGTGTGTGGCCGAAGAGGTCGATCTGAAGTTTAATTCTTGGTCTAACTAGCTTTCGACGAATCCAGAGAGTTATTGAGCTACCGGTGTTTATGATGTATCGCCCGATTAGTCAGCCGGTAAATCTTCAAGCTCTTCCAAGTTAAAACTAATGTTAGGACCGTTCCTTTCTTAATGATCAAGTCCGGTTTCAATTCTTCTGTGCCTGCAGCCTCCGCTCATCGACCTTACATGTGGGAGCATGTACACACAGGGCGCAGATAAAAGCGTGCGCATGAAAACATTCTACGAGATTACTTCCCAGAGCTGCTCACTTAAATGTTTCAATCTCCCTTTTCATTAGATGCCTCCCAATGTGCTTTACTACCCGTTAAGTTTCGTTTTATATTTTGCACCCACAGCTCTTCCGGTCCATTGAACTGACCCACTTTAGTACCTTCACACTCCCATGCCACGAACAGTAGTGACTTCCGATTTCACACCCTGATTATATCCGGTTTCATTCATTCAGTTATTCTCACATGATCTGATATGGGCTAAAATCACCCCACAATTGAGGCAATAAAGTTGGATGGCAGTTGGAGATACCGTGAATTTATTTCAGCTTACGTGATCCTATCAGAATGTCTTTTGTTCACCATGCTTGTTTCTCATTTATTTTATTGTATCCATTTTCCCAGTGACATATATAGTTACTCGTATAAATGCCATGAAAATTTAGTCCGAATAAGTAGACCAAACCAGTTAGTCTATGAGTCTGGTACCTTAATTTGTCTGATACTAACAAGCTTTTCAAGAGTACAGGCAGAGTACATACAGATAATAAATTGGTTGAGAAGGGTAGGTCAGACGTCCAGGCGAATGCAACACATACCTGTCTTTCAACCATTACGGCTAAGTTTTATGGCCTGTGCAGACCTGTATGTATAAAGAGTGCCTTGCAACATCCATGTACATATTGTTTAATTGTGAAAAAAGTACTGGCCAACGCCCAAAAAAATTAATGTGTTATCCTTAGTACACTAGAATGCTCCAAGGTTATGATTATGGACATCGAAACCAGGATTAGTGAAAGTTGCGAATTTCGTACTTTGTATTGATGTTGTATTTTGCAAAGGTTTTGCGCATTCTAATGATATATGGAGAAATAGTACCTCAACGCGAAAAGTCTAAGCAGTTCATAGGTTTGGATTGCCTCGATGCGGGAACTTCATTCTGTTTCAGATGGAGGTATGGGCTCACCTGGTTGACGGTATCGCCCGAAGGATGGTTAAAGCCTACGTTTCATTAACAAATCGTCTTGTTACACGAAGCAAGTTGAAGCAGTGCTGTTCACTAGAAGTTTTCAGTTTTTGGTTGTAATGGATCTCTTGTGAGTGCTCTGGTGGTTGTAACCTAAGGTACTCTTTCAGAAAGTGTGATGCGACAAAACAGACGCCGTGCCCTGAAATTAATTCCTGATAGGCAAGTCTATAGATGACCGTTCTCACTTACCAGTAGGTTCTCCTATATGTCGACAATGTAAGTGCTAACTGTCAATCTTCAGCGGGTTTGGAAACACGGTGAAGGTCGTTATTTTTAGAAGACTTGCAGTGGAGGAAAAAGGCCGTGATTAGTTGGTCATGCGAGCAACATATATATACGGAAATACACGCTCAGACTCAACTGCCTGCAGCTAAAATTAACGAATGGGATGATGGTTGAAATCGTTGGAGCAAGGTCAATATTCTTTGCCTGGATAGGAAAATTGTGGAGTAGTTATGCCAGGTACCTCAGGTTTTGCCAGACTGAGAGAGGAATGCTTACAAATTCAGCGTAGAAACTGGGTGTGTGTAAAGTAGTTTTTCGTCACATACGAAAAGAAGAGAATATCTTTCGCCAAAGATTTTTTAACTATACAGCGACCGATGAGTAGAAAAAAACGACAGAGAGGGTTTTTGAAGCAGTAAAAGCCGCTTAACAGAGTCCCCAGTCATTTAGTCGAACAGCTGGAAGTCAGTGCTGTGGCATCAGTGTCGTCAGACGTGTGAGAAAATAAAACAGTCCTCTTGGAAACCGGTAGCCATTAAAATAAATTTCTGTGGGTGTGTTTCAGATGAACTGCATTTGGTAAAATGTATGTTCGCGTTCGACTTTAATGTATGGTTTGAATGAGACTGTATCAGCTCGGCCAACGTAAGGCAAATTCTTATTAATCAAATATCCGGAACTAACTGTCAGGTTGAATATTCCGTCGAAGAAGCCGGAGTTGACACCCCTTTAGTAAATACAACCGTTGATTTCTCAGTGCTGTCCAAAGTAATTTCGACGGTGAGTGGTCATCTACTGCTTTTGCAAATAAGTCTGCAACCGAAACCATCTCCCTATTTTGACTCAGTGTTGTTGAAGAACAATGCTGACTATTCTTAACTTATTCTGCTATGGCGAAAAGTTTAGGCGGTCAGTTGTTAATAAAGCAGTTACGACTATGCTGATCAGTCAGTCCATTCTCTTTCCGAAATAATACTGGTTTTTCCCTACATTCGGATGCACATGAAATGATACTTTTATTTGAAAGTTGACAACAAACATAATTGCCTTCAAAATCGAAGACTGGAGCAACAAGATGCGCGTTCTAGTGCGACCTAGAAATGGAATGGATTAGGTCTGCCTGCGTGTAATTTCAGCTTAGAAGGCACAGGCTGCTTTCAATCACTTTGTGGTAGATATCGTACACTGGCCATGCATTGACTGGTTTTACTCAACTTTGTATCAATAAAACACCTATTCAAGCTCCTTGTTTCAGTATTTAGAATTAGAACTTTACTAGATATACCAGTATGACGACTGACGGCCGAGGATAGGATTCTGGCCGTAGGGTATTGAATTGACACTGGAATAGCAGACATCGTAATCAAGGTTTAGAAAAAATACTCATCTTTTTATAAAGGTCGAACTTTACGGAGTGAAAACAACTGTCGTTCGTGTGTGCATCAGGACGGATCGGGATGGGACAAGGCCTTTGATTTGTAATTTATGGGATGGGAGAGAACCCCGTCAGATTGGTAACCGTGACAACCTGACGTTTGTCGCTACTGCACTGTACCAGTCTACGTCAGGTGAATTGCTCATTAAATCAGGTCATGTAACTGACCACTGAACAAGTTACCAGTTACTAGGCTGGCCATATTCTACGGCTGAACTCTGCACCTAATATTCACTAACCTTCTTGTCTACCAACTATGTTCCAGGCCATCTTTAAAAACTGACGGCAGACTGCTCTAGGCCAGCTGTCATCCGCAAACCAACAGTTGTCAACGTTTCCATGTCCATTTTACCAATTTTCCCAGGTCAGCGTATGACGTTGCTTGACCTTAGATTTCTTCGGAGACAACAACCATGCTTGTTTGCTAAAGCCATAGCCTCAGGTAGGTGATATTACTGTTCTGAACATCTGTTGTGGACTTCGCATGAATAATCGTCACTGTGCACTGCTGGACTGCTTAGGACGGCAATGAAGAGAAAACCGCTAAAGCAGACAGATGGTCATTGACTGGAAGGAAGAAGTTTCATCACAGTTTTTTCAACGAGGAAATTGGTGTAATTTACCTGCGGTTTCTGGATAAGGGAAGCAGTTTGGACCATTAAATCCATGTGGACATGTGTTATATTACCAGAACGATATCACGTGTTCGAAGCTATGTAGTCAAAAGAGCATCAGGAATTACTCATCAAGAAGTATAGTTCCAAACACTGTGAGTTACAGGAAATTCGCCAAAAGATTCCCATGTATGTAGGACATAGTTCACCAATTGGATCAAGAATCCCTATGTAGGACATAGTTCACCAATTGGATCACCAATTGGATCTGATTTCGAAAATCGGGACTGTATGCGCTAAGGGAACTTGATTCGTCAACTGATAGACGGATGATCTCAGTTTTGAAAAAATAATTCTTGCAGAACTGCTGTCAAGCGTTTACGTAAATACATATCCCCCGAAGGAGATTACTGATGGGTTTGCTGAAAACCCTTTGATAGCCAGAGACTGGTTTTTCCCTTCTTGAAACACACCCTCCGAGTTTCCTTCAACCTTATACTCTATTTGGATACAAATTGTACGAACTTCGTGATATACGCTCATTTGTATACCAACTTGGGGTTCAGTTGGGCGTATGGTTAAAAAAGCGAAATGGTGGGTCAGCTAACGCACATCGTAACTACAAATATACTCGTCTAGAATGAGCGAGAGGAGCTGGTGATCGTTAGTTGTCGCACAGCTGTAGGTGCGTAATAGTTGGAGAAAATTGGAATTGACGACAAGGGTGCATATGTGTGGGAAACGAGTTGTCCTGCAGGGTCCATAATGGAAGAATTCCTAATGGCAATACAAGATAGCTGTGTTCATCACATGGGCCGGTTACTTTATTCTCAGTGAGTGGGAAAGTCATGGTTGTGTGTTTAAGGCACGAACTGTTGCATCTGAATACATTTTAGTGTTCGCAGACGCACAGCTGTAAACACGAAGATGGATTTTTATAGACAAACGAATCCATGTTTGGGCAGAAGTCCCTTTGGGGTGAATTCGCATCAACCCTTAAAGAGAAATTATCCGGAATGCTGATATATTTGTCGTAGGATAAAATCCACCGTTTAAAAACGTAAATTTTCCAGGTTCTTGTGAACTGGCAAACGTTTACCTTACTGTTAAACGTTCTGTTTGGGGTTTGTCTGCAGTCGACTAGCTGCAGTTGCAACACATTCGGTAGATGAAACGCGCGATATGATATTCATTAATATATTACACACATTTGAATGCTGATTCGCTAACGGGGTAAAAATAAACACTGATAAGCTACACAAACCGAAGGCAGAGAGCGAGACTTTTACTGCCGCCCTGTGTGCCAAAGTACTTTTTAGTCATATGTGCGCTCTGGATCTTCGGATTTAACAAAGTTTTAGGAAAACATGCAGTTTTCTTCACCCGATGCAGTTTGAAAAGAACTCGTAGTTCACTGCACCCTTTCAGGACCAGTATTTTCATGATTGTGTTGTTTTAGTCTGTTCAGCAATGATTAGAGAGTTGCAGAAGGCTGTATGCCTATGGCACTGACGTCTCTTGATATATCTGATAGAGTAATGTCGAATTATTTAGGACAATGTTGTATAAATCTGATTTGATAGAGTCGTCGCTGTACCTCACTTGTTGGAACAATACCTTTGGATATCAGGGTTCGATTTAAGTGCCCGGTAGTGTTCTTAGACTCTTTAGTCAGTATTAATTAACACTCCGTTTTCTGTTTTGCTCTGTGAGGGCTTGTAAGAGTTTTCCAATCCCATCACAGATGTTCCGCTACCTAACCACTTAGACCTCAATAAGTAATTTAAGTTCGCCTCTTGAGATAGCTGTATTCCTTGTTTGGCCTGCTGAGCAAGAGAATTTTAGATTGGAAGCAGTCATTAGCACAGAAACCTTCTTGAAACACACCCTCCGAGTTTCCTTCAACCTTATACTCTATTTGGATACAAATTGTACGAACTTCGTGATATACGCTCATTTGTATACCAACTTGGGGTTCAGTTGGGCGTATGGTTAAAAAAGCGAAATGGTGGGTCAGCTAACGCACATCGTAACTACAAATATACTCGTCTAGAATGAGCGAGAGGAGCTGGTGATCGTTAGTTGTCGCACAGCTGTAGGTGCGTAATAGTTGGAGAAAATTGGAATTGACGACAAGGGTGCATATGTGTGGGAAACGAGTTGTCCTGCAGGGTCCATAATGGAAGAATTCCTAATGGCAATACAAGATAGCTGTGTTCATCACATGGGCCGGTTACTTTATTCTCAGTGAGTGGGAAAGTCATGGTTGTGTGTTTAAGGCACGAACTGTTGCATCTGAATACATTTTAGTGTTCGCAGACGCACAGCTGTAAACACGAAGATGGATTTTTATAGACAAACGAATCCATGTTTGGGCAGAAGTCCCTTTGGGGTGAATTCGCATCAACCCTTAAAGAGAAATTATCCGGAATGCTGATATATTTGTCGTAGGATAAAATCCACCGTTTAAAAACGTAAATTTTCCAGGTTCTTGTGAACTGGCAAACGTTTACCTTACTGTTAAACGTTCTGTTTGGGGTTTGTCTGCAGTCGACTAGCTGCAGTTGCAACACATTCGGTAGATGAAACGCGCGATATGATATTCATTAATATATTACACACATTTGAATGCTGATTCGCTAACGGGGTAAAAATAAACACTGATAAGCTACACAAACCGAAGGCAGAGAGCGAGACTTTTACTGCCGCCCTGTGTGCCAAAGTACTTTTTAGTCATATGTGCGCTCTGGATCTTCGGATTTAACAAAGTTTTAGGAAAACATGCAGTTTTCTTCACCCGATGCAGTTTGAAAAGAACTCGTAGTTCACTGCACCCTTTCAGGACCAGTATTTTCATGATTGTGTTGTTTTAGTCTGTTCAGCAATGATTAGAGAGTTGCAGAAGGCTGTATGCCTATGGCACTGACGTCTCTTGATATATCTGATAGAGTAATGTCGAATTATTTAGGACAATGTTGTATAAATCTGATTTGATAGAGTCGTCGCTGTACCTCACTTGTTGGAACAATACCTTTGGATATCAGGGTTCGATTTAAGTGCCCGGTAGTGTTCTTAGACTCTTTAGTCAGTATTAATTAACACTCCGTTTTCTGTTTTGCTCTGTGAGGGCTTGTAAGAGTTTTCCAATCCCATCACAGATGTTCCGCTACCTAACCACTTAGACCTCAATAAGTAATTTAAGTTCGCCTCTTGAGATAGCTGTATTCCTTGTTTGGCCTGCTGAGCAAGAGAATTTTAGATTGGAAGCAGTCATTAGCACAGAAAGTTCCTTTCAGCAACTACTATGAGCATTTAGATCACATAGCGAATACATGCTTCCTTTACCTGCTAATGGTCGGTGAGCGAACAGACCCATGGAAGTGTCTTCGACAGCATGACACCGAAGTTTGCATTAAAAAGCTGCCAGATATTGCATCATTTTTGACGATCTGCTCATTTGCAGTTATCTTTTAATTCTCAAGAAACACGCACGGTTGTATATCTGAAAAGGGATTCCTCTATTTGTGTCACGCTTTTGATAAATCGGCCCGTGTATTGGTGTGGTTAGCAATGCTGTCCAAATGGTTGGCGTCGATTCATCCACACTCTGATGCACAGAAGGAGCGAATCAATCGTGCAGTTAGAAGTTGTTGCTGAGGCTCAGTGGAGTGTTGGGTAAGCATCCGCGTCATGTTTTCCACCATTTGCAACGTAATCCGTTTGGAATCACGCGCTGTCTCCAACTTAACTCCTTCCAGCATTCTATTTCTTCAAAGTCTTCGGACAGCTAGAGAATAAGACGACGCTAATGTGCGCGTCACATCTACCCACTTATAGGTAGTCATAGTGCAAATTCATCTGTTAATTTTGTGCTGCAGTTCAGTTATGCAGCTCACAACCTCTCCAACGTACCTAGCCATAGAAAAGCTCAGAGAGATAAATCAAATGAACTGGTAAATTGCGGCCTGCCGATTAGCCAATCTGCAATAAGGATCGTTTACAGGGTGCAATAAAACCGTCCAAAGCGGTAAAATTAAGTTATCTCGGGACTGCCGATGATACCACCATCGGACTTCTCACACCCGGAGTTTGCGCACCCGAGCGACCAGTCCAATCCCTCTGCTTGAACTAGCCTGTATTCGCTCCCTTTTCTGACGGTACCAAATTAGACCATATCTCTCAGCTAACCCAGAAAATTACCTGTTTTTGGGATTGTCTTTATTCTAACTCACGCACGTTTTCCTAACCCCACATCTGACATATGGTGGTGAATTCACCTCTATTCCCACATGTGATCCGTACCGGTAAGAAGATGAGTCATTGCCTAGAACCCCTTTTGGAAAAATTGCCTCAAATAAAACAAATGCGAGAATACTGCCTCATTTTTAGTCCGAAGCTTTATTCGCTATCCAAGCGTTTTTCACCAAGACTCGCTTAAATGGCTGCAGCAAAAATACTATTGAAGTATCGCATACGTTCTTCTTTAGTGGCCATAAGAATTGGATAGAACTGCGGATAAAGACAGTCCCAGCTAAACACGTAGACGACGGCTAGATCAATTGCATATGCTGGTCTTGAAAAGGGTACAGTTATTTTTCGGAAGTACTTGGAAATTAGTGAAGTGGTGCCTGACTAGAAGTAGTGACCTGTCTAAAGTTAAGTGTGGGGCAAGACTGGCGACATCGAATGCTTCCCCGTTATTGGAGGTCAAGTGATGCTACATTATCTAAACGGGAGCTAATCACACTACTAATCACCCGCTTGCGGTTAAACATTTGCGTTCAGACAACTGGTTGAGAGGTTGCCGGTTCAAAACTCCCCGGGGTTTCATTGGATGCGCACTGCTGGTGATTTCCAGTAGATGAAACCGGTGTCCAGTGATTCTTCGCTTTTCAGCATAGATAAGCTTCACTGACAAGAGGAATTCTCAACTGTAAATCCAAAAGTGCTCTGACTTGCCCAAGGTCTAAAGAGGAAATATGGTTGACTGATTGTTGAATCATCAGAATTTTTAAAAACCAGAGGCTTTATAAACAGGGTTTACCACTTTGGTCTGATCAGTTCTGCGCTTGTTCCATATATGCACTTATGAGGTTTTCTCAACAAGGCGATCAAAATGATGATCAAATACAGTACCGGTTGTGGCACAACCATTCAAGATAACTTTCTACTGCTTCGTTGGTTGCGCTACAAAATTCTCCCATCCTCTGCAGAAACCACCCTAAACAAACAAACTGTCTAGCTGTATCCTCACATGCATATATTGTTAAAGTCTTTCGGGCATCAGCATTGTTTGTCATAGTGGGAAGCTTGCACTAAAGAGTCCAAAAGTGCCACCAGCTCCCGTGGTTACCGTCTTCTTGAGGAGCACTCAGACTTTAACTGTGGAAATATTAGTCTCCTCACCAAAGCAACGGGCCAACTTCGGTTTATTATGGGTGATGATAATATCACCTGGCTCATTTCTGCATCCCTGGCTCAAAATTTATTTTGTGGACACCAGCTTTAGCGCATTGAAGATGAAAAGAATAGAGAGTTCAGTTGACTAGGGAAAACGGCGTCTGAAATAATTTATTCCATTTACGTGTAAAAGCTACTGCAAAATTCGGAAAACGAGTTGACGAAAATCGGTATTTTCGCGATCTTCCTTTTTGATCAAAGCAGATGGAAGGATTACAAAACTAAAAGCGAGCGATCCATACAAGGCTGACATAGCTAAAGTAGAGCATGCCGACGAAGGCGTGAAACTGCTCACGTCACGATCGATCGGCCTGAGTTGCCAGTGGTCATGTGCGCAGACCATCGAAGACTCAATCCGCATATAAACACTTACCAAGTCTACAGACGGGTCGCGTGAGCGAATCGTGGTAGCCGCAGTTGTGGCTAGACAGTAATATTGAACGGATCTCCGTTGTTACGTAGGCCTTTTGTAGGGTATTCGAAGAGTGGCATCAGTCAAGTAAACGACCAAGTCGATGTTCGGTAAACTGAAAGTTTAAATAAACCATCAGGTGCTCTCAGGAGTGTACGACCAGGATATGGAAAGAGCCATTATTTTCCTTTTCGGATGTAAACTGAATGGATTGATGTGCTTGTTCTTGTCTATCGTGACATTTTTCACACTTTTAACAGCACATTCAACCTTTCTTTTGCCTTACTTGTCGCTCCTAATCTTGCAATCCTTCCCTCAGCTCAGGTTATACAAAACTTCGAGGAACGAATCCTACAAATCTAGCCCGAAAATTTCTGCAAAGCAGCTATTTTAATGGGTACACTGACTTTCACAGTTAACTCTAAAGCACAAATGCTACCGTAACGTACACATGGCCTAACCTGAACCGCGTCTGTAAAATCAGCTGAATCCTCCTTTCACGCTGTGGACAACTTACTGACGGCTCATGTGCGAATTGTGAACTTCTTGTGCCTCAGGAAGTCTGACCAAACAATGCTAACTTACAAAGTGGAACTCGTTCACCGTCCATACGCCTCAAACTGAATAACCCCCAAATATCCTGTCATCATTAGCTCTAGAAAAACTGGTCCGAATCAGCTGATATTTTACCAGGAATTTTCGCAACATAGCACACTACTCGTAATGTTGCTGATCCCTGCTTAGATGTGCTCATCTAGGCGTGATCCCTGAGTTTCCATCAACTTTATGCTCACCTTGAACGACGAAATGTACGCAGCTGGCAAGCTACGCTCATACGCAAATTACTTTTGGTGTTTTTCGCTTCTGCCTACGAACGTAAAGTCCCACGTAAAAAAAGGGCAATTTAAAGTGTGAGCAGCTGAGTAAATACGAACGTTACCAAGGCTTTATTGAGGTATATCGCATTGTTGCATCATCGAAGCTTTTTCGTTTCCCCTCGGATGAAGCGAAAACACCGTAAGCAAATCTTTGTTTTCCGCGGGTAAAAGGAAAGTCGGATACTGAAAAGCTTAGCAACATGCATCAGATTATTGCCTGAGCTAGACAACAGCTGGTTAGTGCAGCAATCACAGTCCGAACAAAAGGGAGGCTTGTACTGACAGATGGTTTGAGCTTCTGTTAACAAGCGCTGATAAAGTTTTGGTGGCACACTGGGTTGACCTGATAAACTTTTTCTTCTGGACGAGACGTGACTGTAACAGTAACCATCCCGGTCATGCTAGGTTACAGTCCTGACCGGCTCAGGCTAATTTCGTCTATAAGATGGTCACATGGTTTTGCCTACCGTGTACATTCCGACGCAACGGGAACTATCCAGAGACAAAATGTAAAATTCCATTTTGTCACGTCCCAAATCTTTCGGTGCGCATCTAGGATACATGGATACGAAGGAACACATTACATTAGCACGATGATGAACGACATTGCAGGGAGCGGGTGGACAGCTTGGCCGCACAACTTGTCACCTGGGTGTTCAATGAGGTGGGATAAATAAACTAAAGTAAATAATCACTAGTGAACGGTATTCCATCAAAATTGGTAGCCTCTTAGCACATGACTTGCGAAGTCGAGAAGTTCCCATGTTTTCTGTGGCCGTTTGATAGCATACTGTTATCGCCGGTCTGAATCACTCAACTTGCATCCCTATTTCCACTTATAAGTTCACATAAGGGAAAACCCAGGCGTACACACACGCATAAGAACAGCCCTGATTTGCCCTAACCAGTGTCTAGGCTGTTGTTTTCACGCAGACTGGTGACCTCAGAGGACTGGCGGAACAACAGCTGTGTTAGCGAGACATTTAAGGTGCGAATTTATTTGAATTTGTGATTGATGTTAGCCTATAGCAGACGGTCATCAGCCCACGATACGTTGAACACTCATGGAAGGAAATAGCTATGAAAGTTAGTTACTACTGGACAGTTGGGTTGCATTTATTGACGTTTGACCAGTCACATGGAAGGCCTGATAGAAGACAAACCAAACAGCTGAACACGCCCAGGATCACCATACTTTTTTTCTCATTGACAGTCAACTCAGCGCTACAAAATAGATGGACAAACTCAGGGTTAAATGGACCGGGACCAAACAGTTGGTAGCCCATTGTGTCCCGGGATGAGCGAGATGAAATCACGTATTATTCATCACATACAACTTGCAATGACACCATTTCTGGGTAATTTGAACCCGTTCCCCAGCTTTGGGTTTCATTTGGCTAAACACTGGTCAATACCAATTATCGATCAAATCTGAAGAAGTTTATTTTTATCCCTTTATCAATGTGTTCAGGTAGTCCAGTTACAGCTCACATTTCGCATATAAAATATCTGGTTTGGTCTGAAAAACGGGAATCCACCAAACGGATCAGTGACATTAAAGAAACTTGATATATTTTCGATGGTGGTCTGTGTCGAAGGTATGGTGAGGAGAAAAAATACGATATACGCAAACTCCGGAAAACAACCCGCTAGGGTGATGCACAGAGGATGTTTCAGAAGTCCAAGAAATCACCACCGGATCTTTGGGACTGTTTTCCGTGAATTTAATCGGGGGTGAAAATACTCGATTAGGCACCCTTTTAGTAATGTGTAATTAGTATCTACGTGGGTGGACGGGATTTACGTCAGTGAGCAGTGGTCGGCTTCCCACGGATATTTTGTAGGTGTCCCACACTCGCCCCGGATCCTTGTCTAAACGTGGTTGTTCTGGCTGAAGTTGCGATCGAATCCATTAAAACAAAACTCCTGGATCTTAAGTTTGCTTAAACTTCTTGGTCAGTGGATGAACTTATCAAGCAATATATGCAATTGTCATAGCTGAGGGACAGAATCACGATTTGTGAGAATCACTGAATAACACTGTAGTAACCACTATATCATAGCTCATTACAAAGCCTATAAATTGCACAAAGTTGATGTGTTTCCCTTATATTCTAAACAATTCGTACTATTCCAACCAACGGTTTATTGTGGAGCTTTTTTGCTTTTTTCATCCGTTTGTTTAATCTCTCGTGGAGTAATCTCCACAGTAATTTCGTCTGCATGAGTCCTCCAAAATGAAGCGCATCACCAAATGTCTCATCGCATGCCGGTAAGGAACCTATAAACTAACTCACAAAACTGAAGTCTGTAAACAATGGACATTCCCTCTTCAAAACACTCTTCTCAGTAGTTTACGTGGGGGGTACGTGACGAACCTTGCTAGCGAACCTTAATAGTTCATCTGATTCTTCACACCGTTGGGCTGATCATAGTAAACAGTGTTAAAACTGAAATGAAAGATGTTTGTGTGCATTCTTCAGTCGTACCATCGCATTTCCATAAACCGATGCGAGACAAATGGATCAATCGTAGATTTCAGGTCAAGGTTGGTCTTTGAGTAATTTTGTCTCTGTGTGATCGATGGAAAAAATCGATGTGACGTAGGCACCTGGGCGTTCCTCCTCAGTTAATGTTGTGACCTGAAATAAAGTGGGACAGCGGATGATGCACTGTATGTCTGAGTTGATGGCAAATCAATGTAGCACATAGTTGTCCTTAAGTTGAACTAAGTTCTTTGATATGAGTTTCCTGAGCAGGGCGTGAGGATTTCCCCAATATTATTGCCGATTGTAGACAGGTTCACATAGAATCATGAACTGAGCATTTAAAGTGAGCAGGCTCTCATCCTTATTCTTTTGTGTTGCCTTCAAGTGAATTTGCGTGTACACAAGCTGATCATCGCACCAGTAACCTCTTGAATAATTTCCAGCAATTCCATAATTTGCCGTTGTTTATATAAATTAAGAACGATTTTCACGTTATCCAACGGACTTATTACGGGTTGGAAGTGTGCTTCGGACAGAAATTCCGAACGACATCTATAATAGGTGTTGCGTGAGCATAGTGCTTCTGATTGGAATGACGAAATTGATGTACGTTGGTTGGGAACATTCACTACAAACAACACGTCGATCGAACCATCAGGCAAACAAAGATGTTTGCAGTTTTTGTAGACAGTGATAAGATAGTGTACAGAATGACACTTGTGTTCATGTGGCTTGAGCTCAAAGGCACTGGAGTGAAACGTTAGCAGCAGTGCTTTGTGGAAAGTGATCTGGATTGAAAGTTCTTACGTGTGAGAAAACTGCATTTTTGACTTACACTTTGAAGTTATGGTTGTCTTACATGTATAACGTAGTCAGACCATCACAGCAAGTATATACCCCTCGGGGGGTGGGACGTTATTAACTACGGCTGATAGCTGTGTACGTACTAACGTTATTCAACGTTATCGACTAACTACCAACTTGGGTTTGGTTTACCAATGTACCATTATGTCAAAGGATCTGGAATTTTTGGACCAGTGCTAGTTTTTGCTGCGGGAAGTCCTGTTGTTCTTCCAGCTGTAACACCATTTAAATGCCTAGCTGTCATGCCACCCTATGGAAGCACTAGGGTTGAGTTACTGCCAGGTTATCCAAGCTTAGACAGGGGTCATCCAGATGGTATGGTTGGGTTCGAACCACGAACCTTCCAATAAGTTTGCGCCTTAACTGAGCCACTGAGCCATCTTTAACTATCTCAAATTCTAGTTCGAGTCCCTCAGTATGTTTCCGGAGTCGGCCTGAAAGATACGGACTTGTAAATACAGGTATCTTCCAGATCCGAATATAACATGGAACAACGGCTCTTCTTGGCCAAAACTACAAATGGGTGTTTATAATTCATCCGGATTAAACTTCCATCAAAAACTTGATAAACTTAATAAATAACCCCTCCCTATGTGTGGTTAAAGGCCAAAACAAGAACGCTAGGCTCTGGGGCTGAGGTTTCTATCCATCGAATCAGCTAAAAAATATATTTCTGCTTTCTGTTGGTGGACTTGAGTACAAGCTATTGTTCCGAGTCTCAAAGGCTTGTCCATTAGGACATAGACACGTACGCCGATACTTAGGATATGGTGATGTAATTATTGCTTAAATAAGAAGTAAAACTTATGTTACAGAGATCTACAGGCAGTTCGTCCGTGTCAGTGCATGAAACCCTAGAGTTTATTACACATTCCTGCAAGAGAGTAAACCAAAGTTACAAAGTGAAATATAATACACGGATTCCACGGTCTGTATTGGTTAGATCATAAGATCCAAATTTGTTTATAACATTTGTGGTCGAGCGTTATTCGATGAAGAGAAAGAAATATATACTTTGAAAATGCAAGACAACAATAACTTAACCTCGTGCACCCAACTGGGAAGGTTCGTTTCTAAGGAGAATGCCGTTAGTATTTTATAGAGGTATAACATAGTATGTTGCTGGAGACAACGGAAACATAACTTTGTCTCGTCACCGACCGTTGAAGACTTCAAAAGCAATATTCTCTGGTTGGACACGATGGAAATCAATTGACTTATGTGGTACATCCTTGTCTTTCATCATATCAGGCAGGCCTAGGACGGGCACATTGCTTGCAGCGACTCCGACGAATAAGGGACACCTCACAGCTAGTAGTTGGGCACACCTTAAGGGTGTTCATTTTGTTCGACTACTCTACGTAGCCTCGAGAATATCAAGATCCGAGTCAACCAATAAACTGCCTGTTTTCTCCTTTGAAATGGATGCGACAGGATGCTGACACGCTTCGGAAACACTAGCTTGATGTACATTCTGACCAAACTATTTGAGAAGCATCTTCGCCGTGTTAGACAACTCACAAAACAAATATTGACAAACGCAGATATCATTCGGTTTGTCCTCACATTTCCTCGTCCTCAGACCGTGTGAAGTTTGACCAACTAGCAAGAGGATGACAATATTATCATCTGTGGCAATTAATGCAAGATCTCCGTGGGAAATTGCTGCCTGTGCCGCTAAAAGCAATATTCAGACTGCATACAAAGAGGGATTTCTGGTGGTCAGTCAGCAATGACTATCACCCTCAAGAATCATTATGAAGCCGAACTTATCCTCGCAAAAGTTATTCTGACCAGAATAAATAGTTACAACATATTAGGTTGAAAACCCCCCCGGATTCGCGGTTATATATGCAGGTCATGCGCACAGGAATTTAAACGTCACTCCTACAGCAATAACAAAAGTTTTGGCGGCAGTATGAGTTGAATATGATGTGACCTTAGAAACGCGCGTCCTCGCTATTTTCCTGTACCCGTTGGGTCAACGTTTACTACGCTACTATTAAGAACGGCACCCTCGCGACCGGAGAAAGTGAAATGTGCGTCAATGCTGGTAGTCCATAAAGGCATATATATCTAATGTACATAAAACGTCCGTAAAGAGCAATTACACGCAGTTGGTTGTCGCCATTAGAAAACTGTAGAGTAAACTGCTAAAGTTTGTGCACTATATTCCGGAAACTCAACTTGCAGTCAGTGAAAACGTTTAGCGTCGAATAAAGAACCATTCAAGCGAACAGGCACCGAGTGTGTGAGTCCCTCGCATAAACAATTTGTACCGAACTCGTCACATCTAAGGTGAAGTTACAGACCGGTCCCTTGAGAAAGTGTCAACCTCAGTTTCGATGCACATTCTGAATCCTGAGATTCTGTCCGGTGAACTTGGCCTGGCTACCCTTACTGTTTAGTTTAGTTATATCCGCTTAAACCAATCGATTGTTGAAACACATGAGACATTTGTGTTCTAATTAGGATGAAAATGTGTTTGCTGGGTGAGGAAGACAGCCTAAAATAGAATCGAAGAATGGAGAAGAGTCCATTCATGTGAGAAAACATGACAATCTAATAAAGACATTGTACCATTCCAACTACAAGCAGATAGTCTAATGCCTGAGGGGGATACCTCATCAACAGAGTGATACGTCTTCAAGGAGAGAGAACCACAGGATGGAAAAGGACATTCTCTAGGTCCAAAATTGCTAGCATTTTTGTCCCCGGGAAAGCCTGCATTTGACGATGTCCTATGTAAGTTGTTTCAGACCGTTTTTCATGGGGGCCAGATGAGCTATACAGCTGATCCAAATGAGTGTGACAAATTTGGCTTCCAGAGCTGATAATGATGAAGCTGTAACACTGTCACACGTAACTCACTGCACCTGCAAAAACAAACCAAAGCAGATGATACAACCAATTTCATGAAGAATGCGGTAAGTGAAGTCGATGTTGTGTTTCTAAAGTAAGGTTAGATTGTGGAAGCAAGTTAGCAGTTTCAGTGAGACCAACTTCAGGAATGATTCGTAGACTGATGCCACTGACATGTATAAACGTTTCCAGCTCATAAGCAAAAATTCAGAACCAACGTTATTTCTTACTATTAGTACTCTTTTATTTGCATGGGAATTGCTCCGGAAATTTCTGTAACGACCTACTCCTGAGGGAATGGCAGTGTAAAAAAGATTAAACATACGTGTTGTGCTCCAACACAAATCATCCACAAAATCTCACGTATTCTGCATTTATACACAATTGCTTAGGCTGTCAATACAAACTCCATGAACCGTAGCCGAAAATTCTGCATCTTTTTCAACTCTGAAAGTAACATAATAGCCTTAGAAACTCTAGCCAGCTTTTCTCACCCAAGGCACCATGAAGGCATCGTGAAGACCTCTAAACAAACCTGGCGGAATCTAGTAGCCAGAGTGTCTGTGAGACATTAAGAACAATTGGAATGCCTCAAAGAACTCTTTAAACAGTAAAGACTAGGCAACTATCAATTCCCCCACATTAAAGCTTACGCTTTGTCAATTCCTTGTGGTTAGGTTGGAACAGACATCCGGTCAATTCTGATACGCCAAAGTGACACCTGCAGACTTTTATCCATTTATTCTACTGTTAGTCGTTGTGTCCAGCCTCGAAATACCTCTCCGAGAAAATTTGACCATGCCCAAAATCAATATGCTGAAATGCAGAAGAAAGGTCCCTGGCTCTAAATCGACTGTCATCTAGTGGGTCGTTGTCAAAACGTGTAAGACTACAGTACTGTGAATAGTGAGTCAGTGGCTTTAATCATTCGGCGGCGAAACTACCCAGTTTAATTGTGGGATAGTGGTGACCTGTTTAAGTAACGCTTGTAAACCCCAAAAGAGAGCCCAAATGCTGCTACCAAATGACCCATTTCAATTGTTATTGTCCGTTAGAGGAGGATGCAAAATTACATGGTCGAATGTGTACCACATTTGTTTGATTTACTTCGGCACCGAACCACAATCTCTATAATAAGCAGGGGTTTTCAGATGGGTACGATTATCTGCCAGGCACCTACAGGTTTCATGACCTTTTAATATCTAAAAGCCCTACTTAGGCCTTATGAGAACAAGAACCTACAACTAAATTAAAAGAATGAATATCTCCAGGATTTGTTTTCCGATCCTCTTGTACAGTCCTGGTGAGAATCAAGTGCTACAATTTCTTGAGAGTGCGCTTCTCATATGGGTACCAAAGCATTTCGACAGCGCACCACCAGTGTATACCTTTCTGGAAATTGTCAGGTAAACGTAGTTCTCGGTTTTCTTACAAATACACATTGTTCTTGAACAATGAAATATGCGTAAATGATGAAATGCACTCTTGCCTATAATCTGAGAGGGAGCAGGAAAGTTAACTCGAACCTTGTTTGTGAGGCAAATTTGTGCAGCAAATTCAGTTGACGAATATCATGAAAGCTTGAGATGTCCGTTAACACCGAAGTAAACTGCAAATGGGTGTCTCACCAGCTGATAGCCAATTCGACTGATAACATGAGAAGATTTTGGGATTTCAATAAGGATTTTATCACCTAAATAAAACCAGTCCATGCCAAAAAGCCGGAAAGCATGCAGACGGGATTTTGCCTTATTCACACGAAGAACCATTCAACACATGACGTTAAATCCGTGATTTAAAGGAGAGCAACGCCATACCTCCTCTAATTGCGAGTTAATCTGACTGCCGATCAGCTCATTGTGTTTGGAAGGCATAGTATTCAGCCACTAGGAGGTTAAGGGTTCAAAAACGACCTACGAGATGCACGCTGCTGATTCCCAATAAGGGTGAAACCGTCGAAAAGTGCTTCTCATGGGGCGAATTCACGACTGATACATTGATTGCTTGTGTGTTTAAGATGACTTTACGTATAACTTCAAAGATAAATATGAGTTATTTTTAAAATATCTGTGAATCCGCTATGACTTAGCTGGCGAATCCTCGCCTCGTTATTTTGCGTCTATCGCCCCTCTGACTTTCACCTTTGGAAATTGGAGTTTGATTCGGAGCTGGTTTTCTCTAATTCCTGAAAGATTTTTTCCTGGGTTGATTTACAAGGTAATCTGCGAGTGGTTCTTGTTTATTGCACATTCAAATCAAAGATGGTAGCATCTTCCTGTATCGTGAACAAAAGAGGAAAGTTTTCTTCCCTAATACTTTGTAGCAAGTGACCTGATCCGCTGGTTCTTGACTCATGTATCAAACCCAATTTTTATTGAACTCTCGCACTGAACTGCTGTCCTTCTAAGCCTTGCTGGTACGTCGTCCTACCACGTAAGCAAACTACTGGTTACACTTGGTGCAACTTGGCCATCAATTTAGCCGCATACACGTGCATACTGCATTCTGCATGAAAATGTCACAGTTGCAGTGATCTTTGAAGCTGGAACGTGAAGTGAGTCTATCCACGAAAACTCAGTACCACTGGGAACTTAACGACTGCAGAACAAATCCCTACGACAAATTACACGGCTCTGTGATCAGTATTCATGTAACTCATTTTCGATTTTGGCTAGGTGGCACACAAAGTAGTCATTCATATGTCGAGCCTGACGACTTGTCAATATATCTACTAATATCCAGTATACCCAGTATATTCAATATGTAGATATAATATAAAATATATCTAATATATATATATATAATACGTCTTAGGTAACAGCAAGAAATAATAATGAATAGCCTACGCGTTTACCTATGAGTTTCCTATCTACACCAACATAAACTGTCTAAACCACTCTTATGCATCAAAAATTCATTAGCTGGAGGCGGAAACATCTCGTGTTCTCCGTTTATCCCGAGGGAGGTTTAGCATCCCCAAATGCGTTCCCCTGAGGGAAAAGAACTGTGATGTGAAGATCTTCTCGACATTATTTTCGAGCGATTGAAAAGAAAATTACATTGGAGGGTAAGTTTCAGTGGTGCGTATTTTGATCAAGAGTGACAGTACCATATCTTCATACCGTTCGCTTCCATTTAAGCTAAACAATCCATAGTAAGTTCATACCACCTTTCACTGTAAATCGATGCCTTACGGTCCTCCTAGGCAGTCACTCGATAGTAGATCCTGGCAGATTACAAGTTTATGAGAACGGTTTTGGAGCCGTGACTAGGAACCGTTTGCGAATTATACTGCGGTCAAGTACCTTGATCAATTTTGGTAATACAGCTGGTTCCTCTTTCTTTTCAACTCACAATCCACTCTTCCACCATTAATCATCCGGTTACCGGTCTACCACTTGGCTACCCATTTTCGCCTCACCAACAGTATAGGAGAACCGCATGACAGCACTTCAGCTGTTACTTAATGGGAGTGGCAGTTGCAAGGAATAGTGTTCTGGATAGTGTTCTTAGCTTGGTTGGTGTTTCTCAGTGCCCTTGAATCGTCAAAATGGATCCACTAGTGTACGCCAACACCCACAGGCTGACTTTCTATCCGGATTCACGGAAGCCAAGACTACCTCACGAACTGTGCCTAGACGCCCAATAGTTTAACCACTGCTGGCTAGCATATTCGTCAAGATGACGGTGTTACCCATAGAACCAAAAAGTCTAGGTTACCTGCGAACTTACCCACAAGTATGAGAGCGGTATACCCTTCTGTTCAGTTTCGGAATTGGGCTTAATGACGCTCAGCAACGTTTCAATACGCACGGTCACGGTTCTTTAGAAGTTATTCACTGAGGAATTGAAAATGCAGTCTATAGTGCGACGCCAACTGTAGATGTTTCGCGGAGGACACACCATCTTAAAAATTACCAAATAAAATTTAAACGTTTCTTCACTCCGGACTGGACTTAGACAGACAATGAAATGCATATCTCAATATTTCCCCCACCCGTCGTTTTAAAAACTTAACATGAAGATAGGTTATCGTTCACAGTCTTGCATATCAGGTGAACTGTGGGACGTTACTATTAACTCCACTGACTGTGTCTCGGAACTTTGGCAACAAATATTGCAACCAAACGGACACCGTCCTTTCATCATAACCTTTCGAGCAAAGAACAACTCACTCCTGAAATTTTCGGCGCACTTGTCGCAACAGTGGCGGCGGATCCGGTTTGTCGGAATTTACTGTCCTGAGGCCGTATATACCAAGATGTTAGGCAGTTGTCGCGCGTAGTTTTGAGCTTTGGTGATGCTAACACAGGCAAGTTCTTCGGATCATCGGCCTGCTTAATGACCACCACCAATGGAAGTGGTGTTGAGACAAACATCGGTTTTCAGTTGTTGTCGCAGTATACCAATCATCCGATTTCTTCAATAACACACGCTCAAATAGTTTACAGGTAAACTGTAGTAGAGTCATTCCTCATCGTGCTTGCGTTTGTTCAGAAGGAAGCGGTCTAACCATAACATGGTCAATTTTTTTTTAGAATGTACCACTCAACAGAAAGTTGTTCTATACTTTTCGTGCAAACATTCTCTGTACAACTGCCCCTCAATGAGAAATGCGACTGGGATACGCTGAATCGTCCGACTTCCCTTTTATAGTGGTTGCGTGCAAAAATAAGCGTTATACTACTTATGAAGTTACTTAGAAGTTACTTACTTACTTACTTACTTACTTACTTAGTTAGTTAGTTACTTAGTTATTTAGTTACTTAGTTACTTACTTACTTAGTTACTTACTTGGTATGCTCTAGTTGGGAGTTCAGTTAGAATATTGTTATTGACAAGGATGGTCATGCTAAAAATTCAAAAGAATATGCCTGAGAACAAGATGTGTGCTACTAGGATTATGGTAAGCTCACTCTGTAGCACTTTATGATATGAACTCTTTAAATTGGTTTGTGAGGGTGAAATTGAGCATTCATTATCCCAAGATTTTCGGACTACAATCGTCATCATCACCATCATCGCCAATAACCAGACGAAACGCTAGGAACCTGGAATTCATCGAATGTTTTGCCCACTGTCTTGACTATACTAATCAAATAAACTAAGGTATCGGTGATTTTCGAACAGTTGTAACATTTCAGTGGTTCCCAGAAAGCATTCTCCGGACATGATATTCGTCCCTAATTGGTCCAAAACTAGTCGCGAAATACATCCGTTCGCAATCTAATCTGGCTTTAATGGGAAACTCAGGTGAATCTCTCGTTTCTTATATTCTTCAACTGACTGTGCCGCACAAAGTTTGCCTCAGATCCCAGTTGACAAGATATTCCAGATACCGCGATGTAGTCTCCTGTTGTTGTGCTGCTCATAAGGCTGCTGAAAAGTCTTTGAAAGCCCACGAGAAGTTTCACATTTCATTTGGCTCATCAGGTAGACGCAGTACCCTAATTTCCTTCAAACTTATGTTCTACTTGAACCCAAATTGGACGCAGTCAGCGAACTGTGGTCGCTTACCAGTTAATTTGGTTTCGTCATGAAGCTCGGCTGAATCCCAACTGTATCTCTCTAGTGCATCCATCGTGCTGAGTTACCATGTGTGGCTAACTTCTTCACTATTAAACAGTATGACTAAAAGCACTTTAACGAAGACTCGTAGCAGCAATCATCTACGGTGCACACAGTCCATCAGCAGAATTTACTGGAGCCTGAAGCCTTTTGTTATGACAGCGTTTTCAGCGTTAGGCAGTCGTTAGTCGTTCTGTAGTTAGTCTGTAGTTCCGTAGTTAGTCGTTCTGTGTAACCAGAAACTAACCTGTTCCTGCTGCCATTAGGAGTGAAGTGAACACGGGATGTAAAAATGATTGTCATGACAAACCGAACTGATAATCAAGCAAAGTAAACATCAGGTCGCGCATGAGTTAGGTCGGCTGGCATGTTAAAAAATGCGAAAGTGGGATCGTTCCGAATTCTGTGTAAATTATGGTTGTGACATCACGCCCGGTCAACCTCAGGGACAACATCTCGGGATTCGAAATCACGTGGCTGAATTACGGAAAGAAATTTCTGGGGGCTAAACTGCTTCGACTAATTCCAGGTAAACAATGGTTCTAGTTAAAAACCTGTCACAAATTTCGGAAAACATCTTTCACAGTCGTGCACAAATGGCCTAAACTGTAATAAAAGTACTGCGGTCCAGATGTTTTAATTGGGTTTGGGCTCTATGTGGGTCCACCTTTCCTTGGAAAAGAAACTCTACTAGTGTGCATATGATCAGGTGCCTGCGAAGGACCTTCGGGCGATGTTGTCAAACACTAAACTCCTCGTTAGTTTTGTGAGCAGCAACAGATCCCCCCACCGTCTTTGTAGGTCAACTTTTTTACATGGCGAGCAGATGCGAAGTCTCCCACACAAAGACAAGGAAACGGCATGATTAAATCAGCTATTCCATGATCGGAAACCACGATTCCCTGCGTCAAGAAGAAATGTTGCTCAGCTGATATTAGAGCAAAAACACATATTCAGGTGTAAGTTTCACGTTTCTGCCCACCGTTGAGTTCCTGAATTGAACCTTTTAGTTTAACGCTGATGATCCGGTTGACATCCATGGTAACCTGCGCAATCCTGAATTGTCCGGCGAAGCACACAGCAACACGTTAATTTTATAGTCGTGGGTTTCATTGAGGTAGTACCAACGATCACGTTAAATCCAACCGGAAGATTTCCAGAACAGACTGTTCCCTAATAAGAAAAAGTCACCTAACGATCAATAGACCTCATTTGGAATTTGTGGAAGCATACCTGCCATCCAGCTTGCAGACGTGTTTTAAAAACCGAGAGGGGTAAATCAACGGGACTTTCTTCTGAAGAATGACCTTCTTATAGAGGACAACTTCTGATCAACTTTCTGGCCAAGCAAAACCAGATGAAGTGCGAGATACGAAATAGGAATTGTTCAAATAGTTGCGTAGCATGCAAACTGCTGAACACATTGTGACACTTGTCTGTCGTGTCAAGACGCCACTCATCAGTGTTACTTGATTTCTCCAAGTTCCTCCTATAAGTGGAACGTTCTTAAATGCAACCTCTTTCGGAAGAGACCAGTCTGGTTTGCTCCTTTTGGACGATTCTTCGGAGGGGGGAACTGTAGCTGTATTTGCAACAAGTGGTAGAAACTGACAAATGCCAGTCAGCATCCCGAGTTTTTGTCAAGCCGGTGGGTAAAACTGATAATTTATGAAAGCCACGAGCCAAAATTAATTATGCATTCGGTGATGTTTGGAAAATATCTTGGGAGTTTGGAGGCATATTCCTCCGGTTGTCTTGTAAGGCTTGTGATACACAAGATTTCAATTAAAAAGAACAATTGACTTGGAGGTGAAAGCTTGAATAGCTAGACCAATTATGAGGCTCCTTGGATTGCAATCTGGGTTAGTCCATTAGCGTCCATCTCTAGTTTTCCGGAGCCCTCACATCTGGGGAATTTCAATAGAACTGCGTCACCATCCATATGAATATGGCTGAAAATTTGGTATTAATTCCGAATCAGAAAAGAAGCTTACCAAGTTTCCATTCTTTTTCACCGCTCTGCTTTTATCTCATTTATGGACAGTTGTTCTGTTCTATAGTCAATGCTCGCCCAGCACAAACCAAAGCCGGTTCGTTAACATTTCGGTACACGTCAATGGACATCATAAAGTACAGTCAGATGCACACTGTGGGCAAACACAATATATAAATCACTTCCTGATTGATTTTTGTATGTTTTCCTAGCGGTCCTCTTTGCGCGTGCGTGCCTGGAAACTTTCCGCTACCAAATATCAGGTAATTTGGCGCCAGGTACTCCTGGAAGACAGCCGAGGCAGCATATCGAACCATGAAGGTTAGACAGTCAATCTATGAGATTTAGGGGATACTGTAGGCGAAAACGAGAACATATGCTCAAGAAATTTACAGGCGGAGTTTTTTCATGTTCCGATAAATTGTAATTCAATGTTTGTAATCGAAGACCTATCGACTGGAAATCAGATTTCTAGTTCACACGAAACAAAGGCAGTATATGACTATTGTGTTCCATAAACAGAACGCAACGCCTATAGAACAGACCGCCTATTGACGGTTCCCGGCAAAACTGAAGGAAACATACACGACATACACGACAGACAGAGTGAGTCGTGACTGGAGTCATTCAGTGCGTTGGGTCAGCCTGTGACCACAGCCTTCAAGGTACAGTTTGTGGTTAACAACGACGCGTGTGGAATTGGAAACATGAACAGGAACAAACAGGAATTCGTCAAAATGAGAGCGCGACAAACTCCCCCCGTTTATGAATGTCCAGTTCATGTCCACATCACTGTCGTTTGAATGGGCGTCCTCCTGGGACCAGCTTGGACTGGGCGGGACTAGCGTTTCACTCTTATTAGAGCCCAGCAAGAGTGCATACGCATGGCCATGTTAGAACTCCGGACACATGACATGCCTAATTCACAGGAGTACCTTATGGTACACCATGTACCTTATGGTTGGAATATTTTTACATTGGCACAAATGGCTTCGGCTCGGAAACCTCATTCCGTTAGGCTGTAAAGTTACGGCGGCGAGCGGAAGCGAGCGGATCTCTTAACACCGGGACTGCGTACGGAAGTCGAAATAGATGCCCGAAGCGCTAGTTTTGTCATGGTAGTTTGGGATGTGGTAAACAGTCACCAGCCTTGGCGTTTCTTCCATCGCCTGAAATATAAATTCCAGGCATGTACAAGGTTTTAACTGGTGTTGGTAGACCCAAGTTGCTCTCTCTTTCCATGAATGAGGAATCTGTACACAGACCAGGGTACTTTTGCACTTGTTCAACCCGAACGTCTGTATTTTGCTTCGCAAGTCCGCATCCGTTTACTTTCTTCTGGATTGGCACCTCCTTTGGATATCAAGGCCAAACTGAGTAGCTTTCGAATTTGTCTTCTACACGTTAATTCAGATAATGTCGTTGTACAGTGTAGTATAGCCCGGCAAACTGCCAAGACTGAAGTCAGTGAGCCGCCACACCTCACCTGAGGTTGGATCGCTTGTTTGGATTTCTTGAAATTACGATTTAATTTTCCAACCATACCCTTAGCAGAAGGGCCGAACAGCATGGCGTTAGAAAGTCTGATATCGTTATGGCCATAAAAAAGAGATGGAACTCACTGCTTCGTTAAAGGAAATCGTCGTTTCTGGCATACCGTATCTCGCAAACAGGTGTCAAACCACTGAACTCCCTTTGCTGTAGAAATCTCAGTGCACAAAAGGGTTTCAAGTACTCTATAACCAGTATGTCCTTTATGTGGTGGTGCCTTGCAGACGGACACGTAATGTCGATTTTCATGTTGGATAGTCAAGTGGCTGGGTCAGTCCACGAGGAGCTTTCGCGACTTTGTCCCAATGTTGTAAGCCACCAAGAGTACTCACCCATTTGTGCCTTCGTTTGAAAAATCTCAGGATGATTGCTGTGACCACAATTAATTTCTGTTGGAACAAGGCTTCGTTGAATCAAAAGAGGTTCTCTGCTCGAAATGCAAACTTCTGCAACGGTAAGGCAAGGTGTAGAACGGCTGAAGTTCTGGTACAGTCTCAGTTTGATGTGGTCATAAATTAATGATATATTCTTCGTAGCATCCATATCGACGCATCGTCTTCTGTATGGCCTCGTATGCCTCCAAGAGTAGCAGATGAGTCTCTAATCTGTGTAAGTGGAAAGATGAATTTGCCGCCTCCGGATTCTTGTTTCTCCATTATTCGTAATTTTAAATCTAGAAATCCGGTTGGCCATTTAATCCTGTCTGGTGTTAATTCACAGTTGTAGATCAAAAGCCGTCAGTAACACCGACTTGGTCGAAGGGGTTTTGCCCATTACCACCGCGATCGTGCAAAATCTTTAATGCAAGATTGTTAAAACAGAAACCGTCCGTATAAACGAACTTGTAACTTTTCACAAGCCCAGAAACAAGACAGGGCCTCCTTTGTCTGGAGGACAGCTGCGCTTGTTGTTTGATAGGGTTCAGGAGGGATAGGCAACGACTTCCCCTCCCCACTCTGCAGCTGAGATAAGTTAGCACTCAAACCAGCAACCGAGGTCTAAGCAGCCTAAGCAGTTTTCATCAACACATGACAACCGTAAGCATAAACGCTATCAAGGTTCGGACTGCTGAACAGGCACCTGATTATTTAGTAACCGAGTACAAGTATCACCCAAGTAGGCAATACGTTGAGCTCTGATGAGGAAAGTCTAATCAGTTTTTAACAGGCAGCTGATGCACTGCCAATACCCATCTGGAATACTTTTTGTTGGCAGAATCCATCTTGTGAGTTTTCGACAATCTGGAAATTTCCAACTTAGAAGACTTTAGTTATTAGTAGGTCGGTTGAGGACAGTAGAAACTTGTCAACAATCGCATACTTTTTTAACATTCATAAATCAGCCCACACACGAACTGATCCATCATTCTTCTGAAATGCAACTAGCGTATAAACTTATTCGAAGGACGATATGTTCCCGACCAGGTGATCACGAAGCCTATGTACTACGGCGTCGGATAGAGCTTCACGTCTAGCTAACGGAACTGGTCATGGTTGTGATATGCATAAATCCGAACTCAGATGGAGCCATGCTCGATGTATCCTGCCACTACTGTTTTTAAAAAATCCTGGGGGAGTGTAACTTGAAAGCTCCTGCACTAGATAATGTCATGCGGCTTACCAGACCGAAACTTTCAGTAAATTTGTCACTATCGCTAACGAACAAAGCGAACGGTATGAATTCAAAAATATGAACGCTGTCATTTGAATATCTGTTAAATATATATGAGGAAGGATTGACAGGCAGGGGAGGAAATCCCTTCGTAAAAAATGTAAGGAAAATGTTGATTGATAAGGAAGTGTCTAATTCCCTCTCTAAAAGTGTAAAAATAATAGCAACTGAAAGTAAACAAGGAAAATATCCGCAGTGAACCTTTTGGGCTAAAGAGAAAAACATATGGCGGGTTTCAAACCAGAAATGGCAAACTCAAGCCGACTCATCAAGGTTCAATTGAGTTGTTGGTATCCTCTGAGTATTCAACGTGTGACAGTGAATGAGTGAGAAACCCCGAAAAATGCCTGTACTTACCGAACTTGCTACATTTGGGTTTAACTGCAAGACCCTGCTTCCAGCCGTAACGGATAACAGCTGCCGTAAATGCACTGACTGCGTTGACATTTAGTAATTGCATCTACTTGGCGATTTCCGGTTTATTACCGTCTGTAAGAAATGGCATGTTTCTTTCTTGAAATTACGCGTAAGATCGTAAGCACGATCTCAGGTCATTTCGTTAGCGGACTATGTCAGCAAACACTCCCTGAACTTGTAAGCTGGGACGTCTCATATTACCTACTGAAACATGAGGTCACCATCGATTGTCTTTGGTGGAGGGGCGGGACATAGAATTCGTCAAGTGAAGCTACTCATTGTCATTAAGAGATTGACGTATTTGAAAATAAGTGGCAAAATAAGTGATCATACATATACCCTATGGTTTACCCACCATCGTCAAAGATTCTTTTGGAGTCAACTTCTTGAGGCGGTTCATGGAGTCAAATACCATTCAGACGTTTGTACCCAGACGTTCAGTAAGTTCAATCGAGCCATTTAAAACTGGAATGTAGTCAGTTAATTTCGGCTGTGATTTTAAGTACCGGATCCATCGAGAACTGAGCAGTAGATTGTCGGAACATTCTGTAGAACATCGACGTAGTTATATTATGTTTCCTAAGAGAACAAACCGTTTAGTAGCGGGCAATATTGTAAAACTGAAAACACAAACACATCAGACTTCGACATTCAGTCGGACAGTGAATAAAGAGTAGAGGCATTGAGCGTGTTGGGTCAGTCCCGAAGAAGCGAACCATGTTTGCCAACTGGCGTTGCTTATGGCTCTAAAAACGTATGTAAAGAGTTGCGTATACTAGGCTGCAATAAGGACTGTATTATTTTACGGATTACGGAAGCTGCACTCCCCTGGAAAATGATCTACAGCTTCTTCGGACTTTTGAGTACCGACACCTCGGGGTCATCGTTTGTACCGAATGACGTTGACAAATTCTTAACTATCTGATTAGAAAATGAGTGTCTGGTTGTTCCGCAGACACCAGTTGCGGAAACCATCCAGAACCACCAACTACGCTGGCTCAGCCATGCCGAATCACAATGGACTGAAACAAGTTTGATTCACCGTGCCTCCTCCAGAATGGCGCAAACTGAGGTGCAAAACATGTGACTTGATAGCAGGGTGTAAAATAGAATGGAGCCTCCATTACCCTCTCTGTGAGTGTATTACAGTGAGGCATCAGCGTCAACACGGACTCGCTCTCTACTATGAGACGTAGCTGCGGTAACGACTGCCAAAGCTCACCGTGTGTGCACAACCGTGTGATACTATCTGAGTACTTCTTCCATATCTTGTTTGCCCTTACCGTCCAGGAACACGTCCTTTTTCAAACCACTCGCTATGACAGTTTGCTACTACCGCAAGCTGTGCTATTGCCAAGTAATTTGCTGCAAGCACAACTCAGTAAACAAGTCGGTATATTGAGCACCATCTAGACTGCAGAGGTTATTTTCATCCAACTTTTTGTTTTCCATTTTGAAATCTTTCGAAGCATTCTGTTTGCTTCCTTATTATCAAACTAGCACTTATCCGATGGGTCTGAAACGGAATACAGTGTTTTGTTGTGGACGAACAAGGTACGGAATATGAAGATGTATCACGTGATCTAGTTCCACCCGTGTTTTGGTTCGATTTTGTCAGATTGAGTAGATTTTCAAACCCAGGCAACTGCTGCACTTCACGACAAGAAACGCAGTTTGAAATGGTTTTAAGTCGTTGAATCTGGGGATCACCAACTTTTAAACCGAAGCAGCAAAAACGTTTCGTGAACTAGTAATCGTCATCCACCTACTGAGACCGATAGACCTTGTTCATGTGCCCGGGAAAAGTGTTCGTAGAAGTGGATCACTAAAATTCGCATTCTGGCCCGAAGGATGAATGGCAGTTTTGGAGAAATCTACTATACTTTAGTGGTTTTGTCAATAAGCTAATCTAGGTTGTTTCGTTTCGAATCGTTGCTTTTGGAAGAAAAAATATTAATCACTATCGGGAGGAATCTTGAATCATCAAGTACTTATAGCGTAATGAGGGGGACCCTGTAGGAGTCCGCTAAACGAACTCCGCATATAAACAGTTTGTGTATGTATTCACATTTTTGGGTGTCTGCGTGCTCTCGTACCAGCCGTCAAATGTGCATTATTCATCATTCTGATGTTTTACTCAAAGGATGAACGTCGAGTCATGTGTTCATACACGCGGCTCCCATCCAAGTCGGTCTTGGTTCTCTGTCTCCCTATCCCATGGGTGTTAATTTGGGCATTCAACAACACACAAGTTAGCTAAGCATCCAAACACCAGCGCATCACAATGCAACTCCAAATGACAAATGAAAGTGAATCCAGTAAGTAGAGTTGCCGACAACTTCTTAGTGGTCAAGCTGCAGCTTGCTTTCCTACTAATGAGGGCTAACTACACAATTGGTTCCAGATGCTATTCGCATTGTCAATCCTTCCAAATTTCTTTTACAACACACTTAATATATTATATGATGTCATATTATATGATGTCATGCCAAGATGAGGAACGGTCTGCTGCAACTATCGCTTTTTCGGCCTCAACAAACTGGACAAGGCGGGCGTTGATTTTCTGTTTCAAAGATGGCTTAATATCTGGAGCGATAACTACAGTTTTCCCGTCACATACGCATACTCCTGTAGTGCAACAGTTATTGTTTGGCCGCATCATGCAACACGCAGAGTGATACATTGTCAGACTTGTGATAAAGTAACGTTGACTGAAACAACAGAGAGCTCAAAAAATGATGGACGCTCTCTTGAAGTCCAGGCAACACACACGAGTCTTCAAAAATCCGTGAGAAATTCAAGCCCTTAATAAATAGTCCTTGTTTTATTTCACCTGTAAACCTATGTGTGTGGGGTTCCTTATCTAGACTTCACGTTCCTTTCAGTTTGCTATAATTTCAAGACTCCGTTGCAAAGTTCACTGAGTGGATTAGAAGGTGCAATACGAGCGGTTTTGTTGGTGGCATACAGAATACTTCTGGTTTGGTTCGTGTGGCAGTAATATTGATGAAACCAGAAGCAGACTACTAAACGGCGCCATTGTTACCTTCACACTATACGGAATGGTGAATGTGGTGATGCCTTTGTCGGGCCTGGGACTGTGATGCTAAACCAGTTGCTATCTTCAATATATATATATATATATATATGTCGGTAGAAACCCCTGGGCCAATATTCTGAGGTGAAATGAATTTTCAGGTTGCCGTTTGTGGCCATTCGATACTACACCCTCAATATCAATGTGGATTATTTCGAATGACTTGACATCTGATGGCTAGTCAGATGTTCTACGCCGTCACTTATTCACATGCTGTACCCGACATCGCGATGGTTAGGAAAGACTCGAACAGATTCTTTTCGGAAACATGTGGCGATACATACTGTTCCTTTTTTTGGTTCAGCTTGTCCGACTTGTTTAGTTAAACGAACGGAACAATAAAATGAGAATATTATATTTCAGCTGACGACCGCCTGGTGACTAATTTACCCTCGTTTTAATCTATTAACAGACCTGTTGATGGTAACAGTCAAGTAAGACGTTCTGGAATGTTCACTCTTGCTACGAATGCACTAGAAATAGCTACGTCTCTGTAGAGTTTCGTTCCATCTGATGACTGACGTACTAGGTGTCCACAGACGGAATCACACTAGCCCCTGATCGTACAACTATTACAGTCCCCTTCACAGGGCACGCATTCTCTCATTATGCGCATATATCTGCTGCGCCAGTGGCATTTCTTTTACCTGGCACCTGCTGGTGGGGAACGTATCGTTCTTAAACGTACACCAGAGCCTCTACAACGGTGAGACTGAATCATATTGAGGCTAGAAGAGGGTTGCAAATCAATTATTCTAGTGTCTTATTTTGCGCGTCTAAGGATTCATCCCTATGGATTCACCGCTAGTCAAAACCAGACAGGAAAACGATAGTAAAATACTGTGGGTAAATAACGTATGCAAATATCATCTATTATTTTGATTTGTCCTTACTCAGGCTGTAGTCATAAATCGGGAGATCCTCGTGTGAACGGTTGGATCTGACTACAGTGGAGGAAGGAACCATCCAGTGACACTGAATTTTCCGAGTTTTCAAGTGGCGACTATTTTGCATTGATGCATAAAGTGACGTTAAACCTCTGTAACATCTAATACTTCCTAACAGATGCGGTTCTTTTACCCGGAAAGTAATCCTTTTCCCCACCACCTAGCTGCGAAAAATATACCGTAAATGCTATTGCAGAATAATCTAACACCCGCTTGTGCGTGCAATAATATTTGATGCGGACTGATTTAGCTTTCGCCAAATATTCTGCTCCATCCTTTTAGCTAGAAGCGTGCATTCAGCTAAATCTATCAGGCTAGATTTAGACTTCATGTATCCCACTAGCGTAAAGGAAGCATTTGATGGATTCATAAATACACCAATCGTATTTTAGCTTTGCCTGAAACGATTCGTTCCCAATCAGGCTCAATTTTTTCCAATCTACTCCTATAAAGCTGCAACAGATACAGCAGTCTGATTCTCTATAAAAACTACAGTTGCTTACTCTGGTTAACCTGTACGCTACTCAGATTAGGCTGATTGCGGACATCACCGTTAGCCTCGATCTACAGATCAGCGTACAAAAGTCTCACTGATAATACGCTAACAACCATGATTGCTCCATCCCTCCAGGTTATCACACCAGTTACCAGGATGAAGTTCACTCCAAGTGTGTACGAATCTGATCTCAGTGCTTGGGAGAGTCGCAATGTTCTTTGCTGATTTTGCCATACCTTCCGAATAAGAACAGGGTGAAAATTATTCATCTGGCCATATCTATTTGGCGGTGTTCCCCGCTAAAAATTCAACTGGGAAAAAACAGTTTTCTAGATACATAAAATAGCATGCACGCGAGATTCAGTTGAGTCTCCCGTGAAAGCCAAATTGATGTGCAAATGAGTGTATTTGTCAAGAATCTTTTCTATTTTCTGTACTCATACGAGCTCAGAGATCACCAGAATGTTCATGATTGGATAACATAGGATAGGCTTTCTCAATGCACCCGTCAGATTTCGTCATATTTGTGCACCAAACGGTTCCCACGATGGAACGACTAACAATTATCATTCTGCCCATAGTTTGGATGGATAACCAACCGTATGCACTAGTTCACCTTACACTTTATAGATGATCTTCGAGGTCAGTGTTTGTCCTTCAAGATAAAAGTAAAACAATTTTAGCAAGGGTGTGAGTACTTAGCGGACTAGAACATTTAAACTACTCCCCTTTAGCAAAAGGATGCTGTTATTATGAACGATTCACTCATCGGTTTTCGGAAGGCAAACTTCTTTTCGGAGTAGTCAGGCAGGCAGTCAGAAAAGTCTTCAGAAGACTGGTCAAATTTCGAATGAAAAAATAGTGGTTAATTTACGCATCAAAGAATGCAACGTCGGCTTTTCATTAGTCCCCTAGAATAAATAAGGCGATGCCGTCAGGGAAGAACGTGGGCCGGTTAATTTTATTATGCCTAAGTCGGCCTATTTTTACCGCAACAGTTGACAGGGTGCAAATACCGACTTGTATTTACGAAACCAAACAGCTTAGAGTAGAATGGTGAGGTGCAAAAACCCATGTTGCGAAATTCGAGGGTCGGTAGGCTCAATCACTGCTCGACATTAGATGTGAAGATCCAAAATGAAGGTTCGCGACAGGCCTCTGCAAGTAAGCCCAGTAATCTTATTCTTCTGGCTTAAATCGGCTCCAAGGGCTGGTGCCATATTGGGTACAGCGCTAACCGCACGTGGCTTGTTACGATGGGCCGGCGTCCAACGATTTGACCAAAGCTGACCGGCAAATGTGAATCGGATGCTAGCCAGTAGCATCCTTGAGCAAATAAGGCGGTTTATGTCCCCTCGTATGTCACAGTATAAGTGGCAGGGAGCCGTCTCTGTCATCTGGGTGGGTAAGATCCCCCAAACTCATAGGAGCTTGATGTGGTTTTCTAGTGAATATCACCATCCTAGATTGCCGGATTATGTTTGTCCGTTGCTACACCAAACGTAATTTTGCATGCAATTCAACAAGTTCTGTTGCATTCAAATAGGCTCTGTGGATTATTAATTTTACTGGTAGTTCAGTTTACACATAACCTAAACACATTGGAACCGTATGTGGTTCGCCACTGATGCAGCTGATTTCGGGTATCAATTTCCTGCTTCAGGTTTCCTTTTTCTTTAGTCATGCCTCAGCTTGCTGGCCATATAAAGTAAACTGTTTCGCGTCATCCAAGATGGGGATTAGCGGGATAGTGCTCAAGCAAGAAACGTACATATTGCCAGAAATCATTCATCCACGATGATTCCAAAAGACTGAGTGTGATCAGGATTTTTCGGACCGGCGATGACTGTAAATAAGTATTATCCCTCTGCGGATCAAGCCACTCACACTCGTCACATGGCTATCTGTTACTAAGCTCCATATGGGAACAGGTCAAGGTGTTCTACAGCACGTTAGCTTATCTGTTACTTTTGGTGTCTTGTCACACAGGCCGATGTTATCTACAGTTACATTGCCAGTCCATTTCGATTCACTGCTACTATCTGAATATGACCAACGTTCACCTATATGCGCTAGGTGAGGGTTCTTGCACACCGAGCTAATCGGGTAGATATTGAGAAACTGGTGTTCTCACCGGCTCGCAAGTATCAACGGCAGTTCAGGCGTCACCATTAGATGGAACGTTCATGTCCACTATTCGGAAGGCGTCTTCTTTGTCCTTCCGCCGAAAATAACTAATAAAAGGTAGTACTAAGTTTTGATATAGCTGATGTATGTGGATCACCATGGCTGAAGAAGGGTTAAACGACTACGGTTGAAAGCCACTAATAATAATCTTACCAATAAAAACTCCAAGATGGTTTTGTGCCTGGCCTAAAGAACGGCATCATGAGGCCAGCCAGTTATGCCCTCTCCGAAAGACTGGGCATCATTGGGGAAATAAAACAGTCCACGCAATTTCCTCTACCCAAAGGTAGATAGGGGGTGACTGTTTTCACCAGTAGACCACTAAACGCGGGTTCGTGCGACTTCAAACTTCACGTTAACTGTCAGGTGGATCGTCGTGCGAGACCCACGGCGTAGGCTGAAATGAAAGTGTGGAATCAACTTCTTAGTTCTCAGTGAAAAACTGCTGGCTGCATAAGGAAGTCTTTGAGAAACTGTTTTCAGATGAACATAATGATGCATCTGCTATCCGCCAAGAGGAAAGCGGATAGCATATTTGGTTTTGCCCTGCCTTAAAATCTACCATGAAAATCGCTGACATAGGACAACTTAAAATCAATCCATGTCTTGCTTCAATTCGCTTGAGATTACCAGGTCGAAAATACTTGATTGTAGTCAATTCACGCGCCCCAGCCCTGTGCTCATCATATAACCAAACGACAGCCATTGCACCGATCAGTTCCGAAAACCGACTAGATTCTCCTGCTAGGACACTTGAGCACACGTGTTGGCCGAAATCATTGACTGCGGCCACGCGTTCCTGGACGTCCTGGGTTAGGAACCGTAAACACAGACGTTGATCGATTTCTCTGACTCCGCCCTACCCTCACATGCACAGAAAGCGGTATTCGGCCTCGGAGAGCAGAGCACAGCCACATGAACACACCCGGACAACGGCCAACCTCGTCTACTCGATTATAGCAAAGCTAACCAGAAAGACATTCGAGAGACATGCACGTAGGCCACACATAAATGGTAAAGGCCATTAGTTTGTTCGAAAGATGCTCAATATTCAGCAATGTAGTCCACAATACAACTGCAGAAAGTAAGTGGATTAAGACTGAAATAAATCTTAAATATCACAGCATCAACTGAGCTCTACACTGGTGGACTACAAGCCATCCAGCTCGTCGACAAAACAGAGCACATTCTGAAGCACCAATGTATGACGATCAGACACCTGTACCGTGACAGTCCTCCTAGTTTGGTGACAGCAGCCAGTATGTAAAACATTCGTTAAGTTTAAGAAGGAGGCTCCTGCAGGCTGTTGTTCTATCCGGACGGCTAGATCAGGTAGTTGAAAATGACCTGACTCGGCAAGTCCGCTGCATCAAGGACGAATGGTGAAGGAAGCAAACTGAGTAGATCAATGTTTTTCGCTTCAGCGGAAACGATCCAATGGTTCTACAGACCGAGCACGTAACAGACACTAATGCTGCAGGATACTGGCCCTCAGCCTGAAGAAACGTTGGAGTTATGGTGCACGCATTTCTGAAACCTGCTGAATAACCGACGAATTTCAAATGGGTTGCAGTGTGTAGACTTAGAAATGAAAATTTCCCTGTACCTTTCTCTTACCATGGAAGCGACAGGATAGGCGGATATGTAACAGCAGGTTAGTACAAGTATCCAAGTATGGTGGTCTAGCTCTGGAGAATGCGTACCTCCAACCGACCGGCAAATCTGGCACCAGAATTCAAGGATACTTTAACCACTGCATAATGAAAAGGGAAGTAAGATATCAATTGGTAATTACAATTACAATTGGCAATTACCCCAAATGCAATTACAGAGAGACCTCTCTACTGAGCTACACAAGCAAGATCCAAGTACCAGGGATACTTAACCGGCTGAAGGCAGTAATGATCCTCGTGCATCCCGTGAAGAACTGGGTTATTCCGTGCTGGCCGTAACACAATGGATCTGAGATTTATTGGACGAAAGCTTTAAGAAAAGTTCCGCGAATATCGCTAGCCGCCCCAGGCCCTCTCCACAAACTTAACAAGCGCCCTTGAATTCGTTGACCGAGAAGTACTGTAGACAGGTATTTTCACGCACGACTGTCCGCACTCAATTCGTCACCTGCAGAGTGAATTGAGACTAGAGGTGTAGAAGTAAAGGTCAATTTAAAGTGATTTCGAATTGCTGACTTGCTTGCTGCAGAGTTGTGCTCGACCCCCGCTCCGGTCAATAACTATCCGTTGGTCATGGTGGATGTGGCTGTTGTGAACGAGGATACAGTTCGAGTTTTGTTTGAGGGCATTTTGGTACGAGGAGATGGTCACCGGATCCTGTTCCGAATTCTCACATGTGCAAACAACTGTCTCGTGTTCGCACATAAAGACGATGAACGGCAGCGCATAAATGAGAATTCTGCAACTGATGTCGCGCAGTTCTGCCTCGATAAGGATGACCATCGTTCTGAACTAACCTGCACCAGGCGGAATCTCCAACTCTCCTCTGGTCAACAAAATTGATTTACTGTGCGGAGTTCCGCCATATTTATTTTCATTACCTACTGGTCTGACGGTCAACCGAGAGCCGAGGTGCCATGTTGGCAAGGGTATTGTAGCCTTCGAAAACTCCAGACGCGGGTATGCAAGACCAGGAATCTACAACAAGAGAGTAAACTGTGCGTCTACAACGTGATGCTTCTCTATAGGTTCTTGTAAGAAACTCACCACTTACCGAGTAATGTACTGGTGAACCGTCGGTGGATAAAACGAACTTATCAAATCTGCCTTTGGTTTCTGGGCTTACCATATAGATAAACCTGCAGTCGTACCAGAAGGGACCTTCCTGACCATCACCCCAGAGATCGAAACCTACGAAATTAGCCCAGCGTACAGTGATTTGGTATGCCAAATCCGCTATTGTACTAGAAGTGACTTTCAATGCTCATCGTCTTTAAAGTTAATAATCCGTCGCTACGGAACCGCACGCGTATGTTTTGTGGATTCCGTTTAAAATAAAACAGCCCGTAGTCTATCCAAAGCAGACACCACTGAGTTTATCTGCAGGGTCGTTCTCGTCTGTTTCATTAAGGATCCAACTGAGTGCTCTGGATAATCCGGAGTTTTAGGCCGACAACGTTTCTAGAAGTGACTTTCTGTGACAAGCAGAATGATGTCCTACACTGGCCTAATGTGTGCGTGTGTCTAGAGTGATCTCATGTGTAGCTCGGTTCACTGGACACTCCTCTGTCTACGTAGTGCGCCTGATATGTTTATTTGTGTGCAACACCCTGCCCTACGTGGGCTGTGGGTGATCTCCCACGTATCCTGATATGTTATATTTATTTGAATTTGGTGTATACATCTGCAGAAGACCAGCACTAACATTCCCGACATTCCACATGTGTGCTCGAGGCTATTCTGTATGACAGTCGCTGGCCACCACCAGTTAGTTGCATTAACTTGCTTAGGATGCTTTCCTTGTGTGGTGCTCGTCACTAGACGATGCCAGGTGTGCACTGTGTGACCGAATTTTCACTTTTGCCTAAACGTGTTGGCAGTTATGGGCCATCATTTAGGCCTGTTGAAGGCTTCACTACTACCCCGTTCTGTTCAATCTTTGGTCTTATTCCCCAAGTTCTGCACTTCACAGTTTTACCCATAGGATTGGTTCGATGTAAAAGGCCAATCAGGCAGAGGATGCTAACCCACCATACGTATACGTATATGCAAACATACAGATATATGTAAATGTACATATATATAAATATGTACGTACACATGTATTTATACGTACATCCATATGTATGCGAATGTGTGCATATATATTTACGTGTGCATGTATGTGTATGTGCAGACTTAGAGCTACCATCTCGAAGTGGCGGTCGAGTGTGTGTGCTGCGATGACCACAGGTGCCATGTTGGCCGAGAACTGAAGAGCAGTGATCCTTCATAAGATGAGTAGTCATTTTATTGGGCAGTCTGGATATACAAAGTACTGTCTGCGTCAGGACTACATCGGGTTTCTCCCAAACTAGCGTGGCAGTGATCAGACGTGAATTTTTACCCGATAATTTAAACTCAACCTAGAACAGATAAAAGCCACTGCAGAACCATAATAACTACTGCGATTTCTGCTGGGGCAAACAACTTGATGGGGTCCCCTTGGTGAGGAGAATTCGATAGAAAAACATATTCTATTAGCCTGCAGTCTTAGGTAACTTCTGGTCATGAGCGTAAAATTACACGGAATTGCACACTGAGAAGAGACCGCGTCTTACGCAGTTGCTGGATATCGTACAGCTATTACCAGCCTATCTTGTTTAACTACAGGATGTTTTCAATCTTGTGGTTGGTCGGAATATTTTGGAATAGGATCGATAAACGAAAATGGCCAAAGAAGCTACATTTTAGGTAACGGGAGTTGAGAAGTTACCATAAAAAATGTGATCTGACGAAAATGACGCCGTGATTCCAACTCAGGTTAATTAAGAAAACAAATCTTTCAGTGTAAGAGCTCCAAAAACGAATCAATTGCATAGAAATGCAAATGCACCGCGAGAAATGACTGGATGAGCTGAGGACTGGAGAGTAAAAAGAAGTGAAGAAATTCAGTGTCCCTAGATTTTCGCTCTTATAAAGAGCTAGTTGGTGATGAAATCAAACGCCTTTACTTAGATTGAGGCGGACCCGAACCAAAATTATGTTAAATTTGAAGAAACTTCCGTCTCCAAACTACGGTCAGGCGACAGTCAGAATTCGAGATGGCTCAACTGAGGCGAAAGCCAATATGCACCGAACGCCTTAAAGATGTGTTCCGCACACTAAAAGAAATACGAACAATGGTCCTCGAACGCAAAACGGGGGACGACTGGAAATGTTGGACTGCCCGATAGACCTCTCGAATCTGATAAACAAGGTAAAATTGTTCCTTAGTTTCATTCCACAAAAATAGTAGTCGGTAATGTTCCATTGAATCATACAGAAGCCAAAAGACCCTGGTTCAAACGAAGAAACAGACAACAGACACTAGCAAAGGAATCGACCTGCCAGTGTGTCGAAACACTGGTAGCCCCCCAGCTTTCACTGGTGGTTGGCTGGATGGCCGTCGTTCCTTTCATTTGGCTTGACAATTGGCTTTCAAGTATTTCGTCACCAACCGAGGAAACGTCATCAGAGCGCACAAGCTAACTACCAAGCTCGGTGAACAAATCAACAACAACTTGATGAATGATCAGCGAAAGGCCTAGCGTATAATACTGGAAAAATCTTGGCTAGTATTCCATGGAATTAGTTGATCAGGGACACATCGAAAATGGTCCCTCGAGTAAAATACTATGGGTTCCGGAATGAGCATTGTACAGCTGTTGCACCTCTGGTTTCAAACAAGAACATGCTATTCGTTGACTGTGAATGATCATTGATTCAATGAAAGGTGAATCGTCGTTAGTCGTTTTCGGAGTCGCGTTGCCCGAAGCGAATTTGCCAGTCACGTCTGTCTTTTCGCCCTGAAATGAATATACAATCGAGCTTATGAATCTCCACTTTCAGGCTTCAATCTTAACGCGGGGAAGAAACAAGTTAATATAATGGCGACCATTTCATTCAGCCTGAATCTAACTGAGGTCTGTGTTAAACCACTCCGAAATTCGGAAGACAGAGGAGCTATTCGGTAGTTTCAGTTGAGATGTAGCCTTGTCAATGAAGCAAATCTATACTGGAAAGCTGAGAAACATTGTACAGCTGCTCCATCCTTATTGGGAGTCATCAGCAGTGAGCATCTTACGAGACTCCAGGAAGTTTCGACGTCGTGACCTCCTGGTTAGTAGTTTGAACACTTGACCATCCGGCTACGATGTACTGAACAGAAACGTGAATAGCTCTTACTTGAACAGAATGGAGCGCCGCTCATCCTTCAGTCACAGAAGCCACATCTTATGGTCACGTGCTGACTGGCCTTCGAGTGACGACTTCTCAGGTGTACGTTTCACTGATCTTGTGAAGCCATACATACATACTGTTTCAACATTAGTTTAGTTGTGTTAGTTCAGTCACGAAGAATCGCGAAATACGCCACACCAGATTCACTTTTTGCTTCGTTAACTGAGCCAGCGCAATTAACAGGAATTAACAGGAATAAACAGCGTATAATTGGCGTACTGCTTTATCGCTCCCTCTAAAGGAAAAAAGCTGTTATCGTATGCATCCAGCACGCTTACTGACGTCAGGTGAACACACCCTGCGCTGTTTCCGAGTGAAACAAGCAAGACGCATAGCAAATCAAAGGAAAAAAACAAGTATAAACAAGTCCAGAACAGCCAAGATTTGCGTTCACCCTTTAGTTTGGTGATTCACGGCCTACAGAACCGACCACACTTGAACATGACGGGCAGAATACCATACTAGCTCAATTCTAAGACAATGTCCAATTTAAAAAGTATACAAGCTTTCTAAATTTACATCCACAACCAGGATACTGATGTAGCTGTGCAGTAAACCATCGCGCTTGACTATAAACAGGCTATTGTTTATGCAAATAGTGAATCGATTTCACCAGCACGTCTCGCAACACGCTCATCAAACTTGAGTGTTTTAGATTGCAGCCTTACTGGAAATGAGCAAACCGACAGACACATTGTACACGCAGCAGTTAGACACGTCGGGAATCACACAAGCAATCTTCTAGAATAACCTTCCTGTTTGGATGAAAAACCCTAGAATAGAGCACTCCTAGTGTGTTCACTGATGTTTTTTTCAGTTTCGATTCACTCTTAGAGGCGAAACCTCACAGGATAAACCTTGTTCTGTCAGAAGCTTGCTTTACGGACGGTTAGCTATAGTTTCTACTCCGGCGCACTACTCATTCTCCTGCTCAGCTTTTGGTAGGAGGACGCACCTTAGCATGCTTGCAAACATGAACTTCAAAATCAGAGATCATATCACATCGGCACCTTGTGGTACCATTTGCTTGGTGGCTTTTCTTGCCACATACCGCCGGGAGAGTAAGCAAACATATGTGAATGCTGAGGCTTCCCTCCTTGGACACTCACCCTTGTTTTCTACTCCAGCCCTTGGTACCATTCACATTCCCACATATAGCCGCTGGATTCTCGTCGCCTTGTATCTAATTTTCTATGCGTACAACCAGGGGAACGGTTTCGGACACCGCAAAAGAAAACATCTCGAAGAAGACAGCGCAAATTACGGGAGCTAATCGATACTAGTGGTGTTCGTGCTGTCCGTGTCGATCCAGCTTGACTGACTGGGCTGCCGTTCACTCTTCATTGTCACCCTGAACCTCTCTGATGCAACAGTTTAGCAATGGTGTCCACATTGAAGACTCTTCTATGGTGATGGGCACGGAAATGACGGTACTGATGATGGTCCAAGTGTATTTTTAACCGGCCTAGATTGTTTTTATCGATTTGCAGAAGTCCATCCCACAGCCACGTTTTAGGTGGGCACATTCTGGTAGGAATCATTTTTACGTTTGTTTCATTTCAGGGTTATTTCTACCTTTTCAAAAACCACTGTATTCAAGACCACGTTGAGAAGACCGTCATTTTCAGTGCATTAGTGAAACATTCCAGAACAGAATGGTAACTTGTGCTTTGATGGTGATTACCAATTAGAGGTGGGCAGCCCTGGAATACTCGCTGGATTTGATGGTTTTGGATACTCGGTTTAAGAAGCTGGAAGCCAACAGCATACGTTGCAGATAATTGAGGGAATTACTGCAGTTACATTCAGATTATTTATGTTAGTGTGTACATCTCTTGTTCTGTCCTGATAAAATCAGGACAGTTACAGTATCGCCGTTCGAACCTATGGACCAACCGATAGCATCACTCAAGCGTGGAAACTTTCGCCGGCTCAGATGCGATGATTCAGGTGTGCCCAGGCGGGAATCGTCCGCTCGCATTCTGGGGGGTTATTGTTTGGAATCCCGGCACCCGCCAATGCCTGCGATGTCGCAGGATAGAAAGACTGTTCAAAAAAGGGTAAGGAAAATCAATTGATGCCAAAAGATGGGGAGTCCCTGTTCAGCTGTTTCAATTCCATTAAGAACCATCAGCAAAGCGTGTTATAGGAATTTCTGTAGGGGCTTCAAAATTTCATCACTACTACCTACAAACTATAAATATTCCACCTAAAAAGTAGTAATCACACAAGTTTCGTGAGCCTTTCAGATAACGACTCTTCACAGTGCATCAGGTAAAGCGAACAGAGTGGTTGAACAATTGTGGCACTACCTAACGTCTACGTTAACGTTGCTCACAACTTTGGTTAGACACTTGTAATCGCATTTTTAGCTACCAAGGGGAATGTCGCCGATTTGAATCTCCCCAGGACGCGTAGATGACGATGTCTAGTAGAGACAAAACAGTATAGTAAGCAACGGAAAGTACGTCTTCCTGCTAGCTGAAAGCAGTAAATCCGATTTGTGTTTGTATACATCAGTATGCCCAGATCACCTTTTTGCTCGTATTTCGGATACCGTGAGAATTCACAAAACATTTCGCCGATAAAACTTGAATTGTCTAATCAAAGGTCGGAATGTGATAGTATGCCCAGATCACCTTTTTGCTCGTATTCCGGATACCGTGAGAATTCACAAAACATTTTGCCGATAAAACTTGAATTATCTAATCAACGGTCGGAATGTGATGAAGGTCTCGTCATTATACATACATGTATCGTATAACTCATATCATGAAGATATATGTATATTGTCATATATCATGTAACTCATCCGTTTTGATCGAAATGTATGTTCTTGAACGTTATATCAACTCAGTCATTCTATTGTTGTCCTGCATGCTATTAAGAAAAACGATACCATAACTAAGTAGTAGTAGACGAACGTTAATAAATTTCAATCAGGTTGTGCGACTTTCAGCCGAGAAAAATTTGGGACATACACGAATGTGATCAGCTGCGAGCAAAGTATCAGCAATCCCCACATCGAAAACCGTAAACATCACGCGAGTTCAAATGCAAAACGAAGGTCACATTATTGTTCCTGATTTGGTGAACTTCAAGTTTGGTGGAAAATATAGAGAGTTGTGCTTTTTGGGAACTGACTGTGACTTTAAAATAAAAGATTCTAAAATTCCTAGAACATTCTTGCTGGAAGCTCATGAGGGTCATTGGTATGTTTAGACAAATTAATTCATCGTAAAAAAACAGCACAATCGTACATAAATAATGACATGATGACATGTGATATTTAGACATCGATGAAGTCGATAACTGGCACCGAGTTTTTAATTTGGCTATCATAGTAGGTTCATCCGAGACGAAATTTCAACATGAAGTGTGATGAGAAAAGGCCCAGCACATCGACAAGAAAAACAGACCACACAAGTAGCTGCGGGCTATCTTGTTTCGAACCAGTTGCATGCAACATCTTTAACAACAGTCTGTGGAATTTTCCAGATGATGTTCTCTGTCTATATAATACGATAGCATCAGTATTCAAAGCTGTTGTTTGATGTTACACAGAGGCCTCGGATTGGTTTGCCTCCTTATCAAGCTGAATTTAATTCCACCATTTCGCTCGGTTCACGATGGTTGCAAGACAAAATCGTTCAGGTGTAGAGCATTTTCGATGCAAAGCTGCCGTTCAACCTGAAGGAAGCGCGAGACATGAATGGCTCCAAGTCACCTAAGCCTATGCACGAACAGTCAAGAAACCAGGGTAAATGGGCAAACGACTGACTCTGCGATGGACTTGGTTGCCCAGTGAAGAGAGGAAAAGATAGAATATAAGAGCTTAAAAATGACTTCTCAATCGGCAAATATTTGGGATCTACATAATAACACCGGAACCGTTAGGGGAAACGTGGTCGCTATAGCACATTATGTTCAGGATCACGGAATAGTTTTTTCTCACTAAAAAGTACCTAACCCTTGTATCTTGCTGTGGATGCTTACCAAAGCTCCATGGTCGCACAAGTAGCAGGAAACGTGATCTTCCAGGAAGTGAGTCTTAAAAACAACGTTTCAGCTAACTGAATAACTAAACAGCTCCTTCTAGGAAAACTTCAAGGTTTAGGAGTATGCTTCCTCTACGAATCAAATCTAACTATGGAAATGGTACATGACCTCGAAGAAATACCAAGTCATGCTGGAAACGGGAAATTCGAGACTAAAAGTGACAGTATCCGATGGCTCAGAGCACTGGTCACCGTTGAAGGTCCGCTTGGTGGATGCTCCTAACTTCATTGCTAGTCTGCGTGTTCCACGCCGAGGTGTCCGCCTGTAATAGTCAACAACGCTTGGATATGTCCGGCACTATCATAAACATGCAACCTCATCCCACTATATTCAAGGTGTCTAGGAGGATAGTGACATGTCTACCTAACTTTGAATATGCTGAGATCATTCGTCAGCTTCTTCCTTGAAACTCAGAATTTCACGCATACTCAGAGATAATTATAGATCACAGGTATCTTCCTCTTACTCCTGAAAGCCTAAGACTGATGGCGTCAAGAAGCAACGGAGAAATAATGGGCTACATACGTGATAGCTCTGGCATCAGTAGAACCCAATTGCAAGACATTACCAAAAGCCAGTTGGAATTAGTTCAACAGTAAAACTCGAGAGATTCTGATTATAGAAAGAATTTAAACACCAGGAAGAATGGACTCTTCAGCTAGGAAATCTGTAACTGGATTTTGGGAGGACGCATAGTAAACAGCTCGAGCACAAAGTTTTTACTGGGAGGAAAAGCAGTGAATATTATTGCAAGTGGTAAGCGAGCAGGGGCGCAAGAAAGTACACGGTGTACCCTTTTTGCCTATCTTCTTGAGCTCCTACCAGGAAAAGCATCAAGACTCAGTGCAAAGCCGTGGTTGAATGGCCCACAAAACAGTTCGAATCAGGTGAACGCTTGGAGGCAAACAATGTTTACATCCTTTATCCTTTCAGGACCATCTAATCGACAGATCTTGTTCAGAAGAATTACCTGTTCGGATCACTGAAACCACTGGACAGACTACGGGCAATAGCTGAGCTCTAGGTTTCCGGATAGACGACCAGTCTTGATGTTGGGGCCATCAAACGACTGTGTTGCACATGCTAAATACGTGTATGAAGTTGTTGAAGTAGTGTTTTTTCATTCTTCGTTCTGCTTTCGTTCCGCATACCGCATTATACGCAAGTTTTTGGCTTAGCATCTCTTCAATGAGCAACTTAGTGAACAGCTCAAGCAAGTCTTTGACGGCTATCCACATTGTAAGTAGTCACACATCCGTAAGGTCCCATAGAAGGAAGATAATGAAAGCCTTTTCCCAACCAATGTGAGGTCGGACGGACATTATTGTTTCGGCAAGTATTCTTCAACATATTTGTGCGGCAGACGACGGGGCTAGTTGCGTTCAAAGTTCAAAGCTAGTTCGAAGCGCTGATGGTCATTCAATCGGACCAGAAGGGGAATTTGAGTCAGCACCAGACGTGACTCTGAAATGAGGGAGTGCTTATGCAAGATGCCATTGGCAGTTCTTGCCTTTTTCATTCTCCGGGTCTTCTCCCCGTGCCAGAAAACGTCACAAAAACTATGGTCACATTGATAAAACCACTAAGAATGTCCGAAAGACAGGTCCACATTTCTTGCGTCACTCGGGCGAATTATTTACCTAAAGTAAAATCGGACTGACTTCCTGTGAGACAAGTATAAATCGAGAGACGTTAGCAACAGCCTCAGACAACAGGCATATCAAACGCCTGGGAATTGACCATATGTTACCCATCAGTTGGACAAAGTTGAAGAGCCTGCGTCTGCCCTCAACTCCAAGCGGATCACCATAGCCGCATCACATAAACAAGCGGTCAAAACAGTTTCAGCAAATGCGTATGACTCACAGTTTACTTCGATTTTCGTCTCTGTTGGTCTGTTTACGGTTAATTCCTTTTCCTATAGATGAACAGTGTCAAACACAAAATCCATTCGTCTTGTGGCATCTTTGTTCACCGTAAAATTATTGGTGAGAATGAAGAAGAGTTACTGACTGACAGGGCTAAACGAAGCATCTGCTAGTCGTACGCAAACGACAGACGACAAAGGCTGTCTTACCTGCAATACAAGTTTGGACTGTGCAATGCCTCTGTCGTACGAACGCGCTTGAATATACAAATATCTTGGCCCTCATACCACAGGCTCATGCCTCAAATCTGTGCGGACTACAGAATAGTCCGTCCGCATCAGGACTTCGACTAACCAGCCAAATCAAATTACTTTAGACAAGTAGCGGAAAATCAACATCCCATTTTTGTTGCTTTGGGATGGTTAAACGCAGCGTCCTTGCTCTCACTGAGACTAGTGAAAGAGACATCGGCACTGAACCATTCAAGTTCAATCCCAAGGTGACTTGTACTAACAAGAAATAGGCAGTCACCTCGACGTTTGTATTCAGATGGAATTTAAGCATACTGTTGATTATCTTGGTGCTGTTAGCTGCCGAATAGCCACGTACAACGACCAAACCAACGTCCGAGCCAAAAAAACGTGGAACAGACTTTACCACTGTGCTTGTTCAAGGGCAGTGGAGTCAAAGCCTAATGGGAGGAGTCGTTTTACTGAAACACGGGCAGATGTGGTGATATCAAAAAATTTTACAGCTGGTAAAATCAGCTGCCAAGATTTGACGGTCCTAAACTACGACTTGGGATGTCTTCATTCTGAACGACCGACAAAACTGGATGTGAAATTTTCACCGCCCAGGTACACTGCACACGAACTGCAAAACTCATATAGGAAAACATGTCAAAACTAAGGAAGTCTCGAAATGTCTCACTCAGAAACAGGAGGAAAATATGGATTTTTCGAACTCTGAACCAATTTATGTAAATAAGATTTGAATATCTGTACAGGAAGTGCATAACGGGCAAGCTTAAAAGCAGGGATAGTTCTGGTTGCGAATTAGATGAACGCCTCCTAATAGGAGACTAGTTGTAAATGTACACATATATGAGGACCGGTTCTTGATTTCAAATGCAAGATAAATATTCCCGATTGTGCAGAAAATGGCAAATGGAAGCACAAATTGGAACAGCTAAATTGGGCGGACACACTCGGCGTTTAAAGCAGGGTTTGCGCAAACTTGGTCGCGACATGAAAGATGGTTGTTATCTCGTACAATGTCGTAGTTTTGACAGTGTACCCAGTGAGCAAGAAGAAATTACGAACAGTTAACTATGAGCACAGACTTACGGAAAATGGAAGTAACTGGCGTCAGATTGGCTGGTTGGTCAGGTTGGCTGTTCATTTTGCTCGGATTTGGTCTGCTTAGTAAGCGCGAGCACCTGTGTAGGACTGACTGTGCCGTTACAGTTTGAATGTGAAGGACATGCTTGAGCCGGTGTGAATTTCACTCTGTGCTTACGATTTCGTTGTCTAGTCATTGAGATTAAAACACACAAGGTGAACAAAATCAAAATAATCACAGCAACAATCGAAATTGTAATCCATATACGATTTCGTTCGTTTAAATGATTTTTCCAAAAAGAAAGACTTGGTTTTGGTGACGCCTTGTTTGTAGTGCCATCTTTTCGTACTGTTGACTGAACAGCCGTGGAAGCATCGGTCTGAACGGGAGTTTTGTATTCGGTAACTTGTTTGTCAAATAGAGAATCAGATGTGGGAAACACTACGGTGGCTGGTCTACCAATATTAGCGTTAGCTAGTTTCAGAGGCATATTATCACGGCAAAGCATTTCATCCGAACACACGTTTTGAATGCACTTTCCGATTGATAGTGGGCTCATATTATCCATCGATGAAACTGCTTTTGTATCATTGCGGGTACCGAACTGTGAAAACTTGACCATATACTGTCGCAAAGGTGGCCCAGGTAAGATTCGGATGACCTTTGTACTCGGGTCCTGCAAACAACTTATACAATAAAACTGCAACGGCACATCTTCACAGTCCAGGAACCGAACGTCGCGAACTTCAGAACCGAAGGTGATAAACTCGTCAAAAGTTGACTTACAACTCATCAGGATTTTGGTCAAAGTAGGCGCACTCATGAAACTGCATTTATCCCATCGGACCAAACTTGTTCGAGCCATCAAGCTGTAAAGGTTTTTCAAACCAGCTAAACTCAATGCATCCACTTTGTGTTCCGGCAGATGTAGATCCAGTTGTAAGTGATGTACTGTTCCATCTTCCACAAGGTCAGCAAATGCCCATGGGGCAATTTTAATCGTGTATTTATTGGCAACTGATAATCCACCGTGAATGGAAGCCACAGAAATCTCATCCTCTAAAGGTCCAATACGGATAAGATCGTTGATCCTCTGACATGGAATTTGACTGGATGATCCACGCTCGCACTTTAAAATATGTACCGCTGTTGTAGCGTTTTCTGGATTGTCTTCTGTGAGGTAACAATTACACGCACTTGGTGAAACGGATGTGGGCGTTACACATAGGAAGCAGAGTGAATATATGCAGCAAATACTGGAAAATATTATCCAAGGAAGCATGGTTTACATCAATGTGATCTGGGCCAACCAACATTTCCTGTCACCGAGGTGGCATGGATGTGTCACCCCACTCTTTGTTGACCCAGACTCAGCCAGAGCTTAGATACATATTGGCCCGCAAAAACTCCGCAATATCCATCCCTTAGAGGACGACTGAGGACAACCGAGGTTAAAGTGTGTAAGATTATCTGTCATGTTTCTATGATTGGCCAAACACCAGTGACCAATTAGGAGAGCAGCAGGATTGGACCAATCCGGTCCTGGCCGGAGATGTAGGCTGGAGACATTGGCACGCTTTCCCGACCAAACGATATGTTGCTAGGCCGAAACGGGGACCAGGTCAAATTAAGTCCAGGTAACTGAATTCTACATGCACATTACGAGCCTCTACTTTCTATTTCATGTACGACGCAGTTCACAAACGGAAAAATGCCAACCGGGATACACTGGCTGCGTGGCAGATAGGTGACTCGTTCCCCAGATGAGGCATTATAACCAGTGGACTGACATCTGAGAAGTAAATGTGAAAACCAGTCGGTAAAAATCGAAAAATTGTAGCCGGTTCTTAGAGATTTTATTTGGCTTTCAAAAGGTCAATCGAGTAACCAAAATCCCCCCACATTTGCTTCTTCACAAGGCTGCTACTGGTCACCTGCAAACAATCCCCCACATAGTGCAACCGAGCGACTTCAAATGGGTTTGGTGGCGTGTAGCACGTTCGCCGAAATTCAGTAACAGCTTGATTGCTAGTAATGTGTTGGACTACTGGTAGCTCGGGTGTGGTAGTTGGTATTTGATCAGGTGGCTCGGCGAACAGATCAACAGCCACCTGATCAAATACCAGCTTGATTGCTAGTTACTTCATGCTAGTTCTTCATGAAAAATCATGGTTGCCGAGCTTTTACTGGATTTACTGGCGATACTAATCATTAAGAAGTGTCTCTCTCATTAAGCGGTCCATCCTGAATACGACTTATCACGAAAACTTGGCGTCATTCGATCATCCGATTTTCCAGTTAAGATTTAACATTGGCAATTCCAACTATAGAGCGACAGCATTTGTGCGTACGGTTAACAGGATCTACGTGCACTCCAAAGGCGTCTTTTATCTAGCAAACGGATACATATAATACAAACTCTTCAGGAAAGTTTGATAATACGCAGATCGATACGATGTTTGAAAACAAAATTTTCATGTTAACCCAAATCTGTTGGAGTGAAAAAAATCTAAAATAAATCAGCACCCATAAGCACTCATGTGTTAAAAAGCTTAAATATATGCTCATATTTAAGCAGCTACTCACCTAGCTATCTCACACGCAAAAAGACCCACCCAACGGTGTCAAAGGAGGAAAACGTTCAGAGATATTTTCAAGCGGACACAAAACAGCTAACCAGTGACCAGTCAGTTCAACTGCTATCCGCTTGTTAGGCGCGAAAAATTGTATCGAAACGAAATGGTAAACTTTAACTTTGTTGTAGTGGATTAGTTTGCAGCGTTGAATTACACCGATGGACATCCGAGCACGATGGATTTTGTTCTTTACAGCGATGGTCTCTGAAGTCGCTTATAGAACGACTGCAGACTCAGCTCTCCGGGATACCCAGAAACCTACTTTATCCACCGATGATCTCCTGACGGTTAACTGTCTCGCCTGGCAGCCGGCCAAGCACAAACATGATCGAGTCATTGCTGTTCGAGCTCGTGCAGTCTCCTGGTGCAAAAGCTCCCATAATACTCTCCTCTGTCTTGCACGATTCAGTCCTCTGGTTCAATATTAGTGATCACTCAGTTGACAAAATCCGGTTCGTATTGTTTTCCACCATAGTGTCCCGTTTTGAGTTTTTGCTTCCCACGTCAAGTCAACGGCTTTTAAACTTTCGAATAAAAGATCCAGATTAAGAAGCTTGTGTATGTCAGAGCTCCGTTTCTTAATATTCACCTGGTCCAATAATTGCCGCTACGGAATCCTGTTTCAGACCATTCGGCAAACAGATTCTAGACACCGTAGACCAGTGAATGTGACGGAAGCCTCTATTTCGTTACTGTGCGCTTGCCAGCGGACACACGTTTGGCAATATGTTCACTTAAACACAAAATTTCCACCTGAGGTAATTCATGTGAAATTCTTTTTCTATTATACAGCGACATGGTTAAAACATCCTTGAATTCTGACAGAATAACCTCTTCCTGCGAAGTCATGCTAGTCGGTTGAATGAGTGTACTCTCAGGAGTCAGACCACTGCACTTGAACTCTTCGGCTGATCTACCGCTCCGGAATCACGTATTCGCCTGCCGTACATTTTATGTAGTCGAAGGAAGAGATACTGTCGAGATACTGTCATCTGTCACTGGGGTAGACTACATCCATTGGAGTCCAGCTGATCCTCCTCGGCCGGTTCAGCAGTTTGCATAACCACTGGCGCCATACATCCATCATTTTTGTAGTTGACGTAAACTTTAGTCCTGGATCAATATCCTGCAGCCTTTGGGTATATTGTATCGCCAGTCAGCCGAGGGCTTCCAACTAACCGCGCAATGTATTCCGTTGCATCCGGACAACAATTTCTTTGAGCTGTTCAATTCACCTTCTCTACCACTCGTTCTTGGTTGGGCTGAGTTGCAGAATCAGGTCATTTCGAGTATTCGTTAGTTGCTGTATACTGATCTCGGCATCCTAATAGGAGGGCAGTCCTGCAAGCGCTCCGTTCTGTGTATTTAGTGAATGTTCCACAAGCTGGTTACTGTCACCAAGCCAGTGAGGTTGTCATGGTTCATTTGCCTGATCTCTTTGACTGTCATTATCTGCTGTTTCAAGTTAGGCTATCTTTTGTCAGCTCCCTGGATGGGTTTTAGGCTTCCAGTGCATGGTTCACTTGATGCTGACTTGCGGATAGTTAAGACGGTTTACAACGCTCTTAATTCGCTGGTGCAGTTGATGTGCATGACTTACGGCCCTGGATATTAAGCTTAACTCGAACAACCTGGTCGTCTATTTCACACTCCGTCCTCGCACCACATGTCTGATGCACATCTCCAATGTCCCGTTGGCGAATGATAACGTAAGCGAGTAAGTGAGATTGGTTGCTGTGTAGGTGTGTTCATGCGGCCAAACACCGCTTTGTTGATAGAAAACGCATGCGCAGCTTCAGGGAAGTCGGTCACTGTTGGTGTTATTGTCCTTGGTCCGATAGCGCCTGGCCACATAGAATGATGTCGCCAGAGGAGAGTACTGAAGTGTCACAACAAGAGAATCTTGTAGAATTTCGTAAATGATCGGAGTAGTGTACAAACTTCAACGCAGTGATTGTCTTTGTGGTCATCTGATGAGAACGGAGTAGAGTTGTACGTACTGTAGAGTACTTTCGACGTGGTACTTTCAGGCGAATTGAAGCAAGACATGGATTGATTGTTCTGTTTTGAACATTTTCTCCGTACGGTCGGACGGGACAAAAAGACCTTGCAATTCCTTCCCCCTTGCTGGCTAACAGATCCACCACAATGTGCATCTGGAACCAGCTTCCCAAAGACTTCCTTGGACAGTCAGCCATGTTTCACTGAAACTGCAACGTCCATGCCGTGGTTCTTCAGGTTCCTTAGAACCAAGCTGATGCGGCTCTTAGGACGGTCTGTCTGTTTTCCAACTTGATCCATCAATTTACAGATGTTTTGCGAGCCAAAGCCCAGTTAACTTCTGATGAAACCCGATCGCTAGACAGTATAATAATCACCAGCTCTTTTGTTTCGCTGTGATGCTCAATCCTTTGCAGAACGTATGGTTAGTTGGGTTGGCCTCAAGAAACTGTGCTTTTCATTAGGTATGTAATTCCTTGAAGTTTTTATAAGTAGGATTAGTATTAGTCTTTTTTCGGCCGTAGACTTCCAAGAAGTTTTCAGCCACAGTCATCCACGCACGTGGACTGGATCAAACCTCACTGCTGCCTTTTGGTAGTCGGAAGAACAGCGACAGCACCTTCTCAATAGCGGACATGACTCCCCCATCTTGTGATAACGCCAGAGCTGTCGCGGCAGAAACCTACACGACCCAGTATGCATAACATCCCAGTCAGCGCACATATGTGGATGTTGGTCATCGTAGGATGATGGCATTTAGCCATCTACCACCAGTGTCAATAAACGAAGTGGATATGGAACCCAACTGTAGATGTCTTGCACCTTCGTGGTCGGGTGAAAGTATGATAAATAAGCTAATATGCTGCAGAACAGCTTGTTCTGTTCCCGTAACTGACGAAGTAGGCCGCATCAGCAGTCCATACTGGAAGGGGCTAGGCGACGAGGGTAAGTTGGCAACTCTGCCGAGAGCAAACAATTTTCATTAGGGTTCTACATCCGAAAACGTTGTGAAGTTTAAGTGAATGTATCTCAAAATGCTTTTGAGGTAGCAATGAAAAGAAACGCGCAGCCCGGCATCCCAAGTCAGGGGCTTTCATTTTGCGGACGGCTGCAGGATATCATAGACAGGGCTGGTGGTACTTACCTACAAGATATCGAGAACTGTCTGCCACACATATGAAAGGTGTTATAGTTGAAGATTGATAAAAGTTCAGCGACAAAAAATACATCGACCAAATACCTCATTCGAGAACGAAGACCATTCATAAGAAAGTAATTTACTTAGATGAAGGACTCATGGCTTCGAAGACACCGGTAATTTTAATTTAAAATTGTTGTCGCCACAGATAGAACAAGATGTTCACAAGAGATATCTACAGGAAAAATGCACTGATAAATAGAAAAATGCAATTTGTTATGCTGTGAAGTTTCATCCAACCTAACAAAGGATTACTCCCGGGGCACCAAGCATATTCTAAGCTCACTTATTTGTAACATATTTTCACCATGCAGGTCACGTTAGTCAGAAGGACTTTAAGTTAATCTGTTGTTTTTCACGGGACTTTCTTCCAGAAACAATGATGTGATACAGGTCTACCAAACCTTAGCCTGGCCAGCCCAAGGTCGCTGAAAGTGGACTACCAAAGTGACACTTTAATTGGCTGGTTCTAACCTGGGTTCTTCCAGGCTACATTGCTGGCTGTGGCTTGCTTTTCGAGGACGTTTACTGATGTATTAATAAATGCCACCGAGCAGTTCTTTAACCGTCGTTTAGTGTCGAAGGAACTGAATGACAGTTGAGGAATACAAAAATAAATTTTTGTTACTGTACCGTTCTTCTCAGTGAAGAATTGACAGAAATCCATTTTCCTGCACGTCGCAACACCAATCGTTTCAATAGAAAGCTAAACTCCAAAAGAGAACTGCCAGAGCAAATCAAGAAACAAACCAAGGACCTTCAGAAGGACGTTGGCTATCAATATTCCATTCGGTTGCAAACAGGTAGTCTTATGGGATTCCTTTCGCGGAAATTACTTGTGGCTAATACAGTCATTGTCTTCAACTGACTGCACATACAATTTGTACTATTTGATAAGGAATAAAATCGTTGAAGCATTCAAGCCAAAGTTGCTCCATACTCCGTAACTTTTCGTGAATATCTCACGGAGGAAAGCCATGTCCACTAACTTTGTTCAGTCCGTCGTCACCTGTCAATAGTTCCTGTCTACTCAGTACATCGCAGCAGCACTTCTAGGGTAAGGCAACTTTTGGCATCGCTGAACTTCGCCTTTCACTCATTTTGACGAGATTATAACATTCTTATCACAAAACCGTTGTGAAATAAGTCACGAGTCGGCGTTCCCACCAAGTACGGACGTTAGTCTACCTGGATGACGTCTCGAATATGGATCCTCAACTCGACACTCAGCTGCCAAACAGCCCACACGCAGCCGAACACACGTCAAGCTTGGATTTGCCAGCTGTCTGTCGGATGTTCCGAACTAAAATGTTTTATCTGGTTTCCTCCCATCTGTAGCCCGCTCCTATTTGTTGGCCGAATTGGACGTGGCTGTGAGAGTGGGAGATGCACCTGGCCGAAATGCAGGTGCAGCGGAATAATTAATTGATTTTTTTCACCGCCCACTCCCTAGATGGTGCGTCTCGGCAGACTGGTACGAAGAACAGCAGGTTAGAAATACAATTTGGTGCGGTAGCCGATGATTCACACCAAGCACCAGTAACAAACTTACGGACTATCCTAGTTAGGTAGCCTGTAATTACCGTCAGGCCAGCGTTTGCGCGGCTGGTCTGTCACACGGAAATTTTTCGAGGTTTTCAAAGTTACCAACAAATGACATTCAGCCGAATGCACCATGAACGATAAGGTTTGCGCATCTTGTTGATGAAAAATGCAGCTTGATTTTCGTTTGCCAATGGGAGACTCGATTGAATCCCAGGCGAATCTCTCGTTTATGTGCTGCACAAAGGCCATGAATACCGCCTCATGTTTCAGTTGGTACATTCGAGGTATAGTGCTTTTTGGTTTTCGAGATCGATGAGAAACAACCGACAGGTGGTTTGGGATTTTTTGAATCTCCAGGTCTTGGGTTCATTTGATACGATTGCAAAATTCAGTCTACTTTTCGAAATACTTCACAGTGGGTATTCTTCGTACAACCAATAACCAACTAGCAAACAATGTCTTTCCACTTTAAATTTAGAGGAAATCACCTGTCAAAAAGGCCGAAAATGTGTTGACAACGCTACCTAATTTTCCAACCAAACATCAACATCTCACCAAGGATACTTACCGTTTTCATAGTTCCGGATCTTATTCTCCTATCCATTGACCAATGGAAAATGAAGGCGAACAAGCCAACATTTATCGTCAATCGAGTTCCCGTTGACGCTACCGCTCTTGTTCCATGGTTCACCTGGATAAGAGTTTAACCCAGTGAGCAGTTACCATCTATTTGGGCCACTAGTATTAACGAGTGAGCGCAGCTTGTACAAATCACAATCTTTCCTGTAAGAAATCCGGATGATCATCAAAAGTATAATTGACAGGCTCTGTTCTTGATTCTATTTCAAAATTGTCGGATCGGTCAACCTGCGAATCGGCCCAATGTGGGGAATTTTGAACCTGTGTAAAGTTGAAGGGAAGAACACAAAATGCATGGTTTTCGTATGAGATTTCACTTTGTAAAGGATAAATCTATGGTAAGAAGCCAAGAATCACAGTAGAGCTGTTATATCCATCAACAACGCCTGTCTGTTTCACAGAATGAAATCTGAAGTGAAAATGGCCATAAATCTTCATACTACCATGAGAATGATGTCAAAAGGATTTGTATGAAGGATAAAACCCATCATTTAAAAAGAGCTGTAGAGCTTCAATAAAAGGATCGATTTCCAATGGTGTGAAGGTTACCAAGCCCAGGATTTACCACAAAACTGGCTCTGTTGTATCATCTGCTAAAGCATCTTGCTCTTGCCACATTCCATACGGTACTAAGATCGCTTTTTCCGGACTAGGCACTTCGCGTCTGATGTGTTTTTACAGTTGCAGCATAATCCAGCATACTGAATCCTCAGTTATGACTAGCAATCAAGTAAGGCTAGAATTGCGTTTTTTCACAGCAAAAGTCTATGCTAGTAGCCAGTAATGGTAGCAATGATCGAGAAAGGGTGCAAGGTAGACGAAACTGTACACGGCTTCATTATCCGTTTGTGCATTATTAGCCACTGGATACGACCTAATTTGTCAATCTCTTAACGAGAACACGCGTAATTGCATGCGATGCTGATGAAACAACAACCACATTTGGGTTGATGCTATCGGGATGCGGGAAGGTATCAGTCCGGAGACCGCTCTGGACATCTTCACCAAGAGTTTTACATCCTGCAAGGTGAACGATACGGTTTATTGAACAAAAAATGCGTTTTGATTATGCTGATTATAACAGGGGCATTGTTACCCGAAACGACTCCGGTAAGGCGACCAATGAAGATGACTGTCAAACACTGCGTACTTCCATGACCAAACATCGTATACGCAGGTAAGGCAATAGATTAGTATGGGTAGGTCAGGACATTGCAAACTTAAATGGAACTGGCTATAATCAGACTGAGTACCGTGGGATCTTCGCGTCTTTCTGACTAGGATGCATGCGGTGGCGTGTACAGATAGTTTGGAGGAAACCGAAACCAGCCACGCGCATGCCGTCATTTCCTGACCGGACTGTCTAGTTGAAGTTTGCCTGTTGTTTTGCGTTGGATGTGAGGTTACCAAATGAAGCTAGGTTTATCCCGCTGATGGTGCCTTAATTAAGTTTGAGCCTTAGAAGTGTTGAGTTTAGTGCTGTCCAAAGTTGTTGGTACCTTATTCTTCGTTGTCTTCCCTGAGAACGTAGAGCTCCTTCGCACTAAGTCATTGCCCTATCCTTTTCTTTCCACTCTACCAAAGTTTTTACCTTTATGGCTGTATGGCAGTCTAGCGTCCGTACATATTAGTGACGCGTTTCTGTCATTGATACTGATGATGCTGATACCCAGGTGGAAAACCATGTCGCTCACCGTACGCGGCTGTGAAACTTAGAATAGCTGCACCACATCAACAAGTTGCGCAGTTCTCTCCGTTTTCTGACGTAAGATCTTGCGGTTACCCCAAACGGAATTCCTATTGTCATATTTCACAGCAAGGTAGTCATCCATCACCTCATATGCTGAAAAATGATTAAAATTTCACGAGGAATTCTCGTTGCGAAATCCGATTCGCTTCACCAGCTCCAACGGTTATCAGCGCATTTTACACCAATAAACGGCATCGTATTAGCTAAGATGAATTATCTTATCAGTCGTGAAACTTCGTTTTGACTCTATCAGGAACCACTCGGTTTCAAAAGTCCGCTTTGAACACAGAAGGAAACACAATACAAATCCTTTAGACTTATGGAAACGCTGACACATTGGGGTAGGTCTGAGGGAACGACGGAATGAAGAGTATCTGATGATGCCGTTGATGCAAGGAACTGAATCCAATGGAAATATTATTCACGGGCTCCATTGGCCTTCTGAAATGTTGCTGAGGTCTGATATTAAGTTTATTGCTTCCGTTGAGCCATCGCATCACTTAATCGACCTCATCTCGCCCAAAGGCTGGGTACGGGGAAGCGTAAGGTCCAGTTTATCCTCGGACAAGCTCATTTTTTAAACAGTGTGACATTTCTGTAACAAAAATTAGGCAGCCGACAGGTGGCTTTTATTTGAAGGAATTCTGTGCACATGTTTTGGTTCCAACCTCAAACACCAGTGTAGATCCAGTTAAATGCGATTTCTATAATGATATAATCTATGTAAATAAGCTAAAGTGGCGTATAACGTCTCTCTCACCATTAAACATCTAAACATGCAGAGCGCTCCAGGAACGAAGACCGAAATATCGCTAAAAAATACCTATTGATAGGGGAAGGGACATTATTACTGAGCAAGACTCACTAGTTTGGTCAGGAACATGACGCAGAAGACCAAAACCGGATTCTGAGGGACCACTGTCAAACTGTCCGAAGCGCCCTTTCGTTCTTAGTCCAGTATCTTAAACCCACGGGAACTATAAAGCCATGACATTTTAACTTACTTAAATGTTTAAGGAAGTCTTCTCAGTTAGGTACATTTTGAATATGTGTAATTGCTCAATGACTGAAATTTCAAGGGCCGCACGCTGAATTTTATACAAATGCATTCTCCACCGTACTTTTTGTTTGAGAAGTTGATAAAAGATTGCTTTTAATTCAAAATTCATGTGCTCCTTATGTGTGGTTACAGACTTGACACCCTAAGTCTTCAATTCCCCCTTAAAATGCCTACTTTGCATTACCGCACAATACCGATTTACTTCGATTTGACGGGTCACTTGAGTGATCCGATACAGCTTCTTTCCTGGGTTACCTGGTGAGTGATATTTTTTCAGACGCATTTGGACTTGAGCATTTGAATGTGGAGCTTAGACGTATCACCAAACAGTTCCAAAGTCGTCACCCCCCAGACATTGTTTCAACCAGGTGCGTTCAACAATCCAGTTTACTTTCGCAACTGAAAGTGACAATGCATTTCACTTCTTGAATGTTAAACTAGTCAAACAATCGACGGGTTAATTTAAAAAATAAATCAACACAAAGCCAACTTGAACGGGACCATACAAAAACTTCCGTATTTTTGTGCCTCTGAGGTGGAAGCGAACGCGGATTTGCACTTTTACCAAGCGAGTGAGGCAAATCTGTTCTGAGGGCATACTGGACTCTGAGCAGAAGCACACTGATAACTTGCTCACAGCTAATAGTTTTCTAGACAGACGGATAGCCAATCACATCTGGCAACGTCCTAGCCAACTTGATGTCACAAACCTTGCAAAGAAGCCAGTCCATTTATCCACTGTGTAGATGCGATTTGCTGACAGATGCAGTCGGTCGCTGTACATTGCAATGCGGTGCAAACTTTACTTGCTTGTTTTACAACCAACCCTTTACTCAACTTAGACCTCAAATGGATACTCCCCCCCTCAGAAAGTGGTTGTTCATTCATTCTCTGACTGCTGTTAAGCGGGATTTCTTAGAAACACAGTACTACGCTTTGCAAAGGAGTGAGTAAATGAGCAGCCTTTTTGTCGGAATACCGCAAGACTCAACAGTGAAATCAACTACGCAGTTGAGTCATACATATTGACAACAGTTACGTGACCAATTCAAAACAAGTTGTTTCGCCTTATCCACAGAGTACTTGCTAGACTACCATTATCCACCCAGTGGTGTAGCCTAACGACAACCAAAGCAATCACAACACAATTGTGAGGTATCGCACCATACTTTCAAATAGGGTTTGTGAGAAATCTGGACCTAACTTTTGTCCTGTGGCATGTATCTTTCGCCCCAGTCTCTCAACGGCCATACAACAATTTATGCCTTCATTCTTGCTTCGAAACACTTTCGTACGGCAACTGAAATAGTACCTTGACGCAATTCGAAACCTGCGACATCTGGTTTAACCGAATGCTGGAAGAGTTCACTAAGTTTTGCTCTAACCATTGAAAATATTCGTCATTGAACCCGGAACAAGTGATTGGCTCCAAATCAGTTTGATAGAAGATGAGGCCAATATGAACAATATAATCTAATCCGGTTAAAGATAATGGGTCGTGGAGGTTTAATGTACTCATCTGAAGTCATAGGACGATACACCAGATTTATTGTATAGAAGACCACCGAACGATATCGAGGGAGAACTCACTAAGCATTTTCCAAAACAGATAATTTAATCTCACCACTGATATGATTGTTTTAACTTGAAACTTAGCTAGTGTCTATATTTTCTCCAATGGCAGATGCCATACTCCCCAAAACGTCACTATCTTTCACGGCTTTTGAGATAAAACCCCAACCCAAGGCGGAAAAAATTGACTGGGACCAGCATCTCCGTCCGAGAAAAATGCCATGTTTTGCTCACTTTTTTCAACACAGGTCGTTGTTGATTGGTGAGTCGGCAAATCTTCCTCTCTGTATGCAGCAGGAAAACCCTTTTTGTATGTTGGATAAATCTATATTCATCCAACAAATGGATGTTGCGCACCCACACTTTTGGTTACGTTGGATCGCACCCGTTTGAAGCACAGCGGGAGAATTTATTTATAGCCAAATAACGGTACAAGTTCGTAGGAGGGAGTGCAACTGTCAGTACGAAAATAGGCGTGCGAACTCGCTAGGGAGTTTTCACCAGCCATCTATCTGGATGGTGAAGCCAGTGTGCCGGCTTTCAGGTAGAAAATGTAAGAGCGAATTTCAAAACAATCGATTTTTTAGAACTTGTTTAAATCCCGCGCTAATGGAGTAAGCAAACTATTGATTTATTCGCGAATAGATATATGTTCCTATCAAGTTGTTTGATCTTTCAGATCCTTACTATCTTATGGTCAGAGCTACCCAAGTTATCTGCTTTTTTGAGTTCAAATGTAAAAAGCTTAGTTTGCTTTCTGGTTCTCCGGTTTCCCAACTCGCTAGAATTCCTCTGAAATGCTATCTCTAATTGCTCAGCTAATCGTTGTGCTTTATTGTGTTGTTTGTGATCTACCAGAGGCATAGCCTGTCCGAAGGCTTCCCTCAGCATTTTACTTGAGTACGATGGAGCAGTGCAAACTGCTAGTACTTTCTTGGTCAGAAAGCCGGTGAATCCTGAAAATGGTTCCTGTTCAACTGTGCCACCCATCCGTTCCCAAGGGAGCGGCATTTTACCGCCGCTATACCGTGTCCAACAGTTTGGTCAAATTCACGGTTATCAGCAAGTGTGGATTTTACTCCTTTATCCTCAAGCATAACTGTGTAGTCTTAGGTTCTGTGTATTTTGCTGTACTAGAGCAGGTGAATGAATATACCGTCATACTTTGTGCTTCAGCCGGCAGATTAACTTTGGTTATTAAGTGAGAAGTTACGAACCACACCATGAGTAAGGTAGCTGGGAAGGCCTAATGAAGTGTGTGATAAACGTGTCGAGTTCGTCCGTCCGTGGTTAGATCCTTCTTGAAAGAGAGCTCGCTGGAAGCAGACGGCCTACCTTTCCTATCTGCAATAGTTATGGGTAATGAAAGGCACCGGTCTGGATAAGTGTTCTCACATAGCGTGATTGTCAGCGACTGAACTGGACCTTCGGAGCGGAAGTTGCAGTCTGGTATTTTACTTTCAGGTCTCACTCAGTGGTGACAAAAAGCATAGATCGTGAAAATACTAAGATTGATAAACTTGCGCTTGGTGCTCAACATGGATGCTCATGCATATTTTGTGTAATTTCGTGGAGAGATCTGCTTCGTTTCAAACCAGACAAACAGCTTGATTCCCGGCTAGCATTATCCCTAATTCCATTCCGATATTATGCTTTCGGATTTTTATTTAAATTGCTTCGCTACGACCATAGCTGGGACACCATTAGGGAGATTGATTTTCGAATGAAATGAAGCAAACGATAATCAGTGGACACCAAAAACTGTCTGTTAAATTTTTGCGAATAATGATCAAATTAAACCTTTATAATTTTCAGGTGAGATATCCCTCCACCCAGTCTGTGGCATACCCTGCCCAGCAGAAAACCCAGTTACTGTGAGTTAGCTAACCAAGCAGCCATCGACGCCTGGAATGAACATCTCACAATGTTTATCAATTCAACATGCTAGATGCCGAAAACATCAAAGCGAGTATCAGATGAATAAACAGATACTAACCAGCCTTATTAAACTACAAGTAATATAATGTATACAACAGTATAGACGCGAACGTTCTAATGAAATTGCACCACTCGACTCCATGTTTAGGACGACAGACAGGGCATTCGTCCTTACAGCTCGGACTGAATGATTACCTCGTTGGTCTTGACTCACTACTCCTGTGTTGGTTGATATAGTTGACATATCAGCAAACTTGTCTGAACTCTGCAATGTTGACCAGGTTTCTTTAATGGATGTGCAAATGCAGTGCAAATAAAAAGCAGTAAAAGGAGCTCTCATGAGTTTTCCTGGCTGTTTATGACGGTACGCTCACTGATGTAAGACTAAGCAAAAACCGCTGAAGGAAACAAAACAGAAAATGTACAAGGATTTTACGAAGTCCCTCATCTGACCGTTACACATTGCATTTGTTTACTAGCGTCTATCTAGCCTCCTTTGATCACCAGTTACTAAGAAGAAATAGCCAAATTTCTCTCTAATATAGGAAGCTTTGAATGAAATAAAGTTTGTAATCCCCTAATCTTCGCTAACAAGACGCACTCTGCAAGATTTCACAACAGACAACAACATAAGTTCGTTGGCTCAAAATGGACGTGCCATCAAAATGAAAAGAATGTAAAAACTGTATTCCGATCAGCTAGACAGCCATGTAACTATACACTAAGTTTTACCGGATTTTTCTAACAGAATCGTCCAGCTTTGGCACGCAGTTGTTTCACATCGGCCTTGAAGGCAAAAAGTGATGGAAACACAAATATACTGTTGGGGTTCCAAGTCTAGATGACGACACTTGCAAATTGCATGGCCTTCCTTCTGGATACTACCTATTCAGTATTCGCAAGAACCCATCTTGTGTATACAAGTGCTTCCCCCATCTCCTGCCCAAAGGCTTTATCGTTTAGCTGTCTGAGGATAAATAATCTTGAATCAGGCCACCGAACATCTGTTTTGATAGTGACTTATCGAAAATGATCGGATGTTTATAGCAAGAAGGATGAATTTGCTCAGCGATGAAGAGCAATACAGTGTACACACCGTAGTAACTATTTTCGGCCCTGGAAATGACATCGTCAGCCCCGTGTTACGCAAAATTCAGTGGAAAGTAAACCACAAACAGCATTTGGCTTGAGGCTGTGCTGTGTGGTGCTGCAGTAAACTATTTGTTGCAGTGTTCTCCCACTCGATAAACACTTTTGAATATTGACACGGGAGGTGCTTATCTCAACCAACTCTAAGACCTGTAGGACGTTTCCTAACAGCTTTTCAGACCAGAAGAGTAATGCTATTTAAACAACATTTTCAAAAACTCAAATGGTCTTTTTGGTCAGCATCCAGCAATACAGAGAAACCCTCTAGGAATAACGTCGTGAAGTGGAAACATAGCAGCAGTAGAAGACATCCGTGCATATTTATTTAGGGATTCTCATAGTCGAAACAACCGTTATGCTACTACTACAAATTCTGTCTATGCTTTGCCAACTGCCGAAATGTGCACCTCTTTATGAACCAAAGCAATGTTCTCCTGCCTTCTGGTGGCTAGTTCAGCACTGAGCACGGCAGTTGACAGAAGGTGTGGGTGGAGTGCGACTTTTTTCTAGTAACTTGTGTATATTATGGATACCATTAAGCTTTCAGGATAGCAGTGGACCGATTGTGAGTACTTGGTTGTGGAATACGGGATGTGTGTGAATATTAAGAAGTGTGAGAATTGTACTTTCCAACAAATGGCTGTAAAAAAATTCTTGAAACAGAGATGCGTATACTACTCAAAAGAGGTGTGCTTTGTGTAGGGCTTGATTGTGTCCTTGTATCTTTGCTTCGGCGGTTAATGTGAACTCCTCACAGAGCGCTCGCAGTGTTTGTGTTTGTGCGGTGATCCAGCCACCGGACCACTTACTGGTTGGACTTGTGGTCTGCGTACGACTCTGGCGCACTGTTTTATTTGGGAATCCAAGCATTTGTAGAGCGATCTTGGGTTGTTCGAACATTACTAAGGCAAACCACCGACTTAATATCAACTAATTCTCTGGTTTGTGGTATGCGTCAACTGATTTATGTTAGATTTGAAGCGATACTTAAGATATCCAAGCCTGTCTCAGTACTCCTCACAAGGTCACTGGAAATTCTGGACACCTCACTACCATCTTTCATTCTCCCGGACCTTAAGGATGACAACGGTTAACCGACACCCCTCGGTTACGTCAGGTCTGATGCTCACTGTGTGAAGGAATCAGGTGAACTTCCGTTTAGTTTCCTCTTCCACATCTGAGTAATTTGAAAACGTTTGCTATGCAAGGGAAATTTTGTACCTCAGGTAGTGTAGATGTTCAATGGTTTGTTCGCCTACCTGGGTGAGATACTTTTCGTTTTCTAGCGTCAGCTGTTATTGTGAAAGATGGAGGGCCCGATCAATTCCTTAGAAGACTAATGAGTGATAAACAATGAATGTTATTTACCTGTAACTGTATCGTCCAGGTACTTAACTCACGCAAAAAAACGCACTTCGGAAAGGCGGTCCCGGTTTTGTTTCTTAAGATTTCACCGAAGACGAAACAATTAAACAAGTGGCCTTAAATAACATAGCTATTTCTGACTGTTTGAGACGCATCATTGCATTTTGCTTCATTTGAACCACTAAGATTGGATTCCAATTCTCCTTACGACTGGATTCATTTAGAGAACCAGGGTGGCAGAAGTTTTAGGGAACACTTTAAAAGACGGTTGTTCCTGACGTCAAAATTCAATTGTTGAACGTTTCTCAAAGTGAGATATCATTTTTCGATGGTGATTCGGGGCTGAAGAAGCGAGAATAGGTAACGTTGGATATGATAAGGCAGCCATAAAAAATAAATTCGTATGTACTGTGGTGTGTATTTGTGACACATGCTTGAGATGCCTGTTCACTGTGTTAAGATTTCATTGAGGTTGTTATTTACACATTCCTCATGAAGCCATCATTGAACTATCGGGCGATTAGCAGTTCTTATGCAACGGATCTTTTGAATGTGATTTTTAATCAGGTTGGCTTTACAAAGTAACCTTTAATTACTGGGCTAGAAATCAGGTGGTATTTTCAAAATGACAGAAAATGCTCTCAGAACATCAAGATCAGTGTACCCTACTCTATTTATTCGTAACCAGGTTATATGATAACACTAATTTGAGTAGCTGTGGTAGCCTTCTTTAGAAATGGCATTCTCGCAAGTGAACCATGTTTACAATATACTGGATTGTTTGATAAATCGAAGAGGGTCATATTGGTGCCAGCCAAAGTACTTATTTTCGGCCAATCAGATCAGTCTTAGTCTACGGATCGATTCAACACCAGCGCTTAATTGTTTTCCTCCCAGATGCACTTTGGCTTTGCTTTGCGAATGGAACGGGGAAATTACGTAGATAACACAAGGGCACCGAGAAGTTCCTGTATAGCATTCATACTGGATAGTTTTTTATGCAGTTGTGCTAAGCACTTGTAGTTTCGTGAATTCTCAAGGATATTTGGTACCTACTTTGCACTTGAAATTTTTCAACGGAAAAAAAACATTTTCAAGGACCATTCCTGAACTTCCGAACACTTGTTTCACCTTCTCAGCATCACTGAATGCAGGAAAAGATTCCTGGTACAACGCGGAATACGGAACCGAGGATCATATTCTTTCCAGTAGTCTGGTATTGATTGTTACAGGTGACATGGGAGCTTGTAACGATCATTTGTTTGTTACTTCAACCAGGTTCACTTAATTTGTTTAGTACCCCCTTGCTCACTAGATCACGCGACTCGTTTGTTCCGCAAACGCACAAATCACGCGACAAAGCCATGTGCCGCTCGCAACCTAGACCGACAAGTCAGTTCCCGTCTTGTACGCGTCAGAACGATTCTATGTATGCTACACACCTCAGACCTTCCTCTACATTGGAAGACACAGTACAGTCATCACACACTCGCGCGGAGAACACACGATCCCGCCATCCGAACTTTCACCCAGGAACACTCACGAGTTATTTCACAAGCGATAAGTTTCTGTTTTGACTTACTCCACCTTTCGCATTGTATTTATTTTATCACGGTGCAACTTTTAACTGTAAAAAGGTGTTATTATTGCATACACCTTCTGAATTATATTAGGACTATCGTAAATTGTGCAATAATAAGCTTAAACAAATAAATCAACCATAAAGTAACAGAAGAGGTCGTGATAATAAAAGCAAATGCTTAGCCTACTAAGCCCTTTTCAGTCGTGATTTTATCCTGCAGGCTAAGCCAACCTATGCCGAAAACGTAACAAACAATGAGCGTTTCTTCTCGCTCGGAATCATTAGTACTCCACAACTCACAAATTCCAATGGAGATTCGAACTTGCAAACTCCACGCTACTACCAGGAAGACGAACGGTTGATCAGCAGTGTAATTAACTCGCACTTAGAACACTACGCAATTGGTTCTTCAGTCACGGGGTTCACATCTGGTGGTCGAATACGGACTTCTCAGATGAAAGGATTACTTGAGCCGTTCTCGGACTTCCTCTGCCCTCAAGCATATCCAACCGCCTCCGGCGGAAAAATCAACCGTGCACCAACTAGGAAGGTATTGCTTTTTGTACGTTATTGTGTGATGCTTCATAAGTTGCTCATCACTGATCCTAGTCATCTCCCCGTCTCCAACCATTCTAGTACACAACAGTGAAAAAATCTGTGCAAAGTGTTTATGTGAATTAGAAAGGCACGAAAAGAAAATAGGAAATTTTAGAAAAATACTCTGTGCCCAATCTGACATTCAGTGAGAGTTTGAGTAAAGGTGCAAGTTAACTCATCCGTCTATAGAGAAGATACACCAAACAAGGAAATGATAAACCAAAAATCAGCTTGGCGATTGGGTCCCCTCAGAATGGTTACCGAATGGGTAACCTAGTTAAGTACACCAAATGAGCCACAACATGCTGTCCGATAGGTCAGCTTCACGCGTTCCACTGTCATACGGATCATAGGAAAGTGTCATTCGAACGAAGCACAACGATAACTAAAAGTGCAACAATGAAATATACAGCAAGACCCGTAACACTACGCAGACCGTCAGCGTCGGTTAGCGCATAGAATTCCTACTACCCGACAAGGTTTGACAAAAAAAATTTACGGCTTTAAGGAGAGGCAAAGGTGAAAGTATGCGGTCACCAGAAAGGGACTAGAAGGCAGTGGATGCAGTCATGAAATAAAATTCAACGACGAGCTAATTACGTTGACAAAATCCGCATAAATTTAGACGGATTACTCGGACTAGAGGGCGATTGTGGTCGATCCCACCGGTGTTCTCACGGACGTGTAACCGATGTTGTGGGTTATTTGAAATCTTACTTAATTACGTGGTTTTGAAAGGACATTTACGAACTTATAAAAACCCATCTTATCTAATATACCTCCGAAGTGACTACTTCTACAGTGCTCTCGTAACACAATTCACGTTCTTGTAAGATTTAGATTGTTATTTATCTCCACCTGATCGAATTTACATAATTATTCGGAAAAACAGATACAACAATAGACATAAATAATTTTATCAACGATGGAATTGATAACGGGAGGATTCCCATACAACACAATAATTTCTGCGGTGTTTAGGTGTAAAATCTCATTCACTGAAAACTACTAAGATCTACAGTTTTAAAAGCAAAAATAAAAAAAAATGTTGGCTCAGAAAACGGAACTGTTTAGCGTGGAAGACAATTTTTTCCGGTAGTGAGTAGAGTAAAATGAGCCAATGGTGTAACATCATTGTGAGGACAAACTTCCCCTTACATGGTGGAGGTAAGTTGGACTAGCTGGAATGTACCAACCAAATGCCAGGCGAAAACCAATGCCTTGTTTTTGTTTGAACAAAACCGGCAAACTTATTTTATCGGTCTCCTACCAATTCACGTGCCTTCACCACCACTTATCTTCCAAGGGAGCATATTGTACGATGCTGGTTAAGTCCATTTCTTTCATTCGTCTTTTTATAGGATTTCACTGTGAAGAAACCAGCTTATGAAGAAAGAATATTCCTACGTTTGGATTTGTTTGTTCGTTTGTGCGTTATTATGTGTTCCAAATTAACCCCATTTTATCTATCTGCTCAAGAAGTTTGTTTGAAAAAAAGTATACAAAAACCACTACTTGTTTGCACCAAAGGGGTCTGAATCAAGTTGGATGTGAGCAAACCCGTTGCTACTTGGAAGCGTGATGCTTCGGAAATAACATTTGAATGAATTTGCGTCTATTGATTTCGTCACTGACGTGAACGCATCGCGTCTGTTCCAGACAATACGCTCTCAAGAATAGAGTCAAGTCAACGCCCCAAAAGGCTAATTGCTCCCAAAACCAAGCTAGTTCTCGACTTGGTCACCAGCTATAAAAGACACTTTTACCAGCGGCTAGATCCAGCCATTTATTGTTTCTAACCGCATAATCAATAGACAAACAGTTGAATTAGAATGATTTACACTTTATACGTATTCTAATTCTCCCGATTCGTGAGCCAGTGAAAATGCAAGAACATAAATTTAGCGGGTCAGGAATCACAGGTGCTTGCAAAAAACAATTTGTTCCGAACATAATATAGATATTTTGTTGATCACATATAAATATATAATCAACGATTTCCCCATGCCCTCATTTCTTGAAGACACGAGTTCAGCTGACCGGAACTAGAAATAATCCTCAATCGGCGTTCGAATACTGATACGTGAGCGTTAGGAAGCCAGTTGTACTACGGAACCCTACGAGGCAATCAGCCAAAAACAGTCGTTTCAGAGAAACTGAGGCCCTCTACTGTATCGTAGTCTCACACATGTACGTGAATAAAGGTCTCGAAAGGCGATCTGCAGTAATCTGCAAATCTGGAGGACGAACGGGAAGGCAGTTGGTCTTGGCATTGAGTATTCTTGGGCGTGAACAGTTTAATTTGTCACAAAATAGTTTGTTGGGGCCAAAAAACTGCTCATCCGACCATATAGGTCGTTTCAAAAGAGTTTCACAATAGGCCTTTCCATACTAGGGTGCTTATGGTTGCAAAAACTCAGCTTGAGTGAGAAATCTCACAAGCCAGTCATAACTATCAAAATCTTGCGATGCCAAATCCACACGTGCATAAAATGTATGCGGCGAGTGGGTTTCTCTGGGAAGTAAACTGCTTCCAGCTTCGAGTTTAGACATTTTATCTCCCTCCCGCTAGCAAATTCTGACTGGGAAGAAAGCACTTACGATTTTTTACAAAGCGTACAAATGCTTTCTAATTTTTTTTACTCGATCAACTTTCTCACTCACTGTTTACCAGTGGTATTCCTTTTTGTGATAAGCAACAATAGTAGGAAAAAACCACGCGTACTCAGTTTACATGCCGGTTGAAATGCCGGTTATTTTCGCGAAGCTGTCTGAGCGGATGATGCTTCAAATTTCTAGACGAACATGTGCTCCTATCATTCAATTAACAACCTGCTAGTTCCCTCTGTTAAACTAATCAGATATCTGGGCACTACATCTTTCCAATTCGGTATTACGATTGACGTGACCAACATTAGGAAGCTAAATTGGCGCTTAACACAGTTTCAACTAATTTGTTTCCGGTCTTTTCTTTAGTTCCCCGCCTCTATGTACCATAACAAAGTATGCTTTCGAATTCAGTATGGTTGGTCATGTGTTCTGTCCCAGCATTTGTTGTCCCTTTATAGACTGCTAGTGCCCACAGCAGATTGTCATAGAGCTTATCGTCCGTAAAGCACACGCGCGGCATCGAATTCAGCCAGGCTGTATTTTACGCTGTTTAGGTTGTTTTTACGCTTTATTCAGTAAGTCCATTTTGCACGTCTAAACAGCAGATACCTTGTTCTTACTTTGTTCTTACTTTGTTCCAGTTTACAGACGTGTTGGAGAAGTAGTTCGATAGATGGCGTCTAAAATTAGCAGCGAAGACAAAATGAAAGGACGTACAAAACACCCTTGTTATGGGTGTTTAACTATAAGGCGTGCACGCACATATCCACCAGAAAAAAACGGAATAGTAATTTTCAGATTGCTGGTTGGACGTGCGGAGTAAACACACCCTATGTAAAGCGGAATTACAATGTACGATCACGCGTACTTTACGTGTTTGTTCTCCATGTGTCAATTATCGTAACTCGCAAGTAAAATTCACTGTTTTGAAGTTTTGACAAGCACAAAAAAAGACTACATTTTACGATTGATTTGGATGCTTTGAGAGGCTAATTGAATTATATATATATAATATATAGTGAAGTTTTAGGATGAAGGTTTGGGCCCTGGTCGCGAGACATTTGCATAAGGGACGTGTTGGATTAGGTACTGCAAAGGTGGATAGGATAGGTGGTCCTTGAATACAACATTCAACAAGATTAAAAATGTTACACGCAGGATTGATGACGAAGTCGTAGACCGCAACGAAGTCATTAGAAGCTCGGTGTGTATGGGCCATTCGGCGTCCTCCCGATAGTATCGTTTCATACGTCAAGTTATACCCGCTTCTTGGAATTCCTCACCATGTTATTTTTATTACAAATTTCACTCTGTTACGTCAACCTTAGTCAAAAACTGCATATGCCACTGGAAACACAGACGGTTAAAAAGGTTGGGCATTCCTTGTGGCCGATTATTCTTTATTAAAACTGAGCTTATCACAATGCAATAAGAGCGAAGAACTGCCTCCACTCTTTAAAACCATGTTCAAAACGAATCAATCTCTCGTCCAGTTGGCCATAACCGAATCATTTGAAATAGGCTAGAGGATAAGCCTGCAACGTGACTTGATTATCTGCACTTCTGTCGTCGTCTTCGTTGTTGTTGTTGCTGCTGTTGCTGATTATCATCATCATCAACATTATCATTACCATCATCATGACGTCCGTGTGCCGCTAGGGGTGATGAGGACTCTGACAGGCGAAACCATCAAAAGAACGGGTTTGTTACTTAAGCTTTTCTAACACCATTTCTGACTAGTCGGATTTAGTTACTTCTTGGAAAGCACTGCGTATCACATAGAGATATAACTTCTGTCCAGACATGTCTGTGGTAGAAGAAGACAAACTCACCGAACTGAAAGGATACTTTCCCCGAGAATGGCCCAGACCTCCCATTATCACTTGTATTATAGCTTTCAACCATATTCAACTGAATCCCCCGTCAAAATGTGAACCTTGCGCCTGAATTTTAGGTAAGCGCGCTTTGGGTTCTGATGTTTCCTTTTTACAAAAATAATTACGTCCCCGTCATGTTGCATCTGGAGCTACGATGTGCTGAACCTATCTCCTATTCGGTTATGATGTATAGAGGTTTCTCACAGAGGGAACTACACCACAATGAATGCTACTTCTCTGCAGGGAACATTTCTATGCAACCAGATTAGACTTGTGAGAAGCCATGGTTGGTACTTTTAACTTAAAAGCAATGACGGATGGTTGTTTGTGTTTCCTAGTCCTAAAGAGTGAATGTTGCAAAGTAAGACCGGAAAGGTAAACCAGTTGTATGCCCCGCGAGTTAATGCAACTCGGTGAACGATTCGCAACATTTTAGTCGCTGATAAATCGGGTCAGATGGGTCGATAGACGTCTGACCCTAGGTGAACGAAGTGGCCAAAAATTACGTTGCACGATGTTTTAGCTTAGTTTAATTGTATTTACTAAAGCAACGTTGTTCAGTGTGTAGTTCACCTGATAACATATTACGGTAATCTAATTACAGAAATATGCTTTTCGAAAACCAACCCTCATACTGGTCGACAGAGATCGCCCTCATCTGATTTAAAATGTTTGGGAAGGGTAAGATGCTCAGGTTGGCAAATTAAGTAATTTCCAGGTTGGCAAGTAATAAAAGAACGGATACAATTTCCCAGTCATGTACACCAAACAGCTAGCAGGCTTTCGAAGTCTTACCCGGAAATGTGCACTCCGTTATCCTATTTATACCGGTTTTGGACGTTTTGGTAAATAACCTACACACCCCGATTGTTACCAAACTTTTCCGAAAATAACCTACAACTATTTCGTTTACTCCCACCCTTTATTAACTGGCCCAAAATCTCTCTTCGTGACCTTTCGCATAGTTTCCCTGTTGACACTTGACACGTCATATGTTGATGCTTGTCAGCCCTGACAACTTGTGTCTCTGCCCGACGATTGTCCAACCACATCGCTTGGGGGCGCCACAATCTTGGCCCGTACTCTTTCCCTCTAACCCTGCCTGAGTCGGTCTTTTTGACCGACCAACCAGCTGTCTACCTTTTGGGTTTGATCTTCAGCGGCGCCTACTGTGTCAGCCGTCCTTTATTCCAGGCGCCCAGCGCGGATTCCTAACCGCATTATTCGGTGCGCAGCTGCTCCCCTTCCTTAGATGTCTGAGTAGTTGACGTTTATATATATATAAAGATATATATATAGAGAGAGAGAGAAAGAGAAAGAGAGAGGCTGAATGACATTCATTTACCGTACGACAAGTTAAATCTGTGTGGACAAAAGCCGATTCGAATAACTGAGATTTCAAATCTAAACCGAAAAAGTCGATGAACGGTTTATCACGTACAAACTCGCTGTAAGCTACAAGATCGCAACCTTTATGCATAAAACTGTGATCTATTCCATTATTTCTGCGTGCATCTTGTAGACACACTGTCCCCTCCCAGGAACACATAGATGGAATTCGTTACAGTTGTAAAGAAACCTACTATCTAACGGGATATTTTGGTTCCAGCAAGTAAACACTCCAACCTAACTTGCCAACAGTAGTACTCCGTGCGGTTCCGCAACGTCGAGACTTTTTAAGGCTTGTGTTGGAAATCCTCTTTCCCTTTATTTTTACATCACGTGGAAGTGCAGTTTCGTTGATGTATGTATGCTTTGAATAAATGTTAGCGATTATCAGTTGTAAGGGTTATCAGGAAAGATAAGTGTAGTCATTTTCACTAGTACTGGCAAACATATAGTTTGTTGAGGCTGGCCTCCTAGAAACGAGCATAACTTTCCAGGAAACCTAAACATCTTTCGAGCCGTCTACTTTCACGAAAAGACTAACCCTTATCATTATGTGAGTGGTTGTTTTCTTCCGTGACCCAGTGAGCTATACTGGGTGGTGTCTGTGTCACACTAAGAGAGTCCCTCGTACCAGGATGGTCAGTTTTAAAGGTTTGACCAACATAGCCTCCTAGCCCTCTGGGTTGGGGGTTGGATTATATGGCACATTCTTCCATAAAAACGGTCATGCGCTTGAGCCACAGACTTTGGTCGATGACCCTAATCGTGATCCCATCTAAGCTTGGGCGCCCTGGCATTATCCCAGCCCTCGTACAACCATGATACAACCAAGGTCACGAAAGCACCACAACAATAGAGTCTCAAGAACAATTGGCGTGTAACACTTTTTCAGGATAATCAGATGCCGTCGACGCCTACATGTCCGTAACTAATTTATATCCCAGTGATCGGACTAACTAGACGTCTAACGTCTGAACTTAACTCCAGTAACCTTCTTCAGCTTGCCGGCAACCGTCACGTAAAAATGCACATACAAATGCTCATACAAAACTGTCGTCCATACAGTCGTCAGTAAGCGTTTAGTACAGCAATAATGAGTCAAATTAGCTTGTGTGCTTCTCCGCTCTCCGGCTTTCCGACCCTCCTTCATTACGGAATAACACATACGTGAGAAACGCGTGTAGCTTCTCAAAAGATCCACCGGAAATCAGTTTCGAAACGCAAATGCTTGATCCTATGCAGTTGTGACCCAAAATTAAACTCCCAAGCAAGTCTAAACAGGTCCAACGTATGTGGTCTATAGTTCTAAACCATTTCATAAAATGGTCTGATTTCCAAACTTCTAGGGGGGGGGCATAAAGCGTTTGTTTGAAGAACAACAAATGAGTCCTAGACACATTTCTAGTTAAGGTTTATACCTTAACTCTTACCGTGAAAGGCAGAAGGCAACAATATTTTCATCCTTTTAGTATTGATCACCCTAACTTGACTTATCTGAAAGTGAGGTGGAGTATTCCCCCAATAAGCTCCCGTATGGGGAACACCCTCTCCAAATTTTACTACGGTTCCACGAGATGTGACTTGTAACTGATATCTTCCGAAACTCCCCCAACATTCAACAAAGATCGTCTTAGTTGTCACCCATGAGCAGTTTGCTCCAGCAACAAATAATAGGATAGAGAATTCATGTTTTGATACTCCCTACATTAAGGTGGATAGTGGTCACATTAGTACACGATCCAAGTGTTGTTAGGCTTGCCGTATGATTTTCAACTACGTAAAACCTCAGGAATCCGAGACAGTATAACGGATTCCACAGAACCGACTTTCTCTGCAATTCGACCCCACACGGACCCCGAAGTTAGAAAGGAAATCGGTAGGGACATTTGTAATTAGGACGTCGGGCAGCGGGTCCATGATTATTGACACAGACAACAGAACTGTAACAAACAGTCGATGGGACAGTGGGAACCATGGGTTGTTCCAAAACATGCCAGTTCAGTATCGTATAAATAAGAACATACGCTCCGTAATAGCAGAATGTAGCGATTGGGAGAGATGAAGGAAAGGAATGGAAATGAAAGGAAAGTCGGAAAGCATCCTTTCGGTGCCCAAATGCCAAGCCACCCGGAGGAAGCATAAGGACTGCGGTGCCCGCATTTCGAATAGACAGGAGTTGCACACAAAGGATGGTAAGCAGGCGCAAAACACCGCGGTTAAAAGTCTGCGTCATACGCCTTAGCAACACACCTGTGGTGTGTGCAAACTGCACGAGCCTATAGGGAATCAAACACAGGATGGAACGAACTTGACACGTCCTGGGGACGACTTGAGACAGGTGTTTAGTAGAGTGACCTTGGTTACACGCCCCATGGCCAACTGGGTAGCAGCCTAAAACATGCTTTGACCATGATAGCTCGATTTCAGGCGGGACAGGCTGCATACATGCAGGGAGATAAGTGAAGTGAGAATATTATTATTCTCGTAGGGAATCAATAACAATAATCCTTCGAACATGAAACCACTAAAAAACGTTTGACCTCTTTAAAGGGGGACACTACTATTCACCGTCAAACAGTCAGGCAGGCAGATCAAAACCAACTTGGCCAACCTATTGGAATGTGAAAACCTAATAATGTACATACTGAGAAGGATTCGAACTTAAAGTGAAAGGTACAACATAGTTCGGAGATCATCCACCTGACATATTCGTTCCATTCCTTGTGCGACTGCTGGATGTTTGTGTAAGTTCTCAAACGGTTCAGCGCTTCATTCTTTCGTCCACATTGTACAACACCATCACCCCTGATTTTACACATGATGCTTAAACAGTAGGACAAGGATCAATAAAAGACATCTTAAAATGTCATATCTGGAGCCTTTGGACACCGGTAAAATACAGTCGGTTAAACTAGGCTTTCCTTCCGCACCAATGAACCAGTAAATTAGCATTAGCGATTTCCGGTCAGATAATATGATTGAGCGTTCCAATAGGTTTACTCTACACATACTCTGGAAACAATTACACGTCAGTTGGCATAATATCATCAGCCAAACTATACGAACATGTATTTTGTTCCACGCGCAATGGATGGGGATTTACTATGTACTGGTGCTATTGACGAGCAACCAGCATCCACTCTTCTTGAAATAATTCAGTGAAGCGATTCATCAGCTTGAATAATTGATTCTCAATTACATAATTACTTCTTTTCGAAGAGGAGACTGTTCGTTGTGTTCGAATTAAGAGATACGGATAGAACTTAGAAGTTACTTCATGATGCATCAAACCAGTTTAACCGCACTTTTGATTTAGGATTCGAAATCAGCGTATATATATATATATATATCGCGCGGTTTACCCACTTTCGTCATGATAAAGTTTTTCATGGATGATGCAGTTTGTCTTTTTTGAGTGGTATTTATGGGATACGCAAAGGAGAGTCACCGTATCAGTGCACCAGCTTCAGTGTAGGGTGGCATTGTTAGCGATAGTTGAAGCAATCACATTATTCCTTGGTGTGCGGTCGATAGAGGGTGTGCTGTCTTACGAGGTGAGTAGATCCCCGTAAGTGTTTTTTTTCCCAGGGGATTTGTGTAGTTCACTCGATAAATGTGAGACTAACCATACTTGGTTTTCAGCAGGCAACAAAAAGTAATACGTTTGCGGTAAAACTAACCAGACATAACGGAGTAGATTTGGTTAATGATGTAGAAAAAAACTAACAGATTTTGACACATGAATAGATTGAAGTGAATGTATAAAGAAACCCCAGTCGTAAAAGTCATGCAATTTTGCAGTACAGTGTAGACCTCACAACGCCAGCAGATATAAGAATATTCAGGACGACGCTGTGCGTGTTGCACTCGTATGAAAATTTTTGGCCGTCAATATACTGGACGCACGCCAAATGTTATTGTTAATGGTTTAAAAATCGGGTTACAGTCACCCTTGTTACTTGTGCCAGCCCGAAGCACACACACTCACCACGTGTCTTGGCAATTTTTGAGGCTAAAACTGCAACATTGCTCGAGGAATATACGAGCATGATATGTACAGATAAGATATCTGGTTTTCGGGGTTTACTGCTAGTCGGTTCCGTTTGCAAAACTGTCGTCCACTGGTGATTCCAAGTTTTACAGAATCCGAGGTGGAATGATATTTTGCAGCTTTTCAGTTGGTTTAGCTCAATTCTGCGGCCCCAACTGAATATCTGGATAGAACAGGGATAAAGGCTAGAAGGTATTCTTATGTTAATTGATCCTAGGGTCACACTGAGGTGTGTTTCCTAGTGTTATTATTGCCTTACAAGAATACTGAGGGAAAAACAACTTCGTGTACATACAACTTATTCTCGCTTCGGAGGTATCACTTTCCCCAGATCCGCTTCTCGAGTTTTCAAAGAGCCGCGTTAGCCTGGGCAACGGGAGGTCTCACTGAAGTACTTCCAGCAGGCCAGTTCCAATCTTGATGAGCGGAAGAGGACTGTGGTCTCCACCAGGCAGAGGTGAAGTTCCTTTTTGCCACAATATTCAGGCTAAACCGCGCGGTAGCCGTCGCAAAATCCTCAGTTAGGCGCTACAATTTCTCACGCGTATGTGCATATAATACACGACCTTCTGCAAACATTCGAAGGCATAAGATGGTATGGTGGTTCATACGCCTCGCATCAAAACCTGTAAAAATGAATCAACGCCCGTCAAATCGACACCCTAAGTGTACACCAGCATCCTGCACAGTTTGTGTGCTCCGTCCGCTGGACCATAAAAAATTCTGCTACTACCGTACAAGGAATTCCTTAATCTGCTGTTAACTTGCCGAGTTAGATCATTTCGAATATCGTTTATCTGCTAATTTCTGATCTTGCTGTTCAGATGAGCAAGGTACTCAACAAGCACTTCGTTCTTTTTAGCTAGTAAATGTTTCAAATACTGGTTGTTTTCGCCTGAACATACTCAAGATATCTTGACCTGATAAGGCTGACTGCTATCATCCTTCTCTGCTAGCGGAAATAGCGAATTGAAGACTGCCGTCTGAAGGCTGTCTGCCAGTTGGTGCTGGTAAACCAACCTGATTTCCGGGGGTTTCAGACGATTTTCTCCGTTTACTGATGCGTAATGTGGCTTACAGAATTGCGTACTAACGTTCGTTCGAAGGACCTAATGGACTAGACACATCAGGCCGCCTCCTTGTGCAGCAAATTGTTGAAAAACATCATAAACGATGGATTCAGCCGGGTTCCAGGTGAGTTTCCCATGAAAACCAAACTGGTATGCAGATCAGTCTATTAGTCGAAGCTAGCGGTCTGTTTCTCAGAAGGATCATCACAACACTCATGTGATGAACACCTTTCGACTAGAGAAGAATATTGGTCGACGACAAATCGCATGTCTGTGACGTCAGGCGTGTGTATAGCGGAAATTCAGAGAAGAGAGCCAATATTAACTTTTTAAGTCCCTACACTGCTGGTTCTGAGAACGCCCAGTTACACAGAATGACCTGAACCGTTACTTGGATTGAAATACCCCAGTAACACAATCTCGTTGGTTTTCGGAACAAACATGAATGAGGTGTCAAATTCGATGTAGCAATGATCTTCGTGGTCGCTGGGATGTATGCACTGATCACGGTCAGTTGGTCCGATGTGGTAATCTCAGTCGAATTTAGGCAAGAAATAGACTGATTATAGGGGGATCCGAGTACAGTATTTTTCCTCTGGGGCTGGAAAGAACAAAGTTAAAAACACGATCCGTTTTCTCTTCTCGGGTAGCAGATCCGGTAGAATGCACTGCCTTTCAAAACAGCAAATCCGCATACCTTTATTTTCATTCCATCAAAGCAATGCACCTCGTTGAACGGCCGATATAGTCGTCGGCTCCCTCCCTCAGCGTTCGGGCTTTTAAAAAAACCCAGGATTAGTGGTCTCCTGGCGATAAGCCACCGCTTTTGATTCCTCTGCAGAGAGGAGATTTAGGATGGACTGTTGTACCATCCCTGATGTGCCTAATCTGGAGGAGGGGTGTGACTGCCTGGCTACAGGAGACCGCGCTTCAGACCATTCACACGCAAACTTGGGGTTTTCATGACTAGCATTAGTGTCATTGCGATCGTAGCTGGCTAACCGGCTTTTACCACTATCAGGCACGAACCTTCTTAGGGCCACTTTTTTACTGGCCCACTTCTGCTAGATTGAAATTAGGTTGGTGCGCGCCTTCTAAGCAGTAGATATGATTATTTAGACAGAAAATAACGCCTGAATTACCGCTGAGCTCTATGCGTAGACAGAAATACTGTTGTCTCAAACCCTACCCGAACTACTCAGTATGTAAGATACCGTCGCCAGCAAACATACTGATACGATTGTCATCTTTGAAAGATGACAGTGGACCGTCTGCCACCAGTGTTCCGGAACAAGATAGACTGCCAACCAAACTATGGGTCTCGGTGAATTTTCTGATGAGACACCAAGTGTAAGACATTCTCAGATATAAAGCGGTCGTTTCTATGAGGTTCTGGAGAGGTTGTCTTTTGAAGACACCTCAGAACGATCGACCAGCGGTGACCTCTCCAGAGGAGTTAGCGGTGTGTTCGTAAAAGCTTCATTAGAATAACCACTCTCTACCAATGGACAGCACACTAGTTCCGCAACAGTAGATCTTTCTGTAGTTGCAGATCCAAAGGTTTCATGACTCCTCAGCAATATAAGAAAATTGATAGCTCCCTTTTTATTTGAAATATCTGACGTTTTGTTTTACTTATTTGGCACGAAATAGCTTCAGTCACCATGGAGACGTTCTGCTTTAGCAGGGTTTAGTTTGGAAGCATGTGAACAGTTAAAAAGCTGCCCATCGTGCTGCTTCCACTGTTGAACGAGTAGCAGATCATCACTTAACGTAACGATTTTTGTACCACCGAGATAAGCCATAATGATAAACAGCACTGCATATTCCTCTAATAGTTCCCGCTTATCTTTACATGGAGACTGTATTGAAATGCTCTCACACAGTTGCCCCTACTTTACCGGAATTACGGATTGCCTCGTAAGTGAAGAATCTAACTGTTGGTGAGGCTGCCCATCCTGCGACTTCCTAGGTTGAAAATCCACGCACCCCTCTTGGCTCTCAAATAGAACCATTATCAATCATTTCATCCACGCGTAAGTGATCTCAGTCCAGCACGTGTGCCAAATCACCTACCCCAGAAGTTGTAAACCTTTTTCGCGTGAAATCCTATGGATTTTTATACAGTACCGTCCAAAAACAATGCAACAATGCAACAATTTCGAACAAAACGTCAATTTCTTCGGAGATTACGAAAATAAATGGTAACGTAAGGTGCATCTGTTTTTTTTGCGATTCTTAATAGAGTGTCGTCTTCCATAAAACGGAGCTTCAACTCTCGTTATTGGGATTTCAATTTGGATGACGATGTAGCTACTGTAGCTTGAAAGCTGATGTTTACAATTCGGGTGAATAGCTAACAGTCTTCTGTCCACTTTCCGATAGCCATACGTTTCCTCAGTATGTAAGTTTTTGATGCCTCAACTAAATTTCTCCCTTATGACTTTGTACTTCTTTTACCTTTTAACAGAATTTTCAAGCCCTGTTTCTTGCTTTGATCTTATCTGTTAGAAGGATAAAATTGGATCACGTGAAAAAAGGAGTTGCACAGCTATTTCCTTTGCAAACACCGCAACTTTCGGGACAGTGTTCAGATATTATCTACGCCTGTCAAACGACTCCTATGAGCCGACGTTTTTTCGCCAGATTGACAGCTTTCTATCTGCGGACTATAGATGTTATAGATGTTAGTGTGTAACTGTCACAGAACTGGAGCGTGTCCACTGGCGACCACTATCTCCTCTGCTCTAGTGAATATGCTGAAGAAATACGATACACTGAAGCGGCCGACCGTAAAGCAATAGTACATCCCGGTTCGCTGATGTTCAATAACCGGTTACTATGACGTGTATACGTTCCCGAGACCACCATGCCAGAAACAATGGACTTTATGTTCACCGTTTCATCCCCATTTACCACTGCATATTTATCGATCAGTAGCATATAAGCTGGTCCAATACAACCTTCGGAGCACAGCTGTGACCAGGAGCACTTTGAACATAGCCCTTGCGAACCTCTTCCAGGTGAACTCAAATAAGAAAGGACAAAGTAGGGTGACTTGGTTTGTTTCATCGAGGCGATCGAGTGAATCTGAAAAAAGTGAAAAGAAATTTGATAGAGGTGAAAAAATAGTTGTAGAACAAAGGCTGTATAATTGTTTAGGCGTAACAGATTACTCTCAGTTTGTTGCAAAGTTTTCGACAGCCGATGACCTGTCTTGCCCTGTTTTGGGATCATCAGGTAGGCTCACTTCCTGAGTCTCCTTCGAGCTTATGTTCTAACGGAATGTCAAATGAACATGTTTCGACATTGTTATTCGCACACGAATGTGCTTAAGTCGAATCTGTTATTAAAGCGGAAGATTCAGTTGAGTCTCCTGTCAAAATCGAATTCATGTTCAAATGGAAGTAGTTGTCGAACGCCGTTTCCAATCTTCTTACAATAATGTAGATCAACTGAAAACAAACACCGTTTCATAACAAACATAATTCCAAGGTCATTCACTTCTAATCTGTGGCATACGAATCGCTTTCGCAACCGGAAGAGTGATTAGAAGAGAACACACGAAGTTTACTGGTGGCAGTGTGGCATCCAAATAGAAGTTCCGTTTATGGACAGAACTCATGTTTCAGCTAGAAGCTTTCATGAAGCCTGATTACATTTCTTCAACATAAGTGGACTCTACGAAGAAATACACTTCAGTATTTCGGATATCCATTCATGTGAACCCAGGTGCGGCATCTGTACTATTTGTTCGGTTGTTTACCGTCACTCCATTCTACAGTTCACTACTTTGCCTTGTACTTGACAAGAGAGTTTGTTTGACCATAGATTTGGTAAGAAGTGCTACGAGTCCTGTTGTAGAAATCTTTGGAGTTATCACTCTGAAAACAACGTAAATTCTGTGCGACCTAACCACGAAGCTTCAGAGACATCACAAGTGAACATGGGATGTTAGTCTCCCCCCTCGTTTATCACAATTCATTATTTCTGAAAGATTTTTTCTGTATATTTCTAACTCAGCACTTTTGCATTATCGTTCCCCGACCAGGCGACAGTTTTGTTCAAACAGAGGCACGCTAGTCTTATGGGGTCGTGCACGTTCGTCGATCGATTTGTTGCACACACAGACCCAATATTCCGCTGAAAATCAAGTAAATCTATGCACAACAAACATTGACAAACAAGCAGAAGCTAGCCACCAGAAGAATTTTCATGGTGTGAAGAATGCTGAAAGTTGCGAGAGTGCAGGGAGTTTTATCGCCTTGATGATTATTTCATTGCCTTTATATTGCCGAGAATCATACACTGAATACAAATGTGTGTTCACTAATTTCTCTAGGCGCAAGTTCATCAGATGGAGGAATCTGAATGGTCTAAGAAGTGGGGCAGGCAAGAGTCATTCTTTCGTTGATATCAAAACCAGTGCATACAGGACGCTACTTGTTTTGTCCAGTTTCACTGGCTGACCAGATGAGACGCTCAAGGCCCTATTATGGCTTGGGTTTTTCTGGATTTCCGCTGCTCTCGTTCAACTTTGAACATTCCAATAAGTATGGTTCAGTCACTTTTGGTTCTGTATGCACAGAACTCTTCAAATATTATGTGGTGTTCTGGAAGCGTACAAAATGCTATCAAAGTGCAAACTGCCATAAAGCCGCAGTGATCCAACTAGCGATGCAGTTTTTTCCATATTAACACAGTCTACGGGATAGGCCCCCGATTTGAACACTACGAAGGTCAGTTGGGGTAATTTGAATGGTAGAAAAATCTTAGCGATAAAAAGAAAGAGGGTTTTTTTATTGCCCCCGAGGTGTCACCATGAAAAACGGGTGTTGTATGGAAATTTGACTGACTGAAATTTCAGAGAACGGAATCCCGGTATACACTCCTGGCTATGAAAGCTGTCGAGGGCAGCGAGTAACCAGTAAACACATACTTCGAACGAAGGACAGGTTTACAGGTATGATTTATTCTGTTTTGCCAAACTAACAAGAATAAGTGTCACATGTGAAGATGGTTTGACTATCTTTACCACCTCGAACTGTGTTTACTGATGTGAGAGATTCATATATGGAGGCAAACAAATTGGTAGGTCAAAAAACACCAAACAGTGCACATCGCAGAACACTTGCTTAAGTCTCTAGTCGGATTTGCTCCGGAAATTCAGAAATGCGCCATCGCAGAGCAGTATCATTGCACCAAACCGCACTGGCACACGAGACATTCTAATCTGTCAGCGGTCAGACAAAAAAAAGTCACTCTTACGCCAGATGAACGTTGTAGCTATGCGACACCTCAAACTACATCCGCTTTTAGAGAAAGATATGGTGCTAAATGCGGTTTAACGCGGCAAGACAGGACTTTTGAATGGCTAGCCTATCACATTCCACAAAAGCGGACAACCTCTGCTTGAGGGAGCGCATTACTCATAAGCTTACTGGAAACTTTCCTCCTTTCTTAGTGTCCATCAGGTGGGTGCAGTCCCCGGGTTCCCGTCAACCCTATGTTCTTCTTGAACTCAGATTGCACACATTTCGCGATCTACATTTAATGTGGTTATAAAGGAGAGGAACTGGTTGAATTCCTCTTAACGACATACCCTACAATCATGAAAAATTGACCACACATGGTCAGTCAGCATGACGGATACAAAAAAGAGAATGTGATCTGTCCCAAATGAAGCTTGAGACGGCTTTTGTGCAAGACAATCAGTAGAAAGATGTCACAAACGACAGATTCAGATGAAATTAAGTTGAGTCTTCCGTTAAAACCATATTAGTGTCTAAATGGATGACGTATCCTCTCTTTACTTTCCATGTCCACTATTTCATTCAGTATAGGTTCAGTCAGTCAGTTTGGCGTGACGCTAAACAGATTGACTTTTTACCAATTGGCACGTCGTGTTCCTTATATCGATTGTCCAGGCCTGTATATTAAATTCTGCTCTACCTGGTTTTGGCTCTGTGTTTTCAAAAACTATTCCATATTTACTATGATGACAGTGGGCAGGGTCGCCAAATCACACTACCCCGGATAATACTGTCAAAACGCTTAGTTCAAATCAATCAACCGGAGTTGGCGGTTCACAGTTCTCACAACTATGCATTGAGGGTGAGACATGTTCATCCGGTGCTGCCAGGTACTCCACATCTGAAGCATTTGAACACGAGATAACCCCCTTGGTTGAAGTTGTTGCACACCAGACACAGAGTTGAGTAGAAGGTTGTTTATGCTGCAACCAAGTTTTGGAGAAAGTGATTCTTGGTGATGTCAAAAGTTTAGATGTGCTCGTCAGGTTCAACATTGACACGGAGCTACAATAACCGAACTTCCGTCAGAGAAACGTTTTCAACTTTAGATTCCATACATCACCTTCAACTCCCATCCTGTGCTAAGGAGAACAACCGGGGAGGTAATTATGCAATATGGCAGCTTTCGGATTTGTACTGCTCAACTAACGAGATTAATTCTCCTCTGCTATCCTCTATAATTTTCCGTCTGTTCTACACACAACTACTGAAAATATGTGGGATATAAGAACAATATGTAAATAGACTACTTTTTATCACAGCTAGACAAATTAGAGGGATTATGTGCCGGAATCCGAGAGATTGATTCGGCAGAAAGTAAGAAAAGATTGAATGTTCTGAAGACAGAAATTTAAGAAGGAAGGGAGCTGAGTAGTATTCAGCCGGTCGCAGTACAACTACATTCATTTTTGTCTTTTTTGACGTTTAAAATATGTAATTGTCCTTTGTTTCACTCGTTTCTGGAATGCTTGTTGTAGATGGCCGAACATCAAAGTTAGAGCTAGATTGGACGGAACTTTCGGTTGGTAGTTTAATGATGCATTTGCTGACGTGTATCCAAAAGTGTTTAACGGAAGCGAATCGGAAGTGAAGAATTGAAACGGTAAATTCTACAGTGGCATCAGTTCGAAATTGCTTCCAGCTTTCGTCTCCGACTTTATTTTGCCTACCAGTCTGTTGACTCTTTTCATCCCACCACTGACGTTGAATTCGTTTTTGGGGAGGAATAATATTTTGTTCACCGATTTTTATCTTGCTGTCACCTACCCAAAGTAATGATAACATCATCAGATTGGATGTTTGGAGGCATGCTGACTAGCTGCTAACCCGCGGTGGTATTCACCACTATGATCTAACGGGTACGCCTCTCTAAGTTTCCAGTTCAGTCCTGAGCCGAGGTAAACTAACCCTGAGTCGATAGTTATTACTTTCCGGCTCATTGCTTTTGGGTTATCTGAGGCCTTACTAGCACTTCCGGTCATCCAGACGAGGTCAGACAGTCATATTAGGATGCATTTCCGATGCCGGCACAACATGCTTACTGAGCGCAGCAAGATTTCGAAAACTAGACAAGCGATTGATTGTGGCTTGGAACGGTATTCTTGGCTTGTTCGCCGGCACAATAAGTGGTGTGTCTTGGCTGAGCTGATTAGCATTTCCTGTCGGCCTAGACACTGCACACATTTATTGACAAGGTCAGGACACAGGTGTTCGAAAGGTCATCCAGCTAGGGTGAGAAAGTAGACCATTTCACTTGTTATTCTGGCGCAAGGAAAGACAATGTTTAAGCAAAAGGTGCCAAATGTTATCCGTGCCTTTTTGTAAATAAGGTTCAGCTGCTATCCTTCATTTGATGAAGTCAACCTAAATCTGGCTTAGCAAATAAATCTTACCATCCGACTTGATGATGATATTCACAAGTCTGCAAAACGAATGATTGCTTGGCACAACATACTACGCAGGAGACGGTTGGAAACTCTTCGGCAGCCCATTATCAGTCTCTTCATTTTTCAGGTTCATCAGGTGGGTATGGTCTCCGAGTTTCCAACTATCAAACACCATATCGAAAGCAGCCGTTAACTAGTGTGTCAAGAAAATATACCACAATCTCTCGAAAGCCGTCCCAACTGAAACTTGCGGCGACCTTTGTGCAGCACATTAAGTTGAGGAACTTATGGAACGAAAGATTCAGTTAAGTTTCCTATCAATCCTAATCTAATTAGAGTGTAATTGGCGTAACGAAACTGTCTTAGAACTCCGACATACCTCACGAGGGGAAGTCTGAGGTGTCTGTGTTGACACTTCAATGGAAATTTAATGCTCAATCACATTCAGACTTACATCCATCATATAGCGGTTAGTTCACCTAACCAACTCATCTAACAAGCTTACACTCGTTTGACAGCTGAAGCGCATTGTTTCTGATTTCAACTGACTAACCTGATCAAATATTCAACGAAACAAGACTGTTGCATGATGACGGAGAAGCATTTTGTGTTGCGGATTCAACGAACGCCGAAACAATGAAAATGATATACTCGCACGTGCCTCGAATGTTGAATAAAAACTGAGACATACGATGAAACCAGACGCCAAAAAGCAGTGTTCTAGTGAGATGTTTTCCAGCAATATATGAGGCAATATATGACGAGGCGCAAATCCAATCTCAAGCATACTTATTCAGGCATCAGAGGTAAACAAGCAAGTCAGTATACAGTTCGGAAGGCAGACAAGCTGATTTATGTGAAAGTGACTGTCTACACGCTCTGAATAGTCCTCATTTGGGGTGAACACTGGGATTACATATTATTCTCCCAGTCAAATGGCAATGTAATAATGCTGTTGAAGCGCCTGCGGCTGATCATTCTTGAATAAATGTATGGAATGCGATAAAACAGTCGGCATCAGGTTCCTTAACTGAACTTCGCTGAATCTAACCGACTGGAACTTTGACTGGTCGTAATAGCTGAACCGGGTTAGTTGCTGTCTCAACTATTCCACAAACCTGATAACTATACATGGTTGGTTGTTTATCCTCAAAACCTTGACCACTCTCGAGATGCAGCTGATAGGTGAAATTCAGTTTACAGTTGGAAATTACGACGTAGACCGAACTCGATGGTTATCGTCCAGGAGCCAGAAATTTAAATCACCTCCTTCAGGTTCAGTTTCCTTGCAGCATGAGGTGGAACATGGAATCACATCAAAAGATTCATAAGCGTCTATGAATTATTCAAAATATACACAGATTAGCGAAATACACTAATTTGCACACAAACTTGGTTTTGACGGGAGACTCACCTGGAACCCAGTTGAATCTCTCGTTTATGTTTTCGGTCAACTGAATTAGCTGCACCAGGCCTCCTCATGTATCAGTTGTTACGATAGTCAACTTATACCGATACATCTGCAGACGTAATGCACTACTCATAAGGTTGCTGAAACCTCTTCGAAAGCCCAAGACCGATTTTGTCCTTCTTGGGGCTCACCAGATAGGCGCAGTCCCCGATTTTCGTCAACTTTATGTTCTACCTGAATCCGACTTGTACGAAATTAACGAAATATACTCATTTGCATACCAATTTGGTTTCGACGGGAGACGGAAAGTCGGGTACTGCACTCAACTGATGAGCCTCAAGAAGGACAAAACCGCTCGTCAGTTGTCGAAGAAGAACTTTCAGTAAACTAATGAGAAGAGTCTATACTTATAGATTTCTTTTGTTTTCATTTCTAAGCGATCGCCATCGGAATGTTGGAAACCTAACCAAATTCTCAAGATTTGCGATCTCTGAACTTCAGTGGTCAAAATATAACTTGGCAGGTTTGGGCTTAAGATGGCAGTATAATGAAAATCAGTTTCCTTCATAGTCACTACAACCAGTTACTTCACAACAGGGAGTAATCAGGCCCAAAATTTTCTCAAGTGATTTCATCATTAAGGAACAATTGAGTTGTTGAAACTGAAACCACAGGAAGAGTAGCCAACATTTCTCTCCTCAATTTTACTTCGTCTTTAAAACGTTCAACATGTCCATAGCAATTCGTCTTTAAATTCACTCACTTTCTAAGACTGACAGAAAAAATCAAGCAAAGATGGGCAGTCATTGTCTACATCGTCTGGTGGAACAGAAACCAGACTCGTAAAACTTTCAGACATCACCCTACCGCATCATATGAAAGAGGTCGTAGATTGATGAGGTTTTAAATTTAGTATAGCCCACTTTGTTGTTGTGTCTACACAGTAGGTTGTAATTTTTAAAAGTCCGTTGCAAATTAGGCGCCAGATATTCCTCCCTAGAGCAGAATTCTCCTATATTAGTAAAAGAAAACCAAATTTAGCATACAAAATTCACCAGTCAGTCAAAAAGAAAGTTTCATATGTCCACATAATACGAGTTTTCATTCCGTACTAGCGACGAACTCAGTAGACTGGGGTGAAATGCAGTGTACAGCAAAATTTCCAGGGCTGCATCCAGGTTTATTCACTGACGGTTTCGTAACAAGTACTGCAAAATGGAAATTGACTTTGGTTTTCTAACCAACGGTGAAACAAGCAGAGTAGATGTGGGAGGCACTTCAAACCCATTGTACTGTTCTAAGTGACCCTTCAAAACTAGCCCTTGTTTTTTATACGATTAAGAGATTTAATCCAGATTCATCTTATCCTTTACTGTGCAAAACGAAGCTTCTCATTTTGATAATCGTGACCAAATGATGAGAGTTTAAGCTTTTTTACAAAAGGTCTCGGTTACTGCTGAATCTGGGTTCGTTGGTTTGGCGATAAACATGTTTTCTTGACTCTTCCGAACACAATCAGAGAAGAGTTCGTGTTGTCCGTCAAATAGCTAGCCGCTGATGAAGTTAAAAAACGTGCCTCAGATAAGTAACCAACAGCACAAGTGCACAGGTTCATGGTTGTTCGCACTTTGTAATCTGAAGCATTTGGCGCATACCATCACTTCATTATCGACCGCACTATTGTAGCTGAGAGGAAGCCTGTTGTAACTGACGACCAGTTGAGTATATATATAATTTCTGTTCTAATGAGGAACCTTGCTGCACGCAGCAGCTCGATGGTAAAACATAGAAAACCGTCTCAGATCCCGACAAAAAATGTCTCTTAATGTGTAGTCTTCGTAAGAACTGTTGCAGTACAAACCAGGATCACCCTTAATTGGAACTACCCCATTCATAATCAGTGTCAGCATAGCAAAGTGGACGCTAGTCACGTGATGCGTGCGTAGTGGGCTGAATTAAGAACGGATGACTGTAAGATAAGTGTGACATTATCCTTTTACTAACCGGGATGGACAGTGATTTTCCCCTTTCTTTTCCGTATCGTGTTTAGCCGCCCATAAGTCAGCTGGCGTGAATATTCCCCAATCAGATATACAGCGCAAAGACTGTCCGTTAGGTAAGTATTCAGGATTTCTAATTATTTTTAACTCATAAACAATTGTACGTAGAAGATCGACACTCATAGCCAGCACAAAGTTGTCCAAAACCCGGATTTCGAAATAAAACTCTTAGGAATCTGCCGGACGGTAAGTTATGAACAGTCTCCATGAAGTCGTAAAGTTGCCATTAAATCGGTAGTGAAATCAGTCCGAAATGGCAGTGATCGCTGGTTCTGGTTTCACTAGTACAATGTTGATCTCTTCTTCAAGATGGGATTTCCAGTTGGCTATGGATTTGTTGTTTCTGAATGTAAACCCTTACTTTCCACCTTGGGTGGTCTAGCATATGGATGTGTTTACATTCGATTACCTGTAGTCCTTGCATGTGCATCGACAACAATACACCTGTAGTCAGTACTGGCGGATGATTACCATAAAGCCAGGAGAAAAGAGCGCATCATTAAAGGGTTGAAAGGAGGCTGAAGGATGAGAGCTTGGTGAAAAAGTTCTCCGCCTTTAGGGATGGCCAACAAGAACAAGGTATCCACCAGTTGAAGTAGCCTCGAAATAAACCCGTCTGAACATCATATTGAAGTAACACGCTATCAGTCGAATGGGGCAAACATCATTTGGGAACCTTCTTTAACACCAGTGTAGCATACAAAGACCAAATTCAGCTAAGCAGTTCGGCGAGATGACTCACTCATTAGAGCTGAATTTGCTGAACGGAACGTCCCTGATTCGAAACTGGCCTCTGCATTTCGACTTCTCCTGTATCAGCTTGGGCAACCTGGCAGTATCGGAGCCCTCGTGCTTCATTCGGGTGGCATGACAGCTAGGCACCGAAAGGGTAGTACAGCTGAACCAGGCAGTTCGGCTTAAAAGTGAAACCATGGATGCCGGTAGGACTGGCTAACTACCATATGTCGCAACGTTTCGAAGAGCATACAGGATCCCTGATGGTTTGTGGCTGCTTTCGATTAGTCGTGTCTTATATTCCTGGTATTTCCAACCAGAATGGGTTTAGATTCAGGAAGTGCATTCTTTGGTAGACGATGGTTGGGTATCCGCAAGACATATTTCAACTGCCCTAGTCTGATAGTGATTCTTGTTTGCTACTTTCTTACACTGCAGCTAGTTATTTCTTCTTCTGCTACGAAGGCGGCGATAACCAAGGGGTTGTAAAAGGTTGACATTTCATATCTTCCGGAATAAGTCTTACAACCTTCAATTAAAACTGTCTTTGCAACTGAAATGTATACATGGCCCTTCAGGTTCAGTGAGATTTGTTTTGAAATCACAAGTGACGCAGTGTGGCAAATGCTGTTTGGACATCACACGTGGATGTATTAACTTTGTGTTAAGGCTCAATCGTGGCTTATGCAGTCGGTAAGAAACGTACACCACCCATAAAGCGCTTCGAGATCTTCATCTTGAAGTTTTAATGGGACAAAGTGGGAATGAAACCTTGCGAAAAGACCTTAAATGCCGGAGGTGTAGGACGCCTCCGAATGCTGAAACAGGAAACCATTTTGAAAGTTTCGCTTATGACAAACTATTGATCGTAGAATAGTAATAATACATACATACATACATACATAATACATAGTAGTAACACGTCGCCTACATAACCGAAGTCCACTAATATCCCCTCCAAGTGCCCCGTCTCTTGGATGGCGCTACCCATGATTATATCAATGAGAAAGATCTCCCTGGTTGTGGAAGACCTTTTTGATAATTCATTGTAAACCCTCGCTATTAGAATGTAAGAATACTGGGCACGAACACTGCTGACAGGCTTCAAGTGCATTACTCTTTGTACGAGGGCACCTACTGTACTTTTTTCTGCCCATAACCAAAGGTTATTTTGAAGTTAAAGTGAACGGTGACTGTTGATCAGAGTTACACCAGTATTGAGCACAATGTTACGATGTGATCAATTCACCTCCAACTTGATTGAAATCTTGATTGATGATCTGAAAGGGTGTTTGTCAAGCTTCTCCGCAGGATTCAAACAAATGCGTATAGACAATGAAGCTAAACTCGATTGAGCATTGAAACTCACCAATAATGAAGTGTCGTGATTTGATGCCTTCCTGTGACGCAGGCAGCGAACAGATATATTGCACCAATGAAACCCAGGAAGTTGACAATCAAACGGGGAAACTAACTGATAGGCTCTTGAACAAGTGACGCTAATCCACTCCCCCTATTAGGATCTGGAAAACAGGTATAGGCGAACCAGCCATTTCTGTTTCTACAGTTCGCCTATGCATCACGTCTCTCGGATTCGCCAGTTAGCTGTTGGAACACGTAATTTCCTTTTGCTGTTTACTTGAGCGGTCCACATTTTTTACGTTCGACTGGTCATTTGAACGTCCCTCTTCAAGTAGAATTCATTGTAGTTCTGACTGGTTCCTTCTCAAACTGTGTTGCGTTGTGGTTTTATTTTATTGAGCTTGGTTTGCTGGACACTCCCTCGTCTTCTTCAGCGCGACTGATCACTGATCAGTTAATCAGACGTCTTCTGTGTTCACTTCGGTCCTTTGAAGCAGACTGGTCAAAATGACTTAGACTCAAGCTTGGAGCTCCCCTGTTTCCCCTACAAATTTCTTGTGCACCCTTTTGGTCTTCAACCCAAATTAAGAAAAACAAAAATGTTTTTCATTGGTAGGTAGTCGATATTCGTCCATTAATCAATGCATTTATCCCTAGTCTACTTGATATGATAAACCGCAAGTATATCAAAAGGTATTGATTGATTTTTCAAACAGTCCAAGAGCGACGTGTTAAACAAAATATTTGAACCACGAATATGAAAACTGCGTTGCACTTGCAAGTTTTGCAACAGGTCGATAGAACCGGTGGTTTCGTAAAACCGTATTCCTTCCGTATTCCCCGACATGTCATGTGAGTGGAAAAAGGTGTGTGAAAAATGCGTATGCGTCACGGTGCGTTCGACACCTTAGTGGTGAAAGTCTGCTTCAAGGACAATGCAAGCCTACATATCCAATATAGGATAGACAAACACACTCGCATAAGCCGGCAGCTGATGCAGCAGCTGCCACAGTCAGTAGTGTCCTTCATCATGTGGAATCGTTCGTTCCAAGCAGACGTGAATACGTGGTTCGAAAACACATGATAGCAAAGACATCAACTGTTTCCTGCGGCACAAATGGATTTTACGGCTCTTACCTACATCGCCTAAGACGCTGTTGGTACTAGGCTTTATGGTGAGGCCCATATTTTGGTGCAATCTCTCAAGTTATCTCCACTCAAACAATTAACCCATTGATTTGCCATAGGTAAAGAATGAAAAAATCGAAGAGTATACGGTCATTTGTTTAGCAGCATAGTCTTGCTTTTCAAGTGTCTATTTCTTTCCATTCGAAAGGTCAGTACGCTTTAACTCGCTACTTTTTCTGGAAGCACTCTAAGACCCCGTTAAGGCAAGTCGTTTTTGGGGTGTAAAGTGAGTCAGTTACCCACTGACGTAAGAATGACGATAAAAAATCACTTCGAAAACTAACAAACGTCCAAGCTGGAAAAGCGCAACCCGCATCAGAAAGCCAGGTAGGGCGGCAAGATGGATCAGTGGTTAAGGCGCCTGCTTACGGACCGGAAGATCCGTGGTTCGAACCCGACCTCTGCATCTCGACTTCTCCTGTCCAGGCTTGAGCGATGTGGCAGCATCCCAGCCCTCGTGCTTCCTTAGGGTGCCATGGCATCTGGGCGCCGAAAGGGTATTACAGCTGAACGGTTATTATTATTTCAGGTGGCGAATTTAAGCGTTATATCAACCACATGAACTTGACATCCACTAGTTACAATATTAGTAGAAACCAGGGGATGTACGCTAGAAGAATACTATTCATCCAGCTTTGCTAGAAACATTTGCAAACTTCTCACAGTATGAACAAATTTTTACGCCGACGAAGAAATTTCTCATCGTCACCCGAAACTTCTGGGACTCGCTCAATTGCAATAAGAGAAATTTGACAGAAGTGAAGATTATTCTACTATGCCGTTGCGAAACATTGTAAGTTTATACCGAGTGAAAACATAATACTCACTATTACGTCAAGCACATATAAGCAGATAACGAAAAGTATCATACGATAATAATATAATACTACATATGCACATATAGTCTGATTAGTTTAGACGCACGGTTTCGTTCACAAGACGCGAACCACTGCTCGAACGATGCCCGACATATGCCACCACCAGCAAATGCGACGACAGCCTGTAGGCTTTGGGACACGCGAAATACTTTATGGACCAATTTGGATCAGGATAGACGTAAAAATAAAATGCTGTCCAACTACAAGTTGATCGTACTCCCATCCGGCTTACCGTAGAAGTTGTTATCGTCCCAGAGTTTGGACACAGGTGGAAATGAACACAACAGTCTTAAAATAACAACTCTCTTCAGCCATTGACCATTCATGTTACGACCTTCTGTTCTGATACAGCTCTGTGGCTATTCAGGTCAAACAAAACAATAAGATAATGTCATAACAAACAGCTACTACCTGTAAACAAATCGTACTTTGAGGAGAAAAGGACGACACCCATGTTCGTTTAAGCCACAAAGTGGTCTTGTTAGGTTTGCCTTCTATCCAGTTTCATAGCCTATTATCGTTCCACTAAGACATAAATAATAGGATCGCTTTCTTCGACAGCCCACGACTAACTTGGCCATTCTTGGAACGGGAGGCTCAGTTACATTCTAGCTGAATCTCTCGTTTATGATATTCTACAGCTATTTTGCTGGATAGTACCCAATGCGCTAGACCGAACTGCCTAATCAAGGAAACATATTGCCATTTTCTCTACAGAAAACGAAACGTACACCAGAAGTCAAATTATGGACAATCCTGATGGAATAATGACGCAGACCTGCCTTCGTTGTGGATGATGCAAGCTCCGCGCTTTTGAGTAACTAGGAAGTGGCTGTCAAGTTAGCTTGCCAAAAAGCGAGAATGAAGGCATGGTTTATTGGACAACATAATCTATGTCAACCTGTCATATAAAACAAATGCTAAGCAAAGCAGATCTGTGCAAAATAGAGAGGCCTACCTGTGCCGTCATTAGTACACACTTTCACCTTTTGCGAGAATCTTAATCATCAGAAAAACTGACAAGAGTAGAATCACATATTTCACGAATAAGTTTCGAGAGAACAGAACAATCGTTTGTGCAATCACCAAAGGAATGTTCGGGCTAATGGGGCTAAAACACAGAGGAAAGTTAGTCACTATGGAAATGCCCATGCAAATCTTTTCTTCTCAAAGACTACGGAGAAAATTAGAAGACAATCGGAGCTGGTAGTCCATCACCTAGAAATATGGTGCCCGCCAAATACCAAAGTACCACGGCTGGTTGCACACCCTGTCAAGAATGTATTTAAACTCGCAACAAGTCTACTCCAACCGAAGCAAATTTTCGTAGCTCGCAAACTGAAATTTTTTTGGATAAAAATGATCTTAAGGTCAGAAGATACAGTGAAACACAATAAACAGTGTTGTGCATCACATCAACCACTCTTTGTCGAATAAAATGTAACAGACGTGGTTACAAACAGAACCACAGAACCACACTTATTTGAAAGCCAATTTGGTTTTGACGAAAGACTCTCGTTTATGGTGTTTTCAAATGACTTCGGTTTTCTCCCAAATATGAATATCCTGAGGGACGCTTGGACGTCAATGTCCCGAATACACGAAGCAATTAGAAAACTTCCTGGAAACATTTATGATCGAACATCGATATTTACTTGATCTTTGTACCACTGAGATCAATGGCGTAAACGAATCAATCGAAACACTTGGTCGGAAGGAACCATCAGATAAACAAGCCAGAAGGTTGGACTTAGCGTAAAAGCGAATGGACAGAGTTCACTGCGTCAGGAGCAGAGAAGCCAAACTGAAGGTGACCTATCTACGGATAAGTTAAATAGCAGTAAGCTAACAAGCCATTGGGACATGAATCACCAACGAATCACCTGAATCCCAAAAGAAAACCATGATGCGATTAAACGGCGGGGCAAATTATAACCACTTGGTGTGAGCAATTTACTGCTATCATGATAAATTATACGTGGAGCGTGCAGTATTTAGAGGCTTTCATAACTGCTGTACACTTTCTTTCAAGCACAAGCAGCACACAAGCAAATTCACTTAGCGGTTGCTCAAGTGCTGTCTTTGTGTTACTGCTTCTTCACACGCACTCAGTAGACAGACTGAGGCATTTCAGGCATTCGGCCATTGCAAAATAATACCCACCATTAATGATGGACTTCATAAGAACCATAAATGCAGAATGAATTCAAGCAAATACAGCGATAATGCCAACAACGGAACCGGCTGCACAGAAGTAAGCCTACATTCCGCTACCGTTCAGGTAGCAATAAATCAAACCGATACATTATCTGCTAGTATATATATACGTGTGGTTCCCGACGTTATGGTAAATTCTTTTCTGTGGTCCCATCGTGTCACGTGACGAAAGAGAATGAAATATTATTAGGAGTGCGGTAAAAAACATACCATGGATCAACGAAAATAGTCCTGATATTCTTATCCAAGACAAAGGATACAGTAGACAAAACCAACGAACCAGAACCACGTACGGAAGTAAAACAAAAATGAACGAGTAAAATACAATGCCGTGATTGATTTAATCAAGAAAAACGTATTCTAATCCAGTTATTTCCCAAATTACTCAGCCATGCACAGGTTGATGCGAACTAAAAATAAAAAGCTGAACACCGGCCACTACATATCGCACAATAAACTTCCAAAAATAATTCTTGAATTCTATAATACTTCTGTCTGGTACTTGGTGCGCCCTAAATCCATAAAAGGACGTTCCGGTCAACACTAGTCATCATTATCATGGTGAAGCTGAGTCGATCTCTTTTTCTGTTCGGCATCTTCATTCCTAGAAGGAATTTCGGGTGAAAAGCATTGCCCCACATAAGAATATAAATAATTGACCTCATATTTTACCATTAGTTCGATATTAGTTGCATAGTGCTCTTGTTCACTTCACCAAAACCTGGTATACGGAGGGACATATGAGTAGATGCTTGCATACAGGGAGAAACTAGGGTGTCCTGCGCACACTGAAGTTGTGCCGCTTGGAAATCCCGAGCATTGCGCACTACAGGAATTGTGAACTGAAACATTAGCAGCATGGTTTACGAGAACCCTCAGTTGCCAGAGAGTGAGTCGCAGGATCAATACTCAAAAGCTAAGATTCATTAATCACGCCCTGTTGCTGGTTACATTATCTAAAACAGAAGGGGGTTTTTTTAAGGCAGCGAAATGCCGCATAATCCAAACTAAACCTCAATCATCTTATATAAGTAACGTATCCCGGATAGCCAATTGAAGTTCGACGACAAACCAGGAAGCACACGTCAGGATGCGCGGGGCCATAGTTCTATTGCTCAGACAACCAAAGCTAAAATACAGTGACGAGCTTACAATGACGTGAAGCTTGAAGACAGTCCGAAAGTGATAAGCGAACATGAACGATTGCTAGTTGGGATTTAATGGATTCCAGAAAAACAGCAACAGGGAGCCCTTCGCCGCGATTGTTCATTAGGTAGGCGTGTTATCACTTGGCACTAAGACTTGAGGCCAACGCGGCCACCATCTTGGGTAGCTGGTGAACTTGATGTATGAAGCGTGCTCTCTCAGACAGATGTGCATCTGCTTTTGCACCTTGACTGAGTAGGGAAATACTCTAAACACTGACCGGATATGAAGATCGCTGGACAACGGAATTATTGTTCTGTACTGGCTATTCAAACCAGTTGGTCAGTTCTCAACGAAAACCAGTAGAGAAATACTGAGTCCACGGGTTATCCATATAGATTTGGCTTTGCGTGCAGTTCCAGTCAGACACGTCTCGCTCCTACAGCAGTCTCCATAGCAGGGGACACCTCGACAATAGAACAATCGTTCCTCCTGCTACGGGGATTCGCTACTCGAATGAAAACAACCTAAATAGCTTATTCACTCCCTAAAAATGGATGAACTAAACGCATTTACTGTTTCAAAGAGTAGTCAAACCACTCATCCCCTCTAAGTCTACAGCTCGACCACCATTACCATGCCACCAAACGGCAAAACAACGCTGCTAGGCTTTATGGTAAATCAACAAACTAAGAAGGGAGAAATTTGCACACACTGAGTCGGAGTCAGTGGTGTGTACTCTGGGACGCCCCATTACCTCAACCAATCCTTGCAAATCAATATGAATTGGAACCAAGACCCCAGATAGCAATAATCCATTCCGTTAAGGGCACTGGAAAAGGCCGACCGACTCACTTATGATCAGAAGCCTGTTGTAGCAGAGGCCCAACAGCGTTATGGTGTGACACCACGATTTGTTCGCTCCCTGTCAACCAAAATAACCTAAACTGACTCTCCGAAAGCGCCACAGTCCCCGGAACTCGGACAGTTGCAAAATCTGGCATCAAAAATTGGCCTTTAGTTGCGCTGAGTAACCGTACTACGTTCCTTTAGCTCTGTCCTAGACTCTCAGACATGTCTACAGCGCATGGATCAGTCATCGACGGTCATAGCAAACGCGACTCAACCAGCCACATCGAGCTCACCAGGTACACGTGTTGGCAACGCGTTGACTGGCAAATGCATCAATTATTACTCTCGGCCTGCGTCCTCTCCGAGCTCACCCATTGCTGTTTTATGCTCAGAGTTATTTTTGAAAGTGCTGTCATTTTGCATTGTTGTCCACGAAACCGGTATTTTCCCTAATGAGTTCGTCTCTAATCAACACGTTGCTTTGAACTGGATCCTTGAAAAGCGCTCGTTAGCAATTGAGCTTGGAAAATTCATTCACGTCGAGACCTTCGCACACGACCGAAGTGCTTTACTGAAGATTCGGTTTCCTTGTGTTCCTGTTCGAAAAAACCGAGTATTAAGCCTAGACAGGCATGTGTACTGGACGAAAGGAGCATGAACCGACACACCGTAGTCCCTACAGTCGGGAATGTGGGCAATGACCACAAGCCTGGAAAAATTGACCAACCGTCACGAGCAGTGAACTGCCCACGAGGTGTGCTTGTTGGAACGGAGGAAAAATCGAATATGTCGGCGAACTTTGCAGAAATTCACACTACTTTCCAAAGCCACCTTACAGGGGTGTGTGATCCACAGGCCTGCCGCCAACCTCTTATTAGTCCTTGTATCATAACCAATACTACAATCAACTTAATTCAAACGTCCCAGAATACGGTCAATAGTGTATGGATTATCTCCCCTTCAAAACGGCTTCCCAGCCTGACTTGTCTAACAATTTGAGTGAGTTGCGATTGCACTAGTTGTAATCAAATGAACCAGACAGCGTAGGCGTCTAGAAGTAGAAGCAGAAAAATAAGGGAAGCAGGGCGGTGACGTACAGCGGGAAAAGAGTTAGGCAGTCCAACTTTCACAGCTCTTAGTTTCACTCAACTCAGAAACAATGATCAGTTGATAGGGAATCGCGACCACTTTTAGTCACACGTGTATTGATTTCACTTTGATCGGCAAGCCGGTGTTTGTAAGGTCTTAACAGTAAGTAAATATGACCTCACAAGTAGCAACAGAAAGAACCAAATCATTTGGCTTTTCGAGAACTGCGTACCTAACTTGAACTCGGAATTTTCCTTATTCCCTGCAAATATATGGTGTGTGATAAATCATGCGATTATTCACTTTTGCGAAGCAATGACCCGTTGCGAATGCTGTAAGACAAAAATGGTTCTTCCCAAAATTCTGATTCAGTATATGAAACACGTTTACGAAAGAAGTCCGTGTTCTACTCAGCTGGCTACAGTTGGCCTACTCAGTCATGACACGCGTGCTGTACGCTGAGAGAGAACATCAAGTGGCACAGTAAAATTTAGGTTTCCAGTCCGTCGCGGGAGGAAAACGGAAAATGTTTGCCGCGGTAAAGACCAGGGCTGAGATGACGGGACAACCTCAGTGCATCAGGTATTTGATGCACTTCACTAGTCGTCATGGCGCAGCTCGGTCAGACGGTTTAGTGCAGCAAATCGACCGTAGAATGCTCGTCAAGGTACACTCAGTAAATCAGGAGGAATAGAGCGTAGCGTTGAAGACACAAGTACCGTCATTTTGACACTGACCAGGTAATGTAAGCAAAAATTGTGAGCTAGAGGAAAATTTAAACGTAGACAGAAAATGAAGTGAACACAAAAGCACGTTATAACTCTGTTGAGAATAAACCACCGAGAAATATAGCGGAATAGTTTAGGGGTTTGAGGTATCCAGGGCTGGGTTAGATGAGATTGGAGATGAAGTTGAGTTCTTTTTCGGCGAAACAGGTGGAGGGGGAGGGGGCATCGTTGTTCTGTGAGGAAAACTGAGATGAGCAGGAGACGGCCCAGATGATGTCGCATTCCGATTCAGTGTCAAAACATGACCGAACAGAAAATGTTGAACGACGGGATACTTATCGAGGACCTGAAAGATAGAGAGACAGATAAAGCTATTTCGCAGAGAACAGGATCGTAAATTCTGTTATGTGTCCTGATAATAGCTCAGGAGTTCCGAACGTCGCAGAAATCCCGTGAGAGTGACTGGATGGTTACTAAGCTAAGTTGAAATCTATATCGTGTTTTCCGAAGATGTGACAGACTGCAACTTGCTTATTTAAAATCCTCCGAACTGCAATACCTCCCAGTAAACAATAAAACAAACGACCTCGGAAAGCGTTACTGGTTGCGCGGACTACTGTAGCTAGTTAGGTGCTCAGAGTAACCGCAAAGTTAGTATGTCAAGATACCGCCGAACGAATTGCTGGAGTACCAAATAGTTACAGACCAGCCCGAATGATGACTTGCATTACCTGGCCATATGCATATACCTCATGTGTGGTGCGAGCCACCAGACGGTCTTTTACACTACGCTGTGAGTATCAACTACTTAGTTGTGCCCACAGCCCTAACCTAAGTGGGTCGTCAGTGATTTTCCAGTGAGAGGTTTTGGTGTGATTAGCAGGCAACCTCGAATCTACTTTACACGCGTTGCATTATACCATACTGTATTGTTTTGAGTTGTGATTTAGTGTATCCTGTTTACGTATAGTTCAAACTATCCACCTGCAAAAGACTCACACAAACTCCTCGGACATTCTGGAGTGCTAAGCTTACAATGGTGCTAGAGGGGATTCCCTGTGGCCATCGCTGCTCAGACCCAGATGGACGCTGACTGGCATTAGCTGGCCATGTGTGCCTACGATGAGGCCACTTAGTGATGCAGACCAACAGACGCCCCTTTTCATGCACTGTGAGACACAACTGTTCAGTTGTGTCCAGTTGAACCGGCAGTTGTGGGTCACCAGATGAGCATGCTGAAGGTTGTAGAAGCGCCTTCTCCTGTTCACCCTTCAACCCTATTCTTCGAGGTTTACACTGGATACAAGAGTTTCACGTGCATCTATGAAAACCGTATGTGGTACCACCGAGTGTGCGTGGATGTCTATCAGCGTAGTTCAATGTGACAGACCAATGCGGAAACGGATGTCAGTTCATCACGTGTATTTATCTGTCTACCGCACAGGTACCTACTACCACAATCACTGTGGACATAAAGGATTGCAGTTGAACGTACTGTGCGGATCTACACACCAAACGATAAGTCTCCATCGGCTTAATTATTAGTATAGAAGCGGAAGGTATTCTCTCTACCAAATCCCACTGGTGTCAGGAAAAAAAACATGGAAAAACAAAGATTCAGCGCAATATGGGTCTATGGTTGGTTTAGGATGGGGAGCGTTGAGCAGTGAATAAGTGAACACATATGGACCTGCCCCTCCCAGCTTCGATGCGTTGCCTGGTTCAAATTCGGAACATGTGAAGCACCAGCGATAGAGACAGGACGAAAAAATTTGCACACATTCCCAGAATAAGATCTGGTCAGACTTTCATGAAAAAAACGTGGCTCGTCAATGCTTTAGCCTACAAAAGCAGTCGAACGGACAACGGAAGAATTTGGGTGTTGCGGAAACATGGCTTACAATGAGGCGTATAACGAATTTGTCTAGTACACCTTATGTATGATTACAAAATGACTACACAGCACCACTCGGACTATATAAGACTAACATAGATAGCCAGTGATGGCAGAATGCAAAAGTTGTCCCTTGTAGCTTAAAATAAAATGGTGTAATACGCTTCAGGCATGGGAGAGCACATTGTCAGTGGAAGACCTTCTACGTTGTGAAAGCAAAGATTTCACAATGCCAATGCCGATTATAGGGCCGGCTCAAGCACCACGACCTCAAGCGACGCTCTCTATGATGAAGCGCCCAAATGCATCATGCAGTTGAACAAGTGTGTATATGACCCAGTTAACCATCACCAACAACAACAGCGCAGTCAACGTGGGCTACCAACTGTCAAAACCTCAAGACCGTCCACCTGATGCAATCACTGCTTCTTCACAGTATTCTGGTTCACTGAAGAAACAAAAATGCTGGATAAGGGGAACTTCAAAAGTGCTGAACTACTCACAGTCGACATTCCTCACATCTTACCTCGCCTTTGTACATTTTCACCAAACCAGACTGGACCTTTTCCCAGTAGGGTACTTGGCAGATGCCATAAAGCGTAGGCGAGTGTTCCGCAAAGGGTCCGGTTTTAACCTGTAGTGAGACGGACAGAAAACGTCAGATTTTTCAGAGAGGATTGCTTGGAACATCCTAGGGCACAAAATATGTCTGAGTGCACATACCTGGTAAATGTAGTCAATGCAAGAGAACAAAAGATTTCGATCTTTTTCAATTTCCGCAATTTGTCGATCTGAAATTGAACTTGGTCCGTACTGATCACTTCCTGAACGAAGATGGACAAAAATAAAGGGTTACCAATATACATCAAATGTGTATCACAAGGCTGCTGTTCAGTGTTTTTACACTTATCGATTTGCATTGCCCAAGTATTTGTATTCGAACCTATCGTTATAAAGCGTTTTTTCCAAATTCTTTTGTTCCCTTGTCCAGCAACCGTTCACTGGCATGTACTTACAATACTATCATCTCCCATGTGGTCAACAGCAAGTGACACAAGATGAGAGAAAAATCGTAACCAGATTCGGGATATTAGGTGGGTTTCCGCTTCCGACAACACGATGAATGATAAGCGAACGGCGGAATCACGGCTGACAACTTGCTTCAGTTGTGAAGAGACTCTCTTTAAACCTCCTTTGACCACGTGCGGTGTTGTGATGCACCAGCTGCAGTCGCTTTTTGACACCCTCTTTGTGTGCAGCTTAGGACACCGCATCAAAGCTGAGTTGGGATGGATTTCAGACATTCTGTCTACTAATATTCTTCTAGCAACTGATAAGTTAAATTTTACTCGCCATCGTCATCACATGCTATATTGCGGTAATCCTTTTGAGAAATAATTTGCTTTTCATGGTGCGGGATTGGTCACCTTCACCTGAAAAGTCCACTACAAATAGTCAGAACAGTACAGAAGAAACAGGGCAACAGCAAATTTGGTCCCATCCACTAGATATGCTCGTAGACACGTGACTGATGAGTGCATCAGAGCGAGACTGCTTTAATCATTCCGAAAAGCATTTACAACGCTGCCGCTCCCACGATATCTGTGCAGCACTTTGAGAACCAGAACTTCGATAGTACCAGCAAGGGTCGCTTGTGTACGCTGAGCACAAGGAACCGGCCGGACAGGAGACATGTTAAATGCAGATACAGATACGGAACTGAGTTGTTACAGGGGTATCGGTGTTTCACATATCCATATTCCCATTCATAACAGTGATAATAGATTATTCGAGCGTCTTCCACTGGGCAGATGAAAATGACATCAACTTCACATTAAAAGACAAATCCTGATACGTTCTAGCAATAGCGAATAAAATTTGCTACACCTTCCTTTGTTTGGTTCACAGTGACCCTCATAGGCTTGTGGGCAGTCCACTCCTCTTAAATAGGCTTCGGTAACTCTCTATGTAGTGCACCGTAATAGCTCGTTCATATAACTGATGACGAGGACCTTCAATTGTTCCGAGCCTGCCAGTCTTGCCCGGCTGGAGCACAGCACCGTGTGAGAATTCTTCCATTAAAACAAAGCTCGATGTGTGTAGACATCGATCCTGCTAGAAGAGTATGAAACATCAAAAATCGAGCGACATATGCATCCGGAGCATTAAACGTTCCGTCAGAAACTTCAAGCTGGCTGCACGCATGAGTACATGACCAAATTTCATTCGAAGTAAGAACTGAGAACAAGCAGTGCTTCGATTGGATAACCAAAGGTCACGTAATATAGTTACATCTTATTAAAATGGAATAGGCAAGTCAATGGTACCACAACCTTTAAAAGACACTCGACTAATTCTGTATGGCTCCAAATGCATGCGTGGAAGCAAGTACGTTGACAGGACGGAAAAACATCCCTCACTCCAAATTGTGGTGCACGTGCCCAAGTAGATGTTTACCTTCGTTAACAAAGCACCAACAATTTCCAACCAAAAGAGTGTGGACGCAACAGATCAAACTAGCAAACAGTAAATCTTCAAGAAGCCGGTTATCAAACCTGGGCATAAGCTATCAGCACTCGACGCGTCTAAACGAGCTCGTGGATCCAGAAAGAGGCTTTACAAACAAGAACCTTTTCGCGCTAACAAGTCCAACACTGTTTTACACGATGTCCCGATAGGATGCATAGGATAACTCGATACCAATACTCGGAGATTCGAAGGAGTCTAGGGGAAATTCGGCTTCACATTGAAGCACCTCAATGCTTGTCCAGACTAAGGTCTAACCCTATGAGTTGAAAATCTTTCAGTACATCTTAACTTGACATCAAATTATTTATCGAGATGGGTCGATCCAGCAATTGTATCGAAATGCCTTGCACAAAGTGCAGGGACATCTTGACGTGAGAAGATACGGATAAACAACAATCTACATTTCCAAATCCGTTTCTCCGTACTCTTTGTTTTTGTCGTATGAAGGTTTTTGTTCAACTTGGAAACTTGGACCCAAATTGATGTTTTAGCCCCACACATACTACAAAATTCCCACACCCCTTCCATAGCTAGTCTAAAGGTGATTATCCTTTCACTCGCCCCATTCTATCCTAAAAGGAACTACAGCATACAACTGAATGGAATGGAGGGGAACTACTGGGAGATTAGTAATACTGTCAAAACATTCTTCGTTCAAATCAATTTTTGCAGCATAGAACAGCTCCCCATAGGTTGTAACTGATCAGTTATCGGCATTGTCGACGGGAAAAGTCAAGTCACGATCGCGACCTACCGCCATAATACTGTCGAAAACAGAAGCTCATTTAGACTTTTGACTCTGGTGATGATTTTTTCCCACGCAGTAACTATTTAATACCGGCCATATGGTAGTGGCTCACACTGTAGATTTGAAAACATCATCGGCAGCATAATATCAGTGTTCAACACTGATACATCGCTGACGTATTAGGTATCACGCTTATACTTAGACTGGATTACTGCCAGGGGTATCCAGATCTAGAGAGGAGGACGGTTATGGTCCTCAACCAAAGTCTTTGGGTCAAAAACCTAACTGGAAACGCAGTGAAGAAACCTGAAAAGCAAATTAACCTTCGGGATAAAAATCAGCCCGCATCTTCGAACAATTTAAGACGATTAGAGTGCTATACGGAGTGCTTTGTGGTGTTATAGCACTCCGCGATAAATCTGTTAAACCACACGCGTTTTCACCACAATCTCACTGCTTGTTGATGAAAATGTGTGCAGTTCGGTTACTGAATGGCAAATCACATCGGGGACCGAGAAAGCCTATTGATTAATGCGCACAATTAATGACTGGAAGATCCGTAGTTCGAATCCAGCCATTGCATATTGAATGCTCTTGTCTAGGCTTGGGAAAGTTGGCAGTATCTCAGCCTTGGGGCTTCTTTCGGGCGGTCTGGCAGGTAGACACCGAAAGGGTGTTACACCTGAGCGGTTATCATCCGAAAACAAGACCAGGGCAAAGTTGTATTACCACCCTGTAGTACCGTTCCTGGTGATTATTCCCGCCTTCTCATTTCAGAGCTTCCATGAAGTATGTTCCAATTCGCTAGTGAGTGTGTGAGAGACATTTCGATTCCTGTCTCACCATACCTGATTCCATATACTTTTCGGCCGTAGACGTACGACGGGCTATCAACCGGGTTGAGGTAAGCGGTGCAAGTCCAGTATCTTCATGAGACAGCCAGCCCTTGATGAATAGAGACGAGAATCGGTCCGTTGTCTTATACGGATATCATACGCTGTCCGACAACTAGTGCCACTCATTATTCCTTTCACTTGAGTGTCCCATACACAAGAGAGAAGTTTGGGGATCACTTAAGATACGCTTAACTTCGCTTCTCAAGTAAATGGTTCTAGGTTACTCCCAAGTTAATAAACTCAATGAAGCGCATGCACTTAAGCGGTTGCCTCCCACATCTCTAACAACGGAAAACCCACCGATGCCCCTAAACTGACTGGTCAACGATATCAGGTATTTTTCCAAATGCGCACTATCCATTCCTGTCTGCGAGACAATAGGCAAACAGAACTGTAGCGGATAGAACTGCTGCGCAGCATTTACACAGTTTACTGCTGTTGCCGATGATGGTTGTTTTGCAAAGCATAACAGGCCAAACACACGCCATGAAGCTAGAAGAACTGAGGCTGTGCTTTCTTCTGCCAGCTTAGCTGCTGTCATCCGATTGCCACTTTTGGGCATGAGTAGACAAGAGGATACAATACATCAACAAGGCAAGGCAAAAATCAACACCATCTGAGCATACCGCAGCCTTAGAATCGGAGCCCGTAGGACATACTGGCACTTCAGGGTACAAAGGTCTAGGATCCAGAAGCTGCTATGAAGCTAAATCGAACTGTAATATTTATGTCCCGTAGAAGTATAACGAAGTGACGGCTAGGAGGATTGAAAGAAACTGAGCGGGATACAATACAAACTCGCTCAACAGAACGGTTGGTCTAATAATCACGTCGTCAGTTTTCCATTTTTTTCGATGTTTTAAGCTAATCCTTTTGAGTAATATTGCCGTGAAGTTTTGGCAAGTCTTATAATGGCATTTGCCGCTTACTGACTAGAAACCATCACATTTGGTCAACTGGAGCGTATTTTAAAACAAGTCCCTGTCTTCCAAGCTCCTGCACGTGACAGGTGACACACGTGGGTTTAGTTAAAAGCCAAAATCCAAGCATTACTTCGGTTTACCTATGAATATATATCAAAACAGTTTACCAACACGTCGATGATCAGTCAAAAAGCAACAGAATTATCATCATACCGATGAAGGTCTTCCTAACAAGTTAAATGTTGGTTCATTTAGACGAGGCCGAAAAACCGAACGATAAATCTACGAGGACGTGGATTTTGGGGTGAAAGATCCCGTTCATGTCTCTTCGGGATGTTCCAGCATTACTACCAGGCCTCAGCTGGCATGCACCGGCACCAAAATGACCATTCTAGCGTTTGTGGAGCAGCTGAAGACTGGCCTGATATCGTTATCGTCATACTACTCAGCCTTTCAAAGTAGCATGGACTGAATGTCAAAGGCGGCTTGAAAGAGGCATCCACTCCATGAGATTACTAAAATGTTCTAGTAACCTTGCTTAAGGCACACGATTGCTCCACAATCTTCTGGAGACGAAAAACAGCAATCCAAAGTTCGCCTGGATGACGAAAATTGGAGTAAAGTTTACAGATTTTTCAATGTTTATGGAAATCGAGGATGCTAAAGTAGGGAGTCCTATACCAACGAGACAAGATCAGAAGGTGGAACTCACCAATTAATTGACTGCTACCCCAAATGAACGGTACGAACTGGAAGTCATCAAGACACCAAACGCCATGAGACCCAGCCGGCTCCATTCTGTAATAGACTTGCAGCCGCCTGACCAAATGGAGATAGACAGGCATTACGACCAAACCGACCGCAGCGTAGTCGTTTAGGAGAGTGGTTTTTGGGACGCCATGAACGGGAATTTGTAGCACCCCCAATTTGAACAAGCAAAACATAAATGCAATGAATGCTAGTTCATGTCCGGTTCCGTAGTCTATTCGAGTGGCATTTCCCACAGATTCGGTCAGATAACCCGCAACTTCAGTGATCGCTTCTTCCAAGGAAACTAACAGATCGGCAAGTAATTTCGGTGAATAAGTTACGTAAATGTGGACACGTAGATTATGATATAGTAAGAAACAAATAAGCATAGTGAACCATCATAAGGATCAGATGGAAACAAGATGCTTGTGACAAAAACATGTAACGTATAACAAAAACTACCACTTGATATATGTAACGGCATATATTTTTATTGTGCGCATGTGAATGACTTGTGAACTATATGAGTGCTATTACTGGAAACTAGATGCGGCGAATTCGCGGTACGGGTCGACAGGTAAAACGCGGGAAAACATGAGAAATAAAACGGAAAAAACTTCAAAGTGGATTGAAATGAACGCTAGCTCGGTTTTTTTGAAGACCTAAAGTTGCGAGAAATACAGAAAACAGGAAGAGGCAGAAACTGGTCCAGGATAAAGGAGGTGAACAGTTCAATCCCAGAACGAGTGGTCGAAACTTTAATTGGATGGTTGGCTGGGCAATGATGAGTTGCGCAAATGAAAAAAAACGTGGAGAAGAACAGAAGCTTGTTTCGATGGATAAATCCGGCAATAGTAATTGAAAAGTAAAGCAAAAAAGATATCAAGTTCCAACGATGATATGTTTGCAAATATCGTTCACAGGAGACTATTTAGGAAAAAGCTCGAGGATAACAACAGTACTCAAGGGGTCAATCTGGGCATGCCCGAAACCTAAAACAAACCATCCTAGACGGTTGTGTGTAGGGGGTTTTGACTCGTGAGAATCAAGATAAGATACTGCGGAATGTCAGATGAATAAGCGTGAACTAAGACGTAAAGGCGCTGGATCCCATGAATTGGTTTCGATCGGCAGTGGGATGACGAAGGTAAATGAACGGATTGGACTGGCATGGAATGATTGTATACTTCCAAACCAGATGAACCCCAGTTCCGGATGGTGGCAAGATTGATGCTGAATGCAGTGGATAGCAAGTGCACGGTCGTCGCATAACCGAAGTGAAACAGAAGCGGAAAGCAACGTGCCCAGCACTCTGCAAGAATCTCGCGGGAAGAAATTGGTTACTGTGCTGGACCGGAACAACCTACATACGGTGAATAACGTTATGTGGTTGACACCACGGTTGTCTACCGAAGTCAAATCAGGACCTCACATATCCTAAGGCTTTCAGCATAGGTGAGGGATATAAAATTGTGGGTTTTCCAGGCTGTGGATTTATCACAGAATCATTTGACGAAGGATGAATAGTCAGATTGTTTTATCTGAATGGTCGTCAAACTTGGAGGACATCATCATAATTGCTAACCCGTGAACTAGGATTTTACACCGATGTTTCAAAGGAGATGTGTGCGGGTGTCAAAAAGTCCAGCTACAGGATAGATGATCATGCGAAAGGAAAAACGTCGTGATTTTTCATCAGCATCATCTGGTTAAAACCAAGATTTCTACAACTAACCAAAATTCCCCAATCGCGCAAAACGGCTTCAACAAGACTGCTTATTTCTTTTATTCGACGAAATCGCTCAGTACAGTTCGTCTGGTTCCAGAAAAAAACTAGGGCGGAATTAGAAACCAGTGTTCACCGGCTCTCGTCAAGATGGTTGCAAAGAAACAGTGACAACTAAATATTACAAAAGACTAATGAATTTAAGGTGATGATAGACTTACGATCAGAAATGGTAGATGCGGTGATACCATTCTGGTCGAACAGTAGGCACTTGCATAAATCCGCAGCGTTCGCCTTGAGCCAATTGAACCACGATCGGAATGCTTTATTACCAAATCGTTGCGGCTGTTCTTCAGCCGGAAAAGTTTCGATCCTCTTCTCCAACTGCTGCAATAATTCAGTTACCGATTGAATACCCTATAATGAATATATATCAAAGTCTTACTTTCATACCTGAGACGTTGCCATCCCTTTTACGATCGGCTTTGAGGTGACGTGTTGGCTCACTGATTGGATAAAATTCACCAAATCCTGATAGGCCTGTGAAGCCGTCCAAGCTCGCATGTCAGTTGGTGAGTGGATCTTCTTCTCTAGCACCATCGTTAATTTTGCAATGAGGTTCAAACGACTGTAACCTATAAACACAAAAAAGCTGAATAACAGTCATCAGTCCAATCATATGAAAAACCACTGCTAACTTGAAAACAGATTAGACCAAGGGAACCCATGAACCATTTCCAGTTTTCAGGAGACCATCGTAGATCAGTAAGTCAAAATCTCGATTCCAGTTAGCTGAACAGTATCTGGTAGACAGTCCACGGTAAAAACCTGTAGCTTATTCCCACAAAGATATCATATTTGCAGATAGAACACCTACATACTCGTAGAATATTGCCACGGTTCCTGGATAGCAACACAGTCCACAAGTTAAAAGTAGTTGGCATATATTGCACACGGTAGTGAAGTTTACATTACGGCTTAATCAGTTACCATGGTGTGCCAAGACTCAACCCCTCCGGTAGATGACATAAAGTGATGCACGGATGAATCGCCTCTGGAAGATAAAAACTTCATCAGACTGTATAATTCCTCTACAAATGTGGAAATGACGTCAAAAGTGACGCTTTTATCACTGGTCCACTGATGCGCACTCATACCGAACCACAAGTGAACTAACCGTAGACCATGATGACTGATCCATAGTGACGTGTTATTTGTGCATGTTCATCTGGTGGTAAAGTTCTTAACTACTGTTTCAGAAACATTGGAAACACCGTTTTTAATTAAACGAATGATCAACTGATGGTAACAATCGTTCAGCTGTAATCCTTTTTCGGTATGAGCTACTACGCCACCCGGAGGAAGCACGAGGGCGAAGATACAAACAGGCTGCCCACGCCTACACACGACCAGTCGATACATCGGTGTTCGGTCCGAACCATGGACCATCAAGTCAGCAAGTTCGCACCCTATCCACTGATCTGTCTCGAGCTCAGTCTTTAGTTAACATTCGCCTTATGCTAGACAGATTCGAAATTCTAATCAGACTGTAGCAGAATGAAGCCAGATGTACATGTATCAGAAGATATATCCCACAGGATGGAGTCGGCGAGCTGAACCACCTCCTCGTGGTGCCGACTGGGTAGCCTGGACGCCAGTCTGGGTGAGCTAAGAGTTCAGCAACTCCAGACAGGTCTAACCACCCTGTTTGGTTTCAATGTGCTGGTTACTTTCGACAATGTACACTACAAAACATCTGGCGCCTCCGCACCAGTTCCAACCAGTACACAGGAGAGATTCGTGGGGCTCAAGTGTGAGGAATGTGGCAAATGCTGCAAATCGAAACCTGGATTGGTAGCCCACCATCGAGTTCACGACAATGATAGTGTTGGTACGAACATGGTCGCCCAATTGGCCTGTGCTGATTGTTCCCGCCTTTTTCCGACGAAGATTGGCCTGAGTCAACATCGCCGGCACGCACACCCCACTCAGCATAATGCAGATAAGCTCAGCCGAGTGAAGCATTCCGGTGCCCGCTGGTCCCAACAAGAGTCACAATCGCTCTTGCGCCTGGCTAACAATTTATATCCGTCTTGTGAAACGCAAACCGCGCTGTTCGCGAGACTGGAGCAGTATTTTCCTGGTCGATCGGCTATCAGCATCAAAACCAGGTTACAGGTGCTTAACTGGCAAGCACAACAGGACGAATCATCATCTGGTGGACCTGACCAAACCATCGGTCAAATAGCGGCCTACTCGTCAGAAGCCGATGACTATAGCGTCTGGTTTAAACAAACCGTGGATTGCGCCGTGTCACTCTTAGAATCCCATGCTGACAGTTCACTTGCTAGTGTTGACCTTCTGGCATTTGCCCGAGGGTTGCAGTCTGGCATCATGACACCGGAACAAGTCCTCTCGCTTCTGGACCTCCACGCCTCCAGGACATTTCCACACACCTGGAAAACCGTATCCCGACGCCGTCGTCAGTTAGCCCATCGGATGCCGGTCAACCGAAAGCAGATCCGCCGAGCCAACTACGCCGCCATCCAGACCCTATACCACCAAAGACGGAAAGATGCAGCGTCTGCTGTGCTCGATGGGTCATGGAAAGATCTGTACAAAGGCAACTGCGGCCTACCTCCAGACGCCGAGCAGTACTGGAAACAGGTGCTCTCAGCCCCAAAACACGTGGACAGCCGGCCCAGTCGCGTAGTAGTACCATCCGATTGGAGCTTGATTGAGCCCATCACAGGAGAGGAAGTCGGCCGTACGGTCCGTTCAATGGGCAATTCGTCCCCAGGCCTGGACAAGCTCACACCCAGGATGCTCCGCCGGTTCAATGCGAACGTACTTGCTGGGTACTTCAACTTACTCTTACTAGCTGGGGGTTGTCCCCCACACCTGTGTCGTGCTCGTATTACTCTAGTTCCGAAGGTCCCTAATCCGACTTCACCGGATCAACTGAGACCGATCTCCGTATCATCCATTCTTGTCCGATGCTTTCACAAGGTGCTTGCTGATCGCTGGAGTCGTAGATTGCAACTGCCTTCACTCCAGTTTGCATTTCTACATCGGGACGGCTGTTTGGAAGCTACATCGCTGTTACATGCCCTGCTTCGTCACTCTTCAGCGACTGCTTCTAACCTCAGCTTGGCGTTCGTCGATATCTCGAAAGCATTTGATTCGGTTTCGCATGACACAATCGTCAGATCTGCCGAGGCGTTTGGAGCACCGTCACCTCTAGTTCGATACATCGCACAGTCCTATGAGAATGCTGTAGCAGTTTTCCCCAGTTCCGAGGTTCACTGCCACAGAGGTGTGAGGCAAGGAGATCCACTCTCCCCATTATTGTTCATCATGGCAATGGATGAGGTTCTTGGATTGTCGATGCCGCAACTGGGATACCAGTTCCATGACACCCTAGTAGATGGTTTTGCCTTCGCTGACGACTGGGTCGTGTGTGCAGAAAGTCAAGCTCGCCTCAAAGAGAAGCTTGAAGCTGCCGCGGTTGAGTTGGGAAGAGCTGGTATGAAGATAAACGCCCGGAAGACGAAAGCGATGGTGATCTGTGGGGACAGGAAACATCGGGCGACAGCAGTCTCAGTCGAACCATTTTGCTTCGCCGAGGAACTCATCACTCCTCTGGGTCCGACAGACACAGTAACATATTTGGGCATCCCCTTTACTTTCAAGGGGAAAGGAGTCTTCAACCATCGACAGCATCTGCTCAAACTGCTCGACGAGGTGACGCGTGCCCCGTTGAAGCCGCATCAAAGAATGGAGATCACAAGGAACTACCTGATACCGAGGCTGACATATTCGCTCGTGCTTGGCCAAGTCCACCGAAACACGCTCAAAAGGTTGGACAACTACATCAGGCAATCTATTCGCGGCTGGCTACGTCTACCGAAGGATACCCCGATCAGCTACATCCATGCCGGTAAACAACATGGGGGACTTGGTATCCCAAGTCTGAGTGCAACAATCCCGATGCAGCGGAGAGTGCGTATGGAAAAGCTGCTTTCTACTCAGTGCCGTGTACTACGCAATGTGGTCAACGATTCCGCATTTGGCAAGGTTGTTCGGGATCTCAGCCTTCCGATCCGTGTCCATGGTTCATGCGTAAACACCAAGGAAGAACTGGTGGCTGCTTGGGGTGATAGCCTGCACAACAGCGTTGACGGTCGCGGTTTACGAGAGTTGGTCGCTTCGCCTCTTTCTAATCGATGGCTTGTATTTCCAGAAAGAGTGTTTCCTCGGATATTTATCCGCGGTATCCAGCTCCGATGCAACCTGCTCAGGACGAGAGTTAGAAGCGCTCGACATGGTCACGGTGGCCAGACGATCTTATGTCGTGGAAACTGTGGCCAACCAGAGAGTTTGGTGCATATTTTGCAGTCCTGCTGGATCACGCATGACGCCAGATGTGCTCGTCATAATCGGGTTGCAAGGGAACTCGCAAAACGCCTCCGTCGCCTGGGATACACCGTCTTTGAGGAGTTGAGAGCACCAACTTCGACGTCCTTCATCAAGCCTGACCTGATCGCCGTTCGGGAGCGCCGAGCGACTGTAATAGACGTCAGCATAGTCTCGGATGGGCGCGGAGTGACTGTGTGGAATGAGAAAAAGCAGAAGTATGGTGCTGATGAATTTTCCCTCGCCATAATCTCAGCTCTACGTGCTATTGGTTGTGATGTGGACTTTTTGGTCCACCAACCGATGATCATCTCTTATCGAGGGATCTGCTTTCCTCAATCCGCCAAAGCTGTTATCGGACTGGGACTTTCTAAAGTCACAGTCAGTGACTTGTGTTTGCTCGCCATTGTGGGTTCTCTGCGTACGTACGACACTTTTATGCGTGGCACATGGCGTTGAATGTACATTCTTGCCATTGAATCTCACACCAGACCCAGTATGACGGACACTTTGTGCCTGATGTGCGAGTCTTGACTGTGCTAGCGCTTACCGCGCCTTGAAGAGCATTCAGCATTGTTTGTCCTTTCTTCGGTTGTTAGACTTTACACGCATGTTTCCTTACCAAAATTCTTACGTACGTTGGGATTCATCTTATCTGACTGGAACTGTTGGTTGCATGACTTCGAATGAGACATTTCTTTCTTTTATCTCATATTCTCCTGTAACCCTTTCGCATTCATCGCTTGCATTCACTTTTTATGTCTGTGACCATGCTCTTCAAAAATAAACGATAATGAGACATACTTTGTCCCTGAATCCAACTGGTAATGAAACGAATCTTGTTAGCGACGGAAATTCAGTTGGACTGGTGCGCTAAAGGCCCCAAGTGCCCAACTAAGCATGTACGTTGGGTAAATACATAAGCAGGACAGAGAACGAGGGTTATTTTCCGATAACAAATAGTTCGCATGAAGTAAGTTCATGTCGCGAACTCCCCACCACAACTATGCAGTGTACGGTTCGCAATGATGTCCCATCGACATCAGTGTGTTTCTGACCTCTAGTCTAATCCTCCAAGCAATCAATAGCATATACTGAATCTACAAGGTCACTTAAGTCGCCATACATTTTGTATATTGATGAGGCATTTTTGCAATTCCCGAGAGTGAAAATACAGGGTTATTTTTCAGCTGTTCATAGGTGGTCATACCCGAGCAAATCAGTCGAGCTGGTACACAGTTTGCGCGACGTTGACACGAGCAAACGCACCAGATAAAAACACAGAAAATCTATTTGCATAGTCTTATTGGATTTAGGCCTGCGAAAAGCACATGGTTAATAACCAAGGCATTAGTACATGCTTTTAGGAAATATTTCAGCCTCAGTCGAATGGCACACCTCAATTGCGATTCTTCTAGAGATTCGACCGAAGGGCTCGGCTATCGACAAGCAGCAGAAGCCCGTGAAATAGACACCAATTGGGTGTGGGAGACGGAAATATTCAACCTGAAAACTAATACTTGTAAGGAACATAAAACTGAACAGTTAGTCAAATGAAAATGTAGGTAAAGAAGGCACAGCTCAGTGCAGAAGACCTTCGTAATACAACCCAGTTTTATTAACTGATGATTTTAAGTAACAATATATATCACAGATATACGTCATGAATAGTTGAGTGGGAAACAACCGTGTCCCGGTGGTGTTGATAAAATACCCCCACCTGGGTGAAGGGGAATTGCCAAAACATATCCGCAAGCGAAAACCTAAGCAGAAACTTAGGTCTGGGCAACGGGGTCGTTTGTTGGCAAGAAATGATGATAGAAACCCTGAGTTAAATCCGTCATTAGATCCGGCGTGCATTCCGGCAACTCCGCAATCTGTCGTCCAGGTGAACCTCCGTACACCGTGAACGGTGGAACAACAGTTTCAGGAGGAAGAACAGTATTGTCCATGATAGCACATGCGTCTTTTAGCACACACCGCCGACCAATTACGCAATTCTTGCCTATGTGTACATATGATCCTATTTGAGCTGCGTTCACGACTGAGCCCTCTTCAATAAATACATTATCCCCTATGTGCAAAGGGAAGAAAGCGACACCCTTGCTGAACTTCTTGAAAGGGGGTCGAATCACGGCCTTGCGACCGATGACACAGTGACGTCCTATGCGGATGTTAGCCAAGTCGCCACGAATAATACAATCCGACATTATGATGGTTTTCCCGTTCAAGACGATATTTTGGCTTCCGCACAATACAGATTGTCGACTGACTTTGTTTCCACTGGTTGTTTCAATATAACGGTTCTTTGAATAGTAAACATCGGGCAATTCCATGCTGAAATACAGAAAGGAAAAGTTGAGGAGACATTGTCTAATTATACAATAATAATAATAATAATAATAATAAACGTTCGGTTGTAGCACCCTATCGGCGTCTAGCTGCCATGCCAAGGGAAGGTGGCACGAGGGCCGCGATACTGCCAAGTTGCCCAAGCCCAGACAGGAGCAGTTGAGATGCTGAGGTTGAGTTCGAACCACGGACCTTCCGGTCCATACTTTGGTGTCCCAACCACTGAGCTACCTCTGAGCTGTCTACACAGACAACAAGCAATTAAACTGGAATGTGACGAGGAAAAACCAGGGTTAACCTAATCAAGGGTCAACCCACGTCCCGAACAACCTGAAGATGGGGAAATGGAGTCTCCAACACTACCAACACTAGGAACAGGTTGCCACCTGGTTGAGATGATAAAGAAGAGGAGAGCTGAATGTCTGATTAATGTGAGCAGTTTGATAGGAGCTACAACTTGAATGCAACCGGTCTCTTGGGCTCCAGCAAGCCTGTGGGAAACACTGATGGAAATCCCATCTCCCAAGGGGAGTCGAGAAGATAGTTCTGATAATTTCCTTCAAGTTCGGCATCTGGAAACCTCTTAGTCGCTAAGTAAGTTACCTGTATTACTTCCGACCTTGAAAATCGAAGAGGGAAGTGACCCTAGAAAACTCCATTGCTAGAATTCACACAATCAATAATAAAATGAAAATAATCGCTAACCTGTACCATCTGTTTGGTGCCTAACTGCTATGCCACCGGAAGGAAGCACGACGGCCGAGATACTGCCAGGGGCCCAAGCCCAGACAGGAGCAATCGAGATGCCGAGGATGGGTTCGAGCAGCGGAATTTAGGTCAGTAATTACGCGGATTACCCACTGAACAATTCCACACATGTATTTCAAAAGGAGTGACAACCAGTTATTGAACTACATCATCAGTAACTGATGGCGTTGTGGTCGTTTTGGGTTCGTGGCTGTTGGAGGACACCATGTAGCCAGACGAATGCGGTTATTTTGCAAAATGGTACTCCATAAAAGTCTGTGATCACCCGACAGATGAAGCAGTCGTTTACCGTTGTCCGTACCTACCGATTCGAATTAAAATAACTCATTGAATGGAATCTCAGATGCGCTGATTCTGCCCACCTATGTGTTCAAATCTATGTCAGCCATAACGATACATGAGCCCTCAGTTCGCCGTAACAGAGTCTTCAAGGTATCATCAAAGTTGTCGTTGAGAGTTTCAGCAGGTTCGGGCGTAAGCAGACAAGATAAACGGATAACGCTAAACATTCCGCTTGTGTGATTCCTTCACGGGGGCTGCAGACAAACCGTCCGGAGGCGAATATCAACAGTTATCAAGTCAAGCAAGGGTGCTTCCGTCCTCGGGAGCTGAAGCCACAACCGTAACCCTGTAATCGCACTCGCATCCTACAACGACCCCAAGGACTAAGCTAGCTTGAACTTGGTTTCATAAAGTACAGACATGTCAGTAAGACTAAAGGGGACTGAGACCAGTGAGAACAAATAATAGGAGGAATCGTGTTATGACGTGGCCTCGGCGTTTACACGAACTGACCGCTACGAAGCGATTGTTAAGACGGCAGGATTAGACTCTTGAAACCACCGGCTGGGGGCCAGGATCCCCGCAAATACCCCTACATCAAACTGAAGCTGTGTGGGTCAAACTTTTGAGTCAAAGCCCCAAGGTGGGGTATCTCACCTAAACCCTCATCCCAGGGCCTAGGCAATCAGGGAGTATAATTTGCTCGCACAGCTCTTTGTCTATTGAGGTCACGCTTCTCCATTATTATCATCGTTAGCATAGCCTGTATGTTTTTAACACTGATGCTTCGCGCAGTACAACCATAATTTACTTCGAAGCCTTATTAGGAAGAAAATAACAGAAGTGGGTGCGGAATGAACTTCGTGCTAGCCTACCACAATCACTCTGGGGTGGCTACACCTCCAGATACTCACTCAGGCAATCTGGTTGCAAACTGACAAAAACGCCAATGACACGGATTAGCAACCACCTGTTACAGCTTCTCCACCCATGAATGGTGAGGATTACGCGAGCAGCTTCCCGACCAAAAGCTGTCACCTTGTCGTGGTGGTCGGGCTTCTGTGCTGCAATGATCCTGCGGGCTATACTGGCTGGAACTCAGTTCCTAAAGGTTCAACCATGCCAGGAAGGCCAACGGGGAGCAGCCCGACGAAGAACAGCGAGTCCCCGTACTGAGAGTAATCGTGAAAGGAAGAAGGCCTTCGCTGCGGAGTTGTTTATTTGAGAACGTCAACTGAACAGTTACAGACTATTGAACAGGGGAGCAAAACTCTCATATGCATCTCGTTTACAAAACTGAATATCCACCTTCTCCTTGAACGCGTCTTCCCGAATTTTATCTGGATGTTCATTGACTGCTACTCAACTGCAAGCAAATGCTACAAAGAGACTCCACAAATTCCGTAACAGATCTCACTTTTCAAGAGACGCGAAGCAGATTTAAGAGAAGACGTGCTACTCACATGCCGCGTCAGTAGTATCCACCGTTACACCTTCCCCTTTAAAGGTCGTCCGCATGCCACCGTTGTTCATTTACCTCCGTCAGGTCGGCTTCAGCAGCGGGTCTACTCGGCCATTCTTCGGGTGTATCATGCCACTTACGAAGCTGCGTCCCATTTACTCTTTTCGATCCCCGACCGTCTTGAATTGTATACACGCCCCCGGCGGTCGGTAACGACAAACGGACCTTGCCATCGACTGCCCAGCTTCCGCGACCCCAATCCACTCCTTCCAGGATTCTGATGATCCTTCCACTTGACCTTCGCGCCTATGGGGAATGATCGTGCCTTTCTACTTGCCGTTTTCTGCCTAGTCCTTGCCTGAACGGCGGTCAAGTTTTCGAGCTTTCCTCCTTTCTTCATCTAGCTCCTCCGGAGACAAGCGTGTTGTCGGCCACAATCCAATTTCCTGATCAACCGGAAGGCGCGGATGTCGACCGTACATCAGCATAAACGGGGACTTGCCTGTGGTTGGCTGTATGGAAGCACGATGAGCTAGCAACACCATTGGCAAGTTCACTTCCCAGTCACCTCCTTTGGCCGCCAGCCACTCCTTGATCGTTCGGTTATTACGTTCTGTTAGACCATTTGTTTGCGGGTGGTATGGTGCCGTCCTTAGCCGTCTGATACCCAGCTTCTGCAACAATTCTAAACTCTTCGCTCTCGAAGCAAGGCCCTGATCGGTTAGGATCATTTTTGGCACCCCATGGTTGGCCACGATGTGATGCATTACCACTCCGCTGATCGTCGTTGCCCGTTGATTTGGCACGGCTGCCGCCTCGATCCACCGCGACAAGTGTTCTGTCATTATCACGATATATTGATTCCCGCTAGTTGTCACCGGAAAGGGGCCCATGACGTCAACGGACCATAACTCGCCGATTTCTGAGACAGGAATAGGTTCCATGGGATGGGTTGCCCTGTCGTGTCCCCTTTCATCAGTTGGCACCTTACAGGACACCACATAATCCATCACCTCACTTCTCATCCCGGGCCAGTAGGCCCTCTGCCGAAGTAAGTCGTACGTCTTGGTGCACCTGTGTGTGCCATCTCATGGCATTCGACGATAAGCTTCCGTCTCAAGACGCGAGGTATCACGGGCAGCACAACATCCGAATCGGTGGCGTTCCAGGAAATTATGCCAGCTTCATTCAGACTCAGCCGATCAAAGTGACTCTGGAACGTTTCCAATTCCTTGTCTCCTCTCCGTTCTCAATGCTCCTTCCATCCAACAAGCGGCTGCAACCTTCCGTAACACAGGGTCTTGCCGTTGGAGTTGCACCAACCTTCCGGGATCCAGTTCGACGACGAGGCTATTGGCCCCAATCATGATCCTGGGGACCTCATCTTCAGCCTCTGGTCGTGACAGCCAATCAGCCAAGTGGTCCTTCCTGGCACGTGCTTGATCGTGAAGTCGTACTCTTGCAACCGGAGTGCCCAGCGCGCAAGCTTTCCGCGAGGATCTCGGGTGGTCCTGATCCACTCCAGGGTTTGTGATCGGTTTCGACATGAAATCTTTGTCCAAGCAGATATGGCCTCCACTTATCCAGGGCCCAGACGATCGCTAAACATTCTTTCTCAATGGTCGAGTACTTCTGTTCAGCCTTCAGACACGACTGGCATATTCGATAACTCCATTCCTCTGCTTTAGGACTGCGCCGATACCGCGATCACTAGCATCCGTTGCAACGGTGAACATCTCTCCGACCCTGGGCAGTTTGAGGGTCAATTGCTGATCCAACATCCGCGCTTTGACACGCTCGAAAGCCTCATGTGCTTCCCTGGTCCATTCAAATTTCCGATTTTGCCCGAGCAAGTCGTATAGTGGAGCAGCAATCGTGTTGAAATCCTTAACAAACCGGCTGTAGTATGCTGCTCGTCCAAGAAACTGCCGTAGAGACCGCTTTGAATTGGGAACAGCACAATCCTCGATCTTTGCCATTTTTCTGGCAGTGGGCTAACCTCTCCGTGACCCACTTTATGCCCCAGCAGTGTCACCGAACTCCGAGCGAGCTGTGTCTTGGCTTCGTTTATCCGCAGGCCAGCCTCCGGATCCGCTTCAATACAGCCTTTAAGTGCGCTGCGCTCTGGTTCCGAATTGCTGTACACCACGATATCGTCTCCGTACACGGCAACATTCTGGAGTCCCTTCGTTAAACGAAGCATCAAGCGCCGGAATGTGAATGGTGCCCCAGACAAACCAAACGGCATTCGTCTAAATTGATATTGGGTGTCTCCAACCGTAAACGCCGTTTTCTCCCGGTCCTCCGCCTTGATAGGTAGTTGCCAGTATCCGGAACGCAAGTCGAACACAGTAAAATATCGGGAATGCTGGAGGGAATCGAAAATTCCGCAACCGAAGGCACAGCTACAACCCGATTTACGGTCAGTTCATTCAAGCGCGGAAATCCACACAAAACTTGTATTTTCCGTTCGCATTCCTTACAAGCACAACCGGGGAGTTGTACGCACTATTGGCTTCTTCGATTATGCCATTCTTCAGCATCTCTTGAATTTGTTTATAGACCTCCTCCCGTAGATGGAGCGGCAGCGGACGTAAGGTCGAAAGCGTTCTGACGAGAGGGGATTTCGTGTTCAATCCAAGGGCAGAAGCCAAACGGATCCTCATCGCCCGTGAACAGTTCGGAATATTCCTTGACCACGGACTGCACTGACGGTACGTTACAAGACGGAAGCTTTCGGACATGCAGATTACTTGCGGCAGTGCTTGGATAACCTTCAAGCTTGACTGCGCCATAACTTGTCACCAGCTTTCCGTGCTTTAGATCAATCACGGAATCTGTGCTCTTGAGAAAATCTGCCCCCCGATCGTCTGCTCTATCTGGGCTGATCAGGAACGTGTGCTGCACGGACTTGTCGCCTAAGCGTATTGAGTGCATTGACAACCCGTCAATTTGCAGTCGATATCCTCCTACTGCTCACGGCTAGCGTGCACGGTCTGCGCTCAGCTTGGTTCCCTCTCTGCCTCAGCGATACCCTGCTCCTGTATCAATCAAACACAACTCTTCTTCCGTCTATCTCGATAACGGCTTGTATGGTGGCTTGTGTCAGTGCACTAATCGCAACCCACCCAGGAAAACAGGAGTACTCCAAAATTTTATTATGTACAAGTGGTCGGGTACGAGGGCATTGACTTCTCCAGTGGCCAGGCATGCCACACTTGTAGCATCGGCTCGTTCGAGCGTGCCTCGTGATTCCGTCTTGACGGCTGCAAGCTGTTCGGTAAGTTGATCCACTTTGTTCTTCAGGTCCTCCACTGTTGAATCCTGCCTGTTCTCCTGCGATTGAAACGTGGCCAGTGGCGCCTCGGCCAACTCCCGTGCCAGATGCACCAGGCGCTCCACACTCAACTGGCCAGTTGCTCTCGCCAACCGCAACTGGGCACCAAGCGCCGGCTGCACACCTTCGACGAACTGGTCGGAAAGCAGCTGGTGGCGCGACGCTCCATCCAGTCCCGGCAAAGCCCGATCCAACGACTGCTGCAGGCCGGCGAAGAACACGGTCGGGTCACATCCAGGCGCCATCCTGGCCGTCTTGAACCGCTGCATGGCCCCCTGGCGGTCGGCCGTCGTGTCGAACTCCGCTGCAAGGGCTTCCTTCGTGGCGGCCCAGTCCATCTTCCGGGGCCCTTCTGGCCGCATCCAGGGCCGCCTTCGCCCGGCCCCTGAGGAGGTTCTTCAGCACAGCCAACTTACCCCGGTCGGTATCCAGTCCGGCAGCCTCCGCAACCTCCTCAAAGTCCTCCAGGAAGGTCCAAATATCCCCATCCTCAAAGGGTTGCGGCCACGGGATCTTCATCCTTATCCTGGTCACGGCACCAAATGAAAGGCCTTCGCTGCGGAGTTGTTTATTTGAGAACGTCAACTGAACAGTTACAGACTATTGAACAGGAGCAAAACTCTCATATGCATCTCGTTTACAAAACTGAATATCCACCTTCTCCTTGAACGCGTCTTCCCGAATTTTCTGGATGTTCATTGACTGCTACTCAACTGCAAGCAAATGCTACAAAGAGACTGCACAAATTCCGTAACAGATCTCACTATTCAAGAGACGCAAAGCGGATTTACGAGAAGACGTGCTACTCACATGCCGCATCAGTAGTATCCACCGTTACAATCGTATTACGAGGAGATCTGGAGGTAAAGTCGTACTGTCTTCTGCGATAGGTGAAGGAAGGCAGTGGCGTTTCCAGGCGACCAGCATCTCCATATTTATGGAAGCAGCGATGCTGTCTTCCCGAGGAAGGATGGGTTAGAAAAGGTCCCTAAAACCGCACACTCCGATCGCCCAACGGTTGACCGTGACCGCCGGCGCATTATTCAAAGCGGTCGAAATACTTTTAAAACCAAAGAGTCCGGTGTGCTCAAAAGGCACCTGCTGTGAGCAGCCGCATCAGGAGTGAGACAGTAATGCCCTACTCCCTGCGCCCTCGGGCCAGGCCGGCCCCCTACAGCCAAGTAGGTCAGACTATTGAGTCATTAACTCCAGGAAGAGTCCCCCAAGAAAACCCCAACAACCGCTGTCTCGCGATCTAGACTGTTCAGTCAGAGGCTAGGGGCAGGGTCCCCGAGCAAAACCCTACACCCTCCCACTGCCTTGTGGGTCAGACTTTTGAGTCAAAGGCTCAAGGTGAGGTACCTCAGCTAAACCCCCTTCTTCGGCCCGGGCAACCAGGAAGTATCATTTGCCCTTGCAGCTCTTCGCTCACCGGCCTTCCCCCACACTCCCTCCCAACCCATCGTAGATTGATTGATTGATGCGGGCACCATCTTGGAAGCTAAGTTGCACCGACTTTTAGTCGTCATTTTCATAAAGGAGAATGCTGGTAGCTCATGTAGTATGGACGTTGGTTGGTTTGTTCGCTGAGCTGGACAATTTGACTACAAATGTTTCATCACCAATCGAGGTGACATCATCAGTGTGTTATTGGGGAGCGTGGTGGAGCCACCCTGCCAGATCATAGTCGATAAAATCTCCGCTTGCATCATCATCGATAGTGTTATACGGCAGCGAAGCATCGATGTTGAGCACTGATGCCATGCTGTCGATGATCATCGTCATTATCGATAGTAACAACAGAGAACAGTGGTCGTTTTGCCCACTCGAGGCCTTTTTGGATCTGTTGCGCGTATCAGCTGGAACAGTTTACGCACACTCTCAGAGTTTCTCACCTTCTCTACCTCCTCTGCTTTCTGGATCCACCAAACTTCTCAACTACTCTTTTCCACCTGATATCTGATGGATCGTCGAGTTTTATTGTGCTCTCGATCGGGAGGAATACGAGTCCGAGCTTCGAGCAAGATCCGATGCACAAATCTAGTTGGGAGCGTTATCCCACAGGCAGAGCGTCGAGAATCCAACAGGGTTGCGGGCAGTGCCTTTCAGTAAGAGTTACCATTAAAACACGTGGTGTCCGGAAGGGACTTCAGCAGGCGGTGAACATCTCAATGGCCAAACGAGGGGTGCGTATTGTGCGCATCCCTGAAGGGCACAGCGAGAAGCACCACCAACAAGTGCATGATTCTGAGCCAAATCGATATTCCAGAACTATGTGGCCCATTTGTTTTGAAGCTTGAATTTTCTGCAGAGGTCACCATGTGTTCAGTAGTTTCAGAAGTTGGTACTGCACAGAAAGTGTTTGGCTATAACATAACTGCAACAGAGGTTCACCACTGATCGTACGTCTCGATTCCGGTTGATGGATACCACCCAATTAAGCTTCAGCAGCACTAAGTTTACCTACTTGTGCAATCACATTCCTTCAGCGCAAAAAAGCGCCTGGACCAAACGGTTTGTACCTTGCACTCATCGAAAAAGGTGGTGAGTTCTCCGTGGTGGGGATGAATTAACTTCAAAGCACATGAATTGAGGAAAGAACGCCGACAGAACTGAGTGTTTCGACGGCGAATCTTACTTTCACAAAGCCTGCAAGGACATCATGCGGAAACCAACAGGGCATCAACCGAGTGGCCGTAGCTTCCAAAGTGCCCTTTGGCATTATCCTGCGATAGTTGATCCACCATCGAGAGATTCGGATCTGCAAGAATCAAGTTGGATTTCATTCTGCAACATGCATCGAGCGCATCTTCACTTTGCGACAAGCATCGGATCTGCGGTACTTCTTCCGAAGACCAACAATGATCCTATCTATAGCCCAGATTTGCTTTTGACTCCGTTGGTCGTCAAAAACTGTGGCAGTGTCTGGCGATTAATAGTTTCTCTTTGTTCGCCGAAGAGATCGCTGTTTTATTGGCCCGATTCAGGGTGACGCAAGCGGAAGGCTACGACAAGTTTCGGGTCCGCGTAATCGTCACTGTGAATGGCTGAAGAAGCTGCACGTTGTGGCTGCTAAGCGGTGTCACTGGCGTTCTTGCCAGTTTGCAACAGGATTGCCTGGAAGAGTAGCCCCGTCTCAGAATGATTGTGGCCGACCAGTACTAAGTCCATTCCACACCCACTGTCATTTCCTTTCCGATAAGGGTTCCAAGCAAATTGTACAGCAGGAGGCACCAGCGTTGATCAACGATGTTATGCTATCGGTGACGGGTATTGCTCGATGCGAGAGCGAGCTAGCTCAGTGGTTCGTGGTTCGGACCCGATCTCTTCATCTCGACTTCTCTCTCGGCTTGGGCAACCCGGCAGTATCCCAGCCCTCGCGCTTCCACCATGGCAGCCAGGGACCGAAAGGGTCTTACTTTGTTTCTTATCTTCTATCTGTAGCTCGATGGGTTATGGAGGTGCACAAGTCTGGTAAATGTTATGAGGCCAAGCAATGTGGTGGTCTATGCTTGCACCATTCTCCCGATAACCGATCAACCTGCACAAAAAATGCCACAGAGCACTCTAAAAATGCGAATACCAGGCTGATACCACGATGATTTTCGTATGACGTCCTTTTTCTCTTTTTGAAAACAGAAATGATGGTCAAGGAGCTCCATTTGGCTCCATTCGTTCCAAATCTTCTGCAGTATGGTCGTCAGACTGTTCACCAGGACCTCGCCACCTTCTTTGAAGAGCGGGGGCGTAGACCATCCGGGCCAGGTGCCTTTCCGTGTTTCAAGATTGATATCTCACGCTGGATTCCGGTTGCTGACGGTGGGTTGGTGTCAATGTTCCATTCGGGCCCGCTTGGTTCTTCCAGCGGTTGTGTTGAAGGAGATCACATGAACTGTTCGTTGAAGTGCTCAGCCCACCGCCCAAGATGACAAATGAGAGACTGAACTGCCGCATAGTTTCACTGACCGGTTGATCGAATCAGTTGGAACACGGCGCGACCGTTGCCTGCACTGGAACCCTTATCTACTAGCTGGGCCTTCGAAATCCACCAGTGTTTCCCCATTTTACAAGTTCCTGACTATCCGGTGTTTGAGGGACCTGCGTGCGCCATCATAGTCGTTAGTTTCTGTATGGCCTTTCTGACAGCAATGCTCTACCACTTTCCGGTGATTGACGCTAGAGCAACTGGAACCAATATGCTCCTGGTACGTGGTTCATAGTTGTCAAATTGAATTGAATTGAAAGATTCTGAAACAGCAACAGTGCTTTCAACAACCAAAAGTAGCGGCCATCCGTGACTTGAAAGCCCGTCTTGACCCTCTGGATCTTCAGACATTATGATAGTATCTATAGGGCAAAGGTGCTCCCCACCGATTCTTGCACCTCCAAAAGGCGTTGTACACCGGCTCCCGTGGTCGCTTGAAGGTCCACTGTAAGCCCTCGCCCGAGTTCGCTACAAGGGATGTCAGGCAAGGATGTACACCTTCATTTTTTTCTCTTCAAGTTCTTCATCGATATGAGCATGGGAGATTCACTCCCACACTTCAAGGCCCGTGGGGTGAGAATGATACTATCGCGTTCGCCTGCAAACATCAAGTACGCAGAGGACATAGCCCTCCCCGGATATGACCCCATCTAAATGCATAAAACATTAAATAATCCAAAATACTATGATTTGAGTCTTGGTATGCGCTTCACACCCGCAAAGTGATGTCATCATAAACAAGGCACCAACGCAAGTTTTATATTCCCGGTGGCACAATGTAAACAACTAAAGGAAAACCTATTCATCGCGACAAACAGAAGGAGCTGAAAACCAGCATTAAGACACTACCGCGCACTCTATCGGCAAAAGGCGACCCTATGTAGTATGCACGCTGTGGACACATCAGGAGACAGCGATTCCCCTAAGGTGCGGGCGCACGACAGGTTCCGTGGATGAAGAACAGGAATAAAGCTAGTTAGCTGAGGTCCAGTAAGCAAGGTTGTCCACCAGCAATTACTTACACACGAACGAACCAAAATGGCAGATACCCACACCAGAGCCTGTAGCTACACGCTGCAACCGCGATCAAGCCTAGCTCGCAGGTGATTGGCCAAGTGCCGGGCCCTTTCGCTTGTCAATCCTCAAGGTCGGTTTTGGTTGCCGAAGCCGCAAACGTAATGGCCAATCACATTCCAGGGTCTACTGGATGCTAACCGTCAAGGTTGTGTCCCGAAAGCGTCCGAACGTCCTAAAAGTTGTCGTTCCCCGAGCTTTAAATGCGACGCTCAAAAGATGTTTACCACGCTCCGAGTAGCCGTGGTGTTCCTTTTGCTGGAAGCCGATGACTGAACTGAAGCGAAGCTCAATTTCACATATCAGTTCAGCTTAGATCAGATGGTCTTTCATAAATGATGGGTTGACAGACTTGTTGCCGAACTTCGAGGGCCTGGAGGGAGACGACTTGGTATACGAAACCGCACCTCGGTGCGACTGCACCCAAGTTGTACACCCCAGAGCCAGGGGTCCCCTTGAATTCCGGCTGTTAGTCAACGGCTGAAGGTCAGATAGTCTAATTGGGTTTGCTGCAGTTTGGCTCCAGGTGGTATCTTGGTAGTGTCGTGCGAAGGTTTGCGTTAAAAATCTATGCTGGTGAAAGAAACTTGGGATACAACACATCACCGCAATTCCTTCTCCCTCTGGCCAGCGCAGCAGGCCTCAACTTGAATCGGTAAACCGGTGTAATCCCGCAATTATTTGTAACAATTTCGAGCACAAAGTTGGTTTTACTCGTCAGAACTGCAACTTTTGATGGCAAAAACTGGCAATGCCAGCAGGCACCGGTTTCTGCGTCCATAGGTTAAGCTGGATATGCAAGTGCATCGAAAGCGACTGCCCTCTGAAATCCACACAAGCATAACGCCCTCATCGTTTAGAGTGAGTGGGGCTTCTGCGCAATAAATTATATGTGGGAATGCCTCTGGATCCTCAGGCATATGTGGAGTAAAACTTCGACTTCATCCCGGATGACTTACAAAGCAGGAGGTTGCTTGACTTCTGTGTGAGTGTTTTAAGGATGTAGCGTAAACCATCTTTAAGAGGGCATATGTTCTGGACCCGTAGCACGTGTTCAGCGTTTTCACATGGAGCGCTGACTATGTTGGCTCCTGTATGGAAAGGACTTCATAAATTACACAGTGTTATTTTGTTCATCACCAGAGTACGATAGGTTGAATAAATCACATCGTTCAAGTGGCTGGCACCAAAATGACCCGGTAACGTCCGTTTGTCGGATGGATAGGAGGATAGATGAACAGAGGAGTGTACAGCAAACGATACGTCCCGCTTGCCCGGGCCGAGAAAGGGTGTCCCGGGTATTCCAGTTTGAGCCCATGATCCGAAAGTCCGATGCTTGAAACAGCGGACAGTAGGAATTTCATGGAGCAGCATGCTCGGGATTAATGCCTGGTCTATCGGCTTGGCCGCAGGGTTTTACCCTGAGCAGAATAAGAAACAACCTCTAAACGTCTCACTCCGGGTGATGCTGTATATGACGAATACTTTCTTAACCGTATCGTGTTATCGATGAGTTCTGCTCTCATTTCCACCGTATTTGGTAACTGACAGGCGGTCATGGTCAACCGTCGGGCAAACAACGTTTACAAGCTCATGACCGAAGTGTTACATTCTCCAGTTTGGAAGGGAGGAAAAATTGCGTTTCCAAATATATGGAAATTTTGGTCGACTGGAGGGAACATCTTGCAGCCTTCGCAGCCCTACCGCATCTACTTGCTCGTAGTGTCTGTCTCCGACTGACGCTGCACTAATGTGGGCCATGTTTCTGCCACGCTGCCTAATTTTAAAGCAAATATCGGATTCAAACTTGTTCCCGGTAGCACTGGGCGCATCTCGGAAGCAAAGTCGCAGGAGATAACCTTTACTTGGCGAGCTATAAAGAATCTCCAGACCGACCGATACCAGAGCATAAACTCGGACAGTGTAATGAATCTGGGCAAGTGAACGCTCAGATAGCAATCCACATTTACACGCGACACAGCTAGGCTAGTCAGATTTTGAAGTTATACCAGCAAAAGAGCTAAGGTGAGTGAGCTAGACACAAAAGCCCTACGTGGCAGCTTGATGTGGACAGCCAACGTTCTGGCTTCTGATAGACCATTATGCAGCTGATGGTGTTGGCCTCGAGAAACAATGGCCTAAACCTCGATGGTGCCAGAATATCCATGGAGTTAAGCTGGGTTTTAACTCAAGAGAAACTACTGTCGTTGGTGTTGGAAAAGCGCAAGTTTAATCACATGTAGAAAAATGACGATATATGTTTTAGAGCCGGTCAGATTCCAAAGAACCACAGTTCAATTCAAATTGCCGACTGCAAGCCGTGTACAAAGGTATATTAATTTGGACTATTGATCCGTATTTCCATAAGGGCGAAGAATAACATAACAGAGGGACTGGTGTAGTCCACTGACAACGAACCGCCCGCTGATAGTAGAGGAAGCTGGGCAACTGCGGCTTCAGTGCAAACTGGCACTGAACGCGGGATTGAGTCACATCTGTCATCGTCGCTAACCTGTGCTCTGTCGCCTCCAAAGGTTCCAGACCGAAAACTAGATGGCTCCATACATCTGAACTTCCAATCTGCGCCAAGAAGTCATCGATGGTTTACTTGTGGTCCCATTCCACTTTATAAATGCAAAGTATTTTGAGAGGGCCGCCCTCTTCCGACATGAGGATGTCACGGGAAAGGCAGAAAACTCTGCGTATTGTGTTCAGTTCACCTACCGTGAATGGGTACATTGCTCCATAACATATCCCACGTAATGCAGCATTATTGAACCGATGTTCCTCTAAACGATCCAAAGACCCCAGCGTCCTGGACAGCAAACCACCGTCGTCTTTGATTCTTAGGATAGTATAAGTCTTACGGCAGCCCTACGAATTCTGTCCTCATAGGCTGGTAACACCAGAATCCATGGGTGCCCGTGGTTCAACCAAGTCCCTCTGATCGTCTAAACTGGAGGATATTCTGAATATTTAGTCAGGGCACCTGTGTGTGAATTTACTGAGCACATCGGTCCCCTGATCTGCAAGTAGGAGGCTATTATCTGCTTCCGGTCAGTCCAGCGTAAGGCCAATCGCGCTTGCAAACCACTTGTATTTTAAAATGATTTGGGCCCCTGAGATACTTAACTCGAGAAAATGATACCACGGCCAAATGTCCGAGAGCTTAATAACTACGGGGATGTTTCCGGACACTTCACTTAACCTACTTGCAACAATCTTTTAAAATAAAGGCGACAAAATAGCTATTCTGGCATGGACGAATATGGCTTCTGGCAGCTGTTAAAGCTTGCACGCGATCCGTGTGGTGGTGGCACACACCAAGCGGCGAACAAAAAGTTGGTTTACAAAACAATGAAAATTAGAGCTGTTGAGCTCTCTTGATGACGATGTCCCTCGAAAACTTGAGGGGGCAATACATAGGCCCTGGCTTGGTTCTCGCGGGTATGCCTGGCACGTCACTCAAACACATCGCCGGAGAGTCTACCGAATGGTGCCGTCAACTACTCATGTAACGGCGTATACTGCTGCCATAGCTTGCGAGTAGTCTGTGGTCGAGTCGAGGCTCCGCCTCGCGTCTAATGTAAGGTGCAGTGGATTACGGGACCCGTGGAACTGCTGAGCATTATTCGTTTACAATTGTGTAATAGTTTATGAACATTCATGAAAGTCCCAAAAGATGCGTGAGAATGTTCACTTTTCAAAAACTATGCGAATAAACTATGAGAATAAGCATTATTATTGTGATACGTTTACTTTCCTGTCCAACAGTTTGTAACCGATTAGTTGGTGCATGCTAATACACGACTTCGCGTGAGAGGGATTTCCTTCTTCCATTTGGTGTCGTCGCCAGAATAAGTTTGAAGATTCCGTAGCTACAATCTTATGAGGATGGGAACGTGCGGACTTTGATGGAAGAATTTGAGTGTGTTGTAGAAGCGACTAGAATGGATATAGACGTTCTATATATATATAGATATATATATAAATATATATAGAACGTTGACGGCACTAAAGGCACTCCTCAGAGACCAGCGAAGGCGGCCCTGGATGCGGCCAGAAGAGGCACTCGGAAGGTGAACTAAGCCGGCGCGAAGAAGGCTCTTGCAGCGGAATTCAACACATCGACCGGTCACCAGGAATCTATGAAGCGGTTTGAGTTGGCTAGGTGGGATCGAAATGCGGCCTAACATTGTTCTTCGCCAGTCTGCAGCAGTTGTTGGTCCGTGCCTTGCCGGGTCCGGACGAAGTGTCTCGCCAGAACTTGCCCCCTGATATATTCGTCGGAGGTGCGCGGCTGACACTTGGTACCCAGTTGCGGTTGGTGAGGGTAACTGGCTAGTTGAGTGTGGAGGATTTGGTACGCCTGGTACGGGAATTGGCCGAGGTGTCACTGGCCACGTTGCAGTCGCAGGAGAAGATGGAGGATGACTTGCAGACTGAAGTAGACCGACTGGTCAAACAGCTTGCAGCCATGAAGACAGAAAAACGCGTACAAACTCGAACGAGACGGTGATGCAGCTGCGGCATGCCCGGCCCATCAAAGAGCAAATGTTGTTGCACCCGACCACCTGTAAATAATAACACTTTGGATTGCCTCTCTTTTTCCAGTGGGTTATGATTAGTGCTCTGATACAGAACCCGATACAGGCCGTTAACGAGATAGACGGAAAAAGGGAGCTGCGCCTAACTGATACAGAATCCGGAGGATCACTGATGCAGGGAAGAAACGACGCTGAATACAGGCCGCGCACACTAGCCGTGAAGGCAACGGGTGGATACCGACTGCGAGTTGATGGATTGTTCATGCACTCAGTGTGCCTGGAAGACAAGTCGGCGCTGCAAGAACAGACAATATTGGGAGCGGATTCTCTCAGGAGCGGAAAATGCGTGGTGGACCTAAATTACGGCAAATCGATGACAGTGTATGGCTCAGTCATGTTTGAATGTTACACAGGCGCTGGCGTGAGCGAACTGCAGGTCCGAAAGCTTCCGTCTTGTGATGTGCCGGCAGTTCGTGGTCGAAAAATACTCCAAGCTGTTCACAGCCGATGAAGATCCATTTGGTTTCTGCTCGTAGATTGAACACAAAATCCCCTGTCCCCCGAATACTTTCGACCATACGGCCCCCGTCCGCTGTCGCTCCATCTACGGGAGGAGGTCCACAAATAAGTTCAAGCGATGTAAAAAAAGTGGTATAATCGGGGAAGCTAACAGTGCTTATAACTCCCCGGTTGTGTTTGTGAAAAAGCCCAACGGACATGCCTATTCTGTGTGGATTTCCGGCGTTTGAATGAACTAATCCTGAATCAGGTTGTAGTTGTCTCTTTGGTCGCGGAGACTTTAGCTTCGCCCTAGCAATCACGTTGTTCAAGTCACGTTTCGGATACCGGCAATCAGCTTTCCAGTCAGAGGACGTGGGACAACGATGTTCACAGTTGAGGACGCCTAATGTCAATTGGAACGAATGCTATTTGGGCTATCGGGAGTGTTATACACATTTAGGCGCTTGAGGCTTCGTTTGATGAAGGGACTTCAGAATTTCGCTGCGTATGGAGACGATATTTTCTCTATAATCATTCGGAAACAGAGCATGCCGTTCACTTGAAGGTCTTTTCAAAGCTTACTCGGGAGACTGGCCTGCGGATGAGTAAAATACGGAGACAACTCGCTCGAAATTTGTTTGAGCATAACTTGGGTCACGGAGAGCTTAACCCACTTCCATAAAAAACACAAAAGATCCAGGACGGTGCAGTTCCTAATTCGAAGCGGTCTGTATGGCAGTTTCTCGGACGAGCAGCATATTACAGCCGGTTTGTTGAGAATTTCATCACAGTTGCTGCCTTGCCGTACGACCTGCTCCATCAAAAATGGAAGTGAGAATGGACAAGAGAAGCGCATTAGACCTTCGAGTGTGTCAAAGCGCGGATACGAGATTAGAAACTGACCGTCAGAGTGCCCATGGTCGACGAGATGTCTACTGTTGCAACGGTATCGGTGTATTCCTAAAGCGGAGGAGTGGGGTCATCGGATATTCCACTCATGTCCTGACCAACGCTGAGCAGAAGCACTCAACTGTTGAAAAAGAATGTTTAACGATGGTCTGGGCCCTGGATAAGTGAAGGCCATACTTGCTGGGACAAAGATATTACGTCGAGGTCGATCACAACCTCTTTGGGTGGATCATGACCACCAGAGAGCCTCATGGAAAGATCGAGCGCTGGACGCTTCGATCGCAAGAATACGACTTTATGATCCAGCACGATGCAGGGAAGGAGAACCACAAGGCTGATTGGTTTTCAAGACCAGAGGCTGTAGATGAGACCCCGTAGGTTATCATTGGCGCCAATAGCCTGGATCCCGGAAGGCTGGTGGAACTACAGCGGCAGGATCCTGTGTTACGGAAGGTTGCAGCCGCCCTGTTAGATGGAAGGAGTACTTAGAACGGTAAGGGAGAGAGGAAATTAAGTATGCTCCAGGATCACTTCTATCGGCTGAGTCTGAGTAAAGCCGGCATTATTTCCCGGAAAGCCACCGATTTTGAGTTTGTGCCGCCTGTGATACTCCATATCTTGAGATGGAAGCTGACTGTCAACTGCCAGGAGATGGTACACGCTGGAAGACATACGACTTGCTTCAGCAGAGAGGCTACTGGCCCGGGATGAGGAGTAAGTTGATGGATTATGTGGTGGCCTGTAAGCTGTGCTAACTGATGAAAAAGGATACAACGGGGGCAATTCATCCCATGGAACCCATTTCTGTACCATAGACAGGCGAGTTATGGAGCGCTGACGTCATTGGCCCATTTCCGGTGGCAGCCCGCAGAAATTAGGATAAGGTAAAAATGACAGGACGCATGTCGCGGTGAGTCGGGGCGGCAGTGGTACCGAACGGGCGACGACGATCAGTGGATTAGTAAGGCACCACATCAAGACCAATCATAAGGAGCAAAAAATGATTCTAACGGATCACGGATCCTGCTCTGACAGCAAAGAGTTTAGGAGATGCTTGTAGAAGCTAGCCGTCAGATGGTTAACGACAACATCTTACCACCCGCAAACAAACGACCCAGCCGAACGTAATAGCCGAACGATTGGGGAGTGGCTAGTGGCCAAAGGTGACTGGAAAGAGCACTTGTTGCATGCAAATCGTGCGTCGATACAGCCAAACAGGAAGTCCCAGTTCATGCATAATGTACGGTCGATATTCGCGCCTTCAGTTGATCAGGAAATTGGGTTGTGGCCGACAACACGCTTGTTCCCGTAGGAGCTAGAAGGGGAAAGAAGTAAAGCCCAAGAAAAATTGACCACCGTTCACTAAAAGACAGGACAGAAAACATCAAGTAGAAATGCACGACCATTCCCCATACGTCCAAAGGTCAAATGAAGGGATCATCAGAATCCTGAAAGGTGTGAGCTGTCATCGCGGAAGCTTGGAAATCGGTCGCAAGGCCCGTTTGTCGTTGACAAGCATCGAGGAGACGTTTATACAATTTAGGACGGTCGATGATAGATGATTCCTTAATCGGCATGTTCCATATACGTTGGGGAATAAACCTATTATTATTATTATTATTATTATTATTATTATTACTAAAAGAGTAGAAAATAGTCAGATAAGGAAGCAGCATTGTACACCCGAGGGGCTGCCAAATAGGCCAGCTGTTAGGGCTGACCTAACGGAATCAAACAGGAATCGGTTGTACGCAGGTGACCTTTAAAAAGGAACGTTGTGTAACGATGCATACTGCTGATGAGACCTCCGAGTAATCTGTTGTCTTGTCCAAGCGCCGCCCCGCGTCTAGTGGAAGGTGAATTTGGTTTCGAAAACCTGTGGAAACGCCTAGCAGAATTCGTTTACAATTGTGTAATGGTGTGTAGTTACCCATGAAAGTTCCGGAAGACGCGTGAGAATGTTCAGTTTTTCAGAACGATGTGCGTATTTGATGTTTACCTTCCTGTCCAGCAGCTGAAGTTAGCTAATAAAGGACTTCGCCGCGGAAGAATTCCTCCTTTTCACTCATATCAAGGTGGCTTCGGGAGATTTTCCCGCACCGTTTAGGAAACTGAATCACGATGAGATCTGTCCGTTTCATTGGCAGCCCGTGTTTTCACCACATATTTTGTAGCCGGTTTGTAAGAATGACCATCAAAATATCACTGCAATTGAATGATGCTGAGTGTAAGCCTCCAACATACAGGTCAAATCAGCGAGTTGGAGGAATAGGAAGAGCATGTGTTTAGGGATTTTGCGGCTAATAATGTGCTCATATTGCGTGGTACCAGAGAGCACATAAAATAGCTGGTTCAGTGGGCGAGCTGAGCCGAATGTATATCAGTTAAGCCAATAAAAAGGATTTGAAGCATAGATACGGTGGGCTCGGAACGTACCTGTTGAGGGATCGGTCGGGTATAGATGCGTGTTGACAGCTGACATGCGTGGACTAGAAATAGAGGACAGAATGGGAGTTCGTCACCGAAGTAAGCTGGGAGTAGGCCATCAGAGTGAGTATGGCAGTTGCGGTAATGCCATCATGACAGCGATTGTAGCCTCATACACAAGTGTCTAATGTGAAGCAAGTGGACACATTTGTGGTGTTTAGATTTAACCGAGAAACTGCGAAAGTTTATTGCATGCGAAACTATTACCATGCAAATTAATACTCAAAGTAGCCACACCTAGAGTGGGTATCCAAGAATGGGAATAAAGGTAGTGGTTACTACGACGCGCAGTTATAATGCATTTGTAATGCGGCTTAGGGACAATCAATAGTGAATAAAGTTGCTAATTACTGGCCAAGCTATACTATCAAAGCATAAAAAGATACTGTGGTGGTGCTGTGACGCCGTAAAAACACCTTATTTGAGTGCGAACAGGAATCAGTCCTAGTTGGGGCTTCCATATTGATTCGGCGTCTTGAATATAATATCGCCTCGAGCTTGTGTATTACCAGAGATTGGAACTACTCACTATGGCCATGGCCGGACGCCGCTGGCCGAATACAGTAGCCATCAGTAGGCTTTATTGCAATGCCTCATCTGCTGTACTTTATGACGATGTTCTCGCTAAGCAGAAAGGGCAGTAACAAGTGTCGGGAGTCAGACCCCGGTTGATTTTGGGTGATATGTTCTTCAGAATTCTGCCTATTCCTCGACTCCAACCAAAAGAGGAAACGTGAATCTGATCCGGCGGACTGAATGAGAAAAAGTAGCTTTAAAATCCAACAACTACGACGTTGAACCGCGTTTGATAGCTACTTGCCAGCATCTTGCCTTTTTAGAGTGCTTTCCGGAACAAAGAGTCACATTGTCAAGAGGTTCAGATGCAAATTCGACTTTTGCCCTGGAAACCAGATATCACCACACCTTCTTCACCAAGATGATAATAACATAAAATAAGCCACATGAAAGCTGAAAGTTCCGACAATCCGAACAATCCCGCTACAACTTGTTCCACTGAGCCACATCCTACTGCCTACGCAAGGGAACTCTGAACAGTTTGCTCACAGACGTAGAGGTAGCGTAGCGTTATTCTCCACCTGAAAAGTCTGGTTCATCTGGCATAGTTCAACTACTGGGTATTCAAGAAAGTTTGGCAGCAGACAACAGCTGTTTATTGGTTGCAATCGTCTGACGCAGAGTTGCAAACCTTCAAACTTGAGCCTGCACCAGTACACCTCAAAACGTTCAACAGTATCACATTATTAGGACCCACATATTATTATGACGATTCATAAAGCAGTCTCCAAGCTCAGATTTATCATCCCATGCATTATTTATTCTAAACATAGCGTCTTCAAACAGCTGAGGCACAAATTTTCAGGTTTCCAGATCATCGTCATAATCAGTAACGTCAGTTTCATACAACAGAAAAGTTTATTCACTCGTATCGGAGGACCTAAGGCAGGTGAAGATACCAGCCTATTGGAAATATTCCCACCTTCCATTTACAAACTCTTACTTAAATGGGAACCGATGACGCGAAAATCGTTAGCACTGGTTGTTCGTAATTTTCTGCATTGTTTACAGCCAAACACAGGCAGTATCAGAAGCGCCCTATTTTGGAAAGAGCACCGCATTATCAGTTCCCCAAACCTTTTGCCACATTTTTCATATCCTTCTGCTGCCTTCTGCTAATTTCACCTTAGGAGGCTATGAAAAACTGCGGAATTCGTAGACATACAAAGGCTTTTAATAAATTTTGTCTATCCGTATTTCTTAGAAGCTTGGAGAGTATTGAACGCAGGCAGAAAACCCCAGAATGAATAAAAGGAACGTACAATATAGTAGCGTGAACGGCTGCCTGTCGAGATGATTATTGGAGTCTGATACTGCTGGTATTCGCAGTTTCGCCTGCTAATGTTTTCTGGCTAATGCTCACTTCCAGTAGTCGTTTTACCTAACTAGATACAAGTTCGTTGTAGAGCACGTTGATGACATAAAAACTTTGGAATGTACGTCTCAAAATCAAGTCACGTATTGGTCTCATTTGCGCGTGTAATGGAACCCAGCCACTCCAGAGTGCCAGTGTACTGATTGACGTCTATCGCCGCGACCATGAACTTATTCTTGTGGTTAGTGCAGACCTACGAAAAGGCATTTTTGAGAGTCTGACGAATTTGAAGGTGAAAATGAATCAGCATGAAGGAGCTGAAGGCAACATTGGTGAGGCTTTATCAGAAATTGTAGTTATAGGGTTTTCATAACGATTCATAGAGAAAGCCTGCACAAGATTTGATTTAAAACAAAGAAAACTGATCGTCCACTCACTCCAGTGTAAACTATGATGAAATATTCTGCCGGTACAGTAATCACTTAATGTGAGAAAAATCATTTTGATCTTGAGATACCGCTGGATAACAAGTTCGGTCTAAAAGGGGGTGAGTAACAAACATTTTTGTGAACTGTTCCTTTTCTAGTCCCTGTGATGCTATACCAGAATTGTATGAGAACGAAAGACCACCAGATTGATACTGTGTGAATTTTGATAGAAATTGGTTAACTAGGCTGGACTGCACGGTTTTGTCGAGGTAGAAAGACCACAAACGGATTTCTGGTTCAAAAAAGCACCTCTATACACACAACGACGTCCTGCTCTTCCTCCATGACTCCTGAACTTATTGTGTGCTTCTAGCTATGCACCATATCTGGAAATGACTGACGAAGTGTGAGCTTTCCATCCCTAGTTTGCTCTGCTCTGCTATGATGTAAGTTGCAGTATGCACGCTATGGAAGCACCAGGGGACAGTGATTCTCCGAAGGCAGGTGTTCACGACAATTTCTGTGAATGAAAAGCAGAAACAAAGCCCATGAGCCGAAGCCCAGTAAGCAAGGTTGCACAGCACCAATACTTACATATAAAGCAATCAAACTGGCAGGCACCGTATACTACAAAGTCACAAACAAAGAGAAGCCATTCATAAAATCATGCTGCTGTCTTTCCAAAGATTGGACAGATGATCAGCTGTGTCCATCCGCAAATAACTATTGTTTGCCGTACCACAGTCAATTTCGAGTGAATGGAGCGATGTCTTCCTCACCATATTTAGCAAGTTCACTTGCATTATTCCCGCGAAAGAAGCAGCTTCATTCCATGACTGAGTACTCTATTATTCTTTGAAGCAGGGATGTTTATACTGGACTACTGAAGGATTTTGCTATCGTGTCGCAAAAACATTAGATCACAAAAGGTTCACTCCGATGTGTTTATTGGGGCGCCGGTTTCTTTAGGGAGGGAATACTGTAATAAAAATGCTTAAAAAATCTCATGATATGACCATACTGAAATCATCAAAGAACTCAGTTTTTATCTAACACCTTGTTGCATGCGTTTGGATCAGTTTTATGTAGGATTCCACCTAGGTAATGGTGCATACTACAGATGTAACTCGCGAGTATTGTCCGGTCAAATGTCCAAGCGTCGTCCCACATCCAATGGAAGGTTAATATGAAAATTTTGAACCGCTTTGCAGCGTTTGTTTATTGTTGTTCATTGTTTATTGTTTGTTTATTGTATTAAGAAAGTCCGGGGCAGTTCAGGAGGACGCTTGAAAATGTTCACTTTTCAAAAACTCTTTGCAAACAAAGCTTATGTTTCCGTGTCTGACAGCCTCCAACCACTTGCTTTATGTTGTTCAATAAATAGTTCCACACACGAAGACGCTTTTCCTGTCACCTGTAGCTCCATTTGTCCGAAAACATACTGGAATCTTTTTCACCGGAAGGAGTTCGCGCAATCAGTCACGTTGACTCTTTGAGGGTCAACGTGACTGAAGTTGATTGATGTGCCAACTGATATGCTGTTGTGTTTGAGTATTTAACCTCAGATGAACGTGCGCAGTTTGATACAGTGACTTCCAAATCATTGAATCAACCCTGACGATATCAGCTCATGTGATTCCCTCAAAACGGGACCGCAACGCCTGCTTATTACTTTTCAAGTGTAATGTTGTACCATACGTTCTTTGAAGCATTGTCCTTAGACCCAAATTTTCGCCTTCCACATAGCGTACCTGGCCATCTCCAAGTAGACACATTTAAACAAACTAGAAAACCTGTATCGACGTCCAGGGGTTTATTCAAATACTTTATCGGTACAAACGGCCCGCTGGGTTTTTATAAAAAGCCGATAACATCGGAACATATTGAGGCTTTGAAAAAGCGTCCATAACGGACCTAATACTGCCATTAATTGATTGAAATAGGGACTGTCCTCCTCAACGAGACAAACTATGCTGGTAAAATTTCTCAGTTGATCTTTTGTGAAGCTAAATACACTCCTGCAGAAGCGAAATTTTGTTTAACGGAAGTAGGATAATGCATAAGTGACTTTCTGAGATGACTAAGGAACAACAGTTACATCACTGCATGAACTCAGCTAGTATGCATATCCATTGCATTTACGGCTTCTCCAAAATCACTGAAACTGTTTACATTTTGCGTTCTTTACTTGACTCAACTGACTCTCATTAGGTTGGCCACTGGGTTGAAGGACCATTTCGTAAAACACAATGTAATAATAGGCAGCATGCTGCGTTCTACTTACTAACTCCGTTTAGGATGCGGAAGTTGCGAGCACCGAAATATACTCTCTCGGTCAGTCCCCTTTTTACCAAATCTCCTCTGGTCTTATAGAATGTATCATATGTGTGACTTTGTAAACAGTCCTGTATGCAACCTAAAATAGCGACGTTTCTGTTGTACGTTCAACCTAAAGTTTTTTCCTTGGAGTCAAAAAGGCAATACGTTTTGCTGAGTACCGGGCTTTACTCCGGAAAAAGAAAGCGACGATAGTTCCCAACCTCCAGACACCGCGACTACTCGAATTGGGTTAACAGAGACAAGTGTACCAAAAAACATCAAATAAAAGTGTTACTCATGTCTTTTGTCGCCAACTACTCAGGCCAAAATGACTCATGTAGTGTAAGATGAATAGGTTCCCAAGTTGAAGAATGATTTTGACCATTGACCACTTTCCTGAGTCCTTGTATCATTTGCTGTGTTGGCCTAACAAGAACATATCGTAATTATCGATCTAACGCATGCGCTCTGTGTCGAATCTTGCCAAAGTGTTGTGTGAATTGGAGACTAGTGTAAGCGGTGAGTACTGTGCAGTAGTGTGCCGTCACGGATAGCTTCTACCATAATCCAACCTAGTCCGACTTAGTAGAATCTACTTCGATATGATTTTCTGTTCGCCCGTTTTCAAACATCAATCACACGCTATTTTCAAATGCTCTTCAATTTGGATAGGTCATCTGGTCTATGTTTCAAATAGCTTATGTGCATAAAGATGCGAATATGTTGAGGTTCCCGAGGATTTTGGCCAGTTGCACTCGCAAATTATACCCGGCCACCCCTCGCACCACATCCACGTAGGGAGTAGAAATCACTTAGGATATTCCACAAAGAAGACTTTGTTGACCGACCGTCTGGAGAGCATTTGCCCAGCACTAAGAGTTCCGTTTAGCGGACGACTATGATTGTGACAACTGTCAGTCACAAGTTGACAGACGAGGTTTTCTGGTTTGCACCGCATAGTGTTTTCACTTCAATCTAAGTAACCAGTGGGATTTTCCCAACATTAAAAATCGTGCTGCGCTGGGCTAAAAACACCGCAGCTATAGGCAGTATTAGCATTATAAACGTGTTAATATCTGCATCAATTCCAAAATACCTGAACCCTGTTTTTAGAAGTTTTATCGAAAGAATGGAAGCATTTCTTAGTTTCGTCTAATCACACGTTAGCTCCAAAGGAGACTGAGTTTTTCGAGAGAGCCTTGCTGGACATTTGGATTTTCAGAGGTTATATTACTGATCGAATTATATCAAGAGGCTGGAAGATAGACGACTTGCTTGACTAGTTGTCGGTCACAAAACAACAAGATTCAGGTCACCAACGGGACGACCTAGAGGTACTACTGTCTGGGATCATGATATGCGTCACTTTGTTGACGTGTTTCTTTGGTGTCAAGCACCATTGCTTCGAGTAATGTGTAAAAGAGTGGATAGAGCATGCATATAAAGGGGTTTTCTGACAAGAGAACCAGCAATGACTTTAACAGCCGAAATCGTTCGATGTTGTATTGTTCTGGGTTGCCTGAAGGCCTTGAGAACAAAGCGGTTATAAAATGATCTTATGATGTCCTAATACAGAAGCTTTGTTTCTGAGAGGTCACCAGGTACAACACCAAACCCAAATAACGAGCCTTCTAATCTATTCGTTTAAAAGATCTCTCTAATAATGTCTCTTTTAATGGTAACTTGCTAGCGAACTTGGTCAACCGGCGGCTCTGTAATACCACGAAAAGAACATTGTGTTCAGCTATACTTTGGTCCTGAATTCCGAAAAAGTGCTTGACCTACTGCAATAGTATAGATGAAGCCTCCGTCCGCACCGGCGTTAAGGCAGTAAGAAAATATTTTGAGGTCCGAAATTCGCTTTCAAGCTAACGTCTCAAGCAGAGCTCAGTAAATTCCTCTTGCTACCTGAAAATGTGTGTAATCTATTCAGAAGAAGAAAATACCACACAATTCACAGTGTTCTGTCTGAGAAGTCATCACCCGAGCAACCAGTCAACCTGTGACCACGTGACTTGAAATGCGTGGTTGAAGAATGAGTGGTGAAATATCCTGTCTAAGTGCGGGTTAGCCACCCTGCTGACAAGCCACTTGTGATCGAACAGCTTAGGTTTTCACTGTCGCACAGAATGATTTCACTTACAATATAAAACGCAACAAAGCCTAGAATATCCATTTTCTTGCCCTCACACCAATGAATACGTTTGCCGCATCAATCTGCAATTCAATCAGAAATCTGGGAGATACAATCCATGTTGGCTCAGATCACGGAGGAGAAAAGCCATTAGCAGTCCATAGCGCAGCGTCCGGTCGACACTGACTACATGGTGAATAAGGAGTGAAAACTCCTTGTGATCCACGAGGGGTAATCTGGCCGCCCACGAACAATCCAACGTCACAATGACTCCAGTAATCGTCATCAGGATGTTTGACCTCGTTTTATATTTGGGATGTGCGCACTATAGGCACCATAGATGTACAGCAGTGTTTGATAACGTGAATATACCAAAAAACGCGGCCACATCACTGCATTTGGCGTTGGAATCTGTAGTTCATCCAATTAGTGATCCGAACTCTGCGGTTTTGTGATTGTTACCAAATCCGGTAATCTGTTCTCTGATAAGTTGGCACTACTTGATCATTGATGTGACCTTAAGAACTTAAGTATTTGGAGAGGCTTCCTTGAAAAATATGTTGACATGCATACATTTCTTGCGGTAAACAATGAGAATCTTCAGGGCATAAATTAGGCTCGGAAATTTTGAGGTACTGACTGTTCTACTATCGATACCCCTGGAGCATTAACGATAATCTAACGGCGAAAAATTCAGTATTTGCAAGTATATTACCCTCTTGGTAAAAGAAACCCATTTTTGAGTGATATTGTTAATGGCCTGTAATACGGCCCCTCTTTGTTGAGAATTACAGCAAACCGAGACTCTTACGGAAAATTACAGTCGACTCTTCGATGGGGTAAGCTCGTTTAGGAGGAATCTCTTTTCAAGGAATACTGCAACATCTACACAAGAAACAAGGTTTCACCGTCCAGTGTTAAAGTGAATAGTCGTTTTTCAACAGACGAATGAAGAAGGCTTTATTGATTGGAATAAAAACACCTTAAAAACAAGTTGTTGGTTGAGCTCAGACGAAACATTCATGAACTTGGTGCGCTCCAAATAACCCTGCAAATGATGAGCATAGATATACGATGTGAGGAAAATTGGAACGTTCTTCGACAAGGACATTTAAAAATTACCAAAATCAGCTATTGGGTTTATATTTTTCTATCTGGACTCAGAACAAGAGAGGGCAACGAAAATGATGTCACCGTTGGAAGTGGGTAACTTGTAAATTTCATTAGTTTCAACCGCTGCCATTCATCTAACAGAAATAGTCAATTTAGAATATTGCGTTTAGAGCTAAGGTGAACGTAATAAATGCTGGCATAGGATAGTCTGACGTTGTTTTGGCGCGTTGATTTTGTTTGTCAGTTAGAATTTCCCTTGGCTTGATGAATGTTTTCTTGTCCGGACGTTTCTTACCCTCTGTCAGAGACTCACTATGCCTTGCCCTAGCATACATCGCAGTGGGCTAAATAGCTCCAAGTACATTTGCTTATGGCAAAATTCAGGTGTAAAAAGGGAAAATAGCAGCGCTCCGAAATTCATGAGGGTCGGCTAGGTGCACGTTACTAGCTAGTTACAAGAAATGGGAGAAGTTCTTTGGTTTATCAGAGTCGTTTGTTCATGCCAACGTCAAAGGTACCGTTTGCATGACTGATGCTGCCAGACGTTTTACAAACGGGGGAACAGTTGCTTAAAATATTGTACAACGTACAACCAGCAGTTTTTAAGGTTCCCATTCCATTTCCTATGCTTCGTTTATGATGCGTTGAATTTCCAGAAGCCCTGAACTTTCATTAGAATAGTTTCGCAAATAGGTGAAAAATTCACGGGCGAAAAGGGCAGTGACAGTGCGTCAAATCGGTGGAATTTGATCCCAGGCTGAAGAATGCTAAAGATTTTCAGGGTGGCCATCCTGTTATATTTAGATAGTCCCACAAAAGAATAGTTTTTCCAAAGTTTCATTGTTCGAATTGTCAGGCGTATATGCCTATTACCGAAATATCGTGCACGTATGACGTACAGGTAAAGATATGTGAGAATAAAAAAAACACAACTGTCCTCTTTGCACGCGTTTGATGTTTCCATTCATTTGAGAATCACCGCATCGGTTCGTCGGATTTTATTCCTTCATATAGTCGCGCATTTATCCTGCTTAAGAGCTTCTTGAGATAGATGGTTCAAAACCTCGTTTTGGAAGACTGTGATAAGGAGAAAAACCGCACATTTCTTGTTTCTTTCTACAAAGCATCCGAGGTGGATTAGCAACAATATATTACTCGCTCACCGTAATTATTCTGACAAGGAAGCGTGCATGTCGTCAGCTAATTTGGTGAGAAGTGCATTAGTCTTAGACCGTAAATTGTGATAACAAGCTCGAGGCCAACTAGGAATCTCTGGCGAGAACAATTTGCTAGCATCTTACTAGCTCCCAACTCCAGTGGAACTTTGGTTGATACGGATGGGCTAACATGGGGAGTCTGTGTAGTTTCTTGAACTTGTTGAAACAAAACTATTTAGGTGCAGCTGACATACAAACCGCGCTAAAAATCTGGTTTGAGCAATTAACACCTGTACCCTGAATGACTTCTTCACGCGGTGTAAAGTTACTGCAAAGATACACAACAGCCTGATGAGGAGATCTCGAAAAAGATGTCTGCGGACTGATAACCTCTTAGTGGTCCATGAAATCTATGAAGGTTATCTGTAAGTCTTATAAATGAGGCGTGTAATAAGATATAGAGCAATGAACCCGAAGGATGCACATTAGGTTTTTGTTGCCCATTAATTAAAGGCAAGCTCCACAAATTTAGTCTTTGTACGTTGTCTTATACCAATGTATGACTAATAAAATGGGTCAGTCATGGAGCCGCACCATATGTTTCAAAGCGAACGAACAAAACCACATGGAAAAGCGAACACGTGTTGACTGATGCAAATAATGAAATAATTAGCGTTCTACATGCCTTCTGGTTAACTGGTTCATGTGAGTCGCACTGAGACTGGGGAGACTGGGTGGTGAGCTCTGTCTGGGTGACGTACTGCTTTTAGCCGACAGTTCGCATCAACTCATCTTTTGAACCCGGAGTTAAACCCATTACAGCGTCCAGAATTTCGCTGCATTATGTCAGCTCAAAAGTGTTAGCTTTCAATGAAGTCGTCTTAATTATTCAATACCGACCCAACTGGCGAGCACAAAAGACCCTGACACAAGCTACCAGCTCGCCTTGAAGTTAAGAACCGAACCCGACTGGCTCACCGTTTGACTTGCTCCATTACACTATTTTGTTGTATTTCTATTTATTCCTATTTACGATGCCCAGAATGGGTTCTTTAGCGGTGCGGCTGAAGAGACAAAGGCATAATGTCTAGATCCCACCTCCTTTGCGTTCTTACTGCATCACTCTGAAATTGTCAGACTTTCCATCATCCTGAGGCTGCATCTAGTACATCTTCGGTTAAGATACATATTCTTAGTTCACCGAGCTAAGGCTGAGTCATCGGTTCGCCACTTGTGGTCAATAAGGCACTTCTTCTCAAGGAAACTCCATTAACAGATGCCAAACGAAAAATGGAAAAGGAGTTAGCCCGCCATGAAAGTTTACTAAGATAGGGACGTCGCAACTCTTTATCCCTAAGCAACGGAAGTTGATTTGGAACGGTTAGTTCAAACCAATTGATGAAATACCTCAATTGGTCTGCTGTGAATACCTTAAATATCAAACGCTACCATGTGTATTTAACAAGGAGGTGCGCAGTCTTATAGACCTGAATGAAGTGTGTAATCTTTGGGCATCTATGTAAATTGCAACCGAACTACCACACTGTCGTAACCTGATACGATCATTAGCCCATAGTAGATGGTAGAATATGGTCATTGTCGGAGGAATATATTTCCATTTGGTTATATTGCTATGCTTGTATTATGCGCACTGTTGGTCAGCCAGTTAGGCCAACATTTATTGTGAACAAATAGCCAGACAAAGTAAGCTGGTCACCATCAACATCAATTATGAAAAACGCTTCTTTCCAGAGGTTTTGGCCTGTTTGGTGAATCAGGATTCACAAGTTAGAACAAACTGCGTTTGGTAAGAGCATGACGGGTTGGCGATAGCGCTCGAGTTGGCCTTAACAGTAGCTTAATAGATTGATGGGTTTTACTCTATCCTCAGTTTCATGCGACTGATACGGTATACTTGAATATGTAAAGACAAAGCACCGTTTACGAAGCATAATCTGTAGCCTTATCTTTGAGATCCAGCCTTATCATTCATTATCTGTAGAAAATGGTATTTCCATTTCTCACGGAATATACGCCCGATTGAAAATCGTCCATCTCCTCCAAACGACAAAGTGCTTAAACACAAACGCCTTGAATACTAGAGGAAACTGAACTGTTCGTAAAGCTCGGCACAGATGTGTAGAAGTTAGATTTTGGAAAAGCCATTTTCTCGGAATATGTAGTCCGTTTTTGCGAAATTACTTTTCCGTTTCATAAGCTGCATATTATCCTGGTTTGATCGTATTAAGTCCATTTTCTGAGAGAGCAAAGCAAAACTGAGAGCGTCCGTATCTCCCTCAATTACCGACACTTTTAGTAAGTTTTCTGCTACAGGTTGGTATCGCTTCCGTTGGTTGTACCCTTAGCTTGGGTGCGAAAAGAGTTCGCATCTTCCCCACTGACTTCGCGACATTACTGGTTGTTTGTAATCCAACAAAATTTGGACAGTTTGTCGTTCCCAATAAGGGCTCAGTGGAATAAATAGATTAAACACGTATCGCCCGTAGTATGTTAAGTTTACATCACAAATGTTATTCTTTCCAACATCAGTGTAACCATCACAACGCTAGTCAGTGGAGGGAGGCTGAGGAATGAAGTTACGATAACCCCACCAACTTGTCTAGAGATAGAAGCTACCTAATTAAGTTGCGAGTAAACGGTACACTTTTCGAAAAGTATTGATAAACATGTTTATCACGTGACCCACTTTGGGACAGACCAATGGAATAAACGGCAAAGAACAGATGTTTTCTTTATCATAAAGTCTTAATGAGTTTTAAAGTTTTAAACTGAGGGGTCAGAGTTTCTGACAAATAACTTCAGTCCCTTCAAAACCCTATGCAGTAGCGATAAATCAATATCGTTAGAATTTATAGTAGAATCCAACAAAATATGGCGACATTTCATTTGGACCAGCTACCAGAAGGGAGATACACACAGTGAATTTAGTATTGTTTTAGATCGCAGGTTGAATGCAGATCATCAGGACAGACTAAGAAGACTAAGGGTGATATCCCCCAATGACGCCATAGATACAGGAACACGAAGCCTCATTTATGTATCCGAAATAGCTTCTTCCAAGGGCTTGGTGTCACAATCACATAAAAAACACCTACGACTTCAAGTTAGTTTTCAACCAGATCAGTTTTTTCTCTCGAGAACAACAGACTTCACTCCTGCTAAAGCATTTCCTAATTTTTATTAGCCACACCGTGTCTAGCATGAATGCGTGAGAATGATCAATAAATATCAGTAAACGTTATCTCCAGTAAACTCACGTTGAAAGCGTTGCATAGCTTAAGACAAAGAGTTTTTTATAGATGACTTGAAGAGCTCCAAGATTCCATTTGTGGTTTGCATCCTACTATTTATAGCAAATATGAAAATCGGAGAAATACCCTGGAGGTGTTTGCTTGCTGCTAAAATTTTATGATTTGAACGCCTAATCATACTTATACTTTTAAACGCCATTCGTGTTGGTTGCCTACATTTATAATAGAGCACTGTTCATTTATCAACCACGGACAGCATATTGGGTAACTTTACGTCCGTCTAATTCTCGAGTGCTGATTGTTGCTCAATGTTAAACGCATGACCCACACAGGGAGCAGAAGCTACCAATCCAAAAAAATTCAACAGCAAACTACATATGGTATAATTTGTATGGTTAAATTATATCAGAACACTACTCAAATGTGCGTATCTCATTCGGACTTGCCTCCGCCCCATATATTTGCTTGAGGGATACGCAACTGGTTTTACCAAGGATGAGTCTGTTCTCAGGTGTTCACGAGCGTGGGTATATTTTTCTTTGCATGATAAAACCCTAAAGAGAGATGCAGTTCTGTATACTGGTTAAAATGTGAAATGTAGCAGATATAAAAATATGTTACATTTCACGTTTAACCTATGCTTACCAAGGGTTAATTTTTATTGTGAGTTGAGTAGGTTAAGAGGAAATATCGTGGCTTTCAAAAGCCATAAGGAGCACGACATTGGCCAATGGTGATGGCCTAAATAATGTTGATGATATAAGGTACTGTCAAGATGACTCTTTGAAGGGAGGAAATGATACAGATCGCAACTTGGGACTTGAGAGACGGTGTAAGACCCAGCACCTAGTACCACTAAGTTACTAAGACGAAACAATCGGATATGACCGGAGGTCCGAATTTACCTTGTATTATCGCAGGTTTTTCAGTGACTCATAACCATAAATTATCGTTTAGCTGCGACGTTAAAACTGACCACGCCAAACCACTTCGTTGACCAAAGTATTCCAAGTGAAGTAGGTATCGTTTGATAGCATTAACCAAGTTATTCCTTGCAAACGTCATGGAGAGATAACTCCATCTCAACGATGCAATTACAAGATGTTGCACTTAATGAAGTTACTTACCCCATTCTAAAAATATAGTTGTTAAGCACAGTGGGATGTAAACAGGGCCACAAGTGCGGAAGATACACAAATAGGGATTGGTGCCCAGGTGGTTAATTTGCTAATTGCTATCATGGAGTACAATTCCGACGAACCCTACATTGGCGCCTTAAAACTGGACCACCAAACCATACCCCATTGATGATTACACATTTTGTTTTAGAAATAAAGATATGAAAACTTCTCTTTCCATATTTTAGAAATTATATTTTAACGCGTGTGTCTTGGGTCGTGGAGTAGCACAGCACTCAGAATGAACTTTCACTGAAGTTTTGTTCTGTTGAAACAATCCATTGTTTCAATTCAACTAAAGCCGGAATAAATATTCCTTATTACCTCTTGCAGTGGTACAAAGTGAAAAAATGTATCAGCGAATGAGCTAACAAGTTAACTGAATTGTTTGCAGCAACTCTATTTCGTTTAACGTTGTATAAGCGGAAATATAATGTTGACACAGGAAACCGTTCAAAATACAATTTAAAACAAACAGTTTATCCAAGCTTTCGTCAATTCCTGTAAGACATCTGCACAACCGGACAGCACCGGTTTTCTCCATTTCAGACAATTCTTAATAGTAGAACTGAATAAGTGTGCTTCGATCTGCAAAACCTAAGGAATACAGGTTTTCAGTTCTGGTTACCGGTGGTTTGTTACTATGCCAAAACTAAACGACGGTTTTATATAAACTATTTCACGTATACACTTACCGACTGCATATGTTTAAACAAAGCAAAAAGAATACTGGTTGAGCAGGAATCCAGAAGTGATCATCTTGAGACTTCTTTATCTGATTCCACCTTTACCTCAAGCTACTTCTAAACTAAATTATCAGTTAACTTCTCCAGACCCATGGGAAAGTTATGTTAATTTTGCTGTCCTCACAACTTTACATGTATGGTTGTGTGTAATCATATTTTTTCTTGCCGTTGTGCGCTTCATTTTTATATACATTTATGCCATTTTTTTGGTTTTTCTTTAAAACAGTTTTATTTTTTCGAGGGGAATCTAGAACTCACTTCTAGGACAAATTTTACCTTATTATAAAAGCTCACGAGTCATCTCCCGGTTATGTTCTTTCCTGCTTTTCCAACACTTACATTCATTCCTACTCAACGACACGTATTTCTCTTTCCATTTGGAATTCTTCTCGAAAACGTCTCTTTTAGTTTTCTACTAAGAATGCCTTCGAGCACATTCATCTCTCATTTGGTACCTGAACTTCTATTTTTGTCAATCTGCTGACCTTGAGACTGTCAATGTGAGTTTCCATTTACTTACCTTTCTTGAGTTTTCCGCCCCGCAATTTTTTTGTTAAACAAGCTCATGATGGAAAGACACTAATATTCTGTCAGTAGTAGAGCACTTTGTTGAATCTATCAGTCTTCGTTTACCCACACACCTAGCGTCAATAAGGCCTAATAAACAACCTTTCGAAGTGTGGATAATTGAACAGCAAATACATCTAATTTGCAATCTTAAGTTGAGAAAACTATTGCGTGAGTGCTACAGACTGGCAAAATCAGAAGTTGACATTAATAGTCTACAAATAAAATGTAAATGTACTTACTCTCTGGAGTAATGTTACAGATTAGTGAAAGGATAATGTGAATTTCGGTAGTGTTAAAATGTAAACAAGTATAACAGAACTATTTCAGGGATGTTTTTGTAAAACATTTAGAATGTATAAGGATAACAGCATAAGAACTTTTCGGTTAAAGTAACTGTTTATAATGAAGAACAAAAACTGCACAAAGGAACCAAAGTAAGAAAAACTCAGGATCTCTTTAACAAGAAAGAAAAATCGAAACCAAAAAACGGAAATACTCTTCAGACCCCACCTCAACACACACTTCGGCCTTGAATACCAAGCATACTAACAACTGGAAGGATCCCACACGGGATCAAGCACTATCAAGAAGCCGTAGTGCAAAAGTTTTGGCGCACGAATTTTTGTTTTTGCAACGCAATAACAAACGGCTGTAGATCCGATATGTAGACAATACATTTGTTAACATCAAAAGAATTTCGGTAGAAAACATGCAATGACTGCTCCACAGCACGCTCAAGGCAATCACATCTAAGATGCAACTGTGGAAAGACAATAAACTATTGTTCTTGGATGTTCGGAGAATTATTGACGAAAAACTTTAAACTTCCCCACACCACAAGAAACTCTGATAGTAAAACCCTTGAATTTTGAAGGCGGAGTACGTCGTTCTGCAGTTGTTATGGTCTGACATCGTTGTCGAGGTAGTGCTAACACTTTCATGAAAGCATTATAAAGTGCTTACTTGGCTATTATCTAAAACAGATTTACTGCCTAATGGTGGGTGGACCACTAAGCGTCGCGCATTGTCGATAAACCATACAGTTTTTCCGTTGCGTGGGATCTCCGGTTTCTGATTTAAGTTCGAATAAACCGGGTAGGCCTTCAAAAACGCGCGGATATGCTGAGAAAGGCCAGTCAAAGATTAACACCACAAATGTCACCATCAGTATTGGTCTTTTTCCATAAGGGTACTAAAACGAATGTTCATAGAATAGTAGTAAACAAAACTGAGTATTGACCAAAAATCGAGAAATCTTATATCAAGGAATTCACTGTTTTTTTCGTTACTATGCAGTGGACATAAGTTACTGCTAGTGATTCCGATACTGCTGAATTTTGTGCACTAGGGGTTGCAATACAGCATTTGCCCGAGGCTGGGCTCCACACAGCTCAGGCTGTTCCATGTCGTTTAGGAATCAAGGTGAATATGATGCTCTGAGTTAGTTAAGTTCGTATAAACTGCACTTCACCAGATCAATCCACTAATTGTTGAATTTTACCACGGAGGCTCCCAAAATTATTTTAAATCCTGCGGAAACTTACCCTCTTTGGAACAGAATATAAGGCAGGAATGGTAGGTATAAACAAAAGCAAATGCTTTATCTTGCGTAATTGAGGTTCCGTATCTACGATGACCAATTTTTGTTCACAAACGTTGGACAATAATCGGAATTTAAAATTTGATCGTTGATTACTACAAAAAAACAGAATCGCTGACGGCAGTAATGAAGTGATGTGACCCCGAGCTTCAGTAAAGTGCTTAGCAGTAGCATCATAATCAATCTATAATAGCAAAACTGCATAAACACTGAGCAAAGACGGAAATGAGCCGTGTCAACCAACGGCACTGAGAACGCTAAAACTAGGGAATGCTGTGTTATCAGCATCTGGTGTAACAGCTGGGAGCAATATTTTTGAGGACACATACTGGAAAGCTTGTAGCAAACTGTTGTGGATGCAGCGACACTCACGTCAATCAGACAATTCTCATTTTGCCTTTTACGTGGAGCTAACTTGCGTAAACGTTTGAGAATTACTTTTTGGAAGCATCACCTCATGTATCTCCAAGAAGATTCGGACTCGCGACTTCCGGGTTAGCGCTTGAAGACCGAACTGTTTGATGACGAGAGGGTGGCTGCTAATGTGAATCCTCGGGCCAACTGAAATCAGCAAACGGTCAGTAAAGCCTACTGAAAGCTTTTTTGTTACAAATCACTGTCTTCCTGAGAAAAATTAGAGATCTTTACATAAGTTTTTTGATATCATTTTGTTTTTAGAAGGCTGTTAAATCCCGATGGCTACAAAATCCGTCCCAACAGAAATCTTTAGTTTTCCTTTCAAGATTTTTAAACAATTTCCTCACTTTATTTCTTTTCGCGATTGATTCTTTTTTGTCTTTGAAGCATATGGTAAAAGCGAATGTCGAAAAGAAGTGGAAAATTTTAACGCATATTTTTTACACGTACTTAGTTCTGAGATTGAGAAGGGAAATGATTGCAATAAAACGTCTTAGCTGTCTTGTAAAATTGACATACAGATAGGGACTCATTATCAATTCTTTTGCCTCACGGAAGTCAATCGGTTACAAGCATTGAGCATGAATTCCAGCTGCGTGAACTTACCGTTACACGCAGCTTATGTCAAATAGTAAAAATTTGAAAAAAATTAGGAGAAGTTTACTTACACAACCAATTGAATTGGTTTAGGTGCAGCAAATCATACGTAATTTGCAAAATTCTGTGAACAACAAGAAATTGTCACAAAAGACGTTTGTGTGACTGATAAGGAGTTACAGATTAGATATTAAAGTGTGGTCATGCGATGGTAACAACAGCATCGTTTGGAAGCCCGAGTTTTTCTGTTTCTCCAATGGCAGAGAAACACTGCTCCTCTTAGTGGCCACATGAAGGCAGCACCCGTTTCTCCTTCCCACCAGTTTACCAAAAAAAGCAGCGCAGTTGTACTATTAACGCAGCGACTCTCACCCTAGATGGATCGTGGTTCCATGGAGAATGATGCCATATTATGTGGCAAGGAAAACATTTGGTGACTGATGTGCACACAAATTTCGAAGTATATAATTGGCTCCCAAATACCAGGTGCTAAACATTGGCATTTTCTTTGCGTGAACTTGGTACTAGCTTTTGGCAGTTAAATTAACGAATGCATCTAGCCACCCGGCATTAAACCCCGAATAGTCAGATGCAAAGAAGTACACATAAAAAGTAAAAATGTTGCCTGGGATGAAGCTTGCATGGTCTTAGAATGCGCTCCTCGTACATTAAAGTGTTTCATGTTGAACCACTACCCTGCAAGGCATCGGCAGGTCCTTAAAATCGCCGTATTCTCTGTCAACTCTGAAGAAGACAATGTTTTGATATGATAAAATATTTCAACTTTGTCTCCGTCCACCTCTCCAGTTGTGTTGTGACTTAGCTAAATAAGAAAGTAACAGTCAACGACTTCATAACTGGAAAATTTACCATTTTTCGGCTGTTTCAAAATTGCCGGTAAGCGCTACTGGCCGAGAGGTCTTTTGTTACTGCAAACGTTTTGTATTTTGCATTTGTGATTTCTCAGGCAAATTTAAAAAACTAGCACCTGGTTTTGTGAAGTATTGTTTAGAATACCAGTCGTGTGCCGCCGTGACATATCCTCTTCAGTAAGTGCCAACTGGGTGATGGAGCATGAAGACCGCTTCCAGATGGAAGATGTCGATATATTCGGTTGGCTCTTCAAGCTTTTCACTTACCCTGTTGAACCATCTTCATTCAAACAGGCCCTACCGTTTTGTCCAAGTAAATATCTTTGACGGTTCATGACGTTAGATTCAGCGGCAGGAGTAACACATCTTGTCTGGGGGGACTAAAATCCTGTCATGATTGTAGAAAGAAGCCAGTCTTGCAAGTCACGAGTGACATGCTAATCAGCGTTTCACTAGGGCACTGACGAAAGATGGCGAAAATTAGACTAACTCTCCAGACCATCATTTTTTCTGTAAATAAGAATTTGCGCAGAGTATTTCGTTAAGTTTAACCAGATCTCTAAGTAGGACCCGAATCAATCTAATCCTGCATTAGCATATGTTCCCCCCAGGTAATCCGGATTATTTCTGCTTCATATATCGTAATAAATATACAACAGTTAATATTAGATAGATTGTTTACAAAGTTCATCATTGGGAAAGAGACGAACCCCTAAGTTACAAAACACATTTGCGGCCTCCTCATGAAATTGAGTTTGGAATATCCTCACTTCTCCGGAACATAAGTAGGCACGACACATTCGACTTAAATATTGAGTAAAAATGACAACTTTGATAGATTTTTCCCGGAGTTCAAGTGGTGCATGGAGTCAGAAAACAAATACCAGGCCTATTGAGTACTTTCTAAATGTAGAGGGCTAGAGTAGAGCATTAACAGAGGTACAACCTGACAGTATGTATTCTAACATACCCAGCAGTGAGTTTTACCCAGAACGCTTGAGCAGAGACGGTCATTGATAGCAGACAATCCTAACAGGATGCTTTAGGTTATATTTTGTACTTCTTACTGTCATTGTATTGAATTGCTTGGACGTCTACATTTGAGTTACACGATAGGATATTTAAAATCTGTCGTTTGTTCCAACGGTGTGCCAGCAGAACACGAGTGCCACAACCAATAACCTACTGCTAAACGGATTATCACTCTAAAATGTATGTTGACCTGCATCGTGCTACATATGATAGTTTTCAACGTAGAATTAACTTCTGAGCTAGCACGCATTTAACGACTAAATTGTTTCTTATGTCATTAAATAAGAATCTTTTTGCACAGGATTACCTACTTGCCTCTTGTAAGCCTATCACAGCCCTTAAACTTTAAGAGTGATGCATCCCAGGAAGGTACAGCCGAAAAGAGATCAGTTCTAATGGAAGCAAGTCCTATGCTCAGGTGTCGACACTAGGAGCCGTATGTACATTAGGATTTAAACTGATGCAGTACCCTTAGATGGTTGACAATAAGCAACGCGAATACAACTGTCTGCTTATACCTGAATGTATGCACGTAGTGATTACAGACTGTAACACCGAACACCACAGATGACTGCATTTATAGCGTTTTTCTCGAAATCGGCCAACAGACTGCTACAACTGATCACAACAAAAATCTTGAGCCCTCACCACTAGCCTAAAAGTATTAAGCGAAAAAAAGGTTTAGCCAACTGGTTGTGGATCAGTTTTTTTGAGGACAATGAAACTAGCGCTGAAGGTGTCACCAAACATTACCGGCTGAAGGAGTTCCTCTGTAACGCTTGAGGGATTGTGAGGTGCGGGCCGAACATCACGTGAGCTGCACCGGAGGGATGAATCCAGGAGCATAACACCCGAACAAATTACATGCGCATGTTTATGATGCGTGATATTTGTCACTGTTTATATGATGAATATCCCGCTCAAGGAGAGCACATTTCAAAAAAAGGCGGGTTTGTTACCTGTGTATTGCAGTGCTTTCGTTTTAGCCGTTCTGCTTCGCCTGACACTCAGTTCCAATGAAAAGGGCCCAATCAACTTAGGGGTAGCCAGTATTTGCTCAGATCCGGTTGGAGGACACTTCAGTCTGACAGTATGAAAATCCGCCAGTCAACTTCCTTGGCTTTCCTAAAACCTTCTTTGGAGGAGGCGGGTTCAAATTTCCTGTTACCAACAGCAGCAGTTATCCAGAAACCACACTTGTTTAACGCAATCGCAGTTTCATTTTGCTCAGTTCACTGGAACAACTCATGAAAAGATGCATGGACTATCAGGAAAGTTGCATTGATAATCCTGATACATCACTGAAAATAAGTGCTGCGATCGAAAATCCCAAGTTCCACTTAAGATCTAAAATCTGGATAAATAAAGGTGTTTTCCACGCAATGTGCATAAAATAGAAAAGTTGATACTCTTCGGCGGGGAAATGCTGAAAACCAGAATGCGTTAAGTTTGATAGCAGCGCAGAAACTTGAACAAAAAAGGTTACACCTATCAGAGTTTTGCTTTTCAAGCAATATCCGGGTTGGACAATTTAGATTTCTAGCACTGCTTTGACTCGAGGTTCAGCTAACGATCTGTTCGAAAAACATCAAGACAATACGACAAAAATGAACTGGGTTGGTTTAAATGTAGAAAGGTCTGTCAGATGAAGGGTAGTAACATGTATTTGGCGCGGAAAAAGATAGCAGAAGAAGACCAACCTCTAGCGGTTTCTGAATTTAGTTGAAAAGAAAGTTGTAGTCCAAAGTTAGCAAGTTGAAATGATTGAGAAGGTAGTATTGTTCGCAGTATTAATCTTTCATATTTGGAGCATTTTATTTCGGAAAAGTGCTCTTACATAAGACAGTTCCATACGTTCAATATATCCTTGTACCTTGATAGCTTCACTGTCACATCGGCTCATCTTATTACAATGGTCAGTCATCTGTGACTAACTGGTATTGAATGCGAAAAGTTAACGTAGATTTGGGCAAAACCCAGTACCTACATTTGAAATGCTAAGTCGCACCCGTCGAGGGCTCAGGAAGCATATCGTCAACGGTTCATCACACAACTCTCAACAGGTTCGCTTCTCTACTGTCATCAATTCAGGCTCATGGAAAGCGACTGTGGTAAGAGTAAAACGTGCAAACTAGATATCTGCGGTTGGAATTCCGGTATGGCGTGTTGGAAGAGCTATGCCACAACACAACTTCGTTCCCACTCTTACTAAAAATGATCAGAACGATTGCACTGAGACAAGCAGAGAACTGTCTACACTGAAAAAAAGATGGAAACTCTCTCCAATTAAACCAGAAGACCATTGCTCTCCAGGCGTAACCTTGGTCAACATGAATACCGCTGCAAATTATGATCGGAGCAGTGCTGCGCCCCAGTGAAAATTTACACCTGGTTTGTTTCCTCCGATTGTTCGTTTGTCAACCAGAGTCCCTGACCTGATACTGACGTGTAAATTCATCATCACTGATTAAATCTAACTGGCAATGGACGAAAGGTACCTGGCTGTGTATATTGAATGCATTTCCAAATATTGTCGAGCATAACGTAGCCGAGTTTCGAGAAAATGTACAAAAATTCCCATTTCATTCGCTTTAGATCCGTAGTTTAGTAAGGGAGAATAGTTTCGTGGTCAGATATTAGCTGCTGACAAGTGCAAACCACCCATATGTTGTATGAATGCAAACCTGATCAAATAGAAATACCCCATTATAACGAAATGGGTTTATGATCCCAGCTTACAACAATACAAGAGCGAAAATATCGGAAATCATTAGGAAGGTGTGATGCTGATACTAGTTATAAGATGTGAGAATAAGCACCCAAATACCGTATACATCAATGAATCACATGCATTTCGAAGTGTCATCCGACGTGGGTATTTGAATCTAGCTCATTAGGCGTTGATTACGAATATCTGAACCCAAAGCGCAGGGCAAATTGAAACTGTTAGTAGTGAGTACATTCATACTGTAAATATGGATGTCGATGTGAAAGCAACAAGAGACTTATAAGTTGGGCCGAACAAACACCTGTTTGAAGCGTTCTCTCACCAGACTTCCGTTTTCGGTGGACCACTTACGATTATGTTTGTTATTGGCCTCAGTTCAGGAAATCGCTGATAGCTGATGACGCATTTTGGAGTGGTTGCAAGTTATAATTAGACGCTGAACGCTTGCGTTTAGCACTTGTCTCACAAGGGCAAAATACGGTAGATTAAACACCATTTGGCTCGCAGAAAACGCTGCATTTTACATGTGGCTAGTCGCGCTGTGCGGTAACTGACGTAACATACCGGGTATAGCAGGATAATTTGAAAATTTACGGACGTCCTTTGGCCGCACACTTTTTTATCCTGCGTCACACAAACTATTTTCAAGCGTCACGTTTTTCAGATGGTGAGGCTATCGAGCATTTTCCTGGTTGACGAAAACTGCTCCATCACCCAAAGTCGAAATTAACACTGAGGTTGGAATCTTTGATGCATTCTAAATTCCATGGCCATTCTCCACAAAAGAGAGTACGTGGGTTTAAGTCCATTCGCGAGCATTTCATCTATTATGGAAATAGTGTAGTTTTGTTTGTGGGTGTAACTTTTACAGCCTCCCAATGTATCTTAACGAGTAAGCCGGGCTGATCAGGTTTCGGGGCTCATCTTGCAAGGACGGGCTTCGTAACACCTGAATGACACATGGTAATGGTGGTTGCACTCTTGAAAATTGTCCAGTGAAGTATTTGTGAGTATTTCTGTAAGGGTAATCTCATCTAACCGTCATATATTGAGACCGTTATCGGTGCTACAAAGCCCTGAGATGGAGTGTAGAGTTTCGGACATCCTTTCGTAATTGGTACGACGTTCTGTTGTTATATCCGTAAGAATGCGTGTTAGTGGCAGCAAAGTATGGGTGCGGAAAAATTTACTGGATGTGTCTGCCAGTTTTATTGTCTGAACTGGTTTTTACCTCTTTCGTCTCAAGTCGTTTCCATCTCAAACCGTATTCGGCTTATATAAGGAAAGCTAATGTAATTCTGTGCTAGCTTGCACGACTTGATTGCTTCTTAGAACCACTCACCACTGACTGAATGACACAAAATTTAACAACGTCTTCACGTTTGTCTGACTGGTTGACACTATTGCTTTTTGTATATTCATTCGTCAAACATTTGGCTGAATAGCAAAGGCCTCGAGATTCGAATTTGCAACTGATGTGGGAATGGACAAAATGAAGGAAGGCATACCTCGCTCTGTAAAAAATTCAACAAGATGTGAAATCCTTCCATTAGACGGATTTTAGTGTGCAACACGTTGCTAATGGGTGAAAGTATTATGTGTGCTCCATCATTTTGACGTTTTCAAATGCAAGAACGCAATGGTGAAGGCTAACGTAAAATGTCCGTTGTTAGAAACTTTCGTAGCTTTCAGATTACTGTTTGAGCCGCAGAATCTTATTCGATTTGCATTTCCATCATTTATTGCCTATTATTCACGTATATGCTGTAAAGCTCCGTATCCAAATATCAAGGGCCTGTTATAAAACGAATCCGACTTGGTGTATTGTACCAGTTCACCTGAATATTCAAAAGTGCGCACAGATATGTAGTTTGGTATAATCGCCAAGAAAGCTACAGTGTACAGAACTAAACTCCCTTGTGGCCTACACCTCTTCGTTGTCGGAATTTCAAGCTCCTGGTAGTTGGTTATAGACCAAGGCAGAAGACGAAAAGTATTCCAGTTACTAGAATATGGCTGTTGGTTAAGATTACCAAAAATGGGTTTTTCTAGCGCCAAAATTCTCACCCACGCACTGTGCTGGCATCAAGACGACAACTCAAATTATCGGGATGTACCTGAACAAGTAAAGTTAATCTTGTCTGACAAGCCGATAAAAAAGGCACAGAGATTTTATACAACCGAGGAATCATGAAAAGTGCGCACGTTATGACCCCAGCGTAATCGATGTTTGTGAGAGCCGAGGCCATATCACTTGACTTGCACCACTGCATTACTTCAGACCACCTCCCCAAGCTTGAACGGTAAAAGGCTCTGACCGTCTGCAAAAGACGTCAAGCTTGTACCTCCGCGAAGTTCTGAGACGAACAAATTCATATCTCATAAGAAGGAAACAACCCAACTGCATTTCAAAATTGCACTGGCTTAACTTGCCAGAAGACTTCAAAGTATTCAAAGTGTGATTACTCAGAATGTTGCTCACAGTGGTTGAGACATACACTAGTTTGAGCTTAAAAATAAAGCTGCACCGGAGCAAAACATGAAAATCTCAGCATAATATGACCTTAGCAGACATAGATAAATCGAGGTTGATTTTTTCCGCGAAGTCATCAGGACTTGATGCATCCTGATTGAGACACTGGACTCCAAAGTTTCTGTGAAAACGCTGGGTGAAATCCGGAGAAGGGTGATTTGTTTTTTCAATTGTTCGCAAACATTTGTGCGTTTGATGCCAATGCAGTCACCTAAGAGAACGTTTTACATATGCGAAATCGAAAGGTTACTTTGTAATTGAAATCAGTCTAAGCTAAAAGTCAAGTTTTCTGCACATTCCACAGACCTTCAGTGAACGTTGAGCCTGTAACCATCTGGACAGAAGTTTGAGCACCCCACTACTTTGCCACTAGTAGTTGACATCTCGTGTTATTGGACTGCACTTGATCCAGGTGTAACAACATTATTTTCCAATTACTGGTCTGACTGTGACTGCTTCGTTGAGTAACGACTTCTGAAATGTGTGGTACGTTAATTGTGCGACTTAGCCCTCCACTTTCAGCGGAGTAAACCAGATTTTTTCCTGATATTACCAGCCACAAAAAACACTCGGAAAATGGTTATTCTTTTTGAAAATCCGCTCAAACACAGTTCATAGTGTCGTGAACAAAGATATGAATAATAGTAACATTTTTGAACAAGACTATATGACTGGTTTATTAACTCGGACCAAATTACTAAAGTTCCTTCTTCTCATGTTTGTTTTGGTTTTTCGCAGTAAATCGCAGTCTCTATATGCTGTATAGCGATATATAAACAACAATTTGGAACAGAATTCAAGGCTTCCAAAGCATGAGGGCATTTTATTAATCTTTAGACTACTTGATCAAAATGCGCGACCACACAAGCTGGTTTCATGCAACTTGCAATGGGATATTTTTACAGAGTATTTTGATTCGCGAAGCGTAGTGTTTACTCGTCTATGTATGACAGTAGAAAACTAGTATGGTGTTAAATTAAGAAACAAAGGAATCTCTAGTTTTCTAGTTTCACCAATCCTGCCATCTGTTTCCCATAATAATAAAAGCTTTTTCAAACAATTTACTGTTGACCCACCAGAATCGTAGAGAAGTCTTCAGGCTGGACGTCTGGTTAAGTAATCCTTGAACACGATGTCTGCTCGATTTAGTACCATCGTAATTTTCAAATCACTTTTAGCCAGCTTTTGGTAGCTTTCCCCCAAATAGACTGACAACTGCAGACTGATGTACGCCCAACCGTCAAAACTCCAAAACACTTTATGGGGAATCAGGTAGTAAGTTAACAAAAGTGGTTTTAGAAAAACCTCAGCTGCATTGCCTTAGATTGTCTCAAATGATCACGCGTTGTGTGACTCACGTGCTGCAGCAGATGTAAGGAAAGATCGTTAGTCATGAATCTTTACCTCGTTGTGAATGAATCTGTTTGAAACTTGAAATTTCACATAATTATTCTGAAGACTTTCCGAACGTTTCAGGAACGTTTCTTGAATAGTATCAAAAAAGTCAACCTCAGTGGGCTTTGTTAAGTAGTTGAAAAAAAGAAACACAGCGTCAGCCGTTATATAATCATAGGTGCACAGATGAACCTAATAAGTGACCTTTGTGGCTAATTTAAAATTTGTAGCTATCGCCAACCACAACATCATTGGATGCTGGTATCCTGGAGTGATGCTGGAGTACAGCAATGAGTACAGAGAAGAATGAGTGGTTGTCCAAATGCCTGTTTCCTGGAACAGTCCATTTTCCATCCCCGTCCAATAATTTTACGCTGTTCAACGGAAAAGTGGAAAAGTCTTAAAAATTGGACACATGGGCTTTGATGGTCGCCTCATTTTAGCTTAATTTCAGTTTGTATCCTCAAATTACAGGATCCCACAGTTTTCGTAATCCGGGTGCCAGAAGTGTGCGTCTTCAACATTTTGTGAGTACACTTTGATCGTACCTTACTTTTCACCAGAAACTTTTCAGTTTTTTTGTAAAAAAATATTTGGCTTACTCAGTGACACTCAAAGCGCCAAAGGACGCAATTAATAATACACACTGCCTCATTATTTGAACTCAAGCCTACGCAAAAATGTTCTAAGTTTTATTAAGAGTCGAACACTTGTGCGTTTCTCCACAAGCCGTGGCTATGTGAAACGTTAGGAATAGGTGAATTCAAAACCTTATTTACGAGAACAAATGCTAGACATTCACGATATCGCTGATTACCAGTGCTTCAACTGCAAGGCGGAAATGACATTCCGCTATTTTTCAATCAGTAACAAGATATTTGTGCACTGTTAACCCAGGGAACTGATCAAATTTGATTAATCCGTTAGGTATTTATGTATCACGTCAGCCCTTATGGTTGGGATATTGCAGAAGCATCGGCAAACCGTTTGTGAAACAGTGAACTGTTTCACTTTCAAGGCAAGGATCATGAGGAATGTGACCAAATTCCCCCAGATGTTCTTCAATCTTGCCCGCGTGGTCTGTCCATCAGTCAATCCGTTTTTCAACAGCAAACTGTGTATCAGGTGCTACAGCTTCGTCTGCAGACGGTAACGAGAATAAGGGAACAACAGCTATACATTGGGGACGATGACGTAGCCAGATATGTGATTTTAGGTAGTTCTGTTTTCCCGATATAAGAAGGGGTAATGGAGCTGAGCAGCGTAAGCATTAACTTTAGTGCAGGTTTACCACTGGATGTCTGGTATAGCCTTATCCGTCGGGTTAACGAAACATTAGTTTTTTATTATCTCGGTATCCCCGTTCGATGAAACAGCCTTTACGAAAGCAAGTGAGTTGAATAGTGAGAGCATTTCCGCTTCAGTGCTGGATCACGGACTGACCATCGATGGGTTGGCTGGGCAAAGAGGACTTTGTGATGCAAACGGCCGTCTGGCATACGACGTATATGTTCTAACCATGTATATAGTTTGTGTCCCGATGATGCGTTAAACCGAGAGTAAATTTCTTGATAGTTAGCTGAGGTGTTTCAGAAATAACTGTCCACGGTTCAAAGTTTCGGAAGCATCGATTGACAAACACAGAATTCTTGAGAATCTTCTGAATGCAGGTGCCATGCCTGTGATCCATTAATCAGGATGAACAGAACGGCAGCATATTGCACTCAAAGTTTGACAACCCAACTGATGTTACGTCAAGGTCACAAAAGTAGGGTTTGGGAAATGCTAACCTGGGCTTTCAAATTCAGGTATCAGGTACTTATGTGGCTGGACGGATAGACGAACTTATCCACCAAATCTATTGGTCCCCTCAGACATGGGTTTGAGTTTAATCCCACACACTCTAGCGACAACACTTTATAACTCGCAGCTCCAAAGCTCGTACGGAACTGAGCAGTAGACTTATTTAGGTTATTTAAAAGGGCTTTATCCAACAGGAAGAATATATCCAGCCTGCTCAATGTTTGTGAAGGGACAAACATGGAGTATTTCGACCCCCGAACAGATGAAGGTAGGGAAATGTGACTCAAGCAGTACATGATTTCTGAACTTTGAAGTGGTTTTCGTATCCACAATAGCGAATCGGAGATGCGAATCTTTATTTTCAAATGCCTCACTTTCCAAATCGTGAAAGGCCAATAAGCATATAATTGGTTATCATACCACGCCTAAAAGACCGACGTGGATTTCGGATGAAAAAATCAAGTTTGCTTAGAAAAGTTTTGATGTTAAATAAGGTCATTTTCACCAAGGTGGCGAAAACCTAAGATTGCATTGCGGATCAGCGATAATTTAAAAACGGGTGCATTACAGAACAACATTCCACCTTGATTCTGATCCAAAGGCTCAACCAATATACTTTTTGCTGTATGTGATCAGCAATTTAACCTAACTGGGTAGTTGTAGTTGGTCTTTTGGCTCCAGCAACCTTGCAGGAGCATGGCAGGTAGTTGGGTTGTAATTATAGCACTCACCTTCCAGTAATTCTGCACAGAACGTATTGTTTATACATCGATCAGGTTGATGCGTTACCCATCTGTTTTAATTAGTTATTTTTTATGGATTATGAATACATCGTAACAAATTGTAGCAGAGGAATCAGACGAAAAATACGTTTAAAAACACAAGTTTTTTTGTAACCGAACATATCAGGCATTCAGAAAGAAGTAATGAAGCTTGTGCATACTAAACACAGACTTGGTTTAAAGCAGCTAGGTTTTGGAGGGAAGAACGCTGAGTTTTCAGTTTCAGTGGTACCATGTCCCGATTCACTTTGGCAAGCTACTCCCTTAGGAATACACACAGGAAGGCCAGCAATCAAGCTGAAAGCACTCAGCAGCGGATAATAATTCCTGCATGTAGAAAATTATCTATCGTCGGTGTCTGTAAGTTAAACGTCGCCGCGACAAATTAGCTGGCGGGCCAATTTCTCAAAAGTTGCGGATATCTAGTCCATCCCAACCCCCTTTCTTAGTTTTACTTTTTTTATAAGGCTTTTGCTTCAAAATATCGTACCTTAATAGACATGAACCCAATAAAATATTTATTGTTCACTATTTTACCAGAACACATGTTCATGTGGAATTGAAGAAATGAACAAAACAAAAGTAAGAAAAAATAAGGAAATGATGATAGTTGGTTTGAGTAGTAAGTCACGTAATTTGATTGCAAAAATTTCGTCAAAAATTGGATCGTAAAATATTTAAAAGGTTAATAAGTGGAAAAACAAAAAAGCATGCAAAAGATAAAGTCAGTGCGTTTAAATGAATAAAAAAGCTGCCAGATGAAAAGGGGAAACGCGCGTTTTGCTCAGGAAATGATGGCAGAAGACCAACCCTTAGCGGTTTCTGATTTAGGTGGAAGAAACGTTGTAGTTTAAAACTAGCGAATCAACCTAAGAGTAGGTTAGGCTTACTTCCTTTTATGATCTTTCACATATGAAGTATATTGTGTCAGAAAATTACGTTTTATTAGATTTGCATTTCCATCATTTATTGCCTATTATTCACGTATATGCTCAAAATCATGGCATCTAAATATTAAACGCTTGCTATAAAAAAGTATCTAAATTGGTCTTTGTTGCCAGTTCACCTGATTATTCAAAAGTGCGCACAGATTTGTAGTTTGGGATAGTTGACAATAATACTACAGTGTAAAGAACTCAACTCTCGTCTGGCCCACATCTCTCCGTAGGCAGACTTTTGGACTCCAGGCAGAAGACGAAAGGCTGTCTAGTTGCTAGTATATGGTCTGCGGTTTAAATTCGCTAGGCTCGGTTTCCAGCACCAGATATTGTACATTGAAGAGGACAATCCTCCCTATGTGGTGTATGAATGCGAACCCGGTTGTGAAGAGCTTCGTCAGATGGACGAATTATATTTAGGACCTCAGCTTCCCACGACACAAAAGGAAAAATTTCGGGAATCAATAGGAGGTTGTGGTGATGGCGTAAGGGAAGCCCATCGCCCATGAGTTGTTTATTAGGGAACGCCAGCTCAATAGTTACAAAATATTGGGCAGGAAAGTAAACGTCTCATGCAACTTGTTTTTAAAAACTAAACATTCTCACGCGTCTAGATGAACTTTCGTGGATATTCATAAACAAATGCTGCGAAGCAGTTTCACAAATTCTGAATTAAACCCCACCTTCCATTAAACGCGATGCCGAGTGTCGATAAAACCACATACTACTCGCATGCTTCAACAGTAGTATCCGCCATAACAATAGTAAAGAATGAGCACCCAAATAACATAACCAGTAATACAGCTCATGCAGTAAAAAGTATCATCCGACGTGATTTTACTTAAATCTAGGTTATTAGGTGCTGAGTTTGAAGATCTAAATCCGAAACGCACGAGAATTTGAAGCATTTAGTCGCGAGTTCACTCATACTGTAAATATGGGTTGTTATATGAAATAAGCCAAGCAGCCACCTGTCTGAATCGTTTCTCAACCGAAATTCCGTTTTTTGTGGACTAGTAATGATTATGTTAGATCATGGTCTCAGTTCAGTTAATCGCTGATTGCTGTTGCGAGGCTTGTGCCTCGTGACTTGTGAAACAGACAACATATGGTAGATAAAAACTATTTGGTTTCCAGAAAGCATTTTCTTCTCAATCGAAAGTGAAAGATGGTATTCACGTAAGGTCTACGTACGCGAGTTAAGGACGAAAACTTCACTTATAATTACATGGGACTCTCTACGCAGAAAGTGCAACGAATACATAAATAGGCCGACCAATTCGATGAAGTTGTGATTTATTTGGGATAGGATAACCAGTTAAAATACAGAACTCTGGTGTCTAACCAAATGTAATGTTGCATTTGTGTAATGATGTTTTGTTTTAGGCTTCACTGATATCCCTAGATGTGCTTTTGCGCGTATTTACAACAGATATATTTTAAAATTTGGGTCCAGGGTTCGATCTCGTACCTTAGAGAACACGTTTTCCGACTACTACTCCGAAACTAAATATGCATTTTTCCGCTTATTATTCCCTTTAAAAACCAACAAAACCCATAGTGCAGAAAATAACAACTGAAGTAAATTTTGGTAACTGATAAATGGTAAAATGTTTACCTTTTTCTAGAAAGGTAAAATGTGTGTAGAAGAGTTGGATTATACTGTGGCCATTTACTGTTTAAAGTACTTTGCGAATGACATCACTAGTGACAATTACCAATACTTTGTGCCAGATTTTCAGTGAAAAATGAAAAAAACTTCGTACTACCTGCCCGCGTTATGTATATTCGGAAAGCACCAAACAAATGCAATCCAACCGAAAGTGTCTGTTGCTATTTTTATTACATGTTCTTTTCAGAAGACATTCTAGGACATGAATTCTGTTCCTCCATTTTTATTCGGAAGACAAACCGCTTCCATACGGGTGGTATTCCGCCAATAATATTCCACACAGGTTTTGTTGGCGCGTACAGATGGCAGAACACCGTCCATGCATTTTTAAATATTGATGCGTGCCACATGCAAAGATAGTTTTCGAAAGAGATTCACCTCCAAAACTTTTTGTAACAACAATATTCCTGTTAACCGCAACTTTTTCTGAGATGCCAGATCTCGATAGCAGACCTCCACTAAAGTCAGTCAAATGTAGATAAAAATGTTTCTGGGATGAAATTCAATCTGTAGATTTATGGAAAAATTGCTTTAAAAAATTGTCTACGTAGATCGGAGTAACCTCATCCGTAATTTCTACTTGTTCAGCGCAAAATCATAAAACTTAGCACTTAATAAAATACATTCATTAGCAAATTACGTTGGTGCTAACGAATATTCAATCGACAGAATTTTATTAGATTTGCATTTCCATCATTTATTGCCTATTATTCACGTATATGCTCAAAATCATGGCATCTAAATATTAAACGCTTGCTATAAAAAAGTATCTAAATTGGTCTTTGTTGCCAGTTCACCTGATTATTCAAAAGTGCGCACAGATTTGTAGTTTGGGATAGTTGACAATAATACTACAGTGTAAAGAACTCAACTCTCGTCTGGCCCACATCTCTCCGTAGGCAGACTTTTGGACTCCAGGCAGAAGACGAAAGGCTGTCTAGTTGCTAGTATATGGTCTGCGGTTTAAATTCGCTAAGCTCGGTTTCCAGCACCAGATATTGTACATTGAAGAGGACAATCCTCCCTATGTGGTGTATGAATGCGAACCCGGTTGTGAAGAGCTTCGTCAGATGGACGAATTATATTTAGGACCTCAGCTTCCCACGACACAAAAGGAAAAATTTCGGGAATCAATAGGAGGTTGTGGTGATGGCGTAAGGGAAGCCCATCGCCCATGAGTTGTTTATTAGGGAACGCCAGCTCAATAGTTACAAAATATTGGGCAGGAAAGTAAACGTCTCATGCAACTTGTTTTTAAAAACTAAACATTCTCACGCGTCTAGATGAACTTTCGTGGATATTCATAAACAAATGCTGCGAAGCAGTTTCACAAATTCTGAATTAAACCCCACCTTCCATTAAACGCGATGCCGAGTGTCGATAAAACCACATACTACTCGCATGCTTCAACAGTAGTATCCGCCATAACAATAGTAAAGAATGAGCACCCAAATAACATAACCAGTAATACAGCTCATGCAGTAAAAAGTATCATCCGACGTGATTTTACTTAAATCTAGGTTATTAGGTGCTGAGTTTGAAGATCTAAATCCGAAACGCACGAGAATTTGAAGCATTTAGTCGCGAGTTCACTCATACTGTAAATATGGGTTGTTATATGAAATAAGCCAAGCAGCCACCTGTCTGAATCGTTTCTCAACCGAAATTCCGTTTTTTGTGGACTAGTAATGATTATGTTAGATCATGGTCTCAGTTCAGTTAATCGCTGATTGCTGTTGCGAGGCTTGTGCCTCGTGACTTGTGAAACAGACAACATATGGTAGATAAAAACTATTTGGTTTCCAGAAAGCATTTTCTTCTCAATCGAAAGTGAAAGATGGTATTCACGTAAGGTCTACGTACGCGAGTTAAGGACGAAAACTTCACTTATAATTACATGGGACTCTCTACGCAGAAAGTGCAACGAATACATAAATAGGCCGACCAATTCGATGAAGTTGTGATTTATTTGGGATAGGATAACCAGTTAAAATACAGAACTCTGGTGTCTAACCAAATGTAATGTTGCATTTGTGTAATGATGTTTTGTTTTAGGCTTCACTGATATCCCTAGATGTGCTTTTGCGCGTATTTACAACAGATATATTTTAAAATTTGGGTCCAGGGTTCGATCTCGTACCTTAGAGAACACGTTTTCCGACTACTACTCCGAAACTAAATATGCATTTTTCCGCTTATTATTCCCTTTAAAAACCAACAAAACCCATAGTGCAGAAAATAACAACTGAAGTAAATTTTGGTAACTGATAAATGGTAAAATGTTTACCTTTTTCTAGAAAGGTAAAATGTGTGTAGAAGAGTTGGATTATACTGTGGCCATTTACTGTTTAAAGTACTTTGCGAATGACATCACTAGTGACAATTACCAATACTTTGTGCCAGATTTTCAGTGAAAAATGAAAAAAACTTCGTACTACCTGCCCGCGTTATGTATATTCGGAAAGCACCAAACAAATGCAATCCAACCGAAAGTGTCTGTTGCTATTTTTATTACATGTTCTTTTCAGAAGACATTCTAGGACATGAATTCTGTTCCTCCATTTTTATTCGGAAGACAAACCGCTTCCATACGGGTGGTATTCCGCCAATAATATTCCACACAGGTTTTGTTGGCGCGTACAGATGGCAGAACACCGTCCATGCATTTTTAAATATTGATGCGTGCCACATGCAAAGATAGTTTTCGAAAGAGATTCACCTCCAAAACTTTTTGTAACAACAATATTCCTGTTAACCGCAACTTTTTCTGAGATGCCAGATCTCGATAGCAGACCTCCACTAAAGTCAGTCAAATGTAGATAAAAATGTTTCTGGGATGAAATTCAATCTGTAGATTTATGGAAAAATTGCTTTAAAAAATTGTCTACGTAGATCGGAGTAACCTCATCCGTAATTTCTACTTGTTCAGCGCAAAATCATAAAACTTAGCACTTAATAAAATACATTCATTAGCAAATTACGTTGGTGCTAACGAATATTCAATCGACAGAATTTTATTAGATTTGCATTTCCATCATTTATTGCCTATTATTCACGTATATGCTCAAAATCATGGCATCTAAATATTAAACGCTTGCTATAAAAAAGTATCTAAATTGGTCTTTGTTGCCAGTTCACCTGATTATTCAAAAGTGCGCACAGATTTGTAGTTTGGGATAGTTGACAATAATACTACAGTGTAAAGAACTCAACTCTCGTCTGGCCCACATCTCTCCGTAGGCAGACTTTTGGACTCCAGGCAGAAGACGAAAGGCTGTCTAGTTGCTAGTATATGGTCTGCGGTTTAAATTCGCTAGGCTCGGTTTCCAGCACCAGATATTGTACATTGAAGAGGACAATCCTCCCTATGTGGTGTATGAATGCGAACCCGGTTGTGAAGAGCTTCGTCAGATGGACGAATTATATTTAGGACCTCAGCTTCCCACGACACAAAAGGAAAAATTTCGGGAATCAATAGGAGGTTGTGGTGATGGCGTAAGGGAAGCCCATCGCCCATGAGTTGTTTATTAGGGAACGCCAGCTCAATAGTTACAAAATATTGGGCAGGAAAGTAAACGTCTCATGCAACTTGTTTTTAAAAACTAAACATTCTCACGCGTCTAGATGAACTTTCGTGGATATTCATAAACAAATGCTGCGAAGCAGTTTCACAAATTCTGAATTAAACCCCACCTTCCATTAAACGCGATGCCGAGTGTCGATAAAACCACATACTACTCGCATGCTTCAACAGTAGTATCCGCCATAACAATAGTAAAGAATGAGCACCCAAATAACATAACCAGTAATACAGCTCATGCAGTAAAAAGTATCATCCGACGTGATTTTACTTAAATCTAGGTTATTAGGTGCTGAGTTTGAAGATCTAAATCCGAAACGCACGAGAATTTGAAGCATTTAGTCGCGAGTTCACTCATACTGTAAATATGGGTTGTTATATGAAATAAGCCAAGCAGCCACCTGTCTGAATCGTTTCTCAACCGAAATTCCGTTTTTTGTGGACTAGTAATGATTATGTTAGATCATGGTCTCAGTTCAGTTAATCGCTGATTGCTGTTGCGAGGCTTGTGCCTCGTGACTTGTGAAACAGACAACATATGGTAGATAAAAACTATTTGGTTTCCAGAAAGCATTTTCTTCTCAATCGAAAGTGAAAGATGGTATTCACGTAAGGTCTACGTACGCGAGTTAAGGACGAAAACTTCACTTATAATTACATGGGACTCTCTACGCAGAAAGTGCAACGAATACATAAATAGGCCGACCAATTCGATGAAGTTGTGATTTATTTGGGATAGGATAACCAGTTAAAATACAGAACTCTGGTGTCTAACCAAATGTAATGTTGCATTTGTGTAATGATGTTTTGTTTTAGGCTTCACTGATATCCCTAGATGTGCTTTTGCGCGTATTTACAACAGATATATTTTAAAATTTGGGTCCAGGGTTCGATCTCGTACCTTAGAGAACACGTTTTCCGACTACTACTCCGAAACTAAATATGCATTTTTCCGCTTATTATTCCCTTTAAAAACCAACAAAACCCATAGTGCAGAAAATAACAACTGAAGTAAATTTTGGTAACTGATAAATGGTAAAATGTTTACCTTTTTCTAGAAAGGTAAAATGTGTGTAGAAGAGTTGGATTATACTGTGGCCATTTACTGTTTAAAGTACTTTGCGAATGACATCACTAGTGACAATTACCAATACTTTGTGCCAGATTTTCAGTGAAAAATGAAAAAAACTTCGTACTACCTGCCCGCGTTATGTATATTCGGAAAGCACCAAACAAATGCAATCCAACCGAAAGTGTCTGTTGCTATTTTTATTACATGTTCTTTTCAGAAGACATTCTAGGACATGAATTCTGTTCCTCCATTTTTATTCGGAAGACAAACCGCTTCCATACGGGTGGTATTCCGCCAATAATATTCCACACAGGTTTTGTTGGCGCGTACAGATGGCAGAACACCGTCCATGCATTTTTAAATATTGATGCGTGCCACATGCAAAGATAGTTTTCGAAAGAGATTCACCTCCAAAACTTTTTGTAACAACAATATTCCTGTTAACCGCAACTTTTTCTGAGATGCCAGATCTCGATAGCAGACCTCCACTAAAGTCAGTCAAATGTAGATAAAAATGTTTCTGGGATGAAATTCAATCTGTAGATTTATGGAAAAATTGCTTTAAAAAATTGTCTACGTAGATCGGAGTAACCTCATCCGTAATTTCTACTTGTTCAGCGCAAAATCATAAAACTTAGCACTTAATAAAATACATTCATTAGCAAATTACGTTGGTGCTAACGAATATTCAATCGACAAAGTATTCGAGATATCGCTGTACACGCGGGCTGTACGCGGGCTTTCCTGAATGTCTATCTCTGACGTCTAAAGTGAAGTTCTCGACATTTAAGCGGTTGTAAACGAACACATGTCGAACTGTCATGCAAATCTAGATCCACACTATTCCGGTTCATATTCGGACAATTTGGTCATTGAAATCTAGCCGCAGGTTCGCTGTGTACTTTCAAAAAAATCGCTTTCAGACGGCAACCAACGGGTATCTTGCCAAGCAGTAATACATATGCCCGACGGCTGCTCAAAGTCTGAAACACAGAATGTCATGCCCATAATGGTAATTTCTAACAAACAGAACTTAAACCCCACCTAGGACCAATAAAACACATCATCTTGCAAACACGCACTTTGAGCAATTAAACATTTAAAACCCTGTGCAATCAACAAGATGGGGGCTACATAATGCTGCTGTTAAGTGACGGTGAAAGTTAATGTTAATTATCTAAGTGGGCCGAAAATTTGTGAGCGTACACCACTTTCCTTTAGTTGGGGATAAACAAATTATTTTGCTACTTAGTGAAAATTTGGTCCAGTGCCTTTATGAAGAAAGTAATATTTTCGACATTTTTAGTGACGATAAAGCCATCTAGTCAAAATCAAATATCAGGTGTAAATGCACAGCTAGATAATTACGGCTGTTTTCGTTAACAGATAGAGGTTTTCCTAAAACCTAGAACACTTAACGAAACTAGGCTACTATCAGTTGAAAGGTGAAATTTTCAGGAAGCGAAATATAATAGTTAAGTGGAAATTTCTTCAGAATTGCAATAAAGTAGGTGGATCGGATTTTTAGTCTAACGCTTGCTGGTTCAGCTTATTCAGTTAAAAGACAGAAATGCTTACAGTTCACTGACTTACTTGCTGAAATATTTTAATTACCACATTGTAAGCGAGATAACAATTATCGGACCTTGAGGAGCGATGAAATTTCTTTTAAATTTTGCTCTACATTCATTTGCATAAGTGAATATAGTTGCGTTTAAATGATCATCATATCTATCCAGATTTATTTTCACCTCGACTTGTGTCCAATGCCACAAAATTTCTAGGTACCACAGCAACGATTGAGGTAAACGATTTGTACTTGAGTTGAAAGTTTATGTAACTACCGGTTTTGCCAATGACAATCGCCAAACATTTTAAGTGTCAACCATTTATGCTCTAATGAAACAGATGGGGACCTTCGAATTTACTGTTATCTCTGAGAAAATGTCTATGAATCGTACAGTTGTTTTTATCCGTTTTAGCGCAGGGGAAAGTTAGTTTAAGAATGTGAATGATTTCTGTCCCGTAATGTGCGAATATATTCAAGTAATACAGCGGCCTGTTTGGTAACTGTTAGAAACCCAAAAAATTGTGGGGAGCTTAACAATGAACTCACCTAACTCTGTTTAAAACAACGGCAAAGTAAAGAAAGATAAATGGGGTCTCTGTGATATCTGAAACAAATATCCAAGTAGAAATCATACGAAACAATTTACCTATCGATGTTTATTCAGCCTACTATAGAATTGGAGGGTGTTTCACACACAATCTACATTATGAGCTCCGCCGGATAATACTATTTTCTGGGAAGGTAAGCTCACTCGAGTAATTCCACCCCAAATACAATACCGGTGCCCACAGTATGCAGGCTACTTTTTCATGTTGTTATCTTGGTGGACATTTTGAACGAAAGCCAGATGATGACGCGACTGCCCATTTTTGTGCCTATGAACAAACCCGTGCGTTAGTCTCATCATCCACGCTGGTGATTTTATTTGGAAAATTGAAAATGCTAAATATACCATCATCAAACGAGCAGTTTATAAGACTTGCCCAACTCTAACGATACGCTTTGTCAACAATGTTAACCACTTCATGACTTTAGTAAAATTTTAAAATCACTGCTTTCACGATGATAGTATTTTGTTTTCCAATTTGTAAGTGCTTGGATTCTGGATGACCAAGCTTGGTAGCAACAACTAAGCAACCTGCGAACTACTTGTCGTAGTGTTTACAGATCGCTGCTCGACATTATTACATAACACAGTACAGTATACTACCGGCTCTATCAAGCTCTATTGTACGTGCAATGAATAGAATACAGTCCTTATAAAACTTGTTCTTATTATTCAGAAACTCTGACAAAAATATATCGGGCATTCGCACAAGAGGCCCTGGTTGTTGGCAAATTAAATCATGTCCTATAGCCACATCATTATTGTGAATGTGAGCTCTATAAAGTTTATTCTAAATTATGTTAGGGAGGATGTCCCAGTAGAAGATACACAAATGGATATAAAATTTGTGCAACTATCAATAATCTTTTTCTAATTCAGCCATGTTTTCTCATGTTGTTTCTTGTCCTAATGTCATTGCAAAAGATAATGCATCACACGATAATCCATGTGCTTCAACAGGATAAAAGCTACTGCCGGAAAAATGAAATTTGTTAGAAATAAAACTTACGGTAACGAGCCCCTGGCGAGAAAGGAAAACGGGAGCACATGCGTCGAAATTACATGGTTTCCAAAAGAACTGGAAGGTGAAATCTCAAAAATATTCTAGTCCCCTTCTTAGTATTTTTTGAGCAGTTGAATAATCTGCAAAGCACTGGTAAACGATCTGTATTCTGGACTTTTTTTACTCTAAATGAACACAAAATGACAGTTTATTTAAACATATGTCTGATGGTTTCACCCGATAAGCTGGCAAACATCCACACAAAAATATGCTGAAACACAGGTTAACATGGTTCATAAGGGAGCAGATTTCACTAAGCCCCTCAAATTTTGTGCATTGTTTGAGAGTTTTTAGAATTCACATTCACATCACTGCAAACTGAACAGTCCTTCTTCTGTCCTACAGAACTTACTTTACTAGGTTCGTACCGCAAAACAAGCATTAGAATTGAGTAGAGTTCATCAGCGCTACATTCCTTTTGACCGCGCTATGATTTATTGGGCAAGCAAATATCATTGCCCAAGCGTGAACACGTCCACTTGATCAGACTTTATAACTCAGTTTTTCATATCGTTCTCAGGCGGCCTAGTAGTACCACGCTCGTCTGGCATGTCAGATGTTCGAAGTTTAAGTCTCAGCGTGGCTAAGGATATACGAAGCTGACAACCTGCAATAACAGTGAGAGTGGAGCCCAACGATTTCATCTCTGGATGCGTACCAAAAGAAAAATTACACCATATTTATTTATTTAATATTTAAGCGAGAGTGCTGTAAATTTAATTTCCATCAAGTGGATGAACGCAGAACCCTGCGCATTCGGTCAGAAACCTTGATGACACTTTGATTCTTACCAGCCAGCCGGCATTTCAGGATCATGAAACGAATACAAAATGGGGACACCGGTTTCATCCCGAAGCTTCTCCCTCTAACCGGCAAGGAATGACTGCCTGAATCAAAGTGTCGTCAGTTCACCCGTTTAAAAACAAATGAGACGTTTTTAAGTCTTGCACATTACATTTTGGTTACCGTCTCCTACACACCTACATCGAAAACGTGCATGTGACCGAAAAACCTTCCAACCTTCTTTTGTGTTCAAGCTGTAGAAAATGACTCGACCGGGAAACAAGTGTTCCACGTTGATCCTGGTACCTGCTTTATCAATTCTCAGGTCACACATTCACGCATGCAAGTAGACGAAATAAGCAGAATTTAGAGGCATGCAAACATTTTACGCTGTTTTAGCTGTTTTCAGCAATTAGAAGCTTTCTGTCGTCCAATTAAAGCAACAATTTGTGACCCACTCAAAAGCCCGTTACCTAGTTGTGACCGGATTAAACCTTTCCAAATGTTGTAACCTTCTGAAGATGTCGCACGAAATTACGGGGGAAAGTTTGAAAGCCAGTTAAGAAGTTCAGCACACGATCTAAATTTTAACTGATTTACACTAAAATATCAAAGTCTACTCTGATGGCATAAATGCGTTCAGTCAAAGGAGCAAACATTTTGATCTCGTATATGCTGTACTTTATCACAATGGTTTATTTGGAAATCCATTTAGACCAATAAATGAACCCGTATATGTGTCACAGTTTTTGATCATAGAAGATAACAAAATATAACTTTTTCTGTTAAACAATATGAAAATCAACTGCTGTCAATCTGTCTGTCAAGCAGTTGCAGCTATCAACGGTTTTCTAAATGAAGAGGAAAAAAAGGCAAAGAATAATATAGTAAAATAAACACACGCTGCAGCGCACTTACGGTCAACTTATTGAAAAAATACAACGTAAGTTCGATAGAAAGTATTACTACACTCTTGGAGCAACGCCAGATTTTATCAATTCCTTAGATGAATTACTTCTTATTGTTATTGAAAGTAAAGCTAACTACTCCTTAAGTAGGAAAAGTCTGCACATCAAACCGTATTTTTCTGGTCGACGCAGTTTGCATCTACTCTTATGCTGTTATTTGTTGGACGCAAGACCAAAATTCTTCAAGAGGTGCTTAGATAAAGATAGTGGAATCTGCATTCTCGCTTCATGGTGTAAATCCCACCAGCTATTGATACAGTCGCCTAGGATGAAAATATATTGACCAATATCACTTAGTTTGGGTGCATAATTTGCACGCAATTGAAATCAAAGTTGCGCATTCTGGAAAGCAAATTCACGTCTTGTTACTCTTTGCAAAGATAAATGAGTTCAAACAATCTTATCACCTAAGAACAGCGTTAAATAGGTAACAAAAATGTGCCCATTTAGACAAGCTTGAAAGAAAGTGGTGATCAGTGAAGTGAATAAAACGGATCACTCCAAGAGTAATTGGCATTTTGTCCTGATGGTTTGGGAAACATTTGCCCGTAAAGTCCAGCGAATGCGATTTCTCTGTGCGTTTTTTTGACGAAAAAGAAATTTAGCCAAATGCACTCAATGGCCAAAAGCTCTTCCACTAAGCACTTAAACAATTTATTTCGGATACAAATTGTATAATCCACGTACGCAAAGCGTAAAGTTGTTAAAATTTCGCGGTAAAACTTAGTGATTAACTCACGTTCTAATGTTTTGAACATCAAGTCGAAAAACAAGGATAATAAATGTAAACGTCGTGAAATGATGCTTTCAAAAGTGTAAGTTTCTCTCTTGCGCGTAGTTCGTCATCGCGTATGGATCATTGCAATTGCGTTGCAGTTACTTGTCTATTTTTCGTGCTCAAGATATCTTGTCGTGAACATTTGAATTGTACATAGATCATCAATAGCTAGGATGTATCATCTATATACGTAGCGAAGGCACACCTACGGAAACTAGTAGGTAGCAAGTTAGAAGTAATGAGTCATATGTATTTGTAAGTGCCCAATCACTCTACTGTTTATGTGTTTAGTTTAACTCCCTTTATTTTATCGTCATTCGTCAGAAATTGCAACAGATTTGTTTGTTATTTCTGTCATTTGCATCTCTAATATTTACATGGAATTTAGTGTACAGAAAACGAATAAACGAAGAATTCCTGTGACTTTGCTTACAACATACACAGATATGTTTTTTACACGGTCTTTGGATGGTCTGATAATTCATGGGTGACCGACCGCTAGTGAGAGAATCCGGACGGCTACGTCATAAAGGGCGTAAAAGCAGGACTGACGTATGTGTGTGTGGTGCAAAGGCTCAACGACTCTACAAAGACTGACGCAGAGATTTTTGGTTGTGTGCACTTACGGAATGCACCAAAATATATACCGTTTAGCCTCACACTAGTGTGTACCTGTAGAAGCGAGGAGGACCTAGCAATGTCAAGAAACTGACCCAAGAGAAGCTTAGCATACAGCAACAAGCACACCTTTGCTGAGAGGCATAATTATAGTGTGACACTGCGCGCCATCGTATTGCTAATTTCCCATATGCTTTTGAGACTGTGCCGAGAAAAACTACGTAGACAGTTGTTCAGAGGGAGGAATGGCCATAGAACACTTAATTTTTTAGTTGCTATATACTGTGTGTTGCAATGAAGCTTGCACAAAATCACAACTGCATTAACCCTCGTGCATCTGTGACACCAAAGCTGGCAAAATTCGGAAGTCTTTTTATCTGATATCTCCGAGAATAGTATTGGCCGAACTTCTGAAGATTATTGCGATTTTCAGACCAAATAGGCAGAGTCGCACAGACATAAAGTGGATGTGTCTACATTAGTAATGTAGGCACTCGATTTTAGTTTCCTAAATTGCCTCTGACGACAAAGGCTACAGAGCTTTACAAGTTTTTCGAATGCTTTAATTAGGTTTCATTCGACTTTATCTATCACATTACTGTCATAGTGTATGCGGCTGCCGACCTTGTGCTGATTTGATGTTAAACTAATCAGTCAGCTTAAACTCCATATTCCGAATTTTCTGTTATTTACGAGGAAAAGGATAGGCCGAAATGCTAAATCGCATTTGCATACAGGAGGCGAAAAATATATGCAATAATTATGATAAATTTTAAAATTATAACGTTTCGCCTAATAAGCCTTTCTGAATGGATGCACCCGTGGAATTTCACTCCAGATTTTCACGAAATATCTCTACACAATTCTGTTTATTCAGTCTCTTTGGAGCAGGATAGAATTACACCCAAGAGCCCCTTCACCAGTAGGTCAGATCTAGTGTTGTTTTGGGGAGCAAAATGTACCAGTTTTAGGGACACATAGGAATACAGCATGTTACACACAACAGTGAAAATCGGGTCAGCCGGATAAAAATACAGATAAAGGTGTAACCTAATAGAAATTAACTGTGGAAATTTCTCCGCCAAATGGCTTTTGAACAGCTGTACTTTCGGTTCTGTTGTGCGCGTGTATTTGCAGAGCCCCGATCTATCCCTGGAAGCCTTTTTTCTTTTGTGAAGCGTTTTGATTACTCAAATTTGCTGACCCTAAACAGAGGCAAGGTCCAGCCAACAACAGATATGATTTTAATTGAATGATCTTCATTGTGTCAAGGAATACATCAAGAGATCCGGAGCTATTTGGATAGATGCTAGGTGGTAAATTATCTGCTGTGTGTTACTGTGGTTACCTTATCCTGATAACAGTTATAGCCCCCCATAAGTAGCGCTTTTATTACTTTTTAAAATTCTTTTTCGGATATGATTTCAACATTGTCTTTTCGATTTTCGAAGGGAGACCAAAAGTGTGCACCAAAAATTTAAGATGATAAATAAAAACAGATCATTCCAGAAAGAAGTGTTTTGAAAATGAAACCAGTGCTTATAGCATCAGTAAAACTTCGTGGATGTTTGACAGGTAACTGAACACTTAATTTTACAGGGGCTGGGATAAACATCACAACGTAATGCGAGTCTGGCACCAAATTTTATAATGAAGTTGGACAGATTAGGCCACTGCTTTTAGCCACCAAGGCTCTAAGATATTCCATGCTTACTTGATGCCTCCAGCGACTTGGTTTGAAAGTATTCTCGTTACATTAAAGGGGTCCTGCCGAATGGGACCCAGAGTTTGTTTGTCCCTCTGGAGTAACTATCGATAAAGCTTGATTAAACTTTCGGCTCTAGCAACCTCAGACAAACGCTGATAAAGCCAACGTGTCTAGTTGTAGACAGTGCAAGAATTGGTGAAGCAATCTTAAAAGGTGTACAGTAAGAAGTTAGTATGCAAGGCAAAAGTTTTAACTATTCCAATATGAATAAACTTTTACAAACCATGTAAAGCGTTTAAGGCGCGTTTATTCCTGGTCACATCCATGAGGAACCACCAACGCGTGCCTCCAATGCGAGGTCGGTTTTGCCAATTGGCATATTTTGCTCCAATTACATAAGAACACAACGTAATAATGTGACCAGGCTTTGAATCCCTCAATTTCTTTACAAATAATCGGACATGTGTGGCTTTCAGCAGAAGGGTGTAGGTTGCATACTGAATAATTTGTCGGTGGTAGGCAGTTAGTCCAATAGCTCAAAAACCCATAACATTTGATCAAGAAGTAGGTTTACCATAATTTGTTTAGTTCACCAACGTTGATAGGTTGGCATAAGTTTGTGGTATACAAGGCACGGTTAGACGATACACTAAAATGAACAATATCAGATGCAAAATCAGTAACAAACTTACGTCTGCCTAGACGAAACATTGCAGATTGTCGAATAAAGAGAGGACGAGGAGTCGACAATTTCTACGTTATATCCCAAGGTAGAAAGACAGTGCAAGACAGTTACACCATCGTTCTGCATAAAATAATGCGTAGTAATTTTTGACCGTACCATTCTACGAGCAATTACGTTTTGTTTAACCACCCCGAAGAGAAGACAACCAGTAGTGCACGCGGTACCGAAATTTATAAACAACACGCTAAACAAATTGCACTATCGTATAATCACAACCGAGTGTCACTGGTAGAAGACATGGACTAGTCTTCTCAGCCCTAAATACTGCCCACACATCAGTCCTCATCAAGAGTAGTAAAGCTTCAAAAGGAGTTTGAGTAATTTTCCTCTCCATACATAGGACAGATAGGAAGGGCGTGTTAGAGGAGAAAAACGGGTAGGAATAAAATTAATATATGGCTGCATAATCAAACTAGTCAAGCCATACTGTCTTAGTGCATGTGAATAGTACTGATTATGAAAGGTTTACTTGGTCGATAGCCGAGGTAGAACAAAACAAGACGACAAGTGCCCGATGACGGTTGACTTATACACCGAAATGCTAAAAAAATTCACTTGATTACTGAAAAAAATCTTGCTGGTAATTTTTCACAATAGCAATGACTGTACATGCATATCAATGAAACGCATGTGCCCTGCGTGGGCCTCTGTCATACTCGTTCACTCGGTGCAATTACTGGACATTCTTGTCTTTCAAGGGGATCGGCATACCAGATATAAATTTTGTAAAAGTGCTGTGCTATGTAACCTCATCTGAAATACTTTAGACCTGCACATCGGTTCGCACAATTCAGAGCACGCAAATAATCGTTTTCGGCCATGTCCATAATCACACATGTTAGGCTGTATACGAGGATGTTGAACCCTGGTGCCTGCATTTTAGCCGGGAGCTGTATGATGCATGGAAATTTGGATTTTGTAATTTTTCCTGTAGATGTTAAGGTGCAAAAATATGACATTAATTAATCTAGTTCGGTCAGGAACATCTCTCAGTTCGTGGCCATCATTTTCTATTTCTCAACACGTCGGTGCAGAAAACAGCGAACTGTATACTTTGCACTCAACTGGCAGCCGACGACTTACTGTATGACTTTCAAAACTCGCAGCCATAAGGATAATGTTGGGACTCGACTTTTTAATTCTCCGTCATATGGGAACCTCCGATGCGTCCTGGTCTATTGTGAACTGAGGAATTCTCTGCTTTGTGTAAAACTGATTTGGCGAAAGTTCAGCTACTGACTACTTTAGTTTATCTGACGACAACGTTGCCATCCGGACTCCTTTCCAGAATATCAAACTACCATTTGACTGCACCCAGCAACCCACACAGGAATATTGATGAAAGCCGCCGCTATATCTCAAACGGTAAACCTGAATGTCCATGACTTTTGTTGAGAGCAATGTGCACAATATTACTCTGTGCTTTATCTCTCCTTGTTACAGCAGCTAGAAATACATCGACAACAACGAGCTACGGAGACCCACTCATGGCGACGCAGGCAGTCTGGTTAGTTTGATCTCGCCGACGTGCAAAGCTGAGTTTTGTGCAAACAAAAACTAAACGAGCTACAAGGCATCTTTTGAAGTTTGTGGACTAGTGGTCGCCAGATGGGTAGAAGAAGGATCAAAACCGATTCCAGAAATTGTCGAACGTAATAAAATGATAGGTGATTTAGTTACCATTAATCAGACATCTGCACTTTTAGTGAACAGTCATAACGGCGAATAATGGTTCAATTGATAAAAAAAGTTGTCACTTTTATGTTTTAGCGTATTTACCACGGCACCTGACCCATAGAGAGTCTTGAATCAAGTGACTGTTTTTCCAATTTACCCATAATTGTGCGTGCCCCGTCTTGATGAGCAAGTGGGCTAAGTAAATTATTTGCACTCAACCTTCCCGTGTTCCTCCTAGAATTTCCAGACAGATTAAACCAAATCAAGGCCTCAAATAGACAACCGAGTCGACTAGTCATTTGAAACAACAAGGTTATAAAATTGGCAGGATCAAACAAGACTGAATAGAAAGTACGGTGAAACACATGGCAATCTTACGTCCATTGGCTGTTATAGGATAAAACAGACAAATTTAACTACTGGATTCAGCTTGTCCAAACCTGACGATATTTGTGCCTTAAATACTAATAGACTTAAATGACGTATAGGCTTGGGTCAGTTAAATGGCTAAGGACATAACACAGTGTTCTGGTTTTTCATACAGTTTACATAAAAAAACGGTATAAAATTATGGTTTCATAAAAAATATGAACCTTTGCATGTAGTCCGCTAATAATTTGAACTATCCGGTCGCAGTGAAAATGAAACATCAGTGAAACAATGAGAGGAAATATTCTTTGAGATTTTTTCGAAAAACTTTCAATCATATTCTTCTAGAAACCTCAAAGTAGACGATTTACTTGCATGGTTTTCTTTCGTATCACCCTTGATTAAGGGGCTCTTCAATACCATACATCATTTGGTATTGAACGTCGAACGATGAGATGAAAGGTTTCTTTTAAGAAGGCTACCGGCGTAAAAAACTATCTAAACTACTTACTGCCTTTGATACCTCTTCTGAGCTAATAACCGTATAAGACCACGTGATGCAATCTAACTGACTTTTACTTTCGTGATCACTTTTCTTGGCAAACCTGTGCGCAACGTTTGCCAAAAAAGCATGACGAATTACAACAGTTCCTGGGTTTTCAAAGAATTTAAGACAGGTAATCACTAAACACAATGTTTATGGTCCGGGTATCAATGGAGAAATTTCCTACTCAAAACTCGAGCAAATTCACTGTGCCATGCGTAAACTTAAAAAGTCCTGGTGACTTTTTCTGACTTTATGTATGAACAGTTTGTGTGAAAACAAACCATTACATTTCCTTACCATCGGAATCCATGACAAAGACCACCAGAAAGAGGAATAACGCTAAGCGCAACATGTTCACGTCAAACATGATTGGCAAGTTGTGTCTTTTATCTTCCAACGGCCCGTTTGCGTTGATTTCATTGGGTAGTATCGCCCCCAATATCAGCTAACCACGTGGCTGATCTGATTTGCTACAAGCAGAGTTAATTCAAAGAATCAATTGTCATCAACGAGAGTATATGTACCAGAGTTAAAGGCCATATGCCAACAAAAATAGAATGACCTTGTAAAAAGCGAGCAAAAAGGGAGAGATTGCCTTCTGCAGAAGGCCCAAGGCCTCTTGGAAAAACAGTCAACAAAATCCGCTCTACGAAGAGCATCTAAACTTAAGCGGTTTTGGCGGGACTTGCCCGACACCTCTACTAACAAAGCACAACACAAGGCTGAATTAGTTTGGCTGTACTAGCCCCTGTACAAGCAAACCATGCGCAGGGAACTCCGCGAGTAGAATGCAATTAGTTTGTCAGACACACACTCTTCCAGAGTGCTACGTCACCACCTTTGGTCAACAAGAACTCGAACTGGGGAAATGAATATTATTTGCTTGGATATAGTGAACCCGTGATCCAAACACGTTGAATAGACCAGTTCTACCGGTTGTTCTTGCTCACGGATCAGTGCGTGCGACAGCCAGCTAAAGAATATCATGCTTCGGAGACGTTAATGATCAAACTTCTAAAAGGTTTAGGGTTTTCAGCTTGGACAAGCCAACCACACGGATAAGAGCAATTATACTCCATGTTCAGTAGAAGTTATCAAAATTGCGCACGCCCTGACAACGCACACAATAAAATCACGTGCAACACTACGGTTCTGGCCTACGTAGACGCTGATCTACAACGCAAAGACCATCATCAAAGTTCCGAACAGGGGCGGGGATGTTCGGTATGAAGCACTTATATATACGCCAGTTCCAACTTATTTGCGTAATGTATAGTGCTCCAGACCCTTACTGCTTACACATGTGGTGAAATAAGACGAAACTCTCCGAACAGAACAAAATATTGTCTATTTTTTCCTGTATCTAGGGTAGTAAGCACTGGGTGAGTGACGGTTAAATATTAAAATGACTTTTTATATACAATACCATTTTATGCTTCTGTTCCATCAGCCACTAATTTCACAATGAGCATTTCCTGGTGTCTTCACTTAGAAAACTGAACGAGGACTGGGAGAGGGTGAACCTTAGAGGACCTTGCTGCATAAGGGCTGGTTGAGTTGTAGTTAAAAACGTTTTGCTTGTCAAGGTGCCTATTGTTTTCGTGTGCTAACCTAATCGGATTGTTAAGATGCCCAATCACAGCTGCGTTAGCCTCGTTAGTTTCCACGGATTTCCGATTCCATCGGGTTTTCTTATGAAGTTGGATGCTTGAAAAACTTCGCTTTATACCTTGCTGGTTAATCACGTACAACTTCCGAAGTGGTACACTGTCTGGGATTAAGGTAGGCAGTGGCTGCTTTGGGATTCAGTTTAAATGGGGTGACCTTTCACAATTACCATACATTGCATTTCCCGCTGGATGTATTATCATGTTCGTATTGAGGTGAATAAAACTATTACCTTCCGCGAAAGTTTATTAGGGCTTTGACAATCTTTCAATGTCTTGTTTACCTTGTAGTTCATAGTAGATTTCCATCTTTTTAGAAAAAACTGGAAAAATTAAGCGTTCTCTATAGCGTTTTCTGGAGTAACTAGTATTTTTCACTGATATCTACAGCAAAGTCCAAATTAAGCGTTTGCGGGTTCAGTCTGATTGGAATAGTTGACGGTAGCTAGCCAGTACACTGCTAAATCACTTTGGTCAGCTGCTACTGCGGACCAGCAGTAGGACCGACACTTATAAATATAATTGTCTTAGTTTTGGGCCAGACCTCCAGTTTAGTTGCCCTTCGGATGGGCTGCAAAGTCCTAACTGTGTTGAGATCCCCTGCGATTGTGACGATATCTAAAGTTTTTGTGGCGCAGAAGGTGTAAGGTTTCAATTAAAGCCATCTTTGGCCGAGTTACAACTGTTTTTAATCGATTCAAAAACTCACAGGAAGAAAGGAAAAACCGGTTTCTCAAGGGTACGGCGAGCACAGGTATTCCAGCGGCTCTGTTTTTTAATATCCCTGGTTGAGGCATCCAGAGTAATGAATAAGAAGGCGGATAGACGAATAGATGAATAGGCAGAAGATAGACAGACAAACAGACGGCAAATGGAGAGCCAAAAGGGAAGACCGACAGAAAGAAATGCGGGCAAAAGGACGGGTCCAGAAACAAACATTATTTGATTGGTTGGCTGGTTGATCGGTTGGCTGAGTAACTGATTGAGGGTTTTATTGGCTGACTGACTGGTGGATTAAGTGATCAGTTGTCTTATTGATTGAGTGATTGACTGACTGACTGAGGGGTTAATTGATTAATTGATCGACTGGCTGATTATTTGATTGGATGGCTGTTTGGTTGACTGACTGATGAACTGATTGTTTGATTGATTGGTCGACCGACCAAATAATTAATGGATTGATTGATTGGTCGATCGATCGATGTATGGGCAAATGGATTGATTGATTAAGTGCTTGATTAACTGAGTGATTGACTGGATGTTCGACTGACTGACAGAGAAGGAAGTTCAGTATGGGACACAGTCCCAGACTGCAGCATCAAACGATTGTTTAGTGTTACTTCGTCAGACATTCGGAGTATACTGACCAAGTTATCCCTCTGGAGAATGCTAAAGGTTGTATTGTGCGCCAGATCGAGACACACTTTCCAGATGGGCCGTCTATTACTTGGACGCTTAGATTGGAAGTCACTAGTTCTACATGGTGGAACCAGAAACAGACAGATAACTATTCCACAGACCTCTTGCAAAATGCTAAATACTCAGCCAGGTTGCATTTACGGCTGCTGAACTGTGCTATGCGGTCATGGTCCCCCTCGTGCGTAGTGGACTCATCCAACCGTATAACTATTGCTAAAACCTAACAGATGTTCTGGGTTCATCAGCCTATTTTGTTGTACCCATATTTTATGGCCGTGGCCAGGTCACGGCAAAGAGAAATGGAAGGTCATACTTCGGAGATGTGATGATTTGCGCGTTTCGTCTAACTGGTACAACACATAAATACAACAACATAAATACAATTGGTAAAACACATGAATAGACGAAGTTTAGACGTCACATCAAATAACCAGAAAGTCACCAAAGATGACTAACTAACATTCAACTTACATTTAAATCGTTAGTTTTTATTAGAAACCCCATTGCTTTTTGGAATAGTTTAGTAAGGTCAGCCAAAAATTCACCGCTACCTCTTCACCGGGCGTACTGCCTACATTCGGTCAAAACGCTCAGAATTGTGTTAATTCTGGGAAACAACCGGTTGTACACTTTGATCACGAATAAATATACGCATCTCGGGACCTTGGTCGAAACAGCCAAAACAGAATATGAAGCAACACTATGAATAACTAAAGCCATACTACCACGCAAGGTAATTTTCTGATTCAACTCGTTTTTATCACAAAAGAGTTCCGAATCCTTTGCCAGATCCACAGGAATCCATAGTGATGGTCCATATTTTGTTTGACACAAACTGCACTAAACAGTTCCTCTTGGATAGAGTACGCACTTTACCACAACCTTAGATGTGTACTCTCAGGATCAATAGATTGTATAACTATTACACGAGTACTGAAGACCTATCTGAGGTCCACTTTCAGAGACTAGGTTAAAGCTTGGTCAAAATCTCAGGAGTAAGTTTCTTTTAGCGGCCAAACAGCAACACTGCTAGTAAGCATTCAAGCCTACATGAACTCTAAGTTTTCTTACATTTTCGTGTACCCAGAGCGTTGATTTCGTGGACATAAGCCACATCGAATATACTTGTGACCGGTAAAAAAATACATCTTTCATCATCTATGAGAAATACTGAACTGTCCTAAATGAGATCGTTGTAACCAAAGATGACTCAAATCTTTAAGGAGAGATAACAATGGAAATAAAATTTTTGCCAAACTTGTGAAACAAAACACCAGCGGCCCAGATTCGAAGACAAAATCACTTTCACATCACAGTATCAGCACCCAGAGGAGCGTCTTCACGCTTAATACTCGAACAACGGATGCGAAGCAACCGCGATAGCACAGACTTAGACATACCCACACTAGAGACTATCAGCGAAAGATTTCAGACCCTGTTGGTATTAGACTCGGTGGACAGTAACTTGTCTTACAATGACCGTGTAGCAAACGGGAACCGGGTCAAAGTTTCAAAACTTGTCAAAATCTACTGTACGTCAGCCAGAGGGCACGTTCGAAGGGGGAGAGGAGAGGATAACCCTGGGATCACCATCTGTGCTTATTGCGGCTGCTAGATATGGTCATTTCTATACAAATGCCCAATCGACTTCATGGAACAGTACACATTCAGCGACAACAGGGTAGGAATGAGGATTACTGATGTAAGCATTTTTAGTGAAACATGATGATGATGATGATGATGATTTAGTGAAAACATGATGTTTTCAAAACCAAACGTTTATCCTGAGAGCTGCTAAAATGTTCACTGGGAGAAATGATGCTATTGACTTGGCACTGTCCTTTGGAGGGTTCGGATTCAAAACTTCACTTCGCTTCGCAATATGGTATGAAATAGTAAACTTCGTACCTGATCAATATTTTACCGTGCTTTCCACTGTTTATTACCTATGCACACTGCGAGGATCTAGCCTGCCTGCAGGCGTCCAGATTTGAAAACTGGAATAATCTGACGACTGGTACATGAGGCTGGTTTGAGAACTGAACTGATAGTGTATCATTTTAAGCAGAGAGATTTGTCACATACTCCTCCAAACCATCAACTGTTGTTGGTCTTTGATCTGAAAATATTTTATGCAGTCATGTTGGTTCACATAAACAAAGATATTTGTCCGCCTAGCTGGAAAAAAATCAAATCCCGCTGGATGTAGTTAAAACGGACATCAAAACTCCAGACTACAGTAGTAAATACTGGCCATGTTGGCGGATTACATTACTGTAAATGTCTTCTTTTGTTTTGCGGGATAGGCCGAAATAAGAAGCTGGTTGTCTTAAATAAGGGGAAATCGACGACATGCGAAATCTTTTGCGTTTTGAATGTATACCCACTAAAGCAAATTAATTGAGTAATCCGAAAATCTGCCAACAATATTTCATAAAAAGCCGGCTTAATGTGTTGGAATATATATATACTCTTTTTGAGTCGAAAGTTCTTATGAAATTCTCTCTTTAATAAATTAGGACTTGACATACTAGTGTGGTTTATGTGGATTGCTTATCCGTAGTCACAAAATCTGCTAGAGCTAAGCGGAGCCTCCAAGTGAAAGTTAAAGATTCTCAATTAAACAGTATTGTCTTTTTCTAACCGACTTTACCGTCGATGTTGGATGAACAGATTTTCTTCTTAGTTTTGCTACAAAACTATACAATTACCGGTGAATGAAACTGAATAGTTTTTGGTCAGGAAGTAAGGAATTTTAGCAAACATTAGTCTCAGAGCATTTTGTTTTGGCTGATTAACTCAAAAACCTCCAAAATTGAAAAAGCGAGTGAGATAATATTAATACCACGCGAAGGATTTCTCAACGCTGAGAGAGGTCTTGAGTTTGTTTTCTGACCATTTCACCTCGTAGACTACTAAAATGTTTTCAATGCGTATAGATAATGGTTTCACCGATAGTTTGCTCATTTTTACCTCATGACATGTTTTTTACATTTGTGATAGCATACTCTGTGCTTTACACGTTGAGAAGTTCAGTGCACTCACAAGATGAAGCAAAAGCCCCTTCGGAATGATGCGAGGGGAAAAAAAACACAAATTCTTGTTTATCTAACCCAAACTTCTCTCTAATCATGAAAACCAGTATCACTTTTGTAAAATTTGATTTGTGAAAGTACACATTAAATTCTCGTTTATTACTAAATATTGCTGGTTTGCTCATCTCCTAAATGCAAAAATCAACCAATCCATTTGTTGATGTGCCAACTATAAGAAAGCAATGTTTTCTGCCGGTGTTTACATAACATGAGCTCAAAAGGCGCACAAAGCCGGGAAGTCGCAAACATCCCAATTTTATTGCGTCTTATCTTAAACTGAAGAAAAAAACAGATAAGTGATGAAACTAAATCACCTTTTTGGATCATGACTTCCGTATTCATGAAGTCTAGATGTAAGCGCTACAGCTACTGTGCCTTTGGAGACTAAATCAACTTCAGTCATGTAATGATAGTTTAGAGGACCAACGTAGCTTGCTCACTGGCGACTTTTAACCGAAAAAGTCTTCCGTATTTGCTCTTGCACATTACCAAGTGGGATATTGAGATTTATTTAGGAATTTCAGAAAGCCCTTTTTCGTAAAATCGTTAGTACAAGATAGCATTAAACGGAATTCGGGGCTCTCAGTGATTTTGCAAAATTATATGAGCATTGTGCGCTTTGGAGAACAAATTCAGTACTAAATCGGGTGGGCCAGATGCATGAAAGATTTGATCCTAAACTCCAAGGAACCGTATATGGTTCAGTGCGCAAGGGATGCCCTACAATTTGTTAGAATAACCGCAATATTTAAACCCGAGTGTTTTTATCCTCTCTATCTGTCCTCTATTTTTTAACCGCGCTTAAAGTAAGGAAACCTGATTTTTTGTTTCTCTCTCAGATGACAGGTCAAATGAAATGTGTGCGCTCTGAGGTTCCATGGGAAATTTTGAAGAGATACTTAATTAACTAAACAGTTAACTAATTAACTCCTCTAACTGATTTCAGGCGGATATCGATTTTGGAACATTGTGACTTTGTTCTGCTTTCCAAAGAACATCATGGAATCAGCGCACATTGTCAGATTGGCGAGTTAACTCACGTACGGCACTTCCTTTTTATAAGAAACATCCAACTAAGAACAGTCTCGGAAAAAAGAATTCATTTTATCTATTCTCAATCTTCCTACCTTGTACATAGCATTCTCTGTCCACGAGAAGTTTCTTCATGAGAAACACTGAACGAGATATATTGGTACCGTGAATGCTTTTTGCTCCAATGTCTCTTGACAGTTAGCCAGAAGAACACTGACACTGATCATAAAAATTGAAACACAGAAGAGCACTGCCCGAGAAATGCGCTTTTGCACCCTCTACTCTAACCCAATCTCGGCGGCTAGGCTAAGTAAAAGAAACCGAATTTATCTGACAGGATAAGTATAATATTTGGTTTCTGAAAGAATGCAAACTATAAAACTCGTTCCATTTATGAAGCCGAATTTGGGTCCTTTCTTTACTGATTCCCCATAGATCGTTGAATTTTCGGCAAACATCCTGCAGTTTTAAAGCACTAGCAAAACGAAGGGTCCGACGACTCGGACCGTCAGACAAAGGTGGTCTACCCGAGGAGAAAAAGACCAAACAGTAGATTGCACTAACCGGAGGAGTACTTACACTCTCAAGAGATAGTATTTTTCTGGTATACGGACAGTGCACCCATTTACACAGCACAAGCGCGAGTCAAAATCATTAACAGAAAATGAAATTTCCCGGATTTCTTTTCGACTGAACATTCAGCTGAACGTCATAAGTCGGGAACTATTGTAGGTGTTTCCAAATTGCGTTTCGTACAAATGAGGAACACCGTTTTCAAATAAGCAATGACTAACAGTTTTGGTAATGTGGTGGAATATTGGTAGCTCGGGTGCATTAGTTGGTAATTGATCAGATGGTTGTTGATCTGTTCGCCGAGCTTGGTAATTGATTTGCAAACATTTCGCCATCACTTGAGGAGACATCTTCAGTGGGCACCCAACAGCGCAGCCAAAAAGTTTCTCGCCCAGTGCGCTTGCCCAAGAGCAAAACTCCTTAAACCAACCGTCCACCAGTGATGGTACATTATGAGAGGAGCCACAAATTCAAATGAAAGTTCTTGTTGTTGACGGACTACTACCATTAGAGCGATGGACAAGAATATGACCAATTGGACTTTTGACCGAACCACTGACTGGAATTTTGTTGACTGTTTGTTTGTCTTGTGCTAAGCAAATCCCGCTGAGCAACACCATGATAATGAATACACCATCGTGTTTTGTGTAGGGACTGACATCATGTTCATTATAAGCATCGATCCCAAAGTTGTAGGGAGTGAAACAAGCAGCGACTGGCCTTTCACCAAAAAATTGCCTCTATAGAGTAGAGCCAAATAGATTGCCTTCTTTACAACGTTCGGATTGGACTGTCATACATATTTCCAACAGTTCTAAGCAGGTTAGTAAAGTGCTTTTGTTTATATTTCAGTAGATCCGCAGAGCCGACTGGCCTTGCGTGCTTTCTTGAAGCATGTGCTGCATCGTCTGAGTATGCTTTCCGTTGACAGACCTCCAAATTAAACTCGTGGATAGCATAACCAATTTAACATGCAACAAGTGGATTGCGTTGTCAATGGCGATTTCAAAAGTGAAAGGGTGAGCTTGGCTAACCTCATTAAGGAGTGCAACCCTGCAATCACTAAAAAATTTATCTACGTAGTGCACAAATTTTGAATTATCGGGTTAGCAAAACTAATGAATTGGTTTTGAACTTGCTGATGAAGAGGAGGACGCAGTGTAACACCGTTTTAACGTCAGTCTATCTCGTTTTCAAAACTGAATTGAATCTTGCAGACGCAGACTAGTAGCAGTTCCTCGGGTCTTTAGTCATAAATGTCGAACCTAGCGACAACTCGACAGCCCATTACCGAAAAAAAATCAGTCCTGCATGCCAAACGTACACAAAGGGTAGTTTTTATTGTTTTACAAATTGTTTTATTGTTTTACAAATGATCCATCAAAAACGCGAACTCATCGGAAGAACAAGTTACTTTTTAGTTATCTGGTTAACTGAATACACGGGTGAATTGAGGTAGTTCGAATAAGTAAAACGCTCAAACTAAGAAAACTTGCCTAAATTTTCTGCTCTAGTGACAAAAGCAGAAAATTTTTTGTCTACATAAAGGTGAGTAGACTGATTCACAAAAGGCCTACCTGAGCATACTTAACCTGGAGATACACAATCAAAAATGGAAATGTTTAGGACAATAATGTATGTATGCTGGCTAGAAACTTGCGGCAAAACCTATCTGAATTTAAAAGCGCGCGTGTGTTTTAGTGCTAATCTCTGGTAATGCTATTTTCTTTTAGAAAGCGTCTGATTTTAACGTACTGCCTACTTCTGGCTCCTCAGTCCATAGAACGAAAAATGTAAAACGAAGCTTCAAAGGACGGTATTTTAATCAGAATTGATGCACCACCTTAGAATATGAATCCTCCAAATGGTCGGTTTTTTATTTTCAGCTTCAGATGAAGAAAAAATACGTCATCACCTTTTATTGTTTGCGCTAACAGATGGAGAGAAACGTTACGCTTCTGTGAAGGTAATCATACATTCAACTTATTGACATCAATGACAGTCTTGGGGTTTCAGAGTGATGTGTATTGTAGACTGCCTGAAAATTAGAGATTTTCTGACGGTTGTGCAAGTCTGTATATTCTAAAAAGTTTTTGTGCGTGAGAAATCGTTATTTTTAGCTTGATTCATTCAGGGGTGGCATACAAATCCACGCAAAAACGAGTCTTCATTACCACATGTACACATCTACTAGCTGTCCAAGTGATTTGCTATAAGACTTTAGAGAAATGCGTGTTTTATAGTGAGTATAATACTATCAGAATGACCGCAACGTGGTCAGACTTGGCCTGGTGGACACACGTCACGAGTACTTACACCCAGCTCTTGAAGGCTCCCTACGTACTGCAGCGTAATAAAGACGACCGCATTTTTAACACACCCACCTGATCCCATATCCATGTTAGGTACAGAAACTTATCATCAAGACCTGTAAATACATACAAATTATCATTCAAAGAAATGGCTATGTTGTCTGTTTGTACTGCAGCTGTTCAGTTGGTGAACCTTGAAGCGCAGATTCAAAGGTTGCATAGGGTAGTTTTAGTGTTGTGTGTGTGTAATACAAACGTCAACGACCGTTGAAGGTATTGCTGAACTAGAACATCTGATGGCAGCCCGTTTCCACGACTGTCACTTCCCTTGTACGGATCTGGGCTTTTGTAGGAAATGAGATATTCCGATCTGAAAGAATATGCGGTTCGTTCAGCTCATTCGAATGGGACACCACCATTCTAATAGGACTGACAGAGATAGCCAAAGACGTGTCACATTTTCATCCAAAAATGATGTACTCACGTGGACCTATAACAGTTGTCAGTTGATCACACATGTGCACACGGAAATTTAAAGGTCACAGTCACTTCCGTCGTTTTAATGAAAAAATAACAAAATAAGTAATTTCTGTATAGTTAACAGCACAAGCACTAACTTCCCAGTGAGAAAGAGTAAACTGTCTGTACGAATAGGAAAACGACGGTCTGAAAGTTTCGATGAGATTGAGGCATTTAACTGTAAAATGGCACAATTTTCGAACATATCTGGGCATATCCTTGAATCATGCTGACAAATCTGCAGTGGATTGTTTTGATACAGAAGGTAACACAAAGCTAATCGTGCAATGCAAGTTTAATACGATGCAGAGAAGCACGTTGCAAAAAAATTTGGCTTGGTCCTGATGCGGTGTAAGACGATAACTGCAATAACGGAACAGTTATAGAATGGACCCCGGTGACAATACAGCTCTAATTGTTTACACAATCGTCATCAACATTATATCATCAGTGTTCAACACTGATCATTGGTTGTCGTACAAGTATGATTTATTTGAACGCCTTATTGTGACAAAAAATGAAAGTTGAGGGGAAAGGGACTCAATGCTAACCAAGCACAATCATTCCTAGGTGCCTACACCTCCAGACACTCATTCAGGCAATCCGAATTCGAAATGACAAAAAGAAACCAATAACATTTAAGGGCAAATGCCAGTGATAGGGCGCTTGACGATAAAAACGTGCACGCATACCATTGTCAAAATAACCCTGGCTTGTTCTCAACCCTGTAGTCCATCAGCTTACACAACTACATAGTTTTAGCCAATCTTTCTGTCGCGCCAATAACATGGACAGTGATCTTTGTGCAAACCGGGAAATATCATAAAATTCGTGTTAACCACCCCATCCCATATTGTGCTCACCATTTGAAGAGAACCCTAATGGGGGTGGAGTGAAATCTGAAAAAATATACAACACCAAACAACTGAGAAAACCGGACACAAAGATTGCTTTGTACTTACCGCAAACCGTCAGCTTTTGCAAAACTGATATCCCACCTTCACTTTGCGTCCAAAGTTTAGTTTGCATCGTGAGACGCCACAATGCCAACAGGTCAAAGAATGGGGGAATGCTTTCAGACACAAACACATCTAACGCATTTCTTTCAAACATCAGCAAGTCGCTCCTCGGTTGACATGGGAATTCAGGGATTTTGTCGCTCTCTGCGAATAAGTACTAAAATTCAAGGACCATTTTGACAAAGTAGCACTGGTGACTTCCTTTGAGAAAAAATACACACTAAACACGATGTAAGATATAACTATAGCCTCCAGTAGTTCATACACTGACTCACCGAAGTTCCGTGTACTATTCAATAGCCGAATTCATTTACACAAATCGTCCGTGGCTAACTCACAGACAATGAATACTTTCTCCTCTTCTGCAGATTTAAATGTATCTTGTAATGGCACTGCCCAGTGAGTTGATGGCGTAATCTGCTTAGTGCATCGAATGATATAACAAACCAGAAGCTTGGCTAAATTTTAGCTGGGTGTCTCTTTAAGCCAGCTCAGTTGGTACATGGATGTTTGTCTGCACAAAACCAGTTCCACCTTGTAAAGAGTGCTGCATCGGACCTAATACTTTGGTATGTTGATGGCTGTCCCACATGGAGCATGGAATCTTCCTTCTGCAACACATTCCGTTGTAGAATATCACGAGCCGAAAATTTAGTTGAGATTCAGTTGGGTATACCTGTGACAGAGTTTCAATTTGTGAACTGGTGTTTGCTTTCAACATAACTAAGTTAAGGGACCTTACTAAGTCAATAGAATAAAGAAAAACGCCAGTCAAAGCTGGTATTTGGTTTTGTGGGAGTAGCATTTTGAAGGCTAGTAGGCGTTTACACTGGATAAAAACAGAAAGCTATGGAGCCTTACAGCTCACGTGATTGAGTCACGCCAATCAAAGGTTGATGCTCCGGGTAGGCCTTAAATATGCTTGAAGTTTCCTGGATTACTTCCTTAATCTAATAGAAGGATTCAACAACCTGGACCCCAGTGAACAGTTTCTGCTATTCTCCGACGCATAAAATTTGAACTAGTGGGCTCTGTCACTGCTGTCGTTGACAGGTTGGAAAAATTCACTCTCATTGAGATTCAAACTGAGATTTCGACAGTAACTGAGGGATTCGTCGTCGTGGACTCTCATACGGTCCACCGTCCTATACCAGCCACTCGGTCACAAAAGACTGAACGCAAAGTAGGATTCTGTTGCGGCATCATATAATTGCGTTTGCCGCATAGCGAATGTGGTGCACACTCATGAGGACCCAATGAACATCCTTGTGTGCGACTCGAGATTTGTATTTACTGTCAGACGGAAGACCAAATCCACAATAACGGATTGAAAGTTCTGCACGGATTCAACCAATCAATATAGAACCACTATTCAAGTTGTTTGCCAATCTCCAAGATGCAGCTCCTGTTAGAGGCAAGTGTACATGAACTTTTTCGGTGGCCATATTAGTGTGAACCGCTATAGTTCATTCCCTTCCGAGTCACATAAGTGTTAGCAACAGAAAGGTATAAACGCTAAAATTAAACTGCTCCTTTTTCTTCTCCTGTAACCATTGGTGAAGATCACATCACAAAATGATAGATGGATGAAAAAAGGCACACACTTTGCCTTAGTAGTTAACTAGGCACAATGGCCAACTGATTAAAGCAATGGTGATAAGCCATTCCATTTCACACGCCTGCCATCCCTCTGGCAGGTTTTTTCTGGCTAAGGAGTGACAACCTTTTTCTACACTATACAGTATAGGAAGAGGCCACCGATCTGTGACGGTGACCTCATTGAAAAATCAACCGAAGCCCCCACCCGGTCACTCAGGCTCCATTAAAACACTTGGGTACTACGTGTATGGAGGTGGGAGGGCAGTATACACGAAACGAAGATACTCTCCAGAAGGTACGTGTACATTTAGGATTTAGTAGCATAAATCATACAGTCGTTTGTACACCAAGAATTCCAACTTCTCAGCTACGTATTACAAGCAGCAGATCTTCCGAGTTAACGTCCTAGAAATAGGTATATGTACTGAGTGGGAACTGCTGCCAACAAAATTTCATACTTCAAACTGCGAACGGAACAGAACCAAAGAACTAGCATTTACGTGCAGGGCCACTTATAGTGTGCCTCGACAGAAGATGAAGTTTATGGATGCACAGCTCCCAATTAATGTATTCCAGTGGTCCCTTCGGTCGCTAAAAGAATAGCTAGTTTCGAGCCACATGTGATAATTTTCTGACAGTTTGGAGTTGGATTTCCAAACCAAGGGTCCTTGCAAGGTATATTTTGTTACGGACAGACTTCATTACACCTTTTCTAGTCTCCCTGGCGCCAAGAGAGAGGAATCGTATTGACGTAGCCGTAGCCATGACATTTGGCCACAGTCACCTGAAAACCTTCAAAAACAGGCAGAAACCGAGCGCCCTGTGGATGCAATGGCCCGTCTTGTTGTAGAAATCTAATGCTGACCTTAAAATATTTCTTTAAAAATAGAGTAACCAATATTGAGCCTGTAGCACCTGTAAACTGCTATTTTTCATGCTCACTACCACGTCCTTTCTTCCTATGAATATCGGTCACAATACTGTACAAAATTTTGTTCTAATGAAATGCAGTCGCAACCGCCAGCTTTTTGGGTCCAACGTGACTTTGGGACTTTTGCTGAGTGACTGTTGTTGTGGAGGCCGGCTGGTACTAACTCCCAAAGTGAACAAATTTTTAGTTATATAAACATTGAACCAATCTAATCACTTCAGTGGATTTATGTTGCGATTACCGGAGATCCGGAATACCAGGAAAGTAGAACTCTCTGTTCTTGGTGTGGTGGTTCAACGAAATAAGGAACTAGGAAATTTCCTATTGTAAACTGTGAGTCAAGATTTACTTGAATTTTTCGCCTTGTACATTATATCTGACTTCGCTTGTGACTTGTCCTGTTCACTAGAAACTCCATAGGGCCGTTAACCACTACAAACCCAGCAACGAATATCCAGATCGATCCGATAGTTCAGCTACTGAAATATCGGAAATCGTTTATAAATACTCCACTCGGCATCCTGGAATCCGTGTCAAACCGTGAAACCATTCTTTAACGCGCTGAGAAGTCTCGCTCCAGTGGTGTCGTTAAGCCTGTTAGAGGCGCCTTGCATCAAGTTTACAGAGATTACGGTTCAAGTGTACGGAACACCATAATTCAGCGCGATTCATTCGTACGCGAGTGCGTCTTAAAACATGGTAGAGAAGATTGCCGCACGGAATAAACATCCATGGTTCTCAACAAAGTGGAAGGTAAACACTAAAAATGTAGCGAGCAAAAAACGATTTACTTACCAAGGCCTTTATTACATCTACAGTATAATGAATCCAAGGTCACTATATAGAAGAAAACCCCTAATTTTAACATTAAATTTAGTTCCAATTGGGAAATTCATTCACTGCACTGCAGAAATGAGACGATACCGCAATCATGAAACCCAGTGGTTAGTCTTGGGATAACCGTTTCTGGAAATTTTTGGTGAACTTTCAAAACTCTGGGGCTCCTAAAATTACATAGACGAACAACTTTGATATGGCCAACGGTATCATTCAAGAGTACGCTAACGTACAACTATTCAAAATAACAATGAAGGGAGGTCACTACTTCATGAGGGATAAGACAGCAATATGTGACTGTTTTTGGATTGCTGGAAAGTGAAGCAAGATGGGACGACTAACGTACAAAGTGAGTTCACTGTCAGCAAATTTGTACAACAGTTTTTCAAAAGGGACTATTACTGACCATCTGGAATTTCATGATCCACTCCCAAGTGTAACAGAGTGTCAAACGGCTAAACCAATGCTTGACCACACTTTTGGAATCCGACGATAAATATAACGGACAGCTAAAACGCCAACAAGGCCATCAGTTTTAATGTAAATTGCAGTGAGCGAAAGGTTACAAAGAGCGGCTTGTACTGCCAACAATCGGCTTTAACTTATAGATACTCTACGTAGGTCGAATTCTCGTCATTATATTTGGCCGCGCAAGCAATTCTAAAAACTCTCGGCAGCTTCAATGGCACATCAAATAATGGAAGAACAAAAGATATTAAACTAAAATCTTTAGGTGTTCTTATTACCGCACAACAGCATGGACGACTAATAAGCGAGTTGTTGCACGGGAATCCAATTGTGAAATCTCGTGGTTACTACTGAATGTTACCAGAAGAGCAGTATCCGGGCATGCTTTCGCAAATAGTTTTCTTTTTCAAGTAAACTGGTCCACAAGGTTTGGCTTCCAAAGATCACGATGAAGAGTGTTCTGTAATGCATTCGAATTGATGGCCTTTCCTCAAGTGCAAAACGAATGAACCACAATAGCCTGCACACATCCGCAGCATCATTTTATTGACATCAGCGCTTTACAGCATATATCCTTGGGGGGTATGCTCTCGCCTTATGCATGGACTTCGCCGAGTGTATAGATCTTTCTTTCCTCGATAGCCTACGACGTATTGCTCGAGTTTTCTTGGGTCTGAGGTCCTTGGGTACGTATCTTTTGGACCGGTATGCCTCTCTTTGCCTTTCCTTTTGGGCCTGATGCATTACGGTGTAGACCCGAGCGATCGACTTCCGAAGCACACGACTAAATTTGGGATGAGTAAACACACTGCGACTTACATTTTCTTGAGCTTCCCATGATACGATGTACCTCTGGTAACTCGATAAAGACGTAAGCTGCTGAGTTCTGTCTTCAAATCGCCAAGTTGCTTTTGAAGATCAGATTCTGGAACTCCTCTTAGCTTCGAAGCGCGAATCTTAGTCTAAAGACAACTCATAAAAAAGACCAAAAACGAACCTTAACAGTTCGAGCGTTTTCCCGCCGAATGTGTAGGGACCCACAAAAAGCCGCTCACTAGATGCACACCCAAATTATTTTTGCCGAAACTATAGGGTTTTCGAAGTTGTGACTTTTACGGAAGTTAGTCTAATCCATTTGCACTTGTAGGTGGTGTTGCTCATGGCATTTTGTTTAAGTGAGCGAAATTTCAAGGTCACGGACCATCACCGATTTGCATTTTGTTACCGGTTTACGAGAGATGAAACACGAAATCGCACTTTACCACATTTTGTCTTTCTCTAAGAATCAAAATAACATCTACAGACTGTCCGATGCAAATTCAACCCAGGAAAATCGGTGATTGACGTTTGTTTGCTTTATAATCCACAGATTTAACAAACGGGATAATTTTTTTCAGCTAAGCTCGTCACAACACATTTTCTTATGGAGCTCAGCTTCCATTAAGTACAACATTGTCAGAAAACAGCATGCGTTGTGCAATGGAGATGCGAGGGCCACCTCTGTGGATCATTACCTTTCCCAGCTATGCATAACTAACCTGTGGACAATACAGCGTCAGGAGGTAACCTTGGGTAAATTACCAACATACTGGTATCATTTCTATTAGGAATATGACTCAACATTGTTGGAATACGCCATAAAGCGGTCATAATGATAATTATAGCCGTTGTCACTCACTTCGTAACTGCTATACCCGTGTCTGTGTGTGAGGCTGACTAAGAAGCCTCACATATACACGGCAACCTAATTCAGTGGCCAGTGACGGGCTTTCATTCTCATAACTGACTCATGACACGGGGTGGTATACCGTCAGCCTCCGGCACGATGGAGCCCTTGAGGGTTTGAAGAAGGGATGATTCATCAGCCAGGGAGATAGTTAGGTTGTTAAGAGACGGACGGTTGCTCTGTTGTTGAAAGGTGAAATGTGCGGCAGGGGTTGTGGGTTTGAGTTTAAGTGGAAGGAGTAAACAGCAGCAGGCAGAGCAAGCGTTCAGGTGGTTGGCTATAGCGACAACATCGGTGATGAAACTGTCGTCGGTGGAACGCAGACAAGTAACTGAGAGACTGTTTGGGGTACAGCGCCAACGGAATAGGTGACTGAGTAATTTATAGCGAGAAGAAGCCTCCATAGTGGTGCTCTCTTCATGGTATTCGAGGAAACCTCGGTCAGCGGAGAGCTTGCTGATGAGGACTATCGATGAGAACTCCAGAGATTTCCAGTACTCCCTGCTAGCTCGATGTACTTTAGTAACTAAGGTTTTGGTAACTCTTTATGGAGAGAGATATCAGAGTCAACACTTTTATTGGGAGAGTCAAGGTAGAGAGAGCTCATTGGGTTTTGGTTAAAGATGTCACAAATGCGTAGTGTGTTTGTTGAGGCAAAGAAGTCGCTCCGATTCCGAGAGGATGAAAAGGTTAGTAAAATATCTGGAAACAAGAAGCAAGGGGAAAGGACTCAAAGGAGCAGTCACGCTATAACTGACCACGTTGCACGAAACGGCGCAGTGATCGTTTCCTGGGAAGCACGGACTAACTGCGGCCGCACCCCGATGACCCCATTTGATAATATCAAATCTAAGGCATGTAGGCCGTGGGTGGAGCTACGTACGAACTAGGAATAACCCTCTACATTAAGTTGGGCAAGCAGCGAGACACTGAGAGTAGTTTGTCTAGAACCGGATTTTAGATAGGGCAGACTATAGATTGCTTTTACTATGAGCGAACAATTCCGTGGTTTATCGAGTGGGTAAAAATATTTAGGACAAAGATTCCGATCTCTTGAACATCTTGTCCCAGTTATCGGGGTGAAAAGCCATCAGCTTTTGGCTCAACGGAGTGTTTAAAGTTTGGAGGAAAGGCATAAACATCAGTTAGGGAGATCGTTACGTTCCTGAAGGACGGGTGGCTACCCTGAACAATGAGGGGTGCACAATGTGTAACGGGAGGTATGAGATCGAAGTTGAAAAGAAGGGGCTAGTAACAGCCAGCGAAGTAAGCGTTCTGATGGTCTGCTATACTGACAGGACCAGCGATAAGGCAACTTTCGGTGGAACACAACCAAGCGATTGGGCGACTATTTGGAGCACAACGTCCACGTGACAGTCTGCTGAGTAATTTCGAGTAAGAAGTGGTTCTGAGGACGGTTCTCTTTTCTCGGCGTTCGGGAGATGTCCGCAAGGACACTCGGTCACTGAAGATCTCACTCATGGGAACTATTAATGACAAATCGTGCTATTTCCGACACTGTCTTCCAGCCCGGTTTATTTTTTATCCAAAGGTTTTAGTAACTTATCATGAGTGAAAATGTTTTATGGGAGAAACAAGGTGGAGAGCGGTCGACAGGTTTTGGCATAAGACGTCACAGACGCGCTGTGTCTGCCGAGAGGAAAACATCGTCGTAGACCCAAGACGCCAGCATACACGCAAAAGGGTGTAAAATAGCTGCAGAGGGGAGGTGAAAGGGAGACTCGGAGAAGCAGTTGGACCATAACTGACTGTGTTGCCTAAAATAAGGCAGTGATCACTTCCTGAAAGGCGTGAACCAACTGCACCTATAGCCAGATAGCCTTTGTTTTGGAATATGATCATGCCAGACGGCATGCACCCACAGGTTGGGAATAAACATTATTATTATTATTATTATTATTATTATTATTATTAGTCCTAGGCTTGTGAGCCACGAGTTGGGAATGTAAATTGGGGACCAATCCTCCACACAGAGTTGGGCAAGCGGCGAGACGTAACGGGTAGGGCCCGTAGTGGGAGGCCAGGGAGTATCCAGTGAGTTGAAGTCAGTTAGCACAAACTTAGATGAACGACGAAGGGCACGTGGAGTCGAGATACCACGGAACCAGTCAGCAACAGAGGCGGGAGGAAGCTGGTGATAAATACATACAACCTTCTAGTGCAAGTCGTTTGGTCTGTTCTGTAGAGATCCATATGGCGTCTGGAATCCCTTCCAGGGTAGAATCGTCAATCAGGGTTGCACGAAGTTCTTAGTTTGAGTATATGGCACAGCCTCCAACTCATGGGCTCTTCCTGTCAGAGTGGTGAATAATATAGCCAGTGATTGAAGTACCACCTGTGATCCATGTTTCGGTTACACAAATCAGACCTGTGCGTGCAGTGGCACCGATGGCTTGAAGGTTGTGGACGTGTGGTAGCAACGAGCAATTATTAAGCAACATTATTGGCAAGTTCATTGGTGAGTTAAAAGTACTAGGTAGGAAGTCACTAACTTTACTCATGGTGGGTGGATGTGGAATAACATGAAGCAGGGTTTACTGGGCGTGTGTGGAGTCCGAGAGGGAGTATTCAGCTCTGGTGATAGAGACCAAATAGTTGTTGAAATAGTTCTGAACCCACGGCAGAACTTACGATATCAGGTTTGATATGGGGTAGGAAATGTTTTTGGGAGGATGGCATGCAGCCGAATGAATATTCGTCTGCAGTGTAATCTTCTGAATCGTCAGCTGTGGAGGAGGTATGGGGCAGAAAGAGGCTGAGGTGGTAGAGAGATGTCTGGCGAACGAAAACGGTGTTTAGATGGAACAGAAGTTGATGGGCAGGGTAGTAGAAGCGGATGAAAGTCAAACTTAGCCACAAATCGTTTTGGACGCGATGTTTTTCCATGCTTCCGAAGCACATGGTTTGATATACTTTTTGAAGGTGGTACAGGTGGAGCTGCATGTGGCTTCGTGGGAGGCGAAGGCGGTGGCAGTGTAGGTAACTGTTGGATCGGGATTTTAGGCAGATAACATGCGAGTGGCCAGGAGGCGGAGCTCGATAGCGACTAAGATTATGCAAAGGCGTATGTGGATTAGGAATCCTACCATGGCCCAAGATGCGCGGTGTGGAGGGCAGCAAGTGTATTTACGTGTGTATTTACGTACCTTTCGGGTTCTTGCCAGGATTGCAGACGAAGTTCATAGAGCGAGAATTCGGGAAATTAGTGCGGGAGGGGGCGTAATGATACCAGACTTTGAAAGCGGGTGTTGCGGCCGGAGGAAGTGGTGAACTATAGTTAAGTCAGGGGGTCTGAAGCAAGAGACTATGTTTTCAACTGTGGTTGCAGTGTCAGGTAATGGCTGTTGAGATAACGCACCTCTCATATCAGTGGTTAATTTCGTTGGTGCGGCTGAGTTCGGAGGTGGCATAGATAGGTGTCTAAAGGTAGAAGTAAAGGGCTGGTGGTCGTGGGTGGGGGATGCGGAGCTCGCGGCCGTCAAGCAGGTTTGTGGGACTCCCAGACACAAGTTAGCATCACGGTTAGCGAGTTTAAAGGAGAAACAATTTCAGAATAATGAAGACCAGGCATAGGATTAGTGCTGAAGCATCGAGATTTCGGGGATAGCATGTGAATTCGAGCATTTTGAGGGGCATCTGGAAGTTCTACCGGTTGAAAACTGCCTGCATTCTTGTTGAGGACGGTTGAGGGCCTAGAAGAACTTGAGGGGATTGTAGAGGAGGCCAAAGCTGCTGTTTAGAGTGGGGGTTCCTCGGCTGCTGTGCTCACTTGTGTCAACAACGATATGGCTCGCGCAGTTTTCCAAGACAGTCTGCAATTGAGTCACACCGACAGCATTGACTGGTGCACATTGGTGAAGTGAAGAGGGAGCCGTTCGGTAATTATCAGTGGCCGACTCTAGAGATTTGGAGAATGAAATTATTGAGAGCTGTCTTTGCGGTCACGTACGAGCAGCTTTGACCTATGCGGTTCTGAATGTTCCTGTAGAGAGCAGACGGGTCTGTGATGTCAGCAGACGCACCGCATCGTTTTTATCTCTGGATCGCATTGTTTTTGGGAAACGCAAAGATGGTTCTAACTTTCGCAACCATCGAGCTGCACAGGCTGTGTCATGCACGTTACATGCATCTGACGTTACCACATGAGCCATTTGGCGTGCCAGGACATCTTCTGTATGGCGTGCTCCAGTGTATCTGAATAGTGCACCCGGCTTTTCAGGCTACCGTTCGCGTTATATAGACGGCTTTTGGTTACATCACTTAAACTGGCCATCCCAGATTGTGCGGGTGATTTACAACCACTCGGCAAATCGTGAGGCAAATCGTGAGTACGTGCGGTGCGGTACGTCACACTTCCAGTGACTCCTCACACGAAAACGAACTGGAGAGCCGGTATTGCGTTTACCGCTTGTAATTATCAAAAACGCTCAACTTACTAGCTTCCGAATTTCCATTGTTTTGTCTGGCTATCTGGTGCATTTGTAGCATACCCAACCATGATGCAAAATATTGCTGGTGCTTCGATTACATGCTGCAAGCATGAGTACTACATAGTTGATCCTTAATTTTTTATTTAACACTTCCTGAAATGCCGTGAAGAATGAAAACCGGACGGAAAGCAATTTTTTAAAAACATATATGGGGCCATATCTGCAACCGTAGCACAGCAATTCCCAAGCCGAAATGCTCACCAAGTGCAAAATGCTACAATTTTAGGCGAAACATTTTATCCCACAAGTCAAGAGTTTGAAGAAAAGTGCATCTGTTAGCTGAGGTGCGGCGAAACGAATGGTCTCTGAACACCAACAACAGGTGCCTATAGGGCAGCAACTTTCATTCGTATATATATGCTGCATGTGTATCTACAGCCGCAGTGTAAACCACCTGAGAACAGGGCCTGCACCAAAAGCTAACTTAATAAAAACGCGTTTTCTGCCTCGCATCAGTAAAACTAAAAGTACTCCAGCCTTCGTGTGCATAGACTATTGTGCCTGGGAACCTTGTTGTCAGCTTACGTCGTCTTGCGGTAAACCACTCGAGGAACGCCACTGGTTCCTTGAGAACCCTTACTCGTCGCAGTGAAAGGTGACGCGCATTTCATGCTCAGGCATGAGCCCTTAGCTGCAGCGGTGTCCCCCAGGCAGCATAACGCAGACTACTGGCGACGCGCTTGCCTTTCACAACGCGTTTTGGCGCCGGTTATTTTCACGCACTTAAAGTGGGCTAACCCGCGTTGCGCATCAGTGGCGCGCTTGTGAGCGACATGCTGGCAGTGAGCACTTTCATTGGGGATAAAAGGTAAGTTGGTCGCCCGCAAGTTATCCAGGTCATGCGGAAATACCCGTGGTTATTTTCCTGCAAATAGTCACTAACTCGGCCCTGTTATCGAGGCATGAAAGAAATCTGCGTGTGCCTTCGCGAATCAGCTAGCATTATGCACGCCTACACATAACTGGAGAGCATTCCCGGGTCTATTCAAAATAAGAAAAGCAGGACCCACGAGAAAGGGCATAATACAAAGTTATCACTAAAAGAGGGCTGCTGGGGTGAGATACTTTGTTCTACCAAGGTGGCATGTCCTAACAGTGACCTCCGAGCGCCCTTTGAGTGACAAAACGTCTAGCTGAACAAGATCGCTTGGTTTCATTGCCGTTTTTAACCATTTATACATTTGCAACAAAGTTGAGTTTATCCTCGTACAACTGTTCTGCTGGGTGGCTGGCAGGCCCGCTTAAGTAAGGTTGCATGAGTCAAAGCGGGGTACTTCGTCGATGAGTTATCCCCCAGGGTAAACAAATTTATTAGCATCAGAGCTGCAGAGTCATTGGCGTCTGATATAATTATTGTTATGTTTAGTCCCAACTGGTAGGCACGGTTATTGTAACGCAGTCAGGACCACAGCGCAGCAAGCCAGTTCCGGACGTCAGGAGCTGCATGAAAGTTCTGCAAATAAACGAAAATAGGTTCACTGTTCCAATGCAAGTAGGGCAACGCAAAACTTCGCAAGGGCAAATCATTGCGACATAAAAATTGCAGGCATCGAAACACGGTTAGCGGCGAAACACAAGGGACATGCAGGCAATACGGCTGGGGGCTGATACCGTGGAAGAGGGAGCTTTGGGTTGTTGGAGGCGGAATCATACTGACATATTTTGAAGTAAATTTTAGGGTTCTGTTCTCAACATGGATATGAGGAAGGTGCCTTTGAGGCTGCGGAGGAGCAAGAAGTCCCTACCGTAATGAGGCATAAACCTGCTAGATCGGAGGAGCTAAATAACGGAGCAAGTACCCGCTGGTATCCGTTGAGTCGCGGGGCTTTCCCCGACCAGCAAATGCCAAAATCACTTGAAAATCGATACATCATCAGCCAATGAAGCAACAGTTATATAACATGGCACATGCTGCATGTCTCGAATGGCATGTGAGGGGTCTGTACCATAAGTTAGAATTCACTTAACAGTTTCCCAAGCCATGTTTATTGTGTGTGTGAGGCAATTGCCTCAAAGTAATTGAAAAAACGTACCTTTTCATACAGCAGGGGGAAGAATTAGCCCCTCTCTTTTCGGTCAAAGCCCTACGAAAACGCGTTACACTCTCCCACGAATCCCCCATTTTGTCAGGATATATCGTGAAGGAAGTCAGAAGCTTCCAAAAAACTTTCACTTTTTCATTGTTAACTGTGGTGTTGCTCACCCGAATTACGGTTAAATTAAGGAAGCAAACCTTCCCGGCATCTGCAGTGCGCTGGCAGGTGATGCAAAATGAGTGGGTGACGGGACAGAGGGAATTCGCGGAAGGTTGCAACGCTGCCTGTCAAGGCGGGAAAGTCGTCGAGAATCCAGTCATTAATCATAGGAAACCCACTTGGCGGCAACGTCCATAATACCCGAGACAGTGAAATTTTTGTACTCTGAGCGCTTCGTCCACAACCATCATATGCTTATGTGAGACGTCAGGGTTCCGTATGAAATTACGCACATGGACATATTGCTCCAAAGCTTTACAGCAGGAGAGAGCTAGCGGTAAAAGTTGGTAGCGTTCTCTGACCCATAGAAGATTTCACGTGGATTTGGTGTGCTCACAATCCCTTTGAAAAAGCTAAAGAGTAGGCTCCAGCTTCTCGTTCTCCAAGGAGGCATTTAGGGTCAAACGCCTCCCAGCCGAGTGATCTCTGACGAGGAAATTCATAGAATGTTCCTACGCACCACCAACAGATTAGCTTAGAAGGACCTGCATAAGATGAATCGCGGCACGTACTGTATCAACGAACACTAGGGTTGCGATGTGCCAGAGAGGAATCCGAGGAAGGTGTATGCTCTTCTGCCGAGCGTTTAACCAAAACACCAGCTCGGGCCCGCATAGCTGAGGCTTTTCCAGGGATGAAGCTATATCACTTGGCCACATGATGATCCGGATGTCGCGATCTAAACGAAATGAGTTTGCAATTGCGGCGACAAATGTATTCAGTGGTAGCGTCAATGGCTTTTACACGTTTATCAGTGACAAAATTCCGCGGCCGGGACGGCTTCGTCCTCCGCCTGGCCAGAATTTTGCAGGTGTCTGCCTCGTCCTCTCTTACCTCTCGGATGGCTGGTAAGCAGAGGCACACGAGGCAGATCATCTTATGGGCATGAAGACGATGGAATTATGTGGCCGTTATGTGGTTTTCACTGGAAAAATCGTCCAACTTGCTAGCTTCACAGGATTATTTGACTTTCTCCCACTTTCGGGGATGCCCGCCTAATGGGTGTAGCCATTTATAGCGTAAGGGGACGTGACACTTTGTATTGCACTTTACGCCTCCAAACGCAACTTTTTTAAATTTCACTTTAAAAGTCAACTCCTTCCAGAACATCGTGAAGGATTAACAGATGGAGCGACGAACTCCTAAGAATGAACATCCCCAAAAGCTCGACTAAATTCGTGTTGATTATTGACGCAATAGAGGCAAAAGGAACACCCAAAACAATGCCGTTGAAACAAATTTCAGCATCAGCGGGGCCAATTTACGGTTTTTGAACGTGAGTATATATGCACATAAGTTCCACAAATTTAAGCAGAAGCCCAAACGACTTGATGAAATGTACATAGGCCGGTTGAGGGTGGTTCACTGAGCTTCCCATGAAATGGAATTATCAAGCCACACACCTTCGAAAACAGCCCTACTGATTTGTACTTAACAAGCCACTCTTACAGCATACTGCTTCGAAGCAAACGATTGTCACGCCAATCCATAAATGTTCTCACCGCATATCGTCAGGGAGCTCCAGGATTAATAGACTCACTAGCGTACAGTACAAGGTGATCAAACGCATTCTGAGGCGGGCCATCTTAAATCACCTCAGTACGGACAACCTGATATCCCCAGCGCAAAACGGAGTCCACCCAGAAAGGTTTTGCGTGATGAAAATGCGAGCTATCCTAGATCGCCTCACTTCCAACAACTTGATACCTCCAGTTCAACACTGATTTCTCTCAAACCGTTCTTGAGTGACGAACATGTTCGTACTTTTGGACAGCTTAGCTCAAGCCAAGGATGAGGGTCTCATATCGGATGCCATACTTTTCGGCTTCTCAAAAGCAACTAATCGATACGCACCCGTCCCACTGCTCCACAAACTCGAGTCTTACGGGCTTCATGGGGAAACTTCAAACTGGATTAAGGCGCCCCTATCAGACAGAACATTCCGACTGAAAATAGGCCCGAGTTAATGTTCCTAGGCGCCGGCCTCCATCGGAGTTCCTGAAGGACCTATTTTAGGACCACTTCTGATTCTGATCTACGTCAGCGACCTTTCAAATGTTCTTTCAAGTCCATGCCTACCTTTCGGGGAGGACTTGAAATCCTGGAGTTCCAATGCCAGTGCCCTCCAAATGGGTGTAGATGCTGCAAAGCAATGGCCGGTGGACTGGCACCTTCCTCCGAGTAAGGAAATGTGCGTCCATATATCATTTGGAGGAGACCCCTCGAACGCCTTTGTGGTGAATTGTGAGAGTGTACCAAAAGACAATACAAATATAGATGCCGAAAAGGATTTAGGAATCTTGCTCTCTTCAAGCATGTCCTTCTCACTGCACCATGAGGAATCCACCCAAAAGGCATCCGCCGTTCTACGGGTGATTCGGCGCACCTTCTCCCGTATTACTCGCATGAACTTCCAAGCACCCTCTGCGGCCTACGGCAGACCGCTCCTTGAATATGCAAGCCCGGTTGTCTAGTCAGGACGCACGAAAGACCTAAGCCTCATTGGGCGTGTCCAGCGAGCTGCTACGAAAACGATTTCCGGCCTTAAATCCGTGGACAACGGAATGCTTCACGTGGTGCTTGACTTCATTCCCTTGGATTATCGTCGCCTCCGAGGGGAACCAATCCTTACATGTGCCCTGTTTGAACAAGGTTTGGCCAACGGGTTGTTCATCGTTGGCCCAGCAAACACACGGCGGGGGAATGGTAAGAAGATTTAGAAGCCCAGAGTGCACACCTTTAATAAACAAAATTTTTTCTCACTTCGGGTAGTAACTACGTGGTATAACCTTCCTCCGACGGTTGTCCACGCTCCTCCTAGAACCCAGTTCAAAGCACTATTAGACACTTACTTATGCGAGTCCTCGCGCTGGCAAGCATACCGCACCGCGCTGAGGACTTAAAGAGCAGCGCTTTTTTTACGCTTTTTTCCACTTTTGTGCCTTTCACTTATGCCTTTCAGGTGAACGGCAGCCGATAATTGATAAGAACAAAACCGAATCGCGAAAATTTTGTGTATCAATCCGCGAATCCGTGAATAACAGGTGACGTTTGTTTTTCTAGGTCTCTACACCTTTGGCGGGAAAACGGTCAACCTGACATGGTTCGTTTTTTGGTCTTTTTTATGAGTTGTCTTTAGACTAAGATTCGCGCTTCGAAGCTAAGAGGAGTTCCAGAATCTGATCTTCAAAAGCAACTTGGCGATTTGAAGACAGAACTCAGCAGCTTACGTCTTTATCGAGTTACCAGAGGTACATCGTATCATGGGAAGCTCAAGAAAATGTAAGTCGCAGTGTGTTTACTCATCCCAAATTTAGTCGTGTGCTTCGGAAGTCGATCGCTCGGGTCTACACCGTAATGCATCAGGCCCAAAAGGAAAGGCAAAGAGAGGCATACCGGTCCAAAAGATACGTACCCAAGGACCTCAGACCCAAGAAAACTCGAGCAATACGTCGTAGGCTATCGAGGAAAGAAAGATCTATACACTCGGCGAAGTCCATGCATAAGGCGAGAGCATACCCCCCAAGGATATATGCTGTAAAGCGCTGATGTCAATAAAATGATGCTGCGGATGTGTGCAGGCTATTGTGGTTCATTCGTTTTGCACTTGAGGAAAGGCCATCAATTCGAATGCATTACAGAACACTCTTCATCGTGATCTTTGGAAGCCAAACCTTGTGCACCAGTTTACTTAAAACTCAAAACTGTTTGCGGTCTCGAGGAAAGAGACATTGTGGCTCTGTTGTTTGTTTTGTGGTTGGCTGCAAAGGAAGAACCCTCATCGCGTAGTCCATTTCACCGTGTATTCCACAGTTAAGATGAACGCAGCCGCCCATTACCGTCTTATGTGAGGACGCGACCGCTCCGCTCGCTTTCCTCGTTCGACAGAATAACCTTTGAGGTTATGACACGAGTCATTTTGTCAGACTGACTGCCGTCATTGCATCTCGTCCGATTTTTCCCCCCGTGAACTACAGAAGAAGGAAAAATCCTTCGTCAAAATTTCAACAAAAAGAGACAAACTTGAGGGCGTGCGGAAGGTGAATACTTGGGAGTTATTTTTAGTCGTGTGAAGAAGATGAGTGTTCAGCTATGTTCAGTGAGTGTTTGGATGTAGATGGTCCGTAGAGGGGCATATATGGGTTGTACAGTTTAGTTATTCAGCCTAAAATAGCCCAATGGTTAAGTCGCAAACTCACGAACCGGGGGTTTATGGTTCGAGCCCAGTCTCGGCACCTCGACTTGGGTAAGCTGGCAGTACCTCAGCCCTCGTGCTTCCGGGTGGCACGGCATGTATGCACCGAAATGGTGCTCCTGACGGCCGATTATTTTTTTCCTATAGTTGAATGAGTTAAGTGAGGTCGGCAGCAGTGCCCAAGAGAATGGCGAACTTCAGAGAAGAACTGAGGTAGGGTATTTGTGTACGCTAAATACGAGGCCAAACTGCCAAAATTAAGAAATAACATTGATCACTGAATCGGGCGTTTTAAACAACAATCCTCACGTCGGCTTGCTGCCCCACAGTCGGATAGTCGAACTGCACGAGGCCCCGGGATGCTGAACCTGGAACTGCCTACGTCATCGGAGGCTCAGGTCTTCATATTTTTCCTCAAACGCACCGAGTTGCTGGTCCGGATAACCTACTCACATTGCTCAAGGATGGAGGTGAAGTCCTCAGTTAGCGTCGTCTGCTGTTTGCCTCCATATAGAGAGTCCGTCCCGGCCATCTGAAGAGAATACGGAATTGTGCCCGTTTCCAAAAAGGGCCTATATTGAGTGCGGTTATCACGTATAAGCTTGACCCTTCTGGTACCGAGACCCTCAGCGTCACTTTTCCCGTAAAGCATTGAACCGAGAACAGACGGTGCTATTTCGGCCTGGTAGGAATCGTGTTGACTGGATTTTCAAGATGCTAGAAAAACGTCACACGTACATGCGATCCACGGGTTTCGTATTCCTGTATTTTCCTTGGCTTGTTTGCTCACAGAGGCGAAGTTACCGTGGTACGAGGGTTTATGTACCTCCCTAACCCACTGAGCTATACTCGGTGGTGTCAGCGCGGTACTCAGTCATTACAGGTTGGTGAGAGGCTAGGGGTTAAGAATTGTATGACCACTTGTTCCATGAAAATGGTTATGCACTAACACTTCCCTCCAAACACCGCTGCCCTACGGTCACGCTTTTGAGCCAAGGGCTTCGGTCAGAGCGCCAGTTTAGGTCTGGCAGTCTTGATAATATCCGTACAACTGTGACACTACGGCGGCGAAGCATCAGTGTCACCTCTGATGGTGATGACATGTTTGCACGGCAAGTAATGTCATTACTAAATTGTTTGTGTTCTCACACTGTGTGTGTGATAAAATGTGCGAGGCCTTCAGGGCACGTTCAAATAGCTGCTGACAAAATGATTCTCGGTTGAAAATGTGCAGATGACGTCATTCTCGTCTTCGAAGTGGCAAGAGAAAGCACAAGTTTTTAGGTGGACATACCGTGCAGTTTGCACCCACAAAATATGAGGTCGTACTCCCGGATATGCAGTCACCGAACACGCCACTTTCATTCCGAAGGAGGTCACTTGAGGTTGTCGAGTGTTTCTAGCGTCTCGTAAATGGTGTAAGTGCCGGGTCTAGGGTAGCAGGAGGTCAGTGCACGAATCCCTAAGAATCTGGTCGCCTCCGTTAATCGGGAGTCTTCGATAATCCTTGCCTCATAACCGTAGCTTATATAGGTAGTTCCCAGTGGATCCCCACCGAGATAAAAATGGATCTGCAACAGAGACTTCTATCGAGCAATATGTCCAGCACACCAGAGAGCATCACTGCGTCTGTACCGTACACCCACGACAGTGTGTTCGAACAAAGCTCTGTCAGAGAAAATGTGTGACGGAAAGAGAGCTAAGGCTGGCTTGCCGCAATCACCCCAAATGTCTACGCCTCCGACACTCACCCAGACAATCTGGATAGAAGCTTACAGCGTGAGCGCCGCTGACATCAGTTAGCCGTAGTATCGTTTGGTGTCTCCAGTTAAGTGCAGGGAGAGTCTTGGGCCCCATAGTGGGAGGTAAACATTTCATGATATCCTACCACATCAAATTATTTCCACGTCTAGGTTTCCAGCACTAAATTGGCACAGAAAACAAGCTGCATGCGCTCCGAACCTACAAAGTGTAAGGAGTTGCTACAAGAATGTGTGGGCTCAAACCCTAACCCCATGCTTGCACATGAGCCCATTGAGGTAGTAGACAAGTTCCCTTGCCTGGACAGTTGTATCATTTCCGGTAGTCTAGCCAAGGGCGATATTTACATCCGGATTGAGAATGCCAGATCAGCTCTCGTGAACCTGCATCACCTTTGGCGTAGGCACGACACCAGCTTATCCGCGACTGGTCGAGTTTACAATGCCGCGGCGCGCTCCGTATTAATATACGGGCTAGAACCGTGGCCGCTATGCACTGAGGACGTTAAAAAACTAATGTTGGCCACGGATGTCTGATGGGAAGACCGGGTCAGTAATGCTGAAGTACGTTGAATGGTTTTCGGAGGTGGTAACTCGTCCACGTCATCATGTGTAAGAACCGCGTACTTGCCGCATGGTGGTTCTAGTTGATACAGTTTCGTTCACCGATGGTTTTTGGGGGCAGGGGAGGCCGGGTAGTTAGTTGTGTATTGGAGGAGATAGCCGGTGGATAGGTGACCGATTACACTCCACAGGTTGTACTGGTTTTGTCAAATGCTACGTATACCAGTCGACCGACTTACTCAAGAGCTCTTTTCGAACGGCCACGTGAAAGGTAGAAACAAGCCAAGGGAAATTAAACAATGACTTGGCAGTGAAGTGTGAAAGCCATTAACAGCAAGCTCAGCCGCGATGGTCATTGCAATCTCTCTCAATGGAGATCCCGAGACGGGACGCATCTATTGTCTGAGACACTGTCAGACAGTGCGATTGGGACCTCATTCGTGCTCGTGCATCCAAGATGTTGCCTTCAATGCATAGCTCCATTCCCAATCTTCCCAATGAAAAATCCACTAACCCCTGTTTCTGTGCGCCAGTTAAATCAGCTATCGCATCCAATGCGTAGCTATCTACTCCACTTCCCCAAGTCGGTGAATGGAACTGTGGCAGCTATAACCACTACGGCAACTACGCGCCTTTTACAGCTGAGGATGTTTTACGGTAAGCGTCAACCATGATAAGATAATGCTGATTGTTAATTGGTCTTGCAAAATAAGCATCTAAGTGCAACCAAAGGTTAGTTATTCCAGACCAACAAGACAACTCGGTCTCCCGTGGCGATTTTGCAGAACACTGATATTTTGAACTACACGAGTTCTAGGTGTTCGTACAATTTCGCGCCAAGGCATTCAAGCAGTTGATGCCTGGGTGTCTAAAATCAAACTGCTTTAGTACTCGCGCTTACAGCTTGTACGGTATTACAACACGTTCAACAAAAGAGAGGCAGCCATCGACTTCAGCTAGATAAAATCGTCGACTGTATAAGTACTGAATGCTGCGTGTCACTGACGGTGGTCAGACTGTTCGGTTGTAGTGTAATATTTATGGGGGCACGGGGTCACATCTAGTCTCTTACAGACAAGTAACCGGAAGGGCTCGAATGAATGCAGTATGGTGCAGACTTCCGGTTCGGCAAAAATGGAAGCCACAACTGTATCTTCTGCTGGCAGTCGTTGAGTCTAGATAAGATATCTGGCTGGCCCGTCGTATCCGTGGGTCGGTATTTGATTGAAAAATTATAGCCAAGGAGAATGGTCGCTGCAGATGATTTGCTGTATATACCGGGGCACCCTTGTTCCAACCGAAAACGCTGCCAAGCGGTTTGTGATCGATGGAGTGTGAAATGGCGACTAGAAATCACTGGAATTTCATGACGTCAAACACGACTGCAAGTGCTTCTTTTCCCATCTAAATGTAATGGCGTTTGGCTGGTGTCAAAGATCGGGCTGCATGGACGATGGATCTTTCAATTCCGTCAGGAAATCCCATTCCACGGCTAAATGCATCTGACGCTAGAATGAAAACCATAGATGGGTTGTAATGTGTAAGCAGCAAGTCTGATGATAGAAGTGATTTAACTGTGTCAAAAGCTGATTGACACTGAGGTGGCCAATTCCAGGGAACATCCTTTATGGGAGATAATAGAGAGGACCACTAACACGCTGTATTGTAGTAGAAAAGTACTGTGATGGCTCACTAAGCCCAGGAAAGATTGCAGCGAGGGCAGATAGATGTAATAAACTGATGAAAGCTGTATTCCTGGATTCGGTCAACTACTGAGGTTAAGCATGGAACGGGTTTTTTCATGACCAAACAATTAGCTGTAACATCCTCTCGGTGCTTAGCTGCCGCGCCACGCGAAGAAGGCACGTGGGTTAAGATATTGTCAGATTTCCCAAGCCGAGACAGAAGCAGTCAAGACGCTGAGGTTGGGTTCGAAACAGTGACCTTCCGATCGATTGTCACCTTATCCAATGAGCTATCCTGATCACAGGCTGTCATAATATCCCAGTACGTCACGACACCGATTAACCCTTTAAACATAGCTCTGTTGGAGTATGGCTGGAACCGTTTCCACTCCAGAGGGAAGACTATTAAACCGGAAGAGACCACGGTGCGTATTGATAGTTAGAAGATCCTTGGAGTAACTAGGTATCAACCAGATCGAGTATAGCAAAGCAAGTGGCACCATTGAGTTTGCTAAAGAGGTATTCTGGAAGGATACTTCTTCAGAGGATACTGATGTGATTCGAGTACAGCATTCAAGCCTGTGGAATAATCAGCACAAATCCTGATCTCTCCATTCGTCTTCCTGACCAAACTAATGGGAGCTGCTTAGGAAGTGTGGTTGATAGGTTGGATGACACCTGATGTTTGGAGACGATCGAGTTCAACGACCTCAGATGCAAGAGCCGTATAAGACACGGTGTGTTGGTGTGAAGACAGGTTTCCTATTTGGCTTCAAGTGAAGTATGACTTGGGCTTCAGAACAATGCCCAAGGCCATGTTGAAAAAACGTTAAAAAATTTGGTTGTATTGCGCATGTAAGTTGGGAAATGCTTGTGTGAGTGAGATTCATTCTTTCACATACAGTTTGCGGAAGAGGGACACAAAAAAGATTTACCTGATCTATCCAATCAAGACCGAGTAAATTCAGATCTGAACAATCTCTGAGAGAGCGCATGCCTTTAAATTGCATATTATTGAAAGACATCAAAAGCGAGTTCACCAGTAAGCGGTAATTTGTTGCCGGGAGGAGATTGTACACAATGGTTGGTAGCAGAAAATGGTTTTCCAATTGCATTATAAATGGAACGTGAGATCTGTATCGAGCTGAAGACTGACTGGATGATTATTCACGGAAAGTGATAAGTGTGGTATGGGTTGCCAAATCCAATTTGAATGGTACAAAAACAAGATTTGACCGGCATCGCTTCCGTTGTGATGTAGAAGCCGTTTTAAATGCGCCCTTTTGGCGATCAATCGACCTGGTTCTCTGTGGGAAACAAAATCCTTCTTTATGACCAATACGATGGCACGTCTGGTATTGGTGTTTTATGAACGGGCTAGAACGAATTTAATGCTGGTCACCACGAGACCAACATGATGTAGAAGGCTTACTGTGTTTGAAATGGCACTTGCGCTGAAGCGCCTTATTCTTAGTTCCGGAGACATGACGCACTATGTTGTGTGAGCCAGCTGATGCTTGGCCGATCGTTGTGCTACCTGGTTCGATTGGATGAGACGGTGACATTCAGCACTTAGCTCCTGGAAGGTTGTTTGTGGTTTTCGTTCAAGTTGATGTGATAATTTTATCCGAATCTTTGCATGACGAGAGGGCTGTGCCATATATATATATATATATATATATATATATATATATATAAAGCATTTGAATTGATTTTCGTTAGTATCACTCTGAGCTTGAAGCGCTCGCATCATTGATGGACAAGTGCTTTAAAACTGACAAGGTCATCATCCTTCGTGACAACTTTAAGGCATTGGTATCGGATGTGGAACAAGAACGTGTTGTCCCTAAAGATTCGCGTGAGGTCAGGATAATGTTGTCGATGTTGAGAACATTGTTTTTCAGAAAGTATTTGTTTCGTGTATCGGTTATGTTCAAATGTGCCAAGTTTCCGAAGTAACAGCCGTACCCTCCATGGGTTATCTTGCTTGGCATAATCATCTTTAACTATATCTTGGTACCTTTTGAGCCAACAGTCGAATTTTCGACTTGCATTTGGTGATAAAATTAGCGAAATATTCTGCGGATGAAATTGATGGTTTACTTCAATCAATTGGAAAACGTTAGGGACCGCTTGGGTATTCATCATTTCTGGTAGGTTTGGTAAACAATCGATGGTTTACTTATGCTATTTTCTGTAGTCCGAACACTCAGATTTTTGATCGGCGCTTCTATGAGTTTTCATCTGCGTTTGCTCGAATTGCTTTTGCCTGTGTTCCGAAATCACCTGGAGTCGGTCAGCTGATATTCGCATCGTCGCCAGGGTTTTAGCTTTATGATAGCTGGGTGATTTAGGACATTCTATCTCGTTGAATAGTCTAAGTACTTGAATGGGAAATCTCAATCCCATTTGGCTACAACAGAGAGAGAATAAAATCTCATTGAAACATTACAAACGATCTAGTTGTTCGTTAGGACCTGACCATCCTAGCAGGTACTCCCCGCTCATTAGTCTAATGCTTCTTTAGGTCTTCCTGGCATCGTTTCACCTTGTAAAACGAAGTTCCAGGCACCGTAGCCCACGAGATCGTTGTAGAACTAAAGTCCGACCACCGCGGTGTTTAGAGGGAGAAGCTACCGTACGCTCACTACCTGGGCTTGGGTTCTGTAATCGGGTTTCGGAGATGTACTAGTCTTCAGTCGGTAAAATATCCAGAGTACACGCTTACTCAACTTGTAGGCCGATCTATTTAACAATTCCCACGTTTAAAGCTGCAACGAAAACGGAAACGAGGCCTGAATAACGGATTGGAGTGGTAGATGTACGCGGCGGCATGTAGGTGCCACCATAAGTGCCTAAATAAGGGTGATTGTCAAGTGCGATGGGTCTGGATTAAGGAATGCTAACGATGCAAGGCCTAAGGCGCCAGCAGGTTGTAAGTCTTGTGGAAGACGTGGTCGTTCTGCGATGTGCTGGCGTTCACAAAAAGTTTCGCAATTACTTCAGATAACACCAAGTAGTTCCGTACCTCACTAAGGATGAAATTTTATCAGTGCTCAGTTGATAAAATCACTGCTTCATACCAGCAGTCCGATGTCCATTCCAGATATACATCCCGTCAACTCTTAGATCAGTGTCCTCAGGATTCAGCGTGACCTAGAATTAACGTCCCGTGCCTATTCTACAGCGACTACCTCACGCTCATTCCTTTCCAGTAGTTGCATGTAAGCACTTGCCGAATGGTACAGTTTTATCATAATCCAATTTTCACTACACTCTGCATTCGTTGAAGCCGCTACAGATTTTCCGGATTCTAAAACACGGAGATTTTTCCTACTTAATGCAATGGGCGCTCTCGACACCTTATTCTGGCTTGACGGGAAGCGATTACTCGATCCGGGCGGCTCATCCTTCGTGGATCAGTGTCTGAGGATTTTTAGTGATTCTACCGATCGGGTTTCGACCCATGGTCGTCCGCACCACCCGGGTCTGTTCTGTTGGCGACATAGGAGACGATGGAACTGATCTAAGATAAACGGTTACAAATGAAATAGTGGAATCGCTCACCTGTTCATGGTAGATCCTTCTGGTAGTGATAGTTTTGAAGTTAGATGATTCCGTTTATATTTGTAGTGATCTGCAGGCTCAAAATTAACAGATCGTCGTTGGAAAATCTGCACTACCTAGGGGTGATGAGCTACTTTCTGGAGCATGTAATTCGATCGCCAAAAAGCATTCTTTCCTACGTAACAAGATGAGATTTAACGTTTTTCTATCACTGGTTTATTTGCCGCAAATTCTTGCCAACAGACTCAGTTCAGCCGCCTAGCAAAGTTTGGTTTTTCCTCTATTAGGCCTGACAGGCCAAGATAATAGTCAGTTTTTCCGGATCCACAAACGAGGAATACGCCTGTCGGAACTCAATTCGTGCATAAACACGTAAAAGTACAAATCCGGTGCCACTGAGTTCGGGCTTCTATGTCATATAACATGCACCGGTGACATCAAACCGTGGGCAGAAGACATAAATGCCATTATCAACTCCCACTAAACCTTCAGATGGAAAACATTCCAGGCACGAGATCATATATCTCACGATGAATGTCATTCTTCAGCGATAGTAGAGCGGCAGTTGCGATATTTGAAGTGTCAGATGTTTGCTTATTCGGATGTTTCCAATACTAGTCTGGTAGCTGCTTTATCTACATGGGGGCACAAAAACCGTTGCTTGCTCGTCACGCCTATTATTATACTGTGAAAATTAAAGCGCTAGCCTGTGTATGGGCATGTGGAAAGTGGTTTCTCGCTCTATCCTTCATGCATCACATAGGTCATTCTGCGCTAACTGAGTGGTTCGCTCGCGGATCTATAAAAACAAACGAATGGCTCTTAAGGCAAATGAGGTTTAGTTGTGGTGAAACAACCTGCCTTACTCACGATGACAATGGTGTTATAGAAGATACTCAGGATTTCAGTTAAAAAAAGTTATCTGTGGTAAAAGTGAGCTACAATGAGCAAATCACACAGATACACAGCCAAAGCAAGTGCATCGGTTCCCTCGGAGTGGTAGGTTTTGACCTCAGTGAGTGCCCTACGCAAAATACACCTCACCTCTCACATGAAGATCAGCCTGTAGGTAATTCGTACCAGCTAGTGTGTTCAAGAATAGTTTTGAAGACCGGGGATGAGAATTCGCCTTGAACTCTCCGCTCATGAGTATACATATTGTTAAATTTCTTAACCAGTTTGCGAGAGTTCAACCTACAGACTATCGTATGAAGTCATGGGTAAAGCCAGGTCGTAGAGTCGCTGCCTGGTTGACCCTTTCTTATACCACTGAATGATATACAGGCAGTCCCAGAAAATTCTACGCAGAAGCCGAACAGAACATATGGATTGACCACTGTAAACACAAATGGGGAACCGGTCTACCTGTGCCTATCAGAAAAAGAGAGGATTTTTAGTTGGCTTCTCAGACAAAACTTAATGGAGTCGCTCAAGCGCACATTCTACATGACTAGCATGCATACTATCATTACAAGCTGCACCGCCAGGCCACCTCGCATGTCTAGTGAACGACTCGAGAGATCGTTTTCCTCATCAGTTTCATCAGTTTTAGTTATATACGCAATCGCAAGTAGCAAAACTCTACTGGCTGTATTTTCAGCATATGTTATTGCCCTTTGGTGAGTAAACCCATGACAAAATTGTACACAAAATACACGAGAATGCCAAAGCTGGGAAAAGAAGATAGCCGTATTGCAGTAGTAGTATGACCGTAAAAAGCATATCTTCTTACCACTTTTATGCATGAAACGAATGTTTGCTTTTTGAACACAGGGACCAGTAACCAATCTGAAAGAATTTACATTGGGTTTCGAACCAAGGTCACCGAAACGGAAGTCCGCGCCTGGACTGCGTGGGCCATATCCCACCCTGTCGACTTGCTGATTGACCGAAGTCTGTGGTGTAAAAACACCTTTGAAGGCAGAAATATACTCTTGATGCAAACCTGAGCCTCTCCACGATCGGGTTCGTCTGCATTTGCGGTGAAGGCAACACGGAGAGAGCCATAAGGATCCAAGCGTGCATGAAGAAAGACATCGGTTTCGAAAGCGTCGAATCAGTCTTCGGATAGCCATTCTACGCCAGGCCGAAGTCATCAGACTTACTTCCCGGAGAAGCCATTGTAGTCGCCCTGGTTGGAAACGAGCCCAGATATTTTGGCGGTTTGGGTGTGTAGTAACTGGGCAAGTTTTTTGCAATCGCAACACAGCGATATGGAGCGTGGCGCCACAGCAATCTACGCTGCTTCGCCCTTTTTATTTCAGAAAGTTGCATCCACTTGTTTGAGACTCCATATGTTGACACTTCTTGAGGCTTTGACGAAACCCACAACGTTCATGGCGCTAAGAGACTAGGAGCAGCGCAGGAGAAAATAATTCACAGGACGGTTGAAGCTTTCTTCTGAAGTCGTCACTCGTGGTGGGAGTTACGTGGTTGAAGGATAAATGGCAACAAATCATATCTAGTTGCTAATCAACCACACTACTGAATAACTACGTGGTTAAACGGTTTAGCCTTCAGCTACTGGCTGGGAGGTTTCAATTTCTCATGGAAATTCGTGAAATGATCCCCTCAGGACGAAACGGTTTTATAGTGCTTCTTGGCATAGAATAACCTCCTGTACAGGACGAAATCCCGACTGAAAAAATTCACAAATCTCTGCCAAAACTATGCTATTTAGACCAGGCGTTTGTTTTCAAAAGACCCGTCACCCTGCGTCTACTCTAGCACACGTGCCTAATTCCCCTTCAGAGTTTGTTGGTTATTTGTGCTAAGCGTGTTGGCTCTGAGTAGAGTAGAAATGGTGCTGAATGTCGTCAAGCGGAATTCAAATATACCGAATGTTTTCCCTGTTTCCTAGTAATCAATCGGGACTAGTAATCCTACCGGAACTGTCTTGGATGCCCTAACAGCGTAATTCGAATGAGGTGCACAAGCCCCAAGGACACGACAACCGACACACCACAGAACCTAACCCACTTAAGGATTTAGAACTTCCAATCCTTTGACTGTGTTACAACTCCACCGGATGCAGGTGATAGGATTCCCACACCACCGGGTACGATACCGCTTTCACCGTGACAGGGCATTTATGGAACTAATTTAGTAGATATGGCCACATTATTTTTTCAACCAACACCCAGGTTAACGAACTAAAAGCAGCTGTCTGCTACACGAGAGTACCGGTCATGAGGCTCATCATTCTGAGCATCTTGCACTTTCTGCGCATCCTACCCAGAAACAACACCAAGGTTATGATGTTTCACTAAGTCGGCGTGCACCATGTACTCCGGATCCTAGTTGAAACGCACAATGAAGCAAACCGTCACAGCCAAGCTGAAAAGTAGCATTATGTTGAGTTCAGTTCACCTCGCCTCTGATTGGTATAGTACGGGGCATTCAGTGTGACCAGCAGAATGGTCATGTTGGGTTTCGAATCAACATCTGCTCTCAACCTGCTAGGCTCCAAGTAACCACATCTGCCTAGGTAGAGCAGTGGATGGCAAGCGTACTAGTGAAGACTTTATTATCGCTACCCATTGGCAACAGAGGGTGTGTATCCCGCAATTTTGATTGCGAGGAAAAGATTCTCCCAGCTTAATATTTTTACAGATTACAGACCGTCTTTCGGGAGTCTAAGGAGCACATACATAAAATGAGTAATGCTTTTCCCAAAGGCTGTTGTTGAGGCTTCCGAAAACGTTGTGACACTTGAGATTCCTGCGGGATACTTGGGATATTATAAACCTCTGGTGGTAACAAGGTTTATTTCCTATTCGTTTATTCCGACGTTGACGGGGACCCGTTTTGATATATATATATATATATATATCACCTTGAGTGGGAACAAAACCAGGCATATTGCGTGAGTGTGCTCATCTCCGAACCCTTCATACTGTGATCGATCACTGCTCATTGGTGATTGTCCTGCAGCATGATCCTCCTTGCCTATTCAGGCAAAAGAAATCTCAATCCCAATAGTTTCTTTGTAATTCCCGATAGAGACGCACTGAACAGAACACCGAAAATTCATCAGTAAAATACACATATTGAACGCCTACCGAAAAGTGTATCACAATTGCGCAGAACATTTGTAAAAACAAACACTTCTCTACGGGCGTAACTAGCACCAATAGAGATGGGGTACATGATATGCAACTGCAACATGTCAAAAATAAAAGCAACAAACTGGAAATGTGCTGTGACCAGGAACAGCACGTCACATGAGCGGGTTGGCTATCTAGATTCGACACAAACAAAATAAAATCGGCAGGAAAGCTGCCACGGAACCCAAAATCGGTAACAACCAGTAGGATGAGTCTGTGTTTTCATAAGGGTCGGGAACACGAGGGGAACCAGCCGGTCGCTTTCGGGGTTGTGGCTCAGGTTCAAATTTCGGAATATGGCGTTGTTCTTTGGGTTCCGGTGCGGATACCAGATCAGATGGGACGATCGTCCGTAAGTCTGTCAGAAAAGTAGAACAGCTGTATTAATATTGAAGCGTCACTGAAAACAGTACAGCAATAATTGGCATTAGCACTTTGTTGAGGCGGTTTGAGTCGACAAGATCTGAGAAACAACAGTGGGAGTGTGAGAAACTCAAGCCTATAAAAGAATGAAGACTCTAATGTGTGGCGTCGACTGACCGTGACTGACCGACTGGGAGTTCATCGACACAAACAAGTCCCCAACCCTTGAAATTTGAAGATTTCCTAGCGGTACGAACAAGTAAACTCTGTCCAACACTTTTAGCTAACAAGTTATATTTCAGTGGTAACGTACACAGATTTTTCTTTTCCAACTGCCTTTGCACACTCTGGAAAAATTAGTTTGAAAAGTACAAGGTCTGTGTGTGACTCCACATCCATTCACTCAAATTATGGTTAAGTCGATATCCACCTCTCTCATGAAGCAGCTAAGACAGCCACATTTGGGGCAACTTGCCAAGATTCATTAAAGCCACTGACACCGTCCGACGACAATGGTGGCCTGACTCGGAACGCCACATTGTCTAGCCGAAAAGGTGTGTAGTGAAGCTCAATTCACACAAGATACTTATCAGTGCAACCGTCACGCGGACAGTGACGCTGTCACATACGGTAGAGCACCTTCTCATGCACAAGAGAACGGCACGCGGAGTTGAGATCAAACCAATCGACAGGCAAATAAAAACTGTGCGTGGAAACCGGTATGTGTGTGGCTTTGCGCAATTTTCACCAAGAATTTCCATATTCAGCGAAATTTTCCACTGCGTGGAAAAGAAGGGGACCTGTATATTTAGTTTGTCAACCTTTATAACAAGACTCTCTAAGGATAAGATTTTCCTTGAGTTACTGTAATCCCATTCACATGATAGTCCTTCAGGTCGATGACACTCCAGTTCCACTTGAGTATCCCAAGCATAGGTCTTTAGTGTCAGTTACAATGCTATATTTCTTGTGAAACTTCGAGCTACCATCCTCAATCTGATTTATCCGGACGGATTTAAACAAGAACCTAGAAAAAGGAAACCACATGCTGGTGATTTTCAGCGGGTCGGTAGTACCACCCAAGCACTCGATGGGCTATTATCGTCCAGCTGTAGCACCCTTTCGGTGCCTAGTTGCCATGCCACCAGAAGGAAGCACGAGAGCCGAGATACTGCCAGGTTGCCCAAGCCTAGATAGGGGAAGTCGAGAGGCAGAGGTTGGGTTTGAACGGATGGGCTATTAGGGAACAGTGAAGCGTTTCCTGAGCTGACAATTTGTAATACTGTCTCACCAACTTCATTTATAACAACATCCGCAGTTCAGCTCCAGCAGAACCACCGCTGCTAGGTTGACACACAAATCAGGATGCCTGTTACCTAAGGAAGCTGGTACAACGAACCAGGCCAGGTTGCTCCATACACAGCGGTACAATCGCACACAAACCAGACCATAAACGCAACCTAAGACGGTACACGTTCGAGTGCGGGTTATTGGGACACAGTTGGACAACCAACTAAAAATAAATGATAAAGTCTGCTTTGCCAACTAAACGAACAATAGTTTGTAAAAGCCAGGTCATGTGCTGCCAACTACCTCCTACGACCCTGTTCAGCTACGTAACGACCGAAAGACGAGTCAGGACCGTAACCATGGTAAACTTATGGGGTCTAATAAGATCGCAAATTTACGGGCTATTGGTCAAAACCTTAGTACGGGTGTGTAATTCATTCCCAAGTACTCATGACAGGATTCAAAAGAGATTCATCCATTAGGTAGACGACGTACTTTAACTATGGCATATATCAAAATAAAAACTTAGATTGGTTTATTTTTCAAGTCAGCTCTGCTGCGTCACCGTAGTCATGCTCAGAACAAAACGGTATCACGTTCAATAGACGCTTCAGGATTATCAAGCATCCATCATGTCTATATTTGTCTCATTGTGTGGATGTAGCTCACAAAGAAATGTGCCTCACCTAACAGGTGGTTCCGTAGAGCTGACCATAGAAAAGTACCTCCCCGAGTGTTTCCCCGATAAAAAACAGTTTCCGAATCCAGTCTTGGAGTAACTTAAATCTTGCTTTCAATACGGACAGTGCATTGGATACTCTTGGCTAAAACCACACATATAATTGGTAGAGAAAGATGGTGCTAGTCGTTGGAAAGTTGGTCGAGGGTGCAATGGGCATCCTGAATCGTTAGCTTGAATCTGAAGGACGTATGATTTGAACCTCAGTTGCTGGTGTCTAACAGACTGCGGCAATCGAGCTTCATCCCTTTCTCTTGTTCGTAAAATGGTCGACCACAGGCTCCAGGTAGACCCTAATCCGACCATGTTTGACCTGGATAACTGGATAGTTTCAAATCCACTGACAAACATGAGGGGGAGAATACGAACATATGTAGGAAAGAATCTAGGAACACAACAGAAAGTTCCCAGCAAACCAATGTAGCCGCCTTTTATTCGGCATTGAAGACACAAGCCATAAGCACCGCTACCCGAACCAACCCTCAAAAGTCTGTGACGCCTTGCTTCAGCCAATCCGCTTTTCCAACTGGCTTCATCTAACGGATGAACCATCACGTAGGTTGATCCATGAGCCGTCGTAGCTTTCACGGTCAAGACCCCGATTGAACATATGTTGTCCTTTTGGAATTTCAATCCAATCTTTCGAATAAAATTCCTGCAGTCTTCAAAGAATGCTTGTCTTTTAATTTGCTCCAGAGGATCAAACCTATCCGATTCAGACGTTCGTACAAGCATACAGCCCTCAGTCACCGAGACCTATCAACAATAGCGTTTGTGCGGAGAATAAAGAGTTCGTTCAGAGAGAGACGACACTGAACTCAGGCGATATTTCTAAACATCTCTGGGTATCTAATGAGCAAGTGCGTTAAAAAGAAGAATGCTAGGAGCAACTGGGTGAACCTCTTAAGAAAGCTGCAGAAATAGTTGCGGTATTTGCAGCTGGTTGTTGCTGAAAATTCACTTTTTTGTGCATAAGGCTCTTGCTGACTTGTCAGCGCATGTACTGATAAACAGGCTTCACCGTAATTAGATTTCGATGTGATAAATGACAGCGGTGAACAACTGCTGAAACTATGTGTCAACCACCGAATTTGCTAGCCGGTCCCAAGTTCTCAACACAAAAGCGATATCTGGCGACAAGCTTTCATCCTCTACCGTTCAAACCTAGACGCACCTGGAGAGGTTAAATAAACTATTGATGGCAGTGTGAGATTTGGTCATTTTCAACTGATATTTCATCCTATCAGAAAAACTAAACAACGCTGAAAAGCCGAGATGCACTGTATAGCTGTTTCATCCTGGTTGGGAATCATCAGCAGTGCGCATCTCAGGAAACTCCAGGGAGTCTCGAACTGGCAACCTTTTAGCAAGTAGTTCATGAGTAAAATGCATCCAAATTCAGTTTCCAAGTTCAATCGTCAGCTATTTATATGGCTAGTCACTGTGAAGTGAATGTCGAAAGCAGTGAATCTCGCTGGCATTACCGCAAATGCGAGAATTCCTTTTCTAAGGGGCACAAGGTTAAGGCGAACAGGATGGCCAAAAGCGGTGAATAAAATATGGTCGCTGTGGAACACACTGTTGAGGAAAATGCAAAATGAGTTTCTCTGACAAGTTCCATTTTGCTCGAAACATTACGCTGGACGAGAAACCCGTATTCTTGACCAAAGCGTCGGCAATGGTTCGATAAGGTCCACTTGAAACTGTTTCAAGTGCCGTGTAAAATAACGAATGATCTCAGTCGTATAATCGGAGTTCCATGTGATGCCCGACGAAAAAGTACAGGGAGTGCGGAAAATCGATTACACGAATTACACTCAGTCTACACAACTCAGGTAAATTCGTGCCAACTAGGTGTTGTTTTGTGTTTGTACGATACGCTCAAGGCGCGTCCCGTTTGCTGTGATGAATTCGGCAATCTGAACTTATCGGTATTGTTACCTCACCATTAATGCGAAGCACCCGCTGACTTAAAAACTTGCAACTTAGTGTTATAACCAGATAGGACAAATTATGACGTTTTGCACTGTACACTTTCATGTGAGCTCACTTTCAGTCTATTGTTACCAAGTGAGCGTACATTGTGATAAGCTGAATACGTCAGCGTCGGCTTGGACCGTTCGATTCATGTTGTGACTGCTGTCCTAGCTCACAACAACACATTTTAGCTAACCAAAGTTGCCATTTACGCACATGTTGTGTAAGTGCGATCCACACTGTCATTTATTCTCATATCCAAAAGGTTTGCAAACGCAACCTGTGTAAAATAGTCATTATGAGGTTATGCTTACTTTGAACAGAGTTCATGGATCAGAGCTATTAACTTGGAAAATTGTTTTCGCCTAGGGGGCGTCCGCACTTATCAAATGAGACTATGAAGCGGACTTTAACGAGTTCCATGAAACGATTTACATCAGTGAATAGTGATAACCGAATGAATGAAATCGGATATTTCGTCAATACGACAGGGCTTCAGGGAATCCGTTTGAACAAGGGTCGTGCATCATAACCGACTTAAACTGTAAAAAAAATAGATCGTGGGATACATCGTACATAATACATATGCACGGCCTATACACACACACACACACACACAGGAAGATTCGGAACCTTCACCTAGAAGACGGTCGATATCATGGCTGAGTGTGTGTGTGCACAGAAAGACACATTTTCTACCGAGAACCTTGCTATAGAGAAGGAAATGCTGTTCGAACACATGTGCTGACGGAAAAATGTTTTCAACCAAGCCATATCGATTTTCGTAGCTGTAAAAAGAAGTAAAAACGAACCAGGACGCATGAACGCAAAGAAGTTCCTGATACTTTCAGGCTAAACGACATAGAGGTCATATACCTAAGTGTCTGATCACCGTTCATCGATCGTAGGCCGGTTGAGTCGGTTGACTGAATCCACTACTTTTTGGTGCAGACAGGTGGACTACGACCAATTCAGACTCATTACCAATAAGCTACAATACGCTACAAACAACCTAAAAATAGTTACCAACTCTTTGTGTTAATCCGCAAGCTGTGTTGGCCGTACAGCTCAAAGCTAAACATCACCTGAACAACATCACATCAAAAGTGAGAAAACGGGAAGTCCGGATTCACACACAACTTGTATCTAGTTTATTGGTGGAAAAAGGTGGCCAAGTCGACTTAAATGATCGAAGCAGAATGGGCTCCCAGTGATTGACCGGAATTGGCCTGACAATTGATTTCAAATACGAGTGAACCTGATGTGATCAGGCACACAAAAGTGAGTAATTCAGTCAATACGCTTCATTGAGATAAAGGACGACTGATCAGTGATCAGGCTAAACAGCCCCAAATACTTTTCTACGCTCACGCACTTCATTTAGATTCTGTAGTAGTTGGATTACGAGTAACCTTACACGAAGGACAAGGTTTGACATCCTGCCATGGATGGTCAAACACAAAAACATTAGAATGATTTCAAGCTGTGGTAAAATGTTTCTGAGATGAGGAGGATAAGGAAACCCAGTGTCTAGATAGGTAGCACAGAGAGAATAAGTGTAAACACTCAGTGATGAGAATAAAACTTCACTTTACTGACCAAAAAGGCCACAGTTCAAACGCCAGATGATAATTCTAGACAGTATATGAGCAGGATTACCAGAGCTCAGGTAACTTCCACCGACAAGCGAAAGCCATACGAGGATAGTCAAGCATCATGGGACTGATTCAAGAAAGAATTTGGGGATTCCGCACAAAGGACATGGTGAAATTGGGAGTTACATATCAGCTAGGATAGGAACACATCAAGTTAGGCCGAAAACACTCAGATACAGTAGACATCACTATCAAACGAACGAGTCGACCTTCCAGGATGTGCTGAATACCTCAGAAACAAATCGATCAATCGCCATTAGTATCTATCGTCAAGCCATCCCTTTATGAGTTTTTCTCCTCCGAACCATAAGAGGATCCTGCGTGGTCCCCTTCTTCAGAACGCACGCACCGAATAATCATCCTCAATACATTTGAAAGTGAACGAAACACAAACAGGTGTACCCAGAACCAGAAAAGAAAATCCGGTGGTTCGGATAAAACATTCAACACCAGCCTTGTTCTGGAATACAAACGGCTTCTGCTCAGAATTCAGAGATGAGACATGAAGCTTTGCCAGTATCCCAATGCAAAGTGTATGTACGAAGTGCACGTCCCTCGAAACTGACCGAATGTATCCGGGAAAAACAACAAGAACATCGCAGCCAAACGGTAGTCTATTTTGACTGTTCATTTCGAACTGCTTTTGGCAATTTAGAAATAGGTATGGAAGCACGTACGAAAGTGGAATCGGAAGATGAAATTCAGTCCGCAGAACAGAACACTAACCTAAACGGACAGTCGATAAGGCGGCAAGACATACACTACGAAACCTAATGCATACACAACTGACTGAACTGCCACACAAGATCCAATCCGGATTTCCCCTGATCAAAACAAAACAGTTCTTGCGCTTGGCTATGATCGTATCGCTGAGTCTAATCTGCGTTCAGCGGGAGCGGTCTCTGAATTTGAACAAAAAAGAGAGGCGGACAATTATACCGCGGGTTATCCGTGAATTAAAAATTACCCTAGTATGGCGTTCAAGTTGACTGTTTCATTATGGAGGACAGAATGTTGCCGGTGATGTGGGTACCATTTAAGCTATTGTTACTACGATGGTCGCTCCAAAAAAGTGACTGTTGCGGTGAGGACTTACTAAATAAGATAAGCCTACAGATAGCGGGCCACCATGCCAGGGAGTCCCATGCTAAACAGCTATTTTTTCTTAAAGAAATTAGCCTCTTTTCTGAGACCAATTCCGTGGTGTTGAACATGGATTCTTTCTTCGTGTCGGCGATTAGTTTTTGGTGAGATTTCCACGGGACCATGTTGCTGTTAAGAGGTGCTTTTTTGTAGTGCCCGGCGTCTCCTGCTCCCTGTTTTTGCAGAGTTCAACAGTTTTGCTGGTGATTGCAAGCGATTTAAAAAAGAACACAATGGTGTGTTAGAACTGAACGGAAAATACAAAAAAATTCAGGGTCATAGCTCAGAGCGTGACTGTGTTTATTCAAGAAGCGCCCCCTCCCACTGCTATCTTTGTTTGCACATGAGGGTGAGGGATGTGCACTCAATTGAACATATAATGGGCTATTGTTCGTGGTCACTGCACTCTGTTTCGTTTTGTCCGCCAAATTGGTCGAGCAACCCTTTCAATATACCTGTGAAATTTACGCAAACTTTTGCCACCCTTGTGTTTGATCAGTTCTCCTACGTTTACGGATTTAGTCAGGTAGATGTGGCTGCGGACCTATGACTACACTGAACTTGCTTGGTTTGTTTGGTAAACATGTTGAAACATGTGCGGAGCTAACCAGATGTTCATGATCTAACGCTGGATCGTTTGTAAGTACACGGTATTTTGTGAGTAGCAGTCGGGCTGAAAAACGACAGGTACCGGTGTTGTTATCAGTCATAACGATAAGCAGGACTGGAATAGGAATCATCATCCATCATCATTATCAGAACCGCGTACTTGCCGTACAGTGGTTATAGCTGCCACAGTTTCGTTCACCGATGATTTGGAGAGGTGGGATAGGCAGCTGCGCATTGGAGGTGGAAGCTGATAAATTGGTGCGTAAATACAGCGCTGTCAGTGAACTGTTAAGTGGGAGGATTGGGAAGGGAGCTATGCATCGAAGGCAATAGCTAGGATGCACGAGCGCCATTGGGGACGCGACTGGGTCATATCTGACAGTGGCTCTAACCTTCGATGTGGCCCGTCTCGGGGTCCCCATTCAGGAAGACGACAATGACCAGTTCTGCTGGTAATGGCCTTTATACTTCGCTGCCAAGTAATTGTCTGACCGCCTCTGGCTCGTTTCCATCCTTCACGTGGTTGTGCCAAAAGAACCCTATGAGGAAGTCGGCCGACTGGCATACGCAGCAAGTGGCCAAGCCAGCGCAACCTGTGGAGAGTGATCAGTTCATCTATTCGACGAACTTCAGCATTACTGATCCGGTGTTCCCACCAGACTCGAGAAATGCTCCGAAAACATCGGTGGTCAAACAGTGAAAGTCTTTTGACGTCCTCGGCGGGCATCGTTCAACTGTAGCATTCTTTCGGTGCCTAACTGCCATGCCACCCGAAGGTTCCGCGAGGGCTGGGATACTGCCAGGTTGCCCAAGCCTAGAGAGCGGAAGTCGAGAGGCAGAGGTCGGGTTCGAACGAGTACCTTCCGGTCAGTAAATTCGCGCTCTGACCACTTGGGGTATCTCGCCCCATCAATAGCTAACGGCTATGTGGTCTGTTTACATTTGGGGACTGCATACCCCACTGTTATTTCAGTAGTCAACAGAAAAACACTTTTTGATTAGAATAAGAAAGCAGCATGGATTGAGGTGACCACCAGATGGTAACTCAGTAACGCTCGTCAGGTAATCGGTGGTCGGGCATGCGTAGTACATGTCACAACCACATCAACCGGACAAGCCCTATCCGCTGCTCTGGTTCACTACCAAATATCCGCCGATGCATCACTTCAATACGCTTACGCTTCAACCAGAAGACATGGTTGTGCTGCAAACACATCAACGACCTAACGCTCGTAGCCATTTATAGTCTTTATATCAGAGGAGACAGGCTGCACAGCCCTAAAGTAGGACTCCTATCGCAGTTAACTTGTACTCCAGGTCCTTTAGGCGGAGTATTTTGTTCGCGGACTGATGATGATTGCGTTGACATCTGCCACAGTAGCCAGAACTTATACAGCTGACCAGATGGTGGACAGGTCAACTAACTTAAGTGCCTCAAAGTGATGTTTCAGAGGAGTACAATTCGAACGAAAAGCACTCAGAAAAATCTTCCACTTTGAAGGTTCAAAACAGCCTACCTAGATGCGCTCATATTTATGGGCTTTTAGGCCACTGCAGCAAGTTTTTTTTCAGGGTATCAATTTCTGATGGTGTCAAAGACCCTCAATGCCCAACCGATTAAAATGAAAATAATGGTTACCGCAAAGCTCATCCAACTAATCAGCTGGAATCTAACAATCCTTCTATTATCGTCCTAAACGGAGTGGTATGACAGCACGAGCTGCTTCTGAGTGTAGCTGGAAACAGCACATGTATAACAAAGCAGTCAGCTGGATTATGGAAACTCGCTGAGTCTCGTGGACTAATAGAAACAATGAAGAAAGTCCAGTGTAAGGTCAAGAACAGCTTTCCATTCCAATATGAGAAATGGAAAAGCACCAAGAAGTACCTGACATAGGAAGCTGAAGAGTAGTTTGTGTCCATAACTGTCGTTTTGGGATGAACGGTAGTCACTGTGGCTAACGGGGTTGTAAATCCTTATGAAGGAATTGTTAGCAATGGGGTTGGATGCGGGAGAGGACATAAATAGGCCTCCGTAATAACGTTTATGTACCATCCACAATACCGTGTGCAGCGAACAAGGCAACCGGGCATATGACACTATGCAATCAACAGTGACACAACCCTATGTTTTTGGTTTAAGCCATCGTTGTACATGGGTGGACAGCTAAAGACTAAAAAAACTCTGGGTCGGAGGATAACAAGGCTTTTAAATAAAACTTTTAGCCTAACAGTCAAGCTGTACGACGGCGATAGTTGGTGTGAGACAACCAGCTTAACTTACGAGGAATAATTCACCAAACCTGTCCCTAGACGGTTAGGAGACTTGGTCGGACATATCTGTTAGTCAATAGGAAACGAGACCGTAGGACTCATGTGAATATCTGTAATATAGTTCATTGTATTACAGAGATGTGGAGACCGTTGGAGACCGGTGTAAAATCCAGTCCAAGCATGACAGGCAAGTATGGAAGCCCAGAGTTAGAACACACTTCAGTGGTGAAAACAAATAAAACACGGATTTCTATGTTGTCTATTCCAAACACCTAAGTCTTTTCCAAGACCAATTAACTGTAGAACAGAAGGGAAATATTAGTTTTAAACCTAGGTTTTTACGATATTCTGATGATTCATGGGAGCTTCCAGTGAATTAGCATACAACAAAAGTAAGTAGCGAAATAGACTCATTCGTATACCAATTTGGTTTTGACTCACCTGGAACCAAGCTGAATCTCTCGGGGACTGTGCCTACCTGATGAGCTCCATGAAGGGCGAAACCCGTCGTGGGCTGTCGAAAAGTTTTCAGCAACCTTATGAGTAGTGTATTACGCCTATACAATCAGTAAGTGGCTTTGCTCCAAGGGTCGAATCTCAAATGGCAAAGATACAAACTAAAGTGTAATACATTGAGGAAAACAGCCCGACTGGGGGAGCAGAGTAAGGTAACCGAAGAAGACACCAATAGACTACCATGCATAAGCAGCTGTGATCTGAAACATCTAAGAAGCCGGATCGGTTTTATACAAAAGATAACCAAGTTGGAATAAAGTGACATAATCAACTGGAACTCTCAAAAAGTAAAAAGATCCGGAAGATGAAGTTCAGGATTGAACTCACCTTCCAAAGTCCCTCGAATTATTCTGATCATATTGATCTTCGGATTATCGCGTCCTGTCTAAAGGGACGAACAAGAAAGTTAGTTGTCCAGTCCGAAAAGTCAACCTACCCTCAGGAAATGGAGTGTTATAGAGTCTCCTGAAATCGATGTAGATGACTCGCCCACATGCAAGACACCATCGGCAATCCGAAAAGGGAAGTCATAAACCAATCCTGTGGCGAACCCGACTTCACTGAAAATATCCAGATCCTGTAGTAGGGTTATCTCCTTATTCAGTTGAACGTCGAACACCTGAAATTAGTTTCATTATAAGGAGATGTCGACAACATAAACATGAAAATATATCAGTTTCCGTAACGATCGGCAGGTAAAGTAGCACTAGAGGCAGAAGTACAAAGTATACCATTAAGATCACTGTATCCAGACTACCAGTGATTGGGATGTTAAGTTCATCAGAAATCACGTGAGATGGCTTACTAAGTACAGTTGAGGGGAACAACGCACTCCTACGTAACCTACAATCTGTTAATTCTTTTCCTACACACGGTTACTTTGCGAGATGGCTCAAGTGGTTAGAGCACGAATTTACTGACCGAAAGGTCCGTGGTTCGAACCCGAACTCTGCCTCTCGACTTCCCCTGTCTAAACTTGAGCAACCTGGCAGTATCCCAGCCCTCGTGCAACCTTCGGGTGGCATGGCAGTTAGGCACCGAAAGGGTGCTACAGCTGAACAGTTTTTACTTTGCGTCACGAGCCAAGTATAGCTCGTTAAATATAGTCGTGGATATCACTAGGCAGTTCGATTCGTACTTATCCCTGGGGCTAAGGTACAAACTGTTGGTAGACAGGTATGTAGTTTAACACTAAGCTTTCGACTACCCTCGCATAAAGCTGGGAAACCTGGTGACGTCTCTTTATCTCATTCGGATCACAAGACAGCTACACACCAATGCGACTTTGGTTTCTGGAACACGTAAAAGGTACCTGAGACGAGCAGTGGTCGCAAACCAGCAATTATGTCAACCTATCGATCCTGAGTTAAATTGACTCAAAATGTCAAGGACCTGTGGTAATTGTGTTGTCCTTTTTTTATTTACAGATACTGTTAACGTTTCCTTTACGCGTTTCAACTGTTGTGGCCTCGGTCGCAGTTCTGTGAGGATACGACCTAATATCCATAAATCTATTGCAGCAAAATTTTGATGACTCTGCTCGGGGCCAAGAAACAAATTACTGGCATCAATTTGACTTCAATGTCCTGAAACGACGGTACAGTAGTGGATTATTGTGCGGTTTGAATTTTTCACACAAAATGCAATCAAACGGAGAACGCAGTTCCATGGGGCTAATCTTTCTGGGATTTGACAGATAAATCTAGATTAAGTCTTATGAATTACCGGAAAACAAATGCCCACTGAAGCAAGAGTCATTGTGGAACTACCCTCAAATGCGGGTAAGGATTATCAATGTAAGGTTCTAACACTGTAACGAAATCCACAATGCCTGAATATGTCCACCATCTTGTGAAAGCTTCGGGAATGTGGTTTATTCGCTCAGGAGCGTGTGAAGTTCTACCGTCCTGTACCGAAGTAAAAAAATTCATGTGTATTAAATTTTGCCAGATGCGAAAAGCAACCGTACTAAACGGAATTGTTTTACATTTGAAGTGCACAGACAAATGTCATACCTTTTGATTAGGTTCAGCGAACCAAACCTCTGAAAATCCCAGAGTGAGAACATAGGACCCGTCAGCTAGGTGGGGCAAATCATAGGAAAAGTGGTCAGTGTGGAAGCGTTCGGTTTGAAATAGAATCTGATCTTCCATCCTCACTCGGTTGATCACTAGTTGACGCCCGTAATCTGATGCAGTACCCTGTAACAGAGGGTCAGCGATATATTCAATCCCATGAACGTCAATATGGGCTGGGCCACCACAGTTTACAGCCCACACAACTTCCGCCCAAGTGAGCGGAGTAGCTGTGAGTAGGAATATACAGAAGCCAATCCTCCAAAGTGTGCAATCCATGGTCACCTCACCGCAGGGAGAATCTACAGAACAGAGAAGCCACAAATAAGTTCGAAATCAAGACAAAAAATTTCAACAAATGCTTTGGTGTATTCCATACCCGAAAACTACAAAGTGGTGCTGGAACACTGAACAGAGTAAAGGCCACACTTTGTGGTTGCAGATGAGTCGATGGTGGAGGTGGGCTGTCAGTCCCGTCTGGCTAAAGATGACATTACGACCGAAATAGATAGGGCCAAGGCGGCGTTTTTTAACCTGCAGAACCCATGAATTAGACGCAATCTTAGCGCGCCTGTCATTGGCCTAGTTCATAGCGTCACATTGCTCTCTGCAGCATTATTGATCGGGAACTCAGCTACAACAAATCCGGCTGCTTTCGCTGGATTTTTGCTGCTAGTAGTCTCGGATGGATAGAGGGAATTTATTCAGAAGCCCTTTAAGAACCTCTAACTTGTGTGAAGATGAAGTACCTGTCTGATCAAATCGGGGTTTCCGTAACCCCCGCGCTTAGCTGGAGACATTACAAGAAATGGCGGTTAATCAGCTAGTCAGTGGAGTTCATGCAGTCTGTTTCTTTCCATAATATCCACTTGAGCGGTTGGAAGTGTAAATGCCTCAGAATGCTTGTGATAGGCTAGAACCACGTCATCTACTGTTTTCAATCAAATGTGTTAAATACAACTGAATAAAGTGCCGCTGTACGGCAACCAGGCATCAGTGGTAACACTGATGCTTCTGTCTCTGATGATGATGTAAAGAAAAAGTGATTCTGCCAAGCTGTGAAAACATGGTGACCGATGACATTAGATTATGACCCACGAGGAGTATTGACGAGGAGAAGGACCGCCATGCACACGGTTGGCATCAATATGACGACACGGATTCTTAGAGCGAACTGGACGCCACAAACACACAGGGGTCTATAAATATATACACTGTGACCAAAGTTAATGGACATCTTGGTGAACGATGTGAGGTTGTGCCAGAGCTTAGTACTAGCCCATTTGGGATCTTCGTAACAGAGACAAAAAGGCAGACGGGCCACCGAACCTAACAACAGTGTGTGACAAGAAACGCAGTTTTCCTATATGCGCAGGTGCTTGATGCCAAGGCACTACGAGGTTGCTTGACTTGGCTTCTTGATTATGACTGGGATCGACAATATTGGCAAGGGAAAGCGAGGACCAGAGAGGGCAAATAACAGACTAAAGGTACGGAGCGTTGGATCACAACAGCCAAAATTGTTTACAACAGCAACTCGAACAGGTATCAGACTGAAACTGGAATGAGAAGTCGAAAACAGAAAAGTGGGTATCTATGGCAAAAATAATGAATAAATGCTCACTCTATGACACGTGCAGTTAGCCAAAATCACGATGAGATAGTCGCACGACTACCAGTCTTGATGTGCTTGAAAGACATCGGGACTGCATTACCGTTGGCACAATCAGGAGCCGGGTAGGTGGGCTGGGAGTGAGGGATGGCAAACGAGGACCGGTGAGGCAGACCAGCATCTTCAGTGCGCCCAGGATCCAACCGGTCGATACGGAGAGTTTTAAATACACTATGTGCTGGGTGTTAGGTTTTTGTACGACGCGATCAACGACTATTCGCGACTTGAGAACGAGCACACAAATACCCATTTCTGACGCGAGCCTAACCACTGCTAGCACACAGAGAAGAATACCGGACCTTTGGAGGAGAGCTTTCATTGCCTCAACCGAAAGAGAAGTGCATCGACAGCATCGTAAAATATATTTTGGACAACATCGGGGAACAGTGAATTCGTTAGCACACAAAGTGCAACTGGCCAATATGACACAAGAACGGCACTTTTGGAATAAAGCGCAACATGGTGGAAAGGGCACGAAATTTAAAAGTTCGAATATTCAGAAAGTAAATTGGGCAACACCTCTTGATGGAAAAGTCAGTAACACACCTTTCTTGCAACAGTCTGAAAAAGAGCTGTTTGACGCCGGTGCTAATCGGTCCCTCTTCCTGGAAGAAGGTTTGGGTCCCAGGCTGACACGTTATGTCGTCTCCAGCTGCGTCGCGTCACGCGTGATCGTCTGCAGTTCAAAAGTGTCGAGAATAATGTCGAGCGGTAGGTCGCTGTGGCGTGGACAGAGTTGATTCTTGTGTCGCGTCCAAGTAACCTGGCCAACAGAGACGTCCTACATTACGATCCCGCGTCTTTGTAAGACATGGCCTTGTATCCAGGGTTCGTGCCTTGGCCGATGTTTTCGTAGGAAAGCATGTGCACCCACTTCAAATTGTCATTTTCGTTTACTGTGGGCCAGAAACGAGTTTTTGGAGTCGAAGACATGGCCGAATTGATATTCCGCGATTTTCGGTCCAGGATTGCTTCGGCAGGCGATTCCAGCTCTTCCAAACAGTCATTCGGAGTGGTCCGGTAGACCAGGAGAAATCTCTGGAGAATTTCGACGGATGTCCTATCCCCTCGATATCTGAGCACCGGCCGCTTGAGCGTATCGACGAAAAGTTCTGTCTGACCGTTTGACTGCGGGTGGTACGGTGGCGAAAGAACGTGAGTTATGGCATTTCATCGACAGAACTCTTGGAGGTTTAGTTCCATTATCCGACACTAGGGTCTCCCGTAGACCATGCTGGCTGAAGACATGAGACAAGACTCACAAGGTGTTGGCTGTTGTTGGCGAGACAACAGTCAACGTTTCTGGCCATTTGGAGAAAGCGTCGACTGAGATGAGTTAGGTTACACCATCAGTGGGGCCAGCGTAATCGACATGTACCCGTGACCAAGGTCGTTCGGGTCGAATCCAGGCAGTAGGTGCATGTGTGAAGGATTTCTTGCGGCTTGCTGACATTGCGAGCAGTCTCTGTTATAGTCTGAAATATCGCGATCCATGTGCGGCCAGTAAGCGTAACTATGGGCGATTGCTTTCGCGCGCTTTATCCCAGCATGGCCCGAGTGAAACTGCTTCAGGACTCGGAGGCGCAAGGGGCGTGGCACCACAACACGCTCTCCAAACACGAGGCAGTCAGCCACGACTGGCGGGGAGTCCAGACGATGGAACAGAGGCTGGAGATCGACGTCCAGGGGTTTTGTCGGCTAACATACCCTAAGGAATTGGATTGTCTGTTGAAGTGTCGTATCAGCCAAAGGCTCAGGCTAAATATCTGGTACAGTCAATGGTAAGGCACGCACTGTTTGGAACAGCTGCTGGCTGGCGTGGTAATCGATGGAAAGGGCAGCGATGGGACGGTATGGTTGTCGATCAGACATTAGAGTGCATTCGCTAGGTCGAGATTTTCTGTGCGGAGATACTGAGTGTCCAAAGCGCAGCCAAGTAAAGTGAGCACCCAACGTTTCAGGCGATTCGCCGAATGAGCAGACATGCCAGATTTCGAGCAAAAATGGACAGCAAAGGTAGGTGATCGGTCCGAAGAGTGAATCGGCGGCCGTATGCCATCTTGTGGAACTGGCCGATGGTAAAAACTAACGCCAACATCTTTCTCAACTTGACCACAGCGCTGTTCCGCTGGGGTTAACAGCCTGAATGCATGTATGATAATAATAATAATCGTTCAGCTGTAACACCCTTCCGGTGCCTAGCTGTCAAGCAACCCGAAGAAAGCACGGGGTCTGGGATACGGTGAGGTTGCCCAAGCCTAGATATAGAAGTCGGGTTCGAACCACGGACCTTCCGATCAGTAAATTCTCGCTCTAACCACTGCGTCATCTTGCCCCCATCGATAATGTGCCCATCCACCACACCGGAGGAAGGCTATGAGACCACTGGTATTTAGGAAGTATAACCGGGATCGGCTGGAAGCAGTGAATTCATGATGTGATCAGGGAACTGGTCTTCGTTGAACCAGACGGTACTTCAATCAAAGAATGCACCCAGCACCACAAGCTGAGGTACCTGGGCCATTTGTTACGCATGCCGAGAGGAGCACTGTTTCCCTTGTCTTATTCAGATTGGCGGAAACCTAAAATTGGACAGTGTAGCGTGACAGAAGGGATCGAAGGATGTTACGAAAAGTCTGGCTGCCTTTCGCCTTCTAGGCTGTGACCCACGTGGCCCTCCCTGTGCCTCGCTGGAGACATTGAACGATATGGCGGCTAAGCGATGTTAGTGGCATTCATGTTAGTTTCTATCCAGATTGTCTAATTGACAGATGAATGTGTATGCACCTGGTATGTTTGTTGGAGGCTAGCCATACGCCCCATTAATTTCTTATTTCCATTATAAGGCTTTATTCAAATAAACTGACATTATACAGCATTCAGGCGCCATTATTCGGATCTGGCATTGCTTTCACTGACGATGATGATGACCATGAACATGACAAGGACAAGCTGTGATGCTAATTAGAACCCCGAACGTTTTTCGGGAAGGCTGGCAAACAGGCTAGGTATAGTACATTGGGATGTAAATGACCGGTTTCTCGCTTTTCCGCCTTTATATTCTCACCACGCACTGGTGGGCTATGTTTACGAACTACAAAGCTCTTCACTGTGCTGCCCGGAACACCTCAAATAAGCGTCACCCAGAGAACAGCATCACTGCGGCTGCATCGGCCAACTCACCTCAATCAATCAATTCAATTCAATTTACCAGCCATAAACCGTTTACCATATGCACAATGGTTCCAACTGCTACAGTTTCGAGAACCGGAAAGTGGGGAAGTGTGGGACATACAGCCAAGCCTTGGGCGCGATAGCATATATTTTGTTGGTTCGGGAACTGGGTAGGTACGCATTGAAGGAGATAGCTTGGATGTTTGAGCGCCACCGGCTGCGCGATTCGGCCATTTCCGCCAGTGTCATTAACCATTGGTGAGTTGAGTCCTGGGATATCCATCTAGGGAGGCGACTTGTTTCCTCAACTAATTTTACTGGTTAGTATTTTCATAATTCCTTGCCATGTCATACACTATCCACCTCTCAGTCGCTTCCACTCAACACAGGGCTGGGCGAAAAGAGCTCTGTGACGCAGACGGTCTTCTGGTAAGCGGAGTGCATATCCTAATCAGCGTAATCTATGAAGCCTGAGTAATTCATCTATCGCGGGAGGGTTCCTTATTCCTAAAACTATCTGGCGTACCTTACCATTAATCCGATGTTCCTACCAGACACGACCAATGCTTCGGAGACACCAATGGTCAGGCGGTGACATTTTTCGCATGTCCTCTGCGCGTAGAGGCCATTTCTCTGATCCGTAAAGTAGTATGGATCGCACCACCGCAGTGAAAAGTCTTCCCTTGACAGACAACCTCACGTCATGTCGCCACCATAGGTGTCGGAGGTTGGCAAAAGCTGCCCTGGTCTTTTCGATTCGAGAGATAATCTCATCCCCAGCCACTCCACCGGAACTTATACAGGTGCCCAGGTAAACGTTCAGTCGTGACACCCATTCGGTGCCTAGCTGCCATGATATCCGAAGGAAGCATGAGGGCTGGGATACTTCCAGGTTGCCCTCATAAGGGGTATGAATTTGGAAGCGACACTCACGACTGACAGAGGTAAAAGCAGATTTCAGATCATGAAGAACAACCAACGCTGGATGTTTGGAGCAGTGGCACACTTCAAGAATTTGTCTCGAAGTGAAAAAATGGTTGATGGATCCTCGACCAGGGCAAAACAACTTGTTTTTCAGGAATCTGTCCCCCGGTATTCGATCAACCTACGCAAAATAATGCCAGAGAGCACCTTAGATGCGACGGATACCAGGCTGGTGCCAAGTGGTTTCTGCATGACGTTTTTGCGTGCTTTTTGAAAACCTGACTCCATTCGTCTGGTGTTACGTTTTCGTTCCAAATCTGCACTATCGATGATAGACTATCTACCAGGACCTCGCAAGCTTGGGAGATTTGGTTTCCAGGCTGACGCCCTCTTCTCAATTTGACCATAGCGTTGTTCCTCTGGGATTAGCGGCCTGGATACGTGCATGATAGCTTTCTCAGTTCCGTTCGGGAATACATGAAGGACCGAAGCACCGACACCTGAAGCAGACACATCAGCTGCCACGACAATCAGTAGCTTGGGATCGTAGTACGTCAGTAGCAGTTCGGAGCTGAGCATGCATTTGAGCTGGCAGAAAGCAGCACCCTAGATATCTAACGATCGTCATGAAGAACTGACACTTTTCAGGACAGAAGCGGAGGCTGTTGTCCTGGATGCGTTGAAGCACCATATCGATCCACCTGCGTAGTTCATTTGGAGAGCCCGCAACAATCAACACATCGTCCAGGCATGCAGCCCACCTGGAATGCCAGAAAGGCTAGTGTTCATCAAGTTTTGGAAGATCGCAGGGGCCGTCTTAATCCCAAATGGTAGACGATTGTATTCGTACAGACTCATGTTAATGGTCAGCAGGGATCTGGACTCCGGGGCAACCTCGATCTGCGAGTATGCGTCGACCAGTTTAGCGAAACAACTGCCGCCGTCCATAATGGTGAACAGATTAATGGGCACCGGCAGCGGGTAGTGGTGCCGCTCGAGAGCGGTGTTGAGGTCGGTTGAGAAGTCAGTACAAATGCGGATGGACCAATTCGGTGTCTTCACGACGGCTATTGAGCTACCCATGTGGAGTACGATACCGGGGAGTGGACGCCTTGTTGCTCGAGACGCTGGAGTTTGGCGTCAACCTGTGGCAAGGAGGCATACGGGCCCGGTCACTTGGGGCGAAATACTGGGATAGATTCCGTTCGAAGTCGAAGGGTTGCCTGTGTAGTGCAACAGTGACCGAGGCTTTCCGTGGAATTGTAATGCTGCGTCTCATTCGTGGGAATGACATCCACTGGGTCGTATCACGTATCTGCTGAATTGAATCTTCTCGGTCTTGACTGGTTCGACCGTCTTCGGTTGGCAAATATCCCAACCAGATCCACCTGCAATACGTTTGACTCTCCCGTTGCTGCTCCAGATCAGTCCGGCGATAGCATTCGGCGCTTCGTGCAGGTATTCCAGCCAGGTCTCCGTCATTGTTCCACCACACAAGCAAACCTTCGGCTTCGAACGGAAGCTATCTCAAGTGACCGGGCCCGCATACCTCCTTACAACAGGTCGACGCCAAACTCCAGCGTCTCGAGCAACAAGGTGTCCATTCTCCGGTATCGTACTCCGAACTGCTGCTGACGTACCACGATCCCAAGCTGCCGATTGTGGTGGCAGTTGATGCCTCCGTTTCCGGTGTCGGTGCTTTCATCCTTCATGTGTTTCCGGACGGAACTGAGAAAGCGATCATGCCTGCATCGGGGGTGAGATGGTTCAGTAGTTAGAGTGCGAATTTACTGACCGAAAGGTCCGTGGTTCGAACCCGACTTATGTATCTAGGCTTCTCCTGTCTAGGCTTGGGCAACCTGGCCGTATCCGAGTCCTCGTGCTTCTTTCGAGTGGCATGGTAACTACACACCTGAAGGGTGTTGCAACTGAGCGATTCATTTTTTATTCTATTATTGTCGTTTCCCTCACCGCAGGCCTACAATATCACGGAGCAAATCGCCGTATATGTTCCAGGCCCCAACCTGGTCGAACAGTACAGTGTGTTACTCAGACTCCTGCCATCGATCGGCCTGGTACGATAGGGTCCGCGGGTGTCACACACACACACACTCCTCAGTACAGCTCAACGGTTTTCGCAGGTGCACAAACCGTAACAGATGCTACAGTCACTTCGTAACGGACAGCTTGTTGTAGAAGGGCGCCAATATCCGTGGACAAAGAACCTACCGGAGCATTTTTGGGTGCTTCTGGATCCCTGCAATGCAAATGAACAGCAGAAGCTAGACCTAACACACTTGTGTTAAGTTCACACTAAGTCTCTTCGTCATCCAAGTAGACGGTGTTCGATTCACATACGTTCAAATGTAGCATCCTTTCGATACCTAACTGTCATGCCACCCGAAGACTGCACGAGGGCTGGGATACTGCCAGATTCCCCAAGCCCAGACAGGGGAAGTCGAGAGGAAGAGATCGGGTTTGAACCACGGACATTCTGGTCGGTAAATTCGCACTCTAATTGCTTGAGCCACCTCGCCCCCGATTCAATTACACAAAATTACGAACAAATTGCAGCTGAACATCATACAAGCATCAGTGCTGAACAGTTAAGTTGTGCTGTCGAGGATGATGGAGAACATATCTGGCCTTTCAGTGAAGTAGGTCAGTGAACGTTTGGAGCAGTGCAGCACAGGTTGTAATTAAGTAGGTGTGGTCGTTAATCGGACATTTGAAGCAAACTGGGAACGCTTTTTCTGTAGGCACCGGGTATTATGATATTCCGGGAGTTCGGTGGAAGTGCAGATTAGGTCTGCAGCGATTGTGGTCCAATAATGTGGCGGCAGCTTTGTCAAATCGGACTGGGTCTCAGATCCTCGTGAAACTATCGAGAACGTTCAAAAGTAGTGGGAGCTTGTTTCGGGATTTCATCGTCTGGAGAACTGGTGATGGGGATATTATCACTATAACGAGTGATATAATTTGTGTTACGTCCTTGATGGAACGTTTTAAGGTCTGTGAGGCACTCTATAATCCAAAAAGGCAAACAAGCTGAAAGGAGGGGTGAGCCCGGTGTTGGTGACGTTCTTTTAGATAGCAACAATTTGATGGTATGTCCGCACAAGAACAACACTGCTGAAGATGGCACAGCTAGTCAAACCTGTATGAGACGATTAATGTCCGGGTGTGTATGACGGTCCTGAACGTTGTCGGCGAACTCCGCATGAGCGCAAATCTTCAGAAGTCTAAATACACATGCAGACGGACGAAGCCCAGGGTATTCCTATCAGGAAGGTCAGATTCATGAAAACAACCGGAGTGTCCGGTTCCAGTTCCGCCAAAATCGCTTCGGGAATGCCGCGGAGTCTCAGGGTCAGAAAGCTAGCCGTCAGCCGTACGTCCGTGCAACCAATCGGTAACGTCTGATGATGCCCGATTGCTCAGGCGTGTCCTTGATAGGGTACCAACCAATCACTCAACGCCCTCAATTCAAGGTCATCAATACCCCCTCAAGTACCAAAAATGTGGCACTCACGAAAAAACTCTTGCGTTGCTTTTGGGTGAGGTTTTCCGTCAACAGTGTTCTTTAGCCCGGGGTTACAGTCGGCTGCAGCAGACTGACGACAGTCAACCTTATTCGATCAAAACTAAGGAAATTTTGCTGCAACCCAAATTCAACTTGAGGCACCGGAAGTACGGTTGATTTAAATCTTGAAGTGCCAAGTCTTCAATCAGCAACTGAATTCCGCCGCAAAATGCGAATCCGTTGGGTCGAATGTTGACACCATCAAGGTGTTCCACTGATGGTCCGATATTTGATCCAATCAAACCTTGTGAGGGTATTTTCAGTGATGGACCCAGGCACAAAGATTATGCCTGGTGACTGAGGTTGTTTTTAAAAAACTTGACATAACTAAACTCAGGTTTCATTTTCTCAGCCGCGACGAAACTGTGAGGGCAACTCTCAGTAATATCCTGCAAGGCTACGCCTATGTTCACTATTTGATCCCAGGTTAGGGAAATTGTGAAAGAGGGATCTCAGGGGATATCGTTTACGCTGATAGTGGCAACCTAGAATCCGAATCGTTAAATTCATCTATCAGGACTGATCACAAATTTGTACGAGCTTAATCCAAATAAGCTTTTCGGAGTGTCAGGAGTTATGCACTCAGGTAATGCGATGATTCCAAAACTACCGCTACGCAATTACCGGGAATGACCTTGGATGTTGTTGGAAAATGGAGTGGATTACACCACAGGGACGAGGAGGGCGTTGGGCGATCGCCAGTGTTCACAACCTCAAATTGTTTTTTTGTATAGATACGCTGTGAAACAAACTTGATGAACGTGGGAGTTTTATAAGACAAGTTGCGAGGCTGAACTGAAGAAGAACCCGGATATTTATCTGTTACCACGCACCGTGGTCTGTCACAGAATTCTACCGGACCTGAGAGTGCCGGTAGAATTCCCATTGAGTTCGACGAAGTACGTCGGGTTCCTCCTAAGAAGAAATAGCGGTCGACTACACCCGCACCGTCTAACACATTCGCAGTAACGTTGTAAAGTAAGTAAAGTTGTTTAGCTGCTGCACCGATTTCCCAGCACTCGTGCACTACTTGATCGGACCCTTTCTTTAGTCCGTTAACAAAATATATCAGTGGGATGGAACGAATGCCCACTTGCATCAAAGGGATGGGAAGCCTATTGCAACCAGAACTTACGCCCACGCACTTCAGAAGAATACTTATCCTCAATGCTGACGCATCAAACTGCGCAGAGGCGGTGGTCATATAACACGAATTCCCCGGCGGTAGGCATAGGGCAAATACGGAACCCGCCAGATCACCAATCCAATAGAACAAAGCAGCGGTTAGATCAAAAATCAAACAGTTGGAAATATTAGTGGGCCGATTCTTTAGTTAAGTGCATTCAAGTTCTACTTTGAGTGCGATGTTTATGTTTTCAATCGCTGCCATGGGTCAGTAGGACGTCATCATGAATGCGGTGGAACCTTTGGTGGAGAAGTTTGTTCATTTATTCAATTTCTCTTCTATTAGATTTGAAGATACTTTGAAGCGTAAATGCTCAATAATTGCGTCTTCATCCACGAAAACTCAAGATGGGGCAACTACATCCGATTTGTGTAGGGTAAATTTCCCATCGTTGTAGCAGGCTTTCCGCCAGCAGAATTCAAGGAGTTCGTCGCAGCTAGTAAGTTTGCCGATTTCTTATGGCACAGCATACGCTGTGTCGATCGGACCTAACCGAGCAAGTAATAAGTTCCTCTTCATACATGTAAGACATAACCGCTTTTCCTGAAGATATAAATCGAAAATTAAATCGTATAAACTTCTTTTACTCCATACTCATCGTTTTACGCGTGTTGCGGAAACCGGCGCTGTATAACCACGCAGTACATTCGTATTACTACAGTAAGTATATGAATCCACCTCGCTAACGTAGGCTCCATAATTTTCGATCGCGGGCATGGCGGAGCGACAACGCATGCTGCTACGATGATGGAGGGCCGTCGCTGGCCTTCGCATCAGGATACTGTGCGCCTTTGGGGCCACATAATCAGCGGCGCGCCCAGGTGTGGTCCTAGAAGTTACGATATTTAACCGCGGGGGACAACAGTCCGTTTGACAATGTGATGACAATCGTATCGGACTAGCACGCATAGTTGAGGCCCCATTCAGCGTGCCGGATAGACACAGGGCTCGCGGTTGCAACGGGCAGCCAAGGTAAGCGACGTAAACTACGGTCATCATGATGCGGAACAAACGTTGGTCTTAGTTCCTGGCAATTTCGTTGCGTTTTGTGACTTCATCTAGTCTAGTGGCGTAATGCTCTCCACTGGGAAAGATATCTCGCTGTTCGTAATTCACATGCACGTATCTGAAAACCCTGCAGTATCTACTGGCTATTTGGATACACCTGAGTATAGGAAACATAAACAGGGATGCCTGGTTGCGCCAAAGCTGTACAATGTACAAAAGCAGTGTTGTGTCAAAACGTCAGTGAACAAACTCATCTAATTTGTCACGTCCGACGAGTATGACGCATGCAAACATTGTACAGCTATCCACCTGGATGGACTTTACGCCGAATATTGCTTAGGGGTTATCTCCATTTGAAGAGCACTCCGGACCGTAAAATTATGCTAACGTTTGATTCCGCGCTTTTGCTCGTTAACTGGTAATCCCATGCGAATCGGCAAGGGTCGTTGACCCTGAAATTCCGCCCACTAAAACAAAATGCTATGGACAACATATCACTGAAACGTGCGACAGGATTAGAGTAACTCCCCTTAAAATTCGCAACCTGGGGAATCTCACAGTTTCCGCGAAAGTAATCCCGATTTTTTTCCCGTAAGCGGTCATTTCGGTGTCAAGAAGAACCAAAAATGCTCCAAGACCTGTGCATTGCCCTTACAATCTCTGGTTTCAGAACAGGCATTCCGGTCCACAAGGCAAAACCTCTTGCGACAGCAGATGCAGGCCTGCCTGCCCAAATCCTTGCCATTAATTGAGCCTCAATAACGAAATATACATATTCGTTTGTGTCGATCGGCCTGCAGAATTCACTGCTAAATTTAGTGGCAAGCATCATTTCAGGCCACTAGGCACGAACACACACAATGTCTATGAGGTAACCCGAACCTGCAGGAAATGGCGCGGTTCTAACCTGGCATTCAAGTTATATGGAATGAACCCAAAGAAAACACACGACCACTTGGTTTGGTCTTTGCGCATAAGGAAATGAGCGAATACTTTTACCCGTTGGCTGTAAGTACACCTGGACAGAACGGCTTTGTTCGTCAGTCAGCATGTGTATCGCCAGAACTTTTCATGTCCGTCATTTATTCGAATTGTGGGAGAATGACGGACCGGTCTTTTGAGCCGCCTATCCATACGTTGACGTGGCACCCCTTAACTCCTTCAAAGCTTTCAACAAGCCTCTCCGTGGTATTCTATCCTAACAACCGGCTGACAGATGAAGGTGCCAAACTTCATTCGAGCAAAGAGTTCCAGTTGATCACAAGTTTCCTGTGAGGATAAAAGGGAAGCCATTTTGCACAGCACTGTCACCAGCGACTTTGCGAAACTCTTTTGAGTCCAAAGTTGTTTGCAGTGATTGCCTAATTGGGACAGTGCTTCTAACCGTCCAGCAGCTCTCGTGAGAAAACACAGCAAAAACTCCCCCGTCTGCATGCGTTGTCCCTCTGTCATACCCTGATAAGCCTGAGAATAACAAAGCTGCTTTCGACTGGATATGTATGTTTGCTTTCTTTGTTCTCGAAAATGGGACAGTCACTATAGTTCTCGTTCTCCGTGGACTCCGTTTGGTCGACTATTATTCTGATATGGAAAATGCGCAGTCAGTTTGGTCCAGTTTATTTGCTTGATGCATGAAAAAGCGAACTGTGCAGTGCATCTGTGGAGATCCGGCCTACTTCATGAGAACGAGTGGCTTCTGAATACCAAAAAAGTGGTGGGTATGGTGGCCATGTAGATAGGTTTACATACGTGCAGGTACCAACAGACGCGGGGCTGCATCAAAAAACAAAAGTTAACAGCAGCCTATTCCTCACTTTTCTGCAATCAGCTTGATGGCACTCCAGTTTTGGGGTGCCGTGCAAGCGTGCTTAAGAACCTGAGTGAAGGCGTGCGTTTTCATGCAGAAAACCGCACAAAGAACATGACTGTCTCTCTCTTGAATTTAACGGTGGCCTTATGCCGGCCCATGAGCCACTAATCTTGCTGGAGACCTGTTGAGTGGCTATCGGTGTGGTGTAGAAGCCGATACAGACGCACCTATGCACTCGAAGACGTCTGTTGGTCAAGTTACCATAGCGCACCAGTCCTGCACAGCTGCACACGAGTATAAATGAAGGACTAACATCAGGTAGTCGTACACTAGAACCGCCGGAGTTGGTGCTGCACAAGATTTTAAATCATTGCGAAATCTACATGGTTGGTGTCCGGAGAATGCTTGCTTGCTCGGCCGAGTTATCGAATTGGGTCTTGCGGGGGAATCCGTCAACCGCTTCTAGGATTAGTCTGCAAGAAAAATGATAATGTATTTATGGAACTTACGAGCTCCCCGGTGGACTTGCCTGCGAGAAAATGTCACACTATATCTCAGCTACGAAAGTCCTTCAGAACCTGCATTTGTGGTGTAATTTTATCCAGGAAGAAAGTTCGGATGCCATGCTGTCTAACCATTTTATCCTTAAGTTAAAGGTCTTCGCAAGAGGCGCTGAGTGCTCCATTCCGACGAATGCTGACACGCTAGAGGCGCGATTTTCATATCAGCCTCCACAAAGAGGGCGTGTACCTTTCATATTCTTGAAGAGCCGGGGGCTGTAAACGGATTTACCCGAAGCCATTCATGGTGCGCATAGCCGCAAATGTTTGGACGTCTGGAACGCGTCGATACAGGGCTATTTGTTGCGTGCGGAAAAAGATGGTGGCCAAAAAACCACCATCAGATTCCATCCATATTACGAGGTTGTATTTGTGGAGTTTTGCAAAAACCGATGTTACGTCACCTACCTAATCGAGGAAAGATACAAACACCAATATACTTAACGATGGAGGACAGCGCTTGACGGAGTAGCCACAGAAATATTGAGCGGTAAACATTATCTCATATTGAACTGTGATGTAATGAAGCTCATCCACTGGGTGAGCCCCGTACTTCGGCAGGACACCGCGTTTATTCAATTCACCGCATGCCGAACGTCTTTTCATGAGAAGCCCTCTTAAATGAAGTTCACTCGTCAAGTGGTTGTGCTTCACTTGGTGGAACGTCACCAACAACACGTCATCAGATCGGTGGAGGTAGAACGTACCCGGGCAACCGGCGCAGAGTGTACTGTCTGTAGCAGAAAGTCTACCTAATCTACGAGCTGCCTGGATTCAAAGGGTGGACGCCTGCTGAAAAGATTGAAAAAATTTCGCACAAATGCCGTGAATAAACGCTCTATTCTGAGTTAAGGCGGGCAGGAATGTCGTAATTATTGTTTTTGTTCTCCTTCAAAATATTTTTAAATGCTTAGTTGTTAGTCTGTTCACCAGGTTTGGCAGTTGCATTGCAACCGACTCACTGCAAACAGAAGTGGCGTTGTCAAATGCAGTGAAGCAGGGAAAAGTTGAGTCGTCTGCAGACCCCCAACTCCTCTAAAGATGAAGTACGCTGACGCATGCCGGTCATAGAACGTATGAATCCCGCACCCATAGCAGGCTTTGAGTAGGGTTGGACAACTTTTATCAAAACTGCGATCAGCTGGGGATATTTAAGGGTATCGAACAAATGAAGTCGAACTTTCAACCTTCATATAAACGTTCCTGTCGTTCTAACAGTATCTTGGGAGGAGCTTCGAGTGAGGCTTAAGGTAAGCCTGTGAAGACCGCTCCTTTTTCGGCAGCTGCAATTTCCTCCAAAGCCGCTGTTTATCGAAAGAAAAGCGTTGCAGTGACTGCATTCAGGACTCTGCGAAACTGCCGCGAGATGTGTCGACTAGCCTTGTCGAGCAGGTGGCGGATCGTTTTCACCGAGAAAGTTGGCATGTCTTCGGTCCTGCCGAAGCTTTGCGTGTTCGGACGGATACATGCGTTGCAGTAGGAAGAGCGACACAACAGCCACACATGCCTCACTGGAATGCAACAGGGGGCGTTGTTCCGACATTTCCAAGACGTCCTGATTGTCGATGGAACATTATTATTGGCACTGCTATTACATGCGACTAAACAAGTTGCGTGGATCTTTTTAAGGCAACTAACGTCCGATAGGAAGGTACAAGTTCCACACCGTCCTGATCATAGATATAAAGGGTACAGGGAGTCGGGTCAGTTGAACCTTTGTGGAAAGTGTGCGGTTTATTTGTACGCGTTAGCTGTTTGGCTTTTCTAGGGTAGTGGTGGACGAAGAGTATCAAGTGAAGACTTCCGTTACGAAGAAGTTATCGGCACATCTGTGGGCGGCCAAGGTTGCGTTCATTTCCGATCTCATGTTGTTCTCAAGTGAGAATACGACATGGATACTCCCCAACAGTGTGACCAAAGGGGAATCCCGGGAGTGGCGGCTACGCTTTAAAAGTGGTCTGCCGAATGGCCAGTTGCACATCTACCCTTATTTTGGAGCACATGGAGCCACGATCCCCTAGATTGCAACGTTGTCACGCTGGGTCTAACAGGCTGGTGTTAACCTATATCAACTGATTTGCGATTTTTGATACACACCTCTAAATTTTTCCGGACGGTCCACAGCTGCGTTGTTTTAGCTCTCCGCTATGATTGCAGTGCATTGCAAACATTTCTGCGGTTGAGTAGGAATCGCACGTTATCGGTGTTTACCGGCTCGGTTCTTTTGACTTTAACGTACGATCGACGACCGACTAAGCAAGCAATTTAAACTAACAGATTGAGAACACCCTTTAATTTAGGGTCGGGTTTGGCGGCCGGTGTCATTCTGCTCATGATTTACGCTTGGAACGTCAAATTATCCGACAGCTCTATGTGCCGACCACAGAACGCCTTTTATTTTTCGCCATTTGTAATTAGAACTTTGCTCCAGGTAAACAAGACTTTAACCTTTTTCATGGTGATACCAAGCAGTTTACCAGGATACGCGACCTACAGGTAGAGATCATAAGCATTCCATGCCAACGGATTTTCCTTTCAGTCATTTAATGGAATACTGTGAGTGCAATGAACATGCTTAGCTCATTGGTTATTAAGACCTCATACGAATAAGTAGGGTATAGTGAGTGGTTCTGTTGCAACGATTGCTGTGAATAACACTTCTTGAATTACGGGGACACAGGCTTGAATATTCGGTTACTGGGACAGTGGATACCAGACAAATTGACACAGGATCTGTCTTCCCACCTGTCTTGCGTCAGAGGGAATATTGTAGGCTGAAAAACTTTAACAGATTATGGCATCAGTGGAGCTACCTGCAGCATTCATACATTTTAAACAACCAACATTTTTCCGGCAAGTTCGGATATTACATCTCATTAGGCACTTTTTTCCAAATGGAAACCGCTTACCCGAACAGGCCATGAGTACGAAGAAGTCGTAGAAAAATGCTCTGGGGATAGATTTTCTGTCTAGGGAGTGGAGACCTGGAGAACATAGTAGTTTTCGAGAGACCATTTTCATATGCCGGTCACCGAACTGCGCTACGTCCCTATTGGCTAACCGTACGAGCGTCGGTGCGGTGTATTTCTTACTCCCCAAGGTCATATGGACCACCTTCAGTAGCTCGCTCACAAAAGTCTCGTGTTCTCCTTTTCCTTCCCCGCTAGGAATGGTTAGGCTCGCGTCGGAGCTGAGGATATGTGCGTTCGTTCTCCCGTCAAAGATATTTTACTAATACGACCTCATGCTGCTTCGCCTTGCTGGCCTCATATAACAGAGTGGGTAATCGAAAAAGGGCTGCCGCTTACGCCCCCTCCTTCCTCTTTCACATATTTGCTGTCCCACTTGAGTGAGGATCGGCGTGAGAATACTTACCCCGTTTCTTTCGTCATCTCAGTAGACCCATTCTCAAGAACTGACAAATCCATTTGACGCCCATTATCAACAGCTGCCATATATGTACGATTGCCTTGGTCACCACAGCCACAGACGTTTCGAAATCATCCTTTAACCCCGACGCTCAGTTCGTTTGGCTTTAACGTCCACATCCTGAAATCCGGGCAGCAGACTCTTGCATGTACCCTGAATTCGCCTCTTGTTGTTGTGTGCTACCTCTCTAGAACGACGATTCAAGACCCAAGTACGACTGTTGAACTGATCTCTCCGTCGTTCCGTCACTTCTGTTTGCACATCTGTGCTGATCCAGAAGCTGCTGCGGCTGGTTCTACGGTACTATTTGAAGCAGTCCTTACATCGTTTTGGGCGCTTTCCCGTGGCGTGTTGATAGTGTTGTGGTTTATGACTGCATATGTTCTCTCAAGCGCCACCGAGCCTCTGGTCAGGATGACCTCCCACCCGCATTGTTCAAAGATGAGGGTGAAATCCTCAGTCAACGCCTGTCTGATTTGTTTGCCTGCATCTGGGAAAAGGAGTCTGTCCCAGACAACTGGGGAGAGTCGGTGATAGTGCCCATTTTCAAAAAAGGGGCTCGTAGTGAGTGTGGCAACCACAGGGGGATCAGCTTGACCCCGGTCTTAACGAGACTGATGGCGTCACTTGTGCTTCGTCGCCTTACGGTGGCTCGTGAGACACTGTCTCGAGAGCAGCAAGCGGGATTCCGGCCTGGTAGGGGTTGCGTTGACCAAATCTTCACACTTCGTCAGGTGCTAGAACAACGCCATACGTATAAACGACCCACAATTCTAGTATTCCTGGATTTCCAAGGCGCATTTGACTCGGTTGACCGGTCTGTTCTGCTTGACACGCTTGCTTACCAAGGAATGCCTCGGAAGTTCGTGAACATAATAAGCTCTTTGTATTCTCAGACTTCCGGACGTGTGAGAGTATACGGCGAGCTCTCCAAAAGCTTCCGTACACAAAGTGTCGTCCGTCAGGGATGCCCACTCTCCCCATTCCTGTTTAACTTCGTGATCGATGAAATAATGAGACGAACGCTGGAAGGTCTCCAAAACCACGGTGTTCAAATAGCTTCTGACGAAAACCTTGTCGATCTGGAATGCAGATGACATCGTTCTCATCTTCAAAGAGAAGGAGAAGGCGCAGGTGTTTTTAGATGAACTGACCAAAGTCATCCCGTCCTTTGGTATGCACTTTGCACCCACAAAGTGTAAGGTCATGCTCCTGGACATGCAGTCACTGAACACGCCAATTACAATCCAGGAGAGGCACTGGAAGTTGTGGAGCGTTTTACATATCTTGGAAGTTGTATTAGTTCTGATTGTGTTGTGACAGATGAGGTAAATGCACGAATCTCCAAGGCTCGGGTCGCGTTTGCTAATTTGAGACACCTATGGCGTCAAAGTGGTGTGTCCCTGAATCTCAAGGGACGTGTATCAAGCTACAGTGCGGGCTGTTTTGTTGTACGGCTGTGAGACTTGGCCTGTTCGAGCAGCGCAACTAAGACGTCTTCAGGTGTTCGACAATCGTTGTCTCAGAACCATAGCTCGTGTGGCTTGGTGTCGGCGAATGCGTAACGAGGCAGTTAGAAAGCGAGTTTTGAGTTGTGTAAGGGGTACTTCCATTGAAGAATGTGTCCAGCACCAGAAGCTGCGTTGGTTGGGACATGTGTTGCGTATGCCTAACCATCGTTTGCCGAAGAGAGTGCTATTTTCCGTGCCCAATTCAGAGTGGCGTAAGAGAGGTGGCCAACCCTTGACCTGGCAGAAGGGTATGAAAGAAATTACGAAACGACGAAACGCTTGGGTGCTGTCGGTGCTACTCGCCTTCCAGGATGGTGATCCTCACTGCGTCTGGTTGGAGACGCTGCAAGATATGGCTGCCAACAGATGTCAGTGATGATCTTGTTGTCTGTTTCTACCCAGATTGCCTGAATGAGTGTTTGGAGGTGTAGGCACCTCGGAATGATTGGAGTAAGGCAGCAATAAGTCCCCTCCCAGTCCATCTTTATTCTTTTTCTTCCCAATAAGGCTTTCAAATAAATCATGATTGTACGGTAGCGAAGCATCGGTGTTCAACACTGATGTCATGCTGTCGATGATGGTGATGGTCGTTGTGGTTGTCGGTTATATGAATGCGTAAATTGGTGAAATTAGCGCCCCTGAGGCCCATTTGGGTGGTCGCCTTGGAATGGAATCGGGAATCACGGATAACGGCGAACGCCTACCGCAGTTTCGTGCTAACCATAGGTTGTTTCTGTGCCGTACCAGCTGCCAGGAAAACTGAAGCCGCCTGGTCGCATTGTGACCCTTGCATGCGAGTGTAGTAACGGTACCTTCTCAGCTCAGTTCTCGGTCTGAGCCTCCCAAGCTAGCGTGCGTGCCAAAACAACCACCAAAGGTGTACAAGATATATTAACGCCCCAAACGAAGTCAAGAGCATTTGTACAGCGCTTCATATATGTGGCGTAAGCGATGATAACTTTCTGGAAATTCTGACGCGTTCTGGACGCACCATTGGCAACCGGCAATCGGCCAATACTGGGTCATGATTGGCTGTTGGGTCCAGATTTTCGACCAATCAGATCTGGGCTTGATGCCGGACCGGCAAGCGTCTCGAATTCCTGGCCAATCTTGTGTGGGATAGGCTTTTTGGCCGAAGCAGCACCCGACTGCGGGTGGTAAAAGGGATCTGTGTGGAATTCCGCCTAACACCTCGAAGTTTGTTGACGTAGCTTCGAAGCCGAGGGTTCACCTGCAGTGGCCTCACTGGCTTGCGGATCCTGTCTGTCCAGCGTCGTGGTTGTAATCCGTGCTCAGGCCGGGCCTCCGACGAAGCAGCTGATGGATTTTCTGGAATGGTGCCGAGATCAAAGGTGTCCAGAAGCATCTCTAGACTCAGCTCACTCGGTCCTGAGGGCAGGATCTGCGCACCTGTCGGCCGGATTTGGTTCGTGGCGGATCCACCTGGCGGGGCCAACTTGAATCTCGTAGAGCACTTTGCCGCGCCGGCGTAGGATGAGTCCTGGAATCCACGTAGGGCGTCTGCCGCTGTAGTCACGAACCAGCACTTTCTGGCCTTCGCTGAAGGAGCGCGCAGTTGCTCCATGGTGCCGGTTGAACTGTTCTTCCATCCTGGCGTTGCGGTGACTAGCCTGCCTTTTTGCGGCCGATAGCGTCATGCGGTGTTCGAAGCCTCCTTCGGAGCAGTGCCTCTGCTGGTGACGCTCCATCAGGTGAGTTTGGGTTTGGCGTCGCTCGATATGCCAGCAGGAACCTTTGCAAAATTTCCTCCGTCGGTCCCTCCCCTTGGACTTCTGAAGTGCCCGCTTCAGGGTGTCAACGAAGCGTTCCGCTTGGCCGTTTGACTGCGGATGAAACGGCGGCGTGCGGACATGGGTTATGCCATACTCCGAACAAAAGTTTGAGAACACCGACGACGTGAACTGGCTACCGTTGTCGGATACAATAGTCTCTGGTGTTCCAAAGCGACTGAACAGTCGTCGGAGTTCCAGGACTGTAGTAGCAGTTGTGGGGCTGTTCACTGGGAAAATTTCCGGCCATTTGCTGTAAGCGTCGACCACGACCAAAAAGTGCTGGCCACCAACTGGACCTGCATAATCGATGTGAAGGCGAGACCAGGGTTCGGTCGGTTGCGGCCACGACCGTAGGTGGGTTTTCACGGGTGACTTAGATGCTTCAGCACACCGCAGGCAAGATTTTGAGACTTGCTCGACTTGGGAGTCCATCAAAGGCCAGTAGACGTAACTCCGAGCAAGGGCCTTCATCCTGTTTGTTCCCGGGTGCCCTTTATGAAACTGGTTCAGAACGGCTGGTTGTAACTTTTGGGATGACAACGCGTTCTGAAAACAGAAGGCATCCGTCAGCTAGTGATAACGCGTCACGCCGGTTGAAGTAAGGTCTCAGTTCGTCTTTTGGGCAGGTACGCGGCCACTGATTGCGGTGGTACTTAATGACTTCCTGTAGCACAGGATCTTGGTCAGTCGCCTGACGGACCATGTCGGCAGTCACTGGAAGGATGCGAATCGTTTCGGATACCACGTGGTTGACCTCCGGTTCCAGGGCAACTGTTGCGACTACGGTATCTTCTGGTTCCGGCCTGCTGGAATCAATGAGTCGCGACAGTGCGTCTGCTTGTCCGAGGCTGGTAGTGGACTGGTACTTGATCTTGAAGTCGTACCCCAGAAGCAGAGTGGCCCATCGCTGGAGGCGGTTGGCCGTATACGCCGGAATTCCTTTCTTCGAGCCGAACACAGCAAGGAGTGGTTTGTGATCGGTCAGTAGAGTGAACTGACGGCCGTAGAGCATTTTATGAAACTTCTTCACGGCAAACACGATCGCCAAAGCTTCTTTTCTATTTGGCTGTAGTTACGCTCGGCTGGTGTCAAGGATCTGGCCGCATGTGCAATGGCCTTTTGGCTGCTGTCGGGAAATACATGTGAAATCACTGCACCAATCCCATAGTTCGAGGCATCCGACGCCACAACGATTTCCAGAGATGGATCGTAGTGGGTAAGCAAATTGGAGCTCAGCATGGATTTAACCGAGTCAAAGGCGCGTTGGCATTCTTCTGACCATGTCCACTTGTGGTCTTTGGTGAGTAGCTGGTTTAGCGGGCCTCGGAGGCGATGCATGGCAGGCAGGAACGAACTGTAGTGACTGACGAGACCGAGGAAGGACCTGAGGGACGTCACGTCTGTGGGTGCTGGCATACGTCTGATAGCTTCGATGTTCTCCGGGTCTGGTCGGCGACCATGTTGGTCGATGATGAAACCAAGGTACTTTATCGACCGCATGAAGAAGGTGCATTTCTCTCGGCGCACTCTGAAGCCATATTCTTGAATACGACCGAGCACGTAATCGAGACGTTGCCACAATTCGGGGGTTGGAACCCATGACAATGAGGTCGTCCAAATAAGCAGCAACGCCGGGGGCATCCTTCAGCATCGTATCCATGATCTGTTGAAATATGGCTGGCGCTGTTTTCACACCGAATGGCAGTCGAGTATACTGGAACAGACCGCGATGCGTATTAATCGTCAGAAGTTCTCGGATTCTTCCTCAACTTCAACCTGGAGGTATGCATCGGCCAAGTCAATCTTCGCGAAAAATTTACCCCCATTTAGTTTCGCGAACAGATCTTCTGGAAGAGGCAGAGGGTATTGATGGGTATCCAGCGCAGCATTGAGGCCGGTGGAGAAATCTGCACACAACCGGATGGTCCCGTTAGCCTTCTTCACCAACACGATCGGTGCGGCCCATGCAGAGTAGTTAGTCGGTTGGAGAACACCAGCCTTCTGCAGTCGGTCCAGCTCCTGGTCAACGATAGGTAAGGCTGCATACGGTACTGGGCGTTTTGGCCTGAAAACTGGTTTGGCACCGGGGAGGAGGCACAGTCTGGCTTTTGCTTTTGTGCACCGTCCAAGCTCGTCGGAGAATACGGATGCGTAGCGTTGTACCAGGTCCTCAAGTGAACGCGTTGCAATGTGAGTTTGTTCGAGGGCATCTCCAGGTGCTGCATGTGTGAGGTTGCAAATAGAATTAATTGGCTTCTCCAGCAGATTAAGTTCGATCCAGTCCAGCCCCATGAGATCAAGTTTGGGGCATGACGTCAGGTAGCACGTAGCTTGTGCCGTCGAGCCATTGAAGTTTATGGAGCAGTCAACCTCGCCAGTCAACTTCAGTTTACCACCAGAAGCATTACGGGCCCAATGTTTCGTCGGTTTCACGTGCGGCTTACCAAGGCGTTTCCACGTTCGCTCACTGAGCAGCGTGATGTCGGAGCCCGTATCAAGCTGCAAACGAACTGGGATGTTGTTGATACGAACCGTCACGAACTTCCTTCGGCAAGCAAAATCAACCTTAAATGTCGCCGTCACCGAGTTGGACCGCGATTTGTGGGATGCACGGTGGTGTGCGGGTGGCTGTGGCCTCTGAGACCGACAAAAATCTTCTGGCCACGACGATTGCACCTGGAACATTTATGACGTTTAAACCGGCAATAACGAGCAAAATGCCACTCACCGCAATGCCAGCAACTTGTGGGAGGCTTGCTCTGTTTTCGATCGGGCCTGTTGTCAGCTTTCTTAGGCGCACTGGAGTTGATTGCCTGTACACAGCTGCTTGGAGTCACAGATGACTGGCCGATCATAGCCGTGTCGTGCTTCAGGTTGATGAGGCGTTGACATTCGGTGGTGAGGCTCTGCAACGTCATTTCGGCATCCTGTTCAATTCTGTTAAGCAGCCTGGTTCTGATGTCAGCATCCTGGGACGACTGGAGACCGGATACAAAAATGAGGCACTTAAACTGATTCTCTGTCAATGAGGTGAGCTTGAAGCGCTCGCATTCCCGATTGACAACACCGGCAAACGTGATGAAATCATCATCATCTTTCTTGAAGCCTTTCCTCATAGTCTGTTGAAGCTAGTCACGTTATATAGTGTGTGGAAGAAGGGTATATACTCACGATGATTTTGGGCTGTCACAAATTTCGCCATACACATTAGCGTCAAATGGAAGTTGATCATGCTCATGAAAAAGAGAATTTCACCGTGTGTCTGATGCGACCAGCCCTCGCGGCCTGTTTTATGTGTTTTTGTTTTCTGACGGTCGTGCGGTAGGGAGGCGTGTAGACCGAGTTTATTGATCAAGCTTGTTAATATACCATTGTCTGGAAGGACAAAGTTATAACCGCTCATTATCCGACTGGTGTTAGGAAACCATGGCATGTTTGTTCTTGTTTTAACAAGGTAGAAAATTAATGGGGCTTGGAAATCCGAAAGCCTCTGTTTGAGTTGATGCGGCTTCTTTAGAAGACTTGTTAACACTAGTGTCTGCAGTGTGTGTGTGTGTGGCCCCCCGCAATCATTCTGTATTAACGGTACTTTCTCAGCTTAGTTCTCGGTCTGAGCCTCCCAAGCTAGCGTGCGTGCCAAAACAACCACCAAAGGTGTACAAGGTATATTAACGCCCCAAACGAAGTCAAGAGCATTTGTACAGCGCTTCATATATATAGCGTACGCGGTAATAACTTTCTGGAAATTCTGACGCGTTCTGGATGCACCATTGGCAACCGGCAATCGGCCAATACTGGGTCATGATTGGCTGTTGGGTCCAGATTTTCGACCAATCAGATCTGGGCTTGATGCCGGACCGGCAAGCGTCTCGAATTCCTGGCCAATCTTGTGTGGGATAGGCTTTTTGGCCAAAGCAGCACCCGACTGCGGGTGGTAAAGCGGGATCTGTGTGGAATTCCGCCTAACAGCGAGCCAACCTCCAACCTAGGTAGACTGCATCGCCATTTTTTCTAGGTAGAGTGGTGGTAGTTCCATGTTCCGGAACCGCTGTGTGGATTCGGATTGCGCACTTGTTCGTTGCGTTTTTCAGAGTTTTGACAGACGCACGCACCTCGCCTGGTTGTTAAGAAGATTTCGGACTCTGTCAGAACCATCCGAAGTCTCTTTCGGACGACATTCCTTCTGATCTGGACTCTTACAAGAAGGCACTGTCCGCAGCACATCTAACTAGATCCAAGCTCTGTATCTCAAGATACAGTGCCGCTCAATTTAGCATCACTGAAAATTTACTCGGAGCTCGCACATGTAATCATACTGGTCGAGGGTAAGTATCACATGACGCACTTGCAAACATCAGGTGAATAAAAGAGCATTTGAGTGGACAGTGAAGTTTGCTGGATCCGAAAAATTAAAGGGATAGAGGAGATGAGAAACTCTTCCGTATATCTTCTGCGCGTAGGGGCCACGTCTCTGATCCATAAAGCAGTATAGATCGCACCACCAGAGTGTAAACTCTTCCTTTGACAGAACCTGACGTCATGTCGGCGTCACAGTAGTCGGAGCTTGAAAAAAGCTTCCCTAGCCTTTCCGTTTTGAGAAATCATCTCATTTCCAGCCAGTCCACCGGGACTTATACAGCTGACCAGATAAATTTATCCACCACGGCGACTGCCTCGCCCGCAAGCATGAGGTGTGGGTTTGATCCCACCCTGTCGTGTAGGGGCGATTAAGGCTGTGTAGGTGCGAGGCGCATGCCAAACCGTGCGGCAGAGTTGTTTAGGTTATTTAAAGTCGTCTGCATTTCGGAAGGATATGCACCAAGGAGACCAATATCGTTCGCATACTCAATGTCTGTGAGCAAATATCCCGGAAGCATTTTGACTCCCGAGGTTTCAGACGCAGGCAGAGAAATTTCAAGTAGCATATCAATAACAAAAATGAAGAGGAAGAGTGAGAAAGGACAGCCTTGTCTTACACCACTGGACGTGGTGAACTCAGGCGAGAGCTTCCCGTATACTCGTTTGCGCCCACAGTGGTTCGCATACAGCGTCCTCATAAGGGATATGAATTTGGAAGGGACACCTTTGATCACCAGATACAGCCAAAGTTGCTGACGATCGACAGAATCGAAGGCAGCCTCCAAATTAAAGGAAACAATCAACGTGGGGGATCTGAAGGAGTGGCGCTGTTCAAGAATTTGTCTCAAGGTGAAGATATGGTCGATGCATCCTCGACCAGGCCGACACCCAGCTTGATTATCACAAATCTGTCTTTCCCCGATAATCCATCAACCTGCGCAAAACAATGCCAGAGAGCACCTCAGATGCGACGGATACTAAGTTGGTACCACGATGGTTTTGACATGACGTTCTTACTCCCTTTTTGAAAACTGGGATGACGGTCGAGGAGCTCCATTCAGCTGGTATTCTGTTTTCGTTCCAAATCTTCTGCAGTATGGTTGTCAGACTGTTCACCAGGACCTCGCCACCTTCTTTGAAGAGCGCGGGGTGTAGACCATCCGGGCCAGGTGCCTTGTCGCGCTTCAGAATTGAAATCTCACGCTGGATTTCGGTTGCTGATGGTGGGTTGGTGTCAATGTTCCATTCGGGCCTGCTTGGTTCTTCCAGTGGTTGTGTTGAAGGGGACCAGGTGAACTGTTCTTGGAAGTGCTCAGCCCACCGCTCAAGACGGCGATTGAGGGAGTGAATTGTTGTTCCGTCTTTTTCGCATATTGTCTCACTGACACCTGCCTTCTTTTGACCCGTTGATCGAATCAGTTGAAACAGGGCGCGGCTGTTGCCTGCAGCAAAGGCCTTCTCCATTTCCTGGGCCTTCGAAATCCACCAGCGTTCTCTGTCATTCTTTAAGCTCCTGATTATCCGGCGTTTGAGGGATCTGCGTGCGCCATCATAGTCGCTAGTTGCTGGTATGGACTTTCTGGCAGCAATAAGATCTGCTGATCTCGAAGATATCCAGTGTTCATTGAGTCGAATCAGATGGGCTGGACAAACAGTTCTGAAGGCTGAGAGCATTGCTTCTTTAACTCGCCTCCATCCATCCTCCAAGCAATCTTCATCGTCCACATGACTGTGCGTTTCCAGCAGCTTTCTAGCCAGATCAGCTCGATACTCTTCAGCTACTGAAACTTGTCGGAGTTGATGAACGGAGCTGCCCTCTTTCGGCACGCGTAGTGCTGGCGGGAAACGAAGTGATAAGCGGGCTCGCACGATGGCGTGATCAGAGTCAAGTTGCGTACCCCAGAAGGAACGACAGTCCTTAACTGAGGCTCTCCATCGGTAACTGATAGCCATATGGTCCAATTGAGTCCACGGCTGTCTTGTGGTAGGTGGCCTCCAAGTAACTCGGTGTGAGCGTTTGTGTTGGAAGTTCGTACTGGCCAGGAACAGACGATGATCTGCACACAACTGAAGAAGCCGCTCTCCATTATCCGTACGCACAGCATCGACTCCAAATCTACCACCCAACTGTGCTTCTTCCGGACTTAGCCGTCCAACTTGGGCATTCATATCACCCGCCAGGATTACTATATCCGTCCTTCTTGCCGACTGAAGCAGTCGTGACAGATCTTGATAAGACTCGTCCTTCTCAGTCTCCGAACTGCTATCTGTTGGGGCGTATGCTGATACGACAAACAAACACCGTTTACCGCATCGACCTGCGTTAATCTTAATTGAGCCAGACAACCGCACAGCACAGAGTCGACTGTTTATTGGGATCCAGTCTAGTAAGGCGTTTTCAGCCTTGGGGCAGAGTGCAACTCCCACACCGTAGATACCACATTCCATTGCGTCAGGATCACCGGATGCCCGAAGAGTGAAATGTGGAACATCTGGGCTCGTCCTAAGCGACTTGAAATGCATGACCGAAGTGGAGTCTTGTATGCGTGTTTCGGAGACACGGCATACATCGATAGAGAGGGGAAGTAAGGTTTAAGCAAGGGATGCCTGTTACCCAATTTGACATAGAGTACGGACATTAAAGGCTGCAACGTGGATCAGATCTTTTGAGGTTAGTAAGTAATTATTTTGGTTTATTTTTCTGGGTGGCGGTTGAGACACGGAACAGTGGCTAGGAGATTGGCAGATAGTTTGATTGCACTGCATTGTACAGTGGGTGGAGAGGGAGTGTGGGAGAAGGTCGTCTACTCTGTAAATTTAGCGCTACTTCATCAGGACCATCTTGTTTCTGCATAAATGCCTAGAGTCTTTACCGTGAGTTGGCAGAACTGCACATCAGCCAACAATCAGCTCAGCAGAATGTCATTTGTTTCACGGAATCCTGATGATCTATGGACACTCAATACTCCAAGCTGGCCATTAGCCATGTTTCTCACTTGCTGACACCGCTACAGCCGGCTTAATGGCGTCTTTTTTACCACCATCAACATTTACGTCGTGAATCACGTGAATCCCTTGTATATTCTTTAACTGACACAGTTTTCTTCGAGCTATACTAGGAAGGTGGGAGCGAGGTGGTTCAATGGGTAGTGCGCGAATTTACTGACCAAAAGGTCTGTGATTGGAACCCGACATCTTCATCTCGACTTCTCCCGTCTAGGCTTGGGCAACATAATAGTATCCCAGACTTCGTGCCTCCTTCGGGTAGCATGGCAGCTAGGCACCGAAAGGGTGTTACTGCTGAACTGTTATCTTTATTATCCAGGGCAAGATAAATAAATCAGTAGGACTCAGTGAAGTTTTCATGTGATATTGTCGCTAAGGTTTCAGAGAGGAGGTGATTCGACCATGGAAACATGGATTCCATGTCGCCACCATGGTCGTGGACAGCAGTACAATTGTGCTGAAATGACACACTGCTAAAAAATAAGATCATAAGAAAGGGCGAAGAGTGGGAAGAATGCGTACTTGATGCGGAAATGCCCTATGTCGTTCGGGAAATTGGTCAAGGACAATGCTTTCACATGGCATCACTATCCTCCCGAACGATTTTGAAGCGTTTGCAAACCCCTTGAGAGGCCTATCAAAGGGGCCCGCACTCAGTCACCTGGGATTGTAGTTCTTTGTTCCGTAGAGGATTGGGGGATCTGTGGAAAGGCCTTCAAAATTGCGCGCCTTGTCCATCCTTAGAATTTCGGCTTATGAATTCGTACTGGATCCCGCCTTCCTCATTCTTGAGCTGACTCATGCCTAATTCAGTAAACTCCAAGGCCGTCTTTACTGCACTGGAAACTGTGTGGTGGCGAAATCTGACACTTAATCGCTTGTTCCTCCACATCGATTTTCGAACCTGCAGGGCATGACACGCACTGTCATGGGTGATGATCAGGCCATCATTCCGTGTAAATAAGACTTGTATAAATATAGTTTATAAAGGAGAGATTCAGGTGAGTCGCCTTCAGGACCAAGCTACTTTTCCAATAAGGGTTCATTGCAGCAGCATCATAACTAGCTGCAAAAACTAGGCAATAGTCGTACAGTGGTTCTCAGCTACCACAGTTTTGTTCACGGATGATTTGGGGAGGTTGCTAGGTAGCTGCTCATTGAAGGCGACAGTTGATATAATTTATGTGTAAATACAGGTTTGTCCGTGGACTATGCATTGAAGTCAATAACTTGGATGCATGAGTGCCACCTAGGACGCGACTGCACCATGTCTGAAGGTATCTCCAACCATTGATGTGTCCCGTCTCGGTGTCCCCATCCAGAGAGATAAAAATGACCAGCTCTGCTGGTAATGACTTTCATATTTCGCTGTTTTACCTCCCCTGGCTCGTTTCCACCCTTTGTGCGGAAAGAGCCCTTCTAAGAAGTCGGTCGACTGGCATACAGAGCAAGTAGCCAAGCCAGTGCCACCTATTGAGTGTGATCAGTGCATCTATCGTGGGAAAGTTAGTGCTTCCGAAAAGCATTTGACGTACTTTACCGATCCAGTGTTCCTACCACACTCGGGCAATGCTCCGAAGACATCGATGGTCCAACATTGAAAGTCTTTTCACGTCCTCAGCACGCAGCGGGCAGGTTTCTGATTCGTATGTTAATATGCAGCGCACCGCAGCATTGTAAACTCGACCCTTATGTAACGGCTACGCCTCAGGTGATGCAGGTTCACAGAAGCTGCTCTGGCTTTTCCAATCCGAATGGAAGTATCATCTCTCGCGAAACCACCAGAAGTGATACAGCTGCCAAGGTAGACAAATTTGTCCACTATCTCAATCGGCTCATTCACAAGCATAAGGTTAGGGTTTGAGCCCACCCAGTCTTGCAGCAGCACTTTGCAGGTGTGAAGCGCATGCCAAACCGTGAGGCAGAATTATTTAGATTATTTACTATTGTTTGCATTACCACGGCGTCAGATCCAAGAAGGGCTATGTCGTCTGCGTACTCGATATTTATGAGTGGACGCCCCGGGTACACTTAGACCCCACAGGCATTAGAAGCTGATAGTGGGTTTTCCATGATCGTATCAATGACGAAGTTGAAGAGGAAAGGTGAAAGAAGACATCCCCGTCTGATGTCACTTGACGTGGTGAACTTAGGCGAGAGTTTCCCGTAGATCTTCACGCGTCCGCGGGGGTTTGCGTACAACACCTTAAGGATGGTCAAGAATTTATGGGAGACACCTTTGTTTCATAGGCACCACCACAGAGTCCACAGGTCCACAGAGTCAAATACAGCTTTCAAGTCGAGGAAGACGACCCGGACATCACATATTTACGCCTTGTGAGTGAACCCCTTTCGCGATTGCTTTTAAGCCAGGTACCAGCGTTGGTGAGTGGCTTATTACCGTAAGTTCACATGATATCGCGGACACTCAACAAAATGATTATTTTTAGACATTTGGACGAGAGCAGTTACTCACGTTAGCGGTCTTCTTCAGTGCGTGACTTTCATTCTTTTATTATCTATCCTCAGTGGACAAAACTGTAGCAGCTGGAACCACTACACACGATTTGTAGCTGAAAAATTAAGTGACCGATGAGTCACTGCTGCGTCGAATCCAGTTCAAGTTTGATCCTTTATATTTCCGACCTTACACGAGGAATACTGGTCCAGCTTAGTTGTTGTTGTCATGAAATGAAGTCTCCAGTTACAACCGATGCACCGAATTCATATTGATATCGACTGGTATTCTGTGTTCTACGTTTTTAGGCGGACATTACACTGAATGCTCGGTTAGTGGAGCTTATAGAGGTCCGCAAGTTATCGCAGGAGCAGCTCGTGAAAAATCGGCGACAGCAACTCGCAACGAAGAGTTTCGTCCCGGTAATTATCATTCCTGCTTCACAAGATGTTCTTTCCAGAACCTGACTATCAGAAAAATCGATGAAGGATTACCGCAGCCTCCTTGTGTAGAAATTCGTCCTTATGATTTGAAGAGCCTTCGAATAACGGATGAAGTCAGTGAGATCGTTTTTCGATTATAACTGACTTGTAGATTTGTTCCCTTCTACAAGATTCCCAAGCTATGGCGGCCTGGAGGCGGTGCAACAGCGAAAGTTGAATAGTTCCTCATATTTTGAAATATATATGTATATATATAATATGTATCTTTCGCTGTGTATTTTTGTTAATGACGAGTTGAAGCCTATTCAACTTTTCTCCACTAAGGGTTTAACTATGACCGTCTTACACAAATTCACTTCCATTTCTATAGGCTTACTCTTGTTTTGTCGTGCGCGGGTCATCGATGATATCCGATATGCATTTTCATAACCTGCTTCAATGGTTTTTGCAATTGACGAAACCATATAGTAGAACTGATTGGTCGGTGAAGTTTCATACAGTGCCGCATTAGCTAACGAGAACTAGAGAGAGTATTTCTCAGCATGCTGTCTATAATGTGGAAAGTTCTATCACCATGCAGGCCCTGTTCTCGTCTCTTTCCAGGTCTGGGCAATATCGACTCTCGTGTTCATTTTCGGAAGTTGAATATCCGTGAGTCTAAGGAATCTTACGTGTGCACGTTTTGATTTTAATTAACTTGCGTGCGGCTCGCGCGACGGAGATAAATGAGATCTCAGAAGTTGCATTTCTGGATTCACGAGCAATCTTGTGAGAAATCATCATCATCCTTGCGAGTGTTACACTTGTAAGATATACCGGTATCTAACTAGCATACAACCACGGTGGAAAAATGTCCTAGCAAATGGTAGAAAGAAAGAGATATCGGATACTTCCAGAGAAAACGATCAAGACCAGTGTGCCTACTTTTTTGCACAATTGTGAACACTTAAACGTCTTGGTAGATTAAAAGGTATTCAGCGGGCTTGACCTGGCATACCCCACGAACTACACGCAACACCAGCCCACTGCAACAAGAGACAACATTTAGGTTGACATTCGGGGTGGGAACTGACAGTATGCTTGTGGGTGTTGTATCCTGCAAGCTTTATAACCACATGGAATTCGAATCATGTGGACCGCATTCAGGAAAGCGCCAAGGTTTTACCTCACTCTTGTTGATGGTAATGGCCTTTATTTCGCGTTGCGCTACCGTAGTGTGTCCCCTGCAAACCCTTGGGCAACAAAAGTTTGGAGTAGAAAGGTAACGTTTGATGGACAGCAGTTAGGCGTACGTAATACATGTTCCATCGTCCATGACCTGATAAGCTTCATTCGCCGCCCTACTGATTTTGATTGATCACGAAGTGCTCGCTTACGCACCATTTCACACTGTGCCCATCTAACGCATGCTGTGCCGCAAAGTCGTCGGTGCTCAAACTTTTGAAGGCTTCTGGAGTCCTCGGATTGGATGGGACATTCATAGATCCAGTTCTTTGAATTCGGTGAAATTCAACTCTAACTCCTTGCGTGGATTCGCAAATGTTGCATGTCCTTTGATTATGCGTGCAGTCACGGCTTATACAGCTTACCGGATAAATTAACCGGTCAACAAACTCAAATTTCTATCCGTTAAATTTCAGAAGGACAGGGGGATTGAGAATCCGGAAGCAATACTTTACCCTTTGGAGGCATAAAATGTTTCCCGGAACAAGAGAGCACGTCCGAATTTCTGATAAGAGTAGATTTTGCGGACTGATGATGATCATATAACGGAACGTTATCGTCCGCGTCTAATAATCTCCTGGATGCAATTTCGATACCGGGGTTCCTGATCCTTTGAAATACGTATTCCTTAATGAAGTTGATGGATAAACTGGAATGGTTGTGGGAAAACTTTCGGATAGTTTGTGGTAAACTTTTAGGCGATCAGAGGTATGGGAATAGGTAGCATGAAGTATGTTTACGAATTCCGGGAGCACCCCTCCTTGACCAAGTATGTGTAGAAAAACCGATCTGTCTAGGGAGTCAAAGCTCGATTCAAATTTGAGAAAAACCGCAAATGTTGACCGGCACTATGTGAACCGCTAGTTAAGCTTTTGGTGTAGTTTGGGTGTTTCGTCCCCATCGGAACGAAATCTTGCTTGACGTATCGGGTTTGTATCGCGCGTGCCGAGGTGAAACGTCGCATTATTATTGAAACCAGTAGCTGCGTACCGCTATGATAGGGACAATCGCTTTTTGTGCTTTTTAAGAACAGAGGCAAGATGGTTGATTTGCCCCAGTTGTCTTGAACACGCTCTTCCCAAACAGGTTAAGTGAGAATATGAGGATGCACTACTGTCTAAGTGGTGCACGTGGAATTTCATCTGGTTGGGTACGCAGATGGCGTTTCAAAGCAGGAAGTCATATTGATAACTCCTAAATTAGATATTGATTTAAACTCGTTGCGCAAGTTGAGCGGGTTTATTAAAAGACAAGTAAAGAACTCGACGTTCCACTAAGCTGTTCAGCTAAGTGCTGACTTTACCACATTTGCGTTTAATTAACTCACTAACAGAAGCTCTTAAAAAGTCCGAATAGCTCTCGTGCGTCCCCGACTGTTTTGAGCTCGATTACATGAGTTTTCTCTTCCCGTTTATGATGCAAAAGCGAACGAATACAGCGTCTCGCATCAATGGTGACGTTGACCATTCCGAGATTTCCGTGTATCTTCCCTGAAAAACCATCTGCAGTTTCTGGTATCAGTTATGATTATCATTTCTGGTTGCCGCCCTATTCTGAGGCCGCTTCGAACTATTGTATAATAAGCTTAGGTATCGATAAATACACTCATTTGCAAATGAATTTGGTTTTTGCGAGAGACTCACTTGGAACCCAGCTGAATCTCTCGTTTGTGATGTTTCCAGGCAACTGAATGTGCTGCGCCAGACCGCCTCATGTTCCAGTTGCTACGCTATTCGAGATATCGCGATACATGTATATACGTAGTACACTACTGATAAGATTGCTGAAAATTCTTCGACAGCCCACGGGACATTCAGCTGAGTTCCAGGTGACTCTCGCAAAAACCAAATTGATTTGCAAATGAGTGTATTTATCGAAATCAGCCCAATTTGGGTTCAAGTAGAACATAAGGTTGACGGAAACTCGGGGACTGCGCCTACCTGATGAGCTCCAAAAAGGGCGAAACCGGTCGTGGGCTGTCGAAGAATTTCCAGCAACCTTATGGGTAATTAACTAAGCTTAGGTATGTTTTTTTAAATTATAATTCGGACAAGCTTTTCTACTGCTAAACGGGCAGCTCGTCCTCAAGATTTACCAGGCCGATTTAACAAAAATGTGAATCAACCGGTGTATTCCAGTGGTCGCCTTATAAAGACTGAATCGCACAATGGATAGCTGATAGCCCTATTATCAGGCTTAGTGGCCAACGTTGTCCAAACTAGTACTGATGAGTGAAATGCAACTTGTTGAAGGGTGCGAACCGTTATTATGTTTTGAGTCCCAAATGAATATCATTAGACAAGCCTCCGATGATGCAACCTAGATGTGCGTTGAGTTCTGTTATTATAACTGCCTGAGCTCTGCTTGGTGCCATACAAAGTGCCTTTCGCTGAAGCCGAGCTACAGTTAGTTGGTATATGAATGGGCACTGGGAACAAAAAGCGTTCAGAATCTCTACCGTTACTAATTCTTATCGAAGTGAGCATTCATAGGTTGTAGGACGTTCATCGTTATCTGATCGAGTAATGAAGTCCCGGCTCACGAACTGAGGGCTATACTAACACAGTGCAGCCCGTTAGGTCAGCTGAAGAATAAGCCGAAGTTAGCAGTGAATACTGTCTGGAAAGCGAAGGATCCCGTGGTTAATTACTGTACTAAGATTTTGAATTCGAGTAGCATGAAACAGGAGAGCGACACCGTGAACAATTTGGGTGAAGCGGAAGTTATTAACGGTCGTGGAACGACTTCCCGGGCTGCCTGAGTGAAGCACTTACAGCTGGGATCTAGGGAACACAGACAGGATGTACCAACGAAGGAGGCAAGATGTCAGCGCTCGCGTGTTTTTGTACTTATCCGCCCTGCTTTGTACATCGAATGAGACAACCCACCGATTTCACCGTACAGCGGCCAATTTGGCATGGATTTACTTTCCTCCTCATGTCTGTTGTATGTGGGCTGCACCACTGTCGTAAAGAGGGATATGAACCTAGCCAAGAGGACGACCAATGTTCTCAAACTAAATCTTTGTGTCAGAACCCTGAGTGTGAGATTGCGGTCATTGGCGTAAGACTGCTAGAGCTTTCTATTTCGTTTAATTGGATTCATGTAATCCAGCCACATTGTCTCCTGTTTCATGAATGGAAGCTGTCCATCGGTTGTGGTATTCAGAAATGTTTGCACGGAGTCTCATGTGTATCCGTCTGAACTTCCTGTGCCCAATGGAAGCCCGATGGGCTATGACTGAAGGGTGAACGAGGTGATACTGCAATCATCAGTATCCTCAGCTAGTGGTCCACAATTGCCTATCCAAGTGGGTAGAACTGAACAGTTAAGCTCCACAGTGCACGCAAAATGGCCTCTGGTGGACCGCATCACTCAGAATATGCATCGCAAAAATATGGCTAGCACTATCCATGTGTTATTGTGGGTCTTTTATAGATGGGTACAGGAGGAACTTCTAAACAGAATGCAATAGGGTACACTAAATCACAACTCAACACAGTACAATATATTATAATGCAACTTGTATAGGGTAGATTTAGAATAGCATTTGAGGATTGTTAGCCCGACAATCAAACCAGAGCCTATTTGTTGGAAACCATTTGCAACCCATTAGGTTATGACGATTGACACAAGTAAGCAGCCGATACTCACAACGTATCCAAAAGATTATCCGGTGGTTCACATCAGACACGAGATGCACCCCGGAGTTTATACATAGGATCAGGTAGCGCAAGATATCACTCAACTTGGTCTAAACGAAGAGGCACACAGAGAGTTACTTCTAGCGCCGTTATAGGCCTAAAGCTCCGGAATATCCAGGGTAATAGGCTGGGGCTTTGCTGACACGGGAAGGGCCTGGCAACTGAACCTAGGGGACAAACAACAAAACCCGGAATGCATCGGCACGGCGTTCCGTACTTGGGGCGAGTTGGCTCAAGTGGTTAGAGCGCGAAGTTGCTGACCGTAAGGTCCCTGGTTCGAACCCGACCTCTACCTCTCGACTTCCCCTGTCTAGGCTTGGGCAACCTGGCAGTATCCGAACCCTCGTGCTTCCTTCGGGTGGCATGGCGGCTAGGCACCGAAAAGGTGTTACAGCTGAACAGTTTTTTTCGCACTTAGTCTTGACTCCGCTCACACGGGTATGATCATTGAAAGCAATCTCTAGTATCATCACTGGTTCAACACATCGCATTGATCGGTGTGTTAATGTAGTTTTGTAGGTTTTAGTCTGTAAGGCGATGGACACGGCTTTAGATAGGGGGAGCAAACTGCCAGACTATCGAAATTCGAAAGGAATCTGTAATACTGTACCATCGTCAAAAATATGCGCGCGTGCACAAGCTTTTGTCTCTGGGGCCCTGTCTACACATCTTTTGGAGTGGTGCTGAAGAGACACTTGTCCGAGTGATGAACAGGTGGTAAGTCGTGCGCGTTATTCGCCTGAGAGCACGGCAGTTGGTATTCTGTCAAGTGGGATGGTGCATGTACGACGGCTGCACAAAACTCCGAAGGCAGTAGACCGGCTTATGGATGATGATCGCCATGGTTCAAACGGCACCCAATATTCGGATTCTCGTCCTTCGTGGCGATTTTGGGCCCATCCGCCAATTAAACAGATGAACCATAAACGAAGAATTACATGAATGTGTTTGACCCTTGGTCAGTCAAGAAGGGACGCCGGTCAGCCAAACGCCAACTTTGACAAATTTCTCGTGTTTGGCCTGATGCAGTTCGCTCCACAAGAGTCAATGAAAAACACAGAGTTGACTTGACTGGGTAGCTGATCTTTACGCGCTCATCGCAGCCTAGTTTGGCAGAAAAGAATACGCATGTGTGATTTTTCTTAGGAAATCACTCACTACTTCATCCACAAAGAGTAGGTGGAGGTACCTCCGCACTATATCGGTATTTAAAGGTGTCGACGTAAATTCCCGTGTTTCGCTGCGGCTGATTGTTTGGGCAGCCAGTATCGAGTATAGTGTTACGGATGAACTCAGGTTCACTAGGCAGTGTCTGGGGTGCAAATTGAATGCAGTGACGAACCCAAGTTGGTTTTTCGGCAGACAGGCTTTCAATTACCCCAATTAACTTGTCGGGTAAGGAGGATAGCTGGGAATGTCAACTTCCCTCAAATTCTCTTTCAAGCGTGAACTTCATAGCAGGATACACCGAGTTAAAAACCTGTAGCGCGGCTTCTTGACCTTTTTGTGAGTCACTTGACAACAACGTACTGTCAGCACAACTACGGTAAACTTTTAAAGGTGCAATTTCATCTTGAAGTCATGTGTACTCTGAATTAGCCATGAATAACAGCTAAAGATGGACCAAGAGGTAATTGCACAGCAAAGCCAGCTGCCTGATGATACAAAGGAAGACACTGTTTTGTTGGGGAAGACTTTGATCGCAAATATGTTCAGCACAGATATAGATGCTACGAAAATTATACCTTACATTGAACTTCTGAAGAGGTTTCAGGACTACACAACTGATTACCGATATTGTGGTAAGGAAATATATATATATATATATATCCAGACTTCGTCGCATTGCTGTTCCGGATTAATGGACCTTGAACATGCGATAAAGTCAAGGTGTGCGCCTTATTAGGCGTGGGACCCTCAAGTTGTTCTTTGTATGTATACCCTTCTTCAACCTCTTAGGAGAAGCGAGCTGCGTCTCCATGGCGTTCGCTTTAGCTATTGCACTAGGTTACCCTTAAAATTTGGCCGTGTTATACAGAGTCCGCGCCAACGTACTGACATAGTCACGGCCGTTTACTAGATTCACAGTAGTGTTTCATCCCGTTTGCAAATGATTAGGTCTTTATTATTCTGAGTGTTAGAAAGGCTGACTACGCTCTGCGGCCCGCAGGGGATTCTTTACCCAGCTAAAGGATCTCTACTGGTAACAAGAACTACCCGGGCCCAGATGCAGTGACTCTAGGTTCATACAAGGATGTGAAACTAGACCACTTGTTTAAGTATAGAGATTTCCCAGTGGAATCTTCAAGTCCAGTCTGCCTTCGCCAGAATACACATAACAATAGTATATGGTTTGGCATTATATACGTATGAGCCCCCAGAAGATATCGGAAGGGTTCGCTGAGATGGCATATATTCGCAGGTCAGGCCATTCGAACGGCAGAAAACACCGTCTCATCATGTCGCTACGGTAACTTCTTGTGTTATGAAATGCTGGGATGTAGCTGAAAGTACGACGGGCCATGTGGCCGAGGTCGTTCCAGTTTGCCGTCTTACTTTAGCTACTCAAATACTGAAAGTAGCTTATAAATAAATCGGTTGGTGCCGGCACTAAAAGCTCACTGTGTCGATAACTTACAAAGGTGTTTAATATTTCCACAAGGGAGAGCTCACGAAATTTCGTGATCCAAACACTAGGTTCGCGTCCTTTGCAGAGAAATTGATCTGGGTGTTGCAAAGTTAATAAGAAAATTGTAAGAACATGCACAGTCCAGGAAGCCAACTGCCGGCTAAGCCGTCAGTACACTTTGTTCGATTTGGAATGCGCGCCAAAACGAGCGACTTCCTTCCTTCCTTTCCTTCAATATACCGAAGAATGCCTTATTTCTACGTGCACATTTCTCTCCGGCGCCAAGCAGTTTTTAGGGAAGTTTTTTGTACACTTCCATATGCACGCACCTAGCTAATTAAATCGGATTTGATGATTGTGTTGTGTGCGATATCGCAAGTTCTATGTTGGCCCTTGGCTTGCTGTTCCGCCCACTATCCTTAGACGAGATGCCTTGAAATATACCATAATGGATATAAAGGAAGGCTGTTATAGCCATACTTACTGGGCGATCACACAAGTTTCTGCGAGTTCACGCTCGAAGAATCGTGGTGAGGTGAGAAGCGGTGAGCTAAAAATGTTCGATCCAGATTGGCTCACACTGATTCATTTGGATATGGCTTCGTTCGGTCCGTAGCCAGCTCGCGACACATCCGTCCAATGGAGATGATGTCCGGATCGCCTCCGAACCGATTGGTTTATCGATGGGTCTTTTACCTTTTGGGTGTTTTGACCGTACATCCCCAGAAGGCATTTAATAAATTCCAGCTAATTTTAGCACTACCGAAACAAGCCAAGTGACTCTTATTAGGTTCGGCTTCCGAGTTGATTTGTAATTGAGCTGCCACCATTACTACTCTGACCTCAAAACCGCCAACTCAATTACGCTCGGCGGACTTAACCTGTACTGCTCTCCACATGTTTCAATGTCCTCTGTCCTGAAACAGTCATGGAGCATCACTTACGTAAGAGAGGCCCAGTTTGTCTGAGGCATGGCTATTCAGGTCACTGGTCACAGGTGGCAGGCCTACACAGTCCAGTCTAACCAATGACTTTAAATCGTACGTCACATCATTCAGTTATTTTAGTGCAGTCAGCATGCACCCGGCAGCGAAACTGGAATGGAATAATTATTCAGTTGCCCTTACTTACTGAGCAACGATGCAGAGGATTTTGCACGCTGCCGTACTTTGCACTGCAGCATCTACTTTCGGATAATGTGGAAATTGCAGATGGACCAATTTTCACAAACAGAGTGGATAGGTGGGGCCAGCCATATTGTAAGATGCTAAAAGAATTCTGCCACGAAAGCCCTGATATATAACAAGAAATAATTGTTGCGAGTGCTTTAAGGGGCGTCAAGTCTCATTTCCAGTCATTCTTAACCCACCAGAACAGCAAAACACCCCACTGAACGCTACTCAACATCATGTGCCTACGAACTACCATTAGTTTCGATTTCACGATGTATACCAACGTGTCAGCATCTAATCGTAACGTTGGCCCACTTGCAACACGTTCACCAGCATAAAAATAACGATATATGCCCAGTAGGAGCTCAAGTCCCCGGCATGCTTGGAAGCTTGGTTCTGTTACATGAATGCGGAGACCCGTGCAGTGAGCAGAAAAGATAAAAAAATCGCTCACGGCAATGACAGCTGCTCAGCACATGTTCCAACTGATGGGTGACCAACAATGTTACGTTACTTTGTTTCAGAAAATTAGGCCATACACTCGCTCAACAGATGCCACAGTTATAAATGATTCTGCCCACTTCTCCAGATATCTTCACTCGTTGCATAACTGCTGTATTTGAAAATGGCTGCGCGGACATTAAGAGGATTGTGTGACATTGATATGCAACGGACGAGATTCCACTACTATTCAGGTGTTATACGAAACTGAGTTCCAAAGTGTACGTTGAAATTAACATATCCCTCTACACGCTGTTTTAAACGTTTTTTTACGAAGTGTGACCCGCTTGTTTCCGATTTTTAAACGAACCATACACTAACTGCTACTCTATTTTTTGGTGTTACCCATTGTTCGACCCCCCTCATATTTTGAACGCTGAAAATTCTAGAATTTTTGGCCATTGACTCGAATACGGAAATCTCCCGAAGACAACTTGTTCATTTCTCCTTTGTGAATAGAGCTCGCCCAGCGTCCGTATGACTGGAAAACACGAGTTTACTCCACAGCTGTTACGAAGCGACGCGTCAACCTACTCCATCTGTCTTACTCTTAAATAAGTAGTGTGTACAACTGGAATACCGCACTGTGCGCAGTGCTAAGAAATCCGAACACCAAATCGGATTATCCGGTGGTCAACACCCACGATGTATGCACTGAAGCTCCCTGTTGGGCGCACACTCAGTTATCCATGACCAAAGCCGGTGTGTTGCTATGGCACACCCTGTTGGGAATCTGCCGGGTAAGATCGAATTTTACTTGGTATACGTGATGGCTGAATGAAGGCTCAGGAAGCTTGAGAAACACCCTGAGATCTAGCTAGGTAGCTGTTCAGGAACATGAGTGTTGTACAACAAAACAACCGTGGCCGAACCGCGTAAGGAGCCAGGGCAGTAGCGTCCAATACACTTTATGGCTAGGTCTGAATGGAACTGTAACATCAAGCATAGATACCCACTGTAAACAAAAGCCGAGCCGTTTATGGCAGCTACCTCAATAGGTAAACATTAAGTTCGGTGAATGAAGCTGTGGCAGCTGGGGCTACTGTGCTTCGGTACACGGTACTCTAACTGAAAAACTGAACTGATGGGAGGGAAATATGGTGTAGCATTTACTCGTCCTCATATGAATGATTTACATCTCTTCCGAGTTCAACTACATAATGCGCCCTACATACAAAGTGAGATAAACCGTTAATGAGCAGTCCTATTGGCTAAGTTGCGCATGCCATTGGACAGGAAAAAAAGACTTCCATCAGCTTCTGGTTGGGATTTTCATTTGCTGAACCGTCACTTTCGTGAAGCTTGCTAACCAGTAGACTCTGTTGCAGCTGTTTTTGACAGGGTCATTTACATTTTTGGGGAGATAGAACATTTTACGATTAAGTGTGTTATTGGTGAGTTCGGATACATTCGTTCCTTCCGTCAGAATGATAAGAGCTGAACAAACACTAAGCAAGACGTCTACATCCACCGAACACTTTAAGGCGAAAATCCGGCTTCGAAAGTTTTCGGGGTAAGCCTGACACCATTAAAAACGTATAGCCACTGGCAGATTGACCGACCACTGGTGTTCTATGGAAACCACCGGAACAGTTAAAATAAGTTGGTTGGCTCAAATAAATAAATAACCTCATGATAAAAAACGAATGAAAGTACAGTCACCAAGAAGGAGTGTTCGCAAATGTGCACGGAAATCAGGATGAAGAAAGCTATCACACGGGTTAAGATGATCCACCTCGGTCAAGATGTAAGCAAGAGCGGACGAAAGCGTCCATAAGCCTGAGAAAATCCAGTGACGCATTCCAATCAATATTCTGCGCGTTATCGTGCATCGTATGCCAAACCCACGGGAAAGGTGTCGGGATTAAGTGCAACACAGGAACACCTGAAAAAGCAAGGGTTGAAATGGTTAGAAAACGTCAGAGGGATCGACGACATCCCAGCTTGATCAACAAGATAATGCACTCTTGTCAGTATTCATTTGTGGTACAGCAGTGAAGCTGTTTGCAAATGACGAGCTACTCAATGCCTCTGACTACTTATCAAGAACGAAAAGATGGCAGCTGTTTCTGATGTAATTCGTAGATGATTTGGCGAAACCCTTTCGTTATTCAACACATGGTGACTGGTGGATTCATCCACCACTTCATTCACTATTAGTGTGTGGGACTTCTAGGTTCTCCGTTAGTATAAATGCACCTTACGGCAGTACATATCACGCATGCCGAGATTCCAAAGTGTGCAGGCAATCTTTCCCAGGTCTACGGACCATCTGGTGGGTTAAAACAAACGGGGATAGAGACGAAATAACGTAGGGTAAAAGGTATCATTTTGAGTTATTAAGATGGTTTGAAAGTTAGTCCGAACCGGATGTGCACCTATTAAATGAATGTGAAGGTCAGAATGTGCCAAAGGCCATGAAAAACAAAGGGCTTGAGCTAAGCGTTTGTTGGAACAGAGGTCAAGATCGAAGGTTAGTGGAAACTCCGAGATGGCCGATGCGGGCAGTCGACCGGGAAACGGCGAACTTCCTTATCCAATAAGTCAACTTTCACTTTCATGTAACAAGACGTCATCGACCGTTGATTTACTAGCTACGTTTAAATTTTTAGCGTACAGCTTTGTAGCACCAAGCGGTGGACTTCATTCTAGCAAGGTGAAGCGAAGAACCGTAGTAGATTCAGGGTGCACCACATAAGCTATGTAGTTGAAAATCCTAAGGTATAAGCGCAATATCAGAGGAATTTTACTAGCGCTGAAAGACCACTTCCCTAGACCTTTCAGAGACCAACTTTCGGCATTTTTCCGGCAGCCCCTCTGCACAAGTACAATCACCATTGCAAGGTTTGATTGACTCGCTGACATGGTTTCCGTTTCTTACATTGCCGACAGGCATCCTTGCACGGATAGAAACCCAGACCTTCAGTTACCCAGGACCAGTTTTCGGACTCAACAAAAAATTGACCAAGTTGGGTTTGTTTACGCACGGATGACGGTATATATTCGAGCAGGCGCTCAACATCGGGGCTGAGGAGCGAATCTGACCAAACAACCCATGCATCTGAAGCGTTTGGCGCCGTTTGTATGGGGCGAAGAAACATGTTTACGCACAAATATATGATTGTACCAGACCTCTGCATCTCGACTAGGCTTGGGCGACCTGTAAAAAAATCGTTCAGCTGTAACACCCTTCCGGTGCCTAGCTGCCATGCCACCCGAGGGAAGCACGAGGGCTGGGATACTGCCAGGTTGCCCAAGCCTAGACAGGGGAAGTGGAAAGCCAGAGGTCGGGTTCGGACCACGGACCTTCCGGTCAGTAAATTCGCGCTCCAACCACTTGCGCCATCTCGCCCCCTGTCAGCATTCCAGCCCTCGTGCTTCCTTCGGTTGGAATGGCAGCTAGGCATCGAAAGTGTGCCACGGCTGAGTGATTCTTTATACCACAGTTCTCTGGCTTAAAATGCAGCCTCTTTTAGCGACGATGACTTTTGCTGAATTTCTAAAACTCGACAGCAATGACGTGGTGTCAAGATAGCGTTCCCGCTTCTGCTACATGCATTTGCTTCACAGCAGCTGCACTCCCCAAAGCAACCACATGCCTGGTTGCTTTGCGACTTTAGCACGATATGCGCGCCAGTTAATCTTATGACACTTGTGTACAAAATGCTACCACGGATTGTCACTCGAACGGCGGAACAGACGCATATGTTGGGATACATTTACGTACTCTGCTGGCTAACAGGGCATTAATTAACCTAGTGTTTAATTGGCGACCTGCAGCCACGCCCTCATTAAAACTGCATGTACATGAATGATAAACTTAACGTCAGTTTTGGCTCGACAAATACAATTCCAGTTTGTTTACTCTCGGGGTAGGCGAGTGGAGCCGGACGATAGAGGAAAATGAGATTGTGCGCTTGATGCAAGTCCAGAATGGCGTACGCACAGAATGGTTTGATCCAAATACTGATGAAACGGAAGAGTAAAAAACCATTGGATACCGGGTTTCCGTAGTGCTGTGAAAGGTTGCCAAAATTATGTGTTGTTGCCGTACTCTAACCAGAAATTTACTGGTAACCGCTTGATTGAAAGGAATTTTCAATACTATAGTTAAATAAGGTGTTTGGTTTCATAGAAAGTTGCGTTACAGATAGAACTATTGTCCTCCTCCCCATAAGGACCACCATCTGTAGGTCGACAAAGTTCGTTGTTCACTTGAGGGGGTCAACCTGATGAGGAATTACTGTATTTCGCTGTGATAGTCTCTGTTCCAGCCCACTACATACATACTGCAGACCAAAACCGGTACACGAAGACTTGCACCGACATTGTGACTTGCTGCTTACATGCCTGAAGTCTAAGCTTGTAAACAGCGGTCACCGTACCCAGAGACTTCCTGACTTATCTTTTTTGCCCCATATTTCATCACACTTTTGGGGCTTTGAAATATGCTCATACGTTATTCTCAAAAAGACTAACCGTCCTCCAGAATGGTCCATTAAAAATCACCCCATCAGTTTCTGATAGGGACTCTTATCTCTACAGCGTCCATCTAAACTCTAAAAAGTTTAGGATTTCATTACCGATGGGCGGGCTATCCTTCTCAAGCTTCCCCTGTATTCTCCACTACTAAACTGCAGACGTAGTCACTCATTAAGTAAATAGAGTCTGATTCGCTGCCTTGTACATTCCTGTACAAATATGGAGCGCGTACAAATGTACGTACATTCCTAATCAAGCGGTAAGATCAATGTATACGATGAATTAAACATTCATAGTGAGCTGAAAAGGAAGTAATTTTCATTCATTGTGGAGCAGATTACAACATTAACCAACCTTAGCCGACGGGGGAACGAAAATGTCGCTGTGATACCTGGCACGGTGAATATCCGCAAAATATGGATAACACACAATCGAAATGGCCGCTTGACTAAGCCAACAATGTCAGAGTAGAGAGGTAAATCAGACTGTTGGTCTGATTGCAGTACAAGAGATTTATTGATGAGCAGTTCGCTTTTAAGACTATCACACTCGGTTCGTTTCACAAACTGACGTTTCCAAATATACAAAGCGATCTTCGAAAGCTCAGGAGGATTTGTCACATGCTGAAATCTGATACGGATAGCCAGGTACGTCAGCTTAATCGATCCACCCAGCCTGGTTATGAGTGGCATAGTTAGACGCGAACAAGTCTGTCAAGCACAATGAACAGAAGACTAGCACATTCCGTCGCTCAGCCTAATCAGCACCAACCGCTTTCGGAACTCAAAAAATACCTAATCCCCGCTCATTTCGAAGGGGGTCAAAAAGTGTTTGAGTAGTTCAAGTAACGATTTTGAAGTGATATCACACAAGCCGTTTTGTCTGTTATACGGTAATTCGTTTACACTAGAAACCTCTGACTGAGAGACGATTTGAAAGGACCAGCTTCGTGGATTCTCAGTTTTTCTTGAGCCTGCACCTGCGAAAAAGCATGATAAGACAATCGGAAGATATCAGAGGCATATGCTTTTAACATCGTCAAGTATGAGACACAGTTAACAGTGAAGAACACAAAGAAAGAACGGAATGAAGGCTCGCGTGCCTTAAGAAGGTGGCTCCATTCAAGCAAGTGCAGCTCTCCGGAACCAGGAAAAAACCATACAGGTGACAAGTCACACTCGCAAGACACAACTTTCGTTGACATACTGAAGATAAACTCATTTCCAAGTTGTCTATAAAAAAGCTGTATAAAAGCTTACAGTAGTTGAAAGAGGATGTTTTTGTGGCCATATTTGATTCCAGTTTTGTTTGAGTACCTCCAAGTAAGAAAAGGTGGTGTTTTTCGTAAAGTGGGAGTCCTGCAATGTGCACTTTCCATATGGATTAAAAAGGCTACAAAAACCACAATGATAGCTAAGAAGCACACACCTTTTGGAAACAGAAGTTGACCTAGTGTATAAATGTTTCCACCCATGATGTCACAGTCGCTTTAGCACCTGAGGGGACCAATGCATCTGCGTTCACGGCTCTTTCTGACTGACAGCTTTTTGCTGGATAAACTAAGACAGCTAGTTTTCAGCCTGGGTTCATTTTTTCTGAAATGGGAATTCCCCCAGGCTTTTGAGGCCCTTTATTAAGGCTTAAAGAAACTCAGAGGATATACTGGTGTGATCAAGATGACAGATTATGCTCACATCTTAAGTGTCTTATCAATAATCCCGTCTCAGTGAAAGTTAGCATGAAACCAAAATTGCTGTTAGTCAGTCAGCTGGTTTCCTGAAAAGTACCCTCCCCCCACACGCACAATCACTACAGATGGTGCGGAAAGAGACTTGGACATAAGGTCCCCAAAACAGGAAACAGCAAAAACAAAATGTCTGCATCCAGGACTTGCCGGGACGAGATTCAGTGAATTACAACAATCGAAGACCCCCTTCAACTAAAAGCGCTTAGGCACGGTCCCGTAAGATTAACCTTGACTGATAACTTTGAGAGATCATGCTCAAACCCCAAAAAGACCACCCTGATTGAACTTAATGTGCAGAGTACCCTCCCTGCAAACACCAGGATGAAAGGAAGGAAGTTCTTTATATTCCAGTATCGCATAATAGTCGAACACCATTATTTGTATCCACACCATACATAACAAGTGCAGCTGCCGCTTACGGATGCTACATGAAGGAACCGAAAGAAAATGCTCTGTTCTGAGTAAATCCTAAACGAAACGAGAGGGCTTCCGAGGTGATTTCTTCAAAATGAGATAAGTGTAGCTGGAAAGAAGCGAGGAAATCAACTGATCGAGCATCATCATCCCCCGAGAGAGTAGATCAATATATACCACTATTCATAGGATACCATCATTACCTATTACTGTGGAATTGTCCCCAAGTACTTGGTGCCGAACAGATTGTCTTCCAGAGACCTGACATGCACCATATCCTGATGATTCCCCTATAGACGGACCAATTCAACATTCATTCACACCTCATCTGATACAACACCGCGCAGTGGCGACCAATCTTGGCCCATCTCCCCAAGTAGGAATACCCTTATCTTGACAAGCAATTTTTTTAGGGAAAGACGGAAATCGACCCAACTGTGTGGTCTATCGGCCGTACAGCGAGGAAAACTAAACGATCCACACATTCACCATAGGTAATGCCGTTGGCCCGGTTGGAGATACCACTTTCACTTGCCCTTACAAGCCGTATTTCAATTGAAACCCCTGTTCTTCCAATTAAAATAAGAAAAAAACTTGGATGGAGACACTGCTTCTCTTCGGCTCCCTTGCTTTTATTCGACTTTAAGGTTCAACAACTATCACCAAACGCAGTTGTCTACTGAACTATTCACCAAAACCGAATTACTACGTACTGCATTCACATGACCTCGTTTTCGTGCTGCAAGGGTGCAAAACAGGAGTATAACCAATTAACTGATACAACTGATTAGCGACCAGTTGTTCCATTCGACAACCACGACCTAACCGGTGATCCTTCAGCGTGACGATGTGTCGCGGGTCATGGTTACCAATGATGACCAGCGACTTCAGTTTGAGCGAAACCAATTGATTTTTCAGCAAACCGACTACTGATGTCATTGTTTAGTAACAGGCGAGCAACAGATGTGTTGTGAACGAAAGCGGCTCGACTTGAAACGTTGCTGAACAACTTAAACAGAAATCTTTTCGAGTGCAACTTCGAGGGTGCTAAAGGGTTGACGCAGGGCCATTGCATAAAAAACAAACGCACGTTGTTGTGCATTTCGTCGACGATCAGATAGTGTGACAGCACTGAATCGCGCAAACGTATCTCTATATGAAAACCTTGAACGCTATAGAAAAGACGTTCAGCATTGGCACCATCCCAGTGCACAACTGTCGTCCAATGCGAACATAAGAAAGTTAAGATAATGCCGCGTTGTGCAAGCCCAGACAGGAGTAATCGGAAGGCTAGAGTTGAGTTTGGGCTACAGAGCTTCAGGTCAGTAGTTTCGCGTCGTAATCATTGGGCTATTTCGAGTTCAACTCCTGTAGAACTCAGCCCTTCGAATTTTCCTAAATAGGTTTCTTGACAGGTTTGCGTCTGATTCACGTAAAGCGGCATCAGGCGACCCTGTCATCAATATGATTGACAAGAATCCCTTGTAGCCTTCTAGCACACAGGCGGAATACTCTCAGAACATCCTTTCACAGACAACGAAAAACGAATGAATCCTCAACAGAGAAGGCCTGTAGAACTGTCACTTGCCTGCTTGGCATTACCCACCCTAGTGAGTTCACGATCTCATTACTGGAAGGAGTGATCTTACCCCTTGCACCCCCCTGCCACAAAAATATTGCGGACCTAACTGCGTGGCAATTCAGAAAGACCACTTTATGGTTTACAAACGACTCAACACTCAACAAATCTAATTACCCGATAACGAGATAAACTCAATAGGAGAACACTTAATGACTTGTCAACAGATCCCTGCAAGATCCTACAATTTCCCGCCTATTCCAACCTATCCGATATACTGAAACAGTGCTTCCAAGGAGAATTCCATCCGCAGGAGACAAAAGGGATCCTTTTTGTGTGGCGGTCTGTCTTCGAGGAGATTAGCGCATCACCTTTTCGATCGAAACTTGTAACATATACAGTAATACATGAGTAACACAAACCTTGCTAGGCGGTTTGGTGTGCACTTTCATGACCTTTCAATGAAAGGGCGGAATCATGCAACAAAGGGTCCTTACCTTTGTGTGAACCAGAAGCTTCACTTTTGCGAGCGCAGGATAGTCAAGCGCTCAAAAAGAACTATTCATATTTGGTGGCTGCACTGAAACACCAGCACAATTCGAATGCTTTTAGGCTGAATTAAGTGGTACGGAAAAGATTCGCTGGCAGCAATCTCCCAAATGAGTTAATTTTGTCAGGAACATCATAGAGCAATATTGCTGGGTATGGTCTTTTATCCAACCATGTGCAGAATGGAAACAATGTAAAGACAATCATGTGATGACCTAGCGGATGAGCACGAGAGCTATCACCAGCAAACGCGATCACGCTGACAGCGGCTGCCCCTATTGGGAAGGGTCTTGAAATGGGGTCCAGTATGAGTAGGAGACATCAACAAACTTGATCCAATGATTCACCCAATGACATTTCTGCTATCTTAAATTGATAGCCATCCTGCTATTTCTACCGATCAATAATGACTGTAAACTTCAAATCTGCTGTTAAAAATGAACAACTTCCTCTTTCCCAGCACATCGTGGTCGATGAACAAAAAAGGGGTGTTGGAAACATCACACGACTCACACTGGGTTAAGCCGGTGATGATAGACATCAGCCTAGTGATAAAAACCACTCCGTTTACTGTGGAGTGAACTGCTTGTACACTCACCTAACTCAAGAAATGGTATATGATCATCTTCAACGCGACCCAGAGATGTGCCTTGAAAATATTGATGTCCAGATATCCGGTGAGAATGAAGTAGGTTTCCTCTGGCGAAACGTTGTTCTAAAAAGAATATAGGGTAAAAATCCAGTATTCCGAGAAGTCGACGAAACTACCAAGAGACTTATGGAGTATCTTCAAATTATTCGCTACAAAAAGGTAGCAAAGATGAACCAACAGTAGAGGCCAAATCCAGAATCCGACGGTGTACGGTCTGCCTTGCCACAAGTCGTTCAGGAAACGTTAGACGTATGAAATCTCTACGAACCTCAATATCCGTCAGCCGATCACTTCGGAGGACATTCGCACCCACTGTTACGTTGCCTGTTATCCCAGCTCACCAGTACACAGTAGACACAGCGAATTATGTGCACCGCCCGTTACAAACGCATGAAAAAACTTCCACGACAAACTTCCACACCCAAACAAACCACGTAGAAACGGACAGCAAAGTGTCACTACAATACTCTTGTAGCTATAGCCTCTAGCGTCCCTCACCACTCACAGAGTCAAACGGAATCGCATTAAAGAGTCCAAATCAACCACAACTCACTTGATGCATACTAGTTACTAGTGCCCACCCAACGGCACACTGAAGATGTCTCCTCGAATGGTGACGAAACGTTTGCAAATCAATTGCCAAGCTCGGCGAGCAGATGAACAGCCACCTGATCAAATACCAAGTGAGTGAATTGCTCTTTCGTCTTTTTCGCACACTGTTTCACTGATACCTGCATTCGTTTGACCGGTTGTTCGAATCAACTGAGATAGGGCTCGGCTGTTGCCTGCAGCGAAAGCCTTCTGCATCTACTGGGCCTTCGAAATCCACCAGCGTTCTCTGTCATTCTTCAAGCTCCTGATTATCCGATATTTGAGGGATTTGCATGCGCCATCATAGTCGTTAATTGCTGGTATGGACTTTCTGGCAGCAATAGGATCTGCTGATCTCGAAAATATCCAGTGTTCATTGAGTCGAGTCAGATGGGTTGGACAACCAGTGCTGAAAGCTGACAGCATTGCTTGTTTAACTCGCCTCCATCCATCCTCCAAGCATTCTTCGTCATCAACATGACTGTGCGTTTCTCGTAGCTTTCTAGCCAAATTAGCTCGATACTCTTCAGCTACTGAAACTTACCGAAGGTGACCAACGGATCTGCTCTACTTCGACACGTGTAATACTGACGGAAAGCTGAGTGATAACCGGTCCCACACAATGGCATGATCAAAGTCAAGTTGCGTACTCCAGAAGGAACGACAATCCTTAACGGAGGCTCATCATCGGTAAGTGATGGACATATGATCCAATCGAGTCCACAAAGACACCATAGATGCCACGAGCCATAGTGTCAGGGACCCTGGATACCCGAAGAGTGAAATGTGGAGTACCTGAGCTGGTCCTAAGCGGCTTGAGGAGCACGACCGAAGTTGGGTCTTGTATGCGTGTTTCGGAAACACAACATACATCGATAGAGAGGGCAAGTGGGGTTTCAGCAAGGGATACCTGTTGCCCAACTTGACATAGAGTACGGACATTAAAGGCTGCAACGTGGATCAGATCCTTTGAGGTTAGTAAATGATAATTTTGGTTTATTTTTCTGGGCGAAGGTTTATACACAAAGTAGTGGCTAGGGGAGTGACAAATGAGTCGATCAAACTGCCTTATTTGATGGGTGGGGAGGGAATGAGGGAGAGCGAAGAGCTGCGAGGGCAAATGATACTTCCCGATTGCTCAGGCCGAAGAAGGTTTAGTTGATTTACCCCACCTTGAGCCTTTGACTCAAAAGTCTGACCCACAAGGCAGTGGGAGGATGTAGGGTTTTGTTCGGGGACCCTGCCCTAGCCTCCGACTCAAGAGTCTGAACCGTGAGACAGCGATTGTTAGGGTTTTTGGGGAATGCTTCCGGGAACCAATGACTCAATAGTCTGAGGGGCCGGCCTAGCCCGAGAGTGCAGGGAGTAGGGCATTACTGTCTCACTCCTGGTGCCACTACGCACAACAGGTACGTAGCTCTTTTGATAGACTTATGCGTACACTCTTTTGTTTTAAAAGTATTTAGACCGTATTGAATAATGCGCTGGCGGTCACAGTCAACCGCTGGGCGATCGGAGTGTGCGACTTTTAGGGCCGAAGTTTTCTTACTCGTCCTTCTTCGGCGGAAGGCAGCATGGCTGCTTCCATAAATATGGACATGCCGGTCGCCTGGGGGAAAAGCCTTACTACCTTCACACTACTATTGCAGAGGCCAGTACGACTTTACCTCCAGATCGCCTCGTAATACCATTACTCGCAGTACGTGGACTCGCTGTTCTTGGCCTTCCTGGCGTGGTTGAACCTTTAGGAACTGAGTTCCAGCCAGTATAGGCCGTAGGATCGCAGCACAGAAGCCCGATCACCACGACAAGGTGACAGCTTTAGGTCATGCGTTTATATTGGATGCTCACAAAAGATGGATAAGAATCTAACTCATATAGAGAACCACTAATCGTGGTTGAAAAATTACGACCATTCGCAGTGATATAGGCGGCGAAATGAAGGCGATTATAAGATGTGGCTCTTGATATGTAAGAGTATTGAATATTCAGTGGAATCAGTAAGAACAAGGCGACGAACTCCAAAATGCACGCCAAAACCTGCTTTGAGAATCTATCGATGCGAAGAAAGTTTATTCGTTTATGCACAGAAGCCGTGTACTGTGGTTCTGATTGGCCATTACTCACATGAAGAACTGTTTTATAGCCTGACAGCCCCTCCTCCTCAGAGGAGTGATCGCGATATTTAACCACGACAATGTGAACGTCTAAAAAACGTCTACCTTTTTGCTAGTGCCCTCTCTCCAAGTTCAACTTCTGAGTAGCACCCTTCAGAGGAGATTTGCCGGAAAATGAGTTTTTGAAGAGTCTGACATGCCACAAACTGTACGACTCTAAGTAAAACAATTTTGTTTCCTTTAGGAAGAGGGAACTCATTATGCCTACGACTCACACGAGGTGGTCAAAAGAGGGCATAAAATTAAGTATTCATGGTTCTCGTCACTGTGTCCGAGAACGAGTGCACTCATATAAGTGCAACTTTGGCGACTTAATTTCAACCAACATTCCCACAAACGGATACCAAGTTCGTGCGTTCTTAATGTAACATTTGAATTCGCCCATTCACTTCCAAATGCAGATCTGTTACACGTTTTTAAACGCACGCAGATTAACGAAGAACGAGGCTTTCTGTATAGCAACATTCAAAAGTCATGAGATTTGTTCGCTTAGAGTTATAACAACTGGGTTAAAAACAAGACGGCTTTTCACAACGTCGAAGCAAAATCATGCATCCGTATGCCAGACAGCGACAATTACGCTCACCGTTACGTATAGTTTAAATTGGTGTGGGTATGACAGAATAATTTAAAACGGGATGTTTCACACCACCTGATTCTGGCGGATACACCGAGTACCAGAACGAGTGTTTTTATAACAAAGTACCATTCCCCTCAACTCAACACATTCCAAGAGAACTGACAACATCGTTGTCCGCACAGTGTATAGAGTTCATTAGGATCACAGAATTATTCCCACCGAACGCTCCATCAATTAAGTTGCGACGAAGCTCAAGACAGCTCATTGATTAGGGCGTTATTTTACTGGCTAGAAGGTCCTTGGCTGGAACCCAACCTTGACTGTCCCTGTCTAGGCTTGTGCAACCCGGCAGTATCTCAGTCCTCATGCTTCCACCAGGTGGCATGGCAGCCAGATACCGAAAGGATGTTACAGCTAGACCATAAATTGTGGTTTGGATTCCATCACGGCGTGCCCCATTAGTTTGGTATTCCAAGTCTGCCGTGTACTGTTGTTTCGCAAAAACTATCAGTGGCTTCCTTGCGATAGTATGACCTTCATAGGCATATGGGATATTGTCCTGACTTGCTGAACGGTCGTGCAACTCTTTATCGGTCTTTGGCTTCCTGCTCCGCCCACCACGGTATATCAAAAGACACTGTAGCTTCAGACAGCCCTTTGGGGAGACGAAGGAAAATTATTACAACGGTATTTACAGGGTAATCACAAAATGTTCCACAAGGTCGTGCTAGAATCTCCGTGAGGGGGCGAGAAGCGTCGAGCTAAAGATGCTCGATCCAGATTGGCTGGCATTCTGACCAAGCAGAGCATGCCTTCGTTTGGTCCGTAGCCTGCACGTGACACATCCGTCCAATCGATGTGATGTTCGGTTATTAGGGACGGCTGACTCTTGGACACTGCCTATAATGAGAACATGCTATTCGTATTGGAATGCACAATATATCTATGCCATATTCATGTGCATTTATACCCCCTCGTCATATGAATGAGATAATCGCCATTTTGGAATGCGTCCGCAACCAGTATGTCATTGTCACTGGATTCATATAGCACCTTTGGTTACCAGGTTTAACTGGGAAATAAGCTCCTTTGGTCTCATTATTTATTAGCGATTCAACTTGACGGCGAGAGCCGTCTTCAGTTGACATCTGATTACAATGATAGATTTATTCAACTCTGTCTTTACCTTGACGAGCTGAAAGTTCCACAGTACGGCTGTTCATTGTTTCATTCAAGGTTGACGAAAAAACCGGCAATCTTTCGCATTGGCTTCGACTGCGTTAGCAGCTCTGGTGGAAATCTTTAGGGGTCCTTGCAGCCTCGCAATCAATCGTTTGGCAACAAGATGTCAGTAAACCGATATTGAGTTAAGAATTAGGATCCTGACCACAACCAACCAAAGGGAGCGCGAGTGATATCCTTCTAGTTCAAAGAACGAATTGATGACGCTGAAACACTGATCTTCCCTTCGTATCAGTGATTTGGCTTTTGGCAAACTGCAATCCTGCTGGAAACAGTGCAGGCTTTTTTGATTCGATTCGCCCACCTGTAACACCCGTTCGGTGCCCAGCTACCATGCCATCCGATGGAAGCAAGAGAGCTAAGATACCGTCAAGGCGCTTAAGCATAGACAGGAGCAGCCGAGATGCACAGGTTAGGTTCGAACTAAGAACCTTTCGGCCAGTAAGTTCGTGCCTCAACTACTGAGCTATCTCGAACTCGGTACACCTCTGAATGAAAGCGTCCTTCAAGAACAACCGGCAACCTTTCTGTTGGTTCTTCCCGCATCACCAAAGAAACGAGATACCATAAATTAGCGAGGATGAACAATTCACCAATGTTATGAATCTTCGAGCTCTTAGAAAAAAGTTCACTAATACGACAGGATACAATGAGATCCATTTCTGCGCCTACCTGATGAGCCCAAGAAGGGCGAAACCGGTCGTGGGCTGTCGAAGAATTTTCAGCAACCTTATGAGTAGTGCATTACGTATATACATGTATCGCGATATCTCGAATATCGTGGCAACTGAAACATGAGGCGGCCTGGTGTAGCACATTCAGTTGCCCGGAAACATCACAAACGAGAGATTCAGCTAGGTTTCAGGTGAGTCTCTCACAAAACCAAATTCATTTGCAAATGAGTGTATTTATCGAGATCCATTTCCGATTGTTTGTTTTGTAAACACCTTGGTAACAGTGCAACGACTGCCACGAACTTTTCCATGAGGTCCGACTTCGTGGTTTCGTTTAAAAACTAGTACATGAACAGAAGCCCGCGATAGCAGATATTGTTGGTAGATTCCACCGACGCAAAACGCTGAACAATGGCAGTATATCTTTCTAAGCGAGACGGGGCGAGACGGCCCAAGTGGTTAGGGCGCCAACTTACTGACCGAAAGGTCAACGGTTCGAACCCGACCTCTGCCTCTCGACTTCCCCTGTCTAGGCTTGGGCAGCCTGGCAGTATCCCAGCCCTCGTGCTTCCCTCGGGTGGCACGGCAGTTAGGCACCGAAAGGGTGCTACAGCTGAACGATTTTTTTCTAAGCGACATCCACACAACAAGGAATAAACGAATTTAAGGGTAGCTGCGATAAACAGCAGGAGCCAGAATTGAACACATGGAAAGTCAGGTCAGGCCCACACATATCAGCACATGAACAACCACGTACGAGTGTGGCATCTAAAGGTATTATTTGTCGCGAGTCATTTACAGGTGGTGAATTCAGAATCGTCACGCGTTCTGGGGATGACTAGACTGATGTTCAAGCACATACAAAAGCTTATTTGAACCCAATGTCGTCTATGAAGACAAAATATATGTCCACCGAATGGATAAGCCCTGACGGGACCCTCTTCTAAGCACAGGAGGGTGCACACGATGATTGTTGTAGGCTTTGCACAGATTGGCAATTCGGCGTTTAGGGTGAACAACTTTTCCTCTAGTATGTGACCATTTTCGATGATTTTCCATCTCCTCTTGGTGCAAAGCCACTACCAAAATATATTTTATTTTCTGTCACGTTGAAATAGTTGACAAAACAAACATCAGAATCACCTAAATTGTGTGCGAATCATTCTTGGCCGCGGTGCAGTCGTGTTCAAGATGCGTTATGCTATCAAAGATGATAATATAGGTGACAACTTTACATGAGAATATGCAATACGTTTCGTCTGAGGCAGTATTATCGCAGGTTGCTGATGGTACACAAATGCTTCATTGCGATTCAACATTTCCTAACAATCCAATGGGTGCTAAAGTTCACCTTCAATCTAATTCAGCGTTTGAGAAGGTCCCCATGGAGTGAGATGACGTAATTCTCGTTGGAGAATACCGGCGTGTAGCACTCGGTGTGTGTCACTCGGGAACACGCACACAAAAATGAGTAGCCCGAACAGTTTCGTCAACGTTCAGAGTGGAACTAAAAACTAAAGTGAATGCGGGAAATCGATTTATCGGAATAAGTTTTATGCGTTTCGAATGAACACAATTGACATAAATCACCCGAATAAATGACAAGTAAATAGTGCCGTTTTGAGAAACGTGAGCAAAAATCGACTACCCGGAACCAATGGACCACCACCTCTAATAGTTGAGTCATGAGCACCCTCACATACGCAATTTGAAAAACTACACATCGATTTTTCGGCGAACGACAGTTACAAGGTTTCTTGTTGTATGAGCACGGTGAGCTATGGTGTGTACCTTCCGAAATGCGCCATTCTTCCGTTCAAGGACCGATTAGCATGCGCACGCGTTAAGTAAAATGGGGACTGTGTAGAGGCTCAGTCTGGCGTTTCTACGATATAACTGGTGTCCGGCAACAAAAGCACCAGTAGAGAGATTCAGTGGCAGCCATTCGTACAAAAGCTGGATGGCCTATACCACAAACCCTTCTTGGCAACCGTCAATAAGCTGAAAGTAATTGAAGCAACCACGAGGAGGAGAACCTGCGCTACTACTGTTGTCACTCATAGCATCAGTAAGAGCCAAGCTTGTCGCATTCTACAGTGAACTAACAAACCGCTTAAACACTGTCATTATGGGTTTGGCGATGATCTAAAAAGTGTAAGCTCGTGAAACAGTCTGCGTGAAAACCTTAGGGCCGAAATCTGTGGATGGTTTCTAACAGCACGCAAGCAGTCACACGAAAAGCTTATTATGATCATCGAAAGAAGCCTGAACGGAACGACTTCAAATTGTGAAACGAACACGCCATAGGATTGCGTGGCTTCAGTGATGAGGCAGAAGGGAGTTCGGAGGAAGTTGTACGTGAAAGGAAAAGAGCACCTGCTGAACTATGTGAGGATAGTGGATATCTCAAAGGTGGGTGGGATTTAGTTGTTTTGTGCTATATCCATCAGAAGCCTCCTTGTCGAGGGACAAACTTCAGTTGGTGGTAAGAAGTGCCTGTTGTGGGAAGATGTTTTAAAATGCTTAGCTCAACCTGCTTGGCGTTTAGCACACAGCTAACTAGTGCGCAAGTCTTCAAAGGGCGATCGCGATGACGGAATGATCGGTCGTCGAGAAAACATGGATTGGATTACTTCTGCCCCATTTTCACCCTCAATCGAGTCACATTCTACATAATGTACAACCTACGTTCTTCGACAAACCACAAGTGTCTAGCATCGCGGATACGTCCTCAATCACCGATGTATTAGATCTTGGTTTTACTATTCATTCCGCATGCAATAAACTGGTCAAGGAGGGTTTGGAAGACTGTCTGTTACCGTGACAGGTGTGGCGGTAAAATACACCAGAAGATTATGCATCAATAAACAAGTTATCCCACGCCGATTCTGAGTAAGCATTGACTATAAAGACAAATGCAGGATTACTACTGCAGAAATATCCTTCCTTTCAGAGGTTGAGGGCGACGAAGATAATCTGGAACTACCGACGTTCAAAACCAAACGATGTCCTCGGCTTGCTATCACTCGCTCGTAAAACGTGCTGCCGGAGGTGGCGCTTCTCCAAGAGCATTTCCGTCAAATCCGGGATCCAGAATGACGGCCGATTTTTTTAGGACAAGCTAACTGATGCAGTGAGCCTTGGAACTGTCTCTATGATAACCAGTCTCCCTAGAAGACTCCTAGTACTGTATCTTATTGCAGATCCTTCCGCGTGAAATTTCACGAAAATTCAGTAAAGCTTACTTTGCAAACATGGAGTGACGTCTATGATATCTGTACATCCAGATGTGTCCAACCTCCGCAGTTGCCGGTGACTTTTTGGAGATCCTTACGCTGTTCGACGCAATCATTAGTTCATGTTCTCCTTCACTGAATGGATGGAACCTTGTATGTGAACAAGAACCTTAACACATCGGCCACATCGGCCGTCGCGTGGTGCCATCAGCTGGGTCGCCTTACTTGCTGCATGCAGCGGGGCGAGTGAGCGATGTGTGCTGACGCATCGCTTCTTTCTCACTCACATAATTTTTCCTACTCCTCTCCCCATGACATTAATAACTTAGGACTTAGGACCGATGATTCCGTTCATCTTGCATCTGTTTTGCGTGGAACACCTGCTCGTCACATGGCGCCGATATCCTCAGGTATCTGTAAATCCATTTTCAAGCCTCGACGCCCAGTCTATCTGGCCGCCTCCAATGTGCGCAATCTGAAGCAAGCAGGACAAGCTGCTCGTGCTCTCACACTGGACTCGCTTAGCGTTGATGGGTGCAAGCACAGTGGTTGAGCTAACCACCCCATCACTACACTCGCGGCGCACCTCTCGTGATCCAGAGGCTGCTGCAGCTGGATGTGCAGGGGTTGATATAGCCCTAAATCACCGGGCGGAAGTATCCTTGCTTGACTGGATACATGTTGATAGTCGCCTCTGTGCGGTTCGTCTGGCAACGTCTGTGAAGGAGTCTCACAAGCGGGATGTTGATCGATGTTTGTTTATCGTGTCTGCGTACGCCCCAACTGACTGTAGCTCCGACACCGTCAAAGACAGGTTTTATGACGCCCTGAATGCCCTGCTGCGGCGAGCTAAAAGCTCAGACATCGTGGTGGTTGCTGGAGATTTGAATGCACAAGTGGGCAGGCTTAGCGTATCTGAGACTCAATTAGGAGGTCGACATGGATTGGACTCGGTACGCACGGACAATGAGGAACGATTGCTTCAGCTGTGTGCTGATCGCAGGCTATTTCTATGCAGTACTAACTTACGGAATAGCCGAAGTCGTCTGGCCACATGGAGTCTTCCAACGGCATGCCGGCCACAAACTCAAATCGACCACATCGCCATCAGTTACCGATGGCGCGGATCAGTAACTGACTGCCGGTCGTTTTGGAACACATTTGTGGATTCCGACCACGCGCTCGTCCGGAGCGGTAATGCCCGAAGATTATTTCAAATGATCGGCGACCGGTCCACGGAAACCACCTGTGAGCGAAACTATCAAGGATCGGATTGGACTGACCATCTGGAATAAAGAAGAACGTCTCGACCGATGGGCCGAATAATTCGAACGACAATTGTCATGGCCACCAGCTGGCTCCCAGCTGGAACCCACAGGTGACGTAGAACCCTGGACGGTGAACGTGGAACCACCTACGGCCTCGGAGGTTTATGACTGCATATGTTCTCTCAAGCGCCACCGAGCCTCTGGTCAGGATGACCTCCCACCCGCATTGTTCAAAGATGAGGGTGAAATCCTCAGTCAACGCCTGTCTGATTTGTTTGCCTGCATCTGGGAAAAGGAGTCTGTCCCAGACAACTGGGGAGAGTCGGTGATAGTGCCCATTTTCAAAAAAGGGGCTCGTAGTGAGTGTGGGGGGATCAGCTTGACCCCGGTCTTAACGAGACTGATGGCGTCACTTGTGCTTCGTCGTCCTACGGTGGCTCGAAGACACTGACTCGAGAGCAGCAAGCGGGATTCCGGCCTGGTAGGGGTTGCGTTGACCAAATCTTCACACTTCGTCAGGTGCTAGAACAACGCCATACGTATAAGCGACCCACAATTCTAGTATTCCTGGATTTCCAAGGCGCATTTGACTCGGTTGACCGGTCTGTTCTGCTTGACACGCTTGCTTACCAAGGAATGCCTCGGAAGTTCGTGAACATAATAAGCTCTTTGTATTCTCAGACTTCCGGACGTGTGAGAGTATACGGCGAGCTCTCCAAAAGCTTCCGTACACAAAGTGTCGTCCGTCAGGGATGCCCACTCTCCCATTCCTGTTTAACTTCGTGATCGATGAAATAACGAGACGAACGCTGGAAGGTCTCCAAAACCACGGTGTTCAAATAGCTTCTGACGAAAACCTTGTCGATCTGGAATGTGCAGATGACATCGTTCTCATCTTCAAAGAGAAGGAGAAGGCGCAGGTGTTTTTAGATGAACTGACCAAAGTCATCCCGTCCTTTGGTATGCACTTTGCACCCACAAAGTGTAAGGTCATGCTCCTGGACATGCAGTCACTGAACACGCCAATTACAATCCAGGGAGAGGCACTGGAAGTTGTGGAGCGTTTTACATATCTTGGAAGTTGTATTAGTTCTGATTGTGTTGTGACAGATGAGGTAAATGCACGAATCTCAAGGCTCGGGTCGCGTTTGCTAATTTGAGACACCTATGGCGTCAAAGTGGTGTGTCCCTGAATCTCAAGGGACGTGTGTATCAAGCTACAGTGCGGGCTGTTTTGTTGTACGGCTGTGAGACTTGGCCTGTTCGAGCAGCGCAACTAAGACGTCTTCAGGTGTTCGACAATCGTTGTCTCAGAACCATAGCTCGTGTGGGGGTGTCGGCGAATGCGTAACGAGGCGTTAGAAAGCGAGTTTTGAGTTGTGTAAGGGGTACTTCCATTGAAGAATGTGTCCAGCACCAGAAGCTGCGTTGGTTGGGACATGTGTTGCGTATGCCTAACCATCGTTTGCCGGAGAGAGTGCTATTTTCCGTGCCCAATTCAGAGTGGCGTAAGCAGAGAGGTGGCCAACCCTTGACCTGGCAGAAGGGTATGAAAGAAATTACGAAACGCTTGGGTGCTGTCGGTGCCTTCCAGGATGGGGACCGCGTGATCCCCATTGCTCTGATTGGAGAAGCTGTAAGATATGGCTGTCAACTGATGTCAGCGGTCATCTTGTTACGAGTTTATTCAGATTACCTGAATGATTGTTTGGAGGTGAAGGCACCTCTGAGTGATTGTAGTAAACTAGCAATAAGTCCCTTCCTCGTCCACCTTTATTCTTTTCTTTAGAATAAGGCTTTCAAATAAATCATGATTGTACGGCAGCGAAGCATTGCTGTCGAACACCGATGTCATGCTGTCGATGATGATGATGATGGTGACTAAGATAGGTGCTTCGAAAAGGGTGGCCTGGTCGCCCAGATTTAAACCTACCTTCTACGCATGTCACCTCATACTCCAGGTTAGCTGCCAACGGTAATGGTAGTTGATTTGGACACCTACAAATGCCAACAAGTCGACGCAACCAAACATTCTAGGGCAAGAATTCCATAGTATCATTGTTGGTGATGGGAATAACCACGACTATTGCACGACGCCTATACATGCATAGACGTCGCATCCTTTCGAGGCATAACCGCCATGCAATTCGAAAGAAGCACGAGGGCTGAGATAGTGCAAAAAACTCTCAGGATGTTCCAGAACAATCCGTGACGAGTCCATGTGCCCGAAAACGGTCCGAGTTCCACAGAAATCAACGAAGAAATAAAAACATTCCACAGAAACTGAAGGCAAAGAGCAGTCTGTCACGAAAATCACAACCAACCAAACCAGAGCGTAGGTTAAATGACGACAAAGTCGTCGTATTGTTTTTATGGAACTAGTTCTCCTAAATGAAAATATCCAGTTTTATTGCAGACGAATTAATAGAACTCCCGAATACATTTTTACCTCCTGTTAATACCTACCTCGACTGTATGGGAAAAAATAGTGCGAAAATACCACCGAAAAGGTGTGCGACTTTGGCCGGCCCCGAGGCTGCATGTTCTTCAAGTGGAACACTGTGAATGACCCATTTGGCAAGGCAGCATGTGAACATCTCGGTGGATCGGACGAAAGATATTAGGTACGTTACTTAAGGACTCAAAACTGGCGGCACCATACACGGCAGTTTTTATACCCTTGTGGCATCCTCAAAAAGGGTGTAACACGAAATAAATGCAGTCAAGAACGAATGGACAGCTACATGCTTTTGGTAATATATCCGGAATTTGTCGGGTCAGACTGTGAACGATCAATGCAACGATCAAGCATTGGTGATAGGAACCAGAAAATCCACACAACAAGTGCTAGCCTGGGGCATCTACGAAAACCACTCACCCAAAGTTACGAGCTGATCATACATGTGTCTGCTTCCATTCGGATAAGAGGGTATGGTCATCCCCGTGGATCCTATAAGATCTAGAAGGACAAACAGTTTCTGTCGTCACAAGTGAGAAGTAACGTAAAAAGACGCATGTGATCTATGTAGGGTACAGAGTAAAAGTGGGAGAAAAAACTTGCAATTTTCGACAGTTCCCGGCTTCCGTCAGAACCTGGTTGATTCCACACTGTAGCTAAATGTCGGGAACCGTATAGGGAATCTTGGTCAGTCCAGTCGCGAAATGCTTCCTCACCATCGAAAAATATCATTCGGAGTGAGTAGGGATGATGCTGTTGGAAGAGAAAATAAAAAATACCAACTGCTAGCCCCAGGTAAAATATTTTGTTCCTCTCCTGAGTGCACGCGCGCTCGACAGAATAAAAATGATTGTTATCTGCTAGCTACCTACCCAGGACATGTAGACCCGGAAGGAGACTAACCATGAGCAGAGTCCCACGTAGAAAAAACGAGAAAAAACGCAGGGACACGCAAACAGTAAGCCGAGTGAGAGTTGCACATCGGAGTATAAGGCTTCTACGATGTCGGAACAACGATAATTTGTCTCTTTTTACAGAGAAAAACATTGAACAAACAACGAGGCGGTTACCTAAAAGGATATCTGAACACACTCCAGCCACTGAAAGGAAGGGTCTGAAAAGGCCACTTTTATAGCACAGTAGTAGCATGGTATGCATGATCTAATTATGGACAGCACGTACATAGGTCAAGCCTGTCGAGTACCTGCCACGATATTCATGATGGGAAAAAGCATCAATGGATAGTGTTGCCTGTTGAAGTCAAGCTGTTTATTCCTGCACTGACTTCAGAGGACTAAGGTTAACCGGTCGCATATGAAAAAGGCAAGAGAAAGAACAAAATGAAGGCCCGAATCAGAACGAAAAACCAACAGAAGCATCCTTTTAAAGTACTGTAACAAGAGTCCATCAAAAAAGAGATGAGGAGGGATACAGGAACTTAATGGGCATGAACGTGATCGCACAAAAAGAATTAGTCCGAAATTCCTATTTTAGAATATCAAGGAACTGATTTGACATGGATTTGAGGGAGAGCAGAGTACTACTGGAAGAGCGACAAACCAGTTAACTTACGAGCTGACTTTGATAAAGCGGAGTTATTGACTCAGCAACCATCATCATAATCGCACAAGGCATTGCGGAGTCCACGGATCCATAGAATCCTGGAATAGATTTGGAATCGTAGTGGCATGCGAGAATCAGAAAATCAAGCTCAGGTGGGCCCAAGGAGACAATTATGTTTCGGAATGTCTTCCGACCAATCACCGTATTCATGGTGAAATTGTCCCACTCAATGACCCAGCTGAGTGTCTGGAAATGATTGGAAATGTACTGTAATAGTAATGACGAAGCAATTTAGTAAAGGTGACGACAAACCTGTCCAACGGCACGGTGTGATTCCGAATCAACTTGTCTAATCACGTTGACCCTGTGAAAGATGTCTCTCAACTGCTCAATGGTGTGGCTGTCATGGACCAACTGAAGGGACTGATTCGAAAGCGGAGCTACGTTCACCGTATTCTGGGATGAAACAGGGAGGCGAAATGAGGATGCTCATTGAAGTAGGGGAAGAAAAAACTGCAAATTGCGAGGTACAGAAACAGCAAACGCTGTGGTAATCCTCAAGTGCAATGTAAGGTTTTGTAATATATACAAGGACAATCCATCTAGGATAATATACCATTTCCAGAGCTCAGAATACGAATAAGAGTCTGGTTAGAAATGTGGTCAAATGATGTGATGTGAATATGAACGCGTTCCACATATAGGGAACGCCAAAAAACGAAACGACGGAGGGCAAGAACTTAGGTAGCAGATAATTAGGGAGGAACATGCTAGTTATTTCACAGAGGCGGAAGGCAGGTCATAGAAAAAGCATAAAGCTTTGAATAGGACGTGCCAGCTGAATTTAAGATCGCTTTGGCTAACGCTTTTCATGCGTTTGTTCTTGTAAAACCTTACCCGAAACAACTGAAGTAGTACATAGATATTCACTTAAAAAACTTCAGAAGACCTCTCAAAAAAACATTCCCTTCGAGCAGATGATCTTAGGGACCGTGACCGTTTTGCTCAAAATAACAGACCCGTCAGAACCGAAGAAAAAGACTTTCTGGTTTTCCAAGTGGTTGACCTATTCCTAAGCAGAAGATGGCACAGTGGAAATGTCCAGTAAAACTGACAGGACTTTAGGCGAATGCCACTCCAAAGAGTTCCTCATAAGCAAAGGTGATAAACTAACCCGCTTTATTAATGAACCCTTTTCGGCAGGAATTGGGTTAACCGACAATTTGGCCTCGGATGCACAAATAGCATAACCCGTCGGAATAGGTCACACCTGAAGTACTTACTGAACGCAACAGAGCGGGAGGAGGGGACGAATCGACGCGGAATAACTCTCTTTTCATCTGATTCCTGATAATTCATTGTTTTTGCTGATTGCGAGAATGCGCCTCCATGAAAACTAACCGTGTTTAGTCGGGTTCAGTCAACCACCAGTTTTTATTGCCATTATAAGGGCTCACGTTCGCATACGAAGTGTCGTAAGTGCCGAAAAATCGAGTTGTCCAGTTGAGGTAACTTGCTGGTGCATAGGTGACATGCAACTTAAGTAAAATGTGCTACGATAAAGTGATTCCCCAACGAATTCCCAGTTGGACCGAATGATTTTTGTCGAGAAATACACTCATTTGCATATCAATTTGGTTTTCGTGAGAGACTCACTTGGGCTGTCGAAGAATTTTCAGCAACCTTATGAGAAGTGCATTACGAATATACATGTATCGCGATATCTCGAATATCGTAGCAACTGGAACATGAGGCGGCCTGGTGCAGCACATTCAGTTGCCTGAAAACATCACAAACGGGAGATTCAGCTGGGTTCCAGGTGAGTCTCTCGCAAAAACCAAATTGATATGCAAATGAGTGTATTTCTCGAAAACAGTCCAATTTGGGTTCAAGTAGAACATAAGGTTGACGGAAACTCGGGGACTGCGCCTACCTGATGAGCCCCAAGAAGGGCGAAACCGGTCGTGGGCTGTCGAAGATTTTTGTCGATATTCAAGATGCTTCCGAAGGAAGGCTTATGGGTCGTCACTAAGACCAAGCACCGGCCGGAAACGAATGACGAGCGTCATGCTAAGGCTACTACCATGAGTATCATTAACAAATTATGGAATTTGGTGGCATGGCGTTTCGCGCGATAATTCATGGTCTAATGCCTTGAAGCTGTGGGACGAAAGATGTAAAAATGATTCGCACTGTTGGTTGATGTGTTATCATCACAGGTGAAGCGGCTGGTGAATTTAACTGAATAATTGTGGCCCAGTTACCAACAGCTCGACCCCCAATGGAACTGTTTTATACACAGGTTTCAGCCTAGCATAGTAGTAGATCAGACCGTATGTCGCCCAAATTTTATCTTGGCACATTAAACAGACTGGAGCGCTATAGGAATGCGAATCAGTGAATTAGACAACATACCTTATCCATGATACTCTGGCTGCCAAGCCATGCTAGCTGGAGAAAATTGAGAACCAGAGATATGCAGGAATAATAATCAAACATGGTTCTGAAAACAAAAGCAGTGAAAACGGTTACAGGTGGCTTACGAACGAAAAAGCAAGATGACTAAGGGAAGCAACCAGCATTTTCAGGTGGCATATTTGTCAAAAGTTTATATACACCAATCAAACGCCAGTACACCCAGTAACCTGAATCGCAGGTTCGTGAGCATCTACCAAACGCAACTGGTCATGCAACGCACCTGACATATTTGCTGAAATCCTATCAGAACCTCGCCATTTCAGATACGCACACTCGAGTTACCATCTCTAAGACAAACTAAAGCAGCATGTGCTTTGATCGGAACTGTTATACCAGGTATGGTTTCAGTTGACGCATGTGGAAGGAACTGCCGCCCTACCGAACTTCGCATCCTCATTGGTAGTCACCGTCCTACGGAGGGCGTACAGGAGATAGTCGACTTTGCAGATTACGACTGTGTCGAATGTTTGGACCTAAACTCAGTCATTCAATGTTGTGGCAACTAAGTGACTGTATGCTTCATGTTGTTTACTGTTTAACTTTGTAATTGATGATGACCAGTGCAGATTAAAACATCGCTAGTGGTAGTACATTCGATGACCTTGGGAGTCCACTGGGTGACTCAGAACGATAACGACCGCGTGGTAGCCTGCCTCAGCGGCCTCTGGATCGTCGGAATTTCGCAGGTGGAAAGTTGTGGAGATTGATGGAAAATTTTGTTTAATGCCTACGCTTATAACTAGAAATCTCGTGTCTGACTCGCAGCATACATCAATTCTAAGCAAGTCCAGCTTGTGAGTTGTCCTGCTTGCTCCGGATTACGCTTACTAAAGGCGGTGAGGTTAAGCAGGCGTCAACGCTTGAGAATTTATTTCGAGATGTATGGAAGTATCAGCGTCGGCTGATACGAAAATGTTGCGGCCACGACCGACGCAAGATGAACGGGGTCGTCGGTCTTAATGGTTGGGCCTACAAATGAAGAATTAATAATGGAGTGGGGGGATGAAAAGAAGCATGTGGAAGAGAGTGAAGGGAGGCGTCAAAAGAAGCCTGTCGCGATGATCCAACTTGCTGTATGCAGCAAGGCAACCCAGCTGATTAAACCGCACGATGACCGTGTGGCATGACAGTAATTTTAGTTGTAGGAATCATGGTTGTAAGTGGACTGGGCTACTGCAATAGCGCCCAGACTGAGAGAGCAGCACGTTGTTGTTCAGCTGTAGCATCCCTTCGGTGCCTAACTGCCATGCCACCAGAAGGAAGCACGAGGGCTGGAACACTGCCAGGTTGCCCAAGCCTAGACAGGGGAAGTCAAGAGGCAGAGGTCGGGTTCGAACCACAGATCTTCCGGTCAGCAAATTCGCGCCCTAATCACTGGCTTAACTTTAACTTAAACTTGACTTAAACTTTGTTGGAGCAAAGCAAGTTCCGCAAGACTAGATGACCTCGGTCAGGCTTTTCTAGTACAACTTGCGTTTCCTACCATTCTTCAAAAATTATCAACATCATCATGGTTCGGAGACGATTAACGAACACCTGAAGACACTGATCGAACAGGCCAAGTCTTAGTCATACAACAAAACAACCCCTCCTGTAGCCTGATACACACGTCCCTTGGGATTCAGGGATATGCCGTTTTGACGCCATAGATGTTTCAAATTAGCATATGCGACCAGAGCCTTGCAGATTCGTGCATTGACTTCAACTGTCACACTACAACCTGAACTAATACAACTCCCAAGATATGCAAAACGCTCCACAACTTCCAGTACCTCTCCCTCGATTGTAAGTGACGTGTTCAGTGACTGCATGTCCACGGGCGTGACCTTGCACTTTGTGGGTGCAAAGTCCATACAAGAGGACGGGATGACTTTGGTCAGTTTATCCAAAAACACTTGTGCCTTATACTCCTCTTCTAAGATGAGAAGGATGTCGCCTGTATATTCCAGATCGACAAGGTTTTCGTCACAGACTATTTGACGACCGAAATTTTGAAGACATCCCAGCGTTTGTCTGATTATCCCATCGATCACTAAGTGAAACAGGAATGCAGAGAGTGGCATCCCTAGCGGACACCTCTTTGTGTACGGGAGCTTTTGGAGAGCTCGCTGTATACTCTCCCACGCCCAGAAGCCTGAGAATACAAAGAGCTAATTATGTTCACGAACGTCCGGTGCAAGCGTGCCAAGCGTGGGCAAGCGTGCCAAGCCGAACCAATGTGCCTATGGTACACGGTTTATAGGTGATAAATTGAATTGATTGAATTGAAGCAGAACAGACTGGTCAGCCGAGTCAAACGCGCCTTGGAAATCCAGGAATAATAGAATTGTGGGCCGCTTTTACGTATGACGTTTTTCCAGCACCTGATGAAGTGTGAAGATTTGGTCAACTCAATCCCTACCAGACCGGAATCCCGCTGGCTGTTCTCGAGTCGGTGTTTCACGAGCCACCATAAGGCCACGAAGCACCAGTGACGCCAGAAAGCCTCGTTACGACCGGGATCAAGCTGATCCCCCTGTGGTAACCATACGTACTACGAGCCCCTTTTTGAAAATGGGCACTATCACCGACTCTTCCCAGCTGTCTGGGACAGACTCTTTTTCCCAAATGCAAGCAAACGGATCAGACAAGCACTGGCTGAGGACTTCACCCCCATCTTTGAACAATGCGGATGGGAGGCCAGAAGCTTGGTGGCGTTTAAGAGAAGATATGCATTCGTAAGCCTCTGAAGCCGTAGGTGGTTCCACGTCCACCATCCAGGGTTCTACGTCGAATATGGACTCCATACGAGTGGCAGCTGGTGGCCATGACAATTGTTGTTCGAAGTAATCGACCCATCGGTCAAAGCATTCTTATTTATACAAGGTGGTTATTCCATTCCGATCCTTGATGGTTTCGCTCACAGGTGGTTTTCAGGACCGGTCGCACGGATCAACTGAAATAATCTTCGGGCACTACCGGTTTTCTTGGACACTTCCATTGCCTTGGCCTTCTGTGCCCACCACACTTCACGGTCGGCTCGCACGCTCACCTGCACTTGACGTCTGATAACCTGTAGGGGCGGGCTATGTTCGGAACCGGCTGGGATATTTCTCCGAGGTTTAAGCAATGCTTGAGTGAGCCTGGTGGCGCCGGACCACAGGTAAAACTCCCAGCACTGTGCAAAGAGGTGGCGATCTCGTCCCAGTGTGCATTCACATCTGACAGTGGAGCAGTTGCAAGAGACCCTAGAAGACGATTATGATTCTAACATCCAGATCTGCCGGTCTCTGTGTTGCTAAGCGATTTGTCCGCATCTGAAAAACGAAGGGAGAAACGACTCCGGTCGAACACGTGTTCGGAACCCACCAACGTGTTCCAAAACGACCGGCATTCCGCTATTGAATCGCGCCATAGGTAACTGATGGCAATGTGACCAATTTGAGTTCGTAGATAGCACGCAATTAGAGGACACCATGTGGGCTGACGACTTCGGCTATTTCGGAAGTTAGCACTGCATAAGAACAGCCTGAGATCAGCACACAGCTGAAGCAATCGTTCCCCATTGTCCGTACGTACCGAGTCCAATCCATGTCGACCTCCTAATTGAGTCTCAGATACGCTAAGCCTGCCCACTTGTGCATTCAAATCTCCGGCAACCACCACGATGTCTGAGCTTTTAGCTCGCCGCAGCAGGGCATTCAGGGCGTCATAAAACCTGTCTTTGACGGTGTCGGAGCTACAGTCAGTTGGGGCGTACGCAGACACGATAAACAAACATCGATCAACATCCCGCTTGTGAGACTCCTTCACAGACGTTGCCAGACGAACCGCACAGAGGCGACTATCAACATGTATCCAGTCAAGCAAGGATACTTCCGCCCGGTGATTTAGGGCTATATCAACCCCTGCACATCCAGCTGCAGCAGCCTCTGGATCACGAGAGGTGCGCCGCGAGTGTAGTGATGGGGTGGTTAGCTCAACCACTGTGCTTGCATCTTGAATTCTCGTTTCTGAGACACAGCACACATCAATGCCAAGCGAGTCCAGTGGGAGAGCACGAGCAGCTTGTTGTCCTGCTTGCTTCAGAGTGCGCACATTGGAGGCGACCAGATAGAGTGGGTGTCGAGGCTTGAAGATTGATTTGGAGATACCTGGCGATGTCGGCGCCATGTGACGAGCAGATGCTGCACACAAATCCGATGCAAGACGAACGGAGTCATCAATCCTTGGTGCTGGGTGTACAAGAGGAGAGTTACTAATGGGGTGGGGAAAGAGGGAAGAAAAAGCATGTGAGAGAGAAAGAATGGAAGCACCACTCGACGGCCGATGTGGCATGAGTATAGTTGTATATTTGCAGTTCATGGTTGTACGTGTGCTGGGATACTGTCAGGGTGACCACACCTAGACAGGAGGACGAGTAGAGCCTAACCGCAAGGCAACGGTGTTTGGCGGGAAATGCAAATGCATTACCATTTCTACGGAACGAGTTGCCAACGCTCCAACCCCCAACCTGGAGAACCAGGAGACTGCGTTCGTCAGACCTCTAGCCATTGACCAACCTGGTATGAGAGACTCTGAGTGTCGCGAGGACACTCGCCAGTATAGTTCAATAGGTCGCTGAGGTGCGCAAACCGTCGAACCACGGTAATGTCCAGTCTCTTCTTCTTCACTCTCTCAATCGCCCTCTTGAGCGGTGAGCTGAGCACTTCCAAGAGCCGTTCAGCTGTTCTCCTTCAACACAACCGCTGGGAGAACCAAGCGGGCCCGAAAGAAACAATGACATCAACCCACCATCAGCAGGCGTGAGATATCAATTCCCAAGCGCGATAGGGTACCTGGCCCGGATGGTCTACACCCCGCACTCTTCAAAGAAGGTGGTGAGGTCCTGATGAACAGTATGAAGACCATACTGCAGAAGATTTGAAATGAAAACATAATACCAGCCGAAAGGATCTCCTCGACCGTCATTCCAGTTTACAAAAACGGAGCAAGCGCGTCACGTAAAAACCATCGTCGTATCAGCCTGATATCCATGGCATCTAAGGTGCTTTCATACACATGTTGCCGCAGCAGCCTCTGGATCGCCCGGATGTCGCAGGTGGAAGCGAGTTATGTAGCAGTTGGGTCAACCACTATGCCTGCATCTTGAATTATTGTCTCCGATACACAGCACACATCAATACCAAGCGAGTACAGTGAGAGAGCAAGAGCTGCATGTTGTCCTGCTTGCTTGAGCGTGGACACTGAGGGCAGCCAGAGACAGTGGGCTCCGAGGTTCGAGATACTTCTTTCGGTATTCCTCCCAAACCGCCGTATAGATGACCTTAGAGCAAGCTGTTAGCATTCAAAAGGCCTCCCAAAAGGCCAAGCGTATATCCAAGGATCGCCCCCTAGACGGGAAAAAACTACGTCAGTGGCCCTAGAGGGGACGCGCGAAACATGCTTCCGCTTGGCTACAAGTCAGCGGATCCCAGACTTATGACCAACCCGATGATATTAGGAGACTCTTTTGCTCTTAAAAGTTCGCCGATCCAACTGACTGTGACCCTAGATTGCAGCTTCTGCTCAAACTTTGCAGACCCACCGACTACCAAAGACAGTGATGCTCGGGTTGAGGCAAGCCTCACGAGGACAGAGCATCCAACATATGTTGAACTGTCGTCACTTATTTCCTCAGCGAACAATAAAGGTGCAGCGGTGAACTCCACACCCAAGTCACAAGCTCCAAGCTGGATTGGGTCAGTTGTGCAGAAACAAGTAGCGAATTTCGACAACAGATAAGCCACAAGCGTTAAGATCAACGTCAGTGACTGCTGTAAAAGCTCCACAATCACTAGCCAGTTAACCAAAATGACCTAGCGTAGACAATGTCACCTCAAAAAGCATCTGTAGTGAAGGCGATCGCGGGAGATTCCTCTGAAGGTGTGAAACTACCAACATGCAGCTCCACTCCATCAAAAGTGGCCTATCTGATCGTGGACTCCATCATCACTCATAACCCCGAGGGTCAAAGCCACAAATCCAACAATGCTGTACCTGAAAATCTTACGCACACGCACGCTGATCGTGGATGACTTCGTACTCCATAAGGAAAGCGATCGAAGTTGAATAAGCCATTTAAACCTACCAAAAGCGAAAAGCTGCTTGTTGAATTCACGGTGCAGCCCTCTGCGAAAATGAACTTCCTGGGAGTGGCACTAAAAGGCCGATCTAACGCACAACCGAACAGACAGAGCCCCACAGACACCTTGGTGGACAAACCAAGTCCTAAAGCACAAGGAACCAAACGGACACAAGTTTGCCGCAAAGCACCGAACAACAACGAACCCAGGTGAAGAAGAGTTGGTACTGCAAGAGCTACAAGCACCAACCATCGACATTTTCGACGAGGGAAAAACCTACATCCCCAAAATACAATTGGTCCACGCAAATAGGACTCCGAAGGGAGAAAAACCCCTGCAAACGAACAGTGCGCATCGGAAATATCCAGGCAGGAAGCAGCCTAGTACGCTGCAGAGGCCCTTCCGCATTTTTGTAATCAAACCCAGCGTAGAATTATTAAATGTGCCAAGTTCTCTGACGGCACATTCCTCTACTTCCCACTTTCGGACACAGCAGAAATAGTGCTGAAACGCTAGTCCGAAAACTGACTGTCTGTCTGTTAACAGACAGACAGTCAGTAATTTTGCCTAATTAGGCAAAATTACCCAGTTAGCACGCGTCCGCTCCTGGGTGCAGAACCTGTGCAGAATCTGTGCAGAACTTCGGCAGTTCTGTTCGGCTTTTGGGCCGCGGTAGCTCGTGACGTTTAAGAGGCATCAAAGCTTCTTTATTTGTCTTGCAGTGATAAAAAACCACAATGACCTGCAGTTCCGTGTCCCTACGAAATGTAAACTGTCAACCGATTTAAGTGGTTTTGTTTTAGTGTGCAGCGCCATTATTGGCGGGAAGCTCTGCGCTCTGGTTTTCCTTACGTGCGGCTAGGAGTGAGTTTTTTAGCTTTGCTATGCTTTATGCCTTGTACGTTTACGTGTACGAAAATTGCAAACGATATTTTTTCATTTTAAGTAATCGGCAATGCGCTCAAAATTCGTTCGTGTTACGCGAAGAGGCTCTTCGAGGACAACGCTTTTTAGGAAAGCACGCCAGGCGGTTGCAGCAACCGGCTGTTTTCTTTGCCCGACAGATGAATGCGTCCACAATGTCTTTGGTCGAGTATCTGAGGGTAAGATTCATAATTAATCAGTTGACAGGTTGCAGATATGCCGCATTTGACTGTCTCAGGGGATAAACTAGGCTCTGCGTCACAATGCTGTCCGCCGGCGGTCTCTCCAATTCCTGTAATCAGTACTTTGGCACTAGAAGGCCATTCACCACTGCGGTCCCTGGAGAACCTTTCGGTTACTATAGACAACTCACCTTTTTGCCGCAAGGTAGCCCAGTGCAAGTCGCTGAGGGGATCAGTCCGTATGTTCTGCTTGCACTTATATTGCTTTTCAACAGTATCCTTTTTAAACCGTTCACAACCGCGTAGGAATATTTTAACGGCTGTTCGTCGGATGGCGCGAAGGCTGAACCTACCTTTATCCGGTTTAGCCGTTGTGTTGGACGAACTCAGGTACTTTTTCCCGTCTCTTCCGAAGGATCCACGGACAGTAATGAAAACTCCTCGTCGGTGCTGCGTGCGACAGAAGGCCGGTGGGATGTACATCCACCTTGGACTGAAAGCGGGCTTGCTGCGGCAGCTCCGTGAGATTCATACCAGGGTGACTAATATCGATATTCAGCTGAACGTTGATGGTATTCGGGCCTACAATAACTCCCGTACCCAGGTGTGGCCCGTACTCTCCCGCATAATCTCCCCTTTTCTCGGTCAGCCTTTCGTTGTTGGAATATACTGTGGTAAGAACAAGCCGAACGATGCCCAACAGTTGATGTCTGACACAGTCACTGAGTTGACCGACGTCTTAGTGAACGGTGTCTCCGGAGTTTACCACATTCACACCATCCGTCTTGTATGTATTATTTGTGACAGTCCTGCCAGGGCATTTCTGAAGCAAGTGAAGGGATATACAAGATATTACGGCTGTGATTATTGCACACAGAAGGATGTGCATATTGGCACACGAATGACTTTTCCCGCCTTAACAGCCCCCTTACGCCGTGACGCTGATTTCCGGACCCGAAAGCAAGAGGCTCACCATACAGGTCCTAGTCCTATGGAGGAGTTGGATTTTCCCATGATTGACGGGTTTCCACCAGATTACATGCACAGTGTATGTCTTGGTTTGGTGCGAAAATTCCTCATCTTACTCCGAGCTACGCCAATTGGACACAAGGCTAGGCTTTCTTTGGAGTCCTGGAACCTACTGAATGATACCATTCAGAAGCAGAGTGTGGTCCTAAGTGCAGACTTCCCCCGAAAATGCCGAGGCGTGGTAGACCTGGATCGTTGGAAGGCTTCTGAGCTACGGCAGTTTCTTCTGTACATAGGACCCGTTGTTTTACGGGATATTTTACATCCTGACGTTTACGAATGCTTCATGTATTTTTCTGTAACCACTTTTATAGGCTGTTCACCTTTTTTTGCACAACACTACGCTGATTTTTTAATTGACGTTTCCAAGGTTGCTGTTTCCAAATTTGCTGTTATTTTTGGACCGAACCATTTAGTCTACAACATACACTTGTTCTCCCATCTGTTTAATTTCGTCAAGCTCTACGGCTGCTTGGATCGTTTTTCCTGTTTCCCCTATGAATCAGAGCTGGGGCATTTGAAGCATTACATACATGGGCCAAAACCACCGGCTGTTCAACTGTACCGCCGACTGGCCGAGCGCGTTGAATTGGATGCTGTCGAAGGGGGAATATTTTTGGATGATGTGCGTATACGCACCGATATCGCCTCACCGGCCGAGAAGCCCACTCGTGGCTCGGTGGTCTAATGCGGTAACCTTGGGTGCGCAGACGTGCTGGATCGCGGTTCAAATCCCGGATGCGTGGTCCGAATTTTCATTAAATTTCCCCGTTGAGACTGCTGCTTTTGCAGCATAAAATTATGCTTAACTGAGAGGAAAGCAACCTAAAGCTCCGAGTGCGAAAAGTCTGGAATATGTATGCATATCCCAGACTATCGTTAAGTTTGAATCGAGATTTCCGAAAACACAAATGTCGAGTTCCTGCCAAACTTTTGCTCTAAGAAGTGATATGGGTAGTCAGAAGCAGGTTGTGTGGAGAAAGGCAGGTGGATAGAGGGCATTTTAAGGCAGATAGATACGTTTTGTGATATTACGTTTCCTTGTTCATTTTATAAAAATTAAATTTCACATATTCCACGAAAAGAAACAGAAACCTCTTGAAATAAATTCAAGCTATTCTCTCGCTTGCACTGACAGTCCATCTTTCCTTAGTTTATGGGCTTTAACCATTTAACTCGTTTTTTCTTGGCTGGGGCATAAATACAGTTAGAACGCACAACTAACCAATCAGAATGCTGGTTTGTGCATGAATCGCATGCCGAAGCCCATTCCGCAAGCGATTGGCAAAAAAACGGGCCGCTTGCTGATCCTGTGTCAAGGAGAGCCCTGAATGGCCGAAATTAGGGACCCAACAGCCAATCATGATCCAGTATCCACCGGAAGCCAATTGCCAAGGTCGCATCTAGACGGCATCGGAATTTTCAGAATGTTGTCGCTTCACACACTTTGTGTAAGATGTGTTCTACAATTTTAAGCCTTAATGCAAACTGTGCACCTATGGCAGTTGTTTTGACGGGAACGCTAGCTTGAAAGTTTCAGACGGAGAACTAAGCTGCGAAAGTACAGCTGTTAAACATTTGAAAAACTTCGCGATAATCAACAGTTGGTTTATCCTAAACAACCACCTATAATCGCACGTACGGAAACCTGGTTCAAAGCAGACCTATCTGACTCCGGATCCCGATACATAGCTGCTCTACTATCTGAGGTGACTCGAAACCATGGAGGGCAGCTCTTTGCTCTGTTCTTAACTGCGGCTTCTCAGATCTCTATTATCCTCACCCAATCAACGCCCGAATATTTTTTGATGTGCTATATGTTCCAATCCCGCTACATCGGACCGTTTCTCTTCTTCTCGGAGCTGTCTAACCGTAACTTTGACGATCGCCAGGAGTTGAGGTGTCCTCAGTACTAACACTTGAGCACCACTCAGTAAGCTACCACTTCGCGTATCTTTTGTTTATAGTGCTTTTGACGCTCCAAGGGCATCTGGAACGGAGTTCCAGCATATCAGGGCTAGCTGACATTTTGCATTGAGGCTGACCAAGCTTCCGACCGAGCGCTTAGACTCAGGATTTTCTCGCACCCACCGGACAACGCGCACACCAAACGCAATCCCTGCTGGATTAGTTTGTCACCCACGAAGGACCCTTCGTTGATCGATGTTAATCAAGACTCAACTGGGACATAGTGCACATTGCTTACTGACCTTTGACCTCGTCTTCTACTATGCCGGGGACCCGGAACCTGATCTGTGGGTCGAAAACTTCTGTCATGCAAATATCTCAGGAATGTATATCTTTCACGACCAGGCTAAACCGGGACAATCTTCAGTGGAGAAGGCATATCGGAAAATGCCCACAAAATTCAAGGGGATGATGCGGCGTTCGCCCCAAAGAAATCAGCACGCAGTCGAACGAACCACAATCCACCTGTGTCGTCCCTTAGTCGACATTTGAAATTTCCCACGTTTCTTCTGTCCCTAATTCTAACCCACGCTCGAATTTTGTGTTTAGTGCGTGTTTATTACCTGTCGTTTGTTTGTACCTACCACTTCACTCATTTGACCGTGAGGGCACCCACACTTTTGTTACCGAACTTATGCACTTGTGACTGTCTCACGTGGGAGCCTGTTTAGTCATTTGGTCCGCAATTTTATAGTCCAGGTTGAGCATTTGTGAACGAGTATCTACTTCGATGTTTCTATACTTGTGAATTGATATCTTACATCAATAGTTCCGTATAGAAACCCAGCCCTGACTTTGTTTTGCCTCCCCGGAGGGTTTGGTGTTCCGCGTCACTCGAAGACACCGTTGGGTTGTTACAATACCCAAAAGTATCCGCCACCCTCTAGAAACGAGGTGCAACTCTTCTCCAATAAGAAAGCTGCCGGATACACTCTGAATCAGAAATTTGCCAGTGGAAATTAACAACACACGCCCTGATACGAGACCCCGCTTGGAATAACACAAACGCACTAGTTAAGTACGTAAGATACCACCGTAGAAGCAAGTCATCCTTTATGTGACAGACAAGAACAAGGAAACCACGAGTGACCCATTAGTTCTATGTGGACACAATAGAGCACACTATGCACTTCGAGAAATACACTGATTTGCAAATCAGTTTGGTTTTGCGAGAGACTCACCTGGAACCCAGCTGAATCTCCCGTTTGTTATGTTTCCAGGCAACTGAATGTGCTGCACCGGGCCGCCTCATGTTTCACTTGCTACGATATTCAAGATATCGCGGTACATGTATATATGTGATGCACTACTCATAAGGTTGCTGAAAACTCCTTGACAGCCCACTATCGTTTTCACCATCCTTGGGGTTCGTCAGGGCAAAGGACACATTTCGGATGCAATATTCTTGGACTTCCGAAAAGCATTCGATCTTGTTCTCTACATACGGCTGCACCACGAACTCGAGTCTTACGGAATTCGAGGGAAAATCCCACGCTGGATTAAGGTGTTCTCACCAGGCAGAACATTCCGACTTAGAGTAGGCTCGACCTAACCTTCCTCGGCGCCGGTTTCCATTGGATCTCCTCGATTCCCCATTTTGGGACCACTTCTGCTTTCGATCTACGTCAACGACCTTCCAGACGTTCCCCCAAGTCCACATTTACTTTTGCGGACGACCTGACATCGTGGAGTTCAAATGTCACTGCACTTCAAACAGATATAGACGTAGCAAAGCAGCGGTCGTTGGACGGATACCTTTCTCTGAATGACAAAAAGCGTTTCCACATGTCATTCGGAGGAGACTTAGCAAATGCCCTTGTCGGGCATGGTGAGAATGGACCAAAAGACTACGAGGATGGATACCAAAGGGGTTTAGGTATCTGGCTCTCTTCAAACATGTCCTTCATATTGCACTATGAAAAATCGGCTCAGAAGGCATTCGTCGTTTGGCGCACCCTCCTCCGTATTGCTCGCACGGACTTCCAGATACTCTATGGGACCTACGCCAGACCGCTGCCTGGATACGCCACCAAGTTATCTTCTCAGGAAGCAAGAAAGTCGTAACACTCATTGAGCTTGTCCAACAAGCTGCTACGAAAATAGCTGCAGGCCTAAAAACGGTTGGGTATGAAACGTACTTGGCCTATTTCCTCTGGAGTATCGCGGCCTCCGAGGAGGGCTAATACTTATGCCCTGTTTGAACGAGGTTTTGCCAACAGTTTCGTCACCGTTGACACGACTACCACACGGCGGGGGCATGGTAAAATGTTTTCAAGTTCAGAACGCTCATGTTCATTGGGCAACCTTCCTTCTCATTTTGGCAACTTGCTGCGTGTAATAACCTTCCTCCAATGCCAGTTCACGCTGCAGCTAAGTCTCAGTTCAGAGCACTTTCAGACGCTTTTCTGTGAGCCCTCGTGCTGGGAAGCCTAACCGCCCCTGGGTACTTAAACGGCGCGCTGCGCTTTTTTCCATTTGGACTTTCTGGTGAACGGAACCCACTGAACGATAAGAAAACCGTGACCCGGATGCTTGGGGAAGGTTCTTCATCCAGTGTATCACCCCGTGAATATAAGTATTTGCTACAGCTTAGTCAGGGTTCCGTAGCTGCAAGACGGCGTGTACACTTATAGCATGCCTTATCCCCCGACATATATCGCCAGGGCTCCTCTCTTCTATTAGATATTTATAGTGGTTTAACCCGGATGGGAGTGCGCTGCCTCATCCCTAGTGATAGACAGAAGGCAGCGCAATGTACACTAAAATTCACATGGGTTAATTCGTACTAAACAAACGACGAATTTACCGTTTGTCATGTGATTTTATGTGGCGCAATAACATTCACAGTTTCAGGGAAAACCGGATATGGAGAGCCACATCCACCACGAAAGGCGGATAAAAACGACGAACCTTGTCAATTATCTGCATGAAAAAGCAGAACCGCAGGCTGATATAGCAGGTAAAAATTCAGTGTTGCAGCGATCCATTCCTGGGTGCGCAGCGAATACCAAAAATTTCCGCATAGGCGGAATCGGTGCCTGGCAGTTCACCTGATAAATAACACGGAAAATCGCATGGGCCAAAAGATCTCAAACTTGATATGTTGGACAAGAGAATTGCCAGCCAGGAAATTCACAAAAACGAGGATCCAAAATGACTTAAGTTGAGTTCTTTCTCCAGATGTGGTAAAACTTCTATGCACTGTGCCCAAAATTGCTTTTGCTTTCACCTTCGCAAGGACTCTGCCGACCTGTTCGTTATTCATTTTAGAGTTTCATTATGCTCCCAGCCATATCGCATTTTTTTGGAAAACTGCTGAATGGATCCAGAAAAGTGTTCCCACCCTCTCAACCCGTTGAGTCCGGAATTCGTCCATCCAGCAATCCTGATATCCAAGCTCGAAAAGCCCTCAAGTAGCCTACGCTTGGACCTCGATACTCCCATATATCACATACTTTGAGAGCCTGAAATCAAGGCCGTGCTGTACAACGCCATAACGTCCCCATTTACCTTATTTGCTTTCCCATACCCCTCCAGCTGCCAACCTTAAAAACCCAAACCAACTTTTCCAACTCCACAGTATCGCTCAGTGTGATATTCACTAAAGAATCGTGCCAAATTGCGAGCTCAAACCACAAATTCTCCAAGCTATTACACCTAACCTGTTCTAATACAGAATTGCACCTCCAGCCTTAGACTCGCAACCGCCATCGTCCAAGTACTCCGATGAACCAAATAAGGATACACATCAACAGTTATAAAGCAAACGCAACTCACTCCCACGGTTACAAGACCGGGCAGCTAAACCTACGCTCCTAAGAACCCCCAAACACTTCAAAATCTCGAACATTCCAGTGGCACAAGAATCCACACCCAACGCCCATCTAATCCCTACCGCGAGCCACCTGGGCCGGTTATGACCTATTTTTCTTCACCCATCGACCCCAGGATCACTCCGTGGCACAGAGCTATCATTTGCTGTGTAGTTATAGCTCCCTGTATACTCACCTCATCTGATCCTTTTTTCCCTCTACCAGCGGTTCACGCATCATCCTCACCATCGTTTGCAAACCTAGGAGAGAGCCTTGTACACATATTTGAGAAGACGCCTGCAATGAAGAGAAGAAAAACTGGAATGAAGGGTGAAGCGGAGCAAGCCCATCACGCACGCCCTAGTATCGGAGCTAATCGTGGCTGCCGCGAAACTAGAATCACTAGATAAGGTGTTGTAAAATATTTTTTAACCCCGTCCGTCCAGGGCGTTTTACGTGATTCATGTATGGTAAGTAACTATTTATTTTGGGCGAACTATCAGTAGCCGCACTCCCTCGACCATCTGACTCTACCTCGATTGATTAGGTTTTCTTGAGTCCTGAGCTTTCCGGTACAAGCTCAGTGGGGCCTTCCTGCTTTAATATACTCACCTAGTAGCTTGCACGAAGCGGCAAACCCTACCATCCCCATCGTAATGCGACCACCCCGTACTTTACCACATAAGCACCCTCGCATACACCGGGAGCCTCCATGTTAGATACCGGGTCCAAGATCTCATGCTTCTGTTTGTAAGCGGACTCTGCTGTGACCTTCAGTATCCGGTTAGGTCCTCAACTCATGTGCACCTAATAGGTTATGATCCGCTCATTTGTCTCATCTTCCCCAGACTGTCGTACAGGTTCGTGATTTATCTAGCTTAGCGTTCTCGTCGGTGTATTGCCATTCATGTCCAAAATCCTATCTAGACTATCCGGCGGATAAGGCTGAAGATGAGTTGCTTCGTATATGGCCAACTGTGAACTGTAAGTTTTACTCATCAGTGCTTCAATGTCGAATATCCTTTAACTTAAATTGGATTAACCGATAATTCCATCACCCCGTCTTCCTCTAAGCGGTTTTTGGAAGCTGAATCCAAACCTTATCGTGTCTAAAGAAGCGCTTCGCGTCCGAGAAGCCAGCTCTCAACCCCATCACTCTTCATGGCCGGTCGACAGAGCACTCCAAGTAACTTCAATCTGTTCGGTTGTATTAGTCGATGTTTTCTTTCCGGTCTCAGATTCACACAGAGCTGGCAACTTTCAGAATTTTTGTGCACAAGATGGGAAGCGAACTGTCTTGTTTCCGAAGCATACATGCATTTGTTTAATTACTCTCAATGCAACATGTGCTCCACCAGACCTTGCAAAAGCGTCAAGTTGTGGTGAGACATGCCTCTGATATTAGTCAGGGTAATCGCACATAAAACCTACCATTTTGGCAGTTGGTGATAGCGCCTTGACAAGAGGACGGCTCTGCAAGCCGAAACCATCTTTGCGATTCACAATACCAATGAGATTCAGAGAAGAAAACGATGCAGTACGTGTACCGACATTACATGCTTTTCTATCCTCCACCTAAACGCTCCAGACCGCAAAGGTCAAATCTACTATTACTCAGCTACAAAAGCAGCATACTGAAAATTCACTAACTAAGTCCTCGAATTCGACCAATGAAAACTTCCCGACGGATTCTTCGTCCCCGCGCCAATCTGCACCATTCCGTTCTCCGTGCGTCACTCAGTCGCAGGCTTCCGATGCGACCAACTCCTTGGACCACCACGCAAGCCGGATCGCCGCTGACACACGTGCGCATAACAGCCTATGGCCCCGTGCTTCAAACACCACCTCACTGATCCAATGTCTTATGCAGTCACATCAGATTCTGTTGGTCTCCCGGCCGTCCACTGCAACAACACAGCTGGTTCTAGGCCGATCGAGCCTCCAGTCGCCCCAAAAAAGCTGGTGCTGACGTGTCATCCCCGAATTCTCAATACTCTAGCACCGATCCTCTCCCATCCTATGGCGCTGACTCCTGCCATAGCGCAACACAAAACTGTTCGTCAGCTTCAAGCCCATTTTTCCGGTTAACGATCAGGAGCCTTATTTCTGTCTTTGAGCACAGACCTATGTCACATTTGACCTCAACTGCGCCAACAAAAATCGCCACTGATTTAACAGATATGGTATCTATAGAGGATAATGTTTGTAGCTCAGGTAGTACAGATGGTCGTCGGTTTGTTCGCTGAGCTGGGCAATTTGTTTGCAAACTTCACCTCGATTGGTGATGAAAAGTTTGCAATCAAGTTGCCCTGCTCAGCGAACAAAGCAACGACCAGCTATTATATCTCATCACCCCCCACCCGAGACTGCAGCCGATGACAACACCGGTTCTTTCACCAGCCCTCTTTTTATATAATGACACTCCGCCTCTCTCCACCAACGCTCTTCTGAGATCAAGCACCTGCTGCCAAGGCTTGGTATCGTAACGTCCTCCTCACACAAACTCTCCTGAATTCCCACTCTTCGTCTTTCGTCTACAAACCTGACCATACTCCCGTGGCCCCTCAAGCCATGCAAGCCAGATCCCTGACAGTATTTTAAACCAGCGAATACAATTATCTAATCTAGGTCCATATAAAATCCCGCCCCTTGACCGCCCGCATGCTATTTACTTGAGATCGCTTTTCGGCAGATACACACTCCGCCACGGCCTCCGCCTCTTCTGAAACAACATGCAGCTCTACCTCTGGGGCCCTTAGCAAGCATACTCACACCACACGCACTGAGGACCTTGCAGAACCTCGTACCCGTAAGGATGGGCGGCTAGTTTTGAATCTAGTCTTTCCTTCCACCCTGCCCACCCAGTTTCGTCCCAGCTGAACACCTCCATTCGGCTGTCACTCAGCCCTCTATACCCATCACCTCTTTCCGCACCATACCCCCTCCATACCTCCTGCGATGCGGAAGACAGCACAGCTGACAACTCCCCTTTCGACTTCGTACCCCCATCCAAAGATATTCCCTACCCCGTACTTGCGCTTCACCTTCCGTTGCATGTTCAAGCTAACTTTACCCACTATGTACCCATCTACTTCTACTGCTGACCACAACTGTGCTGACTCCGGACACAGACGCATTAAACCCTACTTCATGTGACCCACCCCCACTTTCGCACTCCCCATATTACCAAACCTAACCGTAGGTGAGGTAAGCGACTTTCTATTTAGTACCGTTTGGTCACCAGCGGGCCTGTCAGTAATGCTGTTTAATGATAGCCTGTTCTGCTACGGGTTCACAATTTCTGAGTCATTATCATAATCGCACGAGCAAGTCGGATTTTTGTGACCAAAATATGGCTCCCGGGCGAAACTCGAGATGAGGCTATTTCAATCACTGGACATAATATCCACCGCTCCTGCAGGAAAAGCTTAATGCACGAGGGTTGTGCTCTCTGCTCAAGACCGCAATTTGGTACAACCCCCATGGAAGTTTCTACCCTGGATGTAGTAGATGGATGGGGTCCTTCTCTGGATAGGGTTCCAGAAAAATCAACCGACCTGCATTAGTAGGTTGCATCCATCTACCACCAGCCCCCCTCTGGTTCTATTAATGACTTGTCTCGTATTACCCCCCTCCGTGCATGCCATCATTTATTCGTCTGAACTTGTGCTTCGTGACTTCAACCGGCCAGATTTCTCCTGGTCTTTCTTCCCGGGCCCTATCCGATAAGTCCCACCGCTTGCCTAGCGGTGTTTCGTGTGCCTAAATTGCACACTTTTGTTTTTCCGGGTGAGGTCCACTATCTTGGCTTGTTTTTATGTTTCATTGGCAGATTTCTGATTTACAGCGGTTCCACATATTACGAAAAGCCAGCTCGTCCTCTGTGTCACCTGTAGTTATCTTTGAGCAAAATAGTTGTGACCTCTTACAGGAGACGACAAATCTTTTTGGATAAATTTGTACCCATCCAACTGCCTGCTGTTTTTCCGTGATGAGCATGGCCTCAGCCCCATAAACTTTCCAGACAATAGTCCTATATAACTCCTCCACTGAAGCTGGTCCCAGCTTATATTGCTGGAGAAAGGTACGTGTCGGAGTAGAGCAATTGGAAAAATCGTAAAAACATGTGATCGGGGAACAGAAAAGCGAATTAATTTCTCTCAACCCTCAAAACATGTGGGATCGAAGTTCATTCCGGACCTGGATTTGTTTGTTCTAGCGAGTCGGTCACCTTACCGCCACTTTTGAAGCCCGTCTTCGATGGGGCTGTTGTGGTCGTGGCTTGCCAGTTTTCGAGGTTGGAGATAAAACGAGGTATCTTATCCACTTTATTTCAACGTAGCAGAACTTCAAATTGGTTTACATTTTGTCGGTGATTCCAGATTTTTTCACTACTGCTATTTAGTGTTACTTGGGCAAAAGCCTCGCTCCTGTGTATCAATCCGTGAATCCGTGAATTGATTCCACAAAAATATTGGTTGCTGGTGTAACGCCTCGAGCGTTGGTCCCGCAAATTCTGGCATAAAGGTCCTACTTATTTTGCTCTTTAGCATACGGTTAGGCGCTGTGCAGAAGCTTTGACCATCGTCCCCGTCATCAGAGGTGCGAACATCAATTTCCTTCCTGAGGCTTCGCTACCGTACAGCCATAATTTTATTATTTAAATCCAAAACGCTTAAGTAAATAAAGAGCTCTGGTGAGACGATCTCAAGGATTCTAGTTCACTGCAAACACTCCGAAGGACCTAAACGTCCAGGCTGGGCGCGCCTTTTGGGTCAAGTTTTCCTTCGGCGTTGTCGCCCATCTGGTGGCATGGCGCTCGCAGGGAGGCAGGAATTCCGGTTTTTTCCGTATTGGCTCACAGGCTCTTCAGGGCTGCATCCACAGGCCACCATATTGTGTCATGTATAAGCAGGCTCACAGAAGATGATTGAGCGCAATCACAATTATGGTTAACTGAACTACTGTCAGTCATGCCGAAAGAACCGAAGTGACCACCAACCTGACCGGCTTGAGCATGGTCACTTTATTCAGACAGATAAGTGGGAAGTCAAGTTTTATGTCGACTTTTGGCAGTGATGTCCCACTGACCGGTTTCACACTGGCAACATGAGCGCTGCTGACATCAACATGGCGCCATGTCTTGCAACATCTCCATCCGGACACGGGGCGCACCACGTAAGTTGTGTAAACTTCTCCAATGCCCCTCACTGGGTCGTATGAGCCTTGTTTCCCAGCACTTGTTCTGAATCATGATTGCATATTTTGGGAACAAGACGCATGACGAATAATGGTGTGATGGTAGGTTTAGTCGACAGAGCATATGCCTGGCATTCGTTTTCAAAAACGAGAATGATGTCGGCTGCGTACTCCAAGTCGAAAAGGTTCTCACTAGCAGTTATTTGGACACCGGGATTTTGAAGACCTTGCAGCGTTCGCATCCTTTTGTCCACGATGAAGTTGCACAAAAAGATTACTTATTCCCCCCTCACGCCTACCGAGGTATGTGAATATAAAAACCAGATCATGCTCGCGAATGTTTTTTGTATCCACTGTTGAGAAAGTTTAGCTAGGAACACAGATGAATCGGCAGGGTAGAACACACCCTTAGAGTTGAGGAACAGGAAAGTTGTGGGTTGTTTGTACGTGTGGTGCTGTTCTAACATCTCATGGAATGTGAGGATGTGGTCGGTTCATCTTCTGCCAGATGGAAACCGTGCTCGAGGCTCAGGGGTTTCACATGATACCCCGAGGTGATTAAACGTCGGTTACTTCAGAACCCTTGTTATAACGGAAGTCAAACACCTCTGTGGTTAGTACATTCACTGCAAGTACCCATTTTGAAAGTTAGCACTCTTTTTCACTCACTACAGTTGTCTGAAGTGAGTGAGCGTTTCTTGGTCAGGGCGAGATGGTTCAACTGGTTAGAGCGCGAATTTACTGACCGGCAGACCCGTGGTTCGACTGCCTCTCGACTTCCCGTGTATAGGCTTGGGCCACCTGGCAGTATCTCAGCCCTCGTGCTTTCTTCTGGTGGCATGGCAGCCAGGCACCGAAAGGATGCTACCGCTGATTGATTTCGAGTTCGGTCATGGTAAACTTAAATATTTTAGAAAGGCACTGACGGAGGTGTTCACCGTCCTTTGACCACTACAGGTGAAAGGCTGTCGGATCAGGTGTCCCGTGACAATGGATTAGAGATGTATATTCTAACGCCTGAGACCGATGGAATTCCATACTCAAAGTCACCCAGCCTAAACCTACCACCTTGGAGTGGTGGTCGGGCTTGAGTGCCGCAATTACCCTACGGACAGCACCGACGAACTTCGTTTCACAGGTGCAACTATGCCAGGAAGGCCAAAAGGGGACAGTCAGACCAAGAGCAGCGTGATCCGGTACCGCGAGTTCCGAATCTTCTGCAGTATGGTTGTCAGACTGTTCACTAGGACCTCGCCACCTTTGAAGAGCGCGGGGTGTAGACCATCCGGGCCAGGTGCCTTGTCGCGCTTCAGGATTGAAGTCTCACGCTGGATTTCGGTTGCTCATGGTGGGTTGGTGTCAGTGTCCCATTCGGGCCTGCTTGGTTCTTCCTGTGGTTGTGGTGAAGGGGACCAAGTGAACTGTTCTTGGAAGTGCTCAGCCCACCGCTCAAGACGGCAGTTGAGGGAGTGAATTGCTGTCCCGTCTTTTTCGCATATTGTCTCAGTGACACCTGCCTTCTTTTGACCGCGAGTAATCGTAGTACCTGTTAGTTTTGCGTCTTAAAACGTCAAGGATAAAATCAACACCTTCAGATTTCACTCTCCTTGTGTCCGATGATCCAAAACCGATGACTCGTGGGATATGTGGCGTGGGAGTTGCACTCAGCCCCAGAGCTGAACGCGCTTTGCTGGATTGGATTCCAGTGAACAGTCATCTTTGCGCCGTTTAGCTATCCACCTCACCGCCCCGGCACAAGAAACATTTCCTGTTTGTAGTATCGGCAAATGACTCTACGGACTGTAGTTCTGATGCTGAGGAGAATGCTTTCTATCGAGACTCACCGGGGCTCATTCAATAAGCAACAAGCACAGGCTGTGTGATCCTCGCGGGCGATATAAATGTCCAAGTCAGTCGTTTGAGTTCTTTGAACTCGCTTCTAGGCGGTCGATTTCGGAGTTCATGCTAGTCGCACAGACAACGGAGAGCGACTCCAGTTGTGCGCTGATCATCAATTGTTTCTGATCAGCAAAAATTTTCAGCATAAAAGTTCGCATCGCGTCACCTGGAGGCCACTAAGTGCAAATCAACTGTGATCGCAATGGGATCACGTGGTAATAAGCCACCGGTGAAGATCCACAACCAAAAACTGCCATTCCTTCTGAGCACACAACTTGGGTCAAATGACGCCATGGAGAGAACACGCCTGACACTTCGTATCCCTTCAGGCCCTCGCAAATCAGCCAGAAACATGCCAATCCACCATCTACGAAGAACCATCATAGCTCAGCGGCATCTATCTGAGCTAGCCTAGCTACCCTCCACAGTAAACCGACATTGTAATGGTATCGAGCACGTCGGTGAAGCATGGCGGAATGTGGAACGAGCTATGCTAGCGGCATTCAAAGCTATGTGTGTGACTTCTCTGACACGGTTAAATAACTACTGGATATAGTCGAGGTTGCTAATCCTGGTTGATGTTAGGAAATCCATACCACCAGGCAACGAGTGCGATGGGACAAGCAGTAGTAAAAGGTCTAAGGAAACCTTGAGAGCATTGATGGATAATGAAGACACAAGAGATGGAGAAGGCTTTCGCCACGGGAAGCAATAATGCCTTTTACCGATTGGCCAAAAGAAAGCAACGGTCCGTGAAACGACAAGTGAAAATGATGACCCATTAATTCACTCGCAAAAACGCCGACTGGGAAAGTGGGCCGAACACTTCGAAGAACAGTTTAGCTGGTCTTCGGCAACGTAGACCCTGTGGACAGTCATCATCATCATCAAAGACAGCAACATCAGTGTTGACACTGATGCTTCACTGCCGTACCCTTCACTGCCGTACAGCCTAACTGCCATGATGCCGATGAATGGAATGTAAGCCTAAGCCACCCGTCTGAAGAAGAAACGAAGTACGAAATATGCCCGCTGAGTCGTGAGAAGGCACTAGGGCCGAACGACCTGCATGCAGCTCTCTTCATGTAATGTAAAATGTAATTGTTCAGCTGTAGCACCCTTTCAGTGCCTAACTGCCATGCCACTCGAAGGAAGCACGAGGGCTGGGATACTGCCAGGTTGCCCAAGCCTAGACAGGGGAAGTCGAGAGGCAGAGGCAGGGTTCGAACCACGGACCTTCCGGTCAGTACGCTCGCGCTCTAACCGCTGAGCTATCTCGCCCCCCTGAGCTATCTCTCTTCAACAAAGGGGAGAAGTCTGACGAATATTATTGGCACTTTATGGGGTGAAAAGAAGGTGCCTGCAGAATAGCGTTCATCGACAGCCATCTCTGCGCAAAATGTAAAAACGACAATGGCAATCTGGTAGCTGTGGCATCGAAGTTGCTCTCCGATCTTATTCTTCGAAGATTGACTAAACATGGAGAGACAGGTCCATAAAAACCAGGGCTCCGTCCTACAAAAGATTTATCGATCACTTTTTCATCCTCCGACAGATTTCGGAACAGCGGTACTTCCAGCAACCAACAGTGGTGGTTTTCATTTACTTGAAATTTACCTTTGACTCTTTGGACCGTCAGACACATTAGCGGTGTCTACGGAGTAATGGTGTCCTCGATAAATCTGGATCCTCCACAAGGCACTACGCCAACTTGTGTGGACATTTGAAGGTTAATGGGGATTTCCCAATCGAGTTCGCTGTATTATATGGTGTCAGCAAGGCTATCCTCTTACCCTTTCTCTTAAAATTAGTCATTGATATGATCATGGAGGGCCTACTCCCAGTCTCATGTCTGGGCATGGAGTTCTCCCAAAGCGTTTACACCCATATATCAGGTACGCCGACGACAAATGTTCTCGGATCCTTCGCCATCGTAATGCAGGTGGTATTAACTAGTCTACATAGTTCTGCCTCGGTTTGGTATATAGAGTGCTGCTACAAGGTTTGTGGTGTGGTTTATCCCAAGAATGCCGACTATGAGCGCACGCGACAGACCGAATTATACCAACTAGAGTATGCTGTGTTAGGTTTCTAGCGATATAATCGGAGGGACCTGGCAACAATACCACAGTCTGGTTTGTGCAGACTGCAGGGCGACTGCCCCGACTGGACTGCCTACTTTGAGGGTACTCGGATGGTCGCTTAGTCCCTTGATTATGAATAGCTCATCTTTGTTATTTGGAGCTCAGGTTCGTCTCGTTTCGTTGTTTCCTCTCTCAAAAGAGGCAAGAATGTGGTTATAGGGACTAAAGATAGCTCACTGGTTAAGGTGCCAGCTTACAGTCCGTGGTCGCGATCCCACTCCGGCATTTCGAGTGATCTTCTATAGGATTGGGCAATTTGACTGTATCTCGGCCCTCGTACTTCACTCGGGTGGTATAGTAGTTAAGCACGGAAAAAGTGTTGCGGCTTGACTTGTTTTCTTGGCGTCAGAGGCTCAAACGAGGCCCTAAAAAAATTATACTGGCCTCCAGACAGCTCTTGTGTTCATATACTTGAGAAAGCGGATATTCACATCCCGGAATCGGGATGTATTAGGTAACATCTGGTGAACATGCTCTACACCGCCAATTCGAATATGAATTTGCTGACAGATTCCGTGTGGTCGGTGATACTCAACCGGTGGCCAACAAAGTGTAAATTGTCTAACACATGCTAAGGTCGTCGGTGGGGTCAGTGCGGTATCTCTCAGAAGAGCAGGTAATCTTCAGATACACGATAAGTGGCTCTGTGAACGGCTATTGGGATTCCATCTTGCCACCCTGGACCCCAAGATAACTATCCATGATTACCCAGTATCAGGCTCATTAGGATCCTGCAGTGACCCTTTTCAGACTTCTACCAGCTGCAGGTAATCATATTCAGCTTAGGCCTTGTACGTGTTCAATAATCCTCTAATTATGTCGCGCTTTGAACGTATTGTTGCATTCACACTTCGTTGTGGTACCACTTGGGACCTTGGTCATTGGAATTCGCTACAAAGGCTCACTTCAAACAGTTGCTCCTCAACACCAAAAGGATCAGTCTCAACTATGAGATGGTCACGCAGACGTGGGTGTTCCTTTAATTTGATGGCCTACAGTTACGATGTTGTTACCGCAGATTGATGTCTCTCAGATGTTGATTCCAGTACTGGAAATTCTATCGATAAGTACATAAATCGTACCTCGAAGGCAAAGCACTCAGCTAAACGGGACGTTTTCCGAAGCGAAAACAAAAACAACAAAATGAAATTGGGGACCTTCACTGTGATATCCTTACAAACATGAGTACAGCACGCTGTTTATGTGGACGTCAGTGTAAAGTTCCGAAGGTGATGTCCAGTAAACGTTTGGGAAATGATAAGTTTTATTGTTAGAGATACACGTACCTATTTCTTATACTGTGCAATGTTTTCTCTGACTACAACTGGCATGGATCACGTTATATTCATCATATGGGTGACGCGACGTGGATCGATTATCCATCTGTATCTTTGACAGTTTTCGTTTCCTTTCCGAGACATTAGCACTTCCTGCCATGTGAATCGGCGGTGTGAGCGCCTTATCGTAGTATGGTAGCAGTGGCAGTAGTAGCCGTCCTATATCGTTGTCTTAGCTCATTACAACTTGTGTGTGGCCCACAGCATTTGCTTGCACCTTAGATGCCTTAGAGATAGACATTTGCTGCATTTTCGAAACTTGTATACAGGATTCAAGTATGACATGTTCACTGTCTGGACACTACGGATTAGTTGAGACTTAAGTCACCCCGGGGATGGTATATCTTCCAATTCGGGGCGGGGATTTTCGCTGGGTTGGATATTCGTAAACAGCTGGATCCTTGTTGTCTAATCGTCCATTTCCACTGGTGAGAATGCTAACCAATTTTACTTATAGTGCTCACCAATATGCCAACCACTTGTATCAACATAAACTACCCTCTTGTCCACCATGATGTGTTTAGATGTGGTCCTATTAGCTAGAGATAACGCACAGGTAAAGCTTCTGGGTTCATCAGAAGAACCTCTGGGTGGTCTGCTTACTTTAGACACAAAAATTGATCATAGTGCTGAGCGCCTTGTAGCTCTATACCGACCGCTAATTAGTAGCACTGGGTTTAGACGCATTGGACAACGCTGTGCTGGGCAATGGATAAGAGGTGCTCGCATCACCGTCAGCTACTGATGGTGAGGTTTAGTTCTCGATTGCGGCTCTTTTTTGAACACACTGATTCGAGTTATGCCCCCGTCCAGTTAATCCTGGGGAACTACCCCTCTAATTGACCGTTGGAAGCCTTTGGGTTCCACAAGTTAAAGACGGTTCAATATGAGACGTGGGCTTTGTTGAACGAATCTGTTGCAGCGGTGACTACCGTGCAACATGCACGCGGTCCACAGTTGATGATTATGATAATGCCGATAATGCTGGACACTACAATGTTTCACAAGTATCGTCGGAGGGCACTGATCGTTATTGGGACACAATACTCGTTGCTATTAACGACGCCATACACTTTTTATGGTGTTTCAGAGTGCTTTCACAGGATTTCAGAACAGTTACTATCACTCTGATGCGAGACGAATCCCATAGGGCTCAGAATGTAATTCGGTAAAATGGTTCGTTAGAGGGCTCTAACGAAACCTTTGTATGGGCAGAGACTAGTAGAGGAACCAAGATACTCGAGGAGTGGAAGTTGTTTCACCTGTTTCTTAAAGTAGGGCCTAGGAGACGTTTCCCTTAGTTTCTCAGAGATACTATTGGGAATCCAATATGTAATAACTATTTGCAGTAACTACGTAGTAACTATTTGGATAACCCCCATATCGATGCCTTTGAGTTCATCCGCTCAGAGTGGATAGTGGCCAGTCAGTCTAGATGTGTCCGCAGTTTCTGAAGTAGTAAAACACATTTCTGCCTTGATACATCATGAAGCAGCTGGGCCAGCGCTATTTAAAGAGGGTCGTGTCCCGGTGTGGCGGTTTGTGTAACTCCATGGTCGTTGCACTGACAGTTTGTCATACCAGGTTTTTGAGTGGATAAGCGTCTGACAAGCCCCTACTCCATGTTGAGGTTGGAAATTTTTCCTTAAAGATTACCCGTACCCACGCCATTTACCTCATTGCAGGAAAGACCGCGCGTAGGGCACTTGCAAGACGGCAACTAATAAGCGATTGATTTTCCCATTTTGAGTCGGAACGGTGATACTGACAACTCTTGAGGTGTATCCACGGCTGATAAAGCCGCGATAGGACTGGATTTTACAAACCAAGTTACTCATGTTTCCCTAGTTTTGTTACTAATGTCTTACTTTGACCGATACCTAGGACATTTGTCATCTGGCTGCATGTCCTTGCCGTGCGCCTTCATAAGAAGGCGTCCCCTATCACACCAACAAACTCCCGGTTGCTCTAACATTCAACCAAACCCTGTGCAGCTGTACTCCCATGCGCTAGTTCGTAGTATGGTGCTGCTGCCAAAACGTGTGACCGGAGATAAGTGTTCTTGTGTGTTTAGCATAGGGAAGATTTTAGAACTGTCTTGTCATGACAGTAGACCACTGTGCCCCGGGTACATCGGTCTAAGCTGTTAAAATTGGCTCGATAACCCATCATCCTTTTTAGATTCACTGATTTGTATATGGTGGATGTGAACCACGTAAGGTACAGTGATACCTCGGGAATATGGCCGCAGACAGTATACGTGCAATGAGTTGTTTGAGGTTACAGAGACATGGTAACAATGAATGGTGATATAAAAACAGCGTCTTTAGAGTTTCCAAATCATTCCGATTTTGACTATAGTTTACATGCTTTGTTTTATCCAGAGAAGGAATTATGCTGTACACTTCAACGCTCTGTGTCTGCAGACGATCGTTTGATGAGGCTTCATCAGATATTTCATTGAAAAATTGGGCATCATAAATGGTCCGTATGACATAGCAACCGCATGTGGGGGGATTTTACACAGGTGGTTGTAGTATTTGGGACACTCAACTGAGGAGCTGAACTGTTTACTACGACTGACTGCATAGAAATCGAGTCATTCGACCGTTTTACGTTGACTAATCCTCTCGTCATATATATCTGTTTGTTATCTTACATCTTTATACCACTATAGTTTTGCTTCGTAAGTTTGGTAATCTGTCATTTATATTTTCATTTCGCAGGCCTAATCAGTTTTACTTGTTTTAACGTGTGATAACGCTCTCACGGTCACTACAGTCTGCGAACCACCAGTACACATTAAGCACCCATAACCCTACGGAATGACGGATGCAACCACATCGTTTGCTAACGCCATAGCAAATCGTGAGTTTTTCACATGGGAGCAGTTTGAATCAGCGCTGGCGCATTATATGGCCAAAAATTTCGTCGTTTTTTCCCGCGTCTCAAGCATCCGCAGTTCAGACGAATTGCTACGGTTTGACCGGGCCAGTTATCAATGCAAAATGCATGCGGCTCGAGCTGATGTCGGTGAAGGAATGGGTGTGATGCAGTAAGTTAGCTACAGAAATTCTCTTTTTTTACCCACCTCAGCAGTCGCTTACCTCCATGTACAGCCCGTTTCTATTTACGACGCAAGAAAACACGTTTGGTGGTTACTTCATTCAACATGGATCACAATCATCCTGTTTCCAAAACACTGTATGACCATCTCCCAAGCACTGGGAGAATTAATAGTTCAGATCTAGAACGGCGTCGCCATTCGATAGACTACAACCTACCATGCTATGATAATCAAGACTTTGCGGGCGATAAGGAAATCACAACCATGGATATCCGGAGCTATCGTCGTCAGTCGAAACCAATTCCAGGTGGGTTAAATTCCTAAAGTAACACTGTTCTCGGTAGATGATATGCCTCCCCAACTGTACGAACTGCCCATATTTGTCCGATGTCGAAAAAACCGAGCTGCTGTGGAAGGTTCAAAAGATGAATGATTTTTCGTACTTATATTTATTATTATGTAATTAACCCCTCATTACGCGCAGTCTCTTGTGAAAAATCCAATTACTGTGTCAACACTGTTCTTTTCTCTGCATGCTTAACAACGGAGGGTTGTCCTGAGTGCATGATGGTCACAGTGACGGTTTTGTATTTGGATTATATGGTTACGGACATGCGGACCAATTTCGTTGACTGCTATTCGGTTTAGATGTTGCTTAAGTCTTTCACATCTCCCTCTTTTTATCGTTCGCAATTCGATTAACGTGCACATTCAGATTTTGTTGCACGTACGAATTGAAGGCTACACTTCTGACTAATAAAGTAGTCTGTCAAACAATCGAACATTTTTAGAAGATTAAGTCACTACTTCTTTGAGGAGACTTGCTCCCTGGAAGGGGTTTACTTCGTCAACCCACTTGTGCTCCACAAATAAGTCCTTTTCTAATATAACAGATTATCAGGCATTTAGAATTGCCCCATATGCTGGTTAAGTGACTCGATCTCCTCGCTGGTGGACGAAAATTCCATTGTTGATCACTTTTAGAGCGCCGTTATCAGAAAATGATGCGGATAAATGCGCATATTCTGTTGTACCTAAACGGGCCGATTGAATGGCGACTAACAACCACATCTTGCAAAGTCTCCAGCCATGCACAGGGGAGATCACGCGGACTCCACTCTGGAAGGCGAGTCGCTGGACACTGCCCAGACTCTTCGTAGTCGCTTTCAGACCTCCTAGACCAGAGACTGACTACCTCTCTGCTTGCGCAACTCTAAATTAGAAAACATGGACAAAACACATGACAATCATCTCGGGTTTTGGTGCTGAACATAATCTTCGACTGAAGTTCTTCCTTCACAACCGAACATTCGCTTTCTAATTGTTTCGCTGTGTATTCGTTGCCACTGGGCTATACGAGCTATGGTTCTGTACAACGATTATCGAGTATCTGGAGATTCCTCAATTCCACTACTTGTAGAAGACATGTCTCACAGCCATAGAGTAAAGCAGTCCGTACTGTAGCCTGGTACACGTTCCTTGAGATTCAGACGTATGCCACTTTGTTATGGGTGTCTAAAATTGAGAAGCGCTACGCGAGCCTGGTGCTGTTGGTGTTATTGCAACATCGGCTAATCACACATGCTAACTGCAATAATGTTTGTTCCCGATTCTGCTTGCTTATGGTGAAGTGGAGTTTTGCTTCTATTTCATGGCGACTCTCGTGAAATTAGTGTTCTCCACAGAGAAGTAGGCAGTCGATGCGCTTCCAAGCCACGAGGTTTCCGTACTATCAGATTCCGAAATTGTCGAATTCATTCACTCCTTCGGGGCTGCTGTAAAGTGATCTGTATTCCTCATCGATAAACGAGTAGGTTTGTTTTTTGTAAACTTTAATAATCGCCTGATCATGGCAACAGCTGGTGATCTCACCAACGGTCTAATCTAGAGCACATACAGAGTGCTACACCTACTGCTACGCTGAATACACGTGCTTTTATTGGAAATCTCATCGTCAGTTACGTGGCGACGCACATAGGGACGTACATCGTATGCTTTATTCATCCGGAGCGTTGGTGCTCTGTGCCCATCACTGTTTAAACCAAGTTGTGTAATGGCTTGCACTACCTGGCTATATGTGTGTGTCTAGGATGCGTCCTATGTATGTTGTGGGTCACCGAGCATCCTTTCGCATATACTGTGTTTTGGCTGTTTAGTTGTGTCTACTGTCCCGATGTAAGGGGGCGTAAGTAATTTCCCATGGATAGACTAGGTTAGTTGTCAGGCTAAATTTTTCTTCATCGTTATTCCAAGTCTGCTCCATATACGTTATATTTTATTGTGCTGTTGTGTTGAGTTGTGGTTTAGTGCATCCTACTGTATTCTGTTTACGTTTACTTCACTTATACGTCCGCAAAAGACCCACACTAACACTGGACATTCTGGAGTGTCTACAGCGGTGCTAGATGTGACCATAGTTTTACAGACCTAGCTGAACGATGGCTAGCAGTTGATAGCTCTACATGTGTGCATAGGATGTATCCTGAGTGCCGCGGGCACCGAACACCCATATGCTTGCATTGTAGGCTCAACTGTTCAAGTGTTTATTATGAGTCACCAGTTGAGCATGCAGAGGACCACGTGCAAGAAGAATCACACAGATGGAATCCAGAAGGGCCGAAAGATCCCACAACACTTTGTTTGGCGGTGGCTTGATAATAGATAATATTCGTTCAACTGTAACACCTTTTCGGTGCTTAGCTGCCATGCCACCCGAAGGAAGCACGAAAACTGGGATATTGCCAAATCGCCCCAACCGAGACATGAGAAGTCGAGATACAGAGGTCGGATTCGGTGGCCTGCTCAATGTGCGTTGGTTTGGAATGAGACAATTTCATCCCGGTACATCGTTGTACTGTTCCAGGTATTTTGGTTTGTCACTGATGCGGCCTTGCTGCAGTCATTGGATTCTACAAAGACACCGGTGATCGCATTTGTGGAGGCTTTCGCGGTCGTCAAATCTGAGGGACAAAGCTTTGTGACCATAAATTACTGTCGCGCTTGCTTTGTATACAAGATGGATTTCGCCCTTGACACCAACCTTAGTAAAGTTTCTTACATTTCCATGTATCCTGTGTCGCAGGATACAGCGGAAGCTGCTGAGCTACATCAGCTGACCAACAAACTCAAGCTTTATGGAGAGACTCAAGGGGACTGAAGTAGGATTCCTACTGGAAGATGCAAACGCATGAGGATACACAGAACCACTCCTATTTTGAGTTGACTAGGACCTGGTAGCTGTCATCGTCCGGATAGCCTGAGTCTATGACATTTAAGCACCACTATGTTTTGCTGGTGTTTCACTGTCAGTGGTGTTGATAGGCTAAGTCCATTGACTTTCCTCCACGTGTCCTTTAGACTCACTGTTTATGCCCTCTTGAGGTTCACATTTCGTGACTATAAAGCTGGACGCAAAGGATCATAATGGGAAATTTACCTTGGTCATCCTATTTGCACGAAGCTAGTTGTGTATGAGATGGAAAGGCTAGATTAAACCTATCTTCCTTGGAGTCGAGTGTTATTTTTGGGCGATGCGGATCAGAGCCTACGCTACAGGTATCCTTTACCGAAGGTCACACGTTTTACCGGAAGTCTTTTGTGGCATCGTTTTGTGCAAGTGCTGCAAAATGTGTCTGATCATTCAGGCATTGTAATTTGCTGAATATTCGAGTCATAGAATTATTTTTAAGCCAGTTACTATCCGGCGGCCCATATTTTCACGATGTGAAAAGTGAAAACTGACGAAAAAATCGCGGAATTGTTTTGTAGGGAAAAACATGAATCATTCGATTTCACGGAGAAATCTGCGGGAAATGCGGCATGTGTACCTCGTTTTTAGTTGTACGTACTCACCTCGCTGCCTTAACCGAAGACAAGATAAGAGAGGGGACAACTCTGACGAACTCCACTAGTTGTCAGGTTTCTGGACAGTTCACTGTGCATCCTAACCCGACCGGAGGTATGGGCTTCAAGGGCACGAAGAATGCTTACGAAACTCACGGGGAATCTCTCTCTTGCCAAAAATTATGAGAATCTACCCAAAGTCGAAGGCTCTTTTAAAATTGAGGAAAACCGCGATTTTCGGTCTGCAGTTTAAGTGGTACTGCTCATGCACTTGATATAATATAAAATCATGGTCTATGCATCCCTTTCCTGGTCGAATTCCTGCTTGGTGCTCTCGGGCTTTCGCTTCGCAAGCGGAAATGGATGTCGCAATATAAGGGAAATCAGGGGCCATGCTACGATGGGCGTGAGACTTAAGGCCCTATGGTTACAACAGTCGGTTCGGGTACCTTTTTTGGACCAAAATACGACCAGCGATTGACCCCAATCCTGTGAAACACGGTCTTGTTTCCAAATAAGTACGAACAAATCTAGCCAAATCGGAACACATAGACTCTTCTGTATTTTTTAACAACGCTGAGGGAAGTTCATCTGCCTGGCGCTTCAAGGAAGAAAGGCAGGTGGATCTGGGATCACAGACGACGGCTCAAAATGAGTGGGTTGAATAAAAGATGTAGGCAAATTGACAGAGGGCCAACTAAACAGCTGTTGAAAATATTTCGCCCAACGATTTGGACACTTTTTTTTATTATATATAAGACTTCCAGCATTATCTTTGATTGACTCATAGAAGGTCTGTTTTGTTTATTAACTAAAGCAGCCTCCGTTCATCTCCAACCGCACTGGCCTTTTACATTTCTTTGTTGTCCTGGTTCCACAACGGCTGCATGCTCACACACGGACTACGTCTTAGCTGTCCTCTTGTGGATCGTTTAGCCGAATTGTACCCGAACCAGAAGGTATAGAGCCTCACATCGAAAAGTAATAGTAAACGTGTACGCTCAAGGAAATACCAGAAGCAGAGTTTCTAGCGTCAAGTATAACCGTGATTGTCTGCTTCCAGTTAGGTCACTGTCCTCCTAGGAGGCCGCTTGTAATTTGGGAGTTTACCGTGAAAGCTTTATGAAAATCTGCACCGAATGAGAGCGTGGTCTGAATCGAATGCAGAACAACCGGAAGTCAAGAACTGAACAGTGCAGTCGATACCTAATGGCGATGCGGTCAGTTTGACTCCAAGGCTGCTCGGTAGTAAGGGGATGCCAGGCAGCATAACGGTGCTCACTGCAGCTAAACCCAGTAATACTGAGAAACAGCTAGTGATTAGCACAAAGTTGCAAAAGATGTTCATCATCATTGCATTTTACATTCAGGCTACATACACCAACAAGGTGTGCTTCTGATGAACTGAGGCGTACTACTTCTGCATTGAAGTATTCTATTGTAACGACTATCCGAGCTCTTCATAGTGAAAAGGAGAACGGTCGGTTCGCAGTAGATGTCTTTGACTGAAAAAAAAATTGTTCAGCTGTAACACCCTTTCGGTGCCTAACTGCCATGCAACCTGAAGGAGGCACGAGGGCTGGGATACTGTCAGGTTGCCCAAGCCTAGACAGGGGAAGTCGAGAGGCAGAGGTCGGGTTCGAACCACGGACCTTCCGGTCAGTAAATTCGCGCTCTAACCACTTGAGCCATCTCGCCCCCCTTTGACTGAATGAGTCATGTGTAAATAAACAAGATAATCAGACACCGACCAGTACTTCTACTAATTTATCGTGGTAGAAAGTCGGACAACTGTCTATAGGTTTCTAGTCGAGCATTGAACCCACGGTTCGCGAACACTGGTGCGACCGGCTGCAGAGGCTTCAGGTTCACTCGAGGTTCGTTATCTGTAGCGTCTAGATAGAGGAGGTGCGGAAAGCTCAATACCTGTGCTTGCATCCTACATTCGAGTTTCAGGAATGCACCAGATGTCCATGGATGGGCTGTCTAGAGTACGCAGAGGGGCAACTTACTGGTAGCACTAAGAGCACGGGAGGGGGCTTGAATGGCGAGCGCTGGTCGGTGACGTCTGCTCCACTAAAACACCGTCTGATCATATTTCAAATTCATTGGTTACATTCGACTCCAGCGATAGTCCTTAAGCATCAGTGGCCGAAGTTCTGAAGATGTCTGAGATCCTTTGCCCTAAGTGACCAAGTCTCGCAGCCGTACAACAATACAGCCCTTACCGTAGTCTTATAGACACGGAGACCCAGTGATACGCCTTTTGATGCAACAAGTTGCGCAGGTAGGCAAAACGCAATTCTGGCCATTGTGATTCGTGCGTCGACTCCGTCTGTCGCAACTCTTTAACTTGTGGTTAGTCAATCCAGGTTAGACGAGCATCGTTCATCTACTGAGTGGGTTATTCAGTACACGGCAGTTCATCACTGAATTAAGGTTGTCATTACCCGCATATGACTGGGCGCCTGCGGCTTCATTTCTGTGGTTAGGCAGGTTCATTGGTTTGCTCCTGTTGGATACATCTTATCCAGAAGAAATACTTTGGGTCCAGAACATCTAAAGCTGCGATCATCGCGGAAGGCATCATCGTACATATGCTCTGATAACAATCGGCTACTTCAGTAAGAAACTAGTTTATAATTGACTTAAAATTGTTCCGAGCGGAGTCTTATCGAAGCATCTTGTGAACTGTTCTGAGACTTTTCAGTGAGACGAAAGTGGTGGTATTCTGCAGAACTGACAAGTTTCCTGTATTCGGTCCTATCTTCAATATTTTTGTTTATTTTTTAGGCGAGGATTATACTTCAAAGCCTTTCAACTCCATTTGCCTTCACGCTTGTTGTTGGACGTTCGTGTTTGCACACTTCCGCAATTGACCTGGGAAGCGCTCGAACATACGAATCTAAACCGATACCGGGTAGCAGAGAACACCTAAACCCGAACGAATGGGCTGAACGTTTATTTAAGCTTCACGAACGGCGTAAAGATCGGGCAAATGTCCCCCCAACGTTGTCAGAACCGCCACTCTTACACATGGTGTGCCGTGTTAAACCTTTAAAAAACACCGTTCATTATGAACGAGCTATTCTCGAGAGGCATGGTCTTGGGGAAAGTATGAAGGTATTTTTGTTATTGACATTGTCCAGAACACTAATTAAATGGGATAGAATTTACAGTGGGTCCTGGTCAAGAATACGCCTTCCGTAAATGCAGATTTATATCAAGTGAAGCATTTGGTGCGGATACAACCCGTACAATTTCCTCAAGGCTTACCCACAGCTTTGGATGACTTGACACAATGTCGCCTTCGACCTGATGGACGTTTTCTTCGATACCGGGAGAACACCGTAGAGGGACATGTTGTGACGGATAAAGGATCACCCCAGTTACCGACCACCGCGGTGAATTCCGATCTACCTGAAAAGGTGAGTAGTGTTGGCACCCTAGTTGACAATTTTTGAACATTTTCGTTTCTTGCCACACTTAATTGCCAGCTGCTCTCCCTCGAAAACAGAAACCCTAGAATGTGCGTATCTCGATTTACTCAGCTAGGAAAAAGGAGAAATATGAGGATAACGCCCCTCCGAATCACCAGTAGTCGACGCACGATGGGGGCGTAAAGTGATTTCATACTGTTTATTGACAGTCGGCTCTGCGTGGCGGGAATTTTTTAATGCACTCAAATTCCGCTTCTTCATGAAGCCTATAGACAACAGTTTACTCATTCAATCACTTTCCGACTACAGTTTAAGCCTTGCCATTTTGTTGGGCTATTTACCACACAACCTTCGACTCGTGTAGAGGCGTTGCCTGGTAATTGATCACATTACCAGAGTCGTCACTTATTGTGCATGTCAGTTCAGCGTCTCGACAGAATGTATGGTATCGACTAGCAGTGACACGTGCAGCGAATCCAGTTTCTGTGAGTGAGCACTGACTGTAAGAAACATGAACAAGTCATGGCACAGGGACTTTCAGACGATTGGCAACTTCCTAAAAGCGCCTAAGGCAAAGGACGTTGTATTATGATTTGGGTGGTCAAAAATATCCAGTCTTGTCGTTTAGTGTGGCGAACGAAGCAGCGGCCACATAAATGTAACCCTTACACGTATCGAACGATACTGAGATTTCTGAGTGATTTTGAATGGCCTGTGGCAAATTCATGTGAGAGCAAGGCACTTCCAGGTGGTGTCACCTTAGAAGACTGCATTACAAATGCAAGTGAGGAAAAATGTCATCCTTCTGAGATCAGGTCGATGATCAAGTTATGTGGAACAATCATCCGTCAGAGAAGCTAACGCTTTGCCGAGCAGCTGTCAACTGACGTTCACCTTTCAAATAAGGGAATTGATGGTCGATGCTTTTCTGAGTGAATAACGTTAATGCGATAAACCGTTGGATCGTTTATGGACCTTGTTTCACCATTCTGAACCCTTGCAACGAAAAAACTTGACTGTTATGGGGGGGGGCACCTCTACTTTGGAGCCACCGCTGAGAAGGAATGCAGGAAAATGCTAGACAATGAAAGTTTCGTATCCACTCGTAGTGGAGCTGCTCATCAAATTTATCAGTGGTTCTGACTCGACCCACTTTTGTGAACTGTCCTTCGGGTTTCTGATAAACTGGTTAAATTTTTCTCCAGAACTCTTCATCACTTTTTGACGAAACCTGATCTTGCTTGTCGGGGGGAAGTTACCTCTATGGTCTTTCTCCCTTCCTGCCTGACACTGCGGTCTGGGTAGACCTACTGCCCCGACATAGAGTTTTGTGATTTTCTTGTGATGGCTGTATGTTAATGGTACTTGCAAGTATATCGTGGTTCACCTTGCGAGGTTATTCATTACGCTAACTGACTAGAGGGAAAGGCGCTGTCAAGCTCTTCATCCATCCAGTTTCACTCGTCATGAAATAGCTCTTTCAGTTCCCAATGTTTCCCGGTTACACCAATGCGAATAGATCATAGACTGTTGACCGTCTCCATCCCCATATTGCTGTGTAATCTTGAATCATGTTAGCAACGATACAAGTGCCAGATATGCTAACCAATATTTGCTGTGTAGTCCTTGTGTCTAGTTGTGAGCTGTAAGGTAGCAGTAGCACTGCAAAGTTCGCGTGCCACCATAACTTTTGTGGCGTAGCGCTGTTGTTTAGTCCGGTTGGTACTCTGCTGAGCATGTTTTCTTCGCTTGAACTTATCTCTAAACTTGACTGTGATATCACTGCCTAATTTACCTGAGGCGTCAAAATTCAGATTTGCTTTGTAGAGAGCACTGTGATCCGTGTTGCCACAGACATCTGCACTTTCTTAGGGAAGGTAAAAATATGGTACGTCGGTCCTTTCTCAGGCGAATTATTTCCCATTTGTACCGTTGATAATCTTCCAGGGATCACTTAAATGCCGGCCTCTTAGAGCGGGTCAGATATAGGGACTAGTCACGGAAGACAGAGTCCGATAGCGTGAAAGCACCAGATCTTATACCACCCCACTCCACCCGACCGCACACTGATGTCGCTGAAGCGACTCAGCAAGGGAAGCAAGTTAATTCCCAAGAACGGCGAACAGATCAACGACCACCTAATCAGCCACAAAACTTCAGGATCAGGTAACCGTTCCGACGAGCACAGGATGGCTTCTGAAGATCTTTGGAGAACTTCGCGCCAGGCAGCTGAATTTCAGTAGTGACGACGCGAAGCGCTCTATGACTAGTCAGAATTACCCTACTGTGTTTATTGGGTGGCGTTGCTGTTTCGTCTGTTGACATGAGTGTGAAGTAGGTCATTACGTGAAATCATGGGCTTCCTATTGGAGGGTTTGTAGTTCGATTCGAAAACTGACTTTGCGGCTGATCCTTTTTGTGCTCAGACACTGGTAGACACCGACTGCGAAATGAGGCTCGTTATTTCCTTGGCCGAGCGTACTACTCAAAACTGCCGAAAACTCTTGGACAGCCAACTGCTTGTTTTCACCCTTCTTGGGGCTCATCAAGTAGACGTAGTCCCCGAGTTTCCATCAATGTATGTTCTACTTGAGCGCCAGATTGTGCGCGACTGACAAAATATACCCATTTTTAAATTACTTTGGTGTTGACAACTACGGCTGACTCCCGAGAAGGACGAAACCGGCAGATTTTTAACGGCTTTCAACAACCTTACAAGTAATCTGCTCGGCCATGAAAATAAACTGCAGTATCTCAAACACCTTACTAACTGAAGTCTTTGTGCTCTACCCCCTAGGGTAGGAGTAGCCTCTATTACATGAGAAATCCTATCGATCACTGACAGAAGGTTTGCTGTGGACTCTTTTGAGTAACAGAAGACTTATTCGTTAAAAGCACCTTTCGGCTGTTTACAAGACCACTCAGCGACGGTCAAAATATGGTAAGGAGAGCGCAGCGATTTCACCGCTGCTTTTCTGAATGACAATCGCCACTGTATCTTAGTATGAAAGGTACGTAGTGGGGAGCTGACTCTTAAAACACTAGCATATCCAAGCATTCCATCATACGCTTGGATTTTCGGTTGGCACAGTTGGATCAGACCTTGCTGGAAAGCATAGAAGCATGGTACAGGTATAGACGGAACACACTGCTCATAAGCTGACTGAGAACTCTTCGACAGCTCTTTTATCCTTACACGCGATTATCGGCAATATTCATGTCAAGCTATCAAAAGGTAAGTGAAACATTTTCGGTTTGGATAGGATACTGAGCTTGTCATCCCCAAGTACGTGACTGAATTCCCCAGTAGCGTCCACATTATCGGGTGTTTTCGTTTCTGAGCAGGCTATTTGTGTTGTGTGAGGCCACACTCAGTGCGCTGCTCCATAGTCTTGGGCCCGGAAAATCCTAATTTTCCCTTTTCCCCTACTTTTCAGTTATTTGAACATTCCAACACAGGTCGAGGATACCTCAAGCGACGCTACCTCAGACAGTGGCACAATCGGCAGTGGTCACGCTTTTCCCTTTTCCAGAATTTTTTCACCTCACACTACCGGTACAAACTCAACCAAGACGGGTCAGAATACCGGTATAGTCATCTGTGGCGACTGGACGATGCAATGTTTAACGCGATTCGTAAACGTGTTAATACGGATGGGTCGATGAAATCGCCGAACCAGAACCGTTTCGAGGCCAACTGGTGCACTTTTCCGTGGGCTAGATTTTAGTCAACTTTCGCTACAATACTTGGGTTGCGTCACCTGTCCTTTTTGTACGCTACTCTTTCGCGGTATGGGATTCGAGCATGCAAATACAATTCTCATTTGAAATCAGGTGTATTAGCTCTTGATGAGAGATGTAGTGTCAGTGTGTGATACTGTCGAGCCATAGGAGCATAAAGGAACACAACGGGAAACCTGTGGTACTCAAAACAGGCTTTTATACGTAAGCAGCTGCCTGAATGCTATTGTTTTACGGGGCCTAGGCTTGGTAGGTGCAACGCAGGTTCGAACTGGCGAACTTTTATGGTGCGTACATACCGCATCTAAGTAGGACAGTCATTGACGCCAACTAAACACAACTGGTTACTTCAATCAGTTGAAAAACGCTTGGAACCGATTAAGTTTGGTAACAATCTGTATATTTATTGCTGGGCAACGTTTCGCTTTTGACACAAGCTTCGTCAGGCCAAGTGACTAGGTTACGAGGTTGGTCGAGATTTAAGGCGGAAGGAGAACCAATCAGCTGAGTCAAGCTAAATCTCTGTTGGGTATCGGCCGAGGGATTTTTTTGTGTTAAGGTGGGTGACCAAGTGTTAGGCCGATGGGGAACCTACATGGATTAGGGTCCAGCCTAGGATCTAGTTCTTCCGGTTCGGTTCACGTGAAGATCCCTCTAAGGACTGCGTGTAAAAAAATTAACTGCAACGATTGCACCAAGGTTTACATAGGACAAACCGCCAGCGAATTGCACGCCAGAATTGGTGAACATAAAAGGAGAATAAACAAACAACAAAGGAATGCGGAAGAATGTCAAATGTTGGTCAAAGACTCAGCGATGGCGGTGCATGCTTTAGACACGGGACATACAATAGATCTAGACAATGTGGAAGTTTTAAGACAGGGACTGCGATTCACACCACAGCGGCTGATAGCCGAGGCGGTGGAAATCACCAAGCACCACAGCGTGAACAGAATCGAGGGTGTGGAACTGGCGAGCATATGGAAAGCGGTCTTAGACAAGCGGAGTTGACACGTGACTGTGTGCGGGTGTCAATGCACGTAGAATCATTAGCAAATCAGATGGAAATCGCAACCAAAGTTCAAGAGGGATCTTCACGTGAACCGAACCGGAAGAACTAAATCCTAGGCTGGACCCTAATCCATGTAGGTTCCCCATCGGCCTAACACTTGGTCACCCACCTTAACACAAAAAAATCCCTCGGCCGATACCCAACAGAGATTTAGCTTGACTCAGCTGATTGGTTCTCCTTCCGCCTTAAATCTCGACCAACCTCGTAACCTAGTCACTTGGCCTGACGAAGCTTTTGTGTCAAAAGCGAAACGTTGCCCAGCAATAAATCTACCGATTGTTACCAAACTTTTCAGAAAACGAAAACTGGTTACCAATGAGGCAAATTATTGCACTGAGAAAAACGGGTCCTTCACAACCTCTTTCAAACGACTCTTCCGGCAACGATCCTAACAGTTGTATGTCTATGCACACTAATCTCAAGTGACTAGTTACCCCTCTAACTATAGCGAATATGCTCATTTTTGGAGGTAACCCAAAGGGAGTACCGATATCACGCTAGAGCCTCGGTGATGACGCCTCCACATCTAACAACCGGGTGCAAACTGCCCGTTATTGGAGCAAGGTACGCTTCCACGTGCGACGATGTGGGCCACACAAAGCTCTGCTGGTTCATTCAGAGCTGTACGGTGTGACGGAGGAGAATGGAGTGATATAAACCAATCAAATCTAGAAAAAAAAACAGGTGAGCGATCACAGTCGGGAGCTGTAACTATTTGTATTTCGAAGCAGAATGGATAAATGTGCAGCAAAGAAAAGTCTTTTCGGAAATATCTGAAGAGCGTTTGTCTGAACAGAAAGACTATGTATCAGGCCGACTCTGACCCCATTCCAGACGACATTCATAGTAGTCCTTTCACGAATCTTTTTTGTCAATTTGTCTGGAAGAGAAAAAAAATAAGACATGCAATATTAGTCACAAGTCACATGAATCGCGCATGTGAAAATTGAACAAAAGCACTTAAGTTCACGCTAGTCGAGGTTGCTAACGTGTTATCGCAGGTATGCAAACACACGATGGGGACTTCTATTACCACTACTATCACTCGTGATAATGGTGAACTAATTTCGAGGCGGAAGCATATTTCTACGTTTCGTTTCACACCGAGAGGTTTGTTCCAGAGTAATCATCCTCAAAGCAACACGCCCTAGCACATCTTGTGTTTGGAACAGACGTCAGGGTGCACGTGTATAATTTGATGATCAATAAATACTTATGGCAGGTGTATACAGGTGACAGCAATGGACGTTGAGTACAAAAATACAACCGACGAGGAAGTGCATGTCGGATGGTTCTCAGCCACAGCGCAGCCAGAACGTTGAAACTGCATAGGTTTGAGAACCCCGCCTGCGGTCTAACGCATCACTGCTCGTCTTTACGAAGTTACAATATTCGAAAATCAACCTAATGCACTGCGTACCCTCTGCGCTTGCCAAGGAGATAAATCTCAAGAAATTGCAGGTTAGAGTGACTTTATTCCCTAATTGCACGGACTCATGTACGTATTCATCCGAGAGGTCGACGATCTTGTAAGAGGAGAAGGTAGGTGAGCAGTGAGAACAGCATTCTGGCTGTACTGCTTTTGGTGCAAAGCTGCCGTGCCACTCGAAGGAAGCACGAGGGCCAAGATACTGCCAGGTTGCCCGGGAGCAATCGATATGCTGAGGTCGGGTTCGAGCTATGGACCTTTCGGTAAGTAAGCTGGTGTCTTAACCACTGAGCTATCTCGTGCATCAGTGACTATCACAGCTTACTGACCACTTGCCCAGAAGTGATTTGAGTCTATGAACAAATGTCTTCTACAAAGTTAATCGAGTCCGTAGAGAATACGCAGTTTTAAACTTACTCATCTGGGACGAAGTGCACCCGGTATCCGCGAAAAAAGATTATGCCATCCTTGCTTTTCGACCTGGAGCGGAAAATTAAACCGAACTAACAGTTCGAGAATACATATCCTCTCAACAAGCAGTCGAGAATAAACAGTCGTAGATGATGTCGAAGAGAAAGGGGATGCACAGGGAAAGTAAGAAAACTGACTCACGTGTTAGACACTCACTTGCACAACCACCAACCCATCGCTACGCTCCACCACGCTCCCTACCAACGCACTGATGATGTCACCTCGATTGGTGATGAAACGTTTGCTATCAAATTGCCCAGCTCAGCGAATAAACCAACGACCACACTCAATTGCGTTTACCGATCAGGCAAGCAATTACCGAGGACGTTTTTTGGTAAGCTACTAACTCTCCGACCCGTAAGCCACAAAGTAAGTGTAATGATTCCGGTAGTCTGGCGGTTGTATTTCAGTTGACCATGGAGACTAATTCTTCGGGGCTTTGTTTTTGATCGCAATGACCTGATGGAAAAGAATGAGTGGCCGCTAGGCATCAAACGATCGGTATTCCACGATACAGGGCAGCCCAGGAAGCCAAGTAGGGAATGTGGCCCTTGCCAACTACCAGAAGCATTGAAGGTCTGGCGCGGTGGTTGCTTTCTGTTCCAGCGGCCAGCTTTACGTCACAGTGTGCAAACTATTATGGATCATGAAGGAGGTGAGTGCCTCACGATACCACGCGTTACATTCAAGTTGAAGACTGACTAGGATGACAAATTCTGGAATACGGGCTGGTATTTTTGTAGCCCTGAATGCATTAGGTTTAGCACGCTAATTAAATCTTGCAAACTACCGTTCACTGAACGAAAACGTATCCCAAGAGTCTGGTCACTGAGTGTGGAGAATGTCAACAACTTCTCCGTAATGTGAGCAGAAGCTACCGAGGTAGAAGATTTGTTTTTCGAAGGGTCTCGATGGACCGCCTTTAGTGATGCCATCAGGCTGGAGGATCACCGTTCTAAATCTTGGGCTTTTGTACCTAGGAATACATCAATAGGGAACTCCAGTATTTGAGATCCAATTAGTTGTGTGCTCGCACCGCATAACAGCCAAATGGACTGACAGCCAACAAAGCTGACCGGAAAATTGCATTGTGAGGGTACTAGATTGCAGAGGACCAAAGAAAACGAAAGCTGAAAGTCGAGCGAGGAAAGTCAGTAGCACCATTGAGCAGCGACGCGCACCATGCAGATTACACCAGTAGTGAATGTGCACCAGGCTGAGCTACTGAAAATAAAGATTCATGAAAGTTAGCGACCGTTTGTGCTCAGGCCCGCTGTTTATCTAGATTCACATCATAACATGGTAACATGGACCAATATTCTCCTAACTGTGCATGTCTCGACCCTATTGACTAACCAGTGCCCCATATCACCGTACGTCGGTTATCCTTTGTTCCGAACCGCGGGCGATAGATTTTCCAGCCCTGCTGTATGAAGTGTATTTGCTCACGTTCCTCAGAGATCAGACAAGCCGAAGTCTGCTGTTTGTTCGCATTTAGCAGTACTGCGTTGAACGAAGCATCAGGTGTTCTGTTGTGTCGGGAACATTACGAACGCGCGTCACTCAATGTACGCATGAAGACATCACACAGCTAATTATACTTTTCAGGTTGTTACAAGATTAGGATAACTCCATTGTTGAACAGCTTTGTGATTGAAAAATATCTCGTCATTTTCCCCATTCAACTGCTGGCTTCCAGCTAATCGTTCGTTAAAAAATAATTGCAAGTGAACCCTACACAATTTTCTCCTCCTTACTCCTCTCGTCATGTGGCACTATTCTAATTTCGCTAGGCTACTCAGTGCTGTTGACTTTTTGACCTTTTGCAGTACACTTCATGAACTTGTGTTTCTTCGCCTTGATGAGGATGCGTAACAATAACCTTCTTTTGTGTTACTTCTTTGCTCTCCCATGTGAACAATTTCAATGATCTTTCTTCCAAGGGTGAACGCGTTTTTTCTGCTATTCATTACTTTAAACACATTAAAGTGAAATTACCTGTGGTGTACTTTCGACCAGACGTGGAGAATGATTAAGGCTAGGGCGACCGTCAGGTCAGCATCTGGCTGCAGGCTGCATTCCAAAATCGATACTTATGGAACTACATGACACGGGTAAAAGTACTCCACCATATGCAAAATAGTATTCTCGTCAGCTTCGGTCCGCAGCACATTTCGCCAAATAAATGTGATACTATTTAGCTGGTTTACCCTACGTCAAGCCGGTTTTTCTGGAGAGTGATGAGTTGGCTCCGAGAACACACCAAATCGTTACAGTCCATGGGGTAGGATCGGCAACAATGTCGGGGACAGCGGACACCTTATGTATTGTGGATTATTTCGAAGTATCACTACCATAATGGACTAACATACAAGGGTGGTTGGCAGTCTTCATTGGAACTAGTGGAGACCAGTCTTTTCTTTTCAAAATGGAGCGAGTTATTGGCTTCTATAGAACAAGACAATGAGGGGATCCAATCGATTCTGACGTGTTTTCCCAGGTTTTCGCAGCACCAGTGATCCCAGAATGCGGACAAAAAAACAATAATAAATGAAATCGCGATCGATCAGAATGGTGTTTGTTTTCTTACATTACCAACATTCTCGGGTGTGGTTTGGTGACAGTGCCCTTCTCCAGACTTTGTTATATAGCGTTATGTTGACTGCAAAAGTGTTGTCATGCGGTTCGAAACGAACTCTCCTGACTGCCGTCAGTACCGTTTTATCAGACGAGAAATGTGCAGTTGTGTTGCGAAGGATCCGTGCCTTGGAGTTTACGGGCGACGGAAAAGTTGCGGTTACGGAGGCGATCGGTGGCAAATAAAAACACCAACAACATTCATTTACTGTAAGTGCTGGTCATACAGTGAGTGTAAAACGAGAACTGCCTCAGCAGTAAGGTATACAGTTAACGATATTGCCGAGGTGGTTTACACACTGCCAGTTCACATTGGACATCAGAGCCTTCTGCTGCGGAACATCAGATTATTGTATTTTCTGAGTAGTAGCACAGGAAGTGACTCTGCAGTGGCACTTGGAGTGATGAAGTGGATGCAGTTGTCCGCCGATGCCACCAGATAAACCAACATCCCAACTCGCATCAGTTGAAGGTGTTTTGAGAAGTATATCAAATATGCCCTTTTGACTCCTTGTCGGAATACACGGTTGATGAATGAGATATCCTATCGATAGCGTATCCCAAAAACTTCAACCATCGTGTGCGCTAGTACTGTATCCCGGTCAAAGTAATAGACTAAATGACTTCCAACGCAAACTGAAAGAGGGAACCAACTACAGAACCATAAACAACGGGGCCACACATAGGAAAAGACACTTACATTCGGGAATACCACATCAGGGAGAAAGCATAGGACAGAAACGCGAATACACACAGCATCGCGGCAATCCTATTTGTTGGTTGCGTTCTTTTGTCCGAGCCGGTCCGAACGCTTGAGGAGTGAAAACGATAAGGTATGAATAAATTGGTCAACGGTAATGAAAAGCAATTTCTTGATTCTAACCCCCCATCATTCCCTAAAATTGTTAGTATTAAATGATTCACCCGCTGCGAACAGTAAGCATGTTTTTTTGTTGTGGTAATTAGTCCACCGACTTTATCACGAACAAAAGGATAAGCGCGACGTGCAAATGGCGCATACAGCTGAACGAACAAACAATTAGGGTGCGAGTAGGTAGCCATCAGTTGTTCCAAACCACAGCAAATCAGTTTTGTAAGATACTGATAGCCGAAGTTCTATAGATAGTTCCCCCATCAATGTCTAGGTGCGCAGGTTACAAGTTATACATGGCAAACAAATTGTTAGGTCTTGATCTGTGGCTTGTCAAGTTGTCGGCAATACAAACGAACTAATTGATGGCGGGTTTGTCAACCAGACGGGGCGCTGCTCAGTTATTCGGGGAAATGTTTGTTGACGTAAACATCGTTTCTGTTCGGCAGGTGAGTGCCACATTGATGCGGGCAAACTGACGTGCGAGATCTTCGGAAAAATAGTCCGCATTAAGCAATGATTCAATGAATAAGACTTCCGATGCACAATAAACAGTTCTCCAGACAGATATGCACGATATGGGTAGGTTATGATTTGTCAAAAGTCAGCGATATGCCGATTATCAATTAGTGGCAAAAATATAAAGGGGAGCCTCTTTCTGAAGACGCACAGAAGAAAACATTCCAGCTCCAGGTCGCTATTTACTTTAGAAAGCTTCTTCGAACACCCAGTCGGGGGCAACTGGCGGGTATGACGCGTGCACTGAAACGTTTGGAGTCCATTCCGGGCCAGAACACCAGGTCTTTTCTTAAGCAAACATAATGCAAAACCTACGGATTTCGCACGAATTAGTTCTAGTAGGGCAAAGTCCTAGAACGAGTTTTAAAGGCTGAAACCAAAGGTCTTTCAAAATGTCATCTGAAAAAGGCAAGCTGTCCGTGGAACCTACTCAAATTGGCCAAATTTGCAAAGCAGCACCGTTCTTCCTACATTGATTTAATGTTGCTACATAGATGAGAACAACGCCATCAGTTCAGTAAGACGGATGTGTCAATGTGCCAAATGCGGCTTGATTAATCAGCCTGTGAAGTAAAGATGGACCGGTCAGGAATATGCATAGAGGGTGACATGGCTCGGTGGTTACGGCGCGAATTTACTGACCGGAAAGCCCATGGTTCGAAACCGACCTTTGCCTCTTGACATCTGTCAGGGTTGGGCAACTTGGCACTATACTAGCCTTCGTGCTTCCTTCCGGTAGCATGGCAGCTAGCCACCGAAAGGGTGTTACAGTCAAACGCTTATTACTAATATCATCATATTATGCATTACAATAAGCGGCTGAAACTGCTTTCGCTGGAGCTGTCACGAGAGAGGGTGAAGAAAGCTGTCCAAGTTGTCTTCACATGAAAGAAAGGGTTCCACTTCATAAAATACAACACAGGAATTTGACAGCGCCAGCCAAAAGTGACAGCTCTAGAAAGATTGCCACCGTATAGGACACGCTGTAGTGAGTTCCCTTGAATAACTGGTTTGGAGGATGGACAAATTTCAAACCACCAAAAATTGTTCTTGAAAAGACGAACCTGTGTGAAAAAGACACGCTTCATCATACAAAGTTGTCCGGACTTTGAAGCAAGATACCCTCAAAAAACTAGTTTAACTGACATCGCTGCATCCGCGCTCTCCAATGGTGTGGGCCGAAATCAAATCCCGGTGAATGGTGCTGGCACTTCACAGTCACAAGCTGAAAGAATACAACATGGAGTGCGACATAATATGCAATGGTACCTCAAACGTACAATGTTCCTTACCGGCCGAAAGGAAACTGGTGGGCGCCGTAATAGTCTTCACGATAGTCAGTATGCGGGGACCGAAAAATTGGTCCATCGTGCACAATGGGCTCACCGGTAGCCAAAGATTGATCGTAAGTACGACGAAATTCTTCTCGGGACAAGACAGAGTATGCTTCATTGATCGCCTTGAAAACCTCTACATTCCCCTGTTTGTCAGGATGATGCTAGACAACGAGGTAAAGAAGTAGGCCACAACACAATACCTTCTTGGATAGTTCCAGAAAGGCGGAACGTATCTCACTGGCAGTTGCGCCCTGTCGGACGCCAAGGGTTTCGTAATGCGTCCGCTGGCTACTTGCGAGTCGCCTGATGATTGAAAGATGTGAAGCGGCAACGCGGCGCAGCACCACCATAGCAACACGGGAGTCGGTGAGACGAAAATGCCTGCAAACATCCAATCGTGAAGGTAGGCACTTGCATTCAATGGGCTAGGAAGAATAGTTTAGACGCTGTGCGAATCAATAAGGCTGATACAACCCAATAATCAAACAGATGGAGCACTTTCTTGTATTCACGAAAAGCATTGCATAAGGTGTTTGGTTCCAGATTTGTCTGCTACACTGAACTATGCAGACGGAAACTCGCACAGGGTTACCAATGCCAAAAGCATATATGTGGCTATTGGCTCATTGGAACTATGAGACAGTGAAAATACCACTACTTTACCATGGCCATCATCATCGCCGATTGTGGACAGTTTACACATTAACGAGTGGTTATAGCTGCAGTTTCGCTCACCGACGATAAAAGAAAGTAAGGGTTGGATAGCTTTACATCGAAGGCAGTAGCTGGTATGGCTGAAGGGTGAATCCAAGATTGACAATGGACTTCTCTTTAGGGAGATCGGGAAGGGAAGCTATGCAGTGAAGGTATACAAAAAATTGGATGCGCGCCTAAGCCGTGTCTGCCAATATCTCTAACAGCTGTCACGTCTCGGAGTCCTCTTCCGGAGAGACGGTGATGACCAACATGCCTGAGTTTGCTGGTAATGGCTTTCACACTCCGCTGCCAACTCATCACTTGACCGCCTCTGGGACGTCTCCGCCTTCTGTGCGGTGGTTCTGTGAGGCCGTTGATCCAGTAAAGTACGAAACACGTGACCAAGTCAACACAACTCGTAGCGTGTGGTCAGCTCATCAAGATCGAGTTATTCCGCTTGGAGACCATCCAACGTACTTCATGCATGCAGCGGCCAGGATTATCATCCACACAACAACATGGAGTCACCATAGTACTGTAAACTCGACCCTTGACAGATAAACTGGTGTCAAGTCTACGCCAAGATGATGCAGGTTGACAAAAGCCTCCCTAGTTTTTCAGATCCCGACGAAAGATCGTCTTTAACTAGGCAATCGGGATAGATTAATTCCTCCACCACCCCAATCGCCCCACCACCAAGCACGGGATTCAAGTTTGATCCTATCCAGTCTTGCGGCAACACTGAACTTTGCAGGTGTGAATCGTATATCTAATCGGCATTACGAGTGGGTCAGATCCAAGAGCAACTATACCAACTGCGTACTCAATATCTATGATTGAACGCACTGCAGGCAGTTTCACCGCATACGCCTTAGAAGCATGATCTATGATCCCATTGATAACAAAGGTGAAGGGGACGGAAGAGAGTCTTACCTGATACCACTGCATGCAGAGAAAGCCCATCGTACGACTTCAAGCATCCAAAGGAGTTTATGGAGGGCAGAAATTTCACTCCACAGACACCACAGTCCCGACGAACAGTAATTCACTTCAGTTCAATTAATCAGCCATAAATCACGCATCATGTACCATTAGTTTGTGAACATAGTGGATTCTTTGTATTCTCAGACCTTCGGCCGTGTAAGAGTGCACAGAGAGCTCTCCAAAAGCTTCCGTACCCAAAGCGGTGTCCATCAGGGGTGCCCACTTTCTCCATTCCTGGAAGGTCATTAAAACTCCAGTGTTCAAATAGCTTCTGACGAGAACATTGTCGATCTGAAATATACAGAGGACATCATTCTCATCTTCGAAGAGAAGGCGCAGGTGTTTTTGGATGAACTGACCAAAGTCATCCCCTCCTTTGGTGACGAAGTCACTTCGCCGTGACCACCGGCGCATTATTCAGTACGATTGAAATACTTTTAAACCAGAGTCCGGTGCTGCACAGAAGGCACCTGCTGTGCGCAGCTTCATCAGGAATGAGACAGTAATGCCTTATTCCCTGCGTCCGCGGATCAGGCCAACCCTCTGCAGCTGAGCAAGTCAGTCTACTGAGTCATCGGCTCCGGACAGGGTCCCCAAAGAAAACCCTGCTGTCCGCTGCCAATGAGCTTGTGTTGAGGTATGCAGATTTCGACTGCTGCTCGTTCATGCGTTTGGTTTACCGGGACGGTCACCTTGTTATAGTCACTCTCAGCGTGCAGCATTCTCATGACCTGCGAATCCGACTGCCTAGACTACGCAAACAACCGCCAATTGGACGAGAAGCGGTAAAAGGTGGTATTTGGTTTGTGATCTGCAGAGTATCCAAGAGGCCTTGGGCACATTTGGACCCGTGGTTGTGTCATTAATGCTGGCAGCGGTTTGAAAGCTACGTCGTCTAAATCCGTGGCTGCTTAATTTGTTTTCAAATAACGGTGATATGATACAAAGAGATTCCTCGTATCAGTGTAACAGAGGTGTTTATCACCTGTGGTATGTGGCAGTCACTGACTGCATTGGTGTTGGTCGCCGGCCATTGCTACTTCTACAGCTACGAATAAAAATAACAAGTTTATTTCCAAACTGGCAGGAAACATGCCAAGTGAGGCATGATCGGGCCGATACAATGTGGAGGCGGCGCGAAACAACACGAGGAGGAAGACACAACCAACGAGACAGGACTGTCAAGTGAAAAGTCACCGTTGGTGTGGAAACTACAAAACTAGAATAATGGGGCATGAGGTACGACTAGTGCAATGATGATCCAAGTTAACTTGAACTAAAACTAAAAAAGGTGGCTGCCCACGAGTGATCTTGGGCGGTCGAGTAAACAGCCAAGGTCACAGAGATTGAGGACTTCGGAGTGGAGGCAAATGACAAGTTTTTTCTAAAAATATGGTTTGCATTGAAACTAAGTAGACTCACTGGTGTTGCTGTTGCAAAAAGTCAGGTGTGAAGGATATTTTCGATGGGGAGATGATGCAAATGCATAGGGTCGAACGAACACCGTAAATGAAATCGCTGAACTTGTGAAGAGAAACTGAAACTGCAGCGGAAAAGGGGAGGGTTGACGCCGAACGAAAAGTTCAGCGGGTTAGAACGAAGTCGTCCATTGAGCGGTTAAGGCCGGATGAAGATTTTGCTCGTAGTTGCAATTACAGGCCCAAGTGAGCGAACGGTGACTGTCAAGAGTGGAAAGAAAATAATTGCGGGAGTGCCGTCAGACCGGGTATGCCAATGCCGTGTCATCAGCACACTGACATACTCCGGTTTCCGGAGAGCCCGTAATGGACGTCAGTGTTGCCGGAATCGGATAGGGGATGCGCGTCCCTGTGGCGGCTGAACCTGGGTTAGATGAGGGGAGTGATAGAGGTAGAGTCACTGGTAATTTCGATTCGGTTGGAGGAATATGTGGGTGTCAACCGCGGATTAGCATGAATGAATGAATGTCAGCCATACTGGACGTTTGCAGCAGCTACTGACGAAGTCTGAAGCTTAGGGAAATGGAAATGGAGTGGGATAAGATAGGTAGAGCCCGGTGAATGCCCCGGGGGTATCAGATTAAACAGTGTCCAATAGAAATAAATGATCCAAAAGGGGATGACAGCAAGCTAAATGAACCCACGAAGTGGTGGGTATTTTGCTGGTTGATCTAGCAGGCTGGGGTTGTAGCAGGTGAGTAGGGAGTATATCCTGATATCGATGCAAGAGACAACCGCTGGTGTTAAGAGTTGTATCTTGTGTTTGTACTGAGCGTCACTCGATCAGGGGCGAGAGTAGTTGCGTAAGCTTGGGAAGGTGATAGCTTAGCGGCCCAGGTAGCGAGCTGGGGGCCTGGTCGTTGGACTTATTGGTACGGGCAATGACAGGGTGAGTCAGACAAGAAGTGGTGGTGGCTATTAGCTCAGCTAGAGGACCCAATTAGGGGGTTTCCGCGTGCGAAGTGGGGGTGGGGTGGGGTGGGGGGTAATGTGGATAGGGACAGCAGACCCAATAGCTGGTTGAGCGAGATCTTCCGAGATAATGGATAGGGATTGTAGTTTGACTGGAATCCATCACGTGAAATGAAAAGACAAGAGCATGGTTGGGCCAACCAATGAGTCACTGCTGTGAGCTCCAAGCAATGAACGGTGCATGGCAAAAATAGCCAACAGGCGCTAGACGTAACTGCTGATGTTCTGGGAACAATGAGGTCTTTATATTTTATATGTATATGATCACTTCGGGGAACAAGAGGAACAAACGTGTGTTATGTTTGGCTGACAATGTGGAGTTGGGGTGGTGCAACCCAAATAAGACGAAGGTAGCAACAGCCTTGCAACGTCGATGTTAGCCGTGAGCCTCACAGAGTGTCTTAAGGCTACCCCATGTAAAATCAAACAAAAGGACAGTTGTCCTTCACTTGTATTTCGTAGCGTTGCCAGATAAACTACAACCAGGGCAAGCCTAAACCAGACAGACAAACAACAACGGTGCCCTTTTGTGGACTTCCTGGGTTAAAGGTCAGGCCCAGAACCACCGGCAATGGGCGACGCACCCGTGTTGCTGGAGGGGTGGCGGGTATACGAACACACCACGGTACAAGGTAAAAGGGACGACGAGCGTTGGTGTGAGCCGCCACGTCAGGCAGAGGTGCATCGAAATGTTATGTACGAGATGGCCTCGGGGGCGAGATGGCCCAAGTGGTTAGAGCGCATATTTACTGACCGGAATGTCCGTGGTTCGAACCCGACCTCTGCCTCTCGACTTCCCCTGTCCAGGCTTGGACAACCTGGCAGTATCCCAGCCCTCATGCTTCATTCGGGTGGCATGGCAGCTAGGCATCGGAAGGGTGCTATAACTGAGCGTTTTTTTATGTACGAGAATCAATGGAAGGGGGTCATGTAATATTTGATTCAGCGTGCGTCTTCAGACTCATTATTTGATGTGCGTGCACTGCGCATGATTTGAGGGTGTGAAATGGTTCTGAAGAAAAAATAAATAAATAAAGTCGCGCTCTAACCATTTGAGCCATCTGAAGAGTGGGGAAATAAGGCTGCTGTTTGGTTTATGTTAGCTACACCTTGGCAAGGCAAAGCACCAGACATTAAATTGAGCTGGCAGAGTTACCTAAGAATGGGACCTGGCTTGAAAGAACAAGGAATGCTTCGCCTGGACACAGAAGCCTAAGGTCGGAGGCAAGGAAATATAAAGAGGTCAGTTGTGATGGACATAAAAATTACGATGGCAGGCGTTAGACGCTCGGCAACAGATCTGCGTTTCAGGGAGCAGATAAAGATGCAATTCCGGGAAGTGAAACTTCCGCGTAAGAGATAGGTAAAAGGGCAATTAACAGCCAAGAACACTCAGGAGAGCTGTATAATGTGTGGGTTAACTAGAGGGTTCAATCTGTTAAGTGCACATACCAGGACCAAGTAACTGTACTACCGTTGACGCTAAATTTTATTCTGAAGAACTAAGGTTTAATAAGTGAATACACGAGTAATGCTTGGGTGAGACCACCTAGCACACGTTACCATTGGTATGACCGTTATTTGCCACCCTCACTGGTGTGGTTAAACCGTACGTATTATTTCACTGACTGGTATGGCACACAGTGCTATGTTGGCATTCAAGCCTGTCTATCACGTCAAGGCATCAATATGGTCGGGGAAGTGGCCCTAAATAGAGCTTGGGGTCGTTCACCCATTTAAAGATCAGGCAAGATCGCTTTCCTCACATGATTCGAAGGCACGAGGAAAGACGCCTGTACAGGTAGCGAAACGTAAAATAAAAGCCCTGAAGCTGAGAAATTGAGCACGATACCTTAACCGCAATTTTCTTTCACGACACGTTTGGCTGGGATTTAGTGGATTGTGAATGGTTCACATTGCATCACACCCTTTTGAATAACCACTTGATAGAAAGAGGGGCGTGTTTTCTGGACGTTCAACAACAAAACTGCTGCACGCACACCTAACTCGTGGATGCGCCTGCAAATCTTCCACACCTGAAGGACAAGGCAATGATCGTGATCCAAAAAGTGGTCGCGTGGACAGCAGGACGCTGTCTGCTGGTGTAGGCCGCCATCAAGATGGGTAACGATTGTTTTTCAACACTGGTTACTGGTTGCCGGACCACAGTTTGACTAGCTGCGTGGCCGTATCCGTCCTCGCACAATTAGGCGCTTACCGCAGGCTGTGGCATCCATACGTAGAGCAATTCAGTATGCGGCCAAACGGTACGCATGCTTGTGCAAAATGTGACAAGAGGCAAGAAACAAGAGGCAGAGGAATCTGTCGTTCTGGTAGATCATAGTTGGCTATTCGCGGTTACTGGTTGGGAAAACAGTCCGGGCAATGTGTGTGTGAAGATTTAGGTTGCCACGAGTGTGGGCATGTGATGTGTGAACACTACAAGCAGGCGGACGTAAGGAAGCCACACAGATTGAAAAAGAGTGAGTGTTAGCACCATCCGAGATGTCGAACCCCCGAGAAAATTCAGTACGTCGCACCAAATGGGGCTGTTATTTACAACGGGTTTCTCAACATGCACCGGCAAATCTGAGGGTGCTTTAGCTGTCACAATCGCGCCACTGGGAGAGGATGTCTGTTTGATCTCATATTTCAGCCGGTGCTACAGCTGAACGATTATTTTTCAGCCGATCCTTCGAAGGTCACCGAAAACAAAGCAGAAAACATTTTTTAGTCTAAGGAAACTTTTCCACAAAACTTTAGCATTCGAGGCTAAGGATGAGAAACCTTAGAACTTTTCGAAATGCAGTTTTGTCAAAATCCGTTCAAGCGAACCCATGGTCTGCTTGGGCGCGGAATCCATATTTTTGGCGGCTGGAATATATCGGGAGGACGTGTCTGGTTAGACGGTGGAAATTTTTTTGAAATGATTTCTCTGCTTGTTTTCTCATTTGTTGGGCTTGAAAATATTTGCAGTGCACGTGAACGATGATTAAGTCGTTCTGTCTGCCCTTTACACAAGTTTCGCGATTTCATTTGAGGCGTTCCTGCGACCCTATTGTAGTATACGGTGTCTCCCAGTTTGATTGATGTATGCGTAAGTATCGGCGATGTACAACCTTGCCTACTTGGCTTCGGCTCATGAGCTTTGTTTCTGTTTTTCATCCACAGAAATTGTCGTGAACACTTGCCTTCGGAGAATCACTGTCCCCTGGTGCTTCCACAGCGTGCATACTACTACTACTATGCATTGACACTATTTCCCAATCGGAACTATCCTTTGCAACTGACTTCCCTAAAACAGTGACATCTAGTCTTATTGTAGACCTCATTTGTGACAAGGAACTTGCCATTTGTCTCCACATCGAATTCTTCCACCGCTATCTCCATTTTTGCTTTTGGTGACCCTGGCAATTAACTCAAACGCCCAAGGTCAGTCACTGCCAGCAATGATTCTCAGTTTTAGTTCAGGTCAACCAGCCCCATCATTGAACTGGTTGTACCTCATGCCCATTTTCCTTGTTTTTTGCTTCCCACAACGGACTGACTTTTCGCGTAATGGGCACATCTCATCGGTTGTACCTTCCTCCCCGTTGTGTTGTTTCCTGACGCCTTCATGCTGTGACGATCCGGTCATGCCTCAAATGGCATGTTTCCTACAAGTCCGGAAATAAACCTATTAGTACTGTACCTGGTCCACGGCAATATTCTATCACCACGCAGCTAGTTCCATGGGAAGAAGTATCAGAGTGTGATATGTTGACTGACACTTAGTGGTTTTGGCGCATATTCAGCGATTCGAGACGTACTCGTGGGCGCATGTTAGACCTTCGATAGGGTACTAGCTGAGATAGGATAAACTACTTGCTATCCATCTGACCGCGCATGACACTGACGGTGCTGTCACCGCGACGTTGTACTTTTGTTCGTGGACAGGCTGGCGCGTGAATTGCTTGGGTGAGTACGCTAGGGTTGTTAGAGTAGTTGGGACTGGATGGCGAATAGTGACAATTAAGACTAGTATGGATCGAATATATTCTTGGATCCATTGAGGTCAAAGCAGGGTTCGCTGCTGCAGTAAGGTGACACCAATCGATTTCAAAAACGATAGCTGACATTTAGGTATGGATAGTGCGGAATGGCAATGTATCTGATGAAACGGGTGTGGCCGTATTTTAAAAAGGGGGGCATACGCTGACAAAACGGCCTTAAGGCCATAATTGGTCGTGCTGTCGTCCATGAAGCTCTGTAAGAGGCGCAGGCGTGTAGGCAGAAGGCTCGCGTAATCGTGGTTGAAGCTTAGTTGCCTTTGCAGCTTTCTTACGCACCCTGGTGTTTAGCTGGCAGACGTTCTGGAGTAGAATGAGACTACCATATATTGGAGCTACTGAGACAGAGTAGGTTAAAAAGACAGCGCAGACAGATTTGGGAATTCACGGATGCACGGAAGGATACACAGGATTGAGACTGTCGCATAAGTTTCCCGGGTCGGTTTTGTTCTTGCCGTTTAGTGGCTGCCGTTCACCCGAAAGGCAAAAGTGAGAGAAGGGTGCGGCACTCCTCTTTAAGTTCTAAGCGTGAGACGGTAATCTTGCCAGCGTGAGGACTCGCGTCCAGAAACTGCGCGAGGGAGCTGCAAAGGGGGACAAGCAGCTAGTTAGCATATATCATATCATATCATATCTACTTAAGATATGGATGGTTGTCTGATATTACATGTCGCGCAGAAATACGTGCTAACCTGTCCTGAAAGTGAAGTGGAACTAGAATAATTATCATCATTAGTATTAATTCAATACTTATAGGGACAAGAGATCAGAAAAGAACTTGAGGTGTAAAACTGCTGAATTTTTGGACGACGAGGTGATTTCTGCGCAGCGCAATTACGGCTTAAAGAAAAGGTTGCTACAGAATCAACCGTACCAGTGGTTTTACACCGCGTGCATTTAGTAAGTCTATGGCAGCTTGCATACGAGACGGCATTTTTATTGTCTTATAATTGATGTTTTGGGTGCCCAGGCGTTCGACAAAACCTGCGTTTGTTTTAATTTGTCGTGTATATTGTGTGCATTATCGATACGTTTACCGGCGAGCAAATGGTGCTAATTAGGAAGTTGCTAACATTCTCTATGTTGGGGTTTGGCACACATAAGTTTGGGATGCAATGGTGGCACATGAGTTAGGGATAACGGGGCGTGTTTTCGATCGACCAGGGTGGAGGTGTAAACGGGAGGAAGTAGGACTGAATTCACAACAGGAGGAGAATGAAGCTCGGCACGGGACATTTTATATCCGATAAACGGAGATTCGTCACCTTTACATACTTCCACGTCGTCGAGACCAGGGAGCGCGGAAGTAGAAGACATGGTTCAGGAAGAGCTAACAAAAGTTGAAAGGTGGGTGGCGAAAAGCCTCACAAGGTAAGACGAATGTGGGTAAGCAGGCAAGGAGCCTAGGAAGGATAGATGACGTTGGATCTGGGTTAGCCGATTGCTCAGAGGACAAAACCAAAATCGGTCGCATTGTGGCGGGACGTGTTTACTGGATTTGGGTTGGAGGATATTCATCCCGAAGAAATGAGACGGGGTAAAACTTGCAGTAAGGCCGCCTCAGGCTGCCTTAATCGCTTATGTTTTTGGATAGTTTAGAAGCGATTATCGAAGTAAAGATGAGTGACAATAATTCGGCATGATAAATGTGTTAGATGGGGCCCAAACTCATGTGGCATAAATAGGAAGGAACGTCGAGGCAGCCTGAAATAGCAATCGAATTTAGGTGGGTCCGACATATTAAGTGATCTTTTGTCTATAGCTATAAAGTGTACCTCACACAAAATTTGGTTTACGGACGCGAGCACGGCAGCTGATAGTCAGTATCAGAAAGCGGAGCACTAGATTGCGAGAGAGCAACTGCGGTTGAGCATGCGATGATTCCAATTTGTGATAAATACGACGGAGTTGTCGGCTTTATTAGGCTACAAGGTATCAGCATCGGAGATCAGAAGTGGAATGAATCTGGGATTTGGTGCCTTTAATGAGCGGCTTCGATAACTAGCACCCGCTCAGTCTCCAGGTCCTTGCTATGACCACATCTGTGAGTGCACGTTTGAAGACGCACGAGGTTCCTGAGTCCCACGACTCAAGTCCATGCCATTTGATCTTACGACTGCTATGTACTTTGCCGCGTTCCATGTTTGATCGCCGAAGCTTGGAATCGAGATACCAGTGCGCACACGGATCCCTCGTCTTCAACATTGGGAGCAATTTCGAAAATTATAGGCTTGCCTCCATTACGGTAAAACGTACGAACACCTTTACCAAGGATATAGACAAGACTAAATCGAATAGATGTTTTTCATTTCCCATTATTCATCGGGTGGAAGTTGTTTACAGAAAAGTAAACGAAATGACTACTCATTAGCGTGGTACCCGTGTGTAAAATGATTAAAAATATATTCTGCCGGTTATGGTTTTATTATTCCGCGGCATGTACACGTTTGATCGATATCACTTACGGTAGTTACGATTAGGAGCCGTCCGTGGCCACTGGATCAGGTTGCAGGGCATAGTTTAAGTCCCATAATCAGCGGAGCGCATAGGTACGGTCAACTAGTTGTTGTAAGTGACATATTTCGTCGAGCTCTTAGTCGTAATAGCGCGTAGTGACGTCACGCTCTCTACTGAAAAAGATCTCTTACCGGGATGGTGGTAATTCACAGGTGAATCTCTGAAATACCTGCGTTGTCTGCTGACCAGTTGCGCATTGGCGAAAATAAGGATCAAGCACGGAGTCGCATACTTGCACCAATACCATGCTTCAAGTTATCTTAGGTCATTATACTGCACGTAAGGCGTGCTTCCCAAACAACCGTGTCGTACCAGATTTGGTGAACTAGCTCGTCTAATTTGTTACGTCTGCCAAGTATAACGGATTCGTGCGTTATACAAGTACCCACCTTTGGAAAAATTCTGCAAATGCTATCTTTTATCCGGAAAACATCATGGACCGTTAAATATGCTATGATTTGATTCTTTTGCTCCATCTTGTATTCTGGTAGTCACATGGAATCGCGAAGTTTCGTTTCCCTGAACGTTTTGCTCACCTAAACAAAAAGGTGTTTGCAAAATGTCACAGAATCGTGTAGCCAGAATAACGTTACTGTTTGCAAAGTTCTGATTACCAAACGTCCTTCGGTCTTGGCGAAATTAACTTCGGTTTGATGTTGGCATTTTGTAACGTCTTGTCATGAGATAAATCACACAAAATATAGCTGTAATCCTCTCAAGTTTCTGGCTGGTCGCAGCGGCAATTTGTGCGCAACTCATACTCCAATGGGCATATCAAGTCACCATCTGGATGTGGTGTTTGTGGCTATCGAAGTGGCTTACACGCTCCGGTAAATGTCCCTTTGCGCTTGCAAGACGGTCACTGGTCACACTTTTGAAGAAAACTAACCCACGCCGCAAGTGGATGACCGAATTGTGACCAACGTACAACCAGTAGTTTCATAGGTATCAAACGAATCATGGACCAGCTTTTTCCAAGATATCAAAACAACACCAAAATCTGCATGTTTATTTCCCGGTGAACAGTCGCTCACCGGGCTGGGTTATTGAAGCGCAGCTTGCAGTAGGATGTGGGCCGACTAATATGAGGAAATCTGTCAGGGGCGTTTAAGGAACCTGCATGAGGATCATGCGCGCACGGTGTTGTGTCGCAGCCAAACATTGCCTCAACAACCCATACAACAAAAGCAGAGGATAAGAATACGTGCCCTTACCGGATGCATATATTAATGGTCATCAGATTCCCATGCTATCTGCCACAAGGACGGTGTATAGCATTGTTGCTGGCGTCTGAGTAAAGTTGATACCATGCAGTCTGGTGTGCTTGGGCAAACTAGATGTAGCTGGGAAAGCCAACGGCGGAGTCCGCCAAAAGTATACAGCCACCTTCACGGGGCTACGCATGATCCATAGACGGTTCACCCAAAAGTTAACAGTAGATGTCAACAGTTGGTGCGGAATTTGAAAGCGTTGTCGTTGGTCTTTATTTTTCCTTAATTATAAGCAGCTCACGGCTACGCCATCGATGACGTAAGTTCAGGTATAGCAAGAAGGTGCAATCTCTCAAACCGCTATCAGCCAGGAGTTTGGTGTCGGGCAGCTTGTTGAAAAAGAGCTTTAGGGCTTCGTGCTTGTTCGCCAGGTGGTGAGATGCCATTACAGCGCCTGGAGTAACACCGCATTAAAAAACCGTGTATGACTTAACCGCCTATCACCAAAATGCGCCCAAATGACTGACTTTAATGAATTTTTCTTATTGGTTTTACAGGAGGCCTGATACAAGTGTAGAACGCTCCGCCACACAAAAATTTATGCGCGCCAAGGCGACGTCATTATTCTTCGTGCACTTCTTTGGAGCGTTTTCGAATACAAAAATGAGAAACATGTGGAGGAAACCATTTACCTAAGAAATTAAAAAATGCACAAGACGACAGATCACGGCGGATCATCCCAGCATGAAAAACTGAATTCCCTGCCCAAGGTGGACCTGGGGTAGTTCTTACTAAGTGTGTGTGGCGAAACCAAAATTTCAAGGTCAGGTGCTGTAGAAATTTTTTTTAGGATTCTAGCCCATCCATAGGTCTTGAACCAGTTTTTTTATACTGGATAACTATTTCTCACAGTGGCTCCCCAATTAGTTGCGATCGCAAAGTCCAAACAGGCCTCCCTTTTTCAGTAGGCGTAATCAGTTCTAGCCCCAGCTCGTAGAGTGCGTCTAGTCCTCATCTACATAATCGTTCCTGTCAGCGTGCCGCCACTGTCCCACGCTTCCACATTCCTATCTGAACTACCACATCACATTGGTATCTAAGATTGACTGTGACCCTCGTAGTACGATCCATAGTTTTCCTACCACCTTAGAACACTCTCAACTGTATTCCACTAAATCAGGTCATTCTTCAACTTGCTCCGAAGTATCCCATTATGACACCGCTCCCATCTTCCTCATCAAAGCGTTTGCTAGACCCCGAATCCCCATCAGCTATCCCTCAGTATGTTCAAAGAAGCGGCTTAGAGCCAGAAGGCCCAGCTCTCAACCCGCTCACCTTTCGAGGCCGGCAAAAACAGTATTCCAAGCAACTTCGGATTGTTCAGTTGTGCTAACTGACATATCTTTGCCTCCTCAACCTGGCAACACCCCTCTTTCACCGCTACCAGTAGGTACTGAGGTCCTGAATGACCTGGAAAAACTCAGAACACGTGTGCATCAGATGGAAAATGAAATTTCCGCCCTCCGAACCGTACAGTCGATTGCATGCCTTCTAAATCCTGACGCAACATGCGATCCAACAATCTTAGAAAAAGCGTCAATTTTTATTGACACCATGGCTTCTGAGATTTGTCAACGGATCGAATGCCGGCATCAAGTCTTAATATTCAATGCACCTGATCGAATTCCCTTGAGCATACCAAAACCGCTATCCTGACTGCATGTGGCATGCAGGACACCATATGCACAGCTCGACGGCTCCGGAAGTCGAAACCGTCCATGTGCTGCCCAATTATAATGCGATTCCGGGATGAAAAGAATGCCGCGCGTCTGCTAACAGCTCAGACTCTTCTCTCCTCCACCAAAAATTCCAAACCCTAAAAATTAAAGCTGCCCGTACTAGATTGCAAAGACAGCTTACCAAAAGTTACCTAAACCTGTTACCCCATCAACCGCCAGTACTTGCGCTGATGCGTGCCACAGCGTCACACAAACCTGCCTGTTGGATCCAGGCCCTGCACCCCAAGCTCATGACCATGAGCCCTCCACTTCTATTTCTGGGCACCCACAAATTTCATCTCTGACCTCCACCACGCCAACAAGATCGACCGCTGATTTAAGAGATACGGTAACTAATCAGCCCACACATGAGGCTGTAGTCGAGGATGACAGCACAGGTTCTTTATCCAGACCTCCTGACCTAATGACACTTCGTGTCTCCCCAACAAAGCGCTTCCTTGGACTCAAGCACCTGCTGTCCAAGCGTCGCACCGTAACCCCTTCTCCCGCACCCACTCCCCGAGCTCTTGCTCTTCGCCCTTCTACAAGCCTGGCTATACCCGTGGTTCTTCATAAGCGCATCTCTAGCCCCTCTAACCGTGCAACCCAGTTCCCTGACAGGATCCTTAAACCACAACGACCGTTACCTAATCCTAGCCCCTACCAAGTTCCGCCTTTCTGGCAACCCGTACTATTTGCCTGGGATCCTTTTCGGCAACCGCCTGCCACCACAGCCTCCGCCCTTCCGAAGCCTGGGATCCCTTTTCGGCAACTGCCTACTCCACCACAGCCTCCGCCCCTTCCGAAGCCACGTGCAGCCCACCTTTACGACCTTTAACTTTATCTCGACTTCCTATTCCAAATCCCATTCCACCACAACCAACGCAGAGTTCCTGTCCACCCCCAACGGAGCCCAGTCCTCTCAGAGAGTTTGACTGCACCACTAACTTCCTCGTTGCTCCCTGTCCCCTCCCCTCATCTTGCATCTCTTACCATAAGCCTCTTATTTCATCTCCTCCAATCAGCCCAGTTTGGCTACCCGTACCCTCCGCCCCTACGATTCGATGCTGAAGGCACTACAAGACAGATCCAACCGCTCTCTTAGTGCCTCTGCCTTACCCTCTCATTCCCTGTTTCTTAAACACTTCGCCTGCCCATCCATCCCGCGTGACCTAAATCCCATTGTTTCTGTTCAGCTGCCACACGGTACCATCTTCTGATTACGTTGATTACGTTATTACAAACGATTGCCCGACCCAGCCTGTTACTCTTTGTCCATGGAGCTCCGCTGCCTGCACTGCCACCCAAACGCTGTCCCCGTACACGTCCCAGCATCTTATTCTCACGCATCCTTACCTGGTCCTGCCTCGCCTACCAATTTGATAACTCCTGATTCCCCTGTCTCCACTCCATTCCATACTGACCTCCTGGGCTTACCAAATTCTTGCTAGCCACACTACCCACCTCCTGATCCCGCTAGCAATATTTCCGTCGTTCTAATCAACACCCGCTCTCTATTACCTAAATTGCACTACATCCAAGCTATCTCCTATAGCTTGTCCAACCTTCATATGTATCACTGAGACGTGGCTCTCTCCTAGCACGCCTGATGCTCTTATCTCCCTTCCGGGATACACTGTTTTCCGTTCCGATCGTTCCCATCGCCGTGGAGGTGGCTGCCTCATATACGCCAGAACTGAAATGGAAGTCTCCACTATTGACGATCCACTACTGGCGGACACTCCAGACTCCGTCTGGCTTTCTGCCTGTCGGGCTAATCCGCCGTTCATCCTCGGGTGTTTGTACATGCCCCCTCCACACTCCACTAGCTCGATTAATCGTCTATCCACGCTTCTTTCTCACACCCAAGCTCTACCTCCTCAAACAAACTAATTGTTGGGGATCTCAACCTTCCTGAGATCGCTTGGGCTCAACAAAACTCCCTTTTGCGCCTTTCGCCTCACCAGCGCCCAACAATGTCGAAGGCTGGTCCCAGCTTGTAAGACAACCAACACGCGGTACATTGTGGAATCCTAAACTCTTACTTCGCTAGCTGCTATGTCCCCTCCACATCGACTCTATCTGCTCATTGCTCCCACCTGGTTACGAAGTTACCATACCTGCTAACGAGACAAGCCCCAACCTCTGCACGCTCTCAGTCACTTTGTCTGATGTAACTTCGTCTCTCTCGTCCGCCTTAGAGACTCAATTTCCCAGGCACTGACGGTATCCCTTCTCTTATCTTAAAAGCTGGTGGCCGGACGTCCCCACCCTCATCCTTAATCTCTTCAATATCTCCTTATCACTGGCACAGTCCCAAGTCAGTGGAAGCACTCTACCATTGTTCCACACTATAAGTCAGGTCCACGAACTGCTCTAGCCAGCTATCGTGGCATCCACCATACCTGCTTACTCCTTCGTACCCTAGAGCGCCTTATCAAAGTCCCTGTCATGGATTACCTGCTCACCACCAGAACCCTTAACAACCGGCAGTATGGGTTTATGGCACGGCGGTCAGCTAACACATGCCAGGTTGATTTCTTTAATCATATTTCGTCCGCCTACGATGCTGGACTGTGTATTATTCTTATCTATCTTGATATTCGCAAGGCGTTCGACCAAGTTCCCCACGGTGCACTCCTCAACAAACTACGATCTACGGGGATTGGTGGCCCGCTACTGCGATGGTTCACCTCTTACCTCACTGGGAGAACCCAGGCCACCAAAATCGGGGATCTCTCCTCCTCACCTTCCCATTACCAGTGGAGTTATTCAGGGTAGTGTGCTTGGCCCTCTACTGTTCTTAATATACATTAATAACGTCACCGATTCGATCACCCATGGATCCCCTTTTCTGTTTGCTGATGACATTAAGATAGCTTACACGTTTAAGGACAGTGACTCTGTTTCTACTCTCGCTAACATTCAGTCCGACCTGAACTCTTTATCACTCTGGTCCTCCAAGTCCTGTCTTTCTTTCGCTGTTCCAAAGTGCCAAGCCCTGTCACATCGATTCCAAATTCCTCCTGGGACGCTTACTCTTAATGGGCTCTTGATTCCTACTCTTCCCGAAGTGAGAGACCTAGGCCTTAGGTATTCCTGTGCATTTAGCTTTAACCAACATGCGAGGTACAGAGTGGCTAAAGCTCGCAAGCTCTGCGCTTACATTCGCCGATCCTTTCATAACAAATCATGCTTATTGCTATCTTTAAGCAATTTGTAAGACCCATTCTTGAATCCAGCCCTGAATTCGCCTCACAGTATTCACAAGCGTGCCGGACTGCTGTGGAGAATGTGCAGCGCTCGTTTACGAAGTCCTTGTTTCCGGTGTCATCCACACTACCGTACCGTCTTCGCTGTTTGTCACTTGGGCTGGATCCATTATGGCTAAGGCGCATCAGGTTGAATCTAGGCCTTCTGCATCGCCTAATCTACCGGAGGGCTTACATAGCTGACTGCTGCCCTGAATTTTCTTCCCGTACCCCCTATAATATTCGCAACTCTGGGTGTTTACTCCCATTGTCGACATGTCGAACTGTCTTTAGACAAAACTTTTTCCTTTGCCTGTATTCCAAACTATGGAACAAGCTCCCCTCCCATATCCGTACTATCTCATCTCATGTAGGCTTTCGAAAGGCCATCGATTCTTACCTTTCTATTGAGGGAGCTGAGCGCCTTTTCGCGCCTCAGCTTACACTAGACACTTTTTTTGAAATAGGCCCTAAGCCCTTCTAATCTGCGCACTCACCCCGACTGTCCTGTTACTAGGTCCTAGCATTTATACTCACCAGAATGAACCCTTTAGCATTAACCCAAAAGCGCGACAGTCACCCTCCCAAGTGTTCTTGTCTATAACTTACCACTTTATCTATCTCTTATGCAGACGTTCACTTCCTGCGACCACAACTCCTTTCGCTGTCTGAAGCGTAGTTGATTTGCAGAGAATGTCTAGCGCCTGCCATCTTAATTGTCGTTAAGCCCGTTTCCACTGACCTGGTTGTATTTCCTTCCTCCGGCCTTGAGCTTTTGTATCCAGCCCACTTATTCCTAGTTCTTCAAGCCTGGTCCCATCCCTGAGTAACTCTGTCAGCTCTATTTAATGTCTGGTGGCTTGCTTTGACTGGATTTAACTAACCTAAGTCAAACCGAAGCCTTAGTTCCTCGCTGTTCTGAACGATTCTGCATCCCCTGAACACGCGCAGCGCATGCATATCAAATGGTGGGTCTGGAGATGCGCCATAAACGAAATACTGGTTTGGCCCCACAGCCCACTCATTCACACACACATACACTCAACACTGGTGCGCTCTACTTGACAAGGCGGCTCACACCAATGCTTCGTCTTCGTTTAGCCATAGTACACAGGCTCTGAACATCTCCATTCTACTCCCATAGCCCAAAACGTAGTTGACGTTTCATTTGCCTCCGCGACTTGCCTCTTCCAGCAGCTGTTTGCCGTTTGCTTGTCCGAAATGACTGAGCTGTATTACTGGCCTGGCTTTCCCCCGACCGGATAAAATATCTGGTAGCTGGAGTTTTTTTTTAATGCACAAGCCGCAATTATGACTGCTTGGTGACTTGTCACCCTGCAGATCTGGTAGCATGCACGAGGGATGAAAACCTCGTGTGGTGGACGGGTACGTCCTGCAGGGAGGGTCGCCCTGTTACGTTGCACCATGGTGCGTTCGTATACTCGCCACCCCTCCAGCAGCACGGGTGTATCGCCCATCGCCGGTGGTTCTGAGCCTGGCCTTTAATTCAGGAAAACCAAAAAAAGAGCACTGTTGCCGTTTGTCTGTAGCTGGATTGGACTTGTCCAGGTTGTCATTTGTCTCGCAACACCAAGAAATACAAGCGAATGACAGGTGTCTTTTCGTTTGTCTTTATATATATATATATATGCATGGGGTAGCCTGAGGGTACTGTGTGAGGCTCACGGCTAATGTCGACGTGCAAGGAGTTGCCACCTTCGTCTTAGTTGGATCACACCATCCCAAGCTCACTTCACCATCCAAACATAGCACACACGTTCTATCCTCTTGTCATCTATAACGATCATATGCACAAAATGCAAATAAATTATTATTTCCTGATTACAACCAGTCACAGCTAGCATTTAATGGCTGTTCTTTTTGCTATGCACCATTCGTTTTCTGGAGTTGACAGCAGTGACTCGGCGACTGGTGATCCTTAGTCCTAATCTCCTGTTAGGTTGACGCCGTAGATCTCAGTTAAGCTACGGTTCTTATCCATTTTCTGGGAGCCTGTTGCCTATCCGCTTTTTACTTGTCTACTGTCACTGCTCCCATTAACCCCTTTCTTTGCACAACGGAGACCCCATGTCATGATTCCTTGGTAAGCTAAAAACTGCCGCCCGTTCCAACTAGCCCAACGTCTAGCCTCCCTGCTAGCTATCTCGACGACAAAGTTCTTACTATCCTAAAACTATGCACCTACTCTGGCCCAACTAGTACTTGGTTGCTAGATCAGCAAACGTATCCACCCTTCCTGGGTCCATTTAGTTTGCCGTCATTCCCTTTTAGATTTTTTTCTGTTGACACCGTTGTATTATATGCCTCTTGACACTCGCAACATGCTACCGCTTTCATTCTACTTCGTCCTCGTTGCCCCTCTTCCCAAGCTTCAAACTTCTACTGCAGTTGCCCAAACGCCCTGTGGGACTGTTATTCATTCAAACTGGCTGGTCCCCGGTCTACACTCACACGGTCCTCCAACGAAAGGGAAATTATCTATGACCCTGCATCCGTCTGACTCTCTGTGTCAATCCCCGTCTCACCCAGATCCAGCTGCCACAGAACTGCGTATCCCTTCTCCGATCGCGGCACCCTTGACGACCGTTACGGGGCTGTCCATAAACCGAAGCATGTCAGTGCAATGATGGCATGGCACTGTCATACCCAGTGTGATGGCACTCCCGCAACTATTCTCTTCAAAATCTCGACCGCAACCCCTCGCCCAATCGAGCCTGTAGTCGCAACTTCGAGCAAATTTTTCAACCGGCCCCGTCTCTGGGACGAGTTCTTTCGTACCCGATGAATTTTCGCCCAAATTTGGCTAGCCTGATTTTCTGCCACAATTTCGGCTTGCCTCTTCCACCAGTTCAAATCCGTATACGATGTTTGGTTCGCCCTATGTATTAGCACCACGTCCCCATCCAACCTATCTGCTGCAACTGACTTCCTTACAACAGTGAGTTTGCTTAATTTCAGATTAAGCCACATTTTTGAGACAAAACTCGCCATGTGCTCCCTATTCGAATTATTCTACTTCCATCTCCACTTTTGCTCGTTGTGACTCCGGCCGTTTGCCCAAGCGCCCAAGGTCACTCATGGCCAGCAATGGTTTTCAGTTTTGGTTCATGCCATGTTCATGTCTTTGAACTAGTCGGACCTCATGACCATTGTTCCCTACAAGTTGGGAAAGCAACCTATTATTATTTCATCGGATATTTCCCACTGTTTATGACATTGTCCTCTTTTCGCGCAATCCGCACTACCCGCAAATCCCCCAGTCATGCTTCATTCTGACTGTAAACGTATGATCATGCCAGAAGGTATGTCACCCAAAATTTGGGAATAAACATTATTATTATTATTATTATTATTATTTTATCCTACAACAGAACACATGCGAATTCAGTTTTGATTAAACCCTTCATGATGCTCTGAGCTTTGCTCTGTAATAATAATAATAATTGTACGCAGCATACCAATTAAGATATGATCGGCCAGCACACAAACGGGGTGAGGCATGACCAGAGAAACAGACGTACCATGTCGTAAGTAATCGTACATCGTTGAAAACAAAAAAAATCAGGACAATGGGGCATGAGGTACGCCTAACTTCAACGATGACGCCAATTGAGTTGAACCGAAACTGAAAAACCGTTCCTGGTCCTGAGCGGCCTCGAACGGTTGAGTAAACGACCTGGGTCGCAAAAAGCATAAATAGAGATAAAGATATGAGTAAATTAAAAGTGGAGACAAGCGGCAAGGCTCGTCTGAAAACATGGTTTACAATCAAACTGGGTAGATTCACTAACGTCACTCTCGGGGGGAAGTGGCGTATAAAAGATATTTGCGAGGGAGAAGTGATGCTAATGCACAAGGCCAGACGAGCATCGTAACTAGAATTGCTCAACATATGAAAGGGCCATACTGAAATCGCAAAACCGGAATCGTTGGGTCTCAACGGAGTACCCATAAGGTTACATCAAACATGTCCCAGAGGCGGCTGGGGTCAAGTAAACAATTTTGTTCCCGCTTGCAGGCAGGGGAACGAGTGAGCGAGAGGGTACAGTCAGGTGCACTAACAGGAAGATTGCGGGTGTGCCGTCAAACAGGGTATGACAATACCGTGCCACCACTGCACTGGCACATTTCGGTTTCTGGACAGCCCTGTAGCGGACGTCCTGTTTGAGATGATCGTACCGAGGATGTGCAATTCTGTGAGCAGAGGACTTTTTTGATCTACTGAGGTGGAAGTAAGCTGATGCACGATGGTAGACAGTTACAGGTTGATTATGTGGGGTGATAAGAGACGGCAAACATCTAAGGACTGATGGGGATGGAAATTCCATAATGATGGACCAGTTTATTGGGAAGTTGCTGTGTGGGTTACAGTGCACCATGGTTTGAGATGGGAAGTGACTGTAAGAGAAATGGTCACCAGTTCCAAAAGGAATGCTAGCAGCTCCAATCAAGGGGTACTGCGTGGCGAAAAAAAGTTTGTAGGCGCTAGCCTTGAATGCTATTAATGAAGGATTACGTAGTTCACTGTGTTTTTTAAACAAATATTTTGTATGCGATCATTTTGGCTGGTGAGAAAGCAGTGAAACTATCAGGTCACCTATGCGTATAAAATCGCTGTTGATGCAGGCTACTTTTTTCATGAGGCAGTCAGCTTGGGCGCCTGCCAGCTTAACCTCCCAGCTTTATGGGTCTGTCTGTGTGTACTGTTTGTCCATTTAACTGGGGAACCAAAAAGTTAACGTTTGTTTTCTAATGTATGTTTTAAACGATGCAAGTCCTGAACTAACCAAAAGTAGATCCACAATTCCTTTATCACCCTGTAACTCCGGGCTAAAGCTCGGGTATCCTAGCGGTTGTCAACTGTTACTGAGTCTCTTTTGGATTGCTGATACACGCTCTGTGGAGGAGAAAGCGATTGTCTCAGCCATATGCTGACAGTAAACCATTTTACTTAGTTCCAACCTCCGGAATGCTCAAAGCTTCGATATTCATGTACTCTAACGGGGAGCCGGTCTCAGGCCCAAGCTGATCATATCGCAACCAGTCACTGATGGCACAAATCAATAAAAACTTGCCACTCCTCCTGGAACAAGCGCTAAGAATAGGACTTTCCAATTGTCTTGCGCCGCCTTCCCCTTTAATTTTCGAGGCGCGGCGTGCTTCTTGTGACTGAGGGGTTTGCAGCTTTAGACCTCTCGGCTCTCTTCCGAATAATTTTGTCGCCGATTTATACCGGAATAATATCGTTCTGCTGGCTCCCTTCATCCCCTTTTCAAAGAATTGTCGAGCAGCTCATGGTTGTGCGGGAGAAAAGTATTGCTGCTGATACTGATTACTAAATATCGATGAAGACTGCGATGTGTAATTTCAGATGATGCAGCTGCATTTTGATCCGAAGGTAAGTTTGGGGTTACTTACTTATGTTTCGAGCTTGTCTCAGTATGTGTATGACTGTGTTGTGTTGGAGAGTAAACCGCCACACTGGAGATAATGATTTAGCGCGGCCGACACTGCACAAGCAAAATGCCGTGCTCACCCGACATAGGCTCGGAGATCCACCGAGCGCAAAGCGTGGCACTGGTTATATTTGGAATAATTAATGACCTGCAGCCACCTAATTGCCTGTCTTCCCCGTCTCCTTGGATATGATCAGGGTTAGACACTTGGAACTATCGGGCAGGTGATGGCCACAGTTCCCAATCGAGACCAAAAATCTTCGTTGTCCTGTCGCATACCCAACCAGGAAGCTAAAGTCGCCTCCGGGGACAAAGATAAAATCGAAGTTGAGCGACGATACTGATCCAAGTCAATTGAGCGGTAGTCGGAAATTCCAAATAAGCTGTAAATTATTGTACAATGGTTCCTTGAACGTGCTTTTGACAGATATATTTGGCGCATTTGTCCATCATATTGTCCCCCTTGGTTAGCACCCCTTAAAACTCATGTCATAGGCACCCAGGTACAAGACCACCAAAAAAGGAAGACAGCTCATGCAACTTATCTAAACGCGGCTCCCAGCTAAAACCCAAGGAGTGTTTATTAGAAAACTTGTCTATCAGAAAATGTTGCAGCCCACCGTGCTATCCTGCCGCAATTTTTTCGAAGAAGTAAATTTTCGGAAGATACGATCACCTACGAGTGAGCCTTTTGAAAGTTACTTCTGAACTGTTAGTTAGTGCCACTCATTAACGGTTCACTTCAAACTGTGAAGAACATGAACTCCTGCCGTAGCTGTACCAACCTTACATTCATCTTACGACAGCCGCTGAAACCACATCATTAGGATCATAGATTGCCTGTTCCCATCAGCAGTGTTATCCAGATAGCGGTTGGCGCTGTCAACGGAGTGGTATGAAGCTTTCGTTTAGTTAAGCGCTGATGCCAGAAATTCTTGGTATCGCACAAAAAGCCATTTGCGATCAAACTTGTGCAGAGGCGAAGGTGTAGGCGAAGGAGAGCTTTATTACGTTTAAATACATTAGGCGCAATGTGGCGAAGAAGGCCTTTATCTCAGTTCACTCTTTTTCGCTATTATTAAAGATGTGAAGAATGCTGCATCAAACAGCGGACCGAAACTACCACCAAGCTAAATAGCCATTGCCTAAACTACGCAGACCGCACAGAAAATCCTTGACTTTACGGGAAGGACAAATTAATACTGTCGAGCCCTGTTGTCCGACCAACGTATTTCGCCGCACAGCAACGAAGTTTGCAGTTTGCATTCCGATCTGTGCGTTGGCACTAACATACTCTCCCAAGAAAATTTCACGTCCGATCTCGCTCAGACAATAACACCAATAAGTGTCAACAACATACGCCGTGACTACGAAATCCAAGCTACACTCAACCCAACTCACGATCTCCGTTATCCTGGTAATAAACCCAACCTGCACTGGTTTTCAATTTTAGTTCACGTTGTCCGGCCGGATTACTGGACTAATATTGTTTCCTTAGAGTTGATCTTCTGTTTTCTTATTTTTGCGACTTCCGCTGTCTTGTCTGGTACAGGGCAGAGTCCTTTGTTTTACCTTCCCCCGTTCTGTTGGCATCCGCTATCTGCAATTTTTGACGGTTTGATCCTGCTTCAATTTGATATGTTCTGCAAGAGACAAGAAGAATTCTAGTGATGTGTTTCGGTGCCCTTGATGAGTAACACATTTAGATAATGCTAATCCAGGCATGAACCCATCTGCGTCGGGTGATGCCTATTATTTGTGTGAATGCTTCTACGCCAGTTGTGCCTTTATTCTGACTGTATCAATGTAATCCTTCCTGACGATATGCCACGCACCAGCTGGGAATAAACATTATTATCATCCCTCTAAACTTGTGTACTTTGCCGTTACCCGGTCGGATATATTCAGGACTCTCAATATATAACCGATTTGCTCCGTTTTTTGGTCACCCAGTGCTAATTGTTAGCCCTAAATCGCGCAAAAATTACAGAGCCATATTGTTCAACCAGGATCTTTTGAAAAAGATGCTTTCACTCCTTTTCATATGGCGGATTGTGGCTCGAGCGCTGTTTAAGCGTTTCCAGCTTTACCTCTCGTCCGTAGATATCCAATCGGCGTTCCCCTTTATGGTGGCCCTCCAGGGTTGGAGCGTAGGAATGCAGTGGAATACCAGTACAATGGGTAGCTGATTTAGAGACCCGTCGGTAGCTGCTAGTCAAAAGTTACACAATCAGACCAGCCCATGATATTTGGCACTGTATTGTTTTGGCATACCTGGACATGCAAAACCTTTCATCAGGCCTTCCATTCAGACACGAGACTTAGTTCGGCTGGCTTTACGAAGGTTCCTGTATCAGCAACACCCAATGTCTGTTCAGTAAAACCAAGGTTGTGCATCGCACCGCTGGTTACTGACGCAGTTATTCAAGGTGGCGTGCTAAGACCTGGTTTATTTCTGCTCTGTTGCAGCAACGTCCTTTGTGCCGCGACCAACGGTAAATCCGTTATCTTCAAGGATAATACAAAACTCTCTCATTCTTTACCCAAAATCCTACCCTTTGCCGGATCTTACATGAGGCAAAATCTGACCCGCTGGACGAGCGTCTCTGGTTTGAGCTTATCTTTCACTAAATCTCACCCCCATTACCTCTTTGATGACGCATTTGTGCTTAATGGAGAGCCTGACACACCCTCCGTTCTGATCACCAAACTTGGTTTTAGATGTACGTGAACCCTCAGTTTTTCCTGTCAGGGAAAAATCCATGGCCCCCAAACACGTGATATATATGCTCTTACAATTTCGGGACAGAAGTATCGCCATTTTCGAGCAACACGTGCAACAGTACGTGGGTGTTGTCTCTCTTTACCTGATTATCTTACTAGATACCGTAGACTAATAATGAAAAAAATTTCAGCGCCCCTCAGCTCAAAAGCTACTTCTGCAATTTGGCCCCTGCTCTCACTGTTTTGTTGGATAATCGCAGGCCTTTAGCCACTGTGGCCTGGATGGTTATCCAAAGTCCTACACTTCTTCGGGGGTTCCAAATCTCACCCAACTTGTTCAGGTTTTCTTCCAGTAGTATTTTACGCCACTATTTTCCTCCAGCCTATTACACTCATATGTGGGTGGACACATCTGAATTTCTTTGCGATAGCGTACAACATCATAGCTTTTCTCCGTCCGCGGTAATTTGCTTAGTTTTCTTGTTGCTGCCGTCCCATCTGACAAACAATTACCTCGCGATATTATTTGAGAGGTAAGTCCGGAGCAGATTTGGTAACCTATAGTTAAGTTCTCATGCTATTTTTAGATGAACAAATACCATCATACAGCCCCACCTAATGCTGCACTTCCCAAAACAAACCCGACCACGCAATGTTACAATGGTATCTCTCCTTCCGAAAATCCATAGATATGAAGTATGTCACTATTACCGGATTCCCAGCATATACACACGCAGCAGTTCACATAAATCCGGACATTATTAACAGAACTATCCCCAATCAAGCCGCCCATTCCACAAACGTGCACACAAAATATATGTGCATTTTGGTCTTTCTGGCGGCTGTACACATCAGCAGCACCGTCGCTGCGCCGCCGGAAAAAATGATCCACCTTTCTACTTATTCAAACCTCACTTTGCATGCTCAGGATTAGTGATAAGTTATTGACTTGCTTGACGTGGTGGCTTCTCACGGCATGCGTGAATAGTCTGACTGGGCTTCATTACTGACCTGTCTCTTCCAACAGACGTATATGTATGGCAACCGAAGTTTACTTTTACAAGAGCCATGAATGTTTGGCACAGTCTTGCAGATATGGTAGGATGCACAGTGTTCCTGAACCCGCGCCACGATTGAGCGCATGCGGCATGTAGGATTTTCCTGACGCCCAGTATTCGCAAAATGGCATTGAATTCCCGAAAGCTACTAGGTTTTCAAGGTTACAACCGTATAGCAAAGAATATCCATATCTAATGAATTGTTATGCAAATTACTTGCATGTTTAATTTATTTGAATGACCGATTCTTCGGGGACACCAACCACCACCGACCGTGAATACAGTGGCCGAGCCTTAGATGCACACCCAAAATTTCTCAGAAAACGTAGTTCGGAGGAGGAAAACTTTAACATAAAGTTTCAGCATTTGATGGCATTAATTCGGTCCCTTACGATCTTTCCATGCGGGTGCAGTTTTTTTGAAGTTGTTTAAACGCGCCCGAGGTCCACCACGGGCGCAGAATATATTTTAATGGCTGCCAACGGCTTCGTGTGATGTATCTCTGATGACGGTGTGAAATTTGTAGAAGAGCAGGTTTCTCCACATATTTCATTTTGCATTGCGCTTTGAAATAACCTCGAAACGACAAGGACAATAATTGCGCCCTCTGTGTCGCCCAAAACTCAAAATTGAGCAGCTTTTAACGACCTGTGTATGAAAGTCTCCTATCGTTGTGGGAGGTGTCCAGCAAAGCCAAGCCAAGGACTTCGTCACGGCTAGTAAGTTTTTTTATGATGGTCAGTACAAGCTATATCAGGCGTAAGGCTATACAAAACCATCGATAGTGGTGTTGGTGGAATTAGTCTGTTGATGGGCGGAACAAGCATACAGCCAGTGCTTTCAAGCCCTGGCACAAAGTAAACGGATTGAGGCGATCTTGTGGGTGCACGCAACACCCGCATCCGGTAAATAATATGGATATGGCGAACTACGGGCAATTCATCAGACTGGGTATGGTAGTCGCGGTACCGTCATTGCAACGCCGTACTTGGGCCCGTGGACAGCCCCGTAGATGAACATCTTGGGTAAGTCGTTAAGGGTTGTTTTTGTAGTTACGATTCGCCAAGGAATCGTCACAAAATGAGACCGGCATGGATTAGGGATGTTCTTGGGTCCACTGAGGGCGCACGGTGGTTCATTTCTGTCATTCAGATGAGGCAATAATACAGCCGTGCCTATATCCGGCATACAAAATAGGAAAAGTCTCAGAAGGGCTTCTTGAAGGCACCGTGATGTGATTTAGACTGCGGCCCAAAATCACAAGCGGCCAAAAGTGGTCACAATGCCTGACTAACTAACATCTTCTGGACCCCGGTTTTCAAATATCTTTCGAAAACCTTTCGATATGGAGTATGCAGACATTGTTCTCATCTTCAAAGAGGAGGAAAAGGTGCAGTTGTTTTCGAATGAACTGACCGAAGTCATCCCGTCCTTTGGTATGATGATAATGTTTATTCACAACTGGTGGGTAGCGTGATCATAAGATTACATTCAGAATGAAGCATGAGTTTGCTCGTAGTTGTAGGTAATGGGCCGAGTTGGCGAGAAGGTATAGTCAAGAGTACGAAGGGCTTAGTTGCGGGTATGCTATCAAACAGGGTATGGCAGTGCCGTGCCATCATTGCACTGCCGTACTTCGGTTTCTGGACAGCTCCGTAACGAACGTCACGTTTGAGATGATTGGGCTGGGATGTGCAATTCTGTGAGCAACGGGGCTTTGGAGTTGGCAAAGGGAGTTGATAAAAATTTATATAAAGTCGGATGCTGAAAATTACAAACGCAAGCACGTCAGCTGATCGGTTTCGCAGAATGTAGCGCACAGCTGGCGAGACTGCTACTGCGGCCGATTATAGGATTGCTACAAGCCGACTCTATTAAGTTACGTCCTGTTGGTATCGGGAAGCAGAAGCTGAGTGAAGTTGGAGTTTAGAGCTATAAATGAGCAGACTTGACACCAAGTACCCGCCTGCTCAATAAGTCTTCGTTACCCCTGCATCCATGGGTGCACGTATGATGACGCAAGTGTTCCTTGGATCCCGGGGCGCAAGTCTATACCGCTTGGTCTACGGCTGGCATATGTACATCCCTATTTAGCTTTAACTTCGCTGCGCTCAATAATGCATATGGTTGCCGAATACCGCTTTTGAATAAGCGATGTAAACACGGGACTTATTGAGCAAGTGGTGGGTTTACCCTTATAGCAGTAAGACTGCAGCTTCAGCGTGGACACTCATCTGGAATTGTGGACAAGGGGATTTAGTGAGCACTTGATGAGTTGACCACTACAACTTGGTTTAACTATATGTTTCAAAGGATGTGTACGGAGTGTGTACGAGTCGTAATTGATTGTACATGTTTCCTTTCAGAAATCCTGTCGAGTAAAAGCGGCTTCTTGAAACTGAGAAGTGGATTGACCACACACTACGTTTGTACCGACACAACCAATAAATAGAAACATGATTTTTTAAAGGTGGTTGTGTATTTTTAGGCATGGGGTTGGCAGACGGATGACGCGTAAGGTTATAAAGGACCGCCGTTGGTCGTTGGATTGGTCTATTATGTATAGTTGGGACATTAGTCAGTTACGAGCATTTGTACGGGCCCTTCAATTACTATAAGTAGCCACGGTAGACGAGCTCTGAGCGTGACGGGCCGTCGTTGGCCATTGACTTAGGTTACTGTACATAGGTGAGGCCTCATAAGCAGCAACGCACATAGAAGTGAGCCTAGCAGTTACAACAAGTATTCGAGATGATTGAAAACGCGTACAGTTATGATTATGAAAGACCGTCATTGGCCATTAAATTAGATTGCCGTGTATAGGGGAGGCCCCATAATCAGCGTCACACATGGACACGGGCCTAGCAGTTACGATACGTAGCGAAGGTAGGCGATATTGAATATAGTTATGAGTATGACGGGTCGTCATTCGCCGTCGGGTTAGGTTATCTTGTATAGGAGAGGCCTCGTAATCAGCCCCGCACACTGACACGATGCTAGCATGCTGCAGTCACGATAAGTAGTCGAGGTGAGTGACAACGATTGCCGTTATCATGACGACCACTTTATGACACCTATGGTGAGTCATATTCCTAATAGAAATGATACCATTGTGTTGGTAACTTACCGAAGGTTACCTCCTGTATTGTCCACGGGCTAGTTATGCATAGCTGGGAAAGGCAATCATCCACAGAGGTAGCCCTCGCATCTCCGTTGCACAATTCCTGCTGTTATACTGCTGTTGTACTTAATGGGAGCTGAGCTCCATAAGAAAAAGTGTTGTGATGTAGTTCGCTGAACAAAATTATCTCGTTCGCTAAATATGGGGAGTATAAAACAAACAAACGTTGATGACCGATTTTCCTGGGTGAAGTTTGCATTAGATATTCTGTGGATGTTATTTTATTCTTAAAGAACGCCGAAATATGGTAAGGTGCGGTTTTGTGTTTTATCACTCGTAAGCCGGTGGCAAAATGCTAATCAGTGATGATTCGCGACCTTGAAATTTCCCTCACTTAAACAGAATTCTATGAGCAACATATCACCTACAAGTGTAAATGGAGCAGACTAACTCTCCGTAAGAGTCACAAGCTCGAAAACCCTATAGTTTCGGCGAAAATTATTTGGGTGTGCTTCTAGTGAACGGCAAAACAGTGCTTAATGTAACGCGACATCCCGATTTACGGTAAAACGTGAATGGCTCACAACCGACGAGGGTTTCAGAAAGTTCTGCAGCTGCAATAATTCTTTGGGCTTTCCAAAAACCAATAATAATAATGTTTGTTCCCAGCTAGTGGGTGGCATACCTTGAGGCATTAGCATAATGCCACAGCCAGAATAATAGCAGGACTATTGGCTTTATGGCTACTGGGACTTCAGTGAAAAAGAGACGAGGATATTAACGGTGGGCATTATCCGGTGTAGACTTAGTCACGCGTGAGCCGGCAGGGACAGGAAAGCAAAATTTTCTTATGCGAAACATCAGATGATCCGAGATAACCTCGTTAAGATTTGAAAGTGGTGGGCAAAAATAATACGAAGAGTGCATAACAAGAGGCTTCCTGCCTAGTACGTGATAAAAAACTTCAAACTGCAGGAAATGTGGAACCAGAAAAAAAAGGATCTGGAGAGGCAGCAGGACTGTCACGACTGGCCGGCCAATTTGAACTAAGGCCTAAAACCGTCACTGAGGCTTCGTGGCCTTGGGCTGTTAGGCTTCAGGTCAGGGTCACGAAAAACGCAAGTGGAGTTGGTGGAGTAGCAAAATTTGCAGTGGGGATAAATGATAGTGGGAAACTCGAAATCTAAGTGAGCAGTGGAAATGGAGATACTCACTAGTGTTGCTGCTGGAGCGGAGTCGTGTGCAAAAGTTCCTTGGGAGAAGGCACCCACGCAAACGCACAAGAACGCGAACTGCACGGAAAATACTGACTTGTTGAGGAGTACATTATAAAATATGTTTGGATCCAACAAAGGGTTCAGTTGGTTGGAATAAACGTCCCCCGGAGGCGGCTGGGGCCAAACGAAAACTTTGTTGGTGTTTGTGGGTGTACAACGAGTGAGCGAAAGGGTGCAGTCAAAGTAGAAAGTGAAAAGTTGCGGATATGTTACCAAACTGGGTGTGGCAGTGTCCTGCTGTCACTGCACTGAGATACCTCAGTTTCTGAACAGCCCCGTGACGGATGTCGTTATTGAGACAGTTGAGCAGGGATGCACCATTCTGTGAGCATTAAGCTGTTTTGGGTTTGCCAGGGGAATCCCCACGGAGATCAAATCCAATGTATTATTGCAGGTAGTGCTTTTTGCCGGTCGGGGATCCCGATCCCTTCAACTGTGATGCACAGATCTGAGTGAATAACAGCCAAGCAGGACGTTCATAGCAGGCAATATCGCGGATCGATGTTTGGGAAGAAGGTGAAATGGGATGAAATCAATAAGGCCTAGAGAGTTATAAAAGTTATCAGGCAGGATATAGTCCTTTAGGTTGGTGACAGTGAGTGGTTAAATGAGGCGGGATACTGATGGATTTGCACTCAGTAGTCTAGCCATCACAGTCATGCTAAGCTTTCCATTGTATGCTGTTATACTACCTGAGACTAGGACAGTTCGACGTAAGCAAACAGATAGGCGGCGTTGTAAGGGGAACCAAACGTGTAAAGACTGACGGAGGTGGAACTTCTGAAATTGTGGACTAGATTTTCTGGAGGTTATTAGTGAGTTGGAAAATACTAGGACAACCTAGTAGGGAAGGTTAATGTAAGAGGGATGGCCACTAGTCACCGAAGCTCTACTATCAGCTTTATTCTACAAGTTGAGCATGGCGAAGAATACATTCGGTGCTAGCCTCGCATGCTGGTGCTGGAGGGTTTGGAGTCTCACTATATACATACAACGTATATTGTATGTGTTCACTCCTGGGAGTAGCAGGTAGGTGTGCATTTTGTTTGGTTGACGGGGTGGGTTTTGGTGCGGTATAGCCTCGATGCTGACGAAGGCAGCTACAATGGGCCATGGGCATCGCAGGATACCTTCAGGCTATCCCAGGAATGTTTTTATGAGAATTATTACTAATACTTTTTGACAGTTGCAGGGGCAATTACATCCTTTTTTCCCTTTTATCTGTGGTTTATGGCGTTGCCAGATAAATAACTCAGCCGAAATGAGTACAATATCAGCAGCAACAAACAAAAACAGCAGCGTTCCTTTTTTGAAGTTTCTAAATCAAACACCAGGCTCAAAACCACCGGCGATGAACGATACACCCGTGCAACTGGAGGGATATCGGGTGTATGTGCGCGTCATGGTGCAACGTAACAGTCCAAACCTCTCTGCAGGGCGTACATGACCACCGCACGAAGTTTTCATTCCTCGTGCATGCTACCAGATCTGCAAGTTATAAAACCACCAGGTTGTCATGAACGTGGCCTGTGCATTAACAAAATATTCCAGCTACCAAATGTTTTTCCAGTCAGGGGGAAACCAGGCCAGTAAAACAGCTCAGTCAATTCAAAGAAGCAATCGGTAAACAGTAAAAAACTGTTACGAATGAGACGATGGTAAGTAAATGGTGAATTTGAGGAGAGTGTCCTACGGGTAACCGGTGACTGAGCGTTTGTGTGAGCTGCCTTGTCAAGCAGAAGCGTACCGCGATGCCGTGTATGTTCAGTGAGCTGTGAAGCACATCATCAGATAGGTTTGATGTATATATATGTATATATCAGCGTATAAGACGCTCTAGTAATGAAGAAAAACAGATTTTGGTTTGGTTTTCGTCAGTCAGAGTGCACCAGTCACTAGGCATATGTATTTGAGTAATCCGGGGTATGGGCTTGGCAAGAACGATGTATAAGTTGACTGCGGAAAAGTAACCTAATTGAGAGCAAGTGATCGTGGACGACAAAGTGCGTAAGTGCCACTTCTGTAACTAATTTCACTTTCTATATCTGTTTGACTAAACGAATGTCGAAACCTTTGTTCTGCGTCCTCGAGTTATCATCGTGGTAGAATCATTCATTATTTTCGGATAACTCATGCGAAGTTTGGATAACTTAAGGTTTACAGATCTTGATGACCCATGCTCATAGGTCAATTTTGGTGGTAAACAGCGATAGAATTCTCTATTGTAACTGGCAAAATTTGCCACGATGACCATATCGTCAATAATAGCGGACAGCCGAAAGAAGCTAGCAGACACACGATGAATGTGCGCCTAATGGTCCGCAATGCCTAGTCAATCAGCCACGATGCTTGTTCAGCTGGCCGGCGCCTGTCTAGTCATCACCTGAGAAAGTTAAAGATCCAAATTTTACGATATAAAAAGTTGAGTTTTATTGGTCGTTTTGATTAGTACAGATGTCCTGCCGAGAATCGTGTGGCCTTCTTGGCTCGCAGTGTTCACTGAACTGTTGACGTCTTGAATGAGGGGAAGATGACTTTGATGGGGGTGGCTGGCAGAGAGGGAAAAACTTACCCCATAAGGGGAGCACTTCGGCGGCGCAAACCTCATAGCGGCTTATTTACACAGAGCCATCTTCAATGGTGTGTTCGCAACGTTTGATCACTTTTAGCTCGCTGTCCACATACCGTAAGGCCTCAAGGAACACGGGACCTACATGAGATGCATACGGCCTCATTTACAGGCGAACAGTCTGGTGTTCTGCAGCGTTAGGCTGTGTTAGGACATTAACTCATGGCTCTCGATTAGCCCCTCCTTGGAGCCGAAATTACGGACGCACACAGGTTTCCCGGACACACCGCACTGGTAATCTGTGCGTCAATGCAGGCAGGCACGCCGGCTAGTAGGCACACTTCTGCGTTTGTTGGACGAGCCGGGGCTAGGCATCAAAAATGCTCATTTGCGGACGCACTTTTGTGACGAGTCTGAAGAGCCTCATCTCACAGCAGGCAAGGTTCACCATCAGAACTGTCGACGTGATATGACAGAAAACCCGCTGCGTACCAAGGATTACAGGCACCAGTCAGCCGGTCACAAAGCACCCAAAAGCCAAAGATTGTGTTCCCAGATCACCACATCGTTTGCGATATCCTCAACCACCGACGGCAGGTCGTCAGTCGCAGACTTCGAGCCTTGGGGCACCAAGATTTGCTCCTGGACAATCGGCTGGCTATTGATGACTGTGGCCTTCTTAAGTTCCAGCTTCAGAAGCTTATGCACCACCTGGTCCAACTGTTAGCCGAAATGAGTACAATATCAGCAGCAACAAACAAAAACAGCAGCGTTCCTTTTTTGAAGTTTCTAAATCAAACACCAGGCTCAAAACCACCGGCGATGAACGATACACCCGTGCAACTGGAGGGATATCGGGTGTATGTGCGCGTCATGGTGCAACGTAACAGTCCAAACCTCTCTGCAGGGCGTACATGACCACCGCACGAAGTTTTCATTCCTCGTGCATGCTACCAGATCTGCAAGTTATAAAACCACCAGGTTGTCATGAACGTGGCCTGTGCATTAACAAAATATTCCAGCTACCAAATGTTTTTCCAGTCAGGGGGAAACCAGGCCAGTAAAACAGCTCAGTCAATTCAAAGAAGCAATCGGTAAACAGTAAAAAACTGTTACGAATGAGACGATGGTAAGTAAATGGTGAATTTGAGGAGAGTGTCCTACGGGTAACCGGTGACTGAGCGTTTGTGTGAGCTGCCTTGTCAAGCAGAAGCGTACCGCGATGCCGTGTATGTTCAGTGAGCTGTGAAGCACATCATCAGATAGGTTTGATGTATATATATGTATATATCAGCGTATAAGACGCTCTAGTAATGAAGAAAAACAGATTTTGGTTTGGTTTTCGTCAGTCAGAGTGCACCAGTCACTAGGCATATGTATTTGAGTAATCCGGGGTATGGGCTTGGCAAGAACGATGTATAAGTTGACTGCGGAAAAGTAACCTAATTGAGAGCAAGTGATCGTGGACGACAAAGTGCGTAAGTGCCACTTCTGTAACTAATTTCACTTTCTATATCTGTTTGACTAAACGAATGTCGAAACCTTTGTTCTGCGTCCTCGAGTTATCATCGTGGTAGAATCATTCATTATTTTCGGATAACTCATGCGAAGTTTGGATAACTTAAGGTTTACAGATCTTGATGACCCATGCTCATAGGTCAATTTTGGTGGTAAACAGCGATAGAATTCTCTATTGTAACTGGCAAAATTTGCCACGATGACCATATCGTCAATAATAGCGGACAGCCGAAAGAAGCTAGCAGACACACGATGAATGTGCGCCTAATGGTCCGCAATGCCTAGTCAATCAGCCACGATGCTTGTTCAGCTGGCCGGCGCCTGTCTAGTCATCACCTGAGAAAGTTAAAGATCCAAATTTTACGATATAAAAAGTTGAGTTTTATTGGTCGTTTTGATTAGTACAGATGTCCTGCCGAGAATCGTGTGGCCTTCTTGGCTCGCAGTGTTCACTGAACTGTTGACGTCTTGAATGAGGGGAAGATGACTTTGATGGGGGTGGCTGGCAGAGAGGGAAAAACTTACCCCATAAGGGGAGCACTTCGGCGGCGCAAACCTCATAGCGGCTTATTTACACAGAGCCATCTTCAATGGTGTGTTCGCAACGTTTGATCACTTTTAGCTCGCTGTCCACATACCGTAAGGCCTCAAGGAACACGGGACCTACATGAGATGCATACGGCCTCATTTACAGGCGAACAGTCTGGTGTTCTGCAGCGTTAGGCTGTGTTAGGACATTAACTCATGGCTCTCGATTAGCCCCTCCTTGGAGCCGAAATTACGGACGCACACAGGTTTCCCGGACACACCGCACTGGTAATCTGTGCGTCAATGCAGGCAGGCACGCCGGCTAGTAGGCACACTTCTGCGTTTGTTGGACGAGCCGGGGCTAGGCATCAAAAATGCTCATTTGCGGACGCACTTTTGTGACGAGTCTGAAGAGCCTCATCTCACAGCAGGCAAGGTTCACCATCAGAACTGTCGACGTGATATGACAGAAAACCCGCTGCGTACCAAGGATTACAGGCACCAGTCAGCCGGTCACAAAGCACCCAAAAGCCAAAGATTGTGTTCCCAGATCACCACATCGTTTGCGATATCCTCAACCACCGACGGCAGGTCGTCAGTCGCAGACTTCGAGCCTTGGGGCACCAAGATTTGCTCCTGGACAATCGGCTGGCTATTGATGACTGTGGCCTTCTTAAGTTCCAGCTTCAGAAGCTTATGCACCACCTGGTCCAACTGTTACCGGAAGCCGTCGAAGGCTGTCGGTGGTAGCTTGGGAAGAAGTGTTATTGGTATTCCTAATTCCGGTAGGTTGTAATCCAACAGCCACCGTTGGTGGATTGGGGGACAACCCAAGAAAACATCTGAGGAGAATGTCTCTCACTGCTTAGAGCCGACTGGTCTCTAAATACAGAGGACAAATGAATGCAGGGGTGCCACATGGTAGGAGGGATATACGCAGTCACCAGCACAGGCATAAACTATCTGGGAGCAACTGGGTGTTTGCACCAGAAACTATTTGTTACTTAACGTAGATTGACCTCACCTTGTTTGTTCCAACACTGTGATGGTGCAGGCTTCGCACGCAGGACCACTAGTTCATCAAAACGAGGAAGCACACGTACGTAGTCATTCGACAGACAACGTCCAGAACGTAGCCCTTGGGTTCCAGGGTTTCCCGTCGATAGCTGCGGTATCACTTGTTCATCTCATCTTCCCGCATGAGCCACTTGCCGTGCCGGGAAGCCTTCTGTGTGGCTTGTGTCTGAGTGGTGAAATAAGTTTTCGGGCGTCCGTTTCCGTTCTCCAGACGGTTGTTGGTTATATTACCGAAATAAACTATTTTGGGTCGTGCGTGCATAGCCCATTTACGGGTTATACACAAACAGCGGGCCGCAAGGCAAGAGACAAATCGTGGGTGCTGGCGGCACAGCAGTCAAAGACCTTGTCGGAATCCGTGTGCTAGTATTCTGATAAAATAAAAGCCTACTCTCCTGCATTGTCCGGGCAAGCCATACAGCGGAAGATGCAGCGCCTGTTAGCAGTGTCTATGACCAAAAATACACGGACGTTAATTGATACATTCTTGCTTCCTGATATCATTTCTAACATGATAATAGCCCAACATGACATGGAAACCAAACACTACTTACGTTACCTACAGTTGTGTCGCTCATTTGTCCATCACAAAAGTCTTTAGTTGATACAGTTCGCACATCATCACCTTGAAAAAGTAAAAAAGTCTGCACTCCTAAGCAAACTATTTGGTTTCTACGGAGGCATACATATACGGACGTCTTGTACCCACGCCATCCGTAATCAGAACGATGTAGGTCTTCTGTCTACAGATCAGATATCATATTAGCCAAAGCTCGGCCGCGTGTGCTCCACTGGCTACTACATCCGAAAAGCGTCGGAAAAGCGCTATTTGCTGCCATCTTGGGAAGCATTTGTGGCTATAGTGACCTCTCACTAATTGTAGCACTAGCAAGTGCCTGGTGTCCAGAAGTTTCGCCAAGACCGAAAGTATGTCATCTGCAAAATTAAAACTCAACTGCGGCCGACACTTCCGGTGGCAGTTGCATACGTCCTGAATGATAAATACTTTGCCAAATTCACCAGCCACAAACCGCCACAGCTCACCTGACGGAGTTGCATACTTCAGTCGGTTGGCCGTTGGTTCACTGGAAGACTATCGTACAGAAAGTAAGAAACCTTATGGTAATGGTCAAGGTAATGAGGGCTGAACGAGAGATGGGTCCCTTCCCCCTTAGCCAAAGACACACTGGACAGCCGGTGCTTCGCGCATTGTTTGTTAATAGCGGATACCCTCAGCTTACTAGCTTCTTCAGATTTCTCGACATTCCTTTTGTCTCTCTGATCGCATTTGTAAAACATCCATTTGTAGCGCAAAACTGTGTTCGTGCTTCGATTACTGACCACACGCAAAAATGCCAAGTAGTTATCCCTCAAGTATTCCTTAAACGCCTTCTCAAATACCATAAAGAATGCAAAGCGGACAGCCCCTTATTTCTCAAAGAAAATATCTGAAGCCACTTTTGAATCCATAACACAGAAAGTTCAGAGCCGAATGCGCACTAGTAATTAAAAAGGTGAATTACTTAGAATTATTCGCAACAAAATGAAGGTATAATAGAGGGACTTTAGATTTGAGCATGCATATAATCAAATGCAACATCTTTGCGTAAAAAGTTTTCGTTTCCCTCGTAAAGATTTCGCGGAAAAAGCATTTTGTGGCCAAGGATCACCGTTTTTCTGGTACCATGCACCCAGACGCACGTCAAATTTATCGTCCATAACATTGACGTTCAAAATTCTGCATGTTACTTCCGTCCTTATTCTCAACACCCGTTCCATCTCTGTGCTTGGTGTGTGCACATGAACTAACTTTCGTTTGTTCCAGCCACTTCATACGTTTGTTCAAGACTAAATTTTAAACCTCTAGAAAAAGGTTTTTAGGCCGATGACAAGAGTTGACAGCTAAACAGATGAAAATAGGTGCTACACGGGGCAAATTTGCGAAAACATTGTTATGCATGTACGCAGGGACATCCTTTTACATAAAATAATATACAAACATTAGTGACGCAAAGCCGGGCATGTGTTTGCTTCTCAGCAGAAGTATAGGTGTAGACGACCGCAGATTTGGCGTCATCAGAAAAGTCGGACTAGAGTGCACTGGACGAATTCAGTCTAACAAATTCGCTGCAATTTACAAACTTTCATATATTTTATTTGGAAAATTCAGCGCACGGATGGGGGTGATTACGCTGCCACAAAATGCGGGTGTATATCCGAATAGGCATCAGAAAATCTCTGGAACACCTTTTATTGTTGTCAAAGGAAAGAAAACTTCTTTTTTAAATGGTGCTCGGGTAGCACTTCAGTGCCACTAACGTAATCTTTGTCACTGTGCCCCCGAAGGCAACGAAGGTGGCCTTTTGAGCCACTTGATCACGTTTTATTTAAATTTCAACTACATTCAATCAACTTCCATACTGCTATGTCTAGTCGCAGGGTTTGATACGTCTCATACCAGCCGGGCCTGCAAAATTACATCAATGTTTTATTCCTTAACATAAAAGTTGTTAGCAGTAAAACTCCCAAAAAGAACGCCATACAATTCCAGAATGATTAACCCGCTAATCGTATTAAAAAGACTAAAATAATTTGATGAATTCGATTACTTTGGAGAATGTTATGCTAGATATTTAATGCCGGAGAACAAAGGAGGCTAGAGACTTGTTGTGACCCTACCGTCAAATAGCGCACCTAAACTTAAACAGGCGCCTAACATATCCGGTTTAGCTGAATTTTCAGTAGACTTCAACGGTCGTCAGGCAATGTATCTTTCCTCTTTGGCGTGGAGAATTTGCTTCTGCGACCAACTTCCATCCAGGGCTAATAAATGCATCAAATTTAATCGTTCACATCCGGGATTGCTGTCATTTTGGTAGGCGCCAGCGACATACCAACCGATAGCGACGCAATCGCCTACCTTAAAGTTGGCAAGAAACGATAAAACTTGTCGCAAACGCACGACAGTAAATTCATAACTCGCACTAGTGAAAAATTCTAATTGCTTTTTTTTCCCTCAAACAGGAATCAGAACCTTACAAAAGTTGAACTGTTGGAATCATTTTTGCGCACACCGCGACTGGGTTCTCGAAACCCTGTAGTGGAACATTTATATAGTACCAGCGATGCAAGGCCTATCAACCATGTATTGCTGAAACGGGTGCAAAATGCCAAGATGGAATGGGATGGGTGGACTTTAAACTCGTAACCGCCAAATAATTTTCACATTGCACCCTGCACAAATGAGACTTTCGCCGCAGACGTGATATCAATGGTAGGTTCTCGATTAATGTGTCCCCGGTCGATCTTTTCACACAGGATATGTTGCTACCAATAAGAAGATAAAATAAGTGCATAGTCACAATATGTTTTAAATTAAAAATATCTACGAAAAACCTACTTCCCATAAACGAAGGGCGCAAGGCTGAAACACGTATGACCAACTGCCGTTGCTGCTGGCCTTAAGTTTCCATCACACGATTTAGAGAGTCAATAAACTGCCGATTCCTCGGGGCAAATAACAACCCGTGAGTGTTTTTTAAGATGGTAGTGAAAGTCGTTTCCCGATAGTGTTTGAGGAATTCTGAGTAAAGTTATCGTGGTCTATTTTTTAAACCCTCCCCAGTTTATTGGTACTGCTCTTCAGCAGAAGCAGGATATAGACGAGCTGATAAAATACAACTGGTCTTCCCTACGCCCTTGTCTATGCATTTTTAGTTGCTCATAACCATAGAATATGCTTCAGTTATAAACTACCTAATACGGAAACAACCAGTTTCTGCTTCCGGTCGTCCCTCTGAATCCAAGCAAATTACTCACGTTGCTCTCTCAATAAATGTTGATCCCAACTACGGTGCCTACGCCATCTGGAAGCTTACCTGCTGAACAATTTGGGAAGACGTGGGAACATTATCGTTCACATAGTTTCAAACCGATATTGCATTAAATTGCCTTTGTCGCTATAAACGAATCATCAGGACTGCTCGTAGGTACCGTACCTTTCATTTTTAATGACACAGTTTATCGCCATAGGATCCCCTGTCCCCCTTACTTATGTGTTCGTCTTCGTAATCAAGGCAGAAGATTCATGCCAGAAAACGAGGTACCGGCTACAAAACTAAGCAGGGCTCTTAGCCACAGCCAGATTTCAAAGCAGTGATCAACACGGTCCTCGATGAGCTGCACAGTCAACTTTACGCATATCGATGTCATATCTCGAATTCCTAAGGGCACTTAATAAAGTATTCTGAAATTAGTGTTTGAATAATCCCAAATCAATAGAAAGCGCATAAAAATGTCCCATATCTAACTCTCGACTGAAACATTTGTAGCCAGTGTATGCTGTTCCACTTCCTGGAGCAGACAACTGAGGATACTAAAATTTCTAGGCTAGGAAGATGAAACCAGTGAACATACAACAGAACAATTCAATGTTGAAGGGCCTGAATATCACATGCTCAGTAGGGACATTATCCCAAGGCGTAATGTTTTGTCATCTTCCAGGTTTTACATTGAAAACTATTCATTCAATTTGTGCGTAATCACACTGTTGCTCTAAACCATCAACTAGGCCACCTACCATGCAGCGGCAGGCCCACCTCAGTAAGTTATGTTAGCTCAAGAAGCGCCGTTGATGGTTCTTCGAAGAATAAATCGCCCAAGTACGGCCTGGATAAATTCCCCGATTTCCTACCAGCCTATTTTATAGCGTTGCCATCCAAGCGGAAGAAGCTTCGCCCGGCTATTAAAGAGTCCCAGAAAAATTCCGAACCTCATATGTTGCACTTCACCTTGTCCTATAACAAATTTTCTGCCTTTTAAAACACTTCTGGATGTTGAAGAATAGTGTGAAAAGAAGATCAATTTGATGCGAAACTTCGGAATTTGGAAAGAAGAATTGACAAAATTAGAAATAAAAACAATGATCAGATTTCCTCTTTGCCTCACTCGTTTACCATTGCCTTTGCTTTTTATGTATTCATGGCTGCTTCGTATGAACAGCACCAACTGCCTGCTACCACAGGCTCTATAGCCTGAAGTGGACAATCGGGGGAAGTGCCGTAACTATTGGCCTGACATTCACACCGCTCAGTGCGGACAATGAAGACGGTACAGCCCTCCAGACCAACAGGAAGGCGCGAAACCATAATTCAAAAGCTTTCGACTTTCCGTTCATCTGCCTACCCGTTAGAGATAATAGGCCTGTTTTGACGACCATCCATATCACGTGTAGAGGGAACTGGCTCACACCAGAACTTTCTGGAGCTGGACTAGTCGTTGATGGCTACTTCAGTATCAGAGTTAACTCGAACTACTCGGCGTTGCGTCACACATGAACGTGGCCGCACACATTCAGTTTGCTCTCTCTGATACCAGCCCAGCATCGGTTTAGACAGTGCTGTGGATTCCTGCTGCATTGTCCGGAGCTGATTGTCTTCATCCGGTGTCGTATATGGTTGCCAATAAAATATCCCGGAAGATGACTTGATCTTCAAACGAATTCGTGTGCAGCTCTCCTCCGGCCAACATTGTGCATATCCTTCAGTAAGTAAATTCAACACTTCCATGGTGTCCTGGATGTAGTTTCAGCAAATCAGTTCTGGCTAAAGCGATACAACAGGGCGCCTAGTCTCAGCAGGTCCGCGCACCGACCAAACAGCGCGCAGGCCCAATACTATCGCTACCAGGGATAATTCCAGTAACAGACTGCTATTCAGGTGATAATTAAGGTTAGTCTGGGACACAGTGATATTTCTCAAGGTTTGTAGCTCCATAAACGTCAGATCAGCAGGCCTACAATGCGTACTTGACGACCCAGGAGTGGAACCAGATTTGGTGGAGGAGATTTACAATATCACTGTCAAAAGGGTTCATAAGTCCGGTGCAGTTTTCTCAAAGAAACTAGTAAGAAGCCGAACGCACCAAAAGCTACTCAAGGGGATTGTGCGTCTTCTTGAGATAAAGTCGAAATGCTTCTCAAAATGATAGCCAAAGGTTACGCAGATGACGAGCTGGCATTTCGGAGGGTGGGGGACGGCTGCAGACCAGAGATCTCTCGGTCAAGACAAAACGCCGCACCCTAATGTACCAAGATTGTAAGTTTTATGTACACGAGAAACTACAGAAGAAACAGATCAACGGCCCTCATGAGGGACAGCAACGGTGACTCCACGAGTAGAAGTGACCGAATTCTGCAGAGAACACCGTACAGGTTTGAGTTCAGTCCCGGCGAATGCATCGCATCCAAACGTGGCAAGGCGTGGCTACAAATACCCTCGTCCTTTCTTTTTACCTAAAAAGTTGCAGGTGAGCGTTGGCGAAAGACTAATCCCTTCAACCCGATGGATCAGATTAAACGCATCCGTAGACCGTTCAGCCTGGCCAGAAACCTGTAATTGAGGTTTCTTCAGTCATCCGACGAGGGGCAACTTCTTTGGGCGTGAACGGAAACGTTTGTTACGTTAATCCTCAAAGCTGTTGTCCGTTTATCGCCCGGCGGCTACAGGCCCATTCGTCCCCCCGGTATACCCTGTATGGTGATGGAAAGCACTCTGAAGCGGGTCATTCTAAATTATCCCAAAACCTGATAGTCCCGACGCAAAGCAGATTCTCCGAGACCGTGTTCACGGGCAGCTGAATGAATCAGGAACACACGCTCCTGATTGGGAGCGGTATATCTCCATGTTTCGAAAACATTCATCCCGCCGCTTCAAACTCAGTGCCCATGGGATCCAACGGGGTTCTAGGCTTTCCTTCTACGCATAGCCTTTTGGCTGAACGCTTGGTCAACCTACTATTCTTCTGCAACCTGTTGCTTTAATTCTCCTCAAATCTCCTGTCTAAGGCCACTACTCCCGGATAACGTCAACGGCCTTTCCGGGGCGAACGTAAGTCGCTTGAGTCGCGTTTCGCTTGAATGAGGTTCCAGTGTCAACTCACTTCAGACTAATGTCGATGCTGCAAAGCAGTGGTAACTCGTTGGGCAAGTCCCCATGAATGAAGAAATGTATATCCATATGCCGTTGAGAGGAAACCCGACGAGGCGCACGATGAGAATGGAACGGAGAATATTGCGAAGTTGAATATCGAGAACGGCCTGGAGATCTAAACCTCTTTGTGCATTTCTTTATCACTCCACCACCAATAGTCCGCCCAAGAGACATTCGTTGCCTTCCGGACGGTTCAACTGAATTTCCTGCATTGTCAATCGTATGGATTCCATGTCAGACAACTTCACGCATTCGTAACCCACTTATCTACTCAGGACCCTAGAAGGAACTAAATGCCATCGAGCCTGTTCACCGAGCTGCTGCGAAGAGCATTGCGGACATAAAATCAATTGACTAGGAAAAACCCCTGAAGGTCCTCAATCCCATTCTCCTAGCGCGCAAGTTTTCACACAACATATTTTCCCACTACGAATAGTGGAATCGCCTCCTTGCGACTGATGTCCACGCTGCATTTTTCACCCCCTTTCAAATCACTTATGGATAAATTTTTGTGAGATCTCCCACCGGCAGCCTATTAGCCAAATCTGAGAATTTAAAAGAACGGTGCAACCCCTTTTTTCGGGCCACGTCCTTTAGGTGGACCGAGGTAGATGGATGATAATAGCAAGCTAAACCCGAAAAGCCTGGGCACATGCCCCGAGCCTTTAATCGGTGAACACGTGAAAGCCAATCAGAGCGCCGGATTTTCTGCACAAGCCTTCCTCAGCAGTGAGACCAGGGCAGAGCATCGAAAGGCTGTCGACGTGGCCGCGGCAGGGATGAAATGATTAGTTTGTTCCGATTAATCCTTTATTGTTTCATTTCCTTCATCGTAAGTTGGTTCGCTTAGCTGCTCATCACCTAGAAAGGCCCATGTACAATGTGTGGATAGGAAAGCTTGTCAACTGCTTGGGTTCACTGCACAACTTAGGTGTGGATCCTGTAAGGAACTTGCAAAATACAATCTAAGTAAAATTGAACCGGATTGTTTTGACTGCTGTGAAGCGGATGACGCCTACAAAGTCTTAAAAGTAAGTGCCGAGGTTTGTTTTGACCTTCTTCAGAGGTACGCCAAAGCAGAACTGGTAGCATGCTCCTGATCTATCAAACGATATCCTCAAGTTCTAGGTAAGTTCAAAACGTTACTAGTGACAAATATGCAAACTTCCGACATTTCAAGCCATCCTTTTTGTCCAAGTTCTGCTCTATCCTCTTTGTCTAATCGGCTCCCGCCAGCACGGAGAACATTACGTGTGCTGTGCTTCGACCTGTACCGCAATGTCCACCCTGGTCATTCTTATGGCTGAGTCGCTACAGAACGTGAATTTGGATTCATCCACCTGATCGTCGCCATCCGGGTTCTTGGGTCAATTTGGAAGTGTCCTCTGCGACCACATCTATGAATTGGAGATATCCCTACCCATACTTGCCGGGGTCGTACTGTTATCCGACTTACTATCATTAAAGTCATCATCAAGGACAGCAACATCAGTGTTGGCACTGATGCTTCACTGCCGTACAACCATAAAGTTCGTCTATATACCTACCTGGGCGTTCCTATCACCAGCAACCACAACGATATCTGAGGTTTTAGCCCGCTGTAGAAGGGCACCTAGAGCGTCATAGAAACTGTCCTTGGCAGATTCAGAGCTACAGTCAGTTGGGGCGTAAGCAGACACAATAAACAAGGTGCGATGGACCTCACTTCCTCTACATTCTCTCACAGATGTGGCCAAACGAACCGCACAGAGGCGACTATCAACGGGTATCCAATCAAGCAGAGACGCTTCCGCTCGTTCACTCAGTACAATACCCACCCCAGCATATCCAGCTGCAGCGGCCTCTGCATCACCAGAGGTGCGCAGCCGGAACCTGGAAGAGAGCGAGGGGGCAGTCAGTTCAATCACGGTACTTGCGTCCTGCGTCCTTGTTTCTGACAGACAACATACATCAATGCTGAGGGAATCCAGCGTACGAGCAAGAGCCACCTGTTGACCTGCTTGCTTCAGTGAACGAACATTAAAGGTGGCTAAGTAGACAGGCTTTCGGGGTTTGAAAACAGACTTCGAAGTGTTTACGGATGTAACGGAACTCGGACGTACACAATCTGCGGCTAAGTGTGATGTAGGGCGGGCAAACCGATCAGTCCTAGAGCTGGGACCTGCGGAGAAAGTATTAAAATTGGGGCGGGGGAGGGTGGAAGACGGAAAACGTGAAAGTGTAAGAAGGGAGGCGTCAGCAGTAGCATGTTTTCGCTTACCCGCCCTGCTGTATGCAGCAAGTAAGGCGACCCGGCTGATGGCACCACGCGACGGCCGATGTGGCATGAAAGTACTATTATTTGTGAATGTCATGGTCGTACGAGGGCTGGGATACTGCCAGGGCGCCCACACCTAAACAGGAGGACGATTAGGGTTCTCAATCAAAGCCTTTGGCTCAAAAGCCTAACCGCAAGGCAGCGGTTTTGGGCTGGAAGTGCAAGTACATTGCCATTTTTACGGAACACGTCGCTACACATGTTCCAACCCCCAACCTGGAGGGCCATGAGACTGTGTTCGTCAGACCTCTACCCATGGACCAACCTGGTATGAGAGACTATGTGAGTGTCACGCGGGCACCCCCAGTATAGCTCAATGTGTCGCCGAGGTACACAAACCGCCACACCACGGTAAGGTCCAGTCTCTTCGTGGCGGACTTACTATGGCACATCTAAATCAAAAAAGTGCGTCAGAGTAACCGTCACCAGGATCTGGTTCATGTTGCCAGTTGGTAGTCACCCCTGTGCGGTTTTCTTGGGATTGTCTACCAGAATAACCGGTAAATGCGCTTATATTCGCTACCTGTTTATTGTATCTACTTACGTCCCAGTAGACTGTAGCTGCGATACACTCGAAGGCAGGTTTTATGACATTTTGAACGCCTTATTGCAGCGGGTTAAGAGCTCAGATTTTGTTATGATTGTCGGGGGTAACAATGCACAAGTAGGTAGACTTAGCACTGCTGAGGCTTAATTGAGTGGTTGTCTTGAACTGGAATCAAGACACGCGGGCAACGGCAAACGCATGATGCAGTTGGTCGCTGACCACACTTTCTATACGGTACTACCGAAACGACCTAAGCCGCTTGACCACATGGTGCTCCATGCGTGCGAGCCAACCTTCAATACAGATACCACATCATTAGATATAGGTAGCGCGGGTCAGTTACTGACTGTCGCCCGTTATGCAACACCTACGCAGATTCAGATTAAATGCCTGTTCGTTGCTGCTTCTCGTTGCGTTTCTCAGGTGCGCGCAAGATGCGTATCCTTTGTGTGGCCATTGAGAAGCTCTTGTACCTCCAGGTAAAAAAGTCTACTGAAGCCCCTCTTGAACAAGACGTCTCCCAATGTAGACTTACTGGAAGGTACTGTCCGCAACCCTGCAAGGTGCTGGACGCCTCGCTTGTGGAATGGCTCAACCACGATCTCGAGAAACTCAAATTACTCGAAGTTCGGACACGTATTCCTCCTGCTTGGTAGTACAATACCACCAGGTGGGCTCGAGTTAGCCCAGTGGTTAAGGCGCTAGCTTACGGACAGCAAGATCCGTGTTTTGAATCCAGCCTGGACATCTCGACTGCTCCTGTCCAGGCTTGAGAAACCTGACAGTATCTCAGCCCTTCCTTCTTTCCTCTGGCATAGCAGCTAGGCACTGAAAGGGCGCTACAGCTACTTCAGATGAAAAAGAGTAACTGCGCGGATGGATAGACTTGGTGGGTCCAGAAATTCGAAGAGATGGCGGAGGCGAGAAACTCAGCCGATGTGCCCAACGGGTTTAGTGAGACCTCTGGTGACTAAAAAAGTCACTGCTAATGGTTCCGCTATCTTCAAAAAAGAACGCCCGAAACATACTGCTGAACATTTTCAAGACCAATGCAACTAGCCACCTGGAGTTTTTCAGCTGGATTCCCAACCGGCAATGTAAACCTAGACAGTGAACTTGGAACCCATAACATATTCGAAAATAAATGAATGCCTTTTGTCCCTCAAGTGTCACCGAGCTGCTGATCCTCATGAATTCCCACACGCTTTGCTTAAAGATAGACGTGGAATTCTCAGTCGGTGTTTGTATAACTTACTTGCCCTTATCTGGGAGAAACGGACCGTCCCGACTAACAAGTATGGCGATAGTGGTGTTTATTTTCAAAAGGGGTGCTCCCAGTGAGTATGGCGATCATGGAGAAATTAGCTTGACCCCCATTGTCACCAGACTCCTCGCGTTGCTTTTTTTACACCGTCTTACGAAGGCGCGTGAAAACGACCCGAGAACAGCCAGCAGGTTTCCGGCCGTAAAGGGGATGTGTGGACCAAATTTCCATACACGGCATGTGTATGGGCGACTAACGATCTTGGTTTTTCATGATCTCATGAACGCGTTCGTTTCTGTCGACCGATTGATTCAGGTCTCTGACCACCGATGTCTCAGAACTGTAGCTGGAGTCGGCTGAAACCAGTGAATTCGGAATGTGATCGGATGGGTTTTAGCCGAAGCAGATGAACTTCTCTCAAAGAATGCATCCGGCACTGCAAGCTAAGCTGTGGGGGCCATGCATTAGGCATGTTAAATTACTGCCTGCCGATACGACCACTGTTTTCTGTGTCCATTTCGGAGTGGCGGAAACCCAGAAGTGGGCAGAATTGGATACTGCAGATGGGAATGATGGATGTTACTAAAGGTTTGGGCGCTGTTGGTGCTGTTCAACTTTCAGGGTAGGGTCCATGTAACCCTGTTCGCGGCTGGAGTCACCACCGATGTCTGTGGCTTTCGTGCTGTTAGTTTCTATCCAGACTGAGTACTGAAGATGAAGGCACCACGGGTGCTTGTGGTAGCTTAGCTATCGGTTCCCTTCCCTGCCCTATTTGTTTCCTCTTTTCATCGTAAGGCTTTATTTAAATAAATTGATATGAATGTACGGTATTCAAACACAAATTTTCCCATCTGATCTTGCTGTCACCGGTGATTATTTTGATGGTGATTGACTGCGTACGCCCGAAAACAGGGCCAACGTCCAATATTACCTGGGCCTAACAGCGACCTATGTCCCCGCTGGGAGCGAGGAAGTTGGTCCCATCGGCATGGTGGTACCATCCAGCGAGATCTCTGAAACAGCGCCCTTCTTGTTTCAAGACTGACCGGCTAAAGAAAGCCCACTATATGGAACATGCGGTGCCGCGTGGATGTAGTTAAACCGTCTATCAACTTGGCACCAATTACAGAGGAAATTACAGGTCAATTACTGGGAAAACGACTCAAAAGTCCAGTTCATGTCCCACCATCTGATTCGGTGGGCGGAGCACGTTGAGAAACGATTTAGTTAGCCTGGAGAGTCCAACGTAATGACCAACACCAGGGTCTTCACAACGGGACGTGAACTGTCCAGTCCCAACAGAAGGTGAAAATAATCCTTCAGGTGTAACACCCTTTCGGTGCCTAGCTGCCACCGAAGGAAGCACGAAGGCTGGAATGTTGCCAGGTTGCCCAAGCCTAGACAAGGTAAGTCGAGAGGCAGAGGTCGGGTTCGAACCACAAACCTTCCGATCAGTAAATTCGCGCTCTAACCAAAGCCATTAATTAGTCTGTAGGATAATTAGTATGAGTGGGGGGTGGCGATGCATAAACGGGAATCAGTGTGATGCTTCACGTCTGACATCAACGTATATCGCTGCGCCTGGTACCCACAAATGCTTTCTGTTAATTCCATACCAGGCGACTAATGCTCATCTTGGATACTGAAATCACCCAAGCACCATTTCGCCTGCTAACATAAGGTTGGCGCGTTGATTCCGCCGTATTAATATCCGTTATGCCATAAACAGCGCACAGCGAACTCTGTTAGATCATCTACTTGGCTCGAGATGGCTCATTGGTCAAGTCGCGAATTTACTGACCGGATGGTCCTTGGTTTGAACCCAACCTCTGCATCTCGACTTCTGCTGTTTAGGCTTAGACAACCTGGAGGTATTTCAATCCTGGTTCTTCCTTCAGGTGGCATGGCAACTAGGTACCTGAATGGTGTTACAGCTGAACGATTATTATTATCATTATTATTTACTATTATTTGGCAGAATAAAGCGGAAGGCGCATCCCTGGCGTAAGAGTCTAGGGCACTTTCCCTGGACAGTACAGGCAGGAAAAATGGCGTCAGCATCGAATGGAAGGTCGGTAATTGAACTTGAAATCTGGTTCACGATAAGAAGAACCACTGAGTACATGAAAAGAGAAAATGGCGCACGTAGCCTGACAAACGACACTGAGTTGTTGAACCGTTCATTTGGAATCTGCGGGCGAGAGATGGATCTTCCAGTAGTTGTGTTTGTGTTCGCGTTCAGTGGTGCGCATGCACTGCTTCCTTCAGTGCACAACCTCCCCTCCCAACCTTTCCAGTAAAAAGTCCGCTGGTACTCCATGCACCAGTTTATCAGCCTCCAACGCGTAGCTACTTAACTATGGCTTCTATAACAGCTTCACAACATAATAGTTGTTGTTTTCATGTTTGTGTGAAAAGGAACCGGTCGTCCGACCCAGTGAACTTAAGGTGACGATTTGCACCTGGATTGCCAAAAGAAGGTGTTCCCCGTCTCGCCGGCGCTGGCCGGAGTCACCCACCGCCCGTGGTTTTTTGCCTACTTTTGCTGCACGTTCCTCATCCCAATGAGGGGTGCCGGACTGTGAGGTCTCATGTGCTCCACTACGCTAGGACTAATTTGAGCCGAAAAACTAGTCGTTGAGATGGATAGCATTGTTGCATTGTCTGCGAAAATTCAGTTGGAATTATTTTGGGATCTTTAGAATACTTGGTGCTGCTTATAACTGGAAATGTAAGCAGCATGGCAAAGGAATGAATTGGGTGCGCCGAAAACCCGCGGATGCCACGGGGTCGCACTAGAGACTGGCTCAGTGGAACGAACGTTTACTGTGAGTGAGTGCGAATTACGTGGATTTAGGAAAATAGATGGATGCGACAAGGAGTTGGCTTAGGGTATAGCCTATGTACCGACTAGATAACCCATTTTGCAGGAACTGTGTCACAATTGATTGAGTTATTCGTTGCTTATCGTCTGGGGATCGTACGTCACTCATGGTTTATCCCATTATTATCAGGTATGGTCTGTGGGTAGGCGGCAGTCATGATGCGTTAAACACGCGAACAAAGCTGCAAGTATGTGAATTACTTTGACAACCGGAAACGTTTTTTTAGGCAAATGCATCGTATAACTTTTCCTTTGCGTAGAGAAATTAATTTTATCCGTAGCGTGGATTGTGATACTAGTGCGAGTCTTTAATCGGCCTGAAGACCTAATAAACTCAGGTCCGGGAATTAATTAGATTGTAGTCGAAGCTTTTGATATCTACCCGTTACTCTTATCTTGATGCAGTAGCTTATTGCGTGATTGTAACTGGCAGCGTGCTCCATTGCGTGTTTCTATCTGTGTTGGTCACTCATTAACGGTATTATCAGCAGCACATCTGCATTCTTCTGAATGTTTACTTCATTACCTTTTGGTTGCACCGTTTGTTTCACCTGATGACTGTATGGGGCATGCTTACTGTACTCAAAGTTGAGTACTGAATGCCAGGCTAGGCTTTATTTGAGTTGCTTCATGCTCGTTCGTATATTTTTTCCAGCGTTCATCGAAGGTCAGGAGCGTCAAAAGTATGGAAACTTGCGCCTAACTTACAAGGCGGGTCACCGACCAACCATCAATCTACTGACAGTGACCGATGAGCTTGAGGAGTCACATGTAATCGAGACTTGGGACAGTGATACTATTTTAGAGTTCTTAGACCAGCGTCTTGAGTTGTAAGCACCATCTCTCAATGGCTTGACTGTAAATGCCTATGCCTATGATGACGTGTAGACCAAAGTTCGTTTTTCGAACCGTCTTTCGTCTGATGTCCTGCACAGGCATGTATGCTTCACGGGTCTCATGACTTGTCCTTTTTCTAGCTGTTCTCCTCATTTTCATATTTTTGATCACCGAAACACTTTGTTGTGACGTGTGCTTGGACTCCTGCAGGGGTATTCTGTTTCTTTGTTTTTGGGTCAGTACTCTTTCTGCGAGGGATCGGTAAAAGCTAGTGTTTCCCGTTCTGTGCGCTTAAATTTAATGTCAATACATCGTTAGGTTTTTTGTTGAGTTGTGTTCTGGCTTTCAAAATCAAACACTCATAACTTTTGGTCCACAGCAGGGGACCGCGCGATCACTGTCCATCACGGACGGAAATATAAGTGGAATCGCACATACAAGCGAATTTCCGTAATCTTTTTTTGGTTCTCGCGATCTAAGTATGGAATGTAGAGTAAACTACTGGTTTTCGCAACAAATCAGCACCCATTCCATTCGAAGAAGCTTCCAAGGCGGTAATCGCTCTGATCCAAATGTTTTACGGTATAACATACCAATGCGCTTTCAGCCCAGAAGACGCTCGTTCTTGTACTATTTAACAGTGATTTGGGATTCGGTTTATATCGTAATAACATGCCAAATTAATGCGTCTCAGAGCCAAACTGTCATCACTTACATCGCCGGCACAAAATTCCTCTCCACTGATCCTTCGAGTAAAGACATGGACTAAGTTGATGGCCATTAATTGCTCTGGTCCATCGACTTCAACAATGCTTTTCGTAATAGTTATTTACCAATCGCACGTTCGGCAAAAACTTCGTAACATTCGTAACTCATTCGTCCAACTTGATGGTTTCTACTATGTTGAACTTTCGCTTAACGGCTCCCCTCCCCGCTTCCCATGTACGATTTTCTCGCATACAGTACCTTGCTGGTAGATGCCATAAACTGATAGATAACCGGCTGGAAAAAAGCACCTGATCACGCAGTTCCTGTCAACCTGAGTGACCGGATGTGGAAGATCCAAGTTACTACGTCACAACCCGTCGACGAAACAACATCCTGTATTGAAAGATGGTAGAAAATCCATCCGTGGACGGCTCGCACAGACTTTCAGTTCACTGTGAGCGATCAACAGCGTAAGACTTAATGTGCTTTTTGAACTTCGCCTAGTGGCTAAATAGTCATTCGTGTGCCCCTCGGGTAGTCTCGTCACTGGAGTGGAAGGAAACTGCGCATCGAAATTAATTTCGGGCGTGCTGTCAAATGCAAGCACGCGCATTGAATTGTGTAGTCCCAATAGCCAGCATATGTTAGCACCACTTACAATCCGTGTGGTGTCACTCTGATTGCACCCAGACGAGCAAAATCTAGTGACTTCACAGGAGCTCTAGTGGAGTATATCTGGATAAATGGAGGTGCAAGTATCTGACAACTTCTTACTGGACAGTTAGTTCACGTTGGTTACCCAAGATTGCTAACGTTGATCTTACCCGGGTTGCGGATGTTGGAAGTTAGTCACCAATCGTCTACAGTCCAGGAGTCGACGAGATGCGACTTCGTTTGTTTGACAGGCGCTAGACAAAAAAAGGACTGCTAAATCTGGGAAAAGTAAAGCTGAAAAGCCGCAATCGTCAAGAAGGCTTCATTTGTCATGAATTTCCAGCAGATGGCAACCGACAGTCCAGGTCGGTGGCCGATTCTCATTTGCAGACTGACACCGTAACTCCTTGTGGGAGGGCAACACAGTATCCGGTCCCAAAACTGATCTATCCTCACTTGCAAGCGATGTATGTAAACCGTGTCCCTGACTGATAGTCGCCTTGGTCAGTAGCCAGTCCTCAAGTTACGCTCCAAAATAAGGTCCTAAACCAGCCGTTGGACACTTTATTGGCCGTCCGGACTTGATTTAGTCCAGCGTTTTTTTTTTGATACCGCGGGCATTTATTCCAATTTAATTTCGTCCCCAACTAGCAGTCAGGTGGGAGCGTGCAAAATCTTTTATAGAGCACTTTAACTTGCAGGCAGTTGAAGGATTATTCAACGTTCGGTACGGTTTAGACGTTTTTGATCTTGAATTTCGGTGACCACTGAGTCTAGATGTCCGGGGAGAACGGAAATTTAATGTTTTTGATAGAATATTTAGTTCTGAAATTTTCACAGCCAGACAGGTTCTCCTCAAAGCAACTACCTGAATGCCTCCGGAACAAGAATTATCATAGATATAAACGGAGTAACGGGATCACTGCCTACCTGGGCTCACACTACTCATCCGCACCATTTTCACTACTAGTACCTTTTGACAACTGTCTCCTGCTTTCCTTGGGTCGATTACAAAGAAAAGAGTGTATAAATCAAAAGTGGAGTAGACGTGAAGGTGAGGGCGCTACTGATTGGGTTCACAGGGACTATATTTAGAATACGTCCACCAGTTTAGAGATGCAAGCTTACCAATTACTGCAGCTTGTTGCCCTAGTAAAAAGCATCTCCAGCCACGAATAAGAGCTTTCGTATGAAGAGAGTTTTTATAGCTCAGGTTCCAACTTCAACGCCTTTCCACTCAAAGCACCGCTGATGTCACCTTGACTGCTGATGAAACGTTTGCAACCAAAGTGCCCAACTGAGTGAACAAACCGGCGGCCAGTTTTCACCTGCTTCCAAATCAATTACGACTTTCGTAAATTATCCCCCGACTACAACTCTTTTCAGTCAGACTGGGGCTTCTCATAAACTATCGAGTGCAGTAGCCGCTCTGAGCTTTCGGAGGGTGTGACCTTGCCATAGTGCATAGCGGTTTTCAGGAGATCACTTGCTTAGCATATATTTGGCTTGTTACCCGTTTAAACATCTGAACTATCCGCCCGATCCGTTTGTTTGAGTGGAGTAACGAAGGAAGTCCAGTGGAATATATGCACCTCTTTGGGATCGTTGTGAAGGCCTGATCGCACACAAACTTGTTCTCTGACAACCTGATGCGTTCCCAACGCTCATATTGTAGACTGTCTCATCTGCAGCATGAGAACAGAAGCACCTTTACTCTTTTGAGTATGCCTGTCTCATAAACACTGAATCGCTGTCTTTCTGGTGGGAATTACATTGGTGTGACCAACGTTCATAATTGAATTGAATGCCTTGACAAGATGGCGGTAGGACTCGTGCAAAACGATCGTATAAACCACGTAGTTAGATTAGTAAACAAATCTCTTATTCCTTGATCTGTAACTATCACATAGCTAATTTTGCGTTTCATTTCATGTCACGAATTCCACTTTGGAATCAGGTTAAACTGATGCTAGTGTTGACCACGTACAAATTAATTGAAAGTTTAGTCAACTAGGATTGAACTCATGAGTGACCAAATGTCCGTCATCATGTAGTCGGTACACGTCCAGTATACACGTGATTGGTCTCACAGGCACCAGTACCGCTCTTTTCAAGTGTATGTAGGCGGGGATTTTGATCCGGGTATGGACAATCCACTGAGTCGACCCACGGTGGGCGATCGTGCGTGTGATATGTATATTGAATCGAATTCTGATGCAAGAGGTCTACGGATCTATGTGCGAGTCGATAAATTAGATCTGTCGAAAGTGATGGATGGGTATGTGTTATGTCTGCTGATTTGCTAATACTGCGGGGGCGTTGTCTGACCTTGAGCAGTGCTGACTCGCGCTGTCTGGGTTTGATAGAAGGCTGTGAGGCGCTGTATATTGAGGGGGCGTTGTCTGTCTGGTCAACATCTACAGAGCTGAGGGTCTCAGTAGATTTCGGGCATTCAGTGGTTGCTTTCAGGAATCTGACCTTCCTGATACTTTCCCCCTTCTGCTGTCAGTGGACGAGAAATTCGTTGGAAATAGGCTAAGTTTTGTCCTGGTCAGTGATAAAAACTGCTTGTATTCTCAGTAAGTACCACTAACCGTGAAATTGCTCGGCAATCTTGTATGCCCCGTTACTGTGATCTGTTTGGGCCCCTGGTAAGCCTTCACTCGAGTAAACAACGCCCATTGGTGTCAGGCATTGTTATCCACTTTCAAGATATCTCTTTAACTACGTGGAATCAATAAACCGCTTAAATTACCCTGACGTTTCTTTCTTTGATAGCTTGGAAATCTGGATGCTCTAGGGACTCTGGTTAAACGGAACTATTATACGGAGGATATTAAACTTTTAAAACATGCAAACCAATTCAAGTTACCCAAACAACTCTACAACGCGTTTTGATACGCATCTGAGATATACCAAATGTACATTGCCGCTGCTACACTCAGTACGATCATGTTTGGAACCCGGACAAGTCAGAGGCAGTTGTCTCTCAAGCACTGACCCATGGATGAGAGCAGGGGAGACCGGACCCACAGGTCAGCTGGTCACCGACCAATCAGGGTACACAATAACTGACTAACCAATAAAAACGCCCGACAGAACAGCCAGTCGTGATCGAGGGCCAGCCCCAGCTGACAGTACGTAGCTAGGGGCACGCGCAAGACTGCCCAAGGCACAACCACCAGCGCCCCGTTATACCACTCCGCACCCTAGCGATGAACTATAATGTCACCCCGATCGATGATGAAGCGTTTGCAACCAAATCGCCCAGCTCAGAGAAGAAAACAGACCAGGTTTTTATGGTTTCTAATCTATGAATCGAACAGCAATGCGAAAGTCCTGACTGACACTGGTAAATAGCGCCTGCCACTACTGGGATGCAACAAACTGAGGATTTATCACATCAGCGTGGCCTAGTCACATAACCAGCAGCGTCCTTGCAGCAAACTGAACCTTTTTCAACATCTGTTCATCAGATTGCTAGAGCAACGAAATTGTTAGTAACTCGGCCTTAATGTGAATCCACCCTCTCTTTTTTCAACTATCTCCGGTGAACAGAACAGCTTGTTGATGATAGCAGAAACCTGCATACGTGAATCACATTGTTACTAGCTGAATAACTAGACTGGTTGAACTGCAGTACACCAGTACGCAAGTCTGAGACAACTGCTACCTACAGTCACGGATTTCTTCGTTATCCAAACAGGAAATTGACGAGAAGGAGGTAGACCGATTGATCTGTAATCACAAGCAGATGCTGTAAACCGTCTTTTTCGCCAGTTTCATACATTGGTAGCGAACATTAAACAAGGACGAACGCTCACCGAAAATCATTGAAGGTTGCTGTACGGTTTTGTCAAAACTGAGATCTCGCGTGTTCTTAGGCAGGATAAGGTTGGAATACCGTGTGTTCCGTTGTGCCAAGCTTTCTGAGCAATAAGCGAACTCCAGGCATCATCTTTGTGTTTCAGTTCGACTTGGAAAACATCTTCGTAACGTCTGAACCACGAATCGAAGGTTAGGCCGGCATCAGGGTCATAATGGAACTCCGTGATGCTGTTGGCGATCGAGTCGACTGAATTTGTATCTGGAGCGGAATTTGGTCTATATTCCGAACAAGCGAGTGCGAGAGTGTGAGTACGTGTGAGTGCGAGAATACAACTCAAGCTAGTCATTGGTGGGACACTGTCTAACTTGGTCCAATGCTGACGCACGCGGTCTGGCCTTGGTACAGGCTGAGACGCGCTGCATATTGCGGGGGCGTTGTCTGACCTTGAGCAACGCTGACTCGCGCTGTCTGGGTTTGATAGAAGGCTGTGAGGCGCTGTATATTGAGGGGGCGTTGTCTGTCTGGTCAACATCTACAGAGCTGAGGGTCTCAGTAGATTTCGGGCATTCAGTAGTTGCTTTCAGGAATCTGACCTTCCTGATAGTATGCATAACTGGCCGATAATTTTACTTGTGTCCAGTATGTGATCTGGCTCGGTAGCGACTCGACAAGTTGGACAGCGGAAGGGGTTTCTGTCAACTTCATGCGTTCTGGCTGAATCAGGTAACTGAATCACTGAACACCGTTCGAATATTGTCTGCACCACGCTGAGTGGGAATACAATACAGGAGACCGCCCGGCCAGTTCAGTTTTGTTTGTGACAACCGGACACGCGAGAAGATTGACGAGTAGATTGCAAATGATGGTAGTGAGAAGAGATTTGCTAATGTTTCACTGAGATTTCCCCGTGTCACTGAGGTCGGTGTGTGCTGAAAGGCCGAGAAGCACTGTACAACTGTTTCGTACTTATTGGGAGACATTAGCAGTGCGCATCTCACGAGGCTCCAGGGAGTTTTTAATCCACAACCTCCCACCTAGTTGTTTGAACAGCTCGGCCACGTGTAGCTGATCAGTAATGTGACTAGCTCGCGCTTAGGCTATACCGTCACTCATCCTTGAATCACGGAAATCGACTCATATGCTGTGGGTTCTGGAATATACACATCTAACTCATGGATCGATGGAGTCATCTGCGTTCCAAGTTCAACGACAGGAATATTCAAAGGAAATAGATTTTCAAAAGTAATGGGGTGTTTGATTGGCTGCTTTCGTCTGTGATAACCCCTAGTCCTAGCCGGCTAGGAGAATATGCAAATAACGCGTATGCTACCGTTAAGCCAGATGGGCGAGATGTCTCAAGTGGTTAGAGCGCGAATTTGCCGACCGAAAGGTCCGTGGTTCGAACCCGACCTCTGCTTCTCGACTTCCCCTGTCTAGGCTTGGGCAACTTGGCAGTATCCCAGCCCTCGTGCTTCCTTCGGGAGGCATGGCAGCTAGGCACCGAAAGGGTGCTACAGCTGAACAGTAAGCCATCACTTGTCTAGGGAAAAGTAGTTGCCTGTATCAGTTTTGGTCCTAATGTCTACAGCGTCAACCACTGCTCTGTACCCGTACACGAGAGACCAGTAGAAAATATTCTCAGCCACATCTAAAAACACTCACTTGTTCGTTGTCCCACTTGACGGCGACGAGCAAAGTGATGGCGAAGGGTAGTTTGATTAGGGGTGGAAAGCGAAGACAATTTAGTTTACGAAACAGGTCAGCCTGTTAGGTGACACCAGTGCGATTGTTTTTAACTCACTTGTGATTCTGTCCAAAAGAAAAAGTGATTTATTGCTGTCTACCAACCCAACCGATGCGATGCTGGTGAAACTGAGGTGGGCCCACGTGTACGGCATCTGGGTATATTCATGTTAGTCAGGGAGGCAACCACGACATGTACTGTCAGATTACGATGGGTTAGCAGAGGTCATCCAAAGACCAACAAATTTACCATGGGATCAAGAATATTAACCATCAGTTTTCTGATCCACTGATATGCAGTGCACCCTGGGTCGACCCTGTGGATTGTCCGGACCCCGATCAAAGGTCCGCACACTTGAGGAGACAGGCATTGGTGCTTACCAGACCAATCACGCATATGCTGGACATGGATCGACTAGTTGATGACGGACATTCGGTTACCCATGAGCTCGATCCTAGCTGACTAAACTTTCAGTTAATTTGTATGTGGTCAACAGCAACATCAATTGAACTTCATTCAAAAACGGACCGTTACGAAGAAACTGGACCATATCGTGTTGAGACGGTTTGTTTGCCTCCGTGACCCACTGAGTCACACTGGGTAGTGTCCTTGTGACGCTCGCAGAGTCTGTCATACCAGGCTGGTCAATTGTTAGAGGTCTGAACAAACCAATCTCCAGACCCTCCAGTCTGGGGGTTTGACCATGTGTGGCCACCCGTTCTATAAAAATGGTGACGCACTTACATTTATCGTCAAACACCACTACCTTACGGTCAGGCTTTTGAGCCCAGTGTTTTGATTGAATACCTTAATCGTCTTCCTGTTTAGGTGTGAGCGAAATGGCAGCATCTCAGCCCCGGTGCAACCATGATACAACTTATATCAATACAACCAGAATGGAATTCTGGACAAAGTCACCTTCCGACTGACCAACCTCAAATGGTCTTAGGTTAGGTTGAGATTATGCGACACCCTCTATCCCACGTAAAGACGTTTTTAAGCAGCCAGTATCGTTTTACCGAACTAGATAATTTCATGATAGTACAGGATTGCGACATTAACTAAAACGTAAAACAGATTAGGATGACCAGAATTGTGAAACACGGACGTCCGCAGACCAACTTGGTTAGAGCTCGCAGGATGGCTCAAGTGGTTAGAGCGCGAATTTACTGACCCAAAGGTCCGTTGTTCGAACCCGACCTCTGCCTCTCGACTTCCCCTGTCTAGGCTTGTGCAACCTGGCAGTATCCCAGCCCTCGTGCTTCCCATGGCATGACATCTAGGCACCGAACGAGTGTTACAGCTGAGCAGCTTTTTTTCCGGCAGTCCCCCCAAAAAACCATGAAACCTATCGCTGACTGATGTGAGCCACAATATCTCCCTGGTATTGAGTTTCATCCGAGGACAAATGCACTGTCTGGTCCCAGAACTGGCGAAATTATCTTCCAGAGGTGAAAATCGTAACATTCGTTCGTAACGGTCAGCTTAAGCACCCTTACGGTACCTAACTGCCAAAGCCTAGACAGGGGGAGTCAAGATGCAGAGATCGGGTTCGAATCACGGACCTTCCAGTCAGTAAATTCGCTCTGTAACCACTGATCCATCGTAACGTTCTCGCGCTTCGCTGTTGGTCTCGATATACAGCCCGGCTGTCACAAACCTGTTTTATCCATTATCCGGTCTCTTCTCATGATTTTATGAATGTGACTCGTTTAGTTTATCATTAGTTTGAAAAAAGGTATTTTCGGGTGGGTAACAGTTGTGGTGCCTAGTAAAGCCACACAAGTAATACAACAAGATAAACCAACACACAATAGTTTATGCTTTATCCGTTGCCAAACATTTCTAATTTTGTTGTTATTGGAGTACACTTCTACTACAGAGTTCGGTTAGTTTTTCGTTACAATAATAATAACTAGTTATCTAGTATGAAAATTTCTCTTTCGACTCATGCGATAGAGAAGCATGCAAATGCATCCTACCAATGGGCCAATATGTCCCAGCTCCATATGCTCGAGGTCATTGAATTGTTGAGCATATACCGCCTTTGAAGCAACTTAGTTTATCACACACCAGAACACCCGGACCTTTTGTTAACCAGGTGCGTGAGATTCAACAGGTGTTTCATATTTGGCCCCTCTCTCAAGAGGCGAGAAATTTTGGTATCTGCTGCAGTTTTGCCTTGCTAAGGGAGCACTGAGGTCACAGACGAAATCAGTCGAAACAAGACTTTATCGTGTAATAAACGTTCGGGGATAGGTTTTCGGATCCCCTGAAGGTGATGGCGGGTCTGTTCCACGTCTCATTAAATTTGTACTTACGGCCGTTACTGAAGACGACGTCATTCAGATGCCCCCTTGTTACCCCCTTCTCAGCCATCCGCATTAGCGACTTCTGATGCGATGTTTGAGTGTGCTTATTGAGGGTGCACAAAGTCGCACACACTCCCATAAACCGGCCGGTTAGTAAAGTGGAGTGGCCGTTTAGTGAATTTGACTGTTGGCAGGTTTGATTGAATCCAACTTACCTGCTCGATAATCCCCCGCCAAGTTACCTACTGCTCGTGTGCCCATTGATTTCCACATGTTTTTCTCCACCATGGCCATCGTATCCGCCGTTGTCTTTTCCACCCTGGCCGTCCCGCCCAATACTGGTATGCCAGCATATGTGCGTGTATGTCACCACGACTGCTTACCTATCCGCGATCGCGCTCCCTCTGCACTGATCTATTGTGCCTTGACGCCCGTGTGGTCACACCGTCAATTGCAATCATGAAATTGATCTCGGAAGAAACGTCCACAACTCACACCACTCAGTCACCGTTCCGGTTGCTGCTATATGGTGGGCGGAATTTTACGCTGTCCTGCCGGTCAATGGCAGACTTGTGCGTTTGTTGACGTAACGAACGTGGACAGGATTTGTATACTTTTGCTTCCATGTATTTAAATAATGCCGTAGGCTATTGAACTTAGTGCCTTCTTTGATTTTCGAGATCATCAAACCCATGCGTCACTTAACGTTCCATGTGTGGAACTCAGTAGGCTGTGGATGTTTGCAGTGCAGCCGAGCAGACGTCAGTCGTTCCCTCTGCTTCCCTCTGTCTATTATTCAGCTACTTACTACTGTTCAGTAGCGTCAAATTTCCAAGCCAAATCTCACATGCAAACACGAGAAAAGACAGGCTGGTACAGCTTGCGTTGCTCGCAAGCATGCCTAAATGAAATGTAATGGATAGACATACTGTTTTCATAGTTGACCTTGAGATGTGTAGTCGCGATGTCTTCTCAAGAATAGCATGAATGCAAACGGCAAAATACTTTAAGACGATTGGACAGTTTAGTTGATAATGCATTTGCCTTCCAACGTACAAACTGTCTACATGTGCCCCCTGAAGTGGATGTTCATCGTTCGTGCAATGAATCCAGCACACACCACATACCGCCAGCAAGACTGAACTCTTGCATGTGTCTCATCAGCTGCTCACATATATGCAGAATCAAGTTTAGAGCAAACAGGGACCAGTGAAATCAGTACAACGAGCAAAGGTCAGCAGATGCAAGATATTGTTGGACAGAAATACTAAGGCTGTGGACACGACTTAAAGCTGGCCTTACCGATGCACGGCAATGTTGGCCAGTTGTTTGCACAAAATGGCAACCGTTAGTGTTCTGATGATTTATTAATTTGAGTGAGTCTTGGTTCTCTGTACTCGCTGCAATCCGGCAAGCGACGAACGAGCACGCTGGACTCAAACCTTAGACTACTAAGTGCGAACTTCTCGGGGGCGTGCTCAGATATCTCTGCTTCTCAGTTCCTCAGACGTACTTGCTGTCGCAAGAGCATCGGAAAAGGTATACGCGGAAGGAGGTAACTACGTAGTCGGAATTCTCTAGGTTGGTCTCTACCTGCATTCGTAATGTCTAACAAAGTACTGACTGTGTTTGCCTGTCAAATTACCTGTCCGTTATTTTGCCTTAGTCGTGATTATGTATGTCATTAAACAGCAGATGAGAAATGCGAAACAGGTTAATCCAATTTATCGTAGTATGATGTTTTGTGTTGTTTTCACGAATTTATGAAGGGAACTGCATGAGACTCACTTCTGTTCGTGAAATTAAAGCGGCACAACCTGTTATAAGCCAGTGGTAAACTAGTAGTAGTTACCTGCTGTACAAGACAGGGGGAAAACATAATTGCGAAAGGCAGATACTTTCCGCGGGAGCCCAAATGTCCATAGGAAAACGGTTAGGGGTAACGTATATCACCGGGACAGTTTCAATGTAACTTTTGCTGACCCAATATCCACAAGGATCTCAGCCAAAACAAGATCCACCACCCCGTAATGCATACCTACTCTCTGTAGGAACGAAACGTTAGCTAGAAAATCAGAGTGGGAGTGACGGCAGGCTCACCATAGGAATTATTGACCTGATGAGTCCTGTATTGTCTAGCCACGCTACAGAGGCATCAAATCAGCCCAGGTACGAAGGCGCAACGACCCCAATATCATCCTAATATTAACCGATCTCAGTTCATCCCCTCATATCATCACTTGTCTTCAGGGTACGATTCTAATCCATAATTTGCATGTGAAAACAGGCAAGTTTCCTGTATCTTACTCATTGAATTTTATCCGATCTAAGGTTATCAACTTGTCGTGGTGATCGGTGAAATTGCAGGTTACACTGTCTAGAACTCAGTTCCTTAAGATTCAACCATACCGAGAGGGCCAAAAGAGAGCAGCGCGACGGAGAAAATCAAGTCCTCGTACTATGAGATCTGATCCACGTTGCTGCCTTCAATGTCCGTATTCTATGTCAAACTGGACAACAGGCATTTCTTGCTGAAACCTTGCTTTCCCCCTCTGCCAACGTATGTTGTGTCTCCCAAACACGCACACAAGACGCCAGTTCAGTCACGCACCTCAAACCGCCTAGGACAACTGTTCCACGTTTCACTCTTTGGGTATCCAGTGATCCTGACGCAATGGCTCGTGGTATCTACGGTGTGGGGTAAAGACCAATGCAGGTTGATGCGACAAACTGTTTACTTGTCAAATCAACATAAACCCCGATAGACTGCACTTCGGAACCTGAGAAGGATGAATTTTGGCGGGGTTTGTCGCGACAGCTTGGGTCAGCAAGAAGAACGGACATAATAATCCTGGTGGGTGATATGAACCCCCAAGCATAACGAGTAAGCCTTCAAGAAGGAAAAATTAGATGGTAGACTTGGAGTGACATCGACATACTTGGAGGCCATCAAGCGCAAACCAGCCACGGACTCATTTGGGCCATGTGATTATCAGTTATCCATGGAGAGTATCAATCAATGATTGCGGTTCCTTCTGGGTTACGCAACTTGAGGAGCCGGGCTGTCACTTCGATCTCCACCAGCATTACGCGCGCCGAACCACAGCAAATCCATCCATCAACTTCGACAGTTTTCGGCAGCTCAAGAGTATCGAGTTGACCTGGCTAGAAAGCTGCTGGAAATGCAGTCACGCGGACCACGAAGATTGGTTGAAAGTTGGATGGAAGCGGGCTAAAGAAGCTAAACCCTAAGCTTTCGTAACTGTTTATCGAAGCCATCCGAATGGACTCAGTGAACACAGGATAGTGTCGAGATCACCAGACTCATTGCTGCCGAAAAAGCCATATTAGCAACTCGTAACTGTGAAGGCGCACGCAAATCCCTCAAACGCCTGATAATCAAGAATCTGAAGAGTGACACAGAACACTGTTGGATTGCAAGGGCTTACTGGTGCACAGGTGATAATAGCCCTAATATAACTCAGAAGGTATATGCACTAATAACAGTTTTTACTATGGTTGACAGTAGTTTACAGTAGCGAATTGCACCATGTATAAAATAAATGCAATGAGAAAGGTGGAGTAAGTCAGAAGGGAAACTTATCGTTTGTGAGATAACTCGCGAGAGTTCCCGGATGAAAATCCGGACGGTGGGAACGTGTTTTCTCCACAGTATAGCTGCTACACGTGTTCCGTAATTGTCCGTGGACATGAAGAGTTTGGTTGATTACCTATCCCCTATGCGCGCGCAATTATGTGTGTGATGACCGTGTCGTGTCTTTCTATATATAAAAAGATTTGACCTGTGTATAATACCTAGAATCGTTCCGTCGCGTACAAGGGAACTGACTTGTTGTCGGTCTAGGTTCCAAGCTGGATAGGGTTTTGTCACGTGATTTGAGAATTTGCGGAACAAAGGAGTCGCATGATCTAGTGAGCACAGGTATACTAGACAAATTAAGTGAAGTTGGTTGAAGGAACAAGGAAATGTCCGCTACGAATACTCCTCCTCTAGCGAGAGAGTAGAACAGATGTGAGAGAAATCCAATGTCGAGGTGAACATGGTCGGATCGGTAATCCGGGGAAGGTACTGATGTGTGAGTGAGTATGACGAAATATTTCTGAACGCTGGCATGGTAGACAAGTTTTTGTCCATGTACGCATGTCTTTGTTCATATTCGACCATACGGAACGTTGGGTAATGAGTTTGACAGATGAGTGTACGTCTGGGTTTGAAACGTTACGTAGACCATGGAAAAAACTTGGAAGTGCATTGCTGATGGAGCGATCAGTCGGCGAACGGATGCACGAAATGGTGCCAAAATGATGGAAGGTGGACAGACGCGGCATTGGTGCTGCTCATCGATGCCTTGGAAGTTGGAGTCTCTCTCGTGCTGGAGAAGTTTGCATGGCGAAACGTGTGCGCGTAACCACAGTGTGAATGAATTACAGATAAACGTAGTAGAAACAGCCAACTGCCACGTCGGATACGTCGGTTGTTTGTCACGTCGGGCTCACCCATTATGAGTGCAGAGGTGATGATGGCCCTAATATAACTCAAAGAATATATGCACCTATAACAGTTTTTACTACATTTGACTGGTTTACAGTGACACCATGTGATAACCGCGCCATGTTTCATGTGATTAGATTAACCGGCGAAGAAGAGACAGGTGTCAGCGAAGCAGTGCCCCGAAAAGGCGGAACTGCATTCTATCCCAAAATCGTCCTCTTGGGAAACGGGCTGAAAACTTCAAACAACAGTTTGACTTGTTTCCCTCAGCATAACCAGTGGAAGAACCAGAAGGGTCTAAATGGAAAATGATATCAACCAGTCGGCAATAACATAAACCTAGCCTGAGACACCATTCCTTCTGCGTGACAGGGCACACGACCCGGATAGTATGCACCTTACACTTTTCAAGGAAGGATAAGCCCTGTTGAAAAGTTTGACGACGATACTATGAAAGGATTGGAACGGAAACAGAACACCAGTCTGCAAAAACGGTCGTGGCATCAGCCTGGTATCCCCCCGTATTCAAGGTACCCTGTGGTGTTATTTTGCGCGGCTTGATCGATTATGGAGAGGTAAACGTGTGAGAACCAAGCTGGGTTTTGTCCTGGTCGAGGATACATTGACACGAGTTCTTAACTGCATCAATATTACAAAGCACCGCGTTGGTGGTTAATGTTGACCTGAATGCTGCTTTGAACCCTGGGGACCGTCAGAAACCTTGACGGTGTTTCACAATCACAGGTGTCCCCTCTAAATTTAAATCACCTATGAGGGCACTGTGGGTGCAGGCTTTCGGCTAAGTTCATCAGGTCCAGTGGTGTAAGACAAGACCGGCCTCTCACCATTCCTTTCACCTTTGTTATGAATGCGCTGCTTGAAATTTCTCTACCTGTATCTGAAACCCTGGAGATCGAAATGCTTGCGGGGTTCTCGCTTACAGATAATGAGTATGCGGACGATATTTCTCTCCATGGTTCAGATTCCCCACTTGGAATAGCTTAAATAATTCTGCCGCACGGTTTGGTAAGAGCGTCACACTTGCAGTCTAAAGTGCTGAGACAAGACTGGGTGGGATCAAACCCAAACCTCATGGTTGCAGACCAGCCAGTCAACGTGTTTGATCAGGACATTTCCCTGTGCAGCGGCAAGAATTCCAGTGGACTGGCTAGAGACGAAATTACTGCTAGAATTGGGAAGCCCAGGACAGCACTGGCCGAACTTTGATCACTATGGCGCCGATGTGACTTCAGTTTGTTTATCAACGGCAAAATATATACTCTGGCGGTGTGATCCATACTGTTTTGTGGATCATAAACGTGGCCTTCACTCGCAGAGGATATATGGAAGGTGTCAGTGTTTGACCATTGGTGTCTCCAAACCATTGGTCGGGTCTGGTGGGAAAATCATCATCATTATCAGCAAAACAGTGGTATGCCAGATGGTTATTGGGAAAAGGAACTCTCCCACGATGGATAAGTTACTCACGCTTCATAGGTTACGTTGGTTAAGATATATACGTCGCATGCTAGGAAATCACCTATCTCGCAAAGCAATCCTGTGCTGAGATGAAGCAACCGAGAAGTGGGTAGAATATGAACTAGAAACTAATTATGGAAAAACCAACTAGTAAACTCAGTCGTGTGGACAACCGCCGCCTCTCCTCATAGGAACCTCAACTCGCCAATGGTTAAGGACGCTGACACACATGGTTCAATAACGCAGTCAGTGACGCTTAAGCATCAATACTGTTGTATTCAGTACGTAGCTGTCCAGTTTCTCAGACTCCATCGCCTCCAAAGCTTGGTTATATCTTTCAAGCTTTCCCATTTTCCGGTGACTGAAATTTTGGCAGCTGGAAGCAGCGTACCGTTGGTACATGGTTTATAACTTAGAAACCGAACCGAACTGAACCCATTTGCCGTCATCCATACACACACAACATTTTGTAGACATCCGTGCTCCCTACATAAGCGGACATAGTCATTCCGTACGTCCAATGAGAGGTACTTAGTAATGGTGGTCGTGCGTTGTATCAAAGTGGCATTTTGATAGTATATTACAGTGCCCTCATATCATCGGTTTTAACACAAGGGGCACGATTAGACGTTGAAACATGACAGATGGTACGCTATACGCAAGTCTTGGCAAGCAGAGACAAACCAATTCATGTAGCAATCATGTAAACACGCAAAGTGATGATAGGCGATGCGTGGCACTGGAAGAATATGCAGTGTTGACGGGTTGGAGGAAGTGAGTGACCACAGCTTACACAATGAAAGTGAATTCGATCTGAAGATTAATGATAGTTTGGTGGGAAACACAACAAGCTGATTCAGAAAAAGCCCTGAGTAACTTACAAGATTTATTCGGACTTGGATCGTTGCTGAATCAAAATGACAGCAAATATAGGGGAGACTAAAATGTGAGTCATATGGATTTATTGGAATAAACCTCAAAAATATACACTGACTCTATGTGTAGGGGGGGGGATCGCCATGTTAGAACGACTTCTGTCAGACCTTTAACGGACAGCGCCCGATAATAATGAGACTTTTCGAGTGGTTTACCTGATAATCCAACTTTTCTGTGCATCACCGACATGGCCGGTCTAGAAGCACAAGGCAACCTTAATGCTCAGATAGGTACATATATATGGCAATAGCCCTGTTATGACCGGCTCCGCATGACGACTGCTTAGTAAAGGAGCATCGGTACTTGATTATGCCGTGTCACTGAAACGCACCAGATTCAGTTGACTGCCCCATCGAATTAACGGACTAGCTAAGGGAAACCGGTTGTTGCTTTAAATTTCGGTTATATTCATCCATTACTGCCTTATAATTGTCCTCGGTTCTAGCTTTGTTAACCTCAGCATCGATCAGCCGTACTACACAATTTCCCTAAATTTGTAATTAAGTAAAACTGCGCTGCTCGTTATACACGGCCCCTTCAGAGAACAAGCCTCGGAAGAAGGAAAAAACAATAGTCGTTATTATTTTGTACAACTGCACAGTCGGAACACCGCTCAGCACCAGACCGACCGGCAAAACACAGAAACCAGATCGAAAAATACAGTGACAATGTCGGCAAAAGCGGAGGCTTGTGAACTGACTGTAATGACAGCTATGGGAAGGCCAGGGGCGGGGAAGAGATAACTGGATTTTACGTATCAATAGAAAAATAGAAAAGTGTTGGTGCGCAAGTGTATAGTCCTACCAAAGACAAACGTCGGGGACAACCCACGCATTGGCCTACTGTGCTGATGAAATCGAAACAGCGTACAAAAGAAATACACCTGCGTGGTTGTTGACATTTGCGTCAGTTTGATGAATGCAAGAATAATAAACATCAGTCGACTTATTCGGTAAAAAAAACGCTGGAGGTAGGGACAGGGAGATCGACGGGGAACAAATGCTTCGTTTCAATCCAAACCAAGGATGCTGGCGAAATGGATGTTACATAGATAAGCGCACATCAATAAGTGAAAATTATTGGACTCGAAAGGTGGACAGACTGCTGGTAAAAAAACCCGATGAAATCCACTGGTAGAAAAGCAACAGCAATGGCGAGGAGGAATGAACCCAGAAATGGAACAGCTGGGCAAGTCAAACTGAACCGCTGGAGAGATGATATTACAGAAGTGAATAAAGCAGCCTCGTTTATAGTTGAGGACCATGTGACACAGGAGTGGAGGCGCAATGGCGAGGTCGGGAGCGAAATTCGAAATTGGCCAGAGTTGTTGGCACCGGACCAAACCCTACCTGAGTGGCTTGATAGGGATATCACACGAGCTCATGTTGATGTGTGTCATAAGAAAAGCGGAAACCGGCTGTAGGTGGAGCTCAATTCTCCAAATTCTGGTCTAAGTATCCGCCAATTTTCTGGCAGATGTACTCGAAGGACGGTCTTCTTCCGGGATCCTGTTGGGGAAGCATACGAATAGAATGGTAAGTCGTTAAGGGTGACCGTGTCCAGTGGCTGTGCGTGATAACGATGGGTTGGTAGCTTAACGGCTACAGGTTTCCGAAAATCAAAGTAGTGGTTAAATAATAAACCAACTAACCGGAAAAACGACATGAATGAATAGTGAATAAAAACCTGAATCAGTAGTAGAACGACGGCTACGATAATTGTCTTAAAGACTGTCAAGTTGTCTGTGAGAAACAGAGCGAAAAAAGCGCTAAGAAATAACAGAACATAGACACAGAGGCAGAATTTGAAGTTTCTGGGAGCTCGAATACGCTTCAGCTCTGAATGTACAGCCTTAAATGACAACATCTAATACTACTCTACCAGTTAGAATACGGGTGGATTAGAAACACGTCAGAAAATCAGACACATCACCACTGCACCGCCGTAGCAAATATACGTATTCTCCGCACCTGGTTGGGACACTCAAACTGCGGACGGCAAATCCAGTGGGTCTAACCTGAAAGCCTCAAATTCGAATCGTCTACACGGCAGAGGAAATGCACACGCAGCTCACAGGGAAAGTTTGTATCAGACTGACAGTAAACTGTCAAAATGTTGTTGATTTCCGGCAACTGGTGTGAAATATGGGTTTACAGAGGAGAGAGGTTACGCGAATGATGGAAGCAATCGGTAGTGGACTGTGTATGATGACCGTGCAACACACGCTAAGTACATACGGTGGCACTAGACTGATATGGCAAGTGGTGTTATAATGCGAAATGTTAGCGAGTGATAAGTCACCGGATAGCCCATTGCGCCGCTTTCAGATTTCATGGACAACAAAAAGATTGTCATTTGATGAGGAACAAGGGATCTGTAGAGGAGAGCATGTGGTATCCAAACGAGACGGATGACATGAACTATGAGGTTGACAACTCGAGAGAAATGGAGTGAGTGACAATGGCCTAAAAGTCAAACAACCCTTAGCTGCCGCAAAACTTCCTCTGCAGAAAGCCTTATCATAGAGAAACCGCGTAAAACTGCTCTTTGGGCAGCACTTCATGCAACCAGAGATGAATACTGGCGCCGGATAGTAACGGCCAGCATCCGAATCAGATTTGCCGATCAACAGTGTCAAAACAAACGACGACGGAGCGTAGCTGGCATGTGTGGAGCCGAATTTGGAGCACCACGTGAGCCGATATGCCGAAATAAACGTGAGGAATTTAGAAAGTTGTCACAGTGAAGCCTTAAGTACGACAGTAACAGTTTGAAAGAAAATGACCGCCTCGCCACTTTCAAAATGACCCTTCATTTATGGAAGTAGGATGCATTTAGTAGGGTAATTTCGGAGCACCTGAACGACGTTTGTTGCACCAATTCGGGGCAAGCGAGATAAACGATCTCTATATACATCATACAAGCGGATCAAATGGTGCAAAACTTACGTGTTGCCAGCACTCGAGCATAAGTACGTAGATGTTCTGAGGACAGACAGCTGGTTTTTGTAACCGACCACCAGCAATTATGTGTTGGTATACTTCATTGTTGTTCTTCCCCTGGTAAGGGATCTCCGCACAACAAGTGAAGACTTCCCACATAAGGACACCTGTCAGGTTTGAAGTCGGCATGTGAAGGGTCGTGAGTACGGCATCAGGAAGTGCGATTCGTCGTTTGAAGAAGTAATAAAAGAGACCAGACAACTATAGAAAAACAGGTAGACAGTATAAACTGCCAAATCAAAGCTTACGAGGTACCAGCCTCGACTTCTCACAAATGTCTACGTGAGTGCGTTCTACGATGAATCAATCAGTTAATCTTCATCGCTTTTTAAACTTATCCTTAAGTTAACTCGGAATGTTGCTACGGTGGGTGTGGGCGTTTCGATCAAGGGACGCGATCATGTGCTAACAACCCACGTGTTTAAATGAGGTAAAGTGTATCGATCAATAACCAGCAAGAGATCGTATAAACAGCGTGCACACAAGACATGCTACGTGCTAATCATGCTGTTAAAAGGCTGTGAAATCGCAAACTTCCATAGACTTTAGCACATAATCAAATAGGTAATGGAGATGCATTAAACTACACAGGTATGTCACACGCTCGTAAGTAAATGCATTTGTTCAGCGCGAACTATAAGAGTGCACTTCAAGTGGGATATGGAACAACCATACAAGGTTTTCTTCTGAAGAAAAAACACTTCAGACTAGAACAAGATTTCCTCACTGAAGAGAAGCGAAGCGTCTTGGTTACTCATTAAGCTACCGCATGCTGCTTCATACTCACGATCAATCCGAACAAGCAGTGTACTGCCGAAAACAGACTGCCTGAAATACTTTATTGATTTTCTCTTTTTACAAATCCATACTAACAAACTCTCTTCGAAAAGCGGCAGACGGCACAGTGCCGGTGAACCTGACAACAAGTGATTACGTATCAGGTTTTCTACAGCTTACTATCGGACGGTGATTCAATGCGCACAATCTTGTGCATAACTCCGATAAGTGTGGACGATTCCAAAAGGATAAAGAGTACTTGCACTTCGAAAGAGAGTTACATCCAGGAAGAGAACAGTCCGGTTACATAGAATGAAACGTTTGTTGTTAATATGACATCCCATACTGAAAACTGCAGTTTCGCCAGCTTAGGTGGGTTAACGAAAACGGATATCCACACACACACACACACACACACTGTTGATTCCATCATCAAAAATTCCATTGGAAACATCGATTCAATGAACAGCGCAATTTAGAGTAAGACTAGTAGGGCGCAATTATTATCGACAGGGAGCACGCATCTCATGGAATTAACGTTGGAGGACGCTTAAACATACATACGAAAACTTACACTGTAGTATGATGAAGATTAATTCAGCTGATGAGAACCACACATTTCATGATTAAAAATCTGAACTGAATAAAATTGGACGTGCCTGCTGGCTTAAGGGGGAACTAGACATCATCATCACCATCATCATCAAATACAGCAACATCAGGGTTGATAATGATGCTTCACCGCCGCACTAGACAATTTTGAAAATAAAAAGCAGCCATGCAGACGAATTACAACCAAGCGAACGAATACGTTCTCTATCCTTTATTTGTTTTTCTCCATGACAGTTTCCTCCCATTTAGAGAGGCCAAATACAAGTATCACCAAATTCACTAAACTAGACGGTCGATCACATAAACTCCCGAGTTTTCCTGTGATAGTATCCAGTTTTTTTGGCAGGTCAACAAGATAACCTCTTTATGCGTTTCCCTTCAGTTATCGATGTCAAACTCAGCTGCACGGAAAAATATTACAACAGCACGGCTCAGAGCAGGCTTCGAAGAGTGTGATTTTGGCACGTTCTCAGCGGTAGAAACCTACTCCACTTAACAGTTTGATGACGTTACAGCGTTCTTCTATTGCAATGGATGAAAATTAAAAATGGGATCTACCAATCAGGTCGCTTACGAGCGCCGGTTACGGTTCGGTCGTAGTCCATGAAATGACATGTAAACCAAGAAGAGATTAGTCAGTCTGTGCCGAAAATAAGCTTATCTAGGCAGTGGATAACTAACTGATCGCATTATGACAAACGATCTGCAGTAGTTTTGCTCAGCCTCACCTGGAAACCCCCATTCTCATGTCATTGTGGACCCCATAACCCTAAACACAATTGGTAGGTTCTCCTGGGTAGCAATTTTACACTGTCATTTGAGTAACCTGTCCCGAGTCTTTGGTCGAACACCAAAAATTAGACAAGTCACGCACAGATTTTTCGAGCACGTGGTTCGAATGCCCTGCTAGGGTCCAGTGATTCGTGCCTTTTTAGCAGTCAAAGAACCATTGCTTTCGATAGGCAAAGTAGCAATCAGTATAACACAGTGGTATAGAGCGACAAAAAAGGACAGTTTTAACTATTGTCAGGCATGATGAACTTCGGAAAAATTCTATTTCAAACGACTGTGCCCTTTCTGCATGTATAGCTGAAGCGTTATGAGGCCCAGTGCCGTATTGGCTGGTTTTCGGTTACACATTCCAACAGTATGAGGCACTGTAATCGCTATTTTTCTGAACTCACTCAGACAACCTTAGGGAGCTCTGCTACATAGGTTCATTCAACTTTACTGGGTTTCATCAGGTAGACCTCGGGGAGTCGGTCGAAAGATTTGGGCTGAAACCAGCTTGACTGTGTCACAAAGTACAGGGACAGTTCAGCAATTCGCACAGAGGCTATATATTCGACGTTTACTAGTTGAAATTCAGTTGTGTTATAGCGTGTTGCATTTGCATCAGGCCGTAGTTTCCGGGCGGTGATGCATTCATCTCAACAGAAGCGACCTGAGAATCCAAATCAGACATACATGGCATGAGGAATTAAGGTTAGAACATTAGGTCAGACAAGGAAAAGTAGTGACCATAACGGGTCAAATGTGAGCATCAGCCAGACAACCACGGCGAGTTGCAGAGACATCACTTGTCGCACATATAGGCATGGTTTCATGTCCGTAGCCATGAAGTAGGAAGATGACTCACACACACTGTCTATCGGTCCCACAAAGCGCATGTATGTGTGTCGTATACTATGTGCCCCAGACATGACAAATAAGTTCGATGATTTATGACTAAAGATGGCGACTACCGGGCGGACTAATTGGTTAACATTAAAATAAACAAAATCTCCAAAGAATTCAGACCAAATACGGGAATAAATCGATTGAATTTGTGACAAAGAGGTAGCAGGCGATGAGAGTAACCAACCAGAAGTCCAGCTAGCAATGAGGATAGGAATTAGGCTATGTAGTTGGGTTTCAAAGATCGGTAAACGATACACTGTGACGTTCAGACATCGTTGAGTTCATCTACTTTATCGAACCGCATCCAATTCGGATAATTACGATACGTGATATACCCTCCATACGGTTGGGACCGTTTCCGCTCCGAAACGGTAGTTTGAGGTTTACAGTCCGTCTATGATTTGCGCTGCTGGAAACAATGCAAAGGCAAGAGTCTAGGCAGTTTCAGGTACAGGAAGCCGTCATACAAAGCACTTTCGAAGCCGGATCATCTGTACCGAGATAATCGAATGAAAGTGGGCGTAAAAAGAATGCGCTTCACACCCGCAAAGTGTAAAGTGCTGCTACATGACTGGGTGGGATCAAACCCACACCTCATGCTTGCAGGTGAGCCAATCGACGTAGTAGATAAATTTGTTTACCTGGACAGCTGTATAAGTTCCGGTGGACTGGCTGGAGATGAGATCATTTCTCGAATCGGAAAGGCCAGGGCAGCTTTTGCCAACCTCCGACACCCGTGGCGCCGACGTGACGTGAGCTTGTTTGTCAAGGGAAGAGTTTACAGTGCGGTGGTTCGATCCATACTGCTTTATGGATCAGAGACGTGGCCCCTACGCGCAGAGGACGTACGGAAGATGTCAATGTTTGATCATCGATGTCTCCGCAGCATTGGTCAGCTGTGGTGGGATCATCGGATTAGTAATGCTGAGGTACGTCAGATGGTCTTAGGAAGAAGGAAATGTCCCGCGATAGATGAATTACTCACGTTTCATAGGCTGTGCTGGTTGGGACATGTACTCCGCATGCCAGAAGACCATCTGCCCCGCAGAGCTCTTTTCGCTCAGCCCTGTGCTGAGTGGAAGAGACCGAGAGGTGGACAATGTATGTCCTGGCAACGAAGTACGAAAACCCTAACCAGTAAACTTAGTCGGGCGGGCAACTGCCGCCTCCCTGGATGGGGACCTAGGGACTCAAATCACCAGTGGTTAATGACACTGGCAGAAATGGGCCAATCGCGCAGTCAGTGGCGCTCGTGCATCAAAGCTATCGCCTTCAATGCGTAGCTACCTAATTTCCGAACAAACTAAACATACCTTCGCCTCCAAGGTTTCGTTGTACGTTCCACATTCCCGTTTTCCGGTGATCGAAACTGTAGCAGCTGGAACCAATGTGCCTATGGTACACGGTTTATAGCTGATAAATTGAATTGAATTGAGCGTAAAAAAGTCGGCTGAAATGAGGTAGTTCCGGATAGGGAATGCCTCTGATATCAGGTCCATTCAGGCTACGACACTCAACAGTGTTTCCATGAAGGCTTCATTACTCCAGTGAAGTCATGGCCACAGGAAAAGCCCCAATGAATAAGGAACAGCTTGGAAAATGGTTTCAGAAACGCTTGGATCTAGGGGACGAAGCCCGTCCGACGAGAATACCCTAAAGCCTGATCAGATCGTCCACACAGAGCGAAAAAATGTCAAAAAGTATCTCCACTTAAGGTAATTTTTCAACCTGAAGGACAACCTCCCAAGCCGATCCAAAACTTTCCACATGGCTTAGTCACACAAACTAATCAACAATCATCATTGATTAGATCCGCCAGCTGAATGAGATCTCAATGACTCACTCTCCGCCCTGTTTGAAACCCGAAAAGTATGCTAACTTACGTACGTGGCTTGTCGAAGGTTGTGCCAAAATCGAAAGCTTCCCAGGCATCAAATCTATCATTTGGTTCCCACACTTTCCCGAAGAAACACCGGTACTAGATTGATTAGTTAAATAGACTGGACAGACGGCTGTCTTTATCAGCTATTCTGTCGAATATCCTGTTTCGTGCATCCCAATCGAAATCTTTGAACTGCACTTACAAACGGAAACCACCGGACGCGGGGGTTATCGAGTACACGGAACGGGCAGGTACAGAACATCCGTTGCACGAACATGAACACGTCTAACAAGTCTTTGTTGTTGACCTATCAGAGAAGAAGACAGCGAGTCAATCAGCACTGCTTATAGATGTCTTGAAAATAGGTCTTCCGCATGAGATAGCTCGTAAACAAGTACAGTTTTGCAGGAGGATTTGCTTGCGTCCTTTTTTCATCTATTGAATACGAACTTGGGGAAATAGACGAGTTTGGGTAAGAGTAACTCAGGGTGGCTAATTGAGTCCTTTATGGTCGATAACAGTGCAAACTATATTGAAATAATGGATTGTCGAATTCGCACAGAAAAGTGAAAGCAAAGCGAAATCTATGTCGGAATTAAGTAGAAGTGGTCAACTCTGGTTTACAACTACCATTAGTAAAACTCTAAGCCCGAGACTTTTTTTATTAACAGACTCCTGGGGTTGGATGGATCAGCCTAACAAATGTCTAATGGTGCCGACGCTCGAGAATGGTAGTCAGAGGCCGCGGCCTCACAGACCGAAGTCCGACTCCAATCCCAAGAGCCACGTGCCGACGCTCGAAAATGGTAGTCAGAGGCCGCGGCCTCACACACCGAAGTCCGACTCCAATCCCAAGAGCCAGAAATATACGTCACGTTGAGGCTTGGATCTCGACGTCATTTATTTTGATAATGTAATCCAAATCATCGTCGTTGAGATGATTTTTTCAGACATCAGATGCAACACAAGCGTTCCTAAGCACTGAGCTGCATAATTTGTTCAGGCGTCACAACATCCAATGTGGACACCGATGGTAAAAAGTGCTTTCAATATCGCTATCTCCTATGCGGATGGTTACCCCTTGAAGGTTCTTATCCAAGGAACTTTATGTTGCTCATGTTAGCCGCTAGTAAGACGTGTTCTCTCAGACTGGTAAATCGAGAGGCAATGGGTTTGTAAGAATGCCGCCTTCGCCAAGCGAGAAAATATCATAGTCAATCCAGATTTTTGGCTCGTCTGGTCACCGGACTATTTCTAATACCTGACGAATTGTCCGACGACCTTGAAGTTAAATAATCAATTAATATCATCCTCGCCTCACACTACAGGCGCTATCAAATTCAGAAGTCTCTTTGGCAAAAACTCGCACTTGAGATTTTGTTGACGAATCTTAAGTTTTGACCACACGTACCGTATCCTCAGTGAGCATTGTGAAAATTAGGACTAATGATCTGACTACTCACTAGGTTTAAGAATCTTAAGGTATTTTGAAATATGGACAAAGCCAAGCAAATCAAACGATGACATACGCACAAGCGTTTATTCACGATGTGACAGAAATCGGACACGATATCGGCCGCGTGCAAGAAAATTACTCCTGTGAAAAACGCTAGATTAACCTTTTGGGGAGTGCCCAGGAATGCAATACCCTGCTTTTGCTAGAGCGATGCACGGTAGTTTCTCCCCTACACCTCGCTGTACGGGACGTGTCGCAACTGGATCCGTGCAGAGAACACTTATGATCTTTTGCTGATTCCAAAAGAGCGTGCGTCGTACTGACCAAAGCGCTTAGGTCGGGTCTCAGTTGAGTAAAAGGAGGAGTCAAACTAGACTGAGTCTGTCATTGGGGTTCACAGGAATAAGTTCAAACAACCGTGTTGTTAACCGGCTACAAGTATGCCGACAAGGACTAACAAGAATAACACTGAATCGGAAAGGTAAAGAGCTAACTGATTTGGATAAAGGGAGCAGTTACTTAAGGCGTAGTGAGAGTCTAAAAGTGATCCGAATCCGACCACCACTTCTCGTTTATCCACATACGGAAAACAGCAATCTTGTTTCAACGCTCACGCTGTCCCTAAGTGAAAAGCAGTTAGAGACAAATACACTCATTTGCAAATCAATTCGGTTTTCACAGGATACTCAAGTGAAAAACAAATTGATTTGCAAATGAGTGTATTTGTCGCAATCAGTCCAATTTGAGTTCAGGTAGAACATAAGGTTGACGGAAACTCGGGGACTGCGCCTATTTGATGAGCCCCAAGAAGGTCCAAACCGGTCTTGAGCTGTCGAAAAGTTTTCAGCAACCTTGTGAGTAGTTTACCTTATGAAAAGCAGTTACTTAGTGAGATGGCTTAGTAACGATCTGATAAGTTATCCGAACGGCAAGAAGGATGATGCGCATGTTTAGGTGCAGCCACTCACTGCCATGGATGGTGTTTCATTTTTGGTCCGAGGAGAGAATCACCATTACGGTAACCTCATGGAATGGGTCATCCACAAAAAATTACAATCACTATTAAGTTCGCTCTTTAACGATCGTCCAGCCGTCAAGCAATCAATCTTAGTTTTCTGCACGAAGGAAGCACAGTTTAACAACCTATTGACCGGTTCAATCGCGACTGAATGGACAGGGCTGGGAAACAATGCACGCGCGCAAAACCACACGGGATGTGCAAAGACTGAAGAGTGAAAGTGTGGGGAAAGGTAGGGTGGGAGAGCCACACGTTTGCAAGTGACCCGGATTCTGACCTGGGCACTGAGGAATGGCGACCTGTGTAGACCACAAACGCACAAAAAGTATGGGCGATAACTGGGACAGCAATCTGCAGTTCATGATGTAGTAAAGTGTGGAGAAGGGCGTTCACGTGACTTCCACCGGTTCTGCGGAGACGGTAGGAATCAGTGTCAATAATAGCAGGAGAATACCAAAACAGACAGTTTCCAAAACAGCTGCGAAGGGTAATGGAACGAAAGTACAGTTTTATTGAAGAAAGCTGCTTTAGTTCCACGTCTTTCCAACACTGGAAATCATTGTGTACTTCCAAAATTCTACAGAGCACCTGGTAACTGAAGCGTGAGGCGATCCTTGTGCAGCATCTACAGTTGAAGAGTGACACAACGGGATTCCGTTGAGTATTCCTTTAAAGAAACACACTTTTCGAATGAGTCTACTTCGCCACTTGGTGTTCAATTGAAACACACGATTGATGGGAATTCGAGGAGTGCACGGACCGGATGAGCCTCAAGAAGGGCGAATTCGGTGGTGAGCCCTTGAAATTAGCGTAGCTGAATGATTGTTTGAATAGCTGAGTCATTCAGAAACCGATCACATCGAGGTAACTTTGATGTCATAGTTTAGTAGTAGGTTCTCTATGAAGAGTGATGCTTGGCTACATTCTGTGTAGAACAACAGCTGGTTACAATAAAGCACACCTCTAAAATGCTGAACAAAAACTCCACGTGACCTGCCTTCTAGAATCTGCGCAACCGGCGAAGTGCTGAAAGCCTAAAATTTACAGCTAAACAAAAAAACCCAATCATTCATCACTGCAACAACAGCAACAATTTGGTGACGGCTTTGACACATCAGGACCAACCTCCGAGGGAAACAACAAAGAGGGGTGCCTAACCAGTGACAGTTTATGTCAATACAGTTTCCCTACTCATATGAGAAAGTCTTCAGCGAATAGCAAAAACTGATCTGGAGGCGCGTAATCCGCGGCCTCAAACCATCAACCGAGGGACCCAGCGAATAAAGCCTGGTTTGACCGGGCTTTTCGAGCTCTGACGACCGTTATGATAGACCAGTGATAAACACTCGCTTATTTTATCACCAAAGGGAACACCCTAATGAACACTTCCAAAAATGATGATACTGTGGGGATATTTGGTAGTTTTCTATTGAGATTTCGTTCTATCGGTGAAGCCAATCTATGCTGAAAAGCTGAGGAACACTGTGCAGCTGTTTCACCCTGAAGCATCAGCAGTGCGAATCATATGGAATTCCATGGAGTTTCGAAGCTGAGACCTTCCGGCTAGTAGTTTGGACAATGTTCGGCCAGGAGCGGCTCATGAGCAGTGTGATTAACTCACACTTGGACAGGATAAGGTATCGCTCCCCTTTCAATCACGAGATCCACATCACTTGGTCACGTATTGACTGGCTCATTGAGTGACGACTTCCCAAATGGAAGTTTCACTCGACTGTGAATTTATTATTCCTCTGAGCTACTCCCAAAATTAAGCACAGATGTGCATCCCTTTTGTTTAGTACCACATATGCATGCTAAAAATGAGAGGTAAACTGGAAGGAGTTGTTGTAATCATATACATAACCATATATATAATCACATATATTCATAATCATAGTTACACATAAAAACAGAATAGGCGCTGTCTAGCCGAAGGTGGTAAGGCCAGAAAGACACCAGCAGTTCGGCAAGCATTACTTACAACCAAGAACCTTTAGGAATCCGAATGTCGTGATCGCTTAGGCAATCACAGACGAATGATTGAGCACAACAAGCAAGAAAAATCTTGGACAAGAAGAGACGAAAGCAACAAGCGCTTTCTACTTATCACCACTGCTGGCGAGACTGCCAGTGTGTGGTGTCACCGAAAATTACCATAGACAATGATGACGCACCCACGTCGGGGTTTGACCGGAACGGACGGACACCAGCTCAAAACACACGGGTGTCATGGATACATTGTAATGTCGTAGCTAACGGTTTGACACTGACGACCTAGCCGTACCTAAGAAGGACTCTTTACAGTGGTATACACTGAATTTCGCTCGACAAAAGAAACCAAAGCAGAAAGTGCAACACAAAGAAAGAAAGGGGACATAGGGCCCGTGCATTCGAGAGAGAGAGAGAGAGAGCTGTGAACAGATGGAAGTTGCCGAGACATTCAGGTGAGTGTAATTGCCGGTCGCGTAACCAAGGCACAGGACAGACATCAATCAGGGTTTTTGGTTGGGGCACCGATTTTCAAAATAAATTTCATACAAATCTCTAGGATCCCGGAACCTAAGCCAAGATAAAAGCTATTGGAAAGTCAGTGACAGATTTGAGACGTGGGTATTTCTATGGGAAATCTCAGCCGTAGCGATAAACACGCATACGGACGTCAAAAAACCCGGTCACAGGACGCTTTTTGTCCATCTTGCACTCGTCAGATAGGTAATCGCAATCTGGATTATCTTATTTAGAAGGAAACCTGGTTAGGAAACTGAGAATCTTATAATCCTGCACAACTCACTGGTGTTTTCATCATACTAAGGTCCAGAATTCCTATCGGATCGACACTGATGGTGTGACGTTTCATACATAGACGTAGAGCAGGCGACAAATATTCACTGGTATACTAAAGTTTACTTCTAAGCTAAGTTACCGAACAATCAAAACGAACTACAGGGAGCCAGTTATAGTGCAGGGCGAATGCCAAGCACCAAAAAAGTCAATGCAGTAAAACTGGCTGTCTACAGCACACTGAGTTTGAATCAGTGGATTAGACCACTGGGAAACGATCGATAGAAAGTCCAAAACGCAAGTATGCAACCCATCATTTACGCTGCACACTATAAAAATCGGTTCACGAGTCCAAAAAAGCTTCAAGTGGATGACAGAAAAACGGTGTCCCTTCATTTACCAACTGTGAACAGGCGAACATCAGAACCGACTCAGTTCCGTGTCGGGTAAATTTAGTTGGACCAAAATAAAACTTCGACTAAGCTCACAACGTGACAGTGACTTAGAGCCGAATCGAAGAACACAAGTGAAGTACAGGACATGGGTGAAAATGTCAGTGGTAATACTTCGCACGTGTCAACAGCAGAAAACTGCACATGAGCTCCCGAAATCCTATCGCATTTTTTCTAAAACAAGGCGTCCATATTTTACAAGCTTTCATCGAATGACGCTGAAACAGCAGTTCCCTTTAGCTGAGGGTCAGTGGGGAAACACCGACTAACTAACGATCAGTTTTGAATACTACACACGTTCAAGCACATCCACAGATTGGCGGGAGTCTAGGAATTTCAGCACACCTTGAATGGAAGAGGAATGTTACTATGGAGTCACACATTCCCGTCCACCCTACCATACGACTATACAACATAAAAACGATTAGACTAGAAACGCTATATTGCGAAAGATTATATTGATTTGGCCGAACACCCAAATATGTCCAAATCAAGAACACAAAGACCAGTGCAAGACACTGTTGAGGTTGATTACCACTCAAAACAGCTGTTCACTGGATTTACCGTCACTGTTGAATTGAAGTGCGTTGTACACCTAAAAAACGTTACGCAATGAGTGAATGCGAGACGCTATTAGGCCAGTTCGCTGACCCAAACGTTAACTGCCAAAGGTCCACAGCTACTGTAACCGATAATGGTCACAACTACAGTTGTCAGTGACGAGTTGCAATCTGAGGTGGACAACTGAACGACGGCAAGCCTATCCTTGATACTGTTGGTTCAAAGTGCTCACTGGAATACTGAAATAAACAGTTGATCCATTGAAAAGTCATTTGCTTGACCGAAAATTTCCGGAGAAATTTTCCTAGTTAGGTTTCTATCGCAACGCCAGAACCTGAACACAACTTAATCCATGACGGTGATCGTCAAATGAACACACCGAGTATGCAGTGGGCTGCGGACATTTGTGGATCTGTCGCAGCTATATCGATCTCTATGGATTACAATACGGATCAGTGTGAAGGCAAGAGTTGACTCAACTGTTCAAAACGGGGTTATGTGTGTGCGACTACAATGCTGTCGGAAACCAAAATCGATTTGACCAAAGTATTGAAGGACAAAAGAGACAACCTATAGCCAAGAACAATTCCTGTCATTTACGGGTAGTGTGTTGTTAGTCGCAAATGTAAAAAACTTACTCTGAAAATGTCACAAGCCATAAACTGTGGTGCGGTGTGAAAAAAAGTGCAAGTGAATGAATGCGACCAACAGACCGGAGTTTTACTTACCATTATTACCGCCTATGACGGTGCTACAGACAACTAACCGGAGGCTGAATGCCGATACACATGGCGAAAACCTTGATTTCGTTTCACTTCACTCTGTGTGACATTACAGTGACTGCGGTTTTTAATGTGGTTGAGACAGAGCAGTAACTCATCAACATGCGAGCTTTACAGTTCCAACCAACTGGTGTCCCAAATCAGCCCATTACGATGGAAATATTTCGAAAGAGAATGTGAGTTTCAATTCAAAAGTGCACAAACTTCATAAACGCTATACGATGACTCCAGGTTGCGAGCTGAGGTGTGTTAAGGTTCCATTGACCACAACTTGGTCACACTGGCACTGTTAGTCCCGTTAACCTCTTACTCAAGCAGGCCACAACGGCCAGATATGAGAGTGTGTACACATATCACAAACATCTTCAGAATGGTTGATCACCCAGCGTGTCTGGTCTATATTATACGAACTGAGGGCTATCAGCATCGAGTTACAAACTGTGGTCAGAGGTGGCCGCCATGTTGGCCTATTGTTACAACCACTTACAGAGACATGCAGCTGCGGTGTGTAGCCATCTTGGAGCAAGACACTCGCTCAGCAAAAATGAGGTGTCCATTCATGTGCGGAGTAAAGATTGATCAGCCGCTTCCTATGGCTAGGACAGAGAGTAGACGGTGCTATCTCAGCCATGACAATATCGCACGCAACCTTTGTACTTCCTCCGAACTGTGTTGTAAATGTGTGGGAAGATGTGCCACAATAACATTATTTGACCGTCATGTATATTTACTCGATGAATCGCGTAGTTGACAACCCCATGGGCGTCTGAAAGTCATTTTAGAACCTAGGCAGTAGGGGGGGGGGTAGAATCAGAGAACCAAACCTTACAGGCTCGAGCAGCGGACACAGACTTGCACAACAATCCAGTAGATCCGTGAGAAGGTTACGTCATAATCATGAATGATGACAACTATTTTTTCAGAGTACACAAACAAAGCCAGTATACCGTGAATCAGATCGCTATTTCATGTACAACTAACTTCAAAAAAACCCAGTACACTAGGAGAAGTCTCATAAGGCTCACCAAAACTCCAAACGTCGGCTTTGGCTGTGTATATGGATTGAAAAACTTCGGGTGGAGCCCACCTTACGGGGAATTTTGTACCCGCACTCGGTTCATATACACTGTCCAGTAGAAAACGCGCCATCCCGAAATCAGCTACCTTCACATGCACCGAGTTCCGGCTGATTGACTTTACCAGGCAATTTCGTGCCGCCAAATCACGATGGACAAACTGCTCCTGTTCCAAATAGGCCATGGCGTTGGCAACCTGTGCACAAATATCGGCCATTACAACGGGACGGTTGTAGAAATGCGACTGTCTCTGCCGCATAAAATCACGCAACGAGCCTGAAAAGGGCGTGGATGAAAAAAACACTTCACTGTAACACACAACTAACAGAAAGTAAAATGGGGGGAATTATAAATTGCTATCGAACGCAGTAAAGGCCAGAAAATGTCCCAGAATATGGACTGAACGTCAGGTGAACGAAAAAATCTCTCCTTCCGTTAAAAATATAGAGTGGATAATACACTTCAAGCTGCTTTGAACACAGTGGGAAGTAGGGGGACGTTAACCGAAAAAAACATTGATCGGGTGTCCGATAATTCATTCCAGATTATTGCAGATTCTTCGTAATGAAACAATCTATGCGTGATCTTTGATCATGAATACGGTGAAAAAAAATGGTTTTGAAGGATAAATTTTGAAAACATTAATTTTACGGAAGATGCTACTTCCTCACCCACACGTTACAAAGAAAAGAGCTGGTAACAGGTCCAAGCATTTTGAGTCAGAGAAATAGAACGGGATTTGAAATCTGGTGCTGGAAAAACCTAAGAGAAACTAATGGCCCCAAAATTCGCCTTTAATATTGTTACTTTGTCTTAAATATTACGGGTGACTACCTAACGGGAATTGTTGGCACATTCCCGACCTAAAACTGTCATCTGGCAGTGGTGGTCGAACTTCTGTTCTGCAATGATCTTGTGCGTTATACTGTCTGGAGCAAGGGGGCCCAAGGTTCAAACACACAAGGAAGGCCATCGGTAGACAGTCCGATAAAGAATGGCTAGTAACCGTACCGCGAGTAATCGTGTTACGAGGCGCTAGGGCGTTTCCCCATGCGACCAGCATTTACATATTTAAGGAATCAGCGATGCTGCCCTCCCCTGAGGAAGGACGGGTTAGAAAATGTCGGCCTAAAAAAACAAACTTCGATCGTCCAAGGGACTGTGAACGCCAACGCGTTAGTCAATACAGTCGACGTACTTATAAAACCGATGCCTGGTACTGTCTCGTGCTAGACCGTTATGTGAAGCCATATTAGGAGTGAGACAGTGATGCCATATTCCCTGCGCCCTCGTGCTAGACCGACCCCGTGCAGCCAATTGGGTCAGACTATTGAGTCAGCGGCTCCGAGAACGGTCCCTCAAGGGACAGGGTTACCAAACAAAACTCTATATCTTCTCACTGCCTTGTGAGTCGAAAGCTCAAAGTGAGGTACCTCAATCAAATCACTTCTTCGGCTTCGGAAACCGGGAAGTATCATTCACCCTCGGAGCTCTTCGCACACTGGCCAACCCCCACACATCCACCCAGCCATCGAATGAAGCAGTGCGATCAAGCAATTCTCCGAGGCATTGCTCCACACCTAAACCATCACCCAGAAAAATAATCACTTACTAGCCTCAAAAGATCTGGTCGATATTACGGACTTCAATATCCGAACTTTATTTCAAACTGGACAACAGGCATCTTTGCTGAAACCCTGCTTTCCGTGTCTGTCGGTGTATCTTGCGACCCCGAAGCAGGTGTACAATGTATTCTTGGTACATGGTTTACAGCTGATGAACCAAACTGAAGCGTAGGGACATTGAATTGATGATGCTTCGAAGCGTTTTCAGTGCGTTACAACGTGCAGTCGGAGTAATGACTGGAAAGTAGCTATTCTGACACAAGCCGGTGGGAGCGGAATACACTGCATCGATTTCCAATCTAGAATAAACGTGCTTCGGGTAAACTGTCGACAAAATTTCCGAAAAAAAAACGACCATACTATCTACTGATGAGGCAGAATACGCAAAAAGGTAAACAACACACGAAGTCGAAGAATGGACCATTTTCCCGATCCCCGAAATGCTGGTCGTATAATCGTTGGGAAATTTTCGACAGTCACTTCCTCCGAAAAATACCGCGATTCGACAGTCGGGACTTTAAGATAGTGGAAGGAAAACGCCAGAAATACGGTGTGCTATGGATACATATTGAGTGGGCGATCAATCCTATTGTTCTATCTTGCCATGTAGCACACTGTCATGTCATCGAAACTGGAACAACTAGGAAGACCGAAAAGCAGATCAGTAAGAGAATGAGTGACGTGAAGCGAAAGAAGATAGACAAATCAAGTGAAGACAAGGGCGATAGTAGAGAAGGGAACAGAGATAGTTCAGGGGATTGCCGACTCCAGCTAAACAAGAAACTCACGCACGCGCTTTATCTGAGAAATTGCCGTTTTTGGATCCAGAGAACACCAACCTGAACGCAGATACCAGTGCAGTGGCAAATAAAAAAAAAGGGATACGGGAAGGATCGCTACTCTTACACCTTACCTTAGCTTACTTGAGGCTGCACGTTGCATATGCGGTCCAACCAGAGACCTACAAGAGGTAGAGAAGTGACCTCATACTCACCCATCAAACAGTGACGACTTAAGACCATCCCTACTGCCAAATACTCAGCCTCGCTAACGCTGTCAATTCGTATCCATGAGGCGAAGATCATCCAGCATAGCAATTTGGATTGCAGTCACCATTTTTATCGCCCACACAGTTATCGCGTGTGGAAATCCCCATATTTACACACGCCGGTACTGCTAAAAAGGGCCGATGCAGGAGATGCACTGCACTGCTGCCAACCCCAAGAGTGAAACCAAGCACCGAAAACATCCACCCTCAAACTGATACTACCTGTGGGACGTGAGAAGCCACACCCTACTGAATTCTCTGAAAAAGTAACGCAATCAATCAATTTAATTCAATTTATCAGCTACAAACCGTGTACCATATGCACATTGGCTACAGTTTCGATCACCGGAAAACCATAATGTGAAACTTACAACGAAACCTTGGAGGCGAAGGTATGTTTAGTTTGTTCGGAAATTAGGTAGCTACGCATTGAAGGCTATAGCTTTGATGCACGAGCGCCACTGACTGTGCGATTGGACCATTTCTGCCAGTCATTAACCGCTGGTGATTTGAGTCCCGGGGTCCCCATCTAGGCGGCAGTTGCCCGCCCGACTAAGCTTACTGGCTAGCGTCTTCGTACTTCGTTGCCAGGACATACATTGTCCACCTCTCGATCGCTTCCACTCAGCACAGGGCTGAGCGAAAAGAGCCCTGTGGGGCAGATGGTCTTCTGGCATGCGGAGTATATGTCCCAAACAGCGCAGCCCATGAAGCGTGAGTAATTCATCTATCGCGGGACATTTCCTTCTTCCTAAGACCAACTGACGTACCTCAGCATTATTAATCCGATGATCCCACCAGACCTGACCAATGCCTCGGAGACATCGATGATCAAACATTGACATCTTCCGTACGTCCTCTGCACGTAGGGGCCACGTCTCTGATCCATAAAGCAGTATGGATCGAACCACTGCACTGTAAACTCTTCCCTTGACAGACAAGCTCACGTCACGTCGGCGCCACGGGTATCGGAGGTTGGCAAAAGCTGCCCTGGCCTTTCCGATTCGAGAAATGATCTCATCTCCAGCCAGTCCACCGGAACTTATACAGCTGCCCAGGTAAACAAATTTATCTACTACGTCGATTGGCTCACCTGCAAGCATGAGGTGTGGGTTTGATCCCACCCAGTCTTGTAGCAGCACTTTACACTTTGCGGGTGTGAAGCGCATGCCAAACCGTGCGGCAGAGTTAGTTAGGTTATTTAAGATCATTTGCATTTCGGAAGGGTCTGAACCAAGGAGAGCAATATCGTCCGCATACTCAATGTCTGCGAGGGAACGTCCCGGGAGCATTTCGACTCCCGAGGTTTCAGAGGCAGGCAGAGAAATTTCAAGCAGCATGTCAATAGCTAAGTTGAAGAGGAAAAGGGAAAGAGGACAGCCTTGTCTTACACCACTGGACGTGGTGAACTCAGGCGAGAGCTTCCCGTATACGCAACCATGTGCAAGTTAGCCAAACTTCCTATCACCCAATGGTAGCTAAGAGCAAGTGTGTTTACGACCCTACTAGGGAGGTTGAGTACGCGAACCTCTTTCGAGATTCATACGATGCGAGCATAATGCTAAGTATTACGTAATGGGGACTGAAAAATAATAGAGTGCTGATGTCAGCGTACTCTTTGTGTCTATGAGCCAAAGCGGCTGATAAAGCGGAACCATCTCTATTGGAAATCGCGACCTCGAAACAGCCTAACAAACATGATTTGTACGTAATAAAGTCATAGTAATCAGGCCTATTGACTGATCAAATTGACCCAGATGTGAATTGAACATCCATCAGGTAAAGCCTACGAGGACATGGGCGACAAAATCAAGAGGTGCAACAAGAGCATTGTAACCTTTAAGAAGCGACAACAAAATGCACGATACATTTAGGTACATCACTGCACACATTTCTGACAACACTGTGGTTCGGACTGCGTATCAAGTTGGTTACGCGAATCACTAGCGCCTGAAAATCAGTGCCTGTGTCTAACACCGTGCACATGTCAATCAAGGAGGTTTGATGCAAACAATGCTTGATGAAAACTCGTCCACAGGTCAAAGCCTTATTAGATAGACAAAGTTTCTCCAATTCCATCGATCTTGCTTCAAATCATTTATATAATTAAGACGCTCAAAAAGTTAAATGTAAAGTAATACTATTAAAAAAGTGCGCTGTGTTGAGAAACATGCACCAAGTAATCGGAGAGGCATTAACCAACTGCCAGTGAGTAGGCTGATTTTGAAAAAATACGTCATCGGTTTGCTTGGATCGGATAAAAAGTAAACGGAAACCGGTTGTTCACGATCGTTTCCATTTGCAAATATTCGCAAGCTTAGGAATTCGAGCCCAGCGGTACGGTTAAGGTGACAGTTATTTCCTTAGATTTTTGGATGCAACACCTAAGAAAAACCGACATGTATTTAAAAGAGCGATAAACCTCCGCGGTGAAACTCAGTTATACGTGAACACGGATTGTGAAGAAACCCAGCAAAATTACACGGTTGATACAGTCCAGTTACTTGTGTGTAGTTTACCAAAGCTCGCGAACACATTGGCGTTGTAGGCCAGAAGTACCGCGAAACTGTACAGTTGATGAGCTCTAGTGACACCGAAATCGGACAAGTGAGTCTTCTCCATTGTTTCTAAGCTAGAAGAAACAAGTCATCAAACTGGCAGTGCTCAAACAGGAGCAATGTGAAGTACTTCAGTGAATGAGACATTTAGTCGGTTGATGTGAACATACTATCACCGAAGACGTTAGGCTAGACACGACAATGACCATGGATGACGCCCTACAAGAAACAGATCCACTGTGACCACAACATTTCAACGCGAAATAGAAATAGCTAGGGTCCAAATTAGTGTTGTGAGCTCTTCCAACAGAACCCCAGATGACTCGCCCTGAACGTAGCTAGAGACCCTATGGAGCACAACCGGTAGTCGATTCCAGTGAGAAGGACACTGACACTTTCTATCCGAACTGCCGTAGGTTAGACTTATGTTCGAAAGAGAAGGTTGAAAAAGAATGCTACGTCAATCATGTTGACAGCGCCCTATCTTGACATGGTGCGTATAAATGATGATTGTACAGCTGTTCGAAGGTACTGGCATCTTGTCATTGGTGGTTTTTATCTAGGGATAAGGGTTCTACACTGAGTCACCACCTTTATCTTTTCTTTACACTCTTTAGCAAGGCATTCTTTCGTCAGAGTTGGGACAGTCAAGCAACAGCGATTAATGCCAGTGTATTGCTATCGACGATGACTCCACTGCTCTTCAGAGTTTACAATCATCGTGTGTCATCTCATCGTGCACTGAATGTCAGAAAGCGAAGTAACACTCTGTAGGAATGGGCAAATAACACATCTGATAGGATTGCAGCAATAAGGAAACGTGCAAAACAGTCAGTTTGCAATAAGCTGCAGACAACAGAATGGTCAAAGATAAGTGAACACTACTGTGAGACAGGAGCTCTGTTCTCATGGAACAAAGGTGTGCAATGTCCTTCCAAGTGGTTTCTGTCTCAGGGTATTTTCTACAGGGTCTATCCAATCCACTTTAGAAGAAACCCTTGAGGATAGAAAGAGACCCAAAAGGAAGGATATGGTGACCGGCCTAGTGAGTACAGAGCATTCATGAAATGCCACGCTAAACAAAGGGGGAAATACGGACGTTGCTGTCTCACGAATCTCTCCTCGATATAGCCCCCAGTGATTCTGCAAGGACACAACTGCAAATTCCTGAAAACACTTTCCTCTCGGCTGGATGGCTGATCGTTTCTCATAATTTTTTTCCAGATAGACACTACAACAGGTGCTTAAAATTGAGATTAGACGTGGTTATCGATACTGCCAAGATCAGTACCCAGCATGCTTTCTGAGCACCTACGAGATTCCAAGCTGCCACAACTGTGATTTGTAATCAGAATAGGGACTGGCAGAAACGGATTCCTCGGGGAATGAACGGAGTGAGGGCAGAGACAGCAGTTGCCCTCATTTAACATACGTCACATACTAAACGTTAAATAACAATTGTGATCGGACGGTGTAGTAACAAATATAGGGAGAGCAGTCTGTAGACAGTGAACAGGTCTTGAAGTTTCAACTGAAATTCAGCCCGCAAAAGAAGTTAACTCAAGCTAAAAGCCGACAAGCACTGTACACCTGTTTAATCCTTGTTCCATCTATTTTTTAGCAGAGTCTGGGTGAACCTTCAACGTTTCGTGACGTCCCAAGCATCAGACTACACATGCGATGCTACCTTCGAATCGTGAAATCCTTTTGCGCAGTGATAAAAAAAAACCCCACAGGATTAAGATCAAGGTTATCGACCATGCGATAGCTTGCGCAACCATGGAAGCTCTATGATAAACCAATGTGTGTGAACCGGGAAACATAACAGTAACACCCAAACGAGGAATCAACACTCTACAATGTAGCCTACGGAAGTACATATATCAAAGCATTCAACGCGTATACAAGATGCGTTTTGATAGGAACTAGACAGTGGTTTTCTGTAGGCATTTGGACCGCACAAGATAACGAGAAACCGGTCGCAGTGAGGCGTTCGGAAGTCGGAGTGTGCGGGTTTTGGGGCCACGACTCTGAATGAGGATTGTCTCGATGGACTTGCTGCATTTCGTCGAACAGACCTCCGTTAACCTTCCTGGTATAGCTGAATCTTGAGAAAATGGATTCCAGGCATTCATATAATTAGTCATGTCGCTGGTAAGCGATTGATGGCATTCTCCGAATCATTTCTGGAGCAGACTTTGGCCTATAATGGCTACTCCGAACACACCGTTGTAAACCATGGTGCTGTACTGTCTAAATAGACTGCAGTGCAAAGAGCGCCGAAGGTGTTTATCTACCTATAAATGGTAACCGGTCGATCAAAAGCATCAAAAAGTAAATTGACTCCAGCTCCAGGGGGCATCACTCTATAGAATGGCACGCAACTACGGCTTGTCCAGACAACTAGAGGAAGCGTTCGTCAGATTTACCTGCCACCCATGTACTCTACCAGTTCTCCTGCAGTTGCAGAGACACTTGCATCGGAAGAACGGATCGATGTCTGTCAGATCGCGCGGCGGAAACTATGCCACAGTAAGAGTAGTGGAGAAACTGCACACAAAAGGATAACACCAAGCTTCTGCTGCAAACTGGTCAACCCGCTGATCCGAGGTGTTTCTGCACAACCTCACTGAGGCCATGTTGACCATATCTGTGTATACATAGGATTCCGTAACAATCCATCTGGTTGTCATGGTCACAAGACACCAACTTTTACTATTACACATCTGCCAAACGGACTAAACCGTTAACTCTTTTTATATAATTTTCGAATTAGCTATCTCACACCTGAGAATAATAAAATAGATGCTAACCGGTGATCCTCCGAACGTTGTTTTCGGTAAGGTCTGAACTTGCAATTACGCTTAAAAATATGAATAAAAATGATGAACGAGCATGCCAAACATACCATTTAAATTTATCGGAATATGAATTCAGCTGCCAGTTACCTGGACGTGGTGATCTATTGGCCAAGACAGCTTTCATCCGACGTTTTTCATAACACAGAAATAGTTGAAGTAACTTAATAGCGAAAGTTTCAGCTGTTGCGAGTGTGTTTCGACAGGTGATCATGGAACGACTGGGTGGGACTCGATAGATTATATCGAACGATTCCGCTGGGTATTCTGTCTGTGCGAATGTGACGCTAGCTATGAGGGTCGTACAACTCGGCGCCTGTCTGAGAGGGCGACTTAACATCTGTCATCATGCAGTGGGACACGCCAAATCAGATACGTGACAAGTGCGATGGCAAGTCATTTATGCAGCAGCAACTACCGTGTCAATCAGGTCGAAACGTTGACAGTGATTTATTGAGTACCACTCAGTCTTTTCAAACTTACTCCTCAAGGTGCGCTAGCAATAGCCAAATAGACCGTATTGTGTCGTGTTAACCCTCCTTGTATCATCAGGAACGCTGATTTGGCCTACCAATCACTCCTCAGGGACAAAATTCAACTGACTGTCGTGGGTGAATTCGCATTTCAGCATGTTAAGAAGACGCTTATGTACTCCAGCGCATAGTGTTTTATTGATTTTTATAACTGCACTGGTTAGTTGGGGATTTATCCATTGTAATTCTTCACAAAAATATATGATCTCAAACAACGTGAGTGTATTAGACGGAAATGTTAATATCTCGCAGCGTACAACTTGTATCCATATCGATGAATTGAGGGGAGCAATTATACTAAGAACCGCAATTAACCACAGCGGCGTCAGGCAGCCAATAATTATTCATCAATTGTTAATGACACTAGAACCATTAACTGCTGAAAATTTTTCATGTTTGGAGTAGTGTGGGATTAGCTAGAGGGTTTGGTTGGAAATTTTCACACAGTTGGATCCCTGAGGTAACAGAAGACTTTAGATAAAAAGTCTCCTTTGTAAGATACTTGAAGGAATTTGGTTCTCGAAAACTTCTGAGCGGAATTTCAAGACCAACTTAGACTTGCTGAACAAATCACCATCACCAGCAGTGGCTACAAGTTCCACAGGACCACAGTACACAACTTTCTTCTAGAAAAAATCATCCACCATGTTAGCAGACATTTTCCGAATGACATCTATCCAAAATGTACCGCTTATGATGTACGGTGAATCCAGAAAATATGTAACGTTATAACCATGCGACCGCACTTATGACACACAAACTGAGGTTGTCATGAGCATTTTCCACGAACATTCCCACAGAACATTGAGTTCGCATGAACCGTGACTGATTTCGTTACGGACAAGTATTGGGAGCATTCACTGAAAACACTAACAAGGTCCCTTGTGGAGAAATGTAAGACAGAACCAGATGCTGTAACTACCCACACACGAGGGTTATGGTACTTTTTATTTGCGATGCTAATAAACTATGGCAGGAGGCGACTGTAATAAAGACGGAGATGGCTAATTGTGATTGACATGACACGCCCAACGCGTTTCAACCCAGAGGCAGTAGCTAAGCAACTCACATGACTGATTAAGTTGTATGCTGCATTTTCGATTTATAGGAGTCAAAAATGAGCCTGCTGGTTGAATTAACAAAGTCTTTGAAAGCAGGGTAGTGTAACCACCACTAGAAGCAAGAAACTTTTGAAAAAGACTCCAAGAGACTGGAGACATCCCTTTCTGTTTCACTCTTGATTACAGCGGCTAGGTTAGGACTTAAGCTACCTACACCCTGGTGCTACCACAGTCATCATTGAATGGTGCCCAGGCATCGTGCGGGTGTTACAGTTGTTGAATGGACTGCTAAAATCACTTGTGGTGCAGCCATTGAACATTAGGAAATACAATCTTCGAATTTCACGGTCAACTCATGGACTAGAACGAATATATGCGAACCATAAGCTGTGACCAGTAGATGTCCTTATTGCACATAAAGAACGTATGAGAATAAAGAAATCCGCGATAGAAGTGCATTTTATGAAAATGATCCCAGCACGTCGACGTTCGTACTTGTCACAACCACACTAGGTACTGGCTTCGAATGAATGTAGGCAAATAGTTGTGTTTGATTGTCGATCGGGTCATAGCATACTGTCTACTATCTGATTTCAAAGATCTTGGTCACCACTACATCCCCCCTCCCCCAAAAAAAGCGCCCCGATCACTTGGGTTTTTCTTACCTCAATCAACTCCGGCAGGTTCTTGGGTAAACAAACTGTCGACCAAAAATATGTCAATATCTCCTCGTTATCGCAAAAATCGCCAGAGTTCAATCGGACCACCTCCGGCAAATGATTCCTTTTGCGATAAGCCTAATTCCAGTGTACAATGGCTTTGCGACCAGTCTTACTATCAAGTAGTTTAACCTCACCTGACAGACTGCACATGCCTCGACAAACGATATATCAATAGTTCACAGATGCTGGTTCAGTGGTCGGAACAAGTGTATGTTACTCTATTGTGAACATAGAAGTTGCTATCCGAATTCGGCTCGGATAGTGTTAAAAAGATTGTGCGCCACGTGGTGTAAAATATGGATTTTTTAAAGTCAAAACAAAGCGTAGTGGAATAAGTTGTTGTAATCCGACGTTTGATTGCATAAATCCTTGAAAAAGGTTGCCCATGGTAACCGAAACCTCGGATTACAACAACGTATTCCACTACGCACTTTAGAAAATTTTATACTATTGTGAATATATTGGCTAAGAGGTGGAGACCTGCAATTTCACAGTGATATTCATAAAATCAACGGCCTACTTTGAGTCTGTATGTGGCCAACGAACCGCTGAGCGCTCGCTCCTGAAAAATACACATGAAGCTCCCACAGTAAAATACTGAGACAGAACATCCGTTGACTTTAGGGAAGGACAGGCTCATAAGGATGGAGTATTGCATAAGTTCGAGCAAAAATTATCAATACGCCGGAATACAAATTCGCGATGGCCGATTTGGAAAAAATTAGCGCATCCAAAACATCTGCGTTGCTCACGAAACTGTCAAAAATGGAGAGTTCTCTGGACGCGCTCAAGATGGGTCGATAATACTCGGAAGTAGTGGCAGTTGTGTGCAGAATAGCGATGAATCCTCCACAAAAAAGCGAATCTGTGTACGTGCCAAAAACACCTGAAATTCGCAGAATGCTATCCTAACTGTCACTGTTCGCAGGAAAAATTCCTCCATTCAGGCATTAAGTGTAGCGTAGCGCTCTGAGTGTAATTATGAGTCACAAAGAGAAATCAAACTGATATTTAAACGCCTCGCTTTCTCATAGTATAGAATGAAACGACACGAAAAAAACCATAAGTCCGTTTTAAATAGAAAGCAGTCGACAATTCGAAAAAGACGTCGAAATTGACCAGTCAGACCACGCACAGGACTTTGAACTCTGCAACCCAAACAGTGCTCCTCTATAAGATTTATTGTAGGGTTGTTCAGTTTAATCCGTCGGGTACAGCTTGGTTGACCGATTTAACTCAACGAATCGAAAGATAACCTCTACTTCTCTTGAGGGTACTCTGGAAACTGGTCAAGGACATCAGTGCAGTTACTTCGAATTCGGTCACCGACCAGACATTGATGAAGTACCTAAATCTACACCACGAATTCCTCCGAGAGACGTGTGTGGTTACATCGTTCATCTCGTAAATGGCTACTAAAAAACTAACCCTCAGATATGCAGTTTCCTGCATTTTTCTAAAAAAAGCAATTGACTGAAATTAGATAACCGCACGAGAAGTAACAATGCATAACAACCTACCAGAAAATGAAGTGGCATTCTCGACAGTCGATAACGAAAGGGGACATGGCGTTTTTCGGCCGTGACAAATAGATCGTCAAGATAAACTCAAGAAATTCTGAAATCTTCCTGATGACAAGAGCACCTAACTCAGAAAATCACGTCCTCCAAATATAGATAGGTTTCAGCTTATCAGCTTGTCAAGCAGTGCGGAGATCTGCAAGCCTAAACAATACAGAACAACACGCAAGAAAGTGTTGTTTGGTAGATTACATGAGTCGGTCTCGGGGAACCCTGTAGTTAAGTTCCGGTGATATCTATGCGGTGCACGAATGCTGCCCCTGCCGATTGTCACACACACATTGATGTCAAAATGCTAGAAACGTAATCCAGGCAGATACTGTTGTTTGGTCTGTATCTTTTGGACTAAAATCCACGTCCGGAATGTGCTTCTTCGACCATTCAGATTTACTGGTTCATCTTTGGGTGGATTTTCGATTAACTAACACGTCTTGATGAACAACGGCAATTTTCAGGGCACACCAGAAAAGCACACAAAAAATTCGCCCACCGTAAGACCTCTTCCGTGTATCGATCAAGCTGGTAATGTTTCAAGAATGGGATGAGACGTAAGAAAAAACAAGAGAACACTAGCAGTTTTGTAGCCGAGTGACATTCGGCCGTGCCGTAAATGAGGTAGACACTGGAGTAGACAATGAAGAGGTACCAGCTGACTATGAATTAGCTTAACGACGATAGAGCCGGTGCACATCTGTCGGAGAGGAACAGAAACTTAGGCCTACACATGAGTCCAATAGGCAATATATGGAAATTTACTTAGGTAGTGACAGGAAATGTAGTCTACTTTAGTTTGCTTTCTTATAAGACTGGCAAGTCCATGCACAGCATTCACGAACCCGGGGAAGATGGGGAAGTAACGTTTTGTTTGATGCGAAGATGACAATGATGGGGTAGCTAAGTTGGCGAAACAAATTTATCTACACACCAGGGCCGAACTTATCTGTAAAGGATATGTAGACTTCAGAGAATTGTATCACAACATCGTTAGCGCTATGTGTGGTTGGGTCAGAGTAGACCGCAATGTCTCGCATGGGACCAATTAGCGAATTTCGCGAAAGTTCGGTAGTAATTAAATTGTGTGACAGAGGATGTGAACACTTGTATTTGTGTGCAAATGATAAACCTGCGCAGCAGAGCACACCACTAGACAGGCCGACAGCTTTAGATTAATGAAAAAATCAGAATGAATCACAAGCAGACAGATGAAAAGAAACCAAAAAATCGAATTCACTACTACCCACGACATTCGATCGAACGTTTCAGGCCCATAGACCACGTGAGTGTATTGGTTGGGGCGACTGGGGTGGACGGTGTCTGCACAGTGAGACAAGGTACAAGCATGCACCTGATCAAGTTTCTGAGTCTAACAGACAAATAGTCAATTCGAAATACACTTAAAAACACTGGCCTATCGAGATTCCTCCCTAACATGTGAGATCAGACAGCTGATTCGAGACATACCACTGGCAAAATATCGCCAAAAAGTCTTTCCCTGACTTCTGTCCTGAGGCTAATTTGACTGTTTCACGTGTTGTGAAATCCTGGCGGTTGGAAAGGTGAACCGGAAAGATCACATCCCATAGAAAATGTAACTTTGTTGTCTCAACCAAGTGCAACTAGCCTAGTAGTGAATGTCTGGAGATTGTCTAAAATGCTGTCAAAAACTCACACATATGGGAAGAACCAGTCTCAAAACACTCCTCACGACACACAAAGATGAACAATGATTCAGGAGGGTAAAAAAAGTCAACTTACCGTGCTTCATGTACTCAGTGATGATCATGATCGGCCTTTTCTTAAGAACCACACCGAACAGCTGTACGAGATTCGGGTGGTTGAGGAACCTGTTACAAATATACAAAAAAACGAAATGAATCAAATAAGGCGAAAACAAGATGGTTGACATCTGAAAGTTCCATCAGGGTGCAAGAAATACATGCTAAAGCGCGGAATACAGATGTGAGCTACTAACGAAGAAATCGGTGCTATTGCCCTCATAGGCATCTGATGCGTCTTGGAACCAAAGCACTAAACAGAGGTGAATAGGGTAGATGATCAATTGACAAACTGAGTCAGACTCCAATATCCTGGATCCAAAGTACAAAACTCGTCTAACCAGGGAGGATGCTGAACTAACTGCATGACGTCTACATTCAAAGTTCAAAGCGCTCATTGAAGTAGTCATGACCAACTAATTGCAGCCTTCTCTAGAAGGAGGGAATCAACTGCTTTGATCCTCAAACCCACCCTCTCCCCAACAAAATGACAACTTGGGGTACTATGTGAACTAGCTGTCGTCTTGCCAATTGGATTATTTAGTGGTTATTCAGTTTATAGACGAATCCTAAGAGACGTTCATTTCATTATCGCTGCGAGACAAGTATAAAAAGCCTTATTTCTACGTTTCGTCGAGACAATAAGAAAGCACGTTTATGGTTTTCGCATTCTAGCTTGCCATCCATGAATCATGTACCAAAAAATTCAGTTTCCAAGGTTAGAGAAACTAAACAGCGAACGAACTATAGGAGCCAACAGCCCAACCAGATTACTGCATTCGTTCACTTTTTCTGATGAAGTTGAAAACGAAACAGCTATGCGTACAGCTGCACAAGTCTTGGTGGACTGACGAAAGACGAAATCACTTATCGAATTGGGAAGGCCAGGGCAGTGTTCGCCAACTTCCAGCATTTGTGGCGCCGAGATGACATCAGCTTGATCCTTAAAGGTAGTGCACGATTCTGCGGTCGGATCTGCAACACAGTGTGGATCAGGGAGGCGGCCACTGCGTGCAGGTCTTCGGAGACTGTCTGTGACCATCAGTCTTTCCTCTGAAGCGCTATGCGAGTATGGTAGGAACATCCGATTAGCAATGCTGCAGTACGTCAGATGGTTTTCGGGAAAGTTTACTCTCCCCCGATAGATCGGCTGGTCACACTCTGCAGGTTGCACTGGTTAGGCCACATACTTTGTATTCCAGAGGACCGTGGAGCTCTCTTCGTCCAATCTTGTATCGGAGTGAGACGACCTAGAAGTGAACGGTCCATGACCTGGCAACGAAGCACGAAAGCAGTCTAGTTGGGAACTGCCGTCTCTCTGCATAGGGATTCCAACACAAGCCAATGGTTAGTGACCTTGACATATACGCCCGTGTCACAGCCAATTAAGCACTTGCATGAAAATCATGGCCTTCACAGCGTGGCACTCAATCCCTGCAACTTCGGACAAACAGGACCATTCATTCCCTTATTCTCTCTATCCCAGATGAACAAATCTGTAGCAGCTGGAACCAAGACAGTTCGGTGCATGGCTTGTCAGCTGAAAAATGGACTGAACCAAACTTTATAGCTCCTAAATAAGAGTGCCATTGGCTGTGTGACAGGATCAGATTTGTCATCCCGACTAACTCCTGATGTACCAGTTATTCTCGCAGGGAGACGACAATCAGAGACTGGATTGCCCTGATCATAGCTTGAGACGATTTGGGATGGATCTCCCTGAGCCGTTTCCATCCTGGCTGGAGGAAAAGAATCGTATCCGACCAAAGGTCTTCTGACGTGTGATATACGTACCAAACTAACATCGCTTGTGGAGTGTAACTAGCCTGTCTGAATTAGGAGATATCGTAATGCGGGACTTTCTGATTCGACGTTTCCATCCGACTCTGGCTGCGGTTTAGATAGGCCGAAGATCAAGAAATGGAAAACTTACTATATTCTGTTCGCGTAGAGGTCACGGTTATGACTCGCAAGTGAGTGTGAATCAGGTTGTGGTATCATCTACTCTTGAGGGTTAAGCAGGCTTCACACGAACTATATACTGGAGTTTGGCAAAAGTATCCCGGCCTATGAAATTTCAGAACTACTGGACGATAGGTGATTTGATAGACTGCATTTTTGGTTCAGTTGCGTTTGCCAACTAAAAGCCCTCTGAAAACACTCACCAACCAAAAACAAAAAGTAAATTAGGAAAATAAACGGCAGTAAGGTAACAATTGTCGTACGTACCTCATATTCTTGGCTTCCTCGATGAAGTCGTCCTCATTCATTGCACCTTCAACCATTTGTTTGACAGCAACGGGAGTGTTTCGGAATTTGCCTCGCTTGACAACCTGTTCAAGGAGAGAGATATTGAAATTAGGAGAGTGTGTGGAGGTCTGCTTACGTGAATAACGAAACACTGAAAATACATATCGAGAACATAAAACTACAAGTCAAAGAAGAACCGTAATCAAACCATGTAATACTTAGTCTCCATGGTTTCATTCCACCTATGTTGTAAGAATAAGACTAGCAGGGTATGCCACACAGCGGTGGCGGTGTGACTGAAACAATGCAAAACCGTATCCAAAATCCAATAAATAGTGAGAAAATTTGAGCGTAGGGTCATTGAACTACCAGAATTGGATGACTGACAAGACAGATGCAGAAAAACCGACAAGTCACTCAACATAAGCTACGGTGGGGTACAAAATGTTAGTTCCAAACATCATATCCCAGAAATAGTCCACATGAAAGGAGAATGTGTAGTTGTGTCTTCGTTCGGTCCCAAGAGAGGCCCATTCAGAGCTGTTCCTACTCCGATAAGATCCGTGGAACTAAAGGCTAACTTTATCACTGAATGTAACTCAGAATTCTGTTTTACAGGAGTGTACGGTTAAGAAAACATCACGAGTATACAGCGTTCTCTGTACCCTAGACGACGCTAACAAATGCCAGTTTACCGTACCGCCATTGATATCAGTGATAACAAGCAGCAGGAAAGCGAAGGTAGTGACTGAACCTCGCCAGATCCGCAAAGCTCTTCTTTAAGGACAGGTAGAGTGACGAACAGAATAGACGGCAGAACACATTCGTCTCCTTTCGATAAACAGCCAACAGTTCTGGCATAAAACAACCCAATGCATTCCTGGTTTCATTTTAAGTTCCTTGTGCAGATCCAGAGTGAAGAGTATGTTTGGTTAGTGGATGTCAAAGTTTCTTTTAAAAGTGATTAGTTACTAAATTTCCTGCTGAGTGCGCCATGCCATGGGTGGCGCTCATTCAGGGGATAGCGGGTGGTGTGACTCTGACAGACAGGTACTCGATATTTAGCAGATGAGTATGCCCCCTGAAAGTTAGATGGATAAACTACTCGGTTTACCCCAAGAAGGAAAGACAGTCCATATGTGTCTAAGACTGAGAAAGGATGGATTTCGCTCTAGAATTGAAAGAACAGAGGTTCGCAAAGAAACAGAAGCCATACTTTCCTATTCTTTAACTAACTTCTAAACATAAGATGCGGCAGGTGAATTAGGGAGATTAGGGCACCATCTAACTCGGGGTTTCATAGCTCGGATGAGAAAATCACTTTGTGTGTGTCTACTGGGAATGATTATACATTGTATAGACAGAGAGAATAAAACCTACGACACTGTAGCATGGTCAACAAAACTTACGCATCCATTGCACCAGCATATAAACGTCCAGTTTTAACAAAAAGCTCGATCAATCAAAGTGGGCACAAAAACGAAAAGAGATAAGTACGTCAGAACTGATAGGATTTTGATAACACCGGCTCAGTAACGTGAAGGAACGGCAGAGAACAGATATCCTCGGTTTACCAGAATCGTGTTCGTGTTCACAGCGAACACTGCCTGATACCAGTGACACACTTTGATTACCCTTTACAGCGCTCGAAGATGGAGACTCTAACCGCTATCTATAAGGAGTTGAAAACGCTTTTTAGGTTCCTGACCAGCGTCACTTGCCAGTCACAAAAAAATAAATCGTCCAGGTCCTAGAGAAGAGACATTCTAGCTGAGATTAGTAGCAAGTTGACGGACTAGGCCACATTCTGTAATGTAGTCTACCGAACCCATTTCAAGGGACATGCATTAACAAACGAGTTGCGAGCAAAAATACGGAACACTCCATACAACCACTGGGAAAGATAAATTTTGCCTCGTGCTATCAGCGTTTCCCGACTTGACCTCTTCATCAAGCCGAAATTTCTGTAAATAGTCGGAGGCATTTTTTCCGAACACCCCAAAGTACGATAATGAAATTATCTCAGCTTGACACGCCGCCGTCTGTTTCTCATAAGATGTCCCAAGTGTATAGCGTTTTGGGTGTAAACGGAAGGTCAGAAACAGGTGATACGCCTGTCCTTACCAGACTGAGAAAAAAGATTGAACAAAAACATGTGAACAGGAAGCCGGCCCGTTACAAAGATGCCGGCTATGATTCAACAATAGTATCCTATCTATAAAGCTTGTCCAGACGGCAGCAAACATTAAGGATGTAAAATTGCAGCCACGGTGTGTCCCTGATCGAGTGAAGTCGGACAGTTGGAGAGGAAAATGTGTTAATTTTTTGGAAACATTTCTGCCCCACAATAACAAGCACATATCACATGTAAATGGACTGTAGCAGGGCAATGTGCCGCCCGGTCCACTACCAAGCGAGTCATCTCTAATCACAATGACATACCAGAGGAGACTAATCTACCAGACCGGATGGGATCAAAGCTAAATAGCTGTTCAACACACAAAAACAATTCCATAAGAATACAGTAACCCTTATTTATGGTGAAATGCAGAACAGAACAATACCTATACTAGACACAATTATCTATGGACAAAAGTACGCAGGAACTCTGAGGCTACGGCTGTTTGACGGCTGGCCGGTCGAAAACGATTTGTTTTCGTTCGACCATCGCACGGTTAAATGACAAGTCGAAAGGGTATCAAAAAAGGGTGAAATTCCTATCAGAATTTGCGTCACCCACTCCCCTATCTAGGCATGCACCCTGGCATCTTGGTACTAGATCAATTACTGTGTCCAACAAGTCATACGACAGATCCCGGCGACCAGTAGAGTAAGATTAGTGCTAATTGAATGAGACCATTCAAAACCAATGGGTACAATGAATTTAGACCTGAAGAAAGCGTAGCGTTGCTTCACGATCCTTGATGAAGTGACGATTGTATGACGTAAATCTGCTGAAAATGATTAGGTTTTTTAGAAGCTAGGAAAAGCTTTGCCATGTTTTGTGACTGCGAAGTCCCAAGAACCGCAAACTCAAATAGGGAAGTTGTCACACGATGTAAATGATCAATGTATGCGGGTTATTTGTCTGGGCTGCTGGATCGTGCGCTTCTTTTCATTATCAGATATATTTTGTACGCATTGTATTGAATCCCATTTTGTTATGTTTTTTAATGTCTACTTCATATATACGTTTGACTACAAAAACTCAACGTCAGCCAATGAGTGAAGGGGTCCGTGGTGGATTGCGTATGGAGGACCCAAGTTCAGTGTCCCCCACAGGTGCCCTGTGATTGCCTGCAGACAGTCAGTTTGTTTGATCAGTGAGACGAAGGTAGCTTTTAAGGTCTGATATTTCATACAGACAAGTGACCATGGTGGGCTACCATAAATGGAAACTAAGGATGGCGAACGAAAAGGACGGATCTGTGCGATGACGCGAAGACAAACGAGAGAATAGTTACAATTGTCAGGTAGCTGCAAAAGAGCGACCCAGGACAAATAACTAACTTGAATAACTCGTAAAGATGGTTAGAAGCAAGACTGCCATACAGTGACTACCATATGAAAACATCTGCAAAATATCCTAAACCGACGTCAAGCTTACCCCAAATTGTCCCTTTCCGATAGGCTTAGGTTCCAGTTGAAGTTCCGCGGGATCCAATTCGAACAAGTCCAATCCCATTCCTGCAGTGACTGGACTTTCACGATCTTTTGTGGGTGGAGAACGCAGTCGTACAACCAAACCACCAGAATTGTGCTTGTGGTAGTGAATCACATCACTGATTGTGGGGAAAGCATGTTTTTCTGACAAATAGTATTGAGCTTCTGTACCGGTATTCGGTGTGCCCAGGCGACAGTTATTCGGTGCATTCCCGTTGCTGGTGACTGGAGTGGCCCCATTGGTCAGTCCGTTGCCGTTGGGATGACCATTGGCAGTCACGGACTCAGTCCGATGTATGTGATAGTGGTGGACTTTCAGCTTACCAGGGCTACAGCAACGGCATGAATAGATGAATGCGATGATGAGTTGACGGATATGCAGCCAATTCGACCGTATGTAGTCAGATCACGCAATGCACAAGTTAATGTTAGGACTCGGGGGGACAGGAAATCGGACGCACAAGATAGATAATAGAGATACCACTGCAGAAACTAGGCCAGACAAGCGAGACATGACCGAACGTCGAGACCCACAGCTTAGGTTTATTGGGTTATCCGGCTGCCAGCTAAAACTAAACAAAGATGGGAAGAAAGGTAAGGACCGTAATTTGTTTCCACATTCCTAAAGAGGAGGCCAAAACCTGATTAGTCATCCCAAAATTGCCACCTTTAAATGTCCGAGAATCAAGTAGACGTAAATTATCGTCAGTGCCTGCGGCGAGACGGCTCAGTGGCTAGAGTGCGAATTTGCTGACGGAATGTGCGTGGTTCGAACCCGACCTCTGCTTCTCGACTTCCCCTGCCTAGGCTCGGACAACCTGGCAGTATTCCAGCCCTCGTGCCTCATTCTGGTGGCATGGCACCGAAAGGGTGCTACAACTGAACGATTGTCAGTGCGTGATCTCGGGCCCCTAATACGGAGACAAGGATCGTCCCCGTAAATCAGGTTTCACAGAAACACTGGAAGTTGTGTTGGAACCCTGTCTAACCATACTAGGGATGGGAAGGCCAACCGCTATCTATCCTCAAAGAACAACCTGGGACGACAAATAATTTGATTCTAAAGATATAGAGTACTCCATTTCGGCATAGAACGATTGATGTTGCTGGCACTGATTCGCAGCTATCACACTACATTAGAAGACCTGTTTGAATAATTACTTGAGATGATTTACGCGACAGTTCAGAATGGTAACTATCTCAACACGTTCCACTTGTAATATTACGGAGGATACTGAAATCAGGAACTGGTATGCAATAACGCGCAAGGATGCGTTTATTTCAAAAGTGGAAATAATTAAAGTCTGTTTTATTTGTAAACCGAGAATACATCTAAGAGCAACACCGAGTCTTCGAGGGCTTGCAGGGTCTTGAGTATAAACCTGTGCACTCGTGATGACAGGAGTCGAGCCCGCAGTCTTTCTCTATCAGGTGCGTTATCATGGATGATATCTAACGTCAGACGGAAACTTTGAGATTGCGCTTGTAGCTAACTGGTAGCGCATCAAAATAGTTTTGACGCATATTAACCATGTGGCCAACGGCCGAAGCCGGCGGAAAGTCCGGAAACTTTCCCTACTTGTTGGGGCACACTAGCTTTCAACAGCTCACGATCAGTTTCGACCTCATTCGGGCTCTTCAGAAAGGCAGTTTCCCTTAACCTTGTATCCTACCTGAACAGGAAATTTCACGCAACCTGGGAAATACACTGATTTGCAGACTAGGTTGGCATTGACGGGAGGATCAACTGTTGAATACACCTAACTGATGCGAAGGCATCTATACGTCTGTTCTCCTGTAACATACTTGATGATCAATAAGAACACAATATTTCTCTAGCGACCAAATGTGCAATAAATAATAATCGTTAAGCTGCAGCACTCTTTCAATACCTAGCTGCGATGCCACCCGGAGGAAGCACGAGAGCTGAGATACGTCCAGGTTGCCCAAGCCTCGACAGGGGAGATCGAGAGGCAGAGGTCGGGTTCCAACCACGAACCTTCCGGTGAGTAAACTCGCGCAGTAACCACTAAACCACCTCGCACAAATGTGTCGGCAAGTGGAGTTGGCGCCGGTTATCGTGCCGTCGAACCACGCAGGTTTATTCTACGGAGTGTGTAATGGAAAGCACGACTAGGGGAAATAAATCGAACCAACGACAAAAGTAAACTAATTCAATTATTTATTTTGATTCCGGTAGCAGTCCTGAAAGTTCTCGTTTCTACGGGGCGCTGAATGATGCGGCGACACTAAACAGCGAGTTGGCACTTCGATAATTAGACTGAATTTATTCGAATCAGGTCTGACGACGGAACAATTTGCGGCAGTACATAGTACACTTTGTTCACTATTCTTAACCGGGTTTGTGAAAAGGGGAAATGAAACGGCTAACGTTTAACAAGGCTATCAATTGACCCGCAGACATCCATGTATAGGATATGAACGTCAAAATGATTGCACTATCCAATGTTTGGTATGCAGTGTATGCATTAATTTCTGGAAGCAAATTCCACCATTATATTTATGGATTGTTGCGATTACTCTGGGAGTAGTTTAATTAGATTGGAGGAGACAGTCTTTAGACATTTAGGCTTATTGTTTGTGGGGTATAACTGGGGATGGTTTCGTCACTTCTGATGAGTGCCTGTTGAAAAGGCATTTCAATGCAACCGGTGCCAAAAGATTTGATGACTTCGGCTGGCAGAAAAAAGAGAAATCAGTCATCCCGTGCAACTCAGTAGTGATGTCGCTAAACTGACTGCCAAGAGTTTGCGGACACACATCAGAGACACCAGCGTTGACTGGGCAACAGACAGCGATCAAAACAGCGGGTAACGTACTGTACGCGAGGACTCGTATGGTCACAACAACAAAAATCCAAGATCGGATAGGACAACATTATGATATTCTTTGTCTGGTTAAATAACAGACCAGTCAGTATGTCCACATTTGTCACGAACTAGGGTAGGAGCACCAAACTGTACCTACTGTAATATCATTTAGTGGTAGTGGGATATGAGGTGCGGCTGTCAGAAATAATTGCACAACAGAATGAGTCAGACCAACGATATATCTGTTGTTGCACGCGACTGTGGAGCATATGACACACATCGTGATTTAATTGAAGTAGGGGAGACCACCGGGAAATGAAGGCAGAATTGTGAGATGTAGTAGAGGAGGGACGAATACACATACACAAGGTATTCCGTTCTAGTCGAAACTGAATTCTGGTCTAGTAAACACATGTTGCTTTATTCGGAACAAATTCGTCAAAACATTCGACATACTTATGGCTGGGATGAACACCGAAAGGAGAAGGGTTTACTGACCTCAGACATACATCGCACACTGCGACAGTAGTGAAACGATCAACAAAAACACTTGGATAGCCTCACAGAATCGCACCTGTGGCGGCTTCTTAGGGATTGACCAGTCAACAGTCACAAGGTTGCCAAATGGAGAAATACAAATGGAAGTCTACAGAAAGGCTAAGCACACGGATCAAATTCTGAACTACCACAGCAACCATCCAAACTGTCACAAACAGCGCTGCATTCGGACACTATTCAAGCTAATTGAAACACACTACAACACAGTAGAATCCAAAAGAAGAGAAACGCCTAAACAAAATCTTTCAAAGAAATGGTTACCCAAGGGATTTCATCTGGAGATCTCTGAAAAAATGCAATTCAACCAAATCGACGACCGGAAGCACAAGCAAAACAATCAACTACCATACATCAAAAGCATTTCGGAGAGGACCGCAAGGATACTACGACAGCATGCCATAAGAGTCGCCCACAGACCGACTGACACACTGCGAAGAGCGCTATCAAAACCAAAGGGGATATTTAATGCAATGGAGAAGACAAATGTGATTTACAAAATTCAATGCAAGGGTTGTGAAAAACACTACGTGGGACAAACGGGGAGGGAACTGTCAACCAGAGTCAACGAAGACAAGTTATATATATATATATATATGACGATATCAGTATCACGAATATCGTATCAACGCACTTGTGAATTCAGCGACGAAATTTCCGATATCCTTTGAGTTTCTCCTCGGACAACTTCACACCTACGCTGAAAAATTTTCGCGTTGATTTTATCAGACCATGGAAGTGTCACTAGGATGTTGGAAATGTCGGTAAAGGGATCAACGGCCACGCGATCAGCAGGCAACGGTGACACGCTAATTCCCCTGCGGAAGTATTATTTTAGGTATACTTGTAATATATATAAACGTGTGAAAGATGGGAACAGATAAAGCAGACATAAACGATCATGTGTCTGGGAGCTGCCTTGATTTATCTACAGAATTCGATCTGTACGCCCAAACCTCACGTCTCGAGCCATCACAACGGAAATCAGTACGCCACATGTCGCTTTTGAGCAACATCTTAGTTAGTCGCTTGGCTTTGATCTGTTTCCACATTTTCGGAAACCACGCACGTTGTTTTTAGACAGAAAGTTGACCTTAACTGGTAAACGGTTGGCCATGGAGGCAACGTTCCGAACGGAAAACTCTCACACACAACCAACCCTATGCGATACTGGAACAGTGTCCGCTGTTTAATACAAACTGTTCATTTTGTGACGGAAATCCCAGGAGCTCCTACATATGAGTGTCTCGCGCGTAGGAAGAGGTTAATTCGTGACATCTATGGATTCCAAGGACGATGCTTGTAGTTCGGAAGTAGCCGATTGTTCCGTGTGAGAACCATTAATTCAACGTCCACAGAAAAATGGCTGCTATAGGCACGTACGGTATCAAACAGGTCAAATGAGACAACAACCACATTCTGGTGGTCGTCAGGATTTTCGGCACTGTCCTCTTCTCTTGAATAACTGTCACCTGTTATTCAGGAGTTGGGTGCCACGGGCGCGATATACCAACCGAAAACTGGAACGACAGAAAAGACAAGGGCGTTACTGCCTGGGGCGATAGAGACTGGAACTAGAGATAGTATGGCAGGTTGAGCAGCTTATGGATTCAAACTCGCTACTGATTGCATCATGCTGCCTCATCAGTGTCTCGAACAGTCCATGACCGGATTCAAGTGCTCTGCTGTGTGAACAAGACGTTCGTAATCAGAGAGTGGTATCGGCTAACAACCGCGCGTTCATATCCAAGCCGACAGCAGCTTCTAGCCAACGTCACCAACAGTCATTTTCAGTAAACCATTCACTGAGCGGGTATTTAGCCTGTTACTTTTGTACATGCCTGTATTGTCCGCCAACCTGCTAGCTTGATGCCGTCATCGTACTTAATGTCAGTAAAACGCCATCTGGAAGAAGATCCACCTACACGGATTTGGAACCAACTCCAATATATCGCCTGAAAGAGGGTTGATCTAACATCCTTGCTGACTTTAATTTAATGTGAAAACACTTGTGGACGGATGACTTCCACTAATCGAACAAGACACGTGTCGGGTGTGCACGATCTGCACCCCAAAGCAGATTCCGAACTTATTCACCATCGATGTTCTCTTCACGTGCAAGCGCGAAATCAGCTATTTCAAAATAGGGTGATTACCGCCATCAGTAGCACTAAGATGAAGTCATAAGTTGCGGTAGAATTGTTTGTTCGATGGAAATTCATCCAATGATTTGCGCATATTCAGAACAATCTCGTATGCTCAATGAAAAGTTAGTCGCAGACTGCTGGTAATAACACTGAGAACGACCAGAAGTCATCTCGGATAACTCAGACCCACTGGAGAAAGTGACACGTCACCTAGTACATCTCAGTAGTATTGCTGCGTTATTCCGTGACCAGATGTCAACCAGTCAGCCAAAGGGAGTACCACTTTGGTAAACGTGAGCTAATTGGTTGATATCGAGTTCTAGTTTTTTGAAGCCGTTTAAAAACTCCAAAGTGGATAAAACGGTGCCGATTCAGTTGCGGGTTCCGTGTTTCTGGGTTGCTGTCTTCTGATTGACTGCAAGCTTTTTTCGGAAAACTGAACAGACCATGATCGTGATCACTTTTGTCTGGGGCGATCAACACAATTCTAACTTAATCATTTCTGTTCTTTGCGGGGCTACTGACAAGAAACTAAAGGATATTTATGTAATTTTAGGATTGACCTGGCCCCTTCTAAGCGACAAATCGATATATATATATACATATATATATGTATATATATATAAATAAAGGGTGGCCTTCAGAACCACAAAACATAATCTATCCAACCACGAGTGACCGTGAAGGAGTAGCTTGTGATTAACTTGCTGAATGACTTGAATGGTGGGATGGCGATAAGAGTTAGCTTCTACGTCAGTCGATCCGGTGACAGGTTTTCAGAGTGATTTTTAGAACAGTCTGAACGGAGATCCTATGGAAATAGAAAATCCACCCTGAAGATAAAGAGACCAGCGTGATCAATAAACGTTATTACAGACATGTAGGATCGTTTGCAATGTACGATTGTTAGAACAATGATATTGTGATACAACCTTGCGTGTCTGCTTGCCCGAGCACAGTCCATGACAAATAGGATAATGAGGATGCAGCACAATGACAACAGATATATCCTTGACCGATATGGACCAGTTGACTGAACTGCTAATAGCCAGATGACGACGGTCCGAACGTGTATCATTTGGATAACGGGACAGCTTACTGGACGAGGTGAGTGAAGTATCCTTCGTGACACATTTTCCACACATTTCTTTGTTCAATGGTTAATCGAATCGGTAGACTGGCTTGGGGCTGGGCCTGTTGGAAATTGCAGCTTGACCCTGGCCAGATGTGTAGGCTGACGACGTAAACAAGGAGCTGGTATTTCGGCGTAGTCAGCTGCCGGTATTGGAGACAACTGGGCACGCAACAAACGGTGTCGCAAAGTTATTGTTGTGACAGTAAATTAGGCTATGCAACAGGTCGATCAGTCAGACAGGTGAATTCACGTAAAACTTGAACCGTTGTGTACTTCTGCAGTCACGAAAGCGAAAAGCCAATAATCAGCTGTTTGAAAAACAACATGGCCGGTCTGTCTTAGTACAACACACATAGGAAACTACGGCGTGATATACGATCACTAGTGGACAGGCCATGATAGATGTTAGATGGGAAAGGAGCCATTGACTTCCAGGAGTTTCGCTTTGCGTTCTGTTCGCAGATTGTTGGTGAGATTATCGTCAGCCCGACTACCCGTTGACTTGGGCGCAAAAGTGTTTGGAATACACCGAGCAACGTGGCACAGTTACACAGAAGGGGTCTGCCCGGCACGACTACAAGACGATAGACAGTTCGCTACTGCAAAACATGACATCAACGGTCATAGTCACACCATATCTTCCTAATGTTCCTCCACGTGACAGGAGAAATCGTACCCACAGGAAAAAACCACTTCGATAATGTGCGCTTTGCCACTTGTCAGGTTACCAAGTCGACTGCCACACGATGACAGCCAGTGTCAGTATCAGTTGCCACACCATCTGGTTACTTCACTAAATTTTATGGATGTGACTCGATTGACTTAATCACAGTGTGAGAAACGCACTTTCGAACATATGAAACAGTTGAACTATGGATTAATGCTATAGATACTAGACAATAGAATAAAGCAATCGCCGCTCACATCTCTCGATTTTTGCAACTTGATCAATTTCCCGTAATGGCAATTTCGTTTCTGATTCATACGCGAACACAGAAGCTAAGTACACAAATGACTTTTGGTTCAGAGGAAAGGGTGCAAGGATAAGTATGCAAACACAACGCGCCAACGCACCAGCACAACCTGCCGCCTGTCACCAAAAATAGGTAAGCACACCGAACTTTTCGTTCCCCCCATACACACACATGTGTGTGTATGAGATATTCCATATTTCTCGCCTCACTCAAGAGGAGGGCACTTGTCGATGAGGCAATTTAGTATAGTATCATCTTCGACGGTTTCCTTGTGGACAGGGTATTGTATTTCCGAACTAAGAGGAAGTTATTTGAGATAGAATAACGATGCCAAGTAATGGAGCGTTTGGAATCATTGATCATCAAACAGTTGTACCGCGTTTTTCACAATTTCACATTAAGTTTATATTACTCATGCCTCCAGCTGAAAACCGTGCTCTTCAATTGTAGTCTGTCTGTTGTTAGTCCCCTCTTTGAAAACGTCTGTGCGTGGCTACTAATTGAGATTTTGAGTGCAATAAAAAGAAAATAGACGGACAGTAAATTATGGATAAACGACCTGGTTTACAATCGATGCCAATGGCGTTCTTGCTGTTAATTTTTATCACACCAGTCTGAGCGAATCTTTATAAGTGGTATGTAGTTCCGAGGCAATTTCCCTCAATTGACCTCAAATTACTGCCTTCTTCCGCACAACAATGAACACGGTTCAACACGTTCACCACTACAGATAAGGATACCTTAAAAAGGAAAATGGAGGCCGCAAGACGGTAAGTAGCGGCACGACTACAAGACGATAGACAGTTCGCTACTGCAAAACATGACATCAACGGTCATAGTCACACCATATCTTCCTAATGTTCCTCCACGTGACAGGAGAAATCGTACCCACAGGAAAAAACCACTTCGATAATGTGCGCTTTGCCACTTGTCAGGTTACCAAGTCGACTGCCACACGATGACAGCCAGTGTCAGTATCAGTTGCCACACCATCTGGTTACTTCACTAAATTTTATGGATGTGACTCGATTGACTTAATCACAGTGTGAGAAACGCACTTTCGAACATATGAAACAGTTGAACTATGGATTAATGCTATAGATACTAGACAATAGAATAAAGCAATCGCCGCTCACATCTCTCGATTTTTGCAACTTGATCAATTTCCCGTAATGGCAATTTCGTTTCTGATTCATACGCGAACACAGAAGCTAAGTACACAAATGACTTTTGGTTCAGAGGAAAGGGTTCAAGGATAAGTATGCAAACACAACGCGCCAACGCACCAGCACAACCTGCCGCCTGTCACCAAAAATAGGTAAGCACACCGAACTTTTCGTTCCCCCCATACACACACATGTGTGTGTATGAGATATTCCATATTTCTCGCCTCACTCAAGAGGAGGGCACTTGTCGATGAGGCAATTTAGTATAGTATCATCTTCGACGGTTTCCTTGTGGACAGGGTATTGTATTTCCGAACTAAGAGGAAGTTATTTGAGATAGAATAACGATGCCAAGTAATGGAGCGTTTGGAATCATTGATCATCAAACAGTTGTACCGCGTTTTTCACAATTTCACATTAAGTTTATATTACTCATGCCTCCAGCTGAAAACCGTGCTCTTCAATTGTAGTCTGTCTGTTGTTAGTCCCCTCTTTGAAAACGTCTGTGCGTGGCTACTAATTGAGATTTTGAGTGCAATAAAAAGAAAATAGACGGACAGTAAATTATGGATAAACGACCTGGTTTACAATCGATGCCAATGGCGTTCTCGCTGTTAATTTTTATCACACCAGTCTGAGCGAATCTTTATAAGTGGTATGTAGTTCCGAGGCAATTTCCCTCAATTGACCTCAAATTACTGCCTTCTTCCGCACAACAATGAACACGGTTCAACACGTTCACCACTACAGATAAGGATACCTTAAAAAGGAAAATGGAGGCCGCAAGACGGTAAGTAGATGCAGTCTCACAAGTGATGGAGAAAACATACTGACACGACTTAAAACACTTTTATCCGCACTCATTCTTTGCGAATAACTATGGAAATCAATTGTGAGTCATATAGTGGTGTTCACCACTCAACTGTCAACGGGAGTGTGCGAGCTGCGTTAAGTGTTTCAAGTCCTTTATACAAGACCGACTCTAGTTCACGGGCAGTTCACATTCATCACACGATCTTTGGGTTTCACGTCTGTGGCTGTTGTCCGAAAGTTATCACCAACATATCAGCACTGCAGATGAGAGAGCAAATCCGAAAAATCTTACGCTACCAGAAAGTTGAATGGAAGTGTAGGTGGTACCATAAATAAGCGTGAGAAGGGGACTGCGTTCCGTTTGGATGTTTCTGGCTACACATTTCCACATTTCTGTGAAATTGTGCGGTTCAGTTTGTCTCAGCGTTAGGCTTACATAGTGATTGTTTTCACGAATGAGTGGGTTCGGGGATTAAAATAATGCACACGGGTGAGTTCATCGAAATTTTATCCTCCGTAAGATTATGTTCGAGCAGCATTTAGCACAGTTGTGTACGCAAGACTGCATCATCTTGAAATGGAATAGGTTTACTGGTTCAGTGTAGCATTAATGTCGGCACCGGTGCATGAAAAATTTTCTGCCTTGGACAAAAACAGAAGCGCAATGCGCGTGAGGATACAATAATTTCCGAAATTTCACCCACAGCCCGAGTTGAGGGACGAAAACAAGAATGTACCAACCAAACAGTTTTCCTGTGTTTGTGGTTAGTTGTTGATTACCACGCACGCAGGAGGGAAACGTCAAGTGACTGGAACGGAGACATGGTCAGAGCTTCGGATGAGTACGTTCCCCCAAAGCAACTCTGTTTCGTCCGAAGAAACTCAAAATTGATCAATTTTTCAGGAACATTAGATTGCCCGGAGGCCTAAGAAAATCTATGCAACCGTAGTTTCCCCCCGGCGAAGAGAGGTCACAAGAGGGAAAGTGAATGAGGAGGAGCACTTTTCAGGAAAAATTTACAGGATCCAACATCAAGGTAATAGGCTGTTGATAATTACATACAGTTGTGAGACCTTTCAAAGATGGTTTTTCAAACGAAATATTCAGTGAGCTGCACTCAGTTTCGCTTGTAAACAAAAGTTCCTGAAATGCCCTCAAATCAAACTGCATGAGATACGCAGTGATATAAATGGTGCCTGTTAGCGTTGTTTGTGATTTTTTCAGACACAGCTTGGTACAAACGGTGTCATAACCTTACATCGATATCAGTCAACGGTAAGATCATTATCCTAAAAATAGTTGACACTCAAAAGTATATACTCGTACTGGATTTAAAGAGATACACGGTCACACTGTCGATCTTTTGCAATAGGAGCTCTGTCAGGAACTGCATCCTAAGTCATAACCATCAGCATGAAAATTAATACGTCGTTAATGAAAACGGGCATTCAGCTGCAATAAAACCATGGAAAAAGGCTCTTGTAAAGCGTGAGGAGAAACGGGAGGTATAGGCACACAAGGCAAAAGGACTTCCATTCCTAGGAAAGACAATCCAGAGCATGGGTTTTAGAATGTCCACAACAACTGAAATAAACATCTCAGCACCAAGTCAAAGAACAATTCAAGTTGAAGGAACTTGAGAGAAATTTCACCTTGTTCGAGTATGTGTAGAAGAGTCAGTCTGTCCACGGATCTGATGACGGCAACATCAAAACCGTTACTGTTGGTCGTTGGTACGCACGCAGTAAGACCGCGCTACGGTTTATGCCCTTATTGTTGAAGCAGTCGCTTCGGGGAAACTTTGTGAATAGAGGTACAATGACTGATTGATCCCAGTCTGCTGAAACACATCATCATTTTCGTAACAGATTAACTAACGTAGAGCACGAAGATCCATCACCATCTTTGAATAACACATTGTGTGTGGGGTGGAACCGTTTTCCAACATTCTAGGGCACAGTAGTTCGCTCCACTTCCGAAGTCTTCCACTAGTTTTCTCCACCTGCACGTAAGCTTGGCCTGAGCTGAAGTCTAGCATCGTCAAGAAGGATCGATTGACTGTTCTGAAGTCGAATGCTTAATCGGTGAGCAATCGGAGGAAACACATGAGGAATATCCTGGCGTATGAATGGCAGTGCTTACCTCGTTCAACTACGACTAACGTTTTCGAGGACACGGCTTCTAGAACTTTGCATAGATTGATATGGAAAGCTTGTTAAACGCACCGGTCAGAGTTTTTGGTTGACTAAACGAGTAGGTTGGTTCCTAAAGTTTGTTTTTGCAAATTTTCCGACCTGACTTCATGGTTGTTTGCCGTTAGGAGGCACCAGGTAAGCCAAAGGCGTCTACTGAATCCAAACCCAGTACCAGTGAGGAACGAGTGGTGAACATCACAAAGCTTGGAAAGTGGATCACTGTTACTACTACACTCGAAGTCCAAGTTAAACAGACCACGAAGGCGCGCCTCTGATACACTCAGACGTCCTGCTTGTGTATTGAGATCGCCGGTGTCTGGGACGACATGCGTACTTTTCGTGATCATTTTTCGATGCGACGGGTCTTTCAACGATTCAGAGCTATAGATGGTTGGTCTATGTGGAGTAGCTACAATTAATGGACGAATGAAAGTTAACCGAACGACATAAAGACGGCACTTTAGGGGGATTCAGTTAGGCAAAGGACCTCGGTAGCTGAGAGCTATCCTAACATCGGCGCCAACAGCCACAACAGCTGAAAATATCACTCGAAGTTCGTAGACAGTAGACTTAGGTAGCGAAGAAGCCGTAAACTTGATTATCGTATTTGGATGTTGCATTGGATTCTATAAAACACATCAAATGTGTATTGGTGCGGTGACAACATGGGCATTGCGATAAACAACCAGGGAAGCGAGGTTTGTTAGATGGGCATGAGGGGACAGATTTGTGCGGTGGGACTTCTGCAGTCATTACCCTGGATACGTACTCGTAGCTGGTACCTACACAAGAGTGACCGTTAAGTAGAACAGAAATGAAGCTCAGAAAACAACGAAAATTTTAGGCACCAGCGGTAGTAGCCTGTCCCATTCTTCTTTCCGCACAGGTGTGCAGCAGTTGACTAGCAGTATTTACTTCTGATTATGCCTTCACCAGGACATAGGGAGTCATTCCACAAAATCAATATTATGGGTAAACATTAGGTGGTAACACGTTTACCAATGTCCGGCCCCTCCCAGCCGAGGATCTTAAGTGCCTCCAAACGCTGGATCAGCGGCGTTCTCTTATCACCGCAAAAGTTAGTTGGCTGAAGCGAGTACGCAAAGAACTGGTGCACAAGCAGGTATTCGGTGACGAATCAAAAACGTTAGGGCAACAGATTAAACTTATCAGGTAGAGGTGGTTGCATTACGTATGCCACGTCACCGTTTATCCAAGAGAGCCCTGCTTCATTCCAGGCTACTATACTGACGAAAGGTTCGCAGAGAACAGGCCATGACACCATAACGTGAGTGAAAGTAGCTGCAGTTCAACTGAGTGTTGGGGGGCTGGTTGGGCTGGTTGGGGGCGGACATCCTTGCAAGTGGTTGGAAACCCTGCAAGACGAGGCATGGCATGCAAACGGTCCCCGTGGTGCGCATGCTGTCATTTTCTTGTCGGACCGCCTACGCAGAAAGACCGTATTCCTAGAGTTCGTCTGTCGTTATGCGTTGAGAATACGTCGGATGAGTTTCGCGAATTAAGCTGAGTCAGTCCGGCTGATAGTACCTCAGCGGGAATAGATGTTCAGATGCGTATGGAAGCCTTATGCTTGATCGCCTTCCTTATTGACATGGGAATTCATCGCAGTAAGTCCCTAGTCTCACTCTTCACTTTTCCTCAAGGATGTAGTGCAGTTGAACCCCAGTATGTATTGCTGTATTGCTGGTGTGTTGCCGTCAATAACGATTATTATAACTACCACTTGAATTAAAGGGGTGAACAGTTAGCACCCAGAGGGAGGAACTCAAGGTGGTGCACACGTAAGCAAAGCACAAGAGAATAATGAGTACAAGTTTGGATTTATTAGACTAATTTAACCAAGATCTGAGTGATTTGAAGCCCATCGACGCCTTGTTGCCCTGCGTCCTAAACTCAAATCGCTCACAAACACCATCTGACCCTTGAAGTAGCTGTTTTTTTCCTACAAATCATGGAATTTGCAGGTCTTCCTCACGTGGAAACTGTTACACGATAAATAAAATCGTGGGATCTTCAGCGATAGAAAGTCTTAAAAAGATCTGGTGCACAGTGTTTGCATCTGAGAAGTAGCTAACATTCAGGGATTTCCCTTGAACTGATTAATGCAATGTGTTGAGTGAAAAATGTAGAGTCGTACAGAGGCAATGCATGCATAGGAATGGCGATACAGGTAGGAGCCTACTGGCAAAGACAAACACTCAAGGAGTATTCTCAAGGAAGGAAAAACCCAGACCAACAGACAGTACATAACGTGTGGGTACATCATAGGTGGACCAAAAAAGCTGGTAAATATACGATGTTCCAAGCGGTGTGGGGGGGGGGCTGTGCCCATTCTCAGGGACTGTTCAACTTACGGTATTCACATAAATCCCGTAGGCTGGACTGGTCAGCCACGTTCAGGCAGCTGAAAGGAGCTACTTATCGAATATTACCTGCAAACCGCACCCCGATGTCGCATTATTGCGACAAACCAATGGCATTATGTTGCAGAGCTTTGCATAAACATGGAGTTTATTGCTCTTCATGCATTCACAAAGACACGCAATGAAACGACAGAAACATGGAGGCTATGCATAAAACTCACACTTCGGGATCCTTGGAGGTCACGGACAAAGTGTAGGTATTCTTTTTACTAACGGAATCCCGGACTAGAAAACAACCCTCACGACCCTCGTCCAAAAGGATAGCCTCGGCCTGTTGACGGGTGATATCTTTGTAGTACCAGCTGAAAAAAAGAATAAAAGCACGTGTTACCAGACAGTAATTACGGAGCACTAGTGGCAAGAAGCTGTTGACCGCAACCCAGTTAACTGAATGCGGATCAACATCATGGATAGCAAACAATTATGATATTGGGATGCTAAATTATCCAGGCTAATCTAGGGTCCCTGGGACATGGATTTATTCGAACTTAGCTGTTGAGATAAACCGACGGATGGACATGAGATAACGGTCATGTAGGATAGGTTGCACGCAGCCTGGGAATTTCCTCATGCGACGAGATAGGGATAGTAGTCGGAAGCTCATCAATGCGAATTTTTCTTGGATTTACTAGCTACTACGCAAACTTAGAGCATTCAATTTTTTCATCAGTCTCAATTTACACGGCCATTCAGGGAATTTATGATCAACTCTGATTTTAAATGCACACAACTCCACAACTCACACTACCTGACGGTGACAAACTGCCTGGAAAATTGAGCTCTTAGCGGTTAAAAGCAATAACTCACATTTCAAAGGAAAATTTGGGAAGCAAAAACACAGAAGAAAGTTGGAAGCTGAAGATCAAAGAAGGGCATAGTAGATTAACGTGATTCCCTTTAAATCCCACCCACGCGGCAGGTAGTAGTTTCAAGTCAAGGCTGTATCAGGCAGGATAAAAGGGTCCCGTTTGAGCAACTGAACGAGGCGCGTGCAATCTCACTTGCACCTTCGCTATGCCTTCTTCTTCTTCTGGCGTGCAGCTTCGTCCAGGGACAACTTAAGGAACTAGAGCATATGGACACCACTGTGTTGCTTGATCCAGATTTCGTCCAGATTAAACCTACACTGATTTGAATAACGCTGCCATGAGATGTGGTGTGCATTTTGCACCTTCAACGTCCAAAGGTGTATTGCAAGTTTGTGTGAGTGCAACACCAATGCCGGTCATGGTATCAGAGATAGTGCACAGATTTATCTACCTGGGTAGTTCAGCATCGCTGACGAAGTTAATCCTAGGATCATCAAAGCCTGTTGTGTTTTCACTCAATTTAGGCACATTCATGGACAACGTATCATTTCTGGTTGGATACAGACAGGGTCTACAACGTGTTAGCGCGTCAAATGTCATTTCACGGTTGGAAGACCTGATCACTTTGTGTTGAGGATAAAAGATGATTTGTCTCTGACCATCGAAACCTTCGAAACAGTACAAACTTATCAAGTAAACATCGGATTCAAGTATACGAAGCATGATTTGGAGACGGAAGATGAAAGGCACAACAAAGGGTCTTAGCTGCAATGGCAGATATTGCCTGCGAAGTGGTTGGAAGTACTCATAAGAGTAACGACGCAGTTGTAGTCACTCTGTTGTGCTTAATCAATAACCCTTTGTTTTTATTTGTCTGTTGCACTACCTCCATTCAAAACTACCCGCTGCCACCAAACTATTTGTGATCGTCAACCTGAACCGATTTTTCATGTGCAAGTGCATGGCATTCCTTCCAACAGCTTTTCTTAGCCTGGTGATTATAACAAACCCACAAAAGTGCTACTGTGCTAGATCTCAGTTTACAGGACCACCGTTGTAGGCACAGTTGATCCCAGTTCACCACATTTATGTTATCCAACCACGATGCAGGTTACCGCTATATCCAAGTATTCACTGTGAGACTCAACTACGTGGCTGTCCCCGTTTGGGCCTGTAAATGACAACCGAAACTTTCCTGCATACAGCAATGCTAAGAATCACTTTTTGCGACCGGCGTCGGACGAGTTGTTCTGGCATTAGGCCGTATCAGTCTGAACTCAAGTACAGACCTAGAAAGTTGACCAATCTGGGCACGATTAGCTATAGGAAAGACAATTTAAGTCCAAACATTCGCGGACGGAACCCTTTTCCACGTGGAAAATTGTGGACCAAATCAACCGAACTCGAGAGTATATAAGAGATCAATGTAGATGCGTGGGAAGAAATACACTGTCACCAAAAGCAAAACAACGAGATGGAAGTCAAGGGAAAGAGAAACTGTGATAGGTCTGGATCACTGACAACGACTGGCTACAGTCTGATGAGCTACTGGGAGTGATTGACACTGCGTTTTTATCATCAAACCTCACAAAAAGAACAACAAATATAAGCTTCATTCAGGAAAAAAAGTACCGACGGCGTTTCGGAGACATGTGACGTGGTGAGCTGATCAGATATCCATTGGATGGTAATTGAACATAAGAACTATTCATCGTCACATTACAATTTTTCGCATAACTGGACCACTGAACTGAAAGTAGAGCGCATTCCTATGAATGAATGCCCTAGCATATTAGCGGCGGTAAGGAGGCTGTTTAACAGCCAAGTGACCAGAGCCTGAAAGATCCGGCTGTGTAATAAAAAAACCGCATTGAGTCGCGAAGGGAAAGATGGCACCACAAAGAGGTTGGCTGCGACACAGCAGTGGGCTGTGGGATATTAGTGTCACGATATGAAGAACCGGAGGATAGAATATGCCAGACGTGGAAGCGAGATGGTTCAAGTGGTTAGAGCGCGAATTTACTGACCGCAGGTTCCGTGGTTCGAAGCCCACCTCTGCCTCTCGACTTCCCCTGTCTAGGCTTGGGCAACCTGGCAGTATCCCAGCCTTCGTGCTTCCTTCGGGCGGCATGGCAGCTAGGCACCGGAAGGGTACTGCAGCTGAACGATATGCCAGACGTGACGGCTGTCCAAACGAGAACCCGCTTCCCCATCAAGAAAATGCATCACTACCATCAGAATACTGTTGGTCCAACCTGAAACATCAAAACCTATGAGCACAAAACTGAAGATGTTCAGTCGCATCCGAGGCAGAGCTATCTGGCTGGTCTATTGATCAGCAAAAAACCTGTTAGAAAAGCATGTGAATGTTTATTCTCCAGCAACCATATAATGGCCTTAATATAAATAGAGTAGTTAGGATTGTAATTAATACAACCCAGGAAATTCAAAGGCCTGCGGTACACAAGAGCTTCAGCAGGGCTAAACACACGCCTGTGACTTCGTCCAATATGTTTAGGTAGGGTTCCGTCCTGAAACGTACGTAGCATCCTAAAGGATGTGTAAGTGGTGATGTGTAATGAGCAGTGCCACATTTGAAAGATAGTGCGAGATCACAATTAACCTGTCCTTAAATTATTTACATTAAGAGGAAGGGGAGGACAGGACCCTCAGAACAGTGCTTCGGAAAATAGCACGGTCTGCACATACGCCTAAAGCGACTCGCAGCTCATGAACCAATCCTAGGTCGAAAGTGTGGAGTATGTGCACCCAAACAGTCACAACACAGGCGCTCGGAAGCTTCTGCTGGATCCAAAGGGACAAACTGACTATTGCCCGTCCACGTTCCACCAAGGCGCAAGTGCGTTTGCTGAAAGGTAACACGGTTAGCCCGCCGCCCTAATACTCTGGGTATTCGAAACACAATAACTTTATTTATATGTTTCAAATTAATTTGCCGATCCAGCCCTTGAGCCCCACAGAAATGAATGTTGGGAAAATGCCCGGGTCACCAATACATGTTGATAGTTTAACCTGCTTCTGTGCGCGCAACTTGAGTCGGAGGGAATTCCCAGGTGTGGCACAACGCTTCTTAGGACAGTAAGCGATGTAGTACTATGGGAAAAACGACACGCTATGTTTGGTTGAATAAAAAAACCTGAACAGGTTATGCGTGATCGCCTACTTCGCTACGTCCTCCAACACTGCCGGGGGAGAACTTTTAAACAAAAAGAAGGAAAGCGTCACTATTTTGCACAACTGCTGTTTCACAAATCATTTTGCACTGTATGTCTCAACAAGTTATCCCTTCAAACAGCACGATGTACAGACAAAACATACGAGAAAAGTCGAGCCGCTATTCTTGCCGACACCGTGATTTACGATAAAATCAAACGAAACACAGCATAAAATGAACAGAACAATTTCAATCATTTCTAGAGCGAGAAGCGAGCTCAAAGAGACATCTGAGAGCATTTTAAAAGATAAGATGAATCATCACGTCCCCTATTTTGTTCCGTTTCTCTATATAACTCTGTGTCCGCTTTATTTACCCTGGGATGTACAAATATATCCGTGCAGAAAAAAAGTATTTAGAGGATGACCCTGTCTTTGCTACCTTAAAGCTGGAAGCGCAACGAATAAATTTCCAGAAAATCACCGTGGCGTCAGCCAGGTTGCCATAGTGCTCCCTGGAATTATGCTGCGCAAGATGACCGATTACTGGGGGACAAACTCATGCGAACTAGGCTGGGTTTCTTCCTGGCTGCACGTAGACATTGAATATGCGGACGACATTGATCTTTTTGGTTGAGCTCCTTCAGAAATGCAAACCACTTTAAATAACAAAAATGATTCTGCCGCACTGTTCAGCATACGCTTCACACGTGCAAAGTATAAAGTGCTGCTACGAGACGGGGTGAAATCAAAGTCAAGCTTTCGAAAGAGCCAATGGACGTGACAGATAAATTTGTTCAGACAGGAAGTTATATAAGTTCCGGTGAACTGGCTGGAGATGAGATTACTTCTCGAATCGGGAAAGCCAGGACAGCTTTTGCCAATCCTTTACAGTTACGGCGACGACGTGACGTCAGTTTATCTGTCAAGCGCAGAGTTAACACTGCGACAGTGCGATCCATACTGCTTTATGGATCAGAGACCTGGCTTCTACGCGCAGAAGACATACAAAAGCTGACCGCATTTGACCATCGTTATCTCCGAAGAGTTGGTTAGGTCTGGTGGGAACATCGGATTAGTGATGCTGAGGTACGGCAGATGGTGTCAGGAAGAAGGAACCCTCCCACGATGGATGAATTACTCACGCTTCATAGGTTACGTTGGTTAGGACATGTACGTCGCATGCCAGAAGACCGTCTGCCTTTCAGAACTCTTTTCGCCCATCTCTTTGGTTGATGGAAGCGACTAATAGGTGGACAATGTATGCCCTGGCGACGAAGTATGAAAACACTAACCAGGAAACTAAGTCGGATCGAAAACTGACGTCTCTCTGGACGGGGATCCCGGGACTCGACTCACCAATGGCTGACACTGACAAAAATGGATGAACTGCAAGGTCAGTAGCGCTCGCGCATCAAAGCTACCGGTTTCAAAGCGTAGCAGCACAGTTCCCGAAATAACTGATAATACCATCGCTTCCAGTGATCGGCTGTATCTCCCACGCTCTCCCATTTTCCGAAAATCGAAACTGTACCAGCTGGAATCACACGGCACAGAACGGTTGGCACATGGTCTACAGCTGACGAGCCGAACTGGACTGAAGGAGCGCATACTGCTGGACAGGAGTGAAATGAAACTGAACTGTTCTCAACAGCTGTCCCCTGAACAGTAAAGCAGCTCCAGCAAATGCACGGATTAAGATGAAATGCTGATATAATACACAGAGCAGGCCTTCACCACAGCTGATGATAGGCATGACGCCAACTATGATAGGTGTCTGTCTAATAGGACATCGAACCGTAGCATAATGAGGGAAGATGACCTGACTTCGAAGCCACCGGCCGAACGAAAAAAACGGCTGGCAAGATCGATCTCAGCTTCATGAAAAGTCGAACAACCTGCACAATCTGCTTTACGGATTCACCTGATTTCGGGTCAGGTCTGAGCATGTGATAATGTGTTATAGTTTTAACCCAGCCGGCTACTCGTTCACACAGTCTATTTCCCTTATCACCTAGTTGTGATGGCATTGGCAAACAGGTTATGCAACTTTTTCAGGCATTCAGATCGACGTTTATTTCTCGGGTAAGCATAGATTGTTGAAATGGAGATAACATGTGGCGTCATGTTTATGCACAAACTCAACCCTGAGACGAGTTTACAATGAACACAGATAAGATTATCACCGCATGTACATAAAATGTAACATGCTAATATCGCAACACGTTGCTGTTTTAACAGTGTGGCATTTCACTGGCATTTCACCCCAAACAGTCTCATCTATTTCTCACATCCACAAAGTACGCCTAACGTTGGTAAACATCAAACACTTGGTAGTCGTTGGATAATAAAAACAAAGGACTAGAGAACACGAACTGATTCAAACATCAGACCTATCGGACAATAAACAGGGTCAAAATAACCATTTTTTTCTCATCTAAATCTCACTTTCGAGATTGGATTTTGATTTACAGGTGGTTCAAGCTCCTTGGAATGCGCTACGAAGAGAGAGTGGATGAATGCGCTTCCTGATTACTGACCAATATTAAAACGAGCTTGACGTAAGTTCTCCGTGAGTGAGTAGTGAACGGTTACTTTCAGTTCATGGGTAGTCTACAACGGCGATCTGAAAGCTGAAATGCACATGATCTATGAATCTAGGTTCAGGAAATAACAACTGAGGAGTTTGTTAACCTCATTATTGTCCTACGATATTGTAATCCTATCACAATCAACGGTTAGTAGTTAATGGTTTTCCGTGACTTTTTCTTTGACTGGGCTGTATCTCACTTTTGAGACACAAAAATATGTCATTTTCATAAAGTGGCCACCCAAGAGTATAAACCAGTAGTTGAAGTGAAGTGTCACTAAGCGACTGAAACGAGTTGAATTGTTGTAGGTAGTGACTAGAACTACATCAGCCACTGTATGGTTCACTCTACAATTTACCCGAATAAAATTTTAAAAAATCGTTCAGCTGTAACACCCTCCCGGTGCCTAGCTGCCATGTTGCCCAAGCCTAGACAGGGGAAGTCAACAGGCAGAGATCGGGTTCGAACCACGGGCGTTTTGGTCAGTAAACTCGCGATCTAACCACTTGACCTATCTCGCCAATACAGACGAGTATAAATTTCTGCGTGACTACGAAGAAAGTGCTTTGGCTAACCGCTCCTTTTAGCAGGTAACTCCATTTGCAAAGCTCATCTGCCAGTGTCAGGAAGACGTACAAAGATAACTCAAAATTCAGGTATTCTGGCCGGATACAGCTAGACAGAAACTGATGGCCATGTCAAAATCGCGTCTTTTGAGTTTAAAAAACATGGACGTTGTTAGGGAGTAGTACTCATAAATGTTTCAACATTTCTGAGGGTTCTGTATGTGGCGCACCACTACAACGGGACTGGAAAGAGGTAGCCTCTTTAAGAACGAAAACAGGGGAAACCATCACATTGCCACTTCTCGTAATCATTTTCTCGTAGCTCATCGTCCGATTTTAGTAATGACGTTAGCGAAAACCACGTGTAAATTTCACAAGTGCTTCTACTCTCTGGATTCCAGAAGATAAGTTTCCGATTCGGATTTTTTTCGGTCAAATTACCGAAAGGAATAATCACACACCGCGTTCCTCTCTGGATTCCAGAAGATAAGTTCCCGATTCGGATTTTTTTCGGTCAACTTACCGAAAGGAATAATCACACACCGCGTTTGAAAATCCCTCTGATCATCGAAAGTGTTACTCAGATCTTTAGCGCATTTCATTAAACAAATGGTCCATGTTTTGTGTAGGGTGCTAGGTCTGGCTCTAAAACACGCATTATGCAAATGAACACCATGATTTGAGGGTCCTCACACAAACTTTTATAGTTGACCAGGACCAGTAGTGGTGCAAAACTACAAATACACAGAAGGCTCATTATGATCGTGACAGCTCCTGAAATTCTGGAAAACTCACTGGGGAAAAACAGTATCCAGCCATAGGGATGAAACTACACACCAGGTCAACAGAAAAGCAAAAAAAGGTGCGTGTTTCAGATCATCCGGACAAGTCTGCGGAGAAGTGAGCACTAGCTACTATTAACTTTGTATGATGACGACAGAACGTTACAATAGGCTTGATGTAGACCGCCCGACCGTTCTATTTCGCTAGTCCACATGTTTCGAGTTTGAGACAATGCCAAGTCATTGGCCGAACGGTTCATAGTTCTGAGGGGTCTACGGTGTTGCTGTGTGGGCTCGGCTACTCTGACAGTATTCCAGGCGTCGCGAAGGAAGGGATATCGCAGCTGAACAGGATCAAGAATCACTGTATTGAAAAGTAGGTTACACTTGCCAAACCCATTTACTTTGACAAATATGAATGGTTATTTGAATCCCAGATGTTCCGACCCAAGGCAGCAAAATGAAACTGGTTCAAAAAGTTGACAAACCATGTGGTGTTTTCAGAGCTGCTATTCCACAGAACAAATCACATCGTTAAAAAGTGAAGTTCCAAAATGACCACCAATCTAATGTAACCTTGAATTCGGTCAGAAGTTCATTTTGCTTACCCAAGGAAAAGAAATGATTGATTTTAAACGTCTAAGTAATGAACTCATCCAAACCTGTATATTGTTAAATTGACGATGTCGAGGAATTTCGACATATCCGATTAATTCAGCAGTTGTTGGCCTATCCTGTGAGTTTGATAGTGCCGAGCAGACCATCAGCTAACTTTGTCAAGTTTTGTAGCAATTGTCCACGGGGATAATAAAGGGAACTGAATATAAACTAAAACCAAGAAGAGAGGACACCAAGATATGGTGTCTTGTCCACTTTTCAAAGGGACGGGTAAACTACATTTTGGTTGCTGGGGCACGTCGTTGTAGAAAAACGGGTTAATCGTCTTCTAGTGGTCATTCTTAAGGGCATTACTATAACTAGTTCGAGTGACGTTGTGTGAAGCGGGTGTATAACGTTACCGCTTAACTGCACAAATCCACTTACGCATGGAACAAACAGCACGCGCTATGTGGGATAACATATTTCCTGGCTTGACTGGTTATCGAGAGCTCGAATGCTGAGCATGCACACATAGTGACGACAGGTGTGCAGATGAAATTTGAGCGTACGGATGGATACAAACCAAAAACGTCATTATTCCACCATAAAAACGCCTCAGAAACACTCGTACACTATGCTCTTATCACCGAATCACCGCTTCCAACATTGTGTTTAGTGAGTTAAAACGTGTAAGCGTCTTCTTGTGATCAATTTGCGGAATATATGCTTAGCTCAACAACAAAGTGAATATCTGTACAGTGTACGAGTTCACATAAGCTGACCGATAGGTAGGATATTTCTCGAAATGACCGTAGGCCCAAAGGTTTGCGCATCGACTAATTTGTGGGAATGAACTGTTATTGTGAAACCAAAACAGCCGGTTGAATCGAATTACTGTTGAGATTTACTGTAATGGGTGTCTCAAATCGGGACCACCGGGACCACTTCGAAGGCGTCAGCCTATCAAAGAGATTCCAAGAGGTCACGCTGGCAAGGAGAACGGTTATTTGTCCATCACTAAGGTGTTGATATTCCAAAACATGTACGTCCAACAAACCCGCAGAGTTCAGATTTTCAGGCCGAAATACTTTCTGACCGGCCTGTGGGGTTAGGACTAGTCGAAACATCACAAATTAGCGCGGCGACAAACAAATAGAATCCCACACGCACACCTGAACGAGTGGCCGGCTTTTTATGTGGGTATAAACGATAAACAAGTACACAAACACCAATAACAATAGTTCTCACAATTCTGACACCCAAGTTCCGGCAAGTCGATCGGACAAGTCATGCACACGCACACATAAATGCATATAACACCCCTGCAAACAATGAAAAGAACAAAGAACCGCGTGAACGCGTAGGGACGTATATCGAACGAAAGAGGGTTATGCTAGTATGACCCAAGTCGTCGCGTTGGACGACTAATTGGATGATGACGCGTCTGGAGACGTAAACAAAGACAGCCAGCGGCGCCAGTTTAATGTCTATCACCACCAGTATCGGAAACGTTTTGACTACACCTTACTGCAAAGGTGAAAAGGCAAAACGTCACATCACAAACAGGGTAGGTTGCTTAAGCGTGACAAACCCCCTTTGGTTGACATAGATAAACGCGAGTTGAACAGGAACAAGGGTTGTCTTTTCTCTGACGGAAGTGCGTGCGGGAATTCGGCAAATTTGCTACACATCGTTACAACACCATCTAAAATAGCCTTTCCGTGCAGACGCATCTATGAATGCCAGGAAAAGACCACAGAATTTCGCGGAAAATGACCTCCTTCCACCGCTACTTTGTTCGTGGCAGGATTCAGTTTGGAAATCGGGCTCAGACGAAAAAGAGGCAAGGCTAAGAGTGTGCGACACTCATCATCATCATCACCATCATCATTGTGGACTTATTCGTCCAGTAAGAATGAAAGTGGATGGCGAAGGACCCACTATTAGACCACCACAATCATTCTAAGATGCCTAGTCCTCCAGAAACTCATTCAAGCACCCCGATCCTATGAACAGTCACCCAGGATGTATGTACCTCCGGTTATCTCGGATAGTGAGTTCCAACCGACGAGATCTAGAAATAAAAGGATGTCAGTAGACCCTTCTCGACCCAGGAGGCCAGAAATAGAAGTGTTGGCGATATCCCCTGGAAGACAAGTAAGACAACAGACTGACAACTTACAACTAAAGTGTCGATTAGTGTCAACCATGTGGTTGGTCATGGAAAATGTCTCCGATGCCTGATTCATTTTTTCCTAACCGAATCGTAAGTTCGAAATAGTAGGACAGAATGAACCGACATTATCATAGTTAATACTACAACACCGGAGGGAAAACACACCTCCGATGCTTTACACGGTCCCTGCTTGAATTGAACCATACTTTCAGATTGCGAAGACTAAAACACGGAAGTTTATAAAAAAAACGTCCAGTAGAATAGGATCAATATTTTGTTATTAAGTTGTGAGCAGATTTTAGCAGGAGACTCCTGGTTTATCCTCAGAATTTTTACCATCACAAGGCACAAAATTAAACAGCATATAATTCGTCCTCGAATGTGTGAAAAACAGCTCAAAAATGCTATTCCGGAAACCAGGGGTAAAGCAGAGGAGCTTTTCGAACACTTCGCTAAAGTTCACAGGAGGCCAACTGCTGATACGTAACTCGCCAGAGTACCGCAAACGAAGCTTGCCATAGGTACAGAATCTCGAAAACAGATGTGGATTAAAGTGCTACAACTTTCACTGCAGAACGTCTACCGATTTAGCAGTCAAGCTGAGCTTGGCGTATGCAACAAGGATCTTTTGAACAGCCAGATGAACACAAGGCCTTTGACTGCGCACAACAGATATTTCGCCGCTTCGATTTTCACAGTCGGTGATGATACGGTAAGACGGGAAGGCTTGGTAAAAAATTTGCGGACGACGCAAATTAATTCAGATTGTTCGTTCATCAGGCTCGTTGAGGAGGTGATAACGGTTGTATTTGTGAACATATTTCCAGTTTTATGTGCTGATGTAGACAGTGAGTGCTAGTATTAACGATTTTCCGGCAATGCTAATGTCGGTGGATAGGTGTTTCACATCGAATTATTGCGACCAGGCCAGGTTCTACAGTGGGTAAACGGTCATCCTATTAATGTTGCTAACTGAAGACGCTAACACAATGCTCCACTGCTCGTTCATCAGAACCACGGTTTGTGGTATGTTGGGTGCCCCTTTCCCGGCCTGAAGGTGTCACCTTGGTGTGGTCGTCGGGCTACTGTGTTGCGTTATACTGGCTGGAGTTAAGTTACCCAAGGTTCAAGCAAACCAAAAAGACCAACCTTAAGCAGCCCGACGAAGAATAGAAAGTAATCGTGCTACTAGGCGGTCTGGAGGTAAAGTCGTACTGTACTGTGCAATAGGAGTGCGAAGGCGGTAGGGCGTTTCCCCAGGTGACCAGCATGGTCATATTTATGGAAGCAGCAATGCTGCCTACTCCCGAGGAAGGACAGGTTTCAAAAAACAAACAAACAAACCCAAGGGACCATGACCGCCAGCACATTAGTCAATACGGCCGACATACTTATGGAACTGGTGTCTGGTACTGTTCAAAAGGTACCTGTTGTGTGAAGCCGTATTAGGAGTGGGACAGTAATGCCATACTCCCTGCGTTCTCGTGCCAGACCAACCCCCCGCCGCCAAGTGTGTCAGACTATTGAGTCAGTGGCTCCTGGAAGAGTCTCCAAAGAAAACCCTGACAGCCCCTGCTTCGCGGTTCAGACTTTTGAGTCCAAGGCTAGGAGAGAGTTCACCGATGCTCAGTTGAAGGCTGAAAGCTTTTAACGTTCCCAATCGGAAACAAGGTGGGCAACAGACTACTCCTACGTGGACGATGTATTTGCTTTCCAGTAATGTGTACTGTCTATCTGAAACGAGGATTCAACACCCAAGTGCAGTTGTTGAACCGACCTTCCCATCAATTTGCGCTCGCTTTTGGTTAGGCACCTCTGGTGATCCAGAAGCTTCTGCTGCTCGTTGTGGTAGAGTTGGTGTTGTTGGGTCGACAACTGCCACCTACCTGGATGGGGACCCAGGGACTCCACTCACCAATGGTTAATGACACTGACAGAAATGGCCCAGGCGCGCAATCAGTGGCACTCGTGCATCAAAGCTATCGCCTTTAATGCACAGCTACCCAGTTCCCGAACTAACCAACCAAACATTCCATCACCTCCAAGGCTTAGCTGTATGTCCCACGCTCCCACTTTCCGGTGAGCTGGAACCACTGTGCTTATGGCACACAGTTTATAGCTGATAAACTGATTGACTGACTGACTGATTTTAGCCCTCCAGCGTGACTAACATAAACACACCAAACTGTCATTACCATAGGTCTGGTCAACATATCGCCCGATCTGCTGTGTTGGACTGAGGATCCCTTGGCTTGATGAGTCCCGATACGGGACGACAAGGAAGCCGTGTCAGTGACTCACCTATAGTGAACGCGATTGCAACGCCAGGCAACAGAGAAGGCCACCCAGGACCGATGAGTAATGAAGGATGCGACCCAGGACAGTAGCAACCACCTAGTCCAATGCCGGCGAGACGGACTGAGGCTGATGCGCATTTTGCTAAGGGCATCAGTTTATCTGACCCTACCGATAACCCGATGTCTGTATCCTGATATGCACGTTAAAATTAAGCGTGAAGCTCACACTGATTATCTTACTACTTATCCGTTGCACGAAATCTGTCAGTAATTGCGCCATTGCACGCCAACCAAACAGCACTTTCTGCTGAAAGTTGGGCAAAGGAAAAGTGGGGAGGGCATGATGGCTTACGCTCAAATGTGTGCTTGAAATTCAAAATTCAGAAGAAAACTGATTTCAGTGACCTGGTCTTAACATGACGTGCTAACATAGCGACCGCCAATGGGAAGACCTAGAGCCAGTCGTTCGTTGGTTGCGTACATGAGTGTCATGCACACTGTCAGCTGTTGTCCCCATACTGTTGGCTTACGGATCGCTCATGGTGGGGCACAAATGTGGGAATACTGGAGTTACCATACTCAATTCGCAGGCGATTAGCTTGAATAACCAGTATTGCAACGTGCAATAACGGCGAAAGCTAAATGGGATGGATGCGCTTAGGGCGGCCAGCCAGTTCAGCAGAGAGACTGGAGAGTGATCCAATATTCAAGACTTACACTGACAAATGCAAAGTACTTGAAGCCTAGAGCCTGTACCCTGGTATGCGTTAACCGAAATAGTTTGGCCGCCGATGAGCCTGCGCTAAGACAAATGTTCAGAAATGACAAACCGCAATCACATGCCGACTGTTCGAGTAAGTCAAGGGGAAAATATTTCAGGGTACCACGTAATATACTATGCGGCAGCGCGAAATGCTCAACACCGAGGCGCCTGGAGTTTTGAGGTGTGATCATACATGGATGACTGTTACAGCAAATAAGATGGAAAATATTCTTGGTGAAATTTTTGACCAGCTGAAACGCCATTCAATGCGATGCTACCAGTTCCACTCGCTGGAAACGATAGTCCAACTGGTCACATTTAAACATATCAGTATATTTTTGAAGTAGCCTTCACCTACAGATAAACAGTTGCCCGTTATATTCTTCGCTGTCAGCCAAACAGACAAAGCAAGCGGGTCACCAACCATAGCCTCGGTTAGAACCTTATACATAAGCCTATTCTGCGAGTGGTTCTTAAACAAGTTAGGGAGAAGCAAAAGAGAATTGGACACCGCTAAAGGTGTGATCGACGATCGGGAAACGGTCGGTCAGCTGTGTCATGGGTTCAGCTCAACAACGGTAAAATTTGTTCATTTGTACGGCTGTTAGGGTCGCTGCAGCATGTGGCAGCGGACAGAATCAAATGGAGGAAGTAGGGAAAACAAGAACAAAGAAACTGCGGGTTGTGATTAGGAATAAAATGATAGATAATGTCACTGCTCGCATGACATCGCTATGTCAGTGGGTACCCCCAACCATTGGTGTAGTGGATATATGATACTCCAACCTTACGGATGACATGCATCAGTGCTTTGCTTTTTTCATGATCCGTCTTGAGGTCATACCACCTTGTGGTATCTGGTAGTCAGAGGCCGTCTTAGCAAGTGGAGCAAGGCGAGATAATCTATCACCTGGCGACGCATGACCGAGCCAATGTGGTTGGTGCAGCCGAATCAATCTATCAAGTGGACGATCGCCAAATCCACTCGTCAAACTTAAGCATTCCTAATTCGATGTTCCCATGATACGTGTGCAGTGATTCGGAGGCGCAGACTGGTAGACGCGTAATCTTTCACCTTCAGCGCATATAAACCAGGCCTCACCAATGTAAAGCGATATTGGATGCCCTAGCGTGTTATATCCCATTTCTCCCCAACAGGCTAATGTCATGTTGGTCCTAAAGGTGCTTAAATTAAACCGAAGCGAAACGGGTTTTGGCGATTCTAGCATTAACTTCACAAGCAATGCTGATATCTAACGTGGTGTAACTGTCCAGATAAGTAAATCTATCCATTGCCTCTACTGGTTCCGAAGCTGCAACCAGCATTGGCGGTCTACTCAATTTTGCAATGATACTCGGAACTTTGAAGGTGCAGAGCGCATAGCAAATCGCACGGCAAAATTATTTGGGTTAATGTCTCCGAGATATTGTAAAAAGGAGTGGATATGAAAAATGAAAGTTTTGCTAACCCTTTTGGCAAATAGTACAGACTCCTTGGTACTGGTGAAAGGAAGAAGGCCTTCGCTGCGGAGTTGTCTATTTGAGAACGCCAACTAAACAGTTACAGACTATTGAACAGGGGAGCAAAACTCTCATATGCATCTCGTTTACAAAACTGAATATCCACCTTCTCCTTGAACACGTCTTCCTGAACTTTTTCTGGATATTCATTGACTGCTACTCAACTGCAAGCAAATGCTACAAAGAGACTCCACAAATTCCGTAACAGATCTCACTTTTCAAGAGATGCAAAGCGGATTTACGAGAAGACGGATGGACCACTAGAAACGGACAGACGAGGTCGTATTTCCATGGTAAGATTTTCTGATTCTTAATGTTACTGCACACAGCAGGTGTCTTTTTGAACAGCACCAGACTCTCCGTTCCTCAAAGTAGCTCAACCACATGGTGACCACGGTTAATCGTCAGGCGACCGGAGAACGTTGTTCCAAGGGCCACACTTTTCTAACTCCCCCTTCCTTGAAGAAAAGTAGCATCACCGCTTCTATAACTATGAAAATGCAGGTCACTTGGATAGGACATCTTCACACACCTGTCACTGAGTACCTCAGAATTCGAGCTGCAGACCACATTGTATTACACTCAATCATAGTATGTAGAATCTCTGCAATTTTGGCCTACCTGGCGTCGTTACACATTTAGGAAATTCTAGCCAGCTTAATCCGCAGGATAATCATAACACCCAGGCCTGGCGACCAGTTGTTATTGGTCGGGTATTGATGCATGATGAACAAAACTACACCTAGTTGGACCATCTGGTGTTTTTCTCCCGTCCGCGAATTCAACGACTAGAATGTCTTTACAGAAACCATTCCCGAATCGGTCGCATTTCCGGACCACCACAACACAAGAAGCGGAAACGAACGCGTGAAAATCGCGTGTGAAGATGAATGGGCGGCAGCAACAGGGAGAAAATGAGAGAAACAAGAGAGTGCAAGATGGAAACCGAAAGTGGTGATGTTGTAGGACGGGGTGGATGGTGCTGAGTGTGAAGTTGCTGGAGACAATTTTCCAAAGACACATGTGCAAAAGTTAGTTGAAGTAGAATCGGGATAAACGGGCACACGCACCCGTTAGGGATGCCGACTTTTATCCAGCAAAGAACACATGAAGGATGGTTGTCGAAAAAAGCACAGCACCTGTTTTTGTATCGCGAAAGCTTTGCACATGATTTCTTCACTGTTGGTGATTATATTTATCGTTGCATCAGGTGCAAATATATCCCTATGGCAGTTGAACCAAACCTAGGTGCGGATGAAATAGTAACGGAAATCACATTTTTCGGATAGTCGGGTGAAGCACCTGGATACCAACACAGCTAACTGTAAATCAGGAAGAGGCACGAACATATTCTGGTCTCTCACTAGAGCTGCTGTAACAGAGCAGATAAGCAGGACAAGGTGGAAGAGATAAAACGGAAAAGTCCTCGAGGCGTTACGCCATTCCCCCCGGCTGAGCAAACCAACGAGTTGCGTTGATAACGCAAGCTCCGGAAGAAGACTGTGATCAAAAAGCATGAATAGTAGATCGAGAAATTTGTCGCATTCGAGCAAATCTGTCTCTCCGTCCTCACATTAAAAGAGAACCAGATCAAGTGCCTCTTGATTGCAATCCGATGAGTGGAACAAGCCGAAGAATGAAATGCTAACGGATGTGGATTGGTGATTGAATAAAACCCGAAGACATGGGACGCCTATGGAAGTCACTAGCACGTGCACCAGACTAGATTCGGCAAAACCACAAGTGGGAAAACTGCTGTCTGAAACACATCGAACTATAGGTAGTTCAGGTGAGTTTGCAGGTTGTTGATTAGGCGGATGTTGACCTGATCACTAAGCTTGACAAATACCTTGCAAGCATTTCTTCACCGACGGTCGATATTCCCTCCTTACCTGCTGCCTTAACCAGCAAACTCACCTGAACTGGTCATTACTGCCTCTCTGGATGGGGACCCTGAGAGGGGACACACCAATGGTTGGTGACATTGTCAGACACGGCCCAATCGCACACTCAATGGGGCGCGCGCATTCAAGCTGTTGCCTTCAACACAAGACTCCCCCCCCCGCCCAACGAAAAATCCACCGACACCCCTGTACTGACACATCAACCATATAACCTACCGCCTCCTCTGCGTAGCTATCTATCCCTACCTCCCCAGATCATCGGCGAACGAAACTGTGAAAGATACACTGCACCACGCAGTTTTCAAAGCACGTTATGACAATGATGATGCTTGCGTTCTCTACATCAAAAGACGCCAAATATTCCCAAGAACTCGATAGACGTTAACAGGTGGACCGCGCACCGGCGATGTCCCTTTGATTGGTGCCAAAACGTTTGCAAGCTAACTGCCAAGGTCGGGGTTACCTGACTACCAAGCAGTAAACTCTCTTAAACTAAACGGTGAGATCAACCGTGGTACAGCGTTTTGAAATGAACCACCTAAATACACCAATATCGTCCATGAAGCCGCCCATAGTGTTGAACATCGGTGTTTTACTGCTGCATGGCAGCGCAACTCTACCCCAATAAAACGATGAATACGAATTGAAAGACATCTATTGCACGCCAGTTGCAAACAATGTAAACACCGTGAACATTGTATACCTTCAGTAGGCACTCAGACAAACTTAACAGAAACTGGTACGAAAAAAGTCACTGAAAACAGTTGGCAAACCTACCTTGCAACGCCTGCAACCAGACATACTTTGTCAGGCGAGTGGTTCGCACTTACGGCATCCATTTGGAAATTTGCACACTATACCTCGGTACTGAGACGATTTTATGAACTGAGCACGTGCGAATTCGTGAAACGACAGGAAGTGGGAGACCGCACCGCACCGAACAGAACAGAATAACTTAGGTGAATTCGGCTATGCAACCAAACCATGCGTTTCATGAATATTAACGGATGGAGATGTTTGAAATCAATGAGGAACGCGATCACAAGAGACGAATTCATCCAGCGAGTGCAAATGAGTGCTGACACATCTTCGATAAAAGCGGGAGTAGTCAAAAGTCACAATCGTAGTGTGAATGGAACTCACTCAAACGAACTGAGGCTGTTTGGCTTGTGTACATAGTTGGTCGGTACATAACCCAGCTGGCCATCTGCATTCCGTACGTACCACCACTGTGCATTGCTCTGATTGACAACGTAGTATTTTTCGCCTTTTTTTAACGGCAGCTGGTTTTCTCGTACTGGATTGTAGTTGTGCACGGCAATCACGGTGTTCTCATTGTCATCCTGTAAGGTATCGAGGAGGTAAAATGAAAAGAGTACGCCGAATCCATATCGAGGATCGTCACACCACCGGGGACAAAAATAAATCAATCCGCAGGCGAAACTAGGAAAGAAGCTATCGACCATGGACCTCGGATCCACGAACAGGTACGGAGTTCTACATGGACTTTTCAGAGCGGTTTGCACTGACTGAACCGGGCAGTCCTCTGGGGCCGATAAACCTCTCCAGAAAAGACATCGCGTCTCTGGGTGGTGGATATTTTTCTATGACTGTAATCCCATGCTCTGCCTAGTGAAACTGCAGATGAGTGTAGTTAACTCGGTAGAAGGTTGAAGATGCAAGAAAGTAATGCAAGAGAGTTTGATACAAGAAACTAAAGGCACCCTAACAGGCCAACACCGAGAACGATCAAACTGGTCCAAAATGTATCGAGTGTTTCAGTGACCGAGTTTCAGCTGAATTGAAACACGCCATATGTCCGAAACATGCACTATACATTGTAATTTATTTAACAGCTTTGGTTTATAGGTATCGTTTGGCTTGCCTAGCCTTTGAGATACAGCCGACCGAGGCAGACGTCAACCTCTAATTTAGTTAGCCTGGTATATCCAGCCGATGACTTGGAAGAGGGGAACTGAAATTATGCTGAAAAGCATTACTGGAAGTGACGTTTACCTCACAGGATACAACTGCATCCCAACAAAAATCACAGCGGAACGAGTGCGGAGCCATTAAATTTAGTGAAGAGGTTGCACACATCGGATGATGTTGATAGCATTGGACAAAACACATATTCGCTGTCTCTGCGGCATTCACCAGTGGGTTGAGGGTAAGCAGTATGAAGTGCCGGAAACAGTGGAAACACCTAACCGCGACAGGTGCGACTGTTCTGGCATCGCACCGTATGAATCTCAAATAGGGGAGCAGATAACATTTGGAGGTGTAGGCACCCCAGAATGCTTGCGAGAGGCTAGCACAAAGTCCATATCTCATGCACTCGTTTCTGTTCCTTTCATTTTAAGGCCTTATAGCGTTAAATAAACTTTTTGTGAGGCATCACCGTCAACACTGATGATGATGATGATGACATACCAATTGGGCGTGACGGCCCAAATGGTTAGAGCGCGAATTTACTGACCGAAAGGTTCGTGGTTCGAACCCGACCTCTGCCTCTCGACTTCCCCTGTCCATGTTTGGGCAACCTGGCAGTATCCCAGCCCTTGTGCAACCTTCGGGAGGCATGGCAGTTAGGCACCGAAAGGGTGCTGCAGCTGAACGATTTTTTTCTGGACGAGTTTCTAAAAACGAACAACTTCCTCTGTAGCTTTAGAAACCTACCAACCAGCCGAAAGCCTTGAACCATACGCGAGCATGTCAAAGAGACAGACGAACCCAAGGAACCTTTGTGAGTATGTACCACTGTGGAAGAGAACACTCTCTGAACACAGAAACACTATTTTTCTACACAAGTCTTGAAAAGTGAAACGAATCACTGGAAGAATCACCGATAACCACCCTCAATGATCACCTTTGCAATCGGATTATGCATACTTGAGCTTTATAGGCCTTGTTAACCTTCCCAATACTTTTACATTCTCCGCGCAAAGGTCATGTCAGTTAGTTTTTTAACAAAGAGGCAATCAAGGCAACAGGTGACCCAAAAACACGAGTGGGTGAAACGGTCTTGTGTTGCCATGCGATGCGGCAGCTATGGTTTTCGATGAACCGTTTGCAAATTCCGCTTACATTGTCGACAAGTGGCTTTTCCCTGACATTAACATGCACATCAACTGGTTGGAAATCCAATTAAGAGCTGTCACCAAAATGGCCCACCTTGCGGCCCTTGGTAATTCCGCAAGTTGTGCTTTGAACAAATACAGTAAACAGATTTTTCTGGAAGGCAATGAACTCAAAAACGTAGACATTGACAAACGCCTTCACATCCCGACGAACAGGTGGAGTGATGCACGAACGTGCTTGACAGGGATCTTGTTTTCCCCAGAGGAACAGGAAACCACCTTCGCAACGAGCATATGCCAACCACTGATATTCAGATACAACTTCGTCGCGAAGATGTTCGTCAGAACCGTCACGTTTTGTTGTCACACTTCTGAATGCGGGACCACAGTATGAACGACACGTCTGGCTGGGTGCATAAATTACCCCACATTAACCTTACATCACTAAACTGGGTACTTGGCGTGGCAGCGTTTTCTTGATGGATAGTTTAATGTGAAGAATAAAGCAAAAATGGGAGTGGCGGTAGGAGAGTTCAACGATTTGGGTTCTGACAGTAGCAAGAGGACAAAAATGCACACTTAACGATAAAAAAGGCCTGGGTATAACAGTACTCCCAAAAACAATGAAAGATTACTTCTACATATCCATTGATAGAAGATATGTAGCTGAGAGCTGAGGAACACATTAGACATGTGTAAACAGCAGCGAACAGGCGAAACGCCCATCCAGAAAAGTATGCCATCAGCAAAATGAAGCGACAAGTTTTGGTGGTCACTACCTCTAGGTGACGTTTCTAGTTAAAAGTTAAAAGAACCTGTAAGAATAAACTGACTCAAAACTTGTGAGCAACGAATCAAGGAAAAGTGAAACACATGTCTGGAAAATGGAATGTATAATAACCACGGAAAATGAGCGAAACTAGGTTGCAACAGTGGGATGGGGAAGTCATCAAGACGGTAAGCGGGAAGCCATTGCATAAGACAGATGTGCACAAATGAGCAAATTGGATCATTCAGAGTGGTGATAGACAGATCAGGCCGAGGCAGACAGGTGCAGGCATTCATTGGTTGGTTAGTGCACCTCAGAAAAACACCTGAGTGGGTCGGCAGATAACTTAGTTTGATGCTCGAATGAGTTTTATTCATCATCAACATTATTACGCCAGTAGTAAAAAGTGGCGCTTAGATACTATACAATCATGAAAGAATACCCTAGAGGGGGACGAGATGGCTCAGCGATTAGAGCGCGAATTTACTGACCGAAAGGTTCTGGTTCGAATCCGACCTCTACCTCTCGACTTCGAGTGTCTAGGCTTGGGCAACCTGGCAGTATTCCAGCCCTCCTACTTCCTTCGGGTGGCATGGCAGCTAGGCACCGAAGGGGTGTTAAAGCTTAACGATTACTATTATTATTAACACCCTAGAGGAATGGAGTGGAGACTTGATGGAAAAACGAACATGAGCAAGAAGCCTACACCTAGGAACACTAAATAAACATATCGGAGCATCAATCTGGGTAAAATGTAAGTGGAACTGAACCAATGTCCTCTGCGAACCTCATCCAACACGAACGCTGGATGGAACGACAGGCGAGCCGGCTAGAGAGTGACAGCATGATTGCCACGTGTCACGTCCACGTGCAAGGAGAAACACGTGGACCCAGACCAAGAAGACGCGAGAATCCCATAGCACGCAATGTGACTGAAACTGTTTGCGCTTCAGGCAGCTATCCCATGGTCTGTACTCCTGGATTCTTTCACCAGCACGAGTTCGGAGTGAAAAAGTTACCTTTTTGGAAGATTGTGTTTAGGCACGCGTAGTACATGTCCCCGTCACGAGTACTCGTTACCGAGAGGTAAAAGTATTAACACCCGGTCGACGTGTAACAACAGACAGGTAAAACGGGAGAGAAGATCCAGTAGAAATAGTCAAATACACAAGACCACAAGATACTTCAGGCAAAATGGTGGTAACTGGTCGGATTTTGTAGAGGCACTCAGCTTATACCGTAAAGTTCGGTTTCGCAGGCGTAGAAAGCATGTGGCTCAAAGTTCAAACCACCTTTCAGAACTACAGCGACACAACGTCTGACTGAAAGCAAATCCAAACGGCTTCGTGGTTTTGAAACAAATTCCAGAGTCTTCAGAGTGTATCTCAAGCAACTCAAGAGGAATGTGAACGGCCTCAAATGCCAGGATGACAGTTGAAAACGGGTGACTGATCAGCAATGAGGACAATGTATACTTGTACGGGATACCATGCCAAGTAGCTTCAGCAGCACACGTGCCCTGATGTTGACCCCCCTCTGTAAGAGGCGATTTTCCAAAGAAGTCACCAAAGCTTGGTAACATACTGTTCATATTGAGCACCTTTGTCCTGTTTTGCGGATAGAAAGGGTATTGCGGAGTAGGAGTAGGTAGGTTCAAAATCTCAGTGGGATTCGTGGGATTCGCACGTCTACTATTACCACCAGATGTTCCAGTCTTCGAGGTCAAATTAGCTTTGAAGTATCGAAATCTTCTCACCGCGTACTACACCACCAAGCTGATAAGACCGTGTAGATTAACGGACAAGATCATGTGCACCTTTCATAAGCCATTCTTAGAACAAACCCACTCCTTCCCTCACCTACCACTCCTTTGGCAGTATCTAAACTGTAGATGATTTTGACTTAGGTTTGTTCCCACGAGGGACCTACGAACTGAATAAACACTTTAAACGTGGTTACTGTGGCAGTGAATAACCAAGAGGAAATATTTTGCGAGTTGCGGACAGTCAACTTCCGAAGACTCATCGACGATACTGGTGGTTTCCTATCTAAGGAGGGAATTTGTAAGTCGTCGGCAGTTTGCTTACATGTTGTGAATAATACTCTAGCAGATTGTGTCAGCACGTGAAATCGAGGCCACATTTCGCGACACCTCAGGCATCATATTGAAACTTCGGCTTTGCACTACGTGGTGTAAAAATGTGAAACGACCGATCCCAGCGAAATGATTTGAGTAGTTATGTACCACGTACGAGAACGCCGTTCGTCTCTATTTTGAAGGTGCTGAATGGTTCGGACATGACTTTCTACCTTTCATCAGACAACTTTCCGAGATTCCCAACAAACAATTACAGATCTCCAAATTTATCACTGCAAAGTACTTAGCAGTGGTTCACACGTGGAGCAAACGTTCAGTTGCAGTTCGACAGTGAAACAATTTTATTTTTATTCTCTGCTTTCCTTATGTATCCACCCACTTCATCCAGAAGTTTGCCGTCCCTTACATGTCCCCCTATTAGTTAGATCATTTCATTGTTTGCTTTCAAGGACTGCTATCTTGGTTTGTTAGTCCGTTTCCTTGAACTAATTTTTCAATGAAACGAATTTTCAGTCTTCCTACTTTCTTACATCGTCAATAATTTGCAATAATTATGCCCTTGGGGAGAACCACTTGTATTAGGATCTTCTCGCAAGAATGAGATTTAGGACCATTTCCGCAAGAACCATCAAGGCCGTCTCAGACAACTGAGGTGAATCACTATTAGTGTCCATTTTCAAAAAGGACACTCGCAGTGAATGTAGTAACCACATAGGCGCTAGCTTGACTCCTGTTGTGACAGGGCATCTGGCGTCACTGATTATTCGTCGTCTTACGGTGGCACGCGAAACCTTGAGTCGTGAAAACCGAGCGAAATTTCGACTGGATAGAGGCTGCATTGATCACGTCTTCACACTTCGTCAGGTGTTAGAGCAACGCCACATGTACAGACGACTCACAATCTTAGTGTACCCTGACTTCAAGGGCGCTCGCGATTCTGTCGATCGGTCAGTGCTGTTAACTACACTTGTTCAACAGGGTATGCCCCAGAAGTTTGTGAGCATAATCTGATTTCTATATTTGCATACTTCTGGGCGTGTGTGTGTGTGGTGATCTCTTGAAAAGCTTCCTCACAAAAAGTGGTGTCCGGCAAGGATGCCCACTCTTTCCATTCTTGTTCAACTTCGTCATTGATCAAATAATGAGGCGAACGCTGGGAGGTTTTCAAAACCCGGTGTTCAAGTTGTTGCGAGTGAGAACCTTGCTGATCTGGAGTACGCCGACGACATCTCCCTCATCTTTGGAAACCAAAGCGAAGCACAAGCCCTGTTGAATGAACTGACCGTCATACCATCTTTCAGCATGCAACTAGCACCTTCAAAGTGCAAAGTCATGCTTCAACACGTGTAGTCTCTGGACATATCTCTACAATTCAAAGAGAACCACTGGGTGTTGTGGAGAATTATACATGCCTCGGTATTTATGTTAGCTCTGATGGAAATGTGTCAGGGTAAAAGCGCGAATATCGCCTAAGCAACTGACCTACTATGTGGTTTTTTTTTGCCGTTTTCGCAAACTGAACGATCAGTTCATTTCCCCAGGAGTCATTATGCCTCATTCATCTTTCAGTAGACGTCCCCCAATGACCGACGACGTCTACTGACAGATGAATGATGACTCAAGTGGTTAGAGCGCGAATTTACTGACCGAAAGGTCCGTGGTTCGAATCCGACCTCTGCTTCATGACTGACCCTGTCTAGACTTGGGCAACCTGGCAGTATCCCAGCCTTCGTGCTTCCCTCGGGTGGAATGGCAGCTAGGCACCGAAAGGGTGTTACAGATGAACAGCCCAATGACCAAAAATGAGTTTCGGACGATGTTGCCGTAATTTCCCGATTGGACAGAGGTACTGTTGTCACCAAAAGGTGTGCAGAGAAGTCAATAGACAGACTTAATGAAATTAACTGCAAGGATGATTAGTGCCTCAGTCTAGTGATGGTCAATTTATTTGTTTACCTCGCTTCTCAAAGCCACCGGGTATAAAAATAAAAAACAAAGAACTCACCATATCAAACAGGGGTTGGTGTGTGCAGCGAACCAATTGGGTTCGGTTCTGATTATGGCTGGAACGTCGGAGAGCATTGGTAGGGTTGGCAAACGGACTCATATTGACACCACCGAGTAGAGCAATTTGCTGCTGCTGTTGGATCTGGAACAGAGCAGCCGGACTCGTGGTAGTAGAGCCTAGGGCTTGCGTAGACAGTATAACACCGGAATGTGGAGTGGACAGGGTCACTGGGGATGTGGTCGTCCCATGTACCACCGGCAACGAAATTGGAGAAGGATGCATGCTAAGCAACGCAGCGCCTGCTGACTGGATGCCAGTGGACGTGATATCAGCACAGGGGAGGGAACCTGACGTGGTAATCTGTTGGACATTCATGGACGGGTAAGTTGATGGGGATGAGCTGTTGGGGGGTGTCGTCCCAGTGGTCATGAGTTGTTGTTGCTGCTGCTGTGACGGCACTGTGGGTTGCTGTGTGGAAGGAAGTTGGCCAAGGTGAGGCTGGTCAGCGCCGGACACAACGCGCCAAAGCCGCTCTACAACGACAGGAGGACCCGGCTCGTTGGTTGGTTGGCATCCCATTGAGAGTCGGTCAATAGCATCACAACAAGTGTATCTTCCTGGTCGTTTCCATACACCAGGATGATGCAGTGGAACAAACCGAGCTCCACGTTCACCAGTATCTGTGTAAAGGAATGTGAATATGTTATCCAGACTTTCTAGGAGTGGTCTAACTTTTATTACGTCCACACACGAGTTAGAGCGATTGCCTGAGAACTCGGTATACATAAACCACAGTGATGCAAGTTAAAGTGTATCTGGAACCTGGCTTTCATCGTATTATCCCGGTCGCCAAAACACAAGTCCGGATACCGAAAAAATGGTAAGCTTTTCACTGAAAGGTCCGCGATACGAATCGATCGACAGCTTCTTAGCTATGCTACCAAAACCTGGGCAAACTACTATAGTATCTCAAACCCTATACTTGAAATCGAATAACACAAGCACCAATATATATTTGGAGGTGATAAGTCACTCGAGAAAATCGGCACCACGAACCATCATAAAACTGTTGAGAATAATTAGTATAAGATAAGACAAGTAGTAGGTAGGGTGAGCGTTTCGGAGACCTTCGTTCTCATCGATAGTAAAGAATGATATGGTAGTATCACCATAGAAACTCACGACCTCCTAAGAGCATCCGCAAGACGTATTGCGGAACTCTCAAGTTACTCGCTCCAGCACAATGTCCACTTCAAACATCTGCAGATCCTCATATATACAGCACACAACAACTTCTAAATCTCAATGAGGCACACGCTAAAGACTTCAGAACGAGGAGTAAATAGACACAAAGCGAAGTGTCCATACTTGAGAGAAAAGAGCAGGCGAGAGACAATTGGAACAGCCGAGAGAAGTGGAAAAGAAGCCAGGTTGGGAATGAGCCAATATAGTAGCAGAAAACCAAACTGAGACAGTAGGTTCCAAAGGAGAGGGGCGAGGAGCATGGGACCGGGTCTTAAAACCCCTCCCTGTGTATGAATGAACAGCACTGACAGAGACTTAAAGAAAATATACCGTCTCAATCTGATACTTCATGCTCTTCCTCGTGAGGCCTGTAGAATAGTAGTTTACATGAAAGAAGTCTAACATTTTACCCTACCTTGGCGACGAGTATTCGATGAACGAAGGGGTCTTTGCATGCAAGGCCTCATAGGAGACAGCACACTCTCAAGTTACCAGCTTCTTTGGTTTTTGTATCACACTCTGGAGTTAAAGCGAGTGAAATTCTACTTGCTAGTGCTCTGGCCAAACTGTCACAAATAGGTGCATTTAAGCCCCCATCAAAAGTGACACCGTCCAGTTCAATCCCTCCTACATGCGGAGTCCGCTCAAACATGCATTCTTCGTTGTCGTCATAAATTCAAAACAGTAGTTCTTTCTCCCAGCCTACGGGAGAGTTTTCCTACTTCAATGCACTTGCCTGATTGAATCCTCCTCGCTACTCCCCTTGGCCTTCATAAGCAGGTTCCAGACGGGTTGAGGAAAAGGCTATTTGCCGTTCGGGAGTCTAGCATGAGTATTGTCAACTAATTTGAATACTATGAGCATTATAAGGATTGGTGATCATTTGGGAAAGAACGCGTTTTTGAGTGTAGTTTTACTGTTTGACGTCACCTCAGGTAACCTGCATTATGAGAGAAATGATCAAGATCACATAGACAAGAAAACACACGTCAACATTGAAACAATCATCATTTTGTAGTGTAAATATGAGGCTGAATGATCAGAGTAGCACATGGAATGCTGGTTGGGAGAGATGGCACAAGTGGTTAGAGGGCGAACTTACTGACCGGAAGGTTCGTGGTTCGAACCCGACCACTGCCTCTCGACTTTCCCTGTCTAGGCTTGGGCAACCTGGCAGTATCCCAGCCGTCGTGCAACCTTCGGGTGGCATGGCAGTTAGGTACCAAAAGGGTGCTACAGCTGAACGATTGATTCAACGTTGGTATCAACCGGCACGATTTTCCTTGAAAACGTGATTTCAATCATCTCGCTACTTATGACAACTACCCGAGGTGACCGAAATCTTGCGAATTAAAAATCCCACCTATTAGTAGCCATCTGCGACTTACTGAAATCGGCTAATTTCATTGCGCAACTAACTTCCAGGTTTTGTAAGGCGGTACTTTCCCTCCCTTAAGCCACAACAGTGGTGAAAACCAAGTCATCCTGACATGACGGGAACAGTCATCGATCAGCGCATTTGGGGAATATAGCTCGATCGAAAACGCAGGAAATCCGACCAGGAAACCTCTCTAAGCATCAGTCACAGGACATTTTAAGCCCACAATAAATCCTGAATACGTCTTCGCCCTAACAGAAGTTGCGGCTTTGCACAATTATGGAAGGTGCCTCCGCGGGTCTTGCATTCTAAGAGCAATTACCAAGGTTATTGCCGGCTTATCTTAAATCCGAAGAGACTACATGTTGTTCAAGCATGTGATACCTCTGAACTACAGAAACGGAAATCACAGTATCAGAGTTCATGAGTTTATCGGAAGAGTCAAGAATTTGGGCCGTACACTGTGCTACGATGAGACATCAACTGAGAAACAGGGAAAGACAAGAGGACAAAATCGGATCACTTACAAAATCGGACTAAACTGATCCAATCATCACGCTCAATAGCCGAGTTAGCGACGATATAAAGCAGGTACCATGAAGTGGAAACGGGATCCTCAGCATAAGCAATCTAGGAAAGCGAGTGATAAGCAGTTGAATCAAAAAATTTAATGTTGAATTACCTGGAAAACATTCTTCTTGTTGTCCAAATCATCATCTTGCACCTTTTCGATAAACTTTATATTACTCAGTGCCAACTGTCCTTTTTCCTTTCCACGGTTCTGAAAAGGCAAGGGCATGCCCATTGGGAGCTGGTAACTTACGCCTCCACTGACTTCGAAATACCGAATGCAGAATGGTTGTAGAACGAATTCTCGCAGTCTATAATTATCACGACCGAATAGTTTCTTGTTCTGAGAACGCTTGTTCATGCGCGATACCTTCAGTTCTTGCTCAGTAGAGAGCATGGTTATACATAATCCTGTAAAATCAAAGATTTCATCATCAGGAATCGCCCAAAAAAAGAAGCAGGCAGCAACGACATTGCTTATGCGCGCACAGTCATAGAAGAGGTTTGCAGGGAACAGCGCCAAGAATGAGGATGAGGATTAAAGTGGCAGGCCACAACAAAAGGAGCACCAAATGTGGAGACTACAGAAGACTGTCCCTATAAAAAAGCTCCAGTCTTTGGTCGGCGACCGACACCCAATTGTTACAAGTGACTAACCTTGTAGCACACAAACCTTTTACTTGTAGGAGGTCTACATACATAAATGTAAAACGTGTCCACCAAATTTATCCTCTCCCCAGCAGAGAACCCTTCCATGAAGAAACCGCTTTGTTCCAGCACAAGGAGCCTTTCCATTGGGTTGATGGCAGAATATCAAACCTCAATGAAGGGGTCGGGTGTTTCCGGTAAACTTGGTCCCACTAATCCCCATCTTGAACCAAGTCCTTGCTAACTCTGCGGGAATATCCTCAGGAAGAGATGACTGCTGATGCAATACTACTGTCGAATTGTTCGCCTGACACTACAGCTCAAAACTGCTTAAATCGGTCACACCCTAAAAGGCGATGTCCACCAAGTTTCGCCAATTATTTTGGGACAGGAAAAGGATATGGCTAAACGGTTTCACACAAAAAAGTCTGCTAGACGATGGAAACTTATTGGGAATTACGTAACGTACTACTCATAAGGTTGTTGAAAATTCTTCGACAGCCCACGACCAGTTTCGCCCTTCTTGGGGCTCATCAGGTAGGCGCAGTCCCCGAGTTTCCGTCAACCTTATGTTCTACTTGAACACAAATTGGACTGTTTTCGAGAAATACACTAATTTGCAAATCAATTTGGTTTTGCGAGAGACTCACCTGGAACCCAGCTGAATCTCCCGTTTTTGATGTCTCCAGGCAACTGAATGTGCTGCACCAGGCCGCCTCATGTTCCAGTTGCTACGATATTCGAGATATCGCGATACATGTATATATGTAATGCACTACTCATAAGGTTACTGAAAATTCTTCGCAAAACCAAATTGACTTTCAAATTAGAGTATTTATTGGGAATTAGTTTCGACAGTGAGAACACTGCTGAAAGGTTCGCGTTTGTCTAGCGAGGTCAAACGCTTATCCACTTACTGGACTGTTACGGAATATTTAGAACGTTCCTAAATTGCAAATAAAATCAAATTTGTCGTATCATGTTGTCACAAAAAGTCCGTGATCTTTTCTAAAGACCTTCCGAAAGTAGGGAATAGCTCAGCAAGATGAATCTGATGGACGTTTGCGTACCACCATTATTTTTTTAACCTGATCAGATGACCGACTCAGTGTGAACAGCACAGATGAAACCCAGCACGTGATTGTGACTGCCCCATGTGATTCCCCACAAGTAGCAGCACGGATGAACGATCCCCACTGACGTGGTTTGGTGCTCTGAACAGGTTCAGTACAAAACAACTGCTGAACGATATCATCTTGGTTAAATGTGGCCGAAGAGAATAAGCCTGTTAGGAAGCTAAGTACGTAAATCCTGTTGTATATATTACCGCTCAATTATTCTACGTTCCTTCAATCGTGGGACTGTCAAAACTTGTTCCCCACGCATTATTAATTCACATGAGTCACAGTTAGCCACCGTCAAGCGTGGGCCGGTGGCGACAGGGTGATCGGTTACTTCATGTCCGCAACAATACCTAGATAACCAGGCACACTAAAAGATAAAGGATGACGCGAAAATACTGATAGTACTGGGTCAAGTAAAGTGTCGTCAGATTCATCTCACCAACCTGATTCGTAATCAACAAAAACGTTTAGAAAAATATCAAAACGCGGTGCGACAGTCGAAGCTATCAGATATTCGGCGATGAAAACGAAATCCCCCGACAAGTTGACGAGAACACTTTTCGACGGTAAAACAGTTGAGTAGTACTGGATCACGCCAGACAAACGCTATACTTATGGTCTAGCAGGAGTGTAGGATTATCCTCAAGTTCAAAAAACGTATACAAATTTGGCTTCCAGGAGTGTTCTTGTTGTTTTCAAGTGTTACCTTCGGATGCTTCTCACGGACAGCAGAGGGAACATTGGTTCAAAATGATGCTTAGTAATTGTTACCAGAAAATTCATTCGCCGCGTCAGTGTAAATATCAACAATCTAGTCACCCAACACCCGAGGGACCAGAAGAATGTCCACTTTACCTACTACCATCGAGATTAATTATCAGCAGCAGCACAACAGCAGCAGTGAAAACCGCGTTCATCTTGTGCTGTGATTAAGGCTGCCGATGACCTGGAGAGATAGAGGTGGATAGCTACGAACCGGAGGCAGTGGTTGATATCATTGATGCGTGAACCCAGGGGCAACAGTTGATTTTCTACTGGAGAGATCGGGAGTGAAAGCTATGCACTGGATGCGGCAGCCTGGGAGCACACATGCCACTGAGAGCGCGTCTGAGCTATATTTGTTAATCTCACTAACCACTGGTGTCCCGTCTCGGGGGAGACGGTAATAAGCGGCGCAGCAGAGTTTACTGGCAATGACTTTCATACTTGACTACCAAAACCGTTCAACTGTAGCACCCTTTCGGTGCCTAATTGCCATGTCACCCGAAGGTTGCACGAGGGCTGGGATACTGCCAGGTTGCCCAAGCCTAGACAGGGAAAGTCGAGAGGCAGAGGTCGGGTTCGAAGCACGAACCCTCCAGTCAGTAAATTCGCGCTCTAACCACTTGGGCCATCTCGCCCTACTTGGCTACCAAGTCATTGCACGACCTCCTCAGGCTCGTCTCCATCCTAAGCGCAGTTGTGAAAAAGGGATATCCGGGAAAGTCCATCGACTGGTATACATAGCACGTGGTCATGCCAGCGCAACGTATGGTGTGACCACCTACCCAACTGCGCATCGACGATGTCTCCTCGACTGGGGACGAAACGTTTGCAAGCTAACTGCCGAGCTCGGCGAATAGATCAACGACCATCTGATCGACCACCAGCACACACATCTGAGCTGCCAATATTTCGACACACTGAACAATTCGTTTAACGTGAAAAAGCTATTTCTTAATAAACCCACTGGACGTACCTCGACATAATAGTTAAGATATTCCCGCCAAACTCGGGCAATGCTCCAAAGATACTGATGGTCAAATAAGTTTTTCACTTCCCCAGCGTGCAGTGACCAGGTTTCTGACCCAACTGCGCACTGATGATGTCTCCTCATTTGGTGACGAAACGTTTGCAAGCTAAGCGCGAAGCTCAGTAGATAGATCAACGGCCAATAGTGATCTGTCTGTTCCCCTTTGGTCTTTGTGGCATGGATGCACCTTGTGTAACGAAGTCCCAGTCAGTGCAGACCGCGGGACCGTTGTGGCACTCAAACCCAAGCAGCTTAAGGTCGGGACCGCGGAAATTAAAACTAACCGCACGTCTGAGCAGGAACTCTCGAGAGTGGAAACACCACTGCTGGTTGGACCAGCATATCAGGCTCTCAACAAAATCAAAACGTCAGGTCAGTTGGTATGAGTTCCCCTTTACTGGCTTATAAGTGCGATTATGAGCAGGATTCTACGCACTTTTCATGGTCAATTAAACGAAGTTTTACTACTTCCTTACAAAGTGAACCAGAATTAATCAGAAATATTCAAAAATTGAAAACATCGGAAGGACCTTAATTCAAATGACCATAGAAACACACCGTATGCACTTAGAATAGACTGCGACGGTTTGCGTACCTCAGTAACCCAGCAAGCTGTGGTTGCTTATGCAGCAACCTCTCCCCTACCCCTGTGGTCTGGCACACAGTCACCTGGCGTTTCGGGTTGAACGTCCAAACAAGTGTGGAAGCCTGTTCCTTAAAAGTCAAACTATTGTGGTAGTCTTACGTCAATCACCACTGTCTTGAGGAGAAGTTTTTTAACTAAACGCTTCAGCGGAGAACAACAGTCCTTCTGTCTAGGTGTGGGAGCCCCGTCCGTATCTAACCCCACATAGAGCCATTAACTGCATAACCAAACGTACCTTCATATCACATCCGCCGTTGCGTATTTACATCAGCGAATATCCTTGTTCGCTGGACATGGAAGGGTGGATAAACAAAAAACACGCGACTGTTGACGTTTCCCACCTTTTTTCATTATTTTCGCTTCATTTCGCTTCATTTGAGCACCAACCTTCCGTAGAGTTCAGCTGTAAGCTGTGGCCAATTGCACAACAACACTCCCATTTGTCGCTCCACCTTCATTAACCAGATGCCGTTCCCCCGCCTTTATTGTAGCCTTTAGTGTTTGCATCTTCAAGTACGTTGGTCAACAATCTGTTCTGGCGGGCACTCCTGATACTTTCTCGAAAAACATTTGCCATAATTCTGAAACCCGAATACAATATGCAGGTATGGTAATTGAGCTTCCGGAACCTTCGCCATCTAGAAGTTAACGACTGTCAACTTCAACCTCCGGAGCTGGTTGCGCAGTGTTGTTAAGGCCCTCAACTCCCTCACTGAGGTTACACTCCCTGAGTGGATGTCTGTAAACACTCGCCTCTGTGTGATTCGTCTACCCAGTTACATAAGAGCTCGGACCGGTCAAAATAATGACCGCTCTTCATTTATGCTTCCGCTTATGCATCAACCACTAACTCTGGAAGAACACTTTATCGAGAATTAGCCACCTCTTATCCAGACACTACAATTCCGATTCCGACAGGTTTCACTGCGCAAGTAAGGTACCCCAGTTGATGTGAAGCGCCATAGGGTGACAAATTTAGCTTAAACTCAAGGCGAAATGGTAATGGTGAAAGTCTTTTACAACACTGTGCTGACCACCAGCTGCTCCTCAGCAGTACTGGGTTGAGGCAGTGGACGCCGTCGTGACACCTGAGGTTTTCCAACTGCTGAACGACAGTAAGTTGTCATGCATACCGCTGGCAAACAGTTGCTCATCCACAAGTATGAGCTTAGGGTTTGAGTCCACCCAGTCTTCCAGCAACACTTTACAGGTGTGAAGCGCACGTCAAAAAGCAAGGCAGCATTATTCAGATTATTTGATATCGTTTGCATTACCACGGCATCAGATCCAAGAAGCGCTATGCTATCTGCGTATCCGATATCTGTGAACGGATGTCCCGGCGACACTTCGAACCCATAGGAATTAGAGGCTGATAATGAGTCTTCCATAACCGTAGAATGACGAAGTTGAAGAGGAAAGGTGAAAGAAAGCCTTGCCTGACGCCACTTGATGTGGTGAACTCAGGCGAGTTTCGCGTAGACCTTCACGCGTCCGCGGGAGTTGGTGTACAGCGCCTTAAGGATGGTTACGAATTTTCGCAGGACAACTTCGTTCCATAGACACTGCCATAGTGTCTGACGGTCCACAGAGTCAACGGTAGCTTTCAAGTCAAGGAACGCAAGCATTGTTGGCTGCTGAAATCAGTGTCGCTGTTCCACAATCTGTCGGAGAGTGATCGACGCATCCTCTTGCAGGACGGAACCCTGCTTGGTGTTCAAGGAAATGTCTTTCCCTGTGCTCAGTCAACCTTCAAAGGATAAGACCAGAGAGCACCTTCGGTGCCACAGCTGTCAGGCTGATGCCACGGTGGTTTTCGCACAGCGTCCGCGTAACCTTTTTGAAGATAGGAATAACCGTCGACATGCCCCATTCTGCAGGCGCTTTCTCCTCGTCTCATATCGCACCAATAAGCTTTGTCAGATGGGTCACCAGGAATTCTCCGCCTTCTTTGAACAGGACTGGTTCCTTTTCGCGTTTCAGTATGGATAATTCGTAATTTGTTTCCTCCGACGGGTGATTAAGGTCTACATTCCATTCACCCGTATGCACTATCTCCACAGAATGTGCTGCAGGCGGTCAGCTAAACTGTTCGGCCCATCTTTCCAGGCGACATTTTTGAGTGAATTAATGAGCCATGTTTTTCATTTGTTGTTTCACTGACCGCTGTTTCCCTAGAACCAATCGGCCTTATCAGTTGATATAGGGTACGGCTTTTTCCGGTAGCAAAAACCTTCATGAGCCTTCCCCCGAGCCTTCAATATTTACCAGAGCTCCCGGTCTTTACTTAGGCTCATCACTACTTGACGTTTAAGGAATTCGCGCCCGCCATTGTACTCGCTGCCTCCTGGTATGGGTATCCTGGCATTAATCATGAATAGCGATCTCGACGACATCCAGTGGTATTGTGGTCGAATCGTAGAATTCCGACAGACGGCACCGAACGACGCTAGTGTAGCTCCTTTGCTTCATCCACGTGGCCACTACCACTACAGTATTAATTTACTGTAGAGAGTTGTTGAGCTAGCTTCGTTGAGCTACGGAAGCGTAAAATCACGCGTGGGTCTTGTATACATGTTTCGGAGACACAGCAACGAGTGGTTGGCTTGTTCGCTTACTATTCTCGTTGGATAAGCCGTTTCTCTGATAAAATCTACCCAATCACTCACAATACAACCTTTCCTGTCCCTGAATCTGTTATGAAAGCATTCGAAGGTCTCAAAAAAGAGTTAGTGGATGCAGCCGTGGTCACTATTGATCCGAGAATACCTTTGGTACTCGAAACGGATGCATCTGATGTTGCGATTTCCGCTACACTCAATCAAGATGGCAGACCAGTCGCATTCTTCTCACGTACATTGTCGGTCAGCGAAAAACATCATTCTGCTATTGAGAAAGAAGCGTGCGCAATTGTCGAAGCAGTGCGCAAATGGAGGCATTACCTACTCGGAACCCATTTCAAGATTGTAACGGATCAGCGGTCCGTTGCGTTCATGTATTCAACACAACAAAAAGGAAAAATAAAAAATGACAAAATCCAACGATGGCGGATGGAGTTATCGCCTTTTTCTTTTGATGTAACCTACAGACCAGGCACAGAAAACAAAGCTGCTGACACGCTCTCTCGGAGCGTCTGTGCAAACACTTCATCTCAGCTAGATCTAAAACGCTTACACGAAACTCTGTGTCATCCTGGAGCAACACGCATGATGCATTTCGTTCGTGCCAAGAACCTCCCATTCTCTCTAGAGGACATCCGACTCGTCATTAAGCAGTGTCGTGTGTGTGCGGAATTAAAACCACGTTTCTTCAAGCCATCTGGTGGTACACTCATTAAAGCCACACAAACCTTCGAACGTTTAAGCATTGACTTCAAGGGACCACTGCCTTCGTCGACTCGAAACAAATATCTACTGACGATCGTAGACGAATATTCCCGTTTTCCGTTCGCCTATGCCTGTCCAAATATAAGTTCGTCTACGGTGATATCATGCCTTGTGCAGCTCTTCGCTACATTTGGTCTGCCCAGTTTCGTGCATTCGGATCGCGGTTCATCATTCATTTCGGATGAGATCAAGCGATTTCTTCATGAAAAAGGCGTTGCCACTAGTCGGACCACCCCATATAACCCAAGGGGGAACGGTCAGGTAGAACGATTAAATGGAACTTTGTGGAAAGCTGTTATGCTTTCATTACGATCAAAAGGCCTTCAAATCAGTCATTGGGAAGCAGTTTTACAAGACGCCCTCCATTCGATTCGCTCTTTGTTGTGCACCGCTACCAATGCCACTCCACACGAGCGAATGTTTCATCACAATCGAAAATCCGCAGTCGGTACATCGTTGCCGCAGTGGTTGCTTTCCCCAGGACCAGTTCTGATGCGACGAAATACACGATCTTCGAAGTATGAACCCGTAGTCGAAGAAGTTGAGCTCCTGGAGTGTAACCCTGAGTACGCATACGTCAGACACTCTAACGGCACGGAAGAAACAGTCTCCCTACGTCACTTGGCACCTTCCGCAGATTTCGGATGTGCTCCAGCATCCGAACAGCAGCAATTGCAGCCCAATACTGATTCATTTATTAAGCCTGAACCATCGGACTCTGCTTCGGAAACTGAAATGTCGAATCCTTCTGAACACCCGTTGGTTGTACAACAACAGCGGACACGACCGTATGTCTTGCGCAACAGAGAGGCCTGACATTATTCAATAGAAAGTGAATTCCTGCGAACTTCCATCTCTGCGGGGGTGAATGTTGTATCTATGCAATGCCCCAAGTACAGATAGCCTTACGGACCAACTTTCTAACTTCGGGTCCGCGTGAGGCCGGACAGTAGACAAAAACTTGCCCTGTGGAATCCGGCATACGGCACCGTCCCATACACTCTATTTCTTCTTGGCTCTTAGCTCCGTTCTAACTCTGCTAATTGTTAATCTTCCGTAGATCACGGTCTCAGTCATGTCAGTTGGGCACCTGAGAAAGTGAATAGTAACACGCCAACGCTATCTATCTCTTCACTTCAGATCTAATTTCAGTTTTCATCGTGGCGACGTAGTAGAGCGCTAATTTACTGACCGGAAGGTCCGTGGTTCGAACCCGACCACTGTCTCTCCACTTCCCGTCTAGGCTTGGGCAACCTGGCAGTATCCCAGCCCTCGTGCTTTTTTCTGGTGGCACGGCGGCTACGCATTGATAGGATGCTACAGCTGAACGACCTTTCATCGTGACCCTGAATGCGTGGATCCCCCAGAAAATTTACTAACAACAAATAGAGAAGGCTAGTGCGGACTGCAATATAAGAAAGTTGTTTCAACAAGCTCGCAAAACGGAACCCAAGAGACCATCTGCTTGTGAGAAAATTATACTGAAAATATAATGTAGCCATAAAGTACGGACCAAGGGCACATCAGTCCCAGCTGGCGAGACAGCGTGGAAGATGTAACCAAGCATTAGAGGCGATGACATATTCAGTTAGTTCGGGAAGTGAAGGCAGTGAAGGCGACGGCTTTAGTGTTCGGAGCCACTGATTGCGCGATGTATTAGTTTTGCCAGTGTCATTGGTGAGCTGAGTCCGGTTCCCACCCAAGGAGACAGCAGTTGTTGACCCGACTCAGTCCATTTGACAGTCTCTTCATATTTCGTTTCCGGGTCATTTGCTGCCCACCTCTCGTTCGATTCCACTAAGCACGGGGCTGGGCGAAACGATCTTTGTGAAGCAGAAGGTTGACATGCTCAGTACATGTCCTAACTGGTATAACCTGTGAAGCAGGAGTAATTCATTCATCGTAGAAGAGTTCCTTCTTCCTCGAACTACCTGAAGTAGCTCAGGATTGCTAATCCCATATTCTCATCAGAGCCGACCAATGCTCCGATGGTCAAACACTGACATCTGTGTGCCTCTGTGCTTAGAGGCCACGCATCTAATCCAGATATTATAGATGGCACAACCACAGTGTCAATTCTGCCGTTGACAGACAAGCTGACGTCACATCAGCGTCATAGGTGTCAGAAATTGGCCAGAGCTATATTGGCCTTCCCGAATCGAAAAGAAATCTCCTTTGCAGCCGATTCACGGCAACTTATAAAATTGCCCTGGTAAAATAATTTATCTATCATATCGATTGACTGGTCTGCAAGCATGAGGCTTAGGTTTGATCCCATTGTCTTGTAGCGACACTTTACACTATGCAGGTGTGAAGCGCATTCTGAACAGTGCGGCAGAATTATTTCGGTCATTTAAAACAGCTTGAAGTTTTTAAGTAACTGAACCATGTAGAATAATATCGTCCATATACTTAACGTCTGTGAGCGAACCACCCCGGAGCATTTCCACCCCCAAGGTTTCAGAGGCACGCAGCGAAATTTTAAGCAGCACATCAGTAAGAACTTTTAAGGGGACAGGCGAGAGACGCCAACCTTGTCTTACACCATTGGGTATGGTGAACTCAGGAGAAACCTTGCCGTATACTCGTACCCGTCCACAGGAGTTCGCAGACAGCGTCCTCATAAGGGATATAAATTTGGAAGACACCTTGTTTGCCACACACCACTAAGGTTTCTGACGATCGACAGAGTCAAAAGTAGCACTCGGATAGAGAAAAACGACCAACGTGGGACGCTTGAAATAGTGGTGCTGTTCAAGAATTTATTTCGATACCAGAGAGCATCTTGGATGCCACTGCCGCCAGGCTGATTTCACGATCATCATCATCATCATTGTCAGCTGTAAGAACCGCGTGCTTGTCGTACAGTGGTTGTAGCTGCCACAGTTTCATTCACCGATGATTTGGGGAGGTGAGGTACGTAGCTGCGCACTGGAGGTGGGACCCGATAGATTGGTGCGTAAATACAGCACTGTCAGTGGACTGTCAAGTGGGGGGATTGGGAAGGGAGCTGTGCATTGAAGGCAATAGCTTGGATGCATGAGTGCCACTGAGGGCGCGACTGGGCCATGTCTGACAATGTCTCTAACCATTCATGTGGCCAGTCTCAGGGTCCCCATCCAGGAAGACGGCAGTGACCAGCGCAGCTGAGTTTGCTAGTAATGGCTTTTATACTTCGCTGCCAAGTCATTGTTTGACCGCCTCTAGCTCGTTTCCACCCTTCACGTGGTTGTGCGAAAAAAACCCTTCGAGGAAGTCGGTCGACTGGTATGCGCAGCACGTGGCCAAGCCAGCGCAACCTATGCAATGTGAGCAGTTCATCTATCGGGGGTGCGTTGTTTTTCCCGAATACCATTCGACCTATTTCAGCATTGCGGACCGGTGTTCCCACCAGATTCGGGCAACGCTCCGAAGACATCGATGGCCAAACACTAGAAGTCTTTTGACGTCCTCGGCGCGCAGCGGCCAGGCTTCTGATCCGTATAGTAATACGGAGCGCACCGCAGCATCGTAAACTCGACCCTTGACGGAAAAGGTGATGTCATGCCTATGCCACAGGTGATACAGGTTCACAAAAGCTGCTCTGGTCTTCCCAATTCAGATGAAAATATCTTTCGCGAGACCACCACTGTCACGATTGTTTTCGCATGACGTCCTTGCACCCTTTTTGAAAGCTGGGATGACGGTTAAAGAGCTCGATTTGGTTGGTATTCGGTTTTCGTTCCAAATCTCCTTTTACTAGGACCTCACCACCTTCTCTGAAGAGTGCGGGGTGCAGACCATATGCGCCAAGTGCCTTGTCACGTTGGGGGAGTGATATCCCACACTGGGTTGTTAGCGGCAGACTGGTATCGATCTTCCGTTCCGGCCCGCTGGGTCCTTCCAGCGGTTGTGTTAAAGGATACCAGCTGAAGTGTTCTTTGCATCATCATCATCATCGACAGCATGACATCAGTGTTGAACACCGATGCTTCGCTGCCGTACAACCATGATTTATTTGAAAGCCTTATTGTGAAGAAAAAGAATAAAGATGGATGGGGAGGGGACTTATTGCTGTCTTACTACAATCATTCCGAGGTGCCTACACCTCCAAACACTCATTCAGGCAATCTGGATAGAAACTGACAACAAGATCGCCACTGACATCGGTTGGCAGCCATATCTTGCAGCGTCTCCAACCAGGCGCAGTGGGGATCACGCGGTCCCCATCCTGGAAGGCGAGTAGCACCGACAGCACCCAAGCGTTTCGTGATTTCTTTCATACCCTTCTGCCAGGTCAAGGGTTGGCCACCTGTCTGCTTACGCCACTCTGAATTGGGCACGGAAAATAGCACTCTCTTCGGCACACGATGATTAGGCATGCGCAACACATGTCCCAACCAACGCAGCTTCTGGTGCTGGACACATTCTTCAATGGAAGTAGCCGTTGCACAACCCAAAACTCGCTTTCTAACTGTCTCGTTACGGATTCGCCGACACCATCCCACACGAGCTATGGTTCTTTGCAGTGTTCATCCCATCGCTCAATACGACAATTTTGAGTGAACTGCTGTTCCGTCTTTTTCACAGATGGTTTCGCTGACGGTTGTCCCCTTTTGGCCGATTGATCGAATCAGCTAAAATAGGGCGTGGCTGTTGCATGCAGCGAAAGTCTTCTCTATCTCCTAGGCCTTCCCAATCCACCCAGGTTTTCTCTCATTCTTAAAGTTCCTGAGTATCCGGTTTTTTATGGATCTGTGTGCACTATAACAATGGCCAGTTAGTGGTGCGGCTTTTCTCAGGTACCGACTACACTCACTGCAAGCACCCTTTTTCAAAATGGTCACCACTATTGATCCGCCCCATTTAGTTGGGACGGCTCCTTTCTCCCAAACAGAGGAAAACAATAAAGACATGCACCAACAAAGGATTTGAAATTCCTCTTTCAGCTGGACGGGTGGGAGCTCATCAGGAGCACCAGATCAGATCCACTTATTTCCGAAGCCGTCGGGATTCCATATTCCCTGTTCAGGGCAGCGCTGCGGGTTGGGAATCCGGCTGAGCAAATCCAGTTAGTCAGTCGAGTTGGAAGTAATCAGCTCAATGATGCAGGCGTTCCTCTGTTCTACAGATAAGCGCGTATCGGCTGGGAAAATTTACACAAATTCTCAGACTTTCTCGCCTCTTAGATATCCTCAGCTTTCTGGATCCACCAAGTTTTTCGATTCACACAGATGCTTTCTTCACCTGAAATCTGACAGTTCGTCTGGCGGCATTATACTATTGCGGAGCAGGAACACGTGTCCAGGCTTCGAGCAATTCGAATGTTTCTTGAGGTCCAGTACCCAGGTCTAGTTGGTTCAGCCATTTCACTAGTGGAGCGCCAACCATCTTACAGGGTTGCGGAGAGTACCTTACACTAAGAGTCAACAGCAGAGGATGCACTGTTCAAAAGAGACTAAGATAGGCGGTTCTGGTGGACTTTTTTCACATCACAGTCCCAGAGCTTCTCAATGATCAGGCGAAGGGTGCGCACCTGAGAAACGCAACGAGAACCAGCAACATACAAGCGCGTGATCCGAATCCGCATACGTGTTCCAAAAACACCGAAAGTCTGTGATTACCCCACGCTAGATATAGCTAACGGAGATGAGGTTTATTTGTACCATGTGGCCAAGCGGCCTCGGTTGTTTCGGAAGTTAGTACTCTAGAGAAGTCTGTAGTCAGCAAATAAATGCAACAGGCGTTCGCCGTTGTTCGCGCGTCTCGATTCGTCTCCTAGAAGACCACCCAACTGAGCCTCAGGAGCGCTAAGTATACCTACTCGCGCACCTACTGCTGGTCCTGACGACCTTCCACCTGCTCTTTTCAAGGATGGCGGTGGGCTCCTCAGCCAGTGCCTGTCTAGCCTATTTGGGTCTATCTGGGAGAAAGAGACCGTCCCAGACAACTGGGGTGAATCGATAGTAGTGCCCATTTTCAAAAAGGGTACTCGCAGTGAATGTAGCAACCACAGAGGTGTTAGTTTGACTCCTGTTGTGACGAGGCTTCTGGCGTCATTGATTCTTCGTCGTCTTACGATGGCACGCAAAACCTTGACTAGTAGGAAGCAAGCGGGGTTTCGACCGGGTAGAGGCTACATTGACCACATCTTCACACTCCGTCAGGTGTTAGAGCAACACCACATGTACAGACGACCCAAAATCTTGGTGTTCCTTGACTTCAAGGGTGCGTTTGATTCTGTCGATCGGTCAGCGCTGTTAAATATACTTGCTCAACAAGGTATGCCCCGGAAGTTTGTAAACATAAGCCAATCCCTATATTCACATACCTCTGGGCGGGTGAGAGTGTATGGCGAGCTCTCCAAAAGCTTCCCTACAAAAAGTGGTGTCAGACAAGGATGTCCACTCTCTCCATTCTTGTTCAACTTCGTCATTGATGAAATAATGAGGCGAACGCTGGAAGGTCTTCAAAACCCCGGTGTTCAAATCGTTGCTGGTGAGAGCCTTGTCGATCTGGAGTACGCAGATGACATAGCCCTCATCTTTGAAGACGAAAGTGAAGCACAAGCCCTGTTGAACAGACTGACCACCATCATACCATCTTTTGGCATGCGCCTTGCACCTTCAAAGTGCAAAGTCATGCTTCAGAACGTGCAGTCTCCGGACATATCCCTTAAAATTCAAGGAGAATCACTGGAGATTGTGGAAAACTTTACATACCTCGGTAGTTGTATTAGCTCTGACGGAAGTGTGTCTGATGAAGTCAGTGCAAGAATCTCAAAGGCTCGAATCACGTTTGCTAATTTGCGTCACTTGTGGCGTCAAAAAGGCATCTCACTAGATCTTAAGGGTCGTGTGTACCAGGCTACAGTAAGGGCTGTATTGTTGTATGGGTGCGAGACATGGCCTCTACGGACAGATGATGTGAGGCGTCTCCAGGTTTTCGACCACCGATGCCTCAGAAGCGTGGCTGGTTTTGGATGGCGTCAGCGTGTTAGTCACGAGGTGATTAGAAAACGGGTATTTGGTTCTGCTGCAGGTACATCAATCGGGGAAATCATCCAGCACCACCGACTAAGATGGCTCGGTCATGTACTACGCATGCCGAAACACCGTCTACCGAGGCGAGTGTTGTTCTTCGTGCCTCCTTCAGACTGGCGCAAACCGCGAGGTGGACAGCGCATGACTTGGCAGAAAGGCGTGAAAGAGATCACGAAGAGTTTAGGTGTTGTTGGTGCTGTACGCCTTCCAGGATGGGGTCCCCGTGACCCCGCCTGTGCTTGGCTGGAGACGTTGCAAGAAATGGCGGCTAATCGATGTCAGTGGCGTTCATGCTGTCAGTTTCTTTCCAGATTGTCTGATTGAGCGGTTGGAGGTGTAGGCACCTCAGAATGCTTGACATAGGCCAGCACTAGGTCCCCTCCCTCATCCACTCTTTTTCTCTTCTTTTCACTCTAGGGCTTTTTATATATAATTATATATAAAAAGCCCTAGAGTGAAAAGAAGAGAAAAAGAGTGGATGAGGGCCAACAGCAACAAGGCATTCAAAGGTCGTAAAAGCTACCTTGGAGTGTACCAGAGCTACAGTCTGTTGGGGCGTAAACAAATACATTGAACAGGTAGTGATTATCGGTGCGTTTGCAGTTTACTCTCACAGACCTTCCAAAACTAACCGCAGAGAGGTGAATATCAATGGGAGACCATCTAGCCCGAGATCGTTCAGCTCGGTGGATTAGAAAAATACCACCAATCAATTCAATTTATCAGTTATAAGCCGTGAAACATACGCACACTGCTTCCAGCTGCTACAGTTTCTATCACCGAAAAAAGGGAGAGTGTGGGAAATGCAGCCAAGCCTCGGAGGTGATGGCATTTTTGGTTAGTTAGTTTCGGAACTGGGTAGCTACGCATTGAAGGTGATAGCCTTGATTCACGAGCGCAACTGACTGCGCGATTGGGCCATTTCTGCCAATGTTGAGACCCGGAGTCCCCATCCAGGAAGACGGCAGATGTCGACCCAATATCAAACCAATAACACCAACCCTAACAGAAAGAGCAGCAGAGGCTTCTGGATCACCAGAGGTGCTTAACCAAAAGGGTGGGTAAACTCATGGGAAGGTAAGTTCAGCAACCGCACTTGAGTGTTGAATCTTCGTTTCAGATAAACAGTACACATCAATGGAAAACGAGTACATCGTCCACGTAGGGGCAGTCTGTTGCCCAGCTTCTTTCCGACGGAGAACGTTAAAGGCTGGCAGCCTCTTATTGAGCACTGGCATTCGGGTGATGAAACCGGGTTTCTGTGACCACGGTGGCTAGCGACGACTGGGAGGGGAAGGGCTCCCCCATCGCTTAAGGGCCTACGAAGATGACGCTAGAAACGGGATGTGGAGAGAAAGAACGAATAGGTGGAAGAGAAAGGGAGGCATTAGCAGTAGCCCTTTTTTACTTATTCGCTGTACTGAATGTAGCATAAATGGGCGACTAGACTTAGGCCACCACAGGACAGCCGATGTGGCATGAGACTAAGTGGGCTGGGATACGGCCAGGGGGTTCACACTTTGACAGGAATAAAAAAATAGTTCAGCTGTAACACCCTTTCTGTTCCTAGCTGCCATACGACCCGAAGGAAGCACGAGAGCTGGGATACTGTCAGGTTTCCCAAGCCTACACAGAAGTCGAGATGCACAGGGCAAGTTCGAACCACGAACCTTCCGGTTAGTAAATACGCGCTCGAACCATCGAGCCATCTAATAGTCTGGGTGCTCTGAGACGAAGAACCTGAAGGGTGCGCAGCGGTCGCCTAAGGTCATCGTAGTAGTCCGCAATTCCATGTTGCACGCTCTTAAGTTAGTCCTTCCTACCATGCTGTCGATGATGATGATGATCCACATTTCGTGCCATCCGTTTATTTCTTTTCAAGGCACACTTGTGCAGGCTTCTCTGTCCTATTTAAACAGGCACTCAAATATTCTGTTCCTTTTGGTCTCCTTCAACAAAACCGACCGGCATCAATCGCCGCTCGCTGTTTAAGTGGGCACGATGTAACTTCTTTCTAAAACATTCCAAGTTTGGTTGTTCCTCAGCTGCATTTTTATCTAAATCTAAAGCTAAAGCCAAGTCTAAAGCTTTCTGTCACGGCTGGTTTAGACAGGTTTAAACCTGTTCCTCCAAAACTAGTGGGATTTTCCAAAGTCGTCTCGTGAGAAACTGCCGTTAATCTTCGGGGTTTTCAAAGGCCTTGGAAGATTCTTTCGTAATCCATTGACCTTCTCGAACATGCGCATCCGAGTTTGTCATAAACCAGTGCTGATGTCTGGTGGAGTCCAGAAGGGAATACTTCAAAGTGCAACTGGCCGGGAAAACGCAGCCCGACCCGGGAAGTTTGGGTGAAAGCCTCGACCCTCTGTATCAACCCGTGAATCCGTGAGCCTTCCCTAGATGTTCAAGGACGACCGACGAATACGTGACGATGAGTTGGAAGCAGTAGACCTTCCCTTCTGCTTCACGCGCCTCCGTTACTGCATAAGGACATGTCATACTCCACTCACACAATATTCCCCACGAATGCTTAAGCTTTCTACATCGCACTACCGTGAAGCAGCTGAACTTTCAGAATCGATCGATGTTACAAAATACACAAAACTTAAAGTAAAAAAGGTCTCGTTCGAACAATGCTATGAAATTTCAATGAACTTCTGGTAGAAATCCTGTCTTCTTTAGCATCAGACGCTGTCTCAGTTGGAAAGAAGAAACCTTCAAAACTGCTCATCTGCTTGCCAACTTCTACTTTCCAACACACATTTACCGGAGCTTTCGTGCCACACCTTATTATTGTGTTTTCCGCTTTTTGTAACTTCACCACTAATACACCGTTTTAGTGTTGTTTGCATGCCGCTTCCCTCACAGTTTACTCCGTACTTGCACGAAAGGCTCCCCGGGCCGGTGTGGCGCCCAAGGTCACCGGCCAATGTGCAATGGGACAAATCCCTCCCTGCAGGCTGTCGTGCAACCAGACAAGGCGCTAGGGTATATCCTCTTTCAGATTGAACACATTCGTTTTCAGGAACGATGACAGTCCACCATAGGTCTGACGCTATCCGTCACGCATATGGGGTAGTATGTTAGCAGAGTTGCCATGGATATGGACCGGATAGTATGATGAGAAGTATAACCGATCAAGCAGAACCCTCAGCTCTGTATCCATATCGCTAGGCCAGAAGAGTTCGAGCTCCTGAAAGAAGGTCGACCGATTTCAGGATGAATAGCTGTAGAAGGGTCGCCTACACTAAGCCCATGGTGTGTGACCGTTTTCATGGAGTTCTTGGGGCACCATGCAGGCTATCTCGCGGTCGACTTGAAGCGGTCGGAATGCTCGCAAGATATCAACTGCAAATATCTGGTACATGTGTCGCTTACTATTGTCTGTTCGGGGCCCTGGAATCTGTAGTAGTTGAGGCTGGGTTCGTTCATCTCAAATACTTGAAGCATATTAAAATAAAGGTGCAACGGTATTTATGGGAATAAGGGCGCGATTAAATAGCTCGTTATTTTCCAACCCACGTAGACAACACGGGTACTTCGACTAGTGTGGCCCGGAGCATTCAGATTGAGATTTTTCGGTCTTTGCCGTACAACTTCCTGAGAGATAAAACTTTGTGCACTGTAGATGTTTTCCCGAACCCTCCAGCTGGAATGGCCCAGTGTTCGTCTCTCGTCCATAGATAACATTCACCAGCATCTCTAACATAATCCGAGCAAGCATCACTGTGTTACATGTGTCTGCGTAGAGTTTATAGTTCGACTTCCATCCCATAGGAGTCAATTCCGTCTAATTGTGATACGCATCATCCGTATCGGATAAAATATGGTTCTGATCACGCGCAGTGCCCGCATATCAAATGGTGGGTCTGAAGATGCACTGTGAATGATATACTTCTTTGGTTCCACAACCCACTCATTCGCACGCTCACACATAACACCGTGGTGCGCCTCTACATGACACGGCGGTTCACACCAATGCTTCGTCGCCGTGTAAATATAGTACACAGACTCTGAGCTTCTCCATTCCACACCCAACGCCCAAAGGGCAGCTGCCGATTCATTTGCCTCCACGACTTGCCTCTCCCAATAGCTTCGTCTTAGTCGTGTTGCACCAACCAAAGTCCACTTCATTATGCAAGCACAGCACACAAACTGTTCCCTCTTGTTCTCTGAAGCGATCATATACAAATAAAATGTAACTTCCTTATTATTTCCTGGATACCAGCAATTTCAGCCAGCGACTTTTGGCTGTTTTTCTATGCATCATTTGTTTCTTGGAGCCGACAGCAGTGAGTCGGTGACTAGTGGCCCATGCTCCTACCTTCCTGTTACGTTGACGTAGTAGGCTCCAGTTAAATTACAGTTTCTATCCATTATCTCGGAAGCTGCTACCCAACAGCTTATCATTTGTCTGCTGTCCTTGTTCGCATTGATTTCTCCTTTGCACAGCGGATTCTTTGGCTGAGCTAAATACTAACGTATCCCCTCTCCGATTAAGACCTCCTTGACGACCGTTACGGGGCTGTCCATAAACCGCTGTAAGTCAGTGCAATGGTGGCATAGCACTGCCATCCCCAGTGTGATGGCACGCCCGCAACAGTTTTCTTCAGAATCTCGACCGCAGCCTCTGACGTAGTAGGCTCCAGTTAAATTACAGTTTCTATCCATTATCTCGGAAGCTGCTACCCAACAGCTTATCATTTGTCTGCTGTCCTTGTTCGCATTGATTTCTCCTTTGCACAGCGGATTCTTTGGCTGAGCTAAATACTAACGTATCCCCTCTCCGATTAAGACCTCCTTGACGACCGTTACGGGGCTGTCCATAAACCGCTGTAAGTCAGTGCAATGGTGGCATAGCACTGCCATCCCCAGTGTGATGGCACGCCCGCAACAGTTTTCTTCAGAATCTCGACCGCAGCCTCTCACCCACTCAACTTGCGATTGCAACTACCAGCACATTTTCCACCTGGCTCCAACCACCTCCGTGGCTAGTTCATTTTAACCCGATCATCCTTTCGTTTGGAGTTAACCAACTTTTTTCCAATGCAATTTCGTTTTGCTTCTTCCGCAAGTCCAATTCTATGTACGTTGTTCTTTTGGCCTAGTGCATTGGCACTATCTCCCATCAAATCTATCCTTTAATCCTGACTTCCTTACGACAGTGAGTGGTTACGATTTAAATAATATTTTTGAAACAAAACTTGCCATTTGCCCCCATTTCGGATTCTTCCGTCTCTATCTCCATTTCTTTTTTTGTGGCCATGTCCATCGACCTAACCGTCCAAGGTTACTCATGGCTAGCCGTGGTTTCTAGTTTTAGTTCATATTAACCAGCTTCATTTCTGAACTAGTCGTACCTCATGCCGTTTACCCTTGTTTTTTGGTTCACATGACCACCCTAACTTCTCACGTAATAGGTATGCTTCGGTGGTTGCACCGTCCCATTGTGTTGCTGCTTGCCGCGTTCACGTTGTATCGACCGGATCATGTCTCAATCGGCATGTTCCCCACAGGTTCGGAAATAAACCAATTATAAGTGCCAGTGGTGGTTGATCAGACCAGTAGAGTGAGCTGTTTTGTGCCCGCTACGCTGTCTTCAAATGCTGATAAAATCGTTCAGCCGGACCGTTTGCTTAAGGATGATATGCAGTAGGACTTGTGCGTTTGCATCAAAGTAATTCAGTGAAACGGCGAAATAATTGTGATGTAAAGTGAGATCCAGGATTAGTGGTTATGAAAGAATGGACCCCGATCTTGGCAATCCAACCATTCGTGAGTGTCCGAGCGATATTCTTGGAAGAAATATCGCGACTGGGGTTAGCTTGAGGCCATCGTGAATCGATCGACACATGTAAACCGATGGGGAAAACCGTTCGATATCGAGGTGGAATCGGCACTCTGGTTAGAAAAAGGTGTCAACGAGTGTGTGAGCATGCCGAATGACTTTTGAATGCAAGCATGCAAGCGCCAGGCTTTGTCGAAATGAAGGGAGGTTTTGGCCAAACATAGTGCAATGACACGTATACAGTTCAGAAGCACGGAACACCAGTCATGTTCGTCGGAAGATGAAAGCCGCGAAAATCCTTAACCTTGTCCTCCAACGTGCGCAACCAGTGTTGATCGATAAGATGTCAAAGAATGTAGACGGTGATATTCCTGAAGCTGCATTTGATCTTGTCGACGGTCACGTAGTGGTGTGGTTAGCGTTTCAGAAGTGATGCAAGTTAATATTTCGTTCCTTATTTTACGCGCCGGTTGCCTGTATAAGTTGAATTATAGATATGCAAAACACGGTCCTCTAGTGGCGTTGTTGCGGAAGCCCCAAAGTTCTTTCGCCGGATTTTAAAGGCCAGAGTACAGACAAGGAGTTGTAAAGGGCGTATGGTGAATGGCAGAAGACGTAGTGATGGCTGTCTTTGGATTATCCTGAGGAGCCGCGGTCCTGTGGTAATAGGCGAATTCGAGAGTGCTCTTGATGACACGAGTGCTTTTCGGGCGGTACGTAACAACTCTCCGGGACCGTACCGTTGTTGAGCGCCCGATACTTGCCGCATGAGGGTAATATCTGGACTTCTTCGGGGCCATATGCAAATTCGAGACCTAGGATTTTTTGTATGGACTAACAATAGTCGGTTCTGTAGTACCGACAACCTCATCTCGGGTGGCGAGTTATTTTTCCCGGGCGATTGGGTGGACTATCTCAAAGAACTGTGGGTATTTTACCTCTGCACTTTGTACTCCTCGTAACGGCTAGTAATCCTACCGGGGCCACAGCATTTGCGGTATGCGACTGCTCTCTATTGGTAAGACGTAGGTTGGCGAGCCTTAGATGCACACGTAAAAGGAAACTTTAGCATAAATGTTAGCATTTGATGGTATTTATTCGACATCTTAAAATCCCCCTTGCGGCCGCAATTTTGTTGGAAGTGGTTTGATCGTACTCACGGCCCACTATGGGCACGTAGTTCATATTTGTAGTGGCTGCAGTGGCTGGGCGTGTCTTGTTCACAAAGACTGTGGATGAACTCGTAGAGAAGTAAGCCCGTTTACGATTTTTCTTTTCAATACATTTCAAATCGCTTTGAGAGGTTAAATGATAAAAAATTTCGTGGTTTCCCTCGGCATAAACTCCTAAAATAGAAGCAGTTTGCTGCTTTCATTTGACAGTGTCCTATCGTTGCAGCAGGCGTCCCTGTAGAAGAAGTCAAGGCCGCATAACTCGTCACAGCTATTAGGCTTATCGTTATTTGTTTATAACCGATAGCGCACCTTTTACTGAGTGTCCTACCTGATGGTTACTTCCCACCACTTGGAGCTCCACCAACCAAGTGATAATTTTATGTTTGACAGGCGTCCCATCAACCGGCGCCCGACAGGTGATCGGTTAAAGAAAGGTAGTTCCCAGTTGAAGAATAGTATTTCGTCGTCGGAGGTTCGCCAATACGTCGCATATAATTTTCAGAACATATTGACTATCCGGGAGGTTCATCACTATCGCGTCAAATGCTGGCCTTCCTTGTTAAATGGGTCGGTAGTTACGTTGTTTTTGGTTTTTCAGACGACGTGTGGTCGATTGTAGCCAATGTTCGACGATGTGTCGTGTACTGTTGGCGGAATACCAGGGTGACAGCTTTAGCCACCTGCGCTATTCCCGCACGCAGCAGATCACACGGTTTCAATGTTTCTAGGGTGTAGTAAACGTTGATGCTACGCCCGGAATGGACCGTCTTGGGTAAATGAGTTTAGAGCCTCTGACGTCCATTGTGAAGGTACATGCCATATACGTTCCTTGTGACGGATGGCGTGGACAAAGAGTGATACGTGATTTGTGCCTCCTTCAAAAGAGAGCGTTTTGCACGTTTGCGCAAGTTGTTTTTTGCCCAAAGACATGATGGGTGGGTAATACTCGGTCAAGACTTTCGTCATGAACAAGATTGCGTCGCGGATGTGGCCTTCCACACAGTGTTCGGCAGCAACGATGCTGTGCCATTTTCGCGTGCCACTGGTTTCCCTGCAGTAAGTTAAATAATCAAACATGAATTGGCCGGGTCCATTTCTAATCCAGCAAAGGTGGCTGGCCGAACACAACTCACCAAAACGGGGTGCACCCCTGTCTCTGGTTCCTAGGCCACAGCCGTCACCATTAGAAGGTTTGCACAAGTAGCTTGAACGATTGGTTGACAATTCGAAGTTGCTGGAGGCACGTAATACTACTAGCTGTATGAATCAATTGATCGCGCGAACGCGGCTGATGTAATGTTAACATTCAACCACTGCACTGGACAGTAAGTCCATATTGTTTGAGATCAACGGATCCCAACCTGGTGTTCTAAGCCAACAGACGATGTCCTCTGTGGTCTCTGGCCAGCCGATTGTCCCGACTGATCGCTGGCTTCGCGATATTGATTACCATATCACCGTTATTCCTGCTCTAACGGGCCTTGCCGATTGTGTAGAGATAATCACCAGGTGCGCCCACCAGGTGAGTGCACACGTAGCAATTAAACTGTTTCCTTCGGTCGCCGGTCAACCGCTCAAACGCAGACTTCCGTCCATCAAGCGATCAGCTAAGAAAGCATGCGATGATGTGGATCTCGATCGGTCCAAGGAAGCCCAGTCGAACATGGCTCGCAAGGCTGTTGCAATAAAATTATTCTACCCAACTTCGGAGGGAACTGGTATTTTAAGGCCCGCTGTATATGGCCATGTCCCTTTTTTGCACAACCCCCTGTACCCACAAATCCCTCCAGTCATGCTTGTATTCTGACCGTAACATTATGATCATGGTGGGCAGGTCATCCACCAACTGGGAGTAAATATTATTATTAATTACAAGAACGCGTTTTGTAGACTTTGCTTTCGAATCTCGGAATGACGAGGGTTTTTTCTGATTTTCCACTACGAGAACTCCTCCAATGTCCCATTCAGAGCCCCATTTGGGCAACTAACCATAAGGATTTCGAACTTTCATCTGATGCTGTAAGGTGCAAATCATCCAAAAAAGTGAGGTCACCCCTCCGCAGCTTCGGATCGCCATGCGTCAGATGCCGAATTACTAAGTTCAGGCGATCCCCACCGAGTGAACGTTGATTCTTCATGATCGCTAATTGGAGTTAATAATGACAATGATAATAACAATAACGTTAAAGCCCCAACTTGTGGGCAGCATGCCGTCAGGCATGATCATAAGGTCACGGTCAGAATAGGGGCATGATTGGCAGGGACCGTGGGTACAGGGGGTTTTGGGAAAAGGAACAGCGCCATAAGCGGTGGACTTTATCCGATGTAGATGTGGTCACTACTAAAGCGGCACGGGCATCGAAGCACAGTCACTATGCTCCTTTTTGGAGAGACCATCGAGCAAGACCAGATGGTTAGGATTTGGAGGTGGCGGGCAAAAGCAGAACGAGGGAGAGCAAAACAAGAGGCTTCCTGCCTGATATATAATAATAATAACGTTTATTCCCAACCACTGGGTGGCATAACGTGGGGCATCTTCACACGATCATTGTCAGAATAAAGCACGACTGGATGAGATTGGCGGGTACTGGGGATTGCGCGAAAAAGTGGGCAATCATAAACAGTAAGCAATAGACTTGGTCACGCCTAAACCGGCATGGGAAATGAAACAAAATTACCAGGGGTTTAGAATAATAGTGGGGCCATTTTCCAACCTGTAGGGAGCATAGCGATTGAGGCATGGTCGGGTCATTGCAACCTGAACGCGGCAGGCAAATACGCAACGGAGGGGAAGGTAGAATCAAAAGGCACGCTTATTATATGAAGTTTCACCGCAGTTATGGGAACCGAAAAAACGAGGACAGTGGGCGTGTGGTTCAAAAGTGGCGCCAGCTGACATGAGCTAAAACTGAAGAGAGTTGCTGGCCTTGAATGCCACTGGGCAATTTGTATGTGGATATATTAAACTGCATTAGTATGATGTTTTATTGCTCTTACCGAAGCTACACTCGATATCCGTCTGACTGTGCATGTTCCTTTTCAGAATCCCCTTCCCGTAAATTTGGTCTGCGGAATAAGTATACTACTGATTACCTCGGTATTGGGTCATGAAACGAATAATAACGCAATTCAATAACGGTGTTTCCGCAGATTTATGGCAGGCGCATGTCAGAAGGAAACGCGCATGGATAGTGGGGTGGAGTTTAAGACAAGTGGTGCAGGTGAGTGGCAACGCGTAGAGTTATGAGTATAGCGGGCCGTGGCTGGCCGTTGGGTTAGGTTACCGTGCATGGGTGAGGCCTCATAATCAGCGTCGCACATAGACACGGGGCAAGCTGTTACGATAAGTAGTCGTGGTGAGTGACAACGCCTGCCGTTATCATGGTGACCCACAGTGGATGCTCCTGGTTGCCATCATTGTACTTGCGCTCTACGACGTATTCCACCCATGGAGCGTCATATTCCTAACAGGAATGTTAGCACTGTTGGCCATTTCCAGCAGTTATCTCGTGATGCTGTGTTATCCAGAGGCTAGCTGTACCTGTCTGGGAAAAAGGTTCATCAGCAGAGATGGTCCTCGCATCACCAGCGCGCAACTGATGCAATTGTCTGACACTGCTATACTTATTGGAAGGCGCGATCTATGGGAAAATATGTTGTGCCAAAGCTCGTTGAACGATGTTAAATCTCGAGGAGTATTAAACAAACAAACGCCACTGAACGATTTTCCTGAATAAAATTTGGACGGGATATTCTGTAGATGTTATCCAACTCTTAAAGAACACCGCAGAATGCCGAAATATGCTAAATGGCGATTTTGTGATTTATCTCTCGTAAACAGGTATCAACATGCTTATTAATTAGTAATGGTTCGTGCCCTTGAAATTCCGCCATCTTAAACAAAATACTATCCGCAATCTAACGCCAAAAAGTGCAAACGTGTTAGATTAGCTCCCGTGAAATCACAAATTCGAAAACCCAATAGTTTCGGCGAAAACAAGTTGGATGTGCCTTTAGTCAGCGGCATGCCGGGTTACACAGTGCGGGACTGTTTTGGAGCGTGTGGGGCGAAATCCCGGTATAACCATCTGTTTGAAGGTTTCTACCCGACCACGCCGTTCGCTAGCCGGCTCAAGTGGCGGATGAAATTGGTGTTATCGAAGGATCTTTGAACGTTGGCGACAAGAACCCATCATCGTTGTGTACGCTGCAGTTAGAATCCTAAAGACAGCAAGAGTTGACCATTATCACTGACGGTTCCCGCTTTTCGTTGCTCGCGGCCTGATTTTCTTGTGCTCCCCGGGGAAGTTGGGTACCTCGGCCAAGTTGTTGGCGAAGTGACCTTCCGACTGGTGCGATCGGCGACGTAAAACAGACAATGCGACCCACACCACTGCCAGTCGCTGAACTGATTGTCGTGTGACTACCTGCTCGTTTTCTTGTTCCTTAGTGAAGAGGAAAAGAGGGTGGCTTTTATATGAGGCGGCTCCGAGTGTTGGATGAAAACAGCACCGAAACGTTGACTTATAGCCTTCCCTAGCCATTTGCAGGAAGCGCCTGCTTCCCAAAAATCTAGCAGATTTTCAGCTTTACTCGCACCCCGCTTTGGCGACGTTGATATGTTTTAAACTCCCGTGAGATCGCTCGTAGTATTGCGTAGTACCAAGGTAGCATACACCCGTCGGGATCAAGACCTGGAACAATGATAAATAAACGGCGGAGTGGGGATATAAGTAGTGCTCACAAGATGCTTCGTGGGCTGCGTCTCTCGGTGTTTCAGACAGATTCGTTAGTTCTTGACATCACGATTGCAACTGTGAGAATGCCTCGGGGATAGATGCTCGCGCACCCTAGAGAGAATTGTGAATATAATGGGGACAGAATCCTTAAGAGCTCTAATCACCATAAAACCAAGAGACTGTGGCCAATTTTTTTGGGTTCTGTTTGGAATTTAATTGAATTTTTGAAGCTGCTTTGTATATGGTGTTATAGTGGGAGTGCTGAGATGTGCGATGAACGTGGCGTTAGCTTGGGACCAATAATATGCTGGTATTCGGGGGGTAGATTTCCCAATTGTCAACTCCGGATTCCGTTCCATTCCATTCGGCAGCCGTGTCCACATATCTATGTTTTGTGGCGACGTAAGACCAGCGAATCATGAGAGACTTCTTAGTTACCTCTTGGCAAGGGTGATTATCATGAGGCATTCGCACTTTTTGTTTGCTTCACCGGAAAGTGCGACTTAATTTTCTGTGTCCACCTTTAACCGCTTGGAAAAATGATAGCAATTAGTGAAGAAGCAACTTTTTTCGCCGAATATTTCAACAAGGACCCCGATGGTATCATCGAAGCTCATTTTAAGAGGAAGGCTGTGGAGCATTGAATGTGCGGAACGATAATGTTCTGCTGTCGCTAGGTTTCGATGCAATAATCGAAATCCCAAGCGTCTCCAATCCAGGCAAAATCGGTTCGTAGCATTTCTCCTTAGATTTCCTCTATCCATTCCTTCCAATGCAGGGACGAAATTGAATCACGTGGTGGAGCTGGTAGCAGCACCTGGAGAAGAATGAAACCCAGCTGCATATCAAAGGCTCACGGACCCATGAAATCACAAATCACCCAACGGGAGTGAGAAATTCGCCCAAGGGTCTCGGATCGGGCTTGTCCGGGCAGTTCAGCAGTTTGCGTTCATTTGAAAACCACAGGCGAAAAAATACTGTACCGCACTCTTTAAATTCTCAATGCGAGGCAATAAACGTGCTAGCACGAGAACCCACGTAAAAAGGTGCATAGAAATGCTGTGTAATGCGTAGGAGATGCGGCGGGTTCAACCGTCGTAGTGAGGTATTCCAAGCACCGATGCCCCGAATTGAGAAAAAGTGTTGGCCAAAAGTTTTTGCACTCTGAGTTTAAAAATCCTCCCATTTCTCCACCATTTGTTAGTTTTTTTCAGCGGTGAGGAACCTGTTGGCCCAACCTGATTTACTCAAGGGGTAGGTAAGTAGCAGGTCCCCTTTGAGGCGACGATAATCCAGAGGAAATTAGTCAAGCGCCACGAGACGGGTTTCATGATCCATGGATTTAAGGCCGGTAGCCATTTTCGTAGCAACTCGTTGGACACGTTTTACGATGGTTACGTCCAGCTTGCGTCCTGGGTAAACAACCTAGTTGGTATATTCACTAAGCGGTCTGACCTAGATCCCACAGCGTGTCTGGTGCAGTGAGAAGGACGGGGTTTCACGAGAGCTAGACGCCTAAATCCTCTTTGGTATTTATCCTCATAAGGCCTTCTAGTTCATTCTTAACATGCACGGCAAAATAGTTCACTGAGTCTCCTCCGAATGATAAATGGACGCACTTTTCACCATTCGCAGGAAGGTGACAGTCTAGCGGCCACTTGTCTGCGGCGCCGACATCCTTTAAGATAGCGCTGGCCTTAGATATCCAGGATTACAATTTGTCCGTAAAAAGTAGACATGGCTCCACAGGAACATCTGGAAGGTCACTGAAGTAGCTCAAAGGCAGAAATAGTCCCAGATCCTCGAGGAAATCCAATAGAGGCTATGCAGAAGAAGAGTAGGCCGAGCCCACGTTTGATACGGATGTTCTATCTAATAGGAGCACATTAATCCAGCGTAGAATCTCCACCCGAATCCTATAAGACTGGAGCTTGTGGAGCAGCGGGAGATGTGGGACTTGATCAAATGCTCGTGAGAGGTCGAAACTATGGCATCTGATATGAGTCCTTCTTCCTTAGCTTAGGTTCAGTTATCCATGAGCATGAGCATTTTCGTCGCGCAAGGATGGTTTGGGAGGAATTCGCATTGCGCTAAGGATACCAAGTTTTTGTTGGCGGGGTACTTTAGGATGACAAGCTTCAGAATGCATTCCATCACCCTGCACTGCATGATAGTGAGGCTAATGGACCTTTAGATGCCGGGCGATGGACGGTCATAAGTTTTGTAGATTGGCGTGACAGGCGCTTCCTTCCAAGCAGAGGGAAGTTTGCCTTCGCCGGGCGACTGGCGATGGACCAGGTAGAAGTGATTTACCAGTTTTGGCCAAGTTTATTCCAGGATCCTTGGATGGACGTCTTCTGACCCCAGCGCACTGAAGAGGTTTATCTTGTGCAAGAGTTGACGAGCGTCCTGCTTTCTGAGGACGAAGTCCGTTAGAAGCCATTTTTACTTACCTTTTGAGAAGATTGGATGTGATGAGGTTGCTGTGACAGAACGTGCGCCTGCATGATTTCCCCTCTAGGCTCCAGATAACACTATTGGGTCACTCGTGGGTTCCCCGTTTCTGTTCCGCGAAGACAAGGTAGCTGGCGTCATTTGACAATCTTCGAGCTTCTGTTGCCGTTACAGAATTATTTGGACACGTCCTGCCGAAGCTGACACCATGGGTTTGAGGTGCCGCTAGTTGTTCTGCCCTGCAAACTGTGCTACAGCTCTTACGTCGGTCGCTGGCATCCGGTTTCTCTCAATATGGTATATCAGGAGGCACGGCAGCTTGACACAGCCTTTTACAGAACCGAATCAACATAACAACGATGTTTATTATTAGGGTATCGTGGAGGTTTCAGCAAGCTCGCGTATAAATTACCTGAAATTCGACAGCACCTGCTTACACATGTTTATCGTATGTTTATCGTGTGTGTATCTCTTCCCCTATTAAAAGTACCAACGACGGGTCTCAGACAGGAAGAAGTAGCCGGATTGTACACCTCTTTAATTGATCCTGAGCTACTGCTGTACCTGTAATTGACTTCTGCCTGTATTTTCTGCTTCAATACACGCACGTGGTTGCTTCGATCCAGTTCTCTCTCCCGCTTCACCCAGCCTGTGAGAATGTGTGCTCTGTGTCCTGTAGTCCCAGTAATATCAGCTTCCACGGATTCACGGATTCACGGATTCACGGATTCACGGATTCACGGATTCACGGATTCACGGATTCACGGATTCACGGATTCACGGATTCACGGATTCACGGATTCACGGATTCACGGATTCACGGATTCACGGATTCACGGATTCACGGATTCACGGATTCACGGATTCACGGATTCACGGATTCACGGATTCACGGATTGATACACAGGAGCGAGGCTTTTGCCCAGGTTTCCCGGGTCGGTTTTGTTCTTGTCGTTCAGCAGCTGTCGTTCACCTGAAAGGCACAAGTGAAAAAAGGGTGTAGCACTGCTCTTTAAGTTCTCAGCGCGGGGCAGTATGTTTGCCAGCGCGAGGACTCGCGTAAATAAGTGTCTAACAGTGTTTTGAACTGAGTTCTAGAGGGAGCGTGGACAACCGTCTCAGGAAGGTTATTCCACGCAGCAACTACCCGAAATGAGAAAAAAGTTTGCCTAATGAAGGTGTGCGCTCTGAGCTTAAAAATCTTCTTACCGTGTCCCCGCCGTGTGTTTGCTGGGTCAACGGTGAAAAACCTGTTGGCCAAGCCTTGTTCAAACAGGGCGTAAGTAAGAATTAAGTCCCCTCGGAGGCGACGATACTCCAAGGGAAAGAGGTCGAGCACCACGAGACGCGTTTCGTAGTCCATGGACTTGAGACCGGCAACCATTTTCGTAGCAGCTCGCTGGACACGCTCAATGAGGATTACGTCTTTCGTGCGTCCTGAGTAGACAACCGGGTTGGCATATTCAAGGAGCGGTCTGACATAGGCCCCATAGAGTATTTGGAAGTCCGTGCGAGTAATACGAGAGAAGGTACGCCGAATCATCCGTAGAACAGCGAATGCCTTCTGAGCCGATTTCTCAAGGTGCAGTGAGAAGGACAGGTTTGGAGAGAGCCAGATACCCAAATCTTTTTTGGCATCTATCCTCGTGATGTCTTCTGGTCCTTTCTCACCATGCATGACAAAGGAGTTCGCTGAGTCTCCTCCAAATGACATATGGACGCACTTTTCGTCATTCAGAGGAAGGTGCCAGTCCAACGACCACTGCTTTGCGGCGTCCACATCAATTTGGAGGGCACTGGCATTGGAACTCCACGATTTCAAGTCGTCCGCAAAAAGTAGACATGGACTTGAAATAACATCTGGAAGGTCATTGACGTATATCAGAAACAGCAAAGGTCCCAAAACGGAGCCCTGAGGAACTCCAATGGAGACCGGCGCCGCAGAAGAGTAGGTCGAGCCTACTTTCACTCGGAATGATCTGTCTGATAGGAATGCCTTGATCCAGTGTAGGATTTTCCCTTGAATCCCGTAAGACTCGAGTTTGTGGAGCAGAGGGACGTGTGGGACTCGATCAAATGCTTTTGAAAAGTCGAAAAATATGGCATCCGATATGAGTCCCTCGTCCTTGGCTTGGGTTAAGCTGTCCATAAATACGAGCATGTTCGTCACGCAGGAACGGTTTGGGAGAAATCCGTGTTGAGCTTGAGAAATCAAGTTGTTGGAAGTAAGGTGATCTAGAATGGCTCGCTTCAGAATGCGTTCCATCACCTTGCATGGCACGCTAGTGAGGCTTATAGGCCTGTAGCTGCCAGGCGATAGTCGGTCACCAGTTTTGTAGATTGGCGTGACAATCGCTTCCTTCCAAACAGAGGGAAGGTGGCCTTCGTCAAGCGACTGACGAAACAGCAGATGGAAATGAGTTGCCAGTGTGTACGACGTTTCCTTCAGGATCCTTGGGTGGACTTCGTCGGGCCCCAACGCGCAGAATGGGTTGATCTTGTGCAGGAGTTGACGAATGTCCTCCACCGTGAATACCAAGTCGGTTAGAGGCCGTTCGTAGGTACGCCTTGACAACGTTGGATGTGACGAGGACGCTGGGACTGAATACAGACCTGCATAGTGATCTCTGTAGAACTCAGATACCACTATTGGGTCACTCGTGGGTTCCCCGTTCCTGTCCCTCAGGGAGAACGCGGATGGTTTGTTTCTTCGGCGATGCCGCATGTATTTGAACAGCACATTTCTGTTCTTCCGGGCGAGGTCTAGAATGGTGGCTTGTTTTCGTATGTTCCATTGGCGGATTTCCGATTTACAGCGGTTCCGCATTTTACGAAATGCCAGCTCATCTTCTGTGTCACCTGTAGTCAACTTTTTGAAAAATAGTTGTGACCTCTTTTCCAGAAGACGCCGGATCCTAAAGGCAAAGGCAAAGGAGAAAGTAAAGGAAAGGAAAGGAAGAAAAGGAGGAACGGCTATATCTGCACATCCCAAAACTGGCGTGTGCCGTCACTGTATCCTCGTGAACGTCGATTACCGCATGCTTCGTGACATCCCACGCTACACCCACCGAAAATATCATGGTGAATCGAGAAACGCTGAGCTCCAAACGCCTGATCCAGATTAGCACGCATTCTGACCAATCAGGACATTGCCTTGTTTGCTCCGTAGGCGGCTCGCGGTACATCCTTCCATTGGACCTGTAATACAATTGAAACTGTACTGTACCTGCTTACACGTGTTTATCATATAACCTAATGTATGTGCATCTCTCTTTCTCCCTATTACGGGTACACCCGACCAAACACATTGACTGAATTTAATGTTTCAATATCAGGTTGATCTACCTTTGTGCACTTCCAAATGTAGCCTGGGTAAGTCGAGGTAGTACGCTGGAAGGCAACGGATACACAGGGTTAACTCAGATACAGCGGCACGCTGAGACAGCAAGCATGAAGGACAGATAGGAAGGCAGAATGACCGCGGTGCAAAAACACGTGTTCGACCACCGAAACCGAATGCGTACAAAGATAAAACATGATATGGAGACAGTTAATTCAATCATTGGGTTTGGTCGAGTGTACCTGTAATAGGGAGAAAGGGAGGTGCACATACATTAGGTCATATGATAAGCACGTGTACGCAGGTACAGTCCAGTTTCAATTGCGTTACAGTGCCCCCTCCCGAGCATGAGCACTGTCCTCGGTGCTCAGAAGGAGTGTTTGTGTCAGATGTACTGATCTCAACAGTATGGCTGACAGGGAAGTAGGAGGACGCAGACGGCTGGGCGTCAGGACGAGGTGGAGGATATGGCTTTAACTGATTGTAATGTACGCACTGTACATCCGTATGTGGCTGAGTAAGGTCACGAATGACATAGGTCTCTTAATAACGACAACATAAGGCCCTTGCCACACGTGATGGAATTTTGCAGGCGCAGCCGGCGGTGCCTTCGGCCGGTGTAAGAGTACGTAGTCGCCTACTTCGTACACAGGTCCATGTGACCTGCGGTCGTAAACAGTCTTCTGATGTTGCTGAACATGTCCAATGTTTTTACGAGCGATTTGCAGTGCTGTGAACAGACGTTCGCTGAGTGGTCAGGCGTATTCTTTACTTCCGACGGGGTCAGCTGGAACCACAGGCGTGTCTGGTTGTGGCCAAGTTGTAAAATTACCGGTGCATAACCTGTCGACTCGTGTACAGCTGCCCGATAAGCCAACATGCATAGCGGAATGTGTTCATCCTACCGTTCACCTTCGTAACGATCCACGAGGGTAGTTATTCCCTTTATGGTCCTGTTGGTGTGTTCTACCAGACCGTTTACCTCTGGATGATACGGTGTTGTCCTTGTTTTATGGATCTCCAGGAGTGCACACATTTCCCACAGTTAGCAACTCTCAAAGGCTGGACCCTGGTCCGAGTGCAGAATGACTGGTATCCCATAGCGCGATACCCATTCAGAGATTATCATTGACGCAATCGTACGGGCATCTTGCTGCTTCACTGGCATAGCTTCACCCCATTTAGCTAGGTAGTCAACCATGATGACAATGAAACGGTTCCCATTTCTGGTCTCCGGTAGGGGTCCAATAACATCAATATCCACTTGGTGGTTTGGTCCTTGCACGGAGATCGATTGGAATGGTGCTCTGAATGTTATAGTGAGGGTCTTCGTTTTCACATACACATTGCAGTGCCGGTAGAACTCCGCGACATCTTGGTGTAGCAGAAACCATTAGTAACGCCGTCTAATGTGTGCTTCCGTTTTCTTCTGTCCAGCGTGTCCCGAATCTCGGTGGACTGCTGTGATGATCTACTGGACGCAACTACGTGGGACGACGATACGAGGCTGGTCATCCCGATCATCCACAAGGTGAAGCACTCGGGATATAATTCGTAGTTGCCCCCACCGTGACCACAAGCTCCACAACTCCCTAGCACACCCGGATTTCTCAGCTGGTGCAGGAGAGTGTGTTTCAGATACGGACGCTAGCGAAATGACTTTGTGCCGTACTGTCCCGTGTTGGTGACCGAGAATTCGTCATCGCATATGGTAGCCGCGTCCTAGATAAACTTGAACGTGAACCCTTATACCAAGTCGCATCCACTTTGCAGTATTCACCCCTCTGAAATAGGCACGGAGGATAAAACGTCTCGGTAGATTGTATTTTGATACGCGTAGCACATAACTGAGCCACCGCGGGGTGGTGATGCTGGATGATGCTGGACGTCTCACATCACTGGTCCGCAGAGGCCATGTTTCGGAACCATACAACAACACATTCCTTCATCATCATCACTTGTAGAAACTGTGTACTTGTAGTTCGGTACACACGACCCTTGAAACCCAGTTATATGAGTTTTGGACGCCACAGTTTATTCAACATTTCTTGTGCTGGGACTTTGTCGTCTGCATGCTCCATATCGATAAGTTTCTCACCGGAAACGATTTAAACACCGCGGTTTTGAAGACCTTCCGGCGTTCTTTTCATTAGTTCGTCGATGACGAAGCTCAACAAGAATAGAGAGGGTGAACATCCTTGCCGGACACTTTTTGTGGGAAAAGTTGTAGCGCCCACCGTACACTCACGCGCTCAGAATTATGTGAATATAGGGACCGGGTGATGTTCAAAAACTTCCAAGGCGTACGCTGTTGAACAAGAGTGATTAAAAGCACTGACCGATCGATAGAATCGACACCCATTGAAATCCCCGGACATCAAGATTGTAGGTCTTCTGTACATACGACATTCTAACACTTGACAAAGTGTGAGGATGGGGTCGATGCAGCCTGTATCCGGCCCAAATCCCGCTTGATACTCAAGTCAAGGTTTCACGTGCCGCCGCAAGACGAAGAGTCAGTGATGCCAGAAGCCTTGTTACGAAGAGGGTCAAAATGACACCCCTGTGATTGCTACGCTGGCTGCAGATACGGCTTTTTTTTAAGACGCGCACTACTGTCGGCTCACAGCAGTCGTCTGGGCATCTCTCCTAGATGGACGTAAATAGGCTAGACAAGCAACGAGTGAGGAATTCACTGTCACTCTTAGAGCAGGGGAAGGCCGTCAGGAACAGGAGCACGAAAGCACTTATGTAGAAGTGTAGATTCTGACGCCCGAGGCTGGAGTCGGCTCCATATATGCAGTCCACTGTTCTGCTGTTGGCCGGCAGGTAGAACATGACCAACCGAATTGTTGTTCGAACTATTATGCCCAACAGTTCAAGCGTTCCTTGCTGGATATCAGAGAGCCTTTTTGATCCTCTATAGTTTCGCTGACGAGAAGCTTCCGAGAACCAGTCGAGCGAATCGAGTGAAACAATCTGCGGACAGTTCCGGCACTTTCCGCTTCTTCTGTTTCTTCGGTCACAAAGCTTCCCAGTCTGCAGGGGCACTCGGTTCTAACTGATGTCATGTTCAGTTGTGGTCCTGACCAGGAGGGATGTGTCGCCGGACATCCAACAAAGCTATGGTTCTGCTAGAGTTCTTGTGCCTGGATGAAGTTGACTGGAGTGTACCGCAAGTAGAAGTTCCGGTATGAAGTAGGCCTGTGAATATTCGTTTCCCTCGACCGTTAACGTTCGACATCGGACCAGTCGGCAGGCTTTGGAGGAGGAGGTGCTGAGAGGTTTGTGTAAATTGTGGGTTCATGAGCTTCTCAGTGGCTGTGTGGGGTGCACGCGTTTTGCGTAGACCTGAAAAGGCGAACTGGAAAGCATTAACGGATAAGTGCATGGTCAGAGTCCACGCAGATATTCCTTAAGAAGCTGTGGGCGGTGTTCAAGCATCGCTACTGGTAACTGATTGCGATTTGGCCTATTCGGATTCGGGAGTGGTTCGTTGATGGGCGCCACGTAGTCAAACCACTTCCGCTGTTCCCGAAGATTGACGCTGTAATGGAACAGTCTGTGAGAATAAAATTGTGATCCTACAAGCAATGGCTTATTCTGCCGCCAAAACCGATGAAACCAACGAAATGGCCACATCAACCGCTGAATATATTCCTACCGAGCAATTGAGGTAGTGTGAAAATTCTAGGTACTGCGCTTGAATGCAATCTAGAGGTCAATCGGTGCACAGAAGAATTAGCTGAGACCACAACAGTGAACTTCACTCTTGGCTCGCTTCCAAGCTGACTAGGTACCCGTTTACGGCTTATGTACATCAGTGTAGCGTACCTCTCCGAACTCATAGACGAACCAGTCGAACTAGCGACAACGAAAAGTCGGATATGGCGTCTTTTTTGCTTGCATGTACGCAAGTTACAACTCACGAGCTTCATAACACCCGTCTCTTTTACACCAAACTCCACTGTTTTTAATATGATAGCTCAGGTAAACGGAAAAAATTCACGAGACGAAACAACCTACATCTGGGTAGGCTTACAGTGATCCAGGTCCGTCCGTGGTTAGCTTTGCGCTACGTAATAATATGCTCCTCGTTCTGCATGACCTGCAAACCAGTGAGAACGAGTCTGATATTTTTTCCTGTTTTTGCAGCCTCACTTGCCACATTTTTAATCCTGGTTTCTGCTTGGTCCCTTTGTGCCGTCCGTCTGTTGATCTGTAGTGCAATGGCTGACGAATCAGAAGAAACTACCGTTTCTATTGAAGATGTTGTCAAATCTATCAATGAGGAGCAAGCTATCGTTATGGGTGGCATTGACGATCGAGCATGTTGTAGCTTCACAAAAGTAAGTCTATCATCAACACCTCTTGACTTCTTCCGTATAAAGGGATACATGAAACGTCAGGCAGTCTACACTTGCCGAACTTGCTTGGATACTTCGAACGTTCGCGCCGGCTTCTGCTATCCTTGTCTGCTCAGTTGCCATAATGGTCACGATACCTTGGAATTATACACAAAGCGGAATTTTAGATGTGATTGCGGAAACCAAAAGTTCGCTCCGTTTCAATGCAAACTCTGGGAAGTGAGTGTTTACCCACGATACTTTAGTCCGTAAAATCGGCGACACCCCAAAAACTTGCCGGTTTATGTAGTTTTCAACACAGTTAACCGTTTGTCCGAACCGAGGGTAAAGTGTTAGTGAGAAGTGGCATCTGGACTTTTCACTTTAGTATCGGAAAATATCAGTTAAAATATCAAAAATGCAACCCAACTGGATGAATGGATGAATATACCGTGCGATAAATCAACTGTACACAGCGTACCGGAGTGCGAATTCGCTGACCAGTAGGTCCGTGGTTCGAACTCCACCTCTGCATCTCGACTTCCCTTGTCCAAGCTTGGGTACCCTGGCAGTGTCCCAGTCCTCGTGCTTCCTTCGGGTGGCATGTCAGTGAGGCACCGAAAGTATGCTACGGCTGAACGATTTTTTCGCAAGAGGAGTGGGCCCGTAGTCAGGAGCGACTACGGGCGACAGACATTGGGTTGGGTGAAAGTATGAAGCCACCAATGATACTTGAAAACGCACTCCAAAAGCGTAGACATGTAGGGACCAGCAGGTTGTTTGTGAAGGAAAGACTAAGAAAGTGGAGGTTTCGCAGAGAGATGGAGAAACATGAGTGAATCTGGTAGGACTGGATGTAGGTGTGTCCAACTAACAAGCATAAATGTTTGTAGGTAATTACAACTTCAGGTGAGGCGGAACTCCGGGAAGAATGGGTGTTTGAGCTGTGTAAGTTTGCGTCATTCGTAAGGTCATAGTTGCAGCCAGGAACAGGAGAGAGGTTGTCGCTAAACTTGGGGAGGAACAGAGCTTGTGTTGACCCCTTGTATCGGAGACAGCACTGTCAAAGCGTTACATAACAAAGGGCCTTGGCTGCTCTGGTGCATGTTGCCCGCTAGATTGGAGTATCGAAGACTCCCCATCATCAATTCTTGGATGCATTGTTACGAATAGAATATCGATTCTGATTGAGCGCGAGAACAAGAGTGAATAGCGTTGAGTGAATAGCGCTTTACTTTTCTAAGAATAGACGTACATAAGCTGAAAGTGAAGGCGAAAGCATGGTTAATACAAAACGATAATGTGAACACAAAGAATATTCATGACAGGCATTTACCGACATGACGATGTCAAAACCTGTAGCAATGTTTTATTTATTCTCTTGTTCCTAGAAACGCTTTTCTATGCCCCTCCGTCATACGCTGTCCGTCACCATAAGCTGCGGCAACCCAAACTTCCGACAGGCGTACTTCACAGTCAAATGGCTTTGCGGCTATCGAACGTAGCTTTGCCGATGATGGTAACACAACAATCACGAGCAACAGCATAGTCCGAAGGAGATGCAGATGACACTATTAAAGTAGGAATGCCATCGAGCAACCTTCTAGCGTTTGCACACATGCTTTGTGTTTTTTCAGGCCACATAGTAGCTGTGCACCGAAAGTTCGCCGGAGCTTAGTAGTTTTTTTGTATGAGCCGTTGACCACGTGATGGGGCTCTTACAAGCCTTACTGCGCAGGGAGATGGTAGTTTCCAACACAACTTAGTTTGCCCGCTGGTGCTGTTGGTTGGTTGTCTGACCGACTTCGGACCGTTTTCACTCAACATATGGTTGCGGCAAAAGGATTCTGCGGTACGCGCGGTTGTTCAACAATCGAAATACATGGTATTACCTGCCTACCCAGCCCTTGGAATGGAACTGGGTTTTCCCATCTAGGGCGGACCGCCCTTTCGAGAATCATCCGACGTGCATCAAGACCACTGGCCTGATCTTTTAATCACACACGTTCGGTGCTTCGGAGACATCAAATGCCGCTATCCGTCATGTATCTGTTCACGGTAGTTACATACGGCGGAGCCAAACACTGACACTGAATGAAGTTGAAATTACACCGGCGTTTAAATGCCGCTCTAGCTTCCCATGTGGAAGATGCTATTTTCCGTGCCACCAAGACTAATACGCCTTCCAAAGTAAGAGAATATTTCGGCCACATCGATGGCTTATAAGGAAGGTATGAATTTCATCCCGCCCAAACTTGCAGCACCAGTTAACGTTTTATAGGCATGGTGAGCATACCAGATCATGCAGCATTACTATTTTGCTATTATTCAGAGTAGCTTGTGTCCCCAAAGGTCCCAGTCTTTTATGTACTCAGAATCCATCAACGAACTTCAAGCGAAGATTTTGACTCCGAAGCCACTAAAAAAGGGACAGAAAATTCTACCACCCTATGTTAAAGTTGAAATATAAGAGCGAGTGCAACACGAGCGTATCCACCGTTTATAAGGTCACTATCAGGTCCTTTGAAGCAATAGAAATCGAATATCTGTGCTTTAACAGATGGTTTTATCGGGTTCATTCAATACGTAATTACATTACTGCCGTTCCATGCTTATTTAACTGATTATCAACGACTTCCACTGATACCGGACGTATCCACCGATCATCATCGTTTTACCTACGTTCTAGGAGAAAGATGATGAAAATGCCGACAACCAATATAACCACAACTTTTCCAATAGCTACTGTATTTGCCAACGACCCTATCCAGACGAAGAGTACGAGGGGAATGAGGAAATGATTCAGTGTGGACTTTGTGAAGATTGGTTCCATGTAGAGGTGAGTGGATTTTTATCGTGACTTGTCCACCTACTTTGTAGCATCTCAACCTTCCGGATGATGTGGCGGCACCAGATGAATATGAGGAGATGACGTGTTCTCAGTGCCTCAGAAGATGTGCCTTTTTATGTCTGTACGCACTTTCACGGAAGGAGCAGCCCTGGTGTATGGCTTTTAGTACTCTGTTGTCCAGTACACAATTAGTGAACGGCCATGTAAACATAGAACCTGAAACAAAACGGCCCAAACTGGATGGTGAATCTAACGAACCTATTAGTTCTTCATTGACGAACGACTGTGAGCTACTGCGTATAGCCTCGGATTTGGAAATTCAAGGGTTCGATTTTAAGAAGCTGCAAGTCAAAGATCTTGGACTTTCGGACGACTCCAAAGTGCCCTCCGTGTTTTGGTCCAGTGGCTGGAGGGAACGCCTCTGTAGGTGTCCATCGTGCGTGGTAAGTGCTGTTTTAACTACGAGGAAGATTAGTGCATGTTTTGTTTAGATCATGTCCAAGTGCAGTCCAAGGCATTGTTTGCTTTTCAGTACCGAACGTTTAAGTAGAGGAGTGCTAACACTACACACGGTTCTCTAACGGGACAAGTTCACATTAACGCAGACTTAATTCGCTTGGGAATTTATCCAAGACAGTGAAACATCCTCTATTTGGAAGTTCCCTTTTCCTAGGACTTTAACTTTCTTGAAGCGAGCTTCTCATTCCTCTGACTTTTTTCTCCGATTGATGTGTTACAGAGCCTCCAGCAACAAATTTCCCACCTTGTGAAAGCTGGCTTTCAGGACGCGCACTCAAGTTACCACTTGAGATGGGCAGTTGACTGAATAAAACCTTCGAAGGCTCGTTCGTTAATGAGGCAGAGTGAGAATGATAAGCTTAATAATCGTGAAGCCCGTTTTCATTGCGAACTTGGGCTAACATAATATTTAAAGCCATATTCAAAGCAATTATCACTCTTGTATGTTCGCTTCTGAAGTTAGTTTCTACATATCAAACAACCGTTTGTAGCCTGTATAACGTAGGACCAACAGGGTCTCGATTGTGAATCCAGGCTTACCCCACCCGTAATTCGTCTACTCTGACCAGGTAACGTATACGCAACCACTTTTTTCGTCGTCCTTTCCTACTGCTTCCTGCCAACCACGATGAACGGTGAGTTCTTGGATCTTGAGCCAGGTGGCCGAACAACAGATTAGTTTTGAAATTGGATCATTCTTAACCTGGCCAGATAAAGTAGCGCGGCAATGCGCGCCCGTCGCATTATGCTACCAGTTCTGTGACTGGTTGTGCCCGCTCCCGCAATCTTTTTGCAGCACGGTTCGGTAACTGAGCCCAAAAGACCAATCAAAGTGCGACTGCTCTGCACGAACTCATCGACTCTAACAGGAAATGGAAGGCACCTCTGCTTTCTGTTTCTCGGTGATTAAAATTATCATCAGGACAAATCTGATCCGAATAGTTAAGTCAGGAAGACATTCGTGACGTTTTAAAACACGGCTACTGTCCACGGTTTGGAATGTAAAAGACGCTCAGCAAAGCTCGTATCAATCGAAGCGCAGTCTTTCACTAATGTTTCTTCTAAAGGACACATGATCGTGTTTGCAAAAACGTGACTGTCATATACGTCCTACATTTGGTGGCACATCAGTTTGCTGAGTTTGTTTCCATTAGACAACAATGGTTTTGTGTATTTGATGGAATAAATGCCCAGATCAGAAATTTCGCTAACTCCTTTGCTCAGCAAAACTACGCTTATTTTATGAAGACTTATCTTTCCGCGATCTCAACTCAGACACCTTGGTCTACTCCCTGTTACGCTTGACGCCACTGTCCATACAGCTAGATGTCACTGAACCATATACATATAACCTAAACAATTGGATCGATGACATTCTTGCCGTAGTGGCACAGTCACTCTCGTCAAATTCCCGTTGTCCCGTTTTTAGCGCATAATCACCATTCTGTCATTGTTGTTTATCACTGATGACTCGAATCATCCTATACGTATACACGTTTCATGATAGGAAAACTAGATGGAAATGTGTGGGATTAACTTCTTAAGGTATATGTCCATTGTAGTGTTCGCTATACTAATCCGAACAGAACAAAGCGACCATGGGCTTGAGTGATGCGCAAGGTTCGTGTGAAAATGATGACGGAGTGGCTGCTAGTCATCGATTGAACTCTGTGGTTTTCAACCAGAGGGGGGACAAGGACCACGGGTTTACAGGCTCAAACTTCTAAAATACTGTAGGTGTACGCCGCCACGTGTTCGAAACACTTGGCATTATAAGCCACTCACCAAACATCTTAATGTTAATCCGCGATCCTGGCCAAAGGAGTTTCGTAGAGCAGAAGGTATGCGGTATGGTCTACTGGACACGTTAGCCATCTAGCGTACTGAACGGGATTAGGATCAATACAATAAAGGGGTTGTCGCTGATCATGAGTTTTTTCATGAGACTATTAGAATTACAGGCGTAATATAGGCATACGATGGTGCGGATCGAATAGCCTAAATTAGGGATTTTGTTTTTGAAGAGGGTGACCAGAGTGAAAGCTCGTATTGCAGAACTGCCAGTCCTGTAACAACTTTGACAAATAGAAGCTTTCATTACGTTTTGACTACTTGGGCATTCTCTATGCACACAACAACTCGTTTCCCCACTCCAGCCATCCCGACTTCATGTGAGGATTCTCAGCAGACAAGCTGTGTTGTACTTATCATGCATCTTAGCGGATTATGGAATTCGTATTCTACAGACCAGTTTGTTCGTCAGAGCTCCGTTCAGTAGCATTTTATTTTTAGTGTAAATGATGTGTCGAATGACTAGTGACTGGTTTCAGTAGATGGCTGTGAAGGAAAATCTGGGTTGAGGTGGTATCAACTCAGGTTTTTGGTCCTTTGTTTCATCCAACTGTTAACTTAGTCGGACAGTTTGACTCTTCACCTTTAACTTGTTCTTTCTAATTAGTCCCCGTTTATCATGTAGGACCTGATAGTGACCTAGTTATAGGCTTAGATGTTACTAACATGATTGTAGTCGGATCCTGAAGCCCATCGCCCGACTTGCTATGTAGATAGGACACGGTGAGCAATGACATTAGTGAGCACATCAAACCCACCGTGTTAATCGAATGTGTGACCCAACCGAGATGTGAAAGGAGTGTTGATATTGCTCTCATTGGAATGGCGCGAGATAAACAGCTGTTCAGTGGATAATTTGGTTCACAGTTGTGTTGTTTTCTGCCCATATAGGTGCTTCTGAGGGTGGGTTTTTTAATGGAAGATTCTTCATCTCGGAATGGTGTAAAATTCGGTCGTCCATATTCTTTCTTGCTGTTTCTGCCCTACCGTGCTCTACACTTGTATGGGCGCTGCTGTAATCCTATTCCCATGTGAATTGACTTCAGTACACTTTTTCTCCGCATTTAGACTCTGTACAAACACCTGAACGTCAGTTATCTTCTCGATCCAGAGGATACAATGGAGTATTATTTGGACCTCGGTGAGAAGAAGGCAATTGAGATGGAGAAGGAGGAAAACGAAGCCCTATCGGAAGCTCTATCCGAATTACCACATTCAGTTGCCAGTCACATTGCTGCTGGTAAGCTTTCGGTGGCCTATGACTTTTTTGTTCAGGCGGTTGTCATCGCACTAGACAGCAATACAGCAGCAGCATACGCAGGTGCCTAACCGCCCCACACTAATTTTAAACATTGTAGTGAGAATTGGAAAGAAGTGGAGACTGGGGGCCTTTTACAGAGTCATAGAAAAAAACGTTAAGGGCGAGGTCCCTATACTTTTAAACGACATTGAAACTGGTACGTGTGAGCATTGTGTTGGAGTAAGACTCAACCGGGCCCGAGGTAGCTTGGTGGTTAAAGCGCGAACTTATTGACCGGAAGATCCGTGGGTCGAATTACACCTCAACATATCGACCGCTCGTGTCCGGGCTTGGGCAGCCTGACAATATCTCCGCCCTCGTGCTTCCCTCGAGGTGGCATGACAGGTAGGTACCGAGGGGGTTTTGCATCTGAACGATTATTAATCCTATTATCACTATTATTGTAAGTAGTCCACTAGTAAAATACTTCCGAGCGTACGAGCCTTACCAGGCACAAAACTCAATCCTCAAAAGACCGCTGTAACCTGCTGTCAGTAACATTGAAAATACGCACTTTCCCTCGAACCGTCATTTCCAACACACGCAACATTTTACCCATGCTTTGCCCCGCTCCACCGCACACAGTCATTTTGCCGGATTAATGCAGCGCTAACTTTTTCAGTGGAATATTTTGATTTCACTTTGGAACCATTAGTTGCTACAGGAGCCGAAAGGATTAAAAATGAATTAGTTTGTTTCTATTTCGGCGGTTAGCTCAATTCTGGATGGTGCGCCCCCAGACAACCTTCAGAGCCGAAATTCGACCATCTGTTCCATCAGAGAACTTTATTAGACAATAGAATGATGTATGAAGCTTCAGTATGCAGTAAAGAACTTTAACTTGCTGTTTGATGAAAGAGGGTTGTCTACTCAACGGTGCTAAGACACAAAACAGTTCTGTTTCATCCACATCCCCGACAACTTATCCATGGCTGTTGTTGCAGTAAAACGGCCCTGACAGAAGCGCACCTTGTACTATTCCGTCAGTTGTGCCAGTAGAAATGTAAGTTGTAAACAACAAGTTAGTCTGCACTTTATGTGAATGCTGCCAGGATCCTTTATGTAGGGATTCTGATACACGACAACGAAGTCATCACTCCGAAATATTTGTTCGTCGATAGGTCTCTTAAACCCGCAGTAAAAAAATTACAAGAGCGGAAAAACCACAAGATACAAGGAGCTCGCCAGTGGACGGTCTCTCGTACGGGTTTGGTGAGATCACAAAGGAGTGTATGTAGTATGGAGTAAGGGATTTATACGAAATGTAAATCGTCGTATCCGCTTGGATTCGTCCAGTACCATTGCCCATTTGGAACTATCGACATCCGAAAGGAAGCTACCTAGCTGAATTTGTTGTTTCGTTGGTGATTTCAGGATGTTAGTGATTGTTTACTCAGTGTGAGACGAAGTGTTGAGGGGACGTACGCATCATGGGGCAGTACGTCTTAGAGGATGGTTTTTAGATTACCAGTGTTTGCATACTACATGCCCCTTCATGAATAGAGCCGCCCTAAGTGAATTTGCGCCTTGTAGCATTTAAGCGCGAAAAAATTGGTTGAAGATCAACTGAGAGGACAGATAGGTGAACATAACGTCAATTCCAAGAGGAATGGTTTAAAGTTTGCTACCGCCCTCAAAGGGAAATAGGCTAACTCTTTATCCGTGTTCTCATCGTAATGAGGCAACCGGGAAGGCATGCCATGTTTCACCGCCAGAGCAATTTCCTCGACTAGGATGATCCGCCATCTGATTCCCACACTTACGTCCAAGACGACTGATGAATAGCAAACAAGAATATCATGGTAATATTAGGCCTGAAATGGCGCGCAGTCGGTTTTACTGGCAGAATTATCTTCTCATTAGAATGGAGAAAGACCACTGATATGTTTGTGGTGCGTTGCCTGTCTGTTTTCACATGATATTCGTTGTATTGTTAGACTGTAGTTTATGGGGGTGGGGTGCTTCCCAGCTATTTTAGTCGGGAAAAGAAAATGGTCCTTCCCAGGGATGACTAATAGTGATGCAAAAATACTCGCACTTTGGATGCCCACAAAATGAAAAACTGCCTCTTTGCTCTATCTAGGTGTGAACTATATGAAGGAAACGCTGGAGGAGTTTTTGAAGAAGAAACATGAATCTGGTTGTGTAAGTTTTCCCTGCAGCGGATTTTTCCTCACAACCCGCTGGTCCTTATCTCACTATTCGAACACAGATTGCAAGTGAACTCAGCTTATTAGCCCTGTAATCTAGGTTGAGCGCGAGAGGTAACCATGTGCCTAACACTCTGCTTTAGCTGAACGGTCGGTTTGCCAGCCAGTTTGATTCTACAGATGCCGGCTGAGTCGCAGTGGCGCCGTGAACTGAAGCGGTTAGCCATAAGTTTGTAGCTATTCATCCGCTGAGGTGCGTCCGTTACAGCTCTTCTGCTTTTGACACTCGGCTGGGGCTGTTATGTTTGTGACATATTAGAGAACAATTTGAAAAGCACGGACAACCTGGACATAATTCCCCTGATTCCGAAGCCGCCTTCATCTAGCAGAACTGCAAACACGTTCGGAGTCTTGTCTCAAGCAACTCTGAAAGAAATTACCTTTTCTTCATGTCACTGTTTTCTGGACGATCCTCTCCTTGACCCAAAGCAACTGTTCTGGTGCGTCTGCACTAAAGCAGAAGAGCACTGGACTCCAATTTCCTTATCAGAACACACCAGTAACGCACATCCTTAACTATGTCGGGATTTGAACTCCAAAGTCTGACACACAAGACGAGCGTAGCGACAGGGTGCTACATCTGAACGATTATTTTCTATTATTTTATGCTAAATGGACCGTTGTTCGGTGCCATCAGCCGGGTCACCTTGCTTGCCACATGCAGTAAAGTGGGTAAAGCGAAAATAGGCTGCTTCTGATGCCTCCCTTCTTTCTCTTTCACATGTTCGTTTCCCCGCCATTCCGTCGTCAGCGGCGTCTCCGTAGACTGACAGGCCCATTGCCGTTAGCTGCAATATCTTTGATTAAATTGGCTGCCAGGGCCATAGACACTCCAAGATCACTCTTCAACCGCCAGAACTCTGTTCACCTGTCAGGTTTTAACGTTTGCACACGGAAACCAGCAGGACAAGAGATTGCCCGTGTATGTACGCCGGATTTGCTTTCTGTCGGTGTGTTGTCTCCCTAGAACGAGAATTCAACACCCGAGTACGCATGTTGAACTGATGTCTACATCGGCTTGCGCTCGCTCGATGTATTCTGATGTTGACTCTCACTGTAAGGTAATCCCCGCAACCCTGAAAGTGGCTGGACGCTTCGCTTATGAAATGGCTCAACCAACTAGACTTAGGCACTCGATCTCGAGTAGCACTCAAATTGCTCGAAGCCTGGACACGTTCCCCCTCATCGAGGGTACAATACTACCAGACGAACTGTCAGACTTCAGATGAAAAAAAGCATCTGTGTGAATCGAGAAGCTTGGTGGATCCAGAAAGCTTAAGGTACATAGGAGGGGAGAAACTGAGAATTTGTGTAAATTGTTCCACCTGCTATGCACAATCAGCCCAAAGAAGCCTCCAGCGAGCGAAACAACAACGGCTCGGTTACCTGTAAAAAAAGAAGAGCATCTGGATCATAGGGATGGACACTTTATGACCAATTCGACTGGAGTCGTTCAGCCGGAGTCGCAACCGGCAATGCAGACCTGGACGGCTTCGGAAACAGTCGAATGTCCCTCAAGCGTCAACGAGCTGCTGATTCTGACGAACTCCCACCCGTTGTACTCAAACATGGAGGTGAAGTCCTCAGTCGGTGTTTCTCTAACTTATTTGCCTGTGTGGGAAAGAGACTGTCTCAAATAAATGGTGTGGGTCGATAGTGGTTCCCATTTTTAAGAAGTGTGCTAGCAGTTGCAACCGGAGAGGAATTAGCTTCTCCCGTTGTAACGGAACTCTGCATCGATTCTTTTAAGTCGCCTTTCGAAAGTACGGGAAGATGAGACCCGAGAACAACAAGCAGGATTCCGGCCCGGTGTGGGCCACATTTCCACACTCCCTCAAGCGTTAGAGAAACAACATGCATATGGGCCCCTTAAATCTTAGTGTGCCTTGACTTCAAGAGCGCTTTCGATGCCGTCGACCGGTTATTTCTTGGGAATACGCGAAACAGGATGTCCAAGAATTTTGTGGACACCTTGCGCTGTTCGTATTCACATACTTGTGGGTGCGGAAGAGCGTACGGAGAGCTGTCCAAAAGCTTTCCTACAAGCAGTGGTATTAGACAGTTGTGTCCACTCTCTCCACTTGTTTAATTTTGTCATCGATGAACTAAGCAGGCGAACACTGCAAGATCTCCAAAATCCCGGTATTCAAATCTGTCCGACCTGGAATATACGGACGAGATTCTTCTCATTTTCAAAAAAGAACACGAAGCGGAAGTTACTAGCAAAGCTGATTAAGGTTATCCAGTTCGCTTCCACAAAGTGAAAAGATATACTGCGGGACATACAATCTTTAATGCACCTCTAAGAATTCAAGGAGTGATGACACTGGGAGTTGTGGAACACTATGCGTATCTCGGAAACTGTATTAGCTTTGACGGTGTCGTGACAGTCAACGCACGAACCTCAAAGGCCAGAACTGCTTTTGCTGATTTGCGCCATTTGTGGTGTTAAAAAGGCATTTCACTGAGTCCCAGTGGACGCGTGTACCAAACTACAGTGCAGGAATCGACTGGAACTAGCGAATTAGGAGTTAGGTTATCAGAGAACGGGTCTTTGTTGAAGCAGATGATACCTCACTCGAAGAATGCATCCAGCACTGCAAAGTAAAGATGGCTGGGTCATGTGTTACTCATGCCGAGAAAAGCATTGGTTTCTATGCCTCATTCGGATTGGCAGAAACCTAGAGGTGGACAGAATGAGAAGCTAAAGAAATGAAGGACATTACGGGAAGTTTGGGCGTTTGGCTGGACATGGCAGCTAAGCGTCGCCTACTGATTAGTGCCGTCCCCCATCGTGAACTGCATGAGTGAAGTTTGTGTGCACCTATGAATGCACGTTTGACCAGCCGTTCGGGTAAACTGGAGCTCAAAATACCTTTGAGGGAATACTAGAGTTAGCCTGCACTGCGACTGCAAACCCATTTCGTCAGGATGATTTGATAAGGCGTCGAACCACTTTTCGTTTTCCATACACCTTTTAAGTGATCCTGAGACAAGTTTTATTATTTGCAATCACCTTAACTCGAAAAAGGCGTACATATTCCTCCGCCCGTCGTACAGTGGCGCCTACCGTCTTATTTACCCCGATTTCTCCTTTCGACGAGGGGTACAAAGCGCGATAAAATAACCCTAAGTCCACAATAAATATAGGCGTTTAATGACTTGCCAAGTAAGATAGCCGAACTTCAAGGTGTTTGTACCGTAACTTAGGTCATCTGATCCATCGGTCTGCAGTCACCGCAGTGGCAACTGGCTGGAGAGTGATATGCACCAACTGATTTCTGAATTGCTTTTCGGTCAAACTAGATGAACTAGCACGGAGATCTCTTCCTACCACCGGAGTCAGGCTTCGCTGTTCAAGCAACAGCTGTGGGGATACTGGCATGGCCGCACATTATAAGCGTGGTCGCATAGGGACTCAGGTCAATCAAAGGACTAACTGACGAGCTTTGCTCAGGTTAATTCGCATGGCTTGCAATGAAATTGTCTTTAGCGTAGAATCCCTCGTAGTTAAAACGTCCTCCGCGTTCGTCTATTTTATTAACCCCATTTGTCTTTAGCCAAGCTGTATCATGTTTTGTTGGATCCGAGAGATCAGACAAACCATCCGATTCGATGAATACATTAGAGAAGCATTCTGGTTTTTACTGTTACTGAGAGTTTAGTGAGGTAGTAACCCGCTGTTATATTGTTTGTTTCATTTCCCAATACTCCACAGGTGATCACAGAAGCTGAGATTCGAGCGCTCTTTGAAAAACTGCGTCAGGATCAAATGTTCCAGTGAACAGCGGCCCTGTATTTATCCGCACCCCACATCCCGTATGAAGCAGAGACTCGTTATTTTCTTTTTATGCATTTATTTTCACTGTATTTATACTTATTTATGTACAGAAGGATTAGATGGCGTTCAGGCCAACCTCTTGAGCTTAGCGACAAAAAATCCATCCACATTGTGTTTGTGTGGATAGTACCGTCTTGTGCGTTCCATCTTCGGATGAAAATGAAAACCTTTGAAGCTGTAATAATAAATGTCGTAAGAGCAATACATGTGTACACATACTTGATAAATCCGTTCTCACCGAAGAGCTTGGTCTCCACAATAGCAAGTTTACGTTTCTTCATGGCATACCAGATGATGGCTTCGTTTTCTTCGACCTGTTGTTGCGTAGTAGACAACAAGGTATTCACTGGGATGACTGGATAAGGTTTCATTAATATAAGTTATTAAATATATTCACAAGTGATCCCTTCCCGTCAGAGATGGATAGTCACAAACGGGAAGTGCTGCGCAGTCATGCTGTTCAGCGTTCGAAACAAACACAGGCGCTGATGTTCGGTCTACGCAGTGAAAGCCTCCAAAACCCCTAGGAAACCGGAAGCGCTTCATCCATAATAGATTACGATTTCGGTCAGTCGTGTTTCTAGCCCGTCCGCATAGAATGCTTTCATTCTTAGGTTCTGCCTGTCAGTCATCCGTGCATATATTGATGGTGCCTTCACGATTTGTGAGAAAATATTGCCGAGATAATTGTCAAGCTTCCAGAGGAGACGATATCGTTTCCAATAACGCTGCGACAGACAATCCAGAGCGCTCATCGTAACAGATGAATGATGAGAAACTAGCCTCAAAAACACTTAAAGGCATGTATCAGCTGAACAAGCTGGTAATAACACATCAAACTTTGATAAGTACAGTGTACTCATGACATGTAAAAAAAATGATTTCCTTTGGACGACTGTTGACGGGAGTGACTGCTACAACGTGCTGTAACCTGGTATTTTTTCCTTCATAAAGATGTACAGTAGGTGTATGACCTCTAAATGCAATAACCTCTCCCGAGGAAAAAAGTCATTTTAGCGGACAGAAAGATTACCGCCATGGGATTTGTTTTTATAACCAAAACATCTCCCTAAAACCTGAAATGAAATGCTCCCTGACCGTGAACCAAGTGAAAGATGGCAGCGTCGCATCTGCATCTGTCCAATCCGATTGAGCCAAGTAGGAATGCGCCTTGTTATGGAACCTAGCTAGCTATTCTGTTCATTTTTATACTCAACAGACCGAAGTAAATAGGCAAACTACGGCTAGTTGATGTGATGTGCACGATAAGGATCTGCTCACGAAAGGTCACTTACTTTCATTCTTGTGTTTGGAGTGGAGGCAATTTAATGGCTTGGCTTCTGTAATATGTGCACTCTAAGGGCGAGTTCACCTGTCCAGACAGCGGTTGGCTGGGTGGGCGGGCTGAGTACTTTTCCCTTATCCAAGTGTGTGTTCATCATTCGGTATACATAATGAGTATGTTCAAGGAGGTTCATCAAACTTAGGATCATGAGCTAGACGAGCGATATTATTCTACGGACATACTGCTTCAGTTGGTTGGTATTTCTTTGTAACGATCGAAGGTTATTCACAGTAAATCACGTTGGTTAGATCATCCGTGTACATACTAATTCGTGTGGACGGCCAATTCAACCGAATTCCCCGTCTTTACTTTAAGAGGTGTAATTGGTTCCTGCAGAACTAATATGTGGACAAACCTACCTTAGATGTCGTCACAAAGGCAGAAACTCATCTTGGTTGGGCCGAGTGAAATCGAACATCATAGAGAGATTTTAATGTACTATGCACAGACAAAACCGCAAACCCACAATAACGGCGAGATAGAGCTCATGATCGGGGGACGTGTGCATCCATTACATCTCCATTGTAGTTGTCCATATTTGGCCTTCAATACAACCTACGAGTTGCACGATGGCCAAGGGCTGAATGACCAGATTTAACTAACAAACAACCCTCATCTGACGGACAGGTAAAAGTGACGGCTGCTAAGACCGAGCAATTAAAGCTACCGACTCCCAACCAACATTCGGATATATCAGAATGAAATCCACAATAGCAATTGTGGGACACGGTGCTGAATAGGTTTAGTGGTCAGCGATCTCACACTTTCCGACCCACTAACTCATTAACATATGTTTCGTCACTGTCCCCCCCATCGTATGCGCAGGAAAGTTGGAATAGAAGGCCTTAGCTCACAATAATATATAATGTCATCTGTTGTGGGGTTTGCGGGATATGTATTGTTTGTACTCACATCACTCCCGTTTGAACAGTCGTCCTGCTTCCCCCCGTTGGTGTGGACTCACCAGAATAATGACGCCAGATCATCATCATCGTCAGTTGTAAGAACCGTGTACTTGCCGTACAGTGGTTGTAGCTGCCACAGCTTCGTTCGCCGATGATTTGGGGAGGTGAGGCAGGTAGCTGCGCATTGGAGGCGGGAGCTGATAAATTGGTGCGTAAATACACCACTGTTAATGAACTTTTGAGTGCGGGAATTGAGAAGGAATCTATGCACTGAAGGCAACAGCTTGGATGCACGAGTGCCATTGAGGGTGCGACTGGGCCATGTCTGACAATGTCTCTAACCATTGATGTGGCCCGTCTCGGGGTCCTCATCCAGAGAGACGGCAGTGACCAGCGCAGCTGGTAATGGCTTTTATACTTCACTGCCAAGTCATTGTTTGACCGCCTCTGGAAGACGACTGTTCAAACAAATGATGTGAGTGTGCCATACAGCATTCCCGAGAGAAAAATGGCCTGTCCCAGACAGCACAAAACGGCGTTTCTCGTCGGGTATTAGTTGATGTGCGATTCCTCTAGAGAAAGGCGATCTTCAGGACAGGCTCGATGCACCCTTTCCTGTAGTACCATATCTTGGGGATCACTGAACGCCGAGTTGTCACGACTTTCGGCCGTAGAATTAAACGTGGAATTGGTGTTCTGAACTATGGAAACCTTCAAAATTTGGCTTACTGCGTTTCTAACGTCGTACACATCAGGACGGCACCTTCCTTTCTGACAATTGTTGGAAGACTCCGTACGATCGGAAACGGAGATTTGACTCTGAACGACTGTCACCTTGATGCTCATAAAAAGCTATCCACCCGTCACAGTAGCTAACTCTGGTAACTCTAGAAGGGATCCTCGAATCCTCCGTGAGTCTTTAATTGGCCTTGCCGAATACCCTTCCCTCTCAATCAAGTTCGTTCGATTCCGTTAGTTGTCTACTCCGTCAACACACTGAGACGTCCAGCACTTTTCATGTTCCAATAAAATTCTTGGAGCCGACAGAAATCCTGAAGTGTTTTGATATCAGTCTAAAGCTAACTCGATGTGGTGTTAAGATGTCCTAGAAGGACGTCTGGCCTGTGAGATGTAACCCGGAGCCTTGCGTATCTAGCAAGACAATATAACCCCACATTATCTTACGACCGCCCATGGGACAGTAAAAATCTTGTAAGTCATCTTATGAAAAATACCGGGACGTCTAAACACGAAAACGCATAGTTAACTGCTACCAAGTAACCTCTGCTAAAAAAAGCCAAATTAGCTGCATTCTCGTAGCAGAGTGAATAGGCAAGAACGGATATCCCGCGCTACAGAAGGTTCGTCCATCGTCCACTCAGGGAAGTCAGCTAAATTATGATTTCAAACGGATAACGGCAAGTATTTGGAGGTGTCTCCGACAGTTGGATGGGTGAAATCAACCTTGGCCCAACAGTTCTGTTCGGCAGTTATCAGCATGCTGTTGTTTTTCAGGTGACACGTGGTTGTGCAAAGTCTAGCAGTGCGCCCTCGAACAAAAGCTTGGTGCTGCTGAGGTCGCAGTCTGCAGCAAGCCTCTGAGAGACTTCATGATGTGACTGTTACCGGCTATTATATCCCCCTAAGCGATGCAAATTCGGTTGTTTCAGTCATTTGGGTGACCAAAAGGCGAGCTGAGAAACAATATTAGCGAACTTGTTTATGTCGGACGTTGTAACGTGAGGACCATTTTGGATGTTGGGAGCCAAACCATAACCATGCGTACCCTTCACGATTGTGCGGCCGACATAACCTGTTTATCCGAAATCCAGATGGCTGGATATGGTTCCCGTCGAAATCAGGCTCCTGAAACACAGCTCTATCTGGCTCCATTACAGTGACCCACAAGGTAGTTCTGATCAATACAGTGTAATCTTTGCACCTAATCGGGCTCAAAGTGCGCTTTGTTATCCGAACCAACGGGTTCGATAACCGCACCGGCAAGGTTCAAAAACTCATCAACCAACAACACCGCACTGACGCTTAGTTCCAGGCTACACATCAGAGACGAATTTTGCGAGGCTTCAAATAGCTGTTGAAAACACAGAGGAGCGGAATCCTCGCGGTTATTGCTTGCGAGACTGTCCGTAAAAGACCGTGCGACACCCCAATGCGCCATATTCTTGGGAAGTACGGTCTCGGTACTCGTTGCGGAAACGCTGATAGGCTTGTTAACTCCGTTATCCTCAATCGGTTACGCATCAATAACACCCTAAGAATACTAAAACGGCGGCCACTACCCACCAGATTGGCTACATCATACCGGGATCCAGACTGACCTGGTGCGCAAAGGATTCCCCTTCTTTCAGAAAAGCGGATGCAGGGAACCAAGGAGGATCGAACCATACTCTCGTACGAGCAAACCTTACGTGCTGCTCCACTGGTCCGCAAAATCGTCTGCTGGGAATACAGCACAACTGTCCAGATCAGCGCTGTCCCCTATCTAACATTATCCGCTACAAATTCTAAACACATTCTGTAGTGCTGGACGATGCCAATAAACAACGGGCGCGTATAGCAGGTGCGATTCATGATGCTCATACTAGCCAACTGGGAACTGGGTTTCATGAGATTGTCAAACCTAAACTACCGCACGTTGAGACGCCGAACAACCAACTGTGTCGGGAATGATCGGAGTCGCTGTTGGACTAGTATGAAAGCTGAGACATATTGGTAACCGTTTCCCCTTTTGCAACAAGGTTCCCGAAAAAACGAGTGTCCGCACAATTTACTCTGCGTACTACACTACCGACACCAACAAGAGTTTTCCCTCAATCAGCATGCGTCTTTCCCACCACTAAGTCTCCTACATCGTCATACGGAGCTCACTGTGACCTTCCAACGAAATAACTAATGGAAATCATTGATCGGCTGAAAAATCGGAGTCTCTGGTGAAAATGACATTTCTGTAAAGCTAAACAAGCCATACATCACCGCCATTTTTGCACCACTTCATTAGCAATTGTGTTCAGATTGGGACAGGGAAGTGTTTTCATCAGATTGGAGCACCTCTGATCTTCTACATTACCACAAAAAGGTGGCAAATCTTTTTGTCACAATTACCGTGGCAGAGGCTTATTCGATGTAGTCTCCAGAGTATTTACTATCCCCCGTTACCAACGAGGCACACTAGAATCAGATTTAACCAAACAAGATTTCTCCAGAAAAACGTTGTACTGACTATCTTCACTCTACTTCATGTTCTTGAACAATGAGAAACATCAACATCCAACTGTTACCAGCTTCACCAACTTCCAGGCAGCGTTCGACTCCGTGAACCGAGAAACACTGGATCATACGGGAGTCGGATGCCATCCGTACGAAGTTGATCAAGCTATTAAGGAGGTCAAGAGAGCTGTATGTATGGAGGAGAATAACAGCAAGTGCACCTAATCCCACATAAACTGTCGTAGCACTTACGGGCCCACACAAACCAACGAAATCCACCAGCTGCACCCATCAATTGAAGCACCTTGAACCGGAATATTAAGGAACCAGACCCGGTCTAAAATCATTTGAAATTCCCCCAAACCATCAATCGTGAGGTTTAGGCAACCAAACTAACCGACAAGACCTTTTAACTGGCATTCAACCTTGATCTAGTATGCCAACCTGAAGAGGTCTTACTGACTGGTTCCCCCTCTGCCTTAAAACCTGGCCAACCTGGTGACCTGCTCACGTGGCCTGATGAGGCTTTTGTGGCAAAACCAAAATGCCGCCCAGCTACAAACCACTGACTGTCTACCAAGCCCCTCTGAAATTACGCTGACTGTCTAAGCCGGTTTTCGAACGACAATCTTCTTGTTACTCTCAAGTTCGTGATATCCTTCTTCTTGTAAGTATACCCTGATCTGATTGGTATTTGTAGCAAACATAAAGGAAGTTTAACTTCAGTGGCTTCTGAATCCAAAAATCGACACTAGGAATATTCTCACTAAGACTGTGTTTCACGCTGTTCAATTCTTCGCCTTATACACATAGATATGGATTTTTGATGTCGAAAAAGTGCGCTTTACTCAGCCTGTTTCTGAAAATCCTAGAAGACGAAGAATCATCGAAGACACAATCAAACCAAAAGCTCACCAGAATGGAACAGGTCGAGTAGACAATGTATCCGCCAGGTTTGCAAGCATCGACCGCAGCTAAGATTAACTCCTTTTGTAGTGTTGCACAGCGCTGAATATCCTCATTCGTTTTGCTCGCCTTTACTGAATGATCTTTGGCAATAATACCGGTACCGGAGCAGGGAGCATCCAACAAAACTCGATCGAAATTGGACATGAGGTTAGGGAATTTCCGACCATCCTCAACGCAAACAATCGTGTTCACGATACCCATCCTATGGCAGTTGCCAATCAGCGCCTTCGCTCGAGTTGGATTTAACTCATTCGCGAAAAGGGTTCCAGTGTTTTTCATTAGCTGTGCTAAACGTACGTAGAAAATGCAAGAAAGTGTCATACAACCAACCCTACGCAACTATACACGGCAAAAATTACTAGAAACCTCAGGATCACAAAACAGCACACGTTTCCAAGCATCCGGTCAGGACAGGATCTTAGAAACGGCAATCCACCAGGTGAGATACAGCTAGTCCTAAGGGGAGACGAAGAGTTGGACCAAATGAAGCAGACAACTAGCGTACTTTCTATCACAAACTCTGCTATTATTGTAAAAGACATGTTTGTTTGCATCGTTTAGCTGGTTTTGCGACAGTTCCCCCATAGATTTCAACAGCCTGACCTATCTCATCGGCTTTCATTCCACAACTTTAATGTGGCAAAAAAACCCACAAACACTGGATATGCCGTTCTCTGCTGACAACTCCGTTGTTCTCAGTGTCGTTACAAAGAATTTAACATTTTCCTACTACTTAACTGTAGGCATTTGGACATGAGATACACGGGACGAGCGTACCCCTCTGAATCAGCACTCACATATGGCGGACGTACGTGCAGGATCGGCGACCTCGCAGCATACAGCCTGAACAGCCAAAGATTGAAAAGAATTTCGTCCTGTAAGTGAGATCAACCTGTGCTGGAGACCCGAAAAGCACTATACGTCTTCGTAAAATATGATACTCAGCTCACTTGGCCCCGATACATGTGTATTCGTAATGCACTACTCATAAGGGTTTTGAACGACTGACGACAGATATCAGGTTTTAGTTTGGTTTAGTAACATTCCAAACACAGGAATTTCGAGTTGTTTGGTTGAAACCAGACACTAAAAGGACACAACGGTGCAGTGATTCGTCGGGACAAAACAGCACGAGCACCTACAGGCAGTCAAAATGTGGGTCAAATTATCATCCTCCTCACCGATCTTGTTTACAAATGCTATTCCCATGCTCTGGTCGGGTAAAAACACTCAGAATTGACGTAAAATTCAAGGTTTCTAAACTCTAGGCTCAACAGAAAGCATATTATAGAGTGGACGGAATCTAATGGTCAGATAAACTCACCAAAATAAACATAAAGTTCTGAGAACTTACCAATATAAGTAGCCTTCCCACCAGGAGCTGCACATAAGTCCAGAATCCTCTCTCCCGGTTTCGGAGCAAGAGCCATAACCGGTAACATGGAACTTGCCCCCTGAAGTATATAATGACCCGCTAGATACTCCGGAGTAGCTCCCAACGGAACCTGTGACGAATAAACTACCAAGCCAACTCGACTCCACGGTTCCAAGGGATCTAGATTAACCCCTCTGTTGATCAAAGCCTGTAAGAATCACGTACAACGAACACAAAACATTGTACCTGAGCCAACTCCCGTCGCCTAGTTTTGAGAGTATTAGTCCGTAAAGTCACGGGGCGATCAATTTCATTGGCTTCAATAAATTCAATCAACTAGAAAAGAAGCAACTGAAGGACAATAATAACTCAACAAACATCTTTCGGAAAGAGGTCGAAGAATTTGTGCGCCAAGAATTTGTTGTAAGAGTACCGCTTGCAAATGTCATCCAGTAGACTGTTAATACACGATTTGCGCTTAAGGTCAGGTGGTGCCCGATTCTTGAAGTCAGAAAGCATCAACATCCAATCTCGGATGCGCTGATCAAGGTAGGTTAAATCTTGCGATGTTGTCTTCTCTGGCTCTTCTTGATCCAGTTGCTCCGGTGGTTGTTTTTCATCCATTGACTCGTCATCATGATGTGATGGCTCGCTCAAATCCGATTGAGATTCCAGCTCATCTAGATTGCCGAAGTCATCGCCAATTAATTCATCGTCGGAGTCGTGTTTATCATCCAATGAAAAAAGTTCCTTCTTTGAAGACAACAGCGGTTCAACCTCGTGCACTGCCTCTGTTTTACTCAGCTCAAGTGAATGACTACCCAACTTGCCATTCGAAACTCTAGTCAGGCGTTTTTTGAGTCTACAAAGCAAAAGTTTACTTGGTCGAACTCACAAAAATCACACCTTTTCTTTTGTCTACTGGTTAACGTTTCTGTGTGAAGATCAAGCATACGCAAGACGAACATTACCTTTGTGCTTTGGAGTTCCTTTCAAAACAGGATCTGCCTGGTGAGAGAGTTTCTTCTTGCTTTTGGACGCAGGTCGGCCCATTGGGATCTTGGCTGAAAATGTGCGGACAGGAGAGATGAAATTTTGAAAAATTTGTCCCTCATCATCAGCAGCTATGGGGCTTGTACAGTGGTTCCATCTGCTACTGTTTAGCTCACCGATGGGGATAAGGAGCTTCGCAAAGAAAGTAATAGTTGATAAGAGCAGTAAGGAGCGTAAGTCAAGAACTGATAGCATGCATGGTACACTCGGCTACGAAAGAGTTGGAAAACGGAGCAGTGAATTCAAAATAGTTCATGATCATAAAAGGGAACCAGCAAGCTACTGTCTTTTAACCACGCCAGGGAGTCGAACCGGTCCAACTAGTAAAAAGATGAAGAAGTCCATTTTGGACAATTTTTGAAGTTGGGATAAGCGGTGACTACAAACGGCCGAGTCAGAAACAGATCTGCTGGTTAACCGCTATTGACTCATTGGAGCGCTGTTAAGAGTAGAGAAGCTACTAGCGGTGTACACGCAGCCGAATGCGGCGCTATGGACGTCGCATACGTCAATATAAACTGGACAGCAATGCTGGCTCCTGAATACACCAGCTACGCAAAGCTTACGGAACGGAAGGTCCGTGGCCCGAACCCAACCTCAACATCTCGACTTCTACTGTCTAGACTTAGGCAACCTGGTAGTATCCCAGCCCCCGTGCCTCCTTCTGTTGGCATGGCAGCTAGCACCGAAAGGGTGCTACAGCTGAACGATTTAACAAGCTCAGCACAAGTTTTGTTGAATTAAAGCCTTGGTGTCGTTTGTCAGCTCTTTAGGGATGCAGCGGAACGCCGCATTTCCCCCATAGAAGGTATCCTAACAGTGCTTTCTATGGGACAGCCATCACCACGCCATGGAGGTGGTAGAGTGGACTGGGTATTGCAGAGAAGATGGATAGGCGTTAATACGCCGGCGGCATACGAGTCCTGCTCTGCGCACAAACTGCACACGTCCGTGTAGGCAATTAACTTGATAAAGAACGATCGTCTGCAATGAACCTCTTGCGTCAGGGTATTGCGATGCGCTGTCTTGGAGCGTATCAATCCTGGACAGGGCGTTCTGTCAAGTCTCAGATTTTCGAACTTACCCAAGAGTAACCACATTCGCAGAATTTCGGTCATCCACGACTCTGAGCTCCGTCCATCAAGCGAATATAGATTGGCTGTTGCGGAGCTCGAGACAGCTCAGTGGTTGAGGCGTGAAATTACTAACCAGAAGACCGGTGGTTCGAAATCAGTCTTGGCACCTCAACTGCTTGGGCTGGGTGTCAGTATCTCATCCTCCGTACTTCCTCCAGGTGGCATAGCGCTATGCATCGAAAGGGCATTGAAAGTGGATGATACATAGATGGCTACGTAAACCCCATCCTGGAAGAACAGAACCAACATTACCCAAACCTTTTGTAACATCCTTCATTCCCTTCTGCCATGCCCAATTCTTTCCACCTCTAGAATTCCGCCGCTCCGAAATAGACGTGAAAAGCATTACTTTCGACGGTCGGTACCTCGGCATGGGTGACATCTGACCCAGCCACCTGCGCTTGCAGTGCTGCATACATCCTCAGAATGGAGTACCATCTGATCGCCTAATTCCGAATAAGCCTGTTCCAGTCGGTTCCAGCAACAGCTCCGAGACATCGATGGTCAAAGGCCTTACGGCAATGAGGCATCAGTGTTAACACTGATGTTGCTGTCTTTGATGATGATGATGGTCAAAGATTTGAAGATATCTCATATCCTGCGCCCGACACGGTAAAGCATCACCCGTACAAAAATACAGGCCGCACCGTAGTCTGATACCTGGTCCGTTGAGACCCTGCAGTTAGACTCTACGACGACACGATCGGTGCAAATTGGTGAACGCAGTCCTGGCATCCGAGATTAGTGACTTCGTTTGTGATACTACCTTCAGATCTAATACAACTTCCGATATACGTATAGCAATCCAAAACTTTCAGTGTCACCCCTTGAATTCTTAGAAAGTAGAGGCATGTTCAGAGGCTGTATGTCCCGCAGCACGGCTCTGCACTTTGTGCGTTCGATGTAAATACCTAGGGATTAAATGACCTTGGTCAACTATTCTAGTAGTAATTGCGTTTTCTGCTCGTTTCCGAAAACCTGAACACTCAGCCCCAAGGCTGAAAGCGCCTTACTGGAGTGGATCCCGGCAAACAGTCGTCTTTGCGCCGTAAGGTTGCAACCACAAGACAGTCATGGACACAATTGGACCACCGGCTATCAGTTACAGATGAATAGCCTCAAGTAAGGATTGTCGTTCCTTCTGGGGTACGCAACTTGACTCTGATCACGCCATCGTGTGAACCCGGTTATCACTTCGCTTTCCGTCAGCATTAGGCGTGCCAAAGCAGAGCACTTCCATCAATCAATTTCGACAAGTTTCAGTAACTCAAGAATATCGAGCTAGAAAGCTACTGGAAACGCAGTCATGCGGATGACGAGGATCGCTTGGAGGTTGCATTAAATCAAGTGAAAGAAGTTATGTTCACAACTTTCAGGAACGTCCGCCCAAGCCATCTGATTCGACTAAGTGAACATTGGATATCGTCGAGGTCAGTAGGTGTTAGTGCTACCGAGGAGGCCATACTGGCAACTAGTGACTATAATGGTGCATGCATATCCCTCAAACGCCGGATAATCAAGAACCTGAAGCATGATAAAGAACGCTGGTGGATCTCAAAGACCCAGGAGATGGGAAAAGCTTTAGATGCAGGCCATATTTCAGGTTATCTGATCAACCGGTCAAAATGAGACAGGTATCAGTGAAGCAATATGCGAAAAAAAACGGAACAGCAATTCACTCCCTCAATCATCTTGAGCAATGGGCTGAACAGTGCAAATAACAGTTCAGCTGGTCTCCTTCAACGATACCGCCGGAAGAACCCAGCGGGTCTGAATGGAACATCGACACCGGTACGCCAACAATAACAGAAATCCAAGGTGGGATATCAATCCTAAAGCATGACAAGGTACCTGGTGTGAACGGTCTATTACCTGCAGTTTTCTAAGTTGGCGAGATCCTAGTGAACAGTCTGACATCCATACCGTAGATTTGGAACGAAAACATGATATCAGCCGAATGGAGCTCCTGGACCGTCATCCCAGTCTTCAAAAAAGGCGCAAGAAGGTCATGCGAAAACCACTGTTGCATCAGTCGCATCTAAGGTGCTCCCTGGCATTATCTTGCGCAGGTTGATCGATTATCGCGAGAGAAAGATTCGTGAGAATTAAGCTGGGTCTTACCCTGGCCGAGGATGCATTGTCCATATCTCTACCTTGAGACAAATTCTTAAACAATTCAACTTCTTCGAACGTCCCGCGTTGGTCGTTTTTCTTGATCTGAAATCTGCTTTTGACTCTGTCAATCGTGAGAAACTTTGGCGGTATCCGGCGATCAAAGGTGTCCCTTCGAAATTTGTATCCCTTATGAAGGCAATGTACGCGAACTTATGCATGCGCGTGCGAGCATACGTCAAGCTTTCGCCTGAGTTCACCACGTCCAGTGGTGTAAGACAAGGCTGCTCTCTCTTATCTTTCTTCTTCAATTTTGCTATTGATGTGCTGCTTGAAATTTGCCTGCCTGCCTCTGAAACCTCGGGGTCAGAATGTTCGCGGGACATCCGTTCACAGACATTGAGTATGCGGATGATATTGCTCTCCTTGGTTCAGATCCTTGGAAAATACATAACTCAAATAATTGCGTCGCAGGGTTTGGTACGCGCTTCACATCTGCAAAGTGTAAAGTCCTGCCACAAGACTGGGTGGGATCAAACCCAAACATCAGGCTTGCAGGCGAGACAATCGAGGTGGTAGATAAATTTGTTTACCTGGGCAGTTGTGTATGTTCCGATGGACTGGCTGGATGAGATTAATTCTCGAATCGGAAAGGTCAGGGCAGCTTTGGAAAATACATAACTCAAATAATTGCGTCGCAGGGTTTGGTACGCGCTTCACATCTGCAAAGTGTAAAGTCCTGCCACAAGACTGGGTGGGATCAAACCCAAACATCAGGCTTGCAGGCGAGACAATCGAGGTGGTAGATAAATTTGTTTACCTGGGCAGTTGTGTATGTTCCGATGGACTGGCTGGATGAGATTAATTCTCGAATCGGAAAGGTCAGGGCAGCTTTTGCTAACCTCCGACACTGATGGCACCGATGTGACGTCAGTTTGTCTTCCAAGGGCAGAGTTTACACTGCGGCAATGCGATCAATACTGCTTTATGGGTTAGAAACATGGCTTCTACGGGCAGAAGACACACGAAAGCTGGCGCCGTTTGACCGTCGTTGCCTCCGAAGCATTGGCAAGGTCTGGCGGGAGCATCAGATTAGCAGTGCTGAGGTACACCAGATGGCCTTAGGAAGAAGGAACTCTCCCGCGATAGATGAATTGCTCAGGCTTCATAGGTTGCGCTGGTTAGGACATGTATTCCGCATGCCAGAAGACCTTCTGCCTTAAGGAGCTCTTTTTTACAGGCCATCGGCTGAGTGGAAGCGACCGAGAGGTGGACAGCGTATGGCCTGGTTACGAGGTATGAAAACACTAACCGGTACACTTAGTTGGGTCGACAACTACCGTCTCTCCGAGACTCAGCTCACTAATGGTTAATGACACTGACAGAAATGGCCCAATCGTGCAGTCAGTGGCGCTCGTACATGAAAGCCATCGCCTTCGATGCGTAGCTAACTTATTCCCTAACTAACTAACTATGCCATCGACTCCGACGCTTGGCTGTATGCCTCACAGTCTCCCACTTTCCGGTAACCGAAACTGTAGCAGCTGGAACCAATATGCCCGTGGTACGTGGTTTATAGCTAATAAATTGATGGATTGCGTGGACCTGAAGTACGTAGTGAAATACAGCGGCGGACAAGTGCACGGTCGGAATCCACGTTGGTGTTGCAGGAGTGGCAGGCAGTGATCGACGCCCGCCGCGTTAACTGATGGCAATTTGGTATATTTGGATTCCGGGCTGGCTCGCTGGTGGGCACCAAACTGCCAAACGATTTCCGCTGTTCCGACTATTGGCACTGTAAATGAACAGGTTATAGTCAAGTAACGTCTGCAGCAGGCGCTCTCGATTGTCCGGGCCTTTCGTGTCCAACACAAGATGACCACCCAAATGGGCCCCTGTAGAGGTAAGTCCACGTACCAGTGTTCATATCATCAGTGACGACGGTGTTTGGGCTTTTAGCTCGTTGTAAAAGAGCACCTAGAGTCCCAAAGAAACTGACAGATTCAGAACGAGTTGGGGCGTAAGTCGACACAATGAACAGGGAGCAACGGACCCCTCTTTCACGGACGTTGCCAAACTGACCGCACAGAGGCAACTATCAGCGGGTATCTACTCCAGTAGGGAAGCTTGCGCTCGATGGACTAACAAAACATACACCCTGACACAGCTAGCTGCAGCGGCCTCCGCGTCACCGAAGGCAGAAGCGGGAACAGAATGAGGAGGCAGCCATTTTAGTCACAGTACTTGTGTCCTGTAGCCTTGTTTCTGACAGACAGCACACATCAGTGCAAAGTGAATCCAGCATACGCACAAGATCTACTTACTGTCCTACTTGCTTCCGTGGGCAACCATTAAAGGCAAGTAAGTGGACCGGGTTTTGAGGTTTGAGAACAGACTTGGTAGTTTTGAGGTTTATTACTGAATTCGGACGCACAGAAGTTGCAGCTGAGTGATGCACGGCGAACAAAGTGGTTGATTCTAATGCTGGGACCTGCAGAGAGAGTATTCACATTTAAGTGGAATATGGTAGAATAAATGAAAGTGTATGAAGTTAAACGTCAGCAGTGGCATGTCTTCGCTTACCTTCGGAGGTAAGCATAAAGTAAAGCAATCCCACTGATGGCAGCCGACGTGCCATGATAATATTTTCAGCTGTGATGTTCACGGCTGTATGCGGGCTGGGATTGCGTCCGGAGGATCAAGGTCCTCAGCCGAATCGCCACACCGCGATAAGGTAGTCTTTCCGCGGATACAATGAACAGACAGGTGGGATTATGGGACCTGACCAAACGAACCGCACAGAGGCGACCATCAACGAGCACCCATTCAAGCAGGGATGCTTCAGCCCGATGGGTCAAAACGATACACACCAGGAGCGACGGCTTCTGCACCACCAAAGGTGCACAACCGGAAGCAAGAAGCCGACGGGGAGGTCAGTTCAACAACTGTACTTGAGCCTTGGATCCTCATTTCAGAGAGGGGAGAATATCTACAAAAAGTGAGTCCAGCTTACTTTGGAGTAAGAACGTAAAAGACTGTCAGATAAATTAGGCGTCGGAGTTTGCGGAATGATCTTGAAGTGGGCGCGGCTGTGGTGGCCGAGTTAAGCGTAGATAGTAAAACTGTTGACAATGGGCGACGAACGGATTTGTCAGTCACCGAGAATGAATCTACGAATACCTTGACAACAACGTAATGACGGGGAGGACGGATATATGAAAAAGGTATGCGAAGGCTAGAGGTACGTTATCAAGCAAATGCCGATAATAAAGAAGATCGTTCAACTGTAACACCCCTTTTGGTGCCTAGCTGCCACGCCACCCGAAGGAAGCACGAGGGCTGGAATACGGTCAGGCTGTCCAAACATAGACAGGAGAAGTCGAGATGCAGAGGTCGGGTTCGAACCGCGGGTCTTTCGGACCTTTCGCGCTCCAACCACTAAGCCATCTCTCTCCCTCAAACAAAAGCTTACAGCGTTCATTATATCACTTGCACACAAATTCCCACGTTACTCTGAGTACCTCCCAATTATACTTCGGGTGATTCTACATGGGCAACAGCAATTACGGGTATTGTTGGAGCCAACTCATCCTTCCACGAGAGAAAGTCGTCCTAAGTTTTTTAAAAAAAAAAGACAATGCTGTTAGGACAGTCTCGAAACAAGAGCTTCTGCTGTGATTATCTTCTAAAAACACTCGGATTTTCATGGCTTCCCATTTGGACCCTGGCGCTGTATTCACGAACCAGCCTGTACGCCATCATCACGTTATTTACCCCCTTCGATATACTTTCCACCGAAGTCCTTTGTCCTTCTAGTTCTGCTTGGTTGACAGACATAAAATCAAGAAATGCTATAATTCAAGGAATTAAAAACCAGCAACGGTGTCCTATCCTGGATCCAAAGGATGACAGGTTGAAAACACCATTGCAACAACTGGCATGACCTGAACAGTCAAAAACGCAATTAATTCAGTATCTCGTACAGAGCCCCAACCCTCGGCGACAGCACCACATGCTGCTGATACAACAGCTGTAACAATATCGGGATTTAGCTGAGTCAGCCATCCGGCCACACATTCGGCGCATGGTACGAGCGGTAGGAAGATGACTTTTGGGGTGAATTTACCAGTCGAGACGATGCATGAAGGCCCGCCTCTCACTTCGAAAACTCTGCAATGTTTTGTGAACTCCATTCTTCTGCAGCAGCCAAAGGAGTTAGAATTTAATAGACAGCGAAGAGATTCGTAAGAGTTCCGGTGAGCATCTTTTGCCAAACCATTTAATTGTGATTCAATGATTAGATTACGGTCGCAGCCGTCGTGAATCGACAGAGGAAAACTCCAAATTCAGTCATTAACACACAGTCAGTTTAGGTGCCACATTTTGTTGCTATCCTTCAGTTCCTTCAGGAAGCACATATCCGAGACCCATTGTTACCAAAACCAAGTCACAAAAAGACATTACTGTGAAGGCGCTAACCGCTGGGCGCGTCAGATCAACATTAAACGCGATAGCGCAGCAACCATCACGACCATCGGCGTCCAAGCACTGAAACGTGCTTCCGTTGCGTCTGAAAGGTCTCTCATAGCCTATTGGCCATGCCGGGAGTGGCACTTTTTACGTCTTTATTCCTTCGGGAAGTGAATAAAACTAACACTGCCAGAACATTAAAAAGCACCAACAAGCCTTCAAGGACAGTTTCTGGCGGCAGCGGCACTGAAAATATTCACATTCCAAACCTGTGTCCGCCACATCCAGATATGCTTTGAACCACGCTGCAGTCGGTTGCCGAATATAACGTTGATCGCACGTTCCAAATGGAAAAGCCTATGTGTATCACTGACTATCGGGCACAAAGTGCTTCAGATAGTACTCGAAAACCAAGTGATTAACTATCCTGTGGTGTATACTTGAAGGGTATACAGGCACATGCTAGTTTACCGGTTATCCACTTTGAACCTAGCTGAACTTGCTGGGATAGCAAAACTCCATCTACTCATTGTGCAATAGCTCACATCCCATTTCTTCCCCAGGCATTAAAAGATAGCTCGCGGAAAATCTTACGGCAAGGTTCAGTAGCTTTCCAAAATGATCTGGGGTGTTGCACTAAACTCAAGACCAGTATGCTACGCCACTTTCACGACTGTCAAGAGAAAGCTAGGACCTCTCAACAATCTGGTTATACAACATGACAACTACCCACTGTTGACAGCTCTTATAATTGTCAACAAAAGAGCGGACGAGCAACATCCATATCTGAGCTACCCAGTCTACCAGACTGAATACTCGATGTGCCGGATTAACATTAACCTACATCGGGAAGCCAAAAGCCCATGCAGTCTTTGAAACCCTAAGATTCTGAGGGGAAAATATTACGCAAAAACTTAACATTGGAGTTGGCTTGGGGTACAACTTCCAAAATTTATTCCTTTCGCCTCATAGTTACAACTGACAGTCTATCTACACAAAGCGAGTTCCACGCGCATATCTGGACGTGGGAAACATGCAGAGACGAAATTTGTCACTTCCGAAATTTCCATTAACCCAAGATTTCCCATCTAATTTTGGGAAAGATTCATCAAGCTTGGGACCACCGCATGAACACGAGCCAGTGGTGAACGGTGGAGGGACCTACACGGTTTAGGTCGAGATGGCCCAAGTGGTTAGAGCGCGAATTTACTGACCGGTAGCTACGTGGTTCGATCCCGACCTCTGCCTCCCGACTTCTCCTTTCCACGCTTGGGCAACCTGGTAATATCTGAGCCCTCGTGCTTCCTTTGGATGGCATGGCAGCTAGGCACCGAAAGAGCGTTGCAGCTGAATGATTATTTTGTTATTCTACGCGGTTTAAGCAAACATGGGATTTGAAAAATCTAGAACTTCTATGAAACCCGCCATCAGAGCGCGCACACATGGTTTAGCCTTTGAAAAAATCATTCTGATAGTCTGTTCATCAAAACGCAGTGATTCCTCGTTGGAGATCTGACCGAACACAATCGGGCATTACTGGGAGTCCACGTGTAGCGGATAAGCAGTACGTGTGGGAATTCTCTTGACCAAGTTGGACATGTTTACGCTCAGGATGTGAAAGTCCCGTAGACTATGTTGCATCACATTTGAGCGAACTAGAACGCCAACTGGGATCCCAGGCATTTGAATCCCCACGTGCAAAAATTCGAACGCGCGCCTCCAAGGTCAGTCTGGGCTCTCCACAGTTGTACTGAGGAAGTAGGCCTGTGAGTAGGTAACACAAAGATCCATAAGCATGGATTCTCGCCACAGAATTGGGAGTCGGGACAGCAAAAAAATGAGGAGATTTGACCTTCATCACTTGAGACCGTGAGTCTCCGTAGGGTTGGCAATAGCATCCAAAACCGTTGTTCCCGGATGCGGTGGATGTCACGGATTCACGGATTGATACACAGGAGCGAGGCTTTTGCCCAAGTTTCCCGGGTCGGTTTTGTTCTTGTCGTTCAGCCAGCTGTCGTTCACCTGAAAGGCACAAGTGAAAAAGGGTGTAGCACTGCTCTTTAAGTTCTCAGCGCGGGGCAGTATGTTTGCCAGCGCGAGGACTCGCGTAAATAAGTGTCTAATAGTGTTTTGAACTGAGTTCTAGAGCGTGGACAACCGTCTCAGGAAGGTTATTCCACGCAGCAACTACGAAATGAGAAAAAGTTTGCCTAATGAAGGTGTGCGCTCTGAGCTTAAAATCTTCTTACCGTGTCCCCGCCGTGTGTTTGCTGGGTCAACGGTGAAAAACCTGTTGGCCAAGCCTTGTTCAAACAGGGCGTAAGTAAGAATTAAGTCCCCTCAGGCGACGATACTCCAAGGGAAGAGGTCGAGCACCACGAGACGCGTTTCGTAGTCCATGGACTTGAGACCGGCAACCATTTTCGTAGCAGCTCGCTGGACACGCTCAATGAGGATTACGTCTTTCGTGCGTCCTGAATAGACAACCGGGTTGGCATATTCAAGGAGCGGTCTGACATAGGCCCCATAGAGTATTTGGAAGTCCGTGCGAGTAATACGAGAAGGTACGCCGAATCATCCGTAGAACAGCGAATGCCTTCTGAGCCGATTTCTCAAGGTGCAGTGAGAAGGACAGGTTTGGAGAGAGCCAGATACCCAAATCTTTTTGGCATCTATCCTCGTGATGTCTTCTGGTCCTTTCTCACCATGCATGACAAAGGAGTTCGCTGAGTCTCCTCCAAATGACATATGGACGCACTTTTCGTCATTCAGAGGAAGGTGCCAGTCCAACGACCACTGCTTTGCGGCGTCTACATCAATTTGGAGGGCACTGGCATTGGAACTCCACGATTTCAAGTCGTCCGCAAAAGTAGACATGGACTTGAAATAACATCTGGAAGGTCATTGACGTATATCAGAAACAGCAAGGTCCCAAAACGGAGCCCTGAGGAACTCAATGGAGACCGGCGCCGCAGAAAAGTAGGTCGAGCCTACCTTCACTCGGAATGATCTGTCTGATAGGAATGCCTTGATCCAGTGTAGGATTTTCCCTTGAATCCCGTAAGACTCGAGTTTGTGGAGCAGAGGGACGTGTGGGACTCGATCAAATGCTTTTGAAAAGTCGAAAAATATGGCATCCGATATGAGTCCCTCGTCCTTGGCTTGGGTTAAGCTGTCCATAAATACGAGCATGTTCGTCACGCAGGAACGGTTTGGGAGAAATCCGTGTTGAGTTTGAGAAATCAAGTTGTTGGAAGTAAGGTGATCTAGAATGGCTCGCTTCAGAATGCGTTCCATATCATGAGGTCGACGAGTCACATACAGGTCTTAAGTAAGAACAGGTGAAACCACATGACCGTGCTGGTCTAGCCACCATAGCCTCAGTCACCATTGAAATCTGAAATACCCTTTTATTTCGAAATATTTTTTCTGTCCACCATTTGTGGTGACAAGCCCATTGGGACGTCAAACATTTGGCGTTCTACTGACCTATACCGTCTTTAGTACGCCGCTTCAAGGCTCTGGATCCACCACGCTTGGCGGGTGTTTGTGTATTCTAGAGCCTCCTGTGAAGTTCCTGTGATTTTTGTGCTAGATAAAATTTTATTTACTTCCCTTATAATAGTCGCTCATTCTGCGTATCGACTGTCCTTACGTAGAGGTAGGCGGCTATGGATCTCACAGGACGATTGCGACTACTAGATTATACGCAGTTCGTAGCCAGTAGACAATAAGAGCAGACGATGTATTGAGGACTGACAGGATCTGGTTCTACAAACAACGGGTTAGTAAGCAGCGTAAATCAAACTTGAACGTACGATCAATAGTGACGCAATCAGCGGGACCGGAATATAGCCAATAAGCGGCAGGATTTCTATAAGCAACAACAAGCAAGCACTAGACGACATACAAACATACATGGACGGACCTGTCAGTGTGAGTTGGCCGTATAGGGTGATAACGGCGCAGAAACGATCAGTACGTTCGGGAGGTAAAGGAACGCTGATCGCGGGTGACTCGGATGACCACACAGGCGCGAAAGAAAGGCGACTGCGGCCAAACAAATATACAACTCGCCAAATCAGAAAACTGCTGGCTGGCTTCAAGGTGCAGTCCTCTGAGAAAACCAGCCTCATGGGAGCACCACCAAAAGAACTACCCGGTGCTGCCACCCAGCGCTCAAAGTATCACAGAGGCACCTTTCGACCATATCGCGCCAAAATGCCCAAGGAACCAAACAGACGCGAGATCGCCCATTGAGCAACAGCGAACCTGGCCGTCCAGAAGAAGTTAAAGAAAGGGTTACAGGTAGCAATGGTCGAAATTTTCGCCCACGGAAAAAACTTCGTCCACCAAAGCTAATAGGCCCGCACAAACCGGGCTCCCACAGGGCGAAAAAAACCTGCAAATGAAAAGCAACCCACGAAACCACCAATCGAGGGAGCAGACAAATATGCCTCAGAGGTCCTTCAGGCCCTCGACTCAAACCCGACGTGCAGCTATTAAGCCTGCTAACCTCCTGGTTACACAACTCTCGGCTCTCACCTTCGGAGGCAGCAGAGACAGTGTTGAAATGCTTGTCCACAAACTGCTTAGCCTCTTCAACAAACTTTGTGATATTAAACAGTCAGTTTGTCTTGAACAGCCGTCCATTATCACTCACAGAGACCTGGCTCACACCAGATGTCTCTGACGCGGAGATCTCAATAGACGGCTACTCTATTTTCGAGCTGACTCAAAACGAGGAGAGCTGGTGGGGTTGTAACGCAATTGAAACTGGACTGTACCTGCGTACACGTGCTTATCATATGACCTAATGTATGTGCACACTCCCTTTCTCCCTATTTACTGGTACACTCGACCAAACCCAATGATTGAATTAACTGTTTCCATATCATGTTTTATCTTTACGCATTCCAGTTTCGGTGGTCGAACACGTGTTTTACCGCGGTCATTCTGCCTTCCTATCTGTCCTTCATGCTTGCTGTCTCAGCGTGCCGCTGTATCTGATTAACCTGTGTATCCGTTGCCTTCAGCGTACTACCTCGACTTACCCAGGCTACATTTGGAAGTGCACAAAGGTAGATCAACCTGATATTGAAACATTAAATTCAGTCAATGTGTTTGGTCAGGTGTACCGTAATAGGGAGAAAAGTGCACATACATTAGGTTGTAACTGATAAACACGTGTAAGCAAGTACAAAATACAGTTTCAGTGTCATCCAATGGAAGGATGTACCGCGAGCCGCCTGCGGACCAAACCAGGCAATGTCCTGATTGGTCAGAATGCGTGCTAATCTGGATCAGGCGTTTGGAGCTCAGCGTTTCTCGATTCACCATGATATTTTCGGTGGGTGTAGCGTGGGATGTCACGAAGCATGTGGTAATCGACGTTCACGAGGATACAGTGACGGCACAATGCCAGTTTTAGGATATGCAGATATGGCCGTTCCTCCTTTTCTTCCTTTCCTTTCCTTTACTCTCCTTTGCCTTTGCCTTTAGGATCCGGCGTCTTCTGGAAAAGAGGTCACAACTATTTTCAAAAGTTGACTACAGGTGACACAGAAGATGAGCTGGCATTTCGTAAAATGCGGAACCGCTGTAAATCGGAAATCCGCCAATGGAACATACGAAAACAAGCCACCATTCTAGACCTCGCGGAAGAACAGAAATGTGCTGTTCAAATACATGCAACATCGCCGAAGAAACAAGCCATCCGCGTTCTCCCTGAGGGACAGGAACGGGGAACCCACGAGTGACCCAATAGTGGTATCTGAGTTCTACAGAGATCACTATGCAGGTCTGTATTCAGTCCCAGCGTCCTCGTCACATCCAACCTTGTCAAGGCGTACCTACGACCGGCCTCTAACCGACTTGGTATTCACGGTGGAGGACATTCGTCAACTCCTGCACAAGATCAACCCATTCTGCGCGTTGGGGCCCGACGAAGTCCACCCAAGGATCCTGAAGGAAACGTCGTACACACTGGCAACTCATTTCCATCTGCTGTTTCGTCAGTCGCTTGACGAAGGCCACCTTCCCTCTGTTTGGAAGGAAGCGATTGTCACGCCAATCTACAAAACTGGTGACCGACTATCGCCTGGCAGCTACAGGCCTATAAGCCTCACTAGCGTGCCATGCAAGGTGATGGAACGCATTCTGAAGCGAGCCATTCTAGATCACCTTACTTCCAACAACTTGATTTCTCAAACTCAACACGGATTTCTCCCAAACCGTTCCTGCGTGACGAACATGCTCGTATTTATGGACAGCTTAACCCAAGCCAAGGACGAGGGACTCATATCGGATGCCATATTTTTCGACTTTTCAAAAGCATTTGATCGAGTCCCACACGTCCCTCTGCTCCACAAACTCGAGTCTTACGGGATTCAAGGAAAATCCTACACTGGATCAAGGCATTCCTATCAGACAGATCATTCCGAGTGAAAGTAGGCTCGACCTACTCTTCTGCGGCGCCGGTCTCCATTGGAGTTCCTCAGGGCTCCGTTTTGGGACCTTTGCTGTTTCTGATATACGTCAATGACCTTCCAGATGTTTTCAAGTCCATGTCTACTTTTTGCGGACGACTTGAAATCGTGGAGTTCCAATGCCAGTGCCCTCCAAATTGATGTAGACGCCGCAAAGCAGTGGTCGTTGGACTGGCACCTTCCTCTGAATGACGAAAAGTGCGTCCATATGTCATTTGGAGGAGACTCAGCGAACTCCTTTGTCATGCATGGTGAGAAAGGACCAGAAGACATCACGAGGATAGATGCCAAAAAGATTTGGGTATCTGGCTCTCTCCAAACCTGTCCTTCTCACTGCACCTTGAGAAATCGGCTCAGAAGGCATTCGCTGTTCTACGGATGATTCGGCGTACCTTCTCTCGTATTACTCGCACGGACTTCCAAATACTCTATGGGGCCTATGTCAGACCGCTCCTTGAATATGCCAACCCGGTTGTCTACTCAGGACGCACGAAAGACGTAATCCTCATTGAGCGTGTCCAGCGAGCTGCTACGAAAATGGTTGCCGGTCTCAAGTCCATGGACTACGAAACGCGTCTCGTGGTGCTCGACCTCTTTCCCTTGGAGTATCGTCGCCTCCGAGGGGACTTAATTCTTACTTACGCCCTGTTTGAACAAGGCTTGGCCAACAGGTTTTTCACCGTTGACCCAGCAAACACACGGCGGGGACACGGTAAGAAGATTTTTAAGCTCAGAGCGCACACCTTCATTAGGCAAACTTTTTCTCATTTCGGGTAGTTGCTGCGTGGAATAACCTTCCTGAGACGGTTGTCCACGCTCCTCTAGAACTCAGTTCAAAACACTATTAGACACTTATTTACGCGAGTCCTCGCGCTGGCAAACATACTGCCCCGCGCTGAGAACTTAAAGAGCAGTGCTACACCCTTTTCACTTGTGCCTTTCAGGTGAACGACAGCTGCTGAACGACAAGAACAAAACCGACCCGGGAAACTTGGGCAAAAGCCTCGCTCCTGTGTATCAATCCGTGAATCCGTGAAACTGTCTTTCGGTCGGTGGTACGACACGGTAGCTCGTGTCACGTGACACCAGACTGCGCGGTTAGGGCTGTTGAAAATCAATCTCACCAAAAGCTGTCTGGCAGATGTGGATACAGATAATACAAAAATAGAGTCTTTCCGGCGTCAAGTTGGTGTAGTGGCCAGTGCGCCTGCCCGCCATCCGGGAGCTCTGAGTTCGACTCTCGGTCGGTCCATTTTTCTGTTGGAGCAGACGCTCGAGAATAGGTACGACTGAGACCAGCTTGCGACCAATGACGGAAGGACTACAAACATAAACGTTAGTTACCCAAGAACAAGCAGACCTTAAGTAGGACCGAAACAGGGGGAGAACCAGCAGCGAGAAAAACAAAACGGAGTTATAATAAACGGGCTTAAGTTACGTTACTCGTGAGTAGTCAGGACACAAGGAAAATTACCGCTGATCGCCGTTGGTTCACATAGGGAATCAACACGTAGCTTAGCGTTCTGTGCATCCACAGCCCTCAGTGTATGTTCCATTATATCTCCCGCAGATTAAGTGTTCTGTTCGAACCGTACCCTCCTTCAGCTGTTGCACACTCACAACACGGAGCCCACTAGTGGGCTCTGGTTGCGCTAGAGCAACACTAGCTGGCGACCTAAATTACACCTCAAGTTCCGAGGGATTCACCTTAGTGCATCCACCAACATTAACTGTCCCAAATTTAATAAGAGTTTTTCTGGACATTCAGCGTCCTGGTATCGCTGGGGATCGCCCAAGCCTCAAAAGCTAATGCACCCGCAAAGTGGTGGGCAATGGTCTTTGGCTTGTTCGCTGAGCTGGGCAATTTGATTGCAAACGTTTCATTACCGGTCTAGGTGACATCATCAGTGCGTTATTGGGGAGCTTATTGGTGACACAAACACCAACCCTCGACTGGTGATGAAACGTTTGCGATCAACTTGCCCGGCTCAGCGAACGAACCATCAACCACCAACACCACCCGAGCTACCAATATTTTCCCCCATGGCGGTGGGGTATTTTCCCCGTATTTTCACACTAGCCCGGGACCCCCTATCCAGTTTACTCCGTCAGCTGAAGTCTCAAATAAACTCTTTTAGAAGGGGGTTTAGTAAATCCCGTCCACACTTCCTCGGCCTTGTGTAAACCACAGAATTATAGATGCCCACATCTAAGCCGATTTGAGTATCGTTTCAACTGACTACAGTTGCATCAGAATTTCCACCGCCCCAAAAAAAGCCTTGTTCAACTCACATTCCAATGAAGGTCGTACCCACAAAGCTTCATCCAGGCAGCTAGTGGAGGCTGAGGATCAGCTACCCATGCTGTAACCCGGAAGACAAACGCTGCCAGCCTCCAAATACTTGCTTCTCAGAGCCTACTGGAAGCGTGCTTTGAGCACCCCCGGACTGTGCCAGTTACACACTGAAATAATTTTGGTCTTATTAGTTCCAAAAATATTCCTCGCTACACATTCTCCTGGACTTTTTACGTTCAAACAGATCTTACCAATGTCATGGCTTACATACAAGATAGAAAACTGAACTTGCCTCCCTCCAAATTATGAACTCTGTCGCATGCATTCTAAATCCGGATGTGCCGTGTGACCCAACAGCTCTCGGAAGGCGTTAATTCTTACCTACGATTACCATCGATGCCAGTCAGTGCACGGAATATCATCAGTTTCCACCATACAGTGCAAACTGTTGAATTCAACTTAAACATGCAAAACAACCTGCTGTAACAACCAGTGGCTTGCAGTCTCCATTTACACAGGTCAAGGGCTCCGGAAGTAAAACACCGTCCACACGCTATCTTACGTTGCTGCGCCTCGCGGACAAACGTAAAACATTGCCTGCAGTGGCGCGACAAGCTTCTTGTCCTCCGTCCAGAAATTCCAAACGGTCAAGCTTAGAACACCTTGCAAACGGCGGAAAAGTCGGCTTAGAAAGAAGGCACTGCGGTGACTCAAGCTCATCTATTCGAGAGCAGTATGCTCAGTCCATTTGCACTTTTGAGTTCTAGCCTAACAATCCTCTCGACGAGATTTGTCCCAGACTGATCCCGTTGGCCAAATCTTTTCCAGGCCCCTAAGACACCACGAAGTGTTCATGTGCATGAAAATGGCAGCCCAGAGTCTCATTTTAACCTGCAACTCACTTCTTTTACCAGGAACTCTGAATTCTTACGCTTATAAATCCAACCCCGTTCAAGCACTAGCCGAACGCACCAGCGCGAATGCTAATGTGGCACCCCAACATCGCCCGCTGGAACAACGCCGCACAAAGTTGTTCATCGGATTCGAAACACTTGCACCACTATACGGACCATTCTTGCCCTCCACAGGCCAGCAAGATTAGTTCTAGCTGAGCACTCGAGTCAAAATGCACCATTGATCCAATCTTTTGTTTTGTCGCATAAGCTGTAATATCAGCGAAGCATCTCCGGGTGGAACTAACTAACTCTCCACCCCGGACCCCCACTCATCCAGGCACTGAACTCCGGCCCGCATGCCATCAGATATATCTTTGCTGGACTACCATCCCCTCTGAGCCGACTTTGAGCCTTCCACAAAATCCTCCCAGTTTCATAACCCAGTACAGTCTCCTCTCCACACCGACCGCCAAACTGCTCGCCAAAGTGAAACATCACATCTCTCTACAACTGAAACCTTCCGCTTACCTTATATTCGAGTGCCCAGTTATACCATCTGAAACCGTCGAGAGAATTCAGCATAAAAGCGGAATTCTCCTTGGACGCAGCAGTCTAGACGGGGGCCACACTAGACGCCGTCCGCACAGGTTGTCACCCTGCACTCACCGAGCTTGTGTCAATCCGCCAAGGCGTATCCATAGGCTCAAGTACTTGCCATCAAGAATTTCAATAACACGGCCTCTCCGCTAAACTCTAAACTTCACCGCCCGACCGCCATCTGATTCTCCTACAACTCCGCTAAAACTGTGTGAAGACACGAATGCCACGTGTTTCGTAGAACCCAATATTTGCGGATGTCGTTACCTAGCCTTGGCCAAAATCAGGTTTCATTTTCTCGGCCACCTGCACACTATTTGCAGAACCCGTTTGTGGACAGCTATTTACTCATTCAAAGCCACAGTCACGTGCTCCATGATCCCGGCTACGCGAAAGTCAGCTCAGCTGAAAACGCTTCCAAACCAAAGACCTCAGCACTTTGCCGGACATTATTCTGAAGCTCGGGCCATGGGTTCAAAACAAACTTCCATCCGTTCCCCACTTCAGAAGTTAATGTTCTCCCGATGAACTCCAAACGTACATTACGATCTTCTTAATACCCATACGTAAAACCGTCCCACCAACTTAGTAATTTATACATGGTAGTCATACAAGCTTCCCGAGTTGAAAGGATTGGTAGCTGTTTCTCGTCAGGTTTTCCGCCCTTAAGACATAAAGAGAGCAAGGTTTGGCATGACCGCTCAGTTTTTCCACGTTAACAGAAAACAATTTAACTAGTACATTTACGGGGATAAGCAGCAAAAAGGGCCTTAACCATCGTTCAAGATAAGCGTTGAGCTGTTTCGTGCGCAAAGAGCACCCAATCCATAACATTTCTCGTCCTTAATTTGAAAAGTTCTCTTGCCCTCGTTTGTTGCCATTTGTGTGAAAAAACTAAGCCACTTTTGTAAGCGCATAGGGTAGAACTATATCTTTATGCGTATACTTAAAGCCTACCGGATGCGGAAAGAGGGTTTCCGGGCACCATCGATAACCCATGGACCAAGGAGCAACTACCATCTGCATGACCGTGCGCTGGACGCATCCAACACGATGGTGGCCCCCATTTAATAGGGTAAGAAATATCTAGTCAGCGTACCCAGCATCGCCTCAGCGTATGCGCTAAAAGGCATATTGAAGTTTGCGGATATGAGTCGAAGGAAAAAACTTTTTACTACGTTGATGAAGGTGTACTCATTGTGCGCAGTTTTGTTGCTGGATTTAGAGTGATATGAGTAACGTCGTACAAATGCCCAGAGCCTTTGTCGTGTTCAGTCCGTATATTTTTCAATAACCTTGGGCGCTAGTTGTTTCACCTAAATGCGTGTATACATATGCACCCCGGTGGCAGGTGGTAATCTGAAATTAGCCCACTTTCAGAATAACAGAGTGCAGCCTGTGTCGATAATTAGCCCGGACAGCTTGAAGAATTTGACCATAGGCTGGCGTGGCGTACTCCGCAATACCCTTGAGTGAACACCACGCGTTCCTGGAGAGCTAAGATAATCCAGGCTAACCAAAAATTTACAAGCACACGCCAATAAACGCCTCGCGTCTAAATGTTGTGGAAATGGTGGGTGTAACGATACTGGATCAGCAGAACGTAGAATGCCGAATTGGGTTGTTGAAAGCCCACCACGAAGTTTGGGCGACGTGTGGTCTCTACAAGGCAATGAGGTAATTTAGTTCCTACTTGCGTGCACCCCATACTTGTGATTCCGAACATAACCAGATATTCGAATTCCCACAGGGGAGCTTAGACCTCTTTGCCTTACTCCGGTTCCTCGTTTGCTTAGGTCCTGTTTCACCAATACCAGCACTGATAGTCATCTTTTTCGCCGAACTTCATGATTTCATTTTCCAAAGACGCCGGACTCTCCTGAGGTTTTGTTGGGATCAACGGCGTGCCAGCCTAATGAGAATAAAAGTGGTGTTACCTAATCCGGTGCGTTTTATTTTCTTTCTACACATAGCAATAGCACTACGACCCGAGATAGAACAACCCTCATTGCTACGAAAGTACATCAGAGGACAGGAGATATTAGTCACTGTGTCCATTTTGGTCATTAATTACCTAGTTACAGCCTACCAGAGTGCTGACATTTCCTGCTTTCGACGACACCTGGTGGTTGCCATAAAGTTTTGTGTCGAGACATTTTTGCACGGTCCTAGCGGAAATCTCCTCGAGGTATTCAACTTATTCAGCAAGGGGAGGCACAACCCAAGAGACCTTGGGTCCAGTAGGTTCACCCATCAGTGAACTTTTGTGTAATGGTAAGATGAATACACCCGGTCAACCTGTGGATGGGGTCTGCATTGACTTTCATGATATTGTGTGTGATTTCCACAGAAACCTCAGGAGCAAGTGGAGCTCACCTGAGTGAGGATCGACGAGGAAATCCGTCATATCTTATATTTTGCAGGAATTTGTATAGCCTAAAGAGTGAATCAGAGAATTTGAAAGTTTAACAGTCACTGAGGAAGTAAAGTTCATTGTAGGCATCCAGCCAGCAGTTCGAGATTCTCTCAAACACCAGAGAAAGTAGTCATATTGCATTCCCAAGAGCTGCTGGCTGTGCAGTGCTGGCTGTGGATTTCGATACTGGCCTCTTGCAATTTCTCTGTGGTACATTTCTCGAGTCCCTGGATGCTGCTCAAGCGCATGTATACCAGTAGAGAGCAGAAAATGCACATGAAAACTGATCTGGATGTAACCAAACGGGCGTAACCAAAGTTTCTGTTTTCCTTCATTTTAAAGTGGGTTTTTGCATACTCACTGGGAGAGAGGGAAAGTTCCTTACAAGTGGCTAGGCAGAATTCCCATCCTCTCTATCAGGGAAGCATACCGGTCTGATGATGGTCACCGCCAAACACAGTGTTGTGAGGAAAGAGGCTACTTAGTTAGCTTTACTCTATACCACATTGTAATCTGGTCTAGGGATGGTGAGATGATGGGGTTCTGACACGAGACGAAATGTTGCATCTCCAATGCACTTTCCTCGAATCCAAAAGTGGGTTCGGAGCCTGTTGGTTTGATTGTAATTGAATCGTTCTCTGGAAGTAGCACTTTGCTGCAAGCGTTTTATCACCAGTGATTCGTTACGAAACGGTGCGGTTCGGGGGCGTCAGTGAGTGATGTACTGATTCATGAACCGCAGTACACGAAGGCACCCCGATCGTGACAACGACTAGTGACAAAATAACCAAGTTCAGCGGACAATTTGACCACCAGCACAATGAATGGATAAAGTTCTTGAAGATGCTGTGAATCGTGATTGCTCAACACGGTAAGACCAGGACGGTTAACAGTCAGACACCGAATTCATATGCAGTGTCCGTCAACTTAGTAAGCTCATGTGACCCCGTCCAGCTATTTCCCGGTTTACAGCCACACTGACCTGCGACTAAATAGAAATTACCAATGACGCTACATCAGCCTGCCCCTATCTGTGTCAATACCCTCGTCTGGCTCAAATTCGGCTGCCACAGCATTTATCGTGCTGCCGAAGTTTTTGAATGCAATAAAAGCGCGGGACTTCCATACCCAGTCTGACGACACTCCCGCAGCTATTTTCATGCTACTGTCTATTGCTACCTTCCACCCACTCAGGCTTTTAATTGCAACCACGAAAAAATTGTTTACTCGCCCCAACCTCCTCTGGGGCGAGTTTGTTCTAACCCGTCGAACTCCTCTTTGGGATTTAACCACCCCGGCTTTGCGCTGCGATTTCAGTTTGCCCCTTACACAAGTTCCAGCATTTTACTTACTTTGTTCGTTCGGCCCTTTGCATCGTCACAACCTCTCCCCCACACATTCATCTACAACTGCCCTTCAGCAGCGCCATCATTGCGTCTATTCACTTCCAACGTAAACTATGTATTTGAGACGAAATTTGCTATTTGTCTCCAATTTCTCAAGCAATTGCCGCACCTTGGACGCGCAGTACTCTTTCGTGCAAAACCTTTGCGAGTGAACTAAAAGTAAACCTTTTTAAGCATAAATGTTGCATTTTGTTGCATATATGCTCAGACCAAAAACCACCCCAATCTGCCGTCAATTTGTTGCGATTTGTTTTAATTAAAATCCTTTCTAAATTTTCAGGGCACATTGGATGTTGAACTTGCTGTGCTACGGCTTTAGGAATGGCTTCACACATGCTTGTCAAGAAATCGGAGGCTGTATTATTTTTCGTCCTCCATAGCGTTTGTGGGGACGTTAAATGACTACGCGAAGGATAATAATGTGGTATTTGTGTGTTCATCCAGTAACCGAAACACAAACGCTGTTTTGCGTTATGAGCGGGTGTATCGCAAATGCAGCAGGCGGCCTGTATAACAAACGGAAAGTCGATGAATCCGAAGAAGCTAATAAGCTGAGTGTTTTTTTTAATAAAAGCGGTGCGCAAAGCACCGGCTGCCCAGTGTGGTTTTGTTTAAGGAGACAGGATGACCATCTCTCAATCACCTCCAAGTTTCTTGAACACATCCATAAGGTTTCTAAGTTTTACCCATTGGCTTCTGGTTAATTGACGGCTGACTGAAGAGAAGGTTGTATCTGCAGGGCCCTGCAGAAGTGAGAAACGCCGTCGTGTAAAGTGCGGCAGTTTGTGGCCGACGAATTCGGCAAGATCCTTACCATTCAAGACACATACAACTACCGCCGGAAGTGTTGCGTAGGTTCCGCATAGTCGGGTTTTATGGTTGCGTAGGCTGTGCCTTCGCTCCTGGAAAGACCTCGGGAGACCGGATGCGTTCTTGTGATGCAGTCAGTGAAAGATCTCTAGTGCCATATATGCTTCTCCATTTGACGGCAGATAGCGTCGTTTCGACGCATTCCAGATGTAGGAAGTGTGAACGAAACGCATGCAAAACATCGTTTTGGTAAGTTTTTTAAAGCACCTAATATTCAGCCTGTAGATACAGGTTGTATACATTTTTTATTCAAGGATGAATTAGGTACCGGGCATCCGATGATGTGTGCCTTTTTGGAGAGCAAACAGTTTATCCCTATGCGTAGTCCAACACATGCCTCGTTTGGACAATGCCTTACAGTGGGTTTTTTGCACATTACAAGTACACAAATTCTGGCAAGTTCTGCAAGTATTGCGTCGCACGGACCCGCGATTCGTCTCTTATCTCACGGCCCGCTGGTTGTATATCACTCAAAAAATGGGCTGTACACGCACCTTCCGGGATGGTTTACGTTGGTAATGTGACTAACAACCGTCTGGCGCCTTAAAAACCGGGTGTACTAGTTCCACACACTAGGACATGCCATACAAAAAGTGCCTTAACACGCCGAGTGGCTCATGCGAAAAGTTGAGATGCATACGTCTTATCACTGTGAACGACGGGAAATCCTGGAGGGCCACGACTACCTTCTGAACATGGTCTGTCGAACGACGACCTATGCATGTCCCGTAGTTGCGATGCCCTTGGTTCCGCGACCGCCAAGGCTGCACTACCATAGTGCTGGAACAAACACGGTGAGGTCAACTTACGTTAACTAAATTATATTCTGTGGTGCAAACACTCCAATGCTCCCAGACGGTTGCTCCTGTGCTGGAGAATGCACATGCCCCTTCTACTAGGTGATGTGGCTCCACCGATTCCATTTGTCCTCGGTAGTTAGAGATCAACCGGTTCCGAATGGTAAGAACCACCCTTCATAGATCTTTTCTTTGGTTGCATCCCTATCTGACAACGGCGGCTGTTAGCTTACAACCTTATATAAAAGTGTGTATTGCTTACACTTGTGTGGGGCTCCTTTACAGCACAATGCTCTCAGCTGCAAAGCCTTTGCGAGTGGAATAAAACTTTTTAGCCACAATAGGGCTTTTTGTTGCGTATGTGCCAGAGCCAAAAAACGACTCTGATCAACATTCACATTTTCTCGGCTTACCAAATTTTACTGTCCGCCCAAAGAGTCATACCTCAGACGGAAACTTTCTGATAAAATACTTGGGATGGTATTCTGATCCCCATTGCCTGTCTATTTTCGTCCATCAGAGGCACATCGCTTCTCTCATAAATTTAGTTCCATTGTGCGAATACTGATAGCCCGCTTGTGTTCACAGCATTCACAGTATTCAATCAATGGTGTTTGATGTCCTTGAGGATTCTCTCACTTAAACAAATCACCTTTGTGGATAATTTACTTAACATTTCATTGTACATGGACATTATACTTTATGGAATGGCAACCCTGAACATGTCATAGCTATCGACAACTCAATTCTACTGTGCGAATAATAAGCGGCATTTGTTGTAGCGTTCATCTTCACGGGTCTTTTTCAGACTTTTTTAATACCACCGCTCTAGCAGGACTTACACTCCTATCTCTTCTGAGCCCTTAGTCAAACGCACCATTGAATGCTCTACGGCGACTTTATATAACACCGTTGTTGAGACCTGTGTAGGGACATTACGGTTTTTATCCGGTGTCACACCCTACCTGACGGTTCTTCTGTACAGTTTAGTCCACGCCGCCACTCCAAGCTCGCTCCCTCCCAAACCCTGGGGTATCTTGCAAAGACCGTCGTGTCCCTGGACTTCCAGCATATTTACAGAAATAATCTAGATAACCAAAAATTACAGGATGACTACCTCTAACTCAGGTCAATTAACCCACATATGGAGCGCCCCAGCCTGACTCACCGTCGTCTAATAGGGTACGGCAGAGAATGTAGCATCATTATTGCACAACCGTAACTAACATACCTTCGTACTTTTTCAGCGGTTTTGCTCTCATATAACCACCGTTACTTATTAACGTGCCCCAACTTGCGGTAGTCTGCTGTGTGGGCGTCGTACCGGTCTTGCTTTGGTAATAACCCGATTTTTCTTTAAACCCAATGAAATATCCGCTGTTTGCTCCGTAATCCGCCCTCTTGTTAGTCATTTGTTTGTTGCTTGCTTAAATTGTGATACTAGCCAGCCAAATGACGCTAATCGGTCCGCGTTCATCGCAGTCCCCGGGTTGAAGGACGTCTTGGAGAACTAGGTCATCAGAATTCGGGAAACACACTAATTTGCAAAGCAATTTGGTTTTGCGAGAGACTCACCTAGAACCCAGCTGAATCTCCCGTTTTTGATGCTCCCAGACAGCTGGATGTGTTGCACCAGGCTGTCTCATGTTCCAGTTGCTACAATATTCGAGACATTGTGATGCATGTATTTACGATACATATATATATATATATGAGTAATGCATTAATTACATATAAGTCCCCAGAGTTTACCACGTTATCACTTCCCTTCTTTTATGTGTCGTTTGGGACAATCCTGCCTTTATCCAAAGCTAGCAACGAGCCACACTGTACATTGTGGATGTGAATGATGTGCACAGAAGGTGTACAATTTGGCACACAAATGTTGTTTTCCTCCTTAACAGCTACCTTCAAAAATGAGTTGGATTCCCGAACTCAAAAGCGGGAGAAGTACTACATAAGCTTCCGTTCGCTGGAGGAACTGGTTTTCCATATGACCGAAGACTTTTCACCCATGCGTGCATAATGTCATGGATTGGCGGGAATAGTCTTCCGTTTAGTGCGAACTATGCCATTTGGACATGAATTCAGGCTCTCTGTGGGTTCCTGGATCCCACTGAACGTTGAAGATCAGCGTCTAACCCTAACTGTAGGTTTTCCCCGGAAATGCCGAGATGTGTTAGATTTTTAGCGGCGGATACCCCCAGTGATACGTGGGACCTAATTTGAAGTGCCTTAATAACATCTAAATCTTCTCAGTAACTCCACGCACGAAGTGCTTCCAGACGTGTACGATCCGAAACCACTTGGTTCCACACCGTTTTCGAGGTTTGCTTCACATATTGTGTATTTCACTTTCTAGAAGGAGTTGTCCAAATACCGAGGCAAGTACAATTTCAAAAGGGTCAGTGCATCCCATTCTCAGTGGGTTTCATATATCAGGTCTAAACTTAGGTGAATTGTGGAAAATTCGGAGCAAAATCACCCACTTCTGCAGCAGCTGTGCAGGAAGTTATACTTGAGTTTTCGTAAGCAGTCCAGAAACAAACGACGAGCCCCCTACCCTTACCGTTACAGGTTGAACTGGACTGGTCCGCCACGAAGAGACTGGACCTTACCGTGGTGTGGCGGTTTGTGTACCTCGGCGACACATTGAGCTATACTGGGGGGTGCCCGCGTGACACTCACAGAGTCTCTCATACCAGGTTGTCCGTGGGTAGAGGTCTGACGAACACAGTCTCCTGGCCCTCCAGGTTGGGGCTGGAACATGTGTGGCGACGTGTTCCGTAAAAATGGTAATGTACTTGCATTTCCAGCCCAACACCGCTCTTGCGGTTAGGCTTTTGAGCCAAAGGCTTTGGTTGATGACCCTAATCGTCCTCCTGTCTAGGTGTGGGCGCCCTGGCAGTATCCCAGCCCTCGTACAACCATGACATTCACAACTAACAGTACTTTCATGCCACATCGGCCGTCGCGTGGTGCCATCAGCCGGGTCGCCTTACTTGCTGCATACAGCAGGGCGGGTAAGCGAAAACATGCTACTGCTGACGCCCCCTTCTTACACTTTCACGTTTTCCGTCTCTACCCTCCCCGCCCCAATTTTATTACGTCCTCCGCAGGTCCCAGCTCTAGGACTGATCGGTTTGCCCGCCCTGCATCACACTTAGCTGCAGATTCTGCGTCCGAGTTCAGCTACATCCCTAAACACTTCGAAGTCTGTTTTCAAACCCCGAAAGCCTGTCTACTTAGCCACCTTTAATGTTCGTTCACTGAAGCAAGCAGGTCAACAGGTGGCTCTTGCTCGTACGCTGGATTCCCTCAGCATTGATGTATGTTGTCTGTCAGAAACAAGGACGCAGGACGCAAGTACCGTGATCGAACTGACTGCCCCCTCGCTCTCCTCCAGGTTCCGGCTGCGCACCTCTGGTGATGCAGAGGCCGCTGCAGCTGGATATGCTGGGGTGGGTATTGTATTGAGCAACGAGCGGAAGCGTCTCTGCTTGATTGGATACCCGTTGATAGTCGCCTCTGTGCGGTTCGTTTGGCAACATCTGTGAGAGAATCTAGAGGAAGTGAGGTCCATCGCACCTTGTTTATTGTGTCTGCTTACGCCCCAACTGACTGTAGCTCTGAATCTGCCAAGGACAGTTTCTATGACGCTCTAGGTGCCCTTCTACAGCAGGTTAAAACCTCAGATATCGTTGTGGTTGCTGGTGATATGAACGCCCAGGTAGGTAGACTGAGCGCTGCTGAGGCCCGATTGGGTGGTCGTCTTGTTTGGACACGAGACGCACGGACAACGGAGACCGCTTACTTCAGATGTGTGCCGATCACAGACTGTTCCTTTGCAGTACGAATTTCCGGAACAGCGGAAATCGCTTGACAACGTGGTGCCCACCAACAAACCAGCGACGAACCCAAATAGACCACATCGCCGTGAGTTATCGGTGGCGAGGGTCGATCACCGCTTGCCGCTCCTTCTGGAACACCAGCGTGGACTCCGACCATGCACTTGTACGCTGCTGCTTTTCATTGCTTTTCAGGTGTACGCAAAACGCGCACACCTCGCTTAGCCATTGAGAAGCTAGTGGATCCAGAAGTCAAACGAAACTATCAAAACCAGCTCGTCGAATGCCTGCCGGACGGTACGGTGTCGGATATAAACGGCCACTGGGAAAAGATATCCAAAGCGCTACTCAAGGTCGGAACGTCTGTTTGCGGTACAACCCAGCCAACCTCATTCAAACACTGGATCTCTGATAGGACCGTGTCTTTGCTGGAGACCCGGCGACAGATTCCCCCTGCCGCCACCACAACTCCACCCGACGCATCATCCGACGCCAAGTGAAACTGAGTGTCCGTGCAGACCGAGAAGCTTGGTGGACCCGAAAGGCCGAAGAAATGGAAGATGCAAAGAATGCTGGAAATGTGCGCAAGCTGTTCCATTTGATTCGTTCGACTGGTCCTCGAAAACCTCTTGTCAGCGAAATCAGAGACCAAAATGGCTCCCTGATATGCAATAAAGCAGAACGTCTGGACCGCTGGGCACAGTACTTTGAACAGCAATTCAGCTGGCCACCTGCTACCTCCAATCCAGAATCCTGGCCTTCAACAGAAAGCTGGACCGTAAATATGGAGTCGCCTTCGGTCTCAGAAGTGTCCGAGTGTATCCTGTACGGGATGCTGTAAATTATCGGTTTACTAGATCGGAAAGACATTACTCTCGGCGACCAACGATCATAATATTTCAGGTGGTAATATAGGGCATTAAAACGGGAGACTTTACCAATATAAGGACTAAAAACGAGTTGTTTTGAAGTATCTCAAGAAACGTTTAACCGAAATGGAAATCCTAACTTTGCTGTTGTCTTCTGGCAGTAAACTAAACAAAGGATCAAACCCCCAAGAGCGAACCTCTCAAGAGGAGCCTTTGCACTCCTATCCTTGGAGAAAGACGAAAACCTGACACATTTGAAGCCAACAGTAATCAAGTAGAAGTACAAAAATCGGAATCTAAGGCAGGCCAGCTTTTATTTTTTGGTCAAAACCAACCTTATTAAAATTCAACTTCTTGTTTGCACATTTACGTCATATCTCTGCTACTTCATTCGGGTAGTTTCCTATAGCAACACTGAAAAACTTAGTTTATTTCAGCACCTAATGCTGTCAGCATTTTCTACACGCTTGAAGGCCGAAATAGTTAATTGTCTCCATTGTCTCCTCTGTCGTCTTGCATAAGCCAACCCCTCAAAACCATCACTTCATCAGGGTTTCCAAACGCCAATTAACTCGTTTTGGTTTACAAATATCCATGGCAATTAATTGATGAACTAACCGGCCAGCCGCTACCACATCAGAAGTAAAATTATTTTTATTAGGAACCAAGTATAGCTTAGTAGCTTTCTTGTTCCTGTTGCAGCTTTTGCCTCATATATATATATATAAACTGGCTGTGAGAAAAATGTCCATTCCATTCAACCATAGGTGGCTAGAATTTTTAGAAGACACTAAAAAACATGATTTTTTGTTTATTAGCTTATTTGTTCTAGCGATATTAAAAGTGCCGTATCGTTCAAAAGATGAACAAAACATTCTTTTATGAGACTGCACTTGGAAACATTTCTGTAGAAAAATATGTTGCACCAATCCGTAATTTCTGAGCGGGAGATTATGAATCTCTTTTCCTGAGTTCTTGATGCCCGACCGACTAAAAAAACAAATCGGCTTTGGATATGGGCGGTTTCAACATAGTACGACTCCGGTTTAAGCCGCTGGGCAGAATTTATTTCGAACTGGATGACACGGAACGTAATGCACGAACTAGATTTATGTGCAGAGCTCCACAACTCGCTGAGCGAAACTCATTTGCATGGCTGGCAAGCAGCTGCTTCCCAAAATGTACTCACTTTCTATGGGGAGTCATGAGATATGTGGACAATCTAGAACAAGCGCATAAGGTGGTGTTAGTTTGATTTGTGCATCGTTTCTTTACTGCAAAAAGTTAGGACCATGAGTTTAATTTCTCGCTTCAGACGAAAGCCTATCCGTGGTGCACAAGAGAGAACTAAATATAATTATAGCTTATACATGTTATCTCCACATTTAAACTCGAAACTGCATGTGAAGCACACTGCTTTCTATAGGTGGTTTTATTTGAGCTGGACCATGTGCGGATTTTCCTGTTCCGGTCGGAAAATTAAACAGCAACTATATCAGAGTAATCAGAATGCTTGACAGCACTAAGTTCCTTCCCTCATCCACTCTTTTTCTCTTCTTTTCACTCTAGGGCTTTTAATATATAAATATATATATATATGTATATATGCATATGAAATTAGACGAACTTTATGGTTGTACGGCAGTGAAGCATCAGTGTCAACACTGATGTTGCTGTCTTTGGTGGTGATGATGATGATGATGATGATGATGATGATGATGATGATGATGATGATGACGAACTGGACTGGTTCGGGGAAGTCCTCAGAAACGGACCCCTAGAGAAGTGTTCATGTGAGCCACGTTGAGTAATTTCGCGAACGTGCAAATGTAGCTCGCGGTTGGTGCCAGCGATGTCCAGTGCATGTAACGAACGCACTCGCGCGAGGAGTGGATGGAAAAAGGCCTTCGGCTCAGGCAGGCCGGCTCCATGCTCGATTTATGAGCATTTATTTGTTTTTGATAACCTTCGAGTTTAAACAAACGGCAGAATAAGCTTTCAAAGTTAACTTTTTTCATTACGGACGCGTTAACGGAGAAGACTCTCTCGACAGACGTAGGACATCTAAAAGGAGTCATCCATCGATGGGTAGAGAAAAACGGCAGAAGATTAGAAAACGGTTGCATAGGGATGCCAGCAATGACTGATCAAAGGACGCTCCGTAAAATTTTTGTACCCCTTTCGTATGTTTGTACTTCTGACCACTTACTTCTTTCCAGGCAAGTAACGTACTGCGGGAATGCTTATGGGCAGTTGGGTCATTACGGCATGGGAGCATGCTGTTCGAGACTCCTATTAAGGGAAGTAATAAATGCCCTCAACGGGCTAAATCCGACCACCGGACCATTCTTGCTAGGTGCGAACGGGGTGAAGAGATGCAAAAGCTAAGAGCGGACATTTCCGCACCCGGGTGAGGACAAGGGCCAGAACCTTGTTTCAGTTATGCAGCAAGTTTTTACCCAGGTGCAGAAGTAAAGGGACTGGATGAGGAAGTCTCCGCACCTGGATGTAGATAGCCCGCAAAAGCTCTTGCACCGGTGCTAACTGAGAAGTGCAAACAGTGCGCACAACGCCCTGCGTACAACAACCACAGCCGCTTCACTTTCTTTAGAAATGCCCTAGCAGGACTGTCACAAGCAATACATGAAAGACGAATGGTGGTAATATGGTAAACTCCGGTAACACAGTCCACCAAGATGTCTGTCAACCCAGCGACTGTGTCAGACACGAACAGTTGAACACCATTTAGCTTATTCTTACCACAGTATATACCAATAACAAAAGGATGACCGAGAAAAGGGAAGACTATGCGGGAGCGTATAGGCCAGAGCTGGGTACGTGAGTTGTTGTAGACCCACCGGCTTTCTGTCGCATTGAGCACCGACGGGGAGTTTTTATCACAGTCCGTGAATTCATAGGAAGTGAGGGACAATATCTCAACTCTTCCAACACAACAGCCAAACCGGATAAAAGTAGGTTCAGTCATTGGGCCATCCGACAAACAGCCGTTAAGATATCCATACGCTGCTGTGGATTGTTAGACAAGGACACTCTTAAAAAGTAATATATGTGCAGGCAGAACGTACGGATTCATTGCTTAAATGACTCGCAATTGGCTTTTCTCTTGCGGTGAATAGCTGCGTTATCTGAAGTAAAGGGGTTGTAGTGGTTAACGGCCCTAAGGAGTCTCTAGTGAACAGAACAGATTAACAATGTAAGCCAGATACAAAGTCACAAGGAGAAAAATCCAAGTAAATCTTGACTCACAGTTCAAAATAGGAGATTCCGTAGTTCCGTATTCCGTTGAACCACCACACCAAGAGAAGTTCCACCTTCCAGGTATTCCAAATCTCCGGTGATCGCAATATTAATCCACAGGTGTGAATAGATTAGTCCAGCGTTTGTAGCTATTTAAGATAAATATACCGGATCAGTTAGACATGATATTATCGTCATCATACATTAAAACGACCGGTGCCGTATCAACAGCCACTGCCGAAATGCAATCATATCCGTTATACGTAGGTGGTTGCGGCTGTATTTCAGCAAAACAAGCTTTTGTGCACTGATGTGATTGATATTGATGGGGAAAAGGAAGATGGTACTGAGCACGAGAAATAGCAGTTTACAAGTGCTACAGGGTGGTTCTCCAGGGAAAACATGGTGAATGGCCTTCTAGTCTCGAAGTACCAATTACAGAGATTGGTGAAATCGTTGTAAGGCACATCTCAGTATATCCCCTGGGATATTCAAGTAGGGGATATATGGATATTGTCGCCTGATTAATTATAAATCTTACCAACACAAGCCCAACTCAAGGCATCGTGAACGCATTCATCTGTTGGGCAACGATAACAGCCGGTTGCTGCAACCGCCCGGAGAACTTTCCCATGTACGGTTGTTCTCGACGAGCCTCTGCGTGCAATACGAGAGAATTATGAGTGCACTGACGAGCGCTTTAAGCGAAAAAATCTCGTGACAGTTTTGGTACGCGTGAATACAGCGGGCACAAAGCATATCACAGTGTGACAACACTCACTCTCTCGGGCAGAGGTGAGACAAGCTGAACGCAGAGCCCCAGCCAATAATGGCGTACCACACTAAAACAAATCAGTCGACGGTTTACATTTTGTAGGGAACTGGAAATGCTGGGTATTGTGGTGTTTTTACTACTACGGGACAAAGAAATAAGCTTTGATGCCTCCCAAATGTATGGATTTCCATCGGCTTAAAGGCTGTCACTGGCGCGGAAAGTTCTGCATAGGTTCAGCACCCGAGCGCTGGCGTGTACTAACTGGGTGGACAGGCCCCCCATAGCCATGGCATGCCAGATGCTTAGGTCTTGAAGAAGTTTCAGAAGGAAGTTTACATGCTACCCATTTATTCATTTCTTTTATTCACAGTGCCTTTGATGCTGAAACTGTAAGTACGACTCAGTTGGTGCATCGCTATCGCTTGTTTTTTTCTACCACCATATGTGTCCCTGAAAAGCCCATGAAATCTCCTTCATTGAGGAATTTCTCGCTCTCTGTTGACCTAACATCTTCCCCCAGTTTCCCTACGGTTTCTCTCCGTGAGCTAGTTTATGCCCATCTTCACACCTCACCCCAACTAAATAAATCAATTCTTTGGTCAGCACACTGAATCACCTTAGTTCTAATTTAGTGTGTTAAATGACTTGCGTTTTTTAATTCGTTCACCAGTCACTGAAACCAGCCTTCTGGAACTGCTTGCATAACCAACAGAGGAAATCTTTTGCTTTCTTCTTAAATGACACATTTTCTCTCTCATGCATTATGGAAAATTGTCTGCACTTCAGTAAATTCCGGGAAAATACACGCAAATTTGGGCAACGCGGTATCATTTAAAGCCTTCCTTGCTGAGATTTAGCCATTCCGAAACCCCACTTTCACGAGAAATAGCAGTTTACAAGTGCTACAGGGTGGTTCTCCAGGGAAAACATGGTGAATGGCCTTCTAGTCTCGAAGTACCAATTACAGAGATTGGTGAAATCGTTGTAAGGCACATCTCAGTATATCCCCTGGGATATTCAAGTAGGGGATATATGGATATTGTCGCCTGATTAATTATAAATCTTACCAACACAAGCCCAACTCAAGGCATCGTGAACGCATTCATCTGTTGGGCAACGATAACAGCCGGTTGCTGCAACCGCCCGGAGAACTTTCCCATGTACGGTTGTTCTCGACGAGCCTCTGCGTGCAATACGAGAGAATTATGAGTGCACTGACGAGCGCTTTAAGCGAAAAAATCTCGTGACAGTTTTGGTACGCGTGAATACAGCGGGCACAAAGCATATCACAGTGTGATAACACTCACTCTCTCGGGCAGAGGTGAGACAAGCTGAACGCAGAGCCCCAGCCAATAATGGCGTACCACACTAAAACAAATCAGTCGACGGTTTACATTTTGTAGGGAACTGGAAATGCTGGGTATTGTGGTGTTTTTACTACTACGGGACAAAGAAATAAGCTTTGATGCCTCCCAAATGTATGGATTTCCATCGGCTTAAAGGCTGTCACTGGCGCGGAAAGTTCTGCATAGGTTCAGCACCCGAGCGCTGGCGTGTACTAACTGGGTGGACAGGCCCCCCATAGCCATGGCATGCCAGATGCTTAGGTCTTGAAGAAGTTTCAGAAGGAAGTTTACATGCTACCCATTTATTCATTTCTTTTATTCACAGTGCCTTTGATGCTGAAACTGTAAGTACGACTCAGTTGGTGCATCGCTATCGCTTGTTTTTTTCTACCACCATATGTGTCCCTGAAAAGCCCATGAAATCTCCTTCATTGAGGAATTTCTCGCTCTCTGTTGACCTAACATCTTCCCCCAGTTTCCCTACGGTTTCTCTCCGTGAGCTAGTTTATGCCCATCTTCACACCTCACCCCAACTAAATAAATCAATTCTTTGGTCAGCACACTGAATCACCTTAGTTCTAATTTAGTGTGTTAAATGACTTGCGTTTTTTAATTCGTTCACCAGTCACTGAAACCAGCCTTCTGGAACTGCTTGCATAACCAACAGAGGAAATCTTTTGCTTTCTTCTTAAATGACACATTTTCTCTCTCATGCATTATGGAAAATTGTCTGCACTTCAGTAAATTCCGGGAAAATACACGCAAATTTGGGCAACGCGGTATCATTTAAAGCCTTCCTTGCTGAGATTTAGCCATTCCGAAACCCCACTTTCATCCCACACGGCACTGTTGGTGGTAAAACTTCCATTACCATTGAATCACACACTTACACCGCTGCAATTTTCCCCAGAACCACTAATTCTACATGCTTTACAGCATTCAGATGTGACCAAGTACCTTTTCGATAACCCATCACCTCTCCCTTAATTTAGTTCTCGAACTTTTGCCTCATTTGCCCTCACTCCGAAATGGTTCCTCCATTTTTCCATAAACCATAGAATTCAGCCTAATAATTGACAGTGTTTCAGCAGTCTTGTCCCCAGTTCATTTGGCTTTTCCATTTAACCTTTGTCACTTATCGATCATCTTGCTGTGGCTAGAGCACCCCAGCTGTCCCTAATCACCCGCATGGCGAAAGTCTACTATGTGGACGAGCTCTTCCAACATAACAAATGAAAATTACGTTTATTCCATAAGTAGTGGTGGAAACAGTTCGAAATGTGTCCAGTTTCATAATAAGGACGAAGGCTAATGGTGTCGTAATATTATCTGCGCGACTGGAGGGGATTTAGTGCTAGAATCTGATGCTAGGTGTTTATATTCAGCCAGAGGCGTTTGCAAGCTTGACCAAGGAAAACATCTTTTTCCTCAGTGAACCAATGGCAACCAGTGATTACCTTTGCCATTTATTCTGACCACTCAAACGTAGTGTAGATCATGTTTAGCGAAATAGCGTTTAGCTATTCAGTCGCACTTTACCCCTTTTTGTGGTGGCTCATAACGTGAATGTAATCCACTTTCCGTCCTTGCGTTCATTTCTGTTACTTTTCTGCCCGTTTTGTTTACCTGTGCCCTAATAAGTCGTTTCACATTAGCATCAAGGCCAAACGTGCTTTCTACCACTCCAAGTTGACTCCCGTGATAAAAACTACTTGGTGATGCCTTACGATTATGCTAAGCGCAGGCCTGTTGCGTTTTTTCAGACGGTCCAAGGGGATTTGATTGTGTTGCATGCTATCCGTCGTGGACCACAGGCATGTGTATTTTGTGCTGGCGACCAAAGTAATAGATCCTTATTTCTTTTTCTTTTCATCCGTATTCACTGTTTGAACATTGATCATTCACACATTATGAACATTGCTCTCTGAAATTAACTCGTAATTAGACTAGGACCTTCCTGCTAACTCATTGCCTCCTTGAGTGACCTCAAGTAACCACACTATTGTTGGTCGTATATTCAGCACTTCGTATTTCTCCTTAATTCCGTGTTGTATCCGTTGTTTGCACAGAATTTGCAATCAACCCTTATCTGCTCTCACTACCTAGTATCATGTAAAAATCAGCCACGCATAGTCCGATAGTGTTAACCGTCTTCTAAGCGCTGAAATTGTCCGGGACAGGACCAGCCATCCCACACGGTTTTCGATCTTACTTCTTACCGGTGCGCTGAGATGGGTCGCTTATGGCACTCTGCTTAGGGTAAACCACAAAATGATGATAGGTTGGTGGTTTGGAAGCTAGATAGGAACCAGCATCCACCAATGTCCGGGACAGGCCAGGGTCCAAAGAATGTCTCCAGAAGGATGGGCCGTTTCAACAGGAGTACCATGTTTACGGGGCTAAATTATTTGCACTTTTCCTAAATCTGTCTCTAAGTCAATCAAGATAGATACGCCTTCGATTCTCTGGTGAATAGAAAACCCAGAGGACTAGTGACAATCGTGGTGGTCTGTTGCACCGACTATCTACACACACATATTTACCAAAAGCAATGTTACAGGTCCTCAGCTTGTGATTTCACAACGGCCACGTTTTTTGTAGTTGTCTCACCAGCAAATCCATCTGTAACACCCCCACCAGTTTACTAGTTGCTCGCATATCAATTCCTGTCACGTTTAGGTTTTTAGTAAACAAACAAATCTGGTTAATTGACTATGGAGCATTTGCTTGTTTTAGTGAGTGAAGGTTTCGCTAGTTTGGAATACCCAGGAAGTTGGGTAGCTACTTATTCCAGTGAATTCACACACAACACAACTTCTAACTTACTCAAGCGGTGACAGCTCAAAACTCTCGTGCCGGCGCAATTTATTCCACTGCGTATCCACTATTCGTCTTGCTTCCGAAGCCGTCAGTCCAACTTTGTTATTCTCTCACACCTGTTCACCAAGTAAACTTTCGTGAAAGGTCACACAAACACTCTAGAGTTTGTAGGGTCAACACTTAGACAAAAAAACGTCAGTCATCCTCTCAAGTGGTGCATGAGAGCTGAAACTGTCGCAAATGTTGCCTGTGAACATACTTGCTTTGGTTTGGAAGTTCACGATCAAATCCACAACACTGACCAATTTTGCTTCACACGTGGGAGGAGTTTCGGCTAGCCAACCAGATAGCGATTGTGTCTTCATGCATATTATGAGATATGGCTATTTTGAAAAAAAAACCTTTATCTGATCATATTTACCTAGTTTGTTTGCACCCAAACTCTGCATTGAAAGGTCCTGTAACCGAAACTAGACGGAAAGCATTTTGTATGTTTAACTGCTTATGAAACAATAGTCTAGTAAGTGGACCAATATGCATCTGTAAATGTCTGAATTAACCTAACTCATATGTGTGTATTATTGGTCGTATGAAGGAATCGGGAGCGAAAGTCAAGTGTGAATATCACTAGGTTGAAGCAGCCGTTTATGATCATGCTGCTTAAGCGTTGGCTAAGCCCGCTGGGCTCAACTGTCGGATTGCGGTACCTTTTACAGCAAGCTAAGAAACTTGATTCCTGGAGTATTATACCCAAGTGTTATTTTGAGGGTGTAAGTAATCCGACTCAAGAGTTTTAAGAAGACTAGCCCATATCCGTATCTGAAAGAGTCGCATTCAAAAATGTGAACTGGCTGCGACATCTCGATTACCAAACGAAAAAAATATCCCCTAATTATCGTATCCCGTATCGTCGTACCCATAATTTATTGTACCGCCCAACCAGATGAGCTGTACAAAGATTAGTGTGCTCTGCGATGAAAATAAAAATTAATAAATCGTTCAGCTGTAGCGGCCTTTCAGTGCCTAGCTGCCATCCAAAGGAAGCACGAGGGCTGTGATACTGCCAGGTTGCCCAAGCCTAGACAAGGGAAGTCGAGAGGCAGAGGTCGGGTTAGAACCACAGACCTTCCAGTCAGTAAATTCGCGCTCTAACCACTTGAACCATCTCGCCCCCCCCCTTTGTCAAGAAAATACACTGTAGTGCTATTTGGTACTTGATAGCCTGTGTCATGTCCACCGGCTGCAGTCACGTCGTGCAGCTCTGTTCAGTTTGCAGACTGCTAGCGGAGGTCGTGCATACGCAACGATAGAGTATCTCCATCGATTTCGTCAGTTTGTGGGTCACACCAGTACAATTCTCACATGAGATATGTTGAAACCTTGTTTCTTCGGCTGTGGTTTCAGCGTTGCAGATAATATTACGATAGCTGCTTCTCAGAACTATAACCTGTTGGTTTTTCAGTCTGTACGTATTCCCACCTTACCATAGCATACCTAGGGTACGTATGCATTCGATACATGATTCGTTCTACTAAGTATGCTGTGGCTAAGTAATCTGTCTTTCCAAGACTAAAATTAGAGTTACTCGCTTAACAGATAAAAAATCATTTCAGAATGACAACTCAGTGAGGAGTCCCTGGAAGTCTTCAGGAACAGGCGATTCAGAAGCACAATATTCGTTTTGGGGTAAATCTTCTCCCCTACTCTGATCTACTGGAATTTAGAATAATTCTTATCAAGCTCGAAGTGGCGTTGAGAAGATGTGGACTAAAGTTGTTTGACTGAAGTCTCGGAAAGATGTGCTCCTTTGTGAACGAAATGTTTGTAAATGTTGCTGCTTTCAGGTTGCCTGAATGCCCAAGGCTATCTGTCGGAGAGAGAAAAAGAGGATTGTACTGAACGGGAGCTGCGTGTATGAAGTGGTATCAAAGCTCAACACAGCATTCAGCATTCAAACAATACAGCAAAAAGTGCAAGATTTTCTTCGGACAGCTGGTGTTGGTCAGCCAAAAGACGTCGGCAAAGAGACTTGCAGTCTGGTCGCACAACGGGTGAACTTGGCTGACTGTTGCAGAAACATATGTCGTGACCTTGATGTGAAATAATACGTTGTGGTACTGACACGAAGTTGTTTCCATTGACCCATTTAATTGTTTTGTACAGCTGACTGCGCGACTCATCTCCTATTTAGTGGTACCGTTCGTTTAAACATCACGTAGTCTCTGAATATAATCGTGAACATTGTGTGCCACCGAATCACATGTTTTAAGCTTACTGTAAGTTGCTTTAAAGGCACTGACCTGTTTTCTAACACCAAAGTATTCAATTAAATTACCTGGATTTGTTGTAACTAAACCACCATGAACTCAGCGTTTCAGCTCATAAGTCTGGCAGGAAAGCAGGTGGTGCAAGAAGCGAAAATCTCACAGTTTGCTTGCTGTCATGCCATCAGTCAAACACGTAACTGGTTGCTAGGGTTTTTTTAAGGACCTTATCGCTACTGTCTCCCTTACTTTACTACATCTTATAGGCCATCTACGAGTATCCAGCATGCCGGACAATTTGCCCCATTATAGTTGCTTTGGCCGTAAAACTGTTAGTAGCAAAACTCCTTACTACTTTGAAGCTGGTAGTAGTTTATTAGTTTGAGCAAAAGTTCTGAGAACCCTCACGGGCCATGCACTCAAGCTACCATTCACGTAAACAGTTGACAGCGAAACAACGCAAGCTGTCCCACAAGCTGCCTTTTGGTGCGTGGGACGTGACGAAGCAAGTTTATTTTTACAACTGTATAACACAAACCGTCCCCCAAGGTAGATCACTCATTCGACATATAATATTTTGCTTCAGTCCTACGAACTGGATTCCGACTGGTTTAAAGCTAGCTTGTGAAACCAGTTTTCGTCTACATTCTTTATTGTTGCTTGCCAACCTACGAAATGATCATTGTTATTGCTAAACGATCCAGGACCTCCTGGAATCGAACAACTCACATTAATGAAGCAGATCCTCAAGTTTATTTCATTGCCTCTATTGGTAGTAGGTTGGTGCAGACATGCTAAGCCATAGATTCGGATATCACTGTTAAACAGAAAAATTCCCCTCTCCTGATGAATTAGGCGCAGCAGTGCCCTGGACACAATATGGAATAATAACATTAGGAACAAACGTTCATTAATAGTGGATTTCCAGAGGTTTGCCATAATGGAAGCTTGGTTGAGGTATAACAAGCATAGTGTCGAAAACCAGCCAGATTTTGTGAACGGATGACGAATTATGGCTTGCTCTGAATTTACCGGAAAAGGCATCGGCAACCATAGGTCGCGCTATACCCGTGGTCTAGCTTGTGACGTATTCCCATATCGAACCTGCGGATATAACTTCATGTGGTCACGACAGCAAACAACAGTCCCGTTATACAATGGAAAAGGAGCTTTAGCGCCAAACGTTTTCTCATTGGCAATTCGTTCTCACACTTTTTTGTCAGCAGAATTTGTCGCTTTTTTGTTTGCGAAGTACTGTAAACTGTTTCCAGGAGAACTCATCATTATCAGGAACAGTAACATCAGCTGACGTTGATGTTTCAACAACCACAGGGTTTATTTAATTATACCTAAAGCCCTAAAGTGGAAAAACAGATGGAAAGTTTCAAAATCTCAGACGTGTTACGAGAAAATGTCGAGGGGGTTTTTGCTTTATTTTCTGTATGTTTCGCGATCCACGAGAGGAAATGGGCACCTGAAGATTGAACATCCCATTCATCTTCCATTTTCGTCTTTACTTTGTCCAGTTCAACTTTTTCGCTTACCTTCGCACTGACAACTTATGATGATGCATCGGCTGAATCTAACTGCCTCACGAAGACCGGTAAGGTGAAAATTATTTGTATGTTAACTTCGATCGGGGTACACACGACTTAGTTCCATCCAACTGGATTTTCACATCACTCCTCTGCATCATGGACCTTCAGCAAGCGGATCCAACCACAGCGGCTGACTGAAACTACAACAGAGAATGAGAAAGTTTGGCAAAACGATCGAAAATATATGCGTTATTGTCAGTACTATATACAAAACCATGATAACACTCATCAACTCGTCTAGTCTATGTGACGCTCAAAAGCTTATTTAGGCGTGGAAGGGCATATATCGAAGGAGTAACGACATTACTTGGTGTTCGACAGAAAAACCGTTTGCACCATCCCACAGGTGATAACAGACTAATATACCATCATAAGGAGTAACGCGATATGATAAAAGTATTCAGTATGAAGACTGCTTGAATACATACAGGTGAGCACCCGAGCTACGTAACAGGCAATAGTACGTGTAACAAACAAAAACAGATAGCAATGTTTTTTGTCCGCTGTGGTGACGTGAATTTTCTGGACGAGAATAATGCCATGGGAAATAGGTGATGTGGGATAACAGTCAGAAAACTCTAGTCGCAAAATGCTTTAACGGTGCGTGCTACAATTTTTGCATCTCAGGAAAGAAATTGTCTATTTTTGTCGTACACAAACTTTTTTTGGCTCTCCTTGGTGTCTGTTTTGTTTGAAGTGATCAATGAAAGTTCAATTCTGTGCGACTAGAAGACTCAAATACTTGTTAAAAAATGCTTAGACTTTTGCAGTGAGGCACATTTTAATGGTCGTCAATTATTGAGGTCATCAGAAATTATTTTGAACGTTTATACTGTTATTTAGTCAAGGGCTTTCTGTGCTGATGTGACAGTATGGATATTGATCAGTCTAAGCGCAGCGAGGTTAATCTATCCATTGATTGCAATCGATTGGACGATTAACTGAGCAGACCTTCGCGTGCACACTGAAACACTCCCGTACACATTGTGGCCGTGACTTCTGTTCACTATGCACCGGTAGCAAACCAGCAGGGCGCTTGTGCTACCATAATGGTATGCCAAACCGCTGATTTATTTCAGTCCGAGCACAAACAGTTATTTTGTTTATCACCCATCAGTAAATTCAATGCGGCTGGAAAAGGTCGGTAATGTGAACCTCAATCGTAATGGACACGTCTTTGCTGAAATTTGTTCAAAATGAACGAGGCTTGAAGTCTTGTTTTGTCCGCATTCTTCTTAGTGATTTTACGGGTAGTGAAAACTAGACTACAGCGTCAAAATACCGAAGGCTTCTCTACTTTGTGGAGATAAAATCGAATAGGGAACTGTTCACAGTTATCTTCTTATTGAGAGACCTGTGGACAAAGTTATCGTCAATTAACTTGCTTAGGTGCAAGCCAACGCCAGAATACACCATATGGTATCATCAGCAATTAAAGAAATTGTGTTTATCACATTGAATGGGTGAATTATTGCCCGAACTTACAAAAAAACCTGAGTGAAAAGAGAACGAAATAGAATCTCTTCAAGATTTGCTACGAAGATCACTCAGTTTTCCAACCCACCACCAAAATGAATAAAAATTCTGTCTCTGATTTATCATAATATCTGGCCTGGGCGATGCAAAAGATTATTGATACCACTCTGGGAAGATGACAAAACACACCCGAAAAACTCGAGAAATCAATCGGAAAAAAATAAAATAAAACGGACCTGGTATTTCAGATATTGTACAAAGTCAAATTCGGATTTTCTGAATCTTTAAAATATCACAGGCCTCGTTCAATGTGAAGTGGCTTCATTCGGATAAATCAGTACCTATCGGATCCAGGCGTCTCTAATCAGATTGAAACTCAGACTACGAATAGCATTCATGATTTCGAAGCTACAAGACGGCAGTCCAACCTGGTGGTTTGGGTAAGGTTTACTGTGATTTCCGGACTTTAACTCGTCTGATTCTGTAGAATCAAGGGTGGACTAAAACCGGTTTGATTCCAGATCCAATGCTTTACTGCCAGTTTCCTTCATGGAAACGCAAGTTAGGTTCTTCCAGAGGCAAAGCTCAGACCTTCAACAACAGACTCGACCGCTAACTAATGGCTCTTCCTTTTGGACTTCATACTAGTAACGCACGTGTCCATGAAGACGACTGAAAAAGGAAAAACCTGTGTTACTAAATGTGACCTTTATGAGTAAGAAGCGTCCCCAGATTGCTTATAAATGAATTCCGTACAATTTTGGTTCACAACTACCCGTTATTTGTGAACAGTTGCAGACCTCAATTCACGATTCTGCTGAACCGTTGATATCTCTGATTGACTAGAAACTGGAACCATGAACTGGTAGAATTACGGCTCTTACGTTAGAAAACAAGGACAGCAGCCGACTGCCTGTGTCACCTCGTTATATATGGAGATCATCAGTCAAGACTGGTTCCTGGGGAAAGAGGGGAAAACGGCTACTTGTAAAAAGCGGTCATTTTACAAAAGTGGGATTTGAGCTCTTCTGTATGCAAAAGCCGGACCTCAAACAGTTGCAGGGCCACACCGCAAGCTTCGTGCCCGAAGTCTATTCGGGGGTCTTAATAGTGATACCGGGTGCATCCATTTTACGGAATTCGGCGTCGGTGAGGATCATATTTTTTCGCCCAGCTTTCTAGCTGAAGCGATTTATGACCAAGTTTTGTCTTGAACACGATCACCAAACTAACTTGCCCAGTCTTCAGGTGATTTAGAGACGACTGAATGTTCATATACCAAGTGCAAATTTAAAGCTTCTCATGACTGTGATTAGAAGCTTCTGCTTTTAAGTAGACACCGGGTCTAAGCAGCAAGAAAACTGTGAGTTGCCAAATCACCTGTAGGTTTTCTAAAGGTAGCTTCGGTCGCTCATTCTTGGGTTGTCTTAAATGCGGTACTTGACACTGTACGGACTCAGGTAGCGCTGCAACTTAACTAAGATTCTCAGAAATACTTTACCTCTTACCTAGCGCCTCCTGCACCACACACGTTTGGTTTTGGAGCTTTTCGGTTGAGCACAGCTGTGTTGCGCGCGTTTACTAAAATGTTAACCTAAAATAGTAAACAACTTCACATTTATGGAACATGTAGTCATTTTTCTCAAAAAACAGGCTTGATCTGATCATCAGTATTTTGCACTCCTACGTTAGTTGGAGTAGAACCATGTAAAAAAATCCGGATTAAAAAACCAAGATTCAAGAGGCACAAGCATGACTTCAGGCATATGCACACCAAGTTTCATCTGGATGCATCCTGGGGTATCCTAACTGAACCTAAAATGATTGTCATATCATCAAATGTGGGAAAGCTCCGCAGTTTTTCAACTATTTTATTGCTGAGCGTCACACAAAAGTGCAAAATTCATCCATCAAAAGAGACTGTCAGTCAAAGAATCGGGTTCATTTGCGCAAAGAACACAACGGCTGATCAAGGAGGTCGACAGAACACACATGAGTTTAGAGCACCACAGGTGTTCCCTATCAGGTCCCATCAGACTCCTCTTCACTACGAAAGCCTTCCATCCACCTCCTACAGATTCCCCAATTTTACAATCTGACGGGTGATTTAGACTCCTTTATCCACAATTTTTATTATTATCGTACTCGTTTCCTTTCATACTAGCCACTGTGTATGTATTTGATACGTATGAGAGCTTGCACACTCGTAACCACATTGGATGAGTGGAAGATTGAGTCGACGTTTCTCAAAGAAGGGCGCAAATTATGTGCGGTTTTACTGCACCCTCAACAGTATTCTTATTTGAAAAATCCTCAGTCAGTCTGATGCAAATGTTTGCTTTGACAGGACTGATAGTTTAACAGCCATTAGCAGAAGAGTAAAGACATTGAGAGAGAATCCCGAAACTCGACTTTTCAGCTGACTGCTTACTTGCAGTTTGTTGCGCCTTGTTTATCCAGATGAGCTGAGTTGAAGCGACGCAAAGTAACATTTGCTCTGTCCATCCACTTACACGATGGTCGAATAAGTCGTAAGTTGTTTCAAATTTAACTTGCACATGACAAGAACATTTTTCAACGGCCTACAAGAACAGGGACTGCGCAATCTTGGTGAAGTAAAATCGCCAACAATGTGAACCAGTAACCGATTGCCCAAGAAATTCGTTAGGTATTCCAGATGCACGAGATTTGGCATTAATTATACCGCATTCCACGGTTAGTTTGCTGTCTCAGTGCTGAGTGATGTTTTACTCCGGCCAACTCGGATTTGATGTTGGAACGACGTACGCGATCGTCTCAAGTCGTTGCAGGAGTCAGGTACAGCCGATTGCACTTACCCATTATTTCAATGGTCATATTGGGAGTTTGACACTTCCCTGTTTCCACCACACTGTTCTAGAGTGATGAACTTCACTTGGTTTAGTACGATACCAACCAGCCTACCTTTTCATTGCGAACAATTTTCTGTCATATTCTCGAGCCTGCGGAACGACCTGTTGCCATCAGCGCCGATAAACAAAGACATTTTTCAAAGGGACGATTACTCCCCTCTTAACCGCTTTTCCACTACAGGTAACTACCACTTTATGTTATTCAACAACTTCAGAGCAACCCTGAACAACTGGGCCGCAAACCTCATGAAAAATTGTGTATGGCTGCAAAACTTTTTTTTGACTCAGTCAAGCACTCTGAGCATCTTCCATTTTGCCGCCCATGGAGAAGCACTTGGAGTTTAAATCAACAAGCTAACCTTATACTCAATGGTTACTAATCTGCTTATTGAAAGTATCGATTCAGACAAAACTCGTTACCTCAGAGATGCGCTAAATGTTGATCAGTGGTAACGTGTTGGAATATAGGTGCCTGGGGATCATTCACAGGTAGGCAGCAGATCAGCAACGGAACAGAGTTAAAGTGAGATGACTGTAAACATCTACTCAGGTTAAAGTTTAAAGCTGCTCTTTACAAACTATATAAGCATGGATCCGAAGAGAGAAACTGCCAATCCAACTGCGCTTTAATGACGTCTACTGAAACAATGACGAACAGATCGATAGCTACCTGATCAACTATCAGTATCGATCAGTACTGGATTCCAAAAGTTGTTGATATATCAGGAACTTGACCATAATCTTCTTGTGACAGGGTGTTCCAGAAGTGCCTGACTGACAGTGCATCATCATCACCATCGAAAGCATCCGTGTTCAACAGTGGTGCTTCACTGCCATACAACCGTGATCTATTTAAAAGACTTATTGTCAAAAAAAGAATAAAGGGAAAGGGACTTGGTGCTAGCTGACTACAATCACTCCGAGGTGCTACATCTCCAAACACTCATTCAGGCAATCTGGATAGAAACCGACAACAAGAGCGCCATTGACATCGATTAGCAGCCATATCTTGCAGCGTCTCCAACCAGACGCAGCGAGGATCACGCGGTCCCCTGTCCTGGAGGGCGAGTAGCACCGATAGCACCCAAACGTTTCATAATCTCCTTCATACCCCCTTCCCAGGTCAATTGTTGGCCATTTCTGCTTCCGCCAGTCTGGATTGGGCATGGAAAACAGCACTCTCTTCGGTAAACGATGGTTAGGCATCCGCAACACACGTCCCAACCAACGCAGCTTCTGGTTCTGGACACATTCTTCAATGGAAGTGCCCGTTGCACAACCCAAAACTCGCTTTCTAATCGCCTCGTTAGGGATTCGCCGACACTAACCCACACGAGCTATGGTTCTGAGACAACGATTGGCGAACACCCGAAGACGTCTCAGTTCCGCTGCTAGAACAGGCCAAGTTTGCAGCCATACAACGAAACAGCCCGTACTGTAGCTGGATACACAATTTCGCTGAGATTCAGGGATACACCATTTGGACGCCATAGGTGTCTCAAATTAGCAAACGCGACGCGGGCCTTGCGGATTCGTGCATTGACCTCATCTGTCACACTACAATCAGAACTAATACAACTTCTGAGATACGTGAAACACTCCACAATTTCGAGTGTCTCTCCCTGGATTGTAAGTGGCGTGTTCGTTCAGTTGTAGCACCATTTCGGTGCCTAACTCCCATGCCACCCGAAGGTTGCACAAGGGCTGGGATATTGCCAGGTTGCCCAAGCTTAGACAGGGGAAGTCGAGAGGCAGAGGTCGGGTTAGAACCACGGACCTTCCGGTCAGTAAATTCGCGCTCTAACCACTTGGGCCATCTCGCCCCCTTGTTCAGTGAGTGCGTGTTCAGGAGCATGACCTTAAACTTTGTGGGTGCAAGGTGCACACCAAAGGTTGGGATGGCTCTTCAGTTCATCCAAAAATTCCTTCGGCTTTTCCTCCTCTTCGAAGAAGAGAACGATGTCGTCTACATATTCCACATAGACAAGGTTTTCCTCACAGGCTATTTCAACACCAGGGTTTTGGAGACCTTCAAGCTTTCGTCTCATGATTTCATCGATCACCAAATTAAGTAGGAATGAAAAGAGTAAGCATCCCTGGCGGACATGGCTTTGTGTACGGAACTTTTGGAAAGCTCGCCATATACTGCCACACGTCCGGAGAGTATACGTGCAGTGCATAATTTAGACTGTTTAGGAGCACGATGCCCCAATAACTGCGAGAGGTAAAAATCCTGTCTAAAGAGCTGTCATTCAAAAAACATCTGAGGTTGCTGGCGGATTATTTTGGCTATATCCTACATAAATGCATGCTGATTAAATCGATGCTTAGCTACGTGTGGCCCCACGGCATAGTGTTGAACCATTACCGGAAAGGAATCACCATAAACCTTAATGAAATGTGCACTGCTTATACTTTTTGGCGAGGATGAATTGGCTGTCTGGGCTCTTTTCAGCCAGCTAAAGTACAGTAACTCCACCTAAGGAATGAAATTACAAATGAATCTTCCGAGGCTTTTTACTACCTATGAACCGTTTGAGCAAGCGGAAACCGCGTGATGCATCAGGATAAACTTTAATTTTTGGGTATCGATTAGTGATTGGGTTCTTTTTTAGAGGGATCTTCCGAAAGTGATCAAAGCTCGTTTCGGAAACTGTGATAATGACAATGAGTGGTAGTACTGACCTTTGAGATGCAAGAGGTGCACCCCTAGCACCTTGATTCGGTTTTAATTTTGTCTTCAAAGGGAATACACTGTTTAGGTTGGTACAACTGTCCGTACTTAGTGAGCCCAAGGTGAACGAAGATTGAAGAAGAATGAGACAAAACCATGAAGGGGCTAATTGGTGATGGCATTGTGAGGAGCTCAGGCCGCTGCGGAATCCAGAGACCTTAGTTCGCAGCGACGATATAATATTTTGTTGGAGACCAGTGGGATGAATGCCGTACGTATCAGGCGACCTAGCATGCATAGTCAGTGCATACTGTAGAAATAGGAACCATTTTCGAAAATTTTTGCGAATTGCACACAAGCAAGTAGACCAGAGTGTAATCAAGGACAATATCTGAAAAGAGACTATCATCTAGGATAAGCCAAATGCCCTGTTTTTGATGGGGATCAGGATCATCATAGTTAAATTCTTACTCAAAGGCAACAGGCAGAAATCTTTTAAACGCTGCTGGCAACAGTGTTCCACTTGTTTGTGTAGCTTCTATGTTGAATTTTGAAACTCAAAAGTAACCTAAAGTGAAGAGGTCGTCCACGTCTTTCTTTACTATCTTCATCTAAGTGAAATTTATCGTTCTAACGGAAAATCTATCCAGGATGAGGTGCTAGAACACCGTCACAACCATAAACCAGCAAAACTCAAGCATCCGAAGAACGTTTCAGGTAAATGTAACTCTGAAAGAGTGTATGAAATTCTCGTTTGAAAACGTATAATCTACTACTTGGGATGTGTTTCTGCACTATAGAACCATAGTAGCTTGGAGGAAATGCTCGGTTTGTCATTAAACTGGGTCAGATGGTGCACGCGTATGTCTGAAATGCGAGACAGAACCATGCAGCGTAGGGCAGTGATGTTTTGACATGGCTTACCGCTCACCGTTAGCACGACTACAACTACATGACTAACATGTCAAAACATGTTCACACTGACAACAAACCTGCATTTCTCTGTGCATACTATGAAAAATTCTCACTCAAGACGGAAAAAGGTGTGCTCAATGACGCAAACTAGGTCATCCAAGTGGTGATCAGTGGATTCTAATTTCGTGAACATTATTCACTCGAACCGTTTAAACTATTCCCACGAACTTTATTGCTGATCATTTTGAAGCAAGATACATCGTGCAAGGTCTCTATTTATCTCAGAAAGGTTTTCTGATAACTTACCATCTCATCATGATGCAATGAATGTTTGCTCAGTCAATCAGGATCCAATGTTTAAGGCACTTCTCATAAGGTTGCTGAAAATTCTTCGACAGCCCACGACCGGTTTCGCCCTTCTCGGGGCTCATCAAGTAGGCGCAATCCCAGGGTTTCCGCCAACCTTGTGTTCTACTTGAAACCAAATTACACGAAATTAGCGAACTACACTCATTTGGCAAACAAATTTGGTTTTGCGACGGACTGGAACCCAGGTGAATTTCTGTTGATTCTGTTGAAAATAGATGTGAATTCAGATGGGCCACACAGTAACTTATAATCACACGAGAAGATCCTGATAGACCATGCCCGTAATCCATTCTATAGCATGTGGTATCTGAAGCTAAATTACCGTAACTAAGGCATTTCGGCATATACTACTTATTACAAGTTTCTTCTCACGAAGCTGCGCATAGCTATGCCTAAATATGAGTGCGATATTGTGTCATCTTCTTTAACAGATGTGCCGTCGTTTCACATGACTCCCCAAATATACTTTGGGTTTTTTCCTGACAAAAATTAATTCAGGTGAATACATCTGATAAGCTCCACAATGTGTGTACATTTTATGGCATAAAGTTCACTGAGGAGAGCTATATTGTTGAGTTTATTTTGGCTGCGAAGCTCAGCTAACGAGCGATTTGAGTTGAGACTGAATATGGTTGTGTAACGCCAAAACAACAAGGTCAGCATTTTGATGAAATTGTAAGTTAAAAAGGAACACAGCTATTCCTCTGGAAACGGCACTTCAGGAAACGTAGTTCTTGGCTGAATCCATCAATCCTGCAATAAGTTTTGAGATCCTGAGAAAACTATAGCTTCGTTTGGGCCAAGAAGAACCTGATGAGATAGATCAAGTCAAAATTCTTCTCAAGATAGACAAAACGGTGTGCGATTCGCTTTTTGAGCCTACAGCCACACCTCTTTGCTCTCCAAAAGAACACTTATCACAAACAGAACCGGCGGTTTCGCCACGAAGCAAATCCAATTCTTTTTGTTCGTAATTTCATGGACTATTACTTTCCACAAACTACTTATGTGGATGAAAAATTGACAACCACAGTCGTGGCGGGATGTCACATTTCATTTCTTTTAACCTTTCCGAGATGCGAGTAGATACGCAAGAAGATACAAATCTCTGAACGACAGCACTTCATGAAGTATTCCAGAAAAAACGGAAAAATTGGATGTTTTATTGACCTAGAAACAGCGTAGCAACAACTGTGGGTTTTGGAGCGCACAATTTAGATCGGGAATCTTTCGTTTGGGTTTCGTTCTGGTAGCAAAACACAGAATAATTATCTGACATTCAACCAGAAAGTGCTTTGTGGCTAAATTGGCGAATCGTGGGTCTGCATTGGTGTGTCGCTTTCCTTAACGGGTACTTCGAGAGGTAGTACACTACATATACTGAAAGGCAATCACCAGCCTTAATGAAAAACCTGTCGACATAGTTGCAAATGAACTGAAAAATAACGAGAAGCATAGTGATTGGTAACATTTCTGAAAAGATGGAAGTCATACTCAATCTGTCAGTTAGATTCGATTAGATGGAGAACTTAACCGAATGGTTAATTTAGAATCACTTGACTCGTCACCATGGAGTTTCCAACATCATTGTGTTTAGTTCGTTTTTTCCGGGTACGTATTAGGTGTAAGTCTGCTTCTGGTAAGCTAGAATTCAGTCGGTAACTCCTCGGGGAAAGAAATTTTGGGGCACAGTGAGAACAGTACAATCGGCGCTTGCGTACGACTGGACAGTTTCAGCGTGTCTTCGGTGCACACAGGATTGGTCCATCTGTGGCAATGCAGTCCCTGGGCTCTTCTCTTTCCGACACCACATCGGACAGAGCTTTCACATTCGGTATGGCATACAAGCGATCGACAGCATAAGGCTCCAACGAATCTTTGTAGCTCCTCAACGATTTGAGTTCGTTATCCGACAACAGTTTATCTTTTGGCTGTTTCTGTCACGAAGGGCGCTAGACAACTAGAACCCTACAACAAATACAACTATACCATCATGAGTACAGATCTTAATCGATTTTATACTTTCAGTGCAAATCAACAACCTTTAAAAATGAACCTTCGAGAGCATGTTTTTAGTGGATCTTGTGAATGAACTGTTTGATCCATTTCAAGTCGTATTCAGATGGTTTCCCTGTCATTTGTCTAACGGTGACCATGAAGCGCAAATAAAGACCACATCTGTCATCTCTAACTCGAAAACACTAAGCCCCGCATTACGTATTGTGTGCATTATGTTATTTTATGAACCGTTGTTTCAACAGGCTGCTAAGTTCGTCCGGTCGGTTTACGTCGAAACTTTGGAACGTTAGAACGCTACTGTCTACATATGCAAGCGGTATACAAAGAAGTTGCACAGTGTTTTAGTCTGCCTCAAAAGGATTGCCTACCACAACCGTACCGTCGGCCAGTGGAGACTCATCAATTGAGAGTTTATCAGGTGACTATTGATCTGTCCGCCGAGCTTGGCGATTGTTGTGCTATCTTTCCTCGCCACCAACTGCATACCGGCATCTCAGTAGAAGTGACAAGATATGTTCAGATTTCTTTCTCTCACTTCAGTCTTGGACACCGAGCTATGTTCCATACCGATCATGAGAGCAGTTTCTCTGCACAAGCACGAACCTTGGCTATCCAATCTGTCGGCCTCCACTGCAATCTACGAGTCCTGCTGCAGTTGCGGAAACGCCCATATCAGTTAGACAGACGGACTTCTAGCGGAACATGCGACAGAACAAAGTATGTAATCCAAAAGCTGTCAGAAAAACCTTCGGGTCAAAGGTCAACTTGCAATCCTACAGCGCCAATGGCCAGACATGTGTTAGATACCGAACATCAGACTGACTCGGTCGAGTGCTTCCCAATGGTACGGTACAAGAGAAACTTCAATATTTTACCAATGGGTGAAGCGCTCCTTACCAAATCAAACCAGCCCAGACTATGTGCTGAAGCAAACCACAAGGTTACCCTTGCATTTTTCTGGTAACTTGCAGAGCTCAGCCACCCAGTGTTTGCTTAATATTGTTTCTTTTGTTTATATAAACTGCATTATTTACGTTCTCAAGAGGATATTAGGGATGCTGACACTGCAGTGCATGTATTCTTTTCTAATGAGATGAATGAAGGGAACACAATGTTTCAAATGATTTTTCGAACGCATTTTTTTCATCCGGCAATGGAAAACTGGGGTTCAGGTATCTGAAAAGACATTTGGCTCCGCCTTGTCTTATTGCTAATAAACGATGTTTGTCAGATTGGCCCGTAACTCTAAACTACGCGGATAGACCCTTTACAAAATGGCGAATGCGGTTTGCGCTGAGCAAGGTGTGGGTCCATCTGCGTGTCCTTGTACCCTTTGTAAATTTGAGGGAACAAGGCCGAGGGGAGGAGAGGAGGAAGTATTTCTGAAGCCACCGTCATGTTCAACTCACGGTCCACAAGTGCTGGTTCAAGTATATACAACTGAGCCCCATTGTTGATAGAAAATGTTGTCTGGCGGCTCACCTAATCATAAAGCACACACCACAGGCACACACGTCTATATAGCACCAGACATCTCTCAGTCCGGTCTATAAAATACTAGTCACAGAAAGCCATTTCCAGCACATTCGTAGGCTTAGCACTCCAAAAACATCCGGAATATGTGTACTTGCAGGAAAATATGGCGCAGACTGGAACCCAAAGTGTACCCTTCCTATAGACTAAGCGTTTGCCTTACTCATATACCAAACAAAACAATACTCGTGCACTGATATCTGTAGCTACCTCGACTGTGTTCGAATTCGTCGTGGTTAGTTCTTGATAGAAAGTGTCTCTCACCGAACTGAGGCTAGAGTATTCGGTGTAGAAGTAGACACTGAATGAGGAGTGCTTAGTATTAAAACCGGTAAAAGTTCTCACCAGCTTACGCGATTGCACCGCAGCTGTTTACGGACCTTCAGTCGAGGGAAGAAGCTAAAAATGTCGAACTGATCATTATATCAACACTGATGAGACCAGCTTCAGTTTCCTAGTCGCTAGACAGTAAAGGTCTCCTGAGCTCACTTTCTATACTAGCATCCTGCATTCAGAGATGCGGCGAACGTCTACCAATCAAGAAACCAAATGGTGTACATCAACAGCTCGCTGGCCAGTTTGCTGAAGGCGTTGTGTGAAAAAGTTTGCTATAGTGACAGAAGAGCAAAGTTTGGGTAGAAGAAGCAGAACATGTGAGCGGTGGCGTCCAACCGATTATTGTGCTAGGCGCGTGAGTGATGTCTATACAGGTGGGAACCACAGGGAGGGATGAATGGAACAGGGAGAGTTTCGACACGTTGGTGGAGAAGGAGGGGAGGTGTCTGTAGTCGCATATTTTCGACCTCCCGTACTCCACAAATATCGCCACACGGCTGAGTCACCAAAAAATGACCTGTGAAGCATGGGAAGGTATTTGCTTGAAGAATTTGTAGATGACATTTTGACTTGGCTAATGCCGGGTCTTCCACAAACTAGAAAGGAGAAAGACTAGAACTGTTAACTAAAGCCTTTGGCACAAAAGCCTGACTATGAGGCAGCAGTGGTCGGCTTAAGGTCAACAAAACAATCTAACTTTCAAGGAACACACTTATTCCAACTCCTAACCTTGATGGTCGAGCGAGTGTGCTTGTCAGACCTCTCGTCATTTTACGCCTGAACAGGGTTGCTTCTAGTGCAATACTTTGGTAGTGTTTTAAACCACGAAACCAATTGCATGTGGTAGACAACTGAGTATGGGGTAAATGCCATTCAGCAAAAAGTGAGGTTCTGAACAAGCGGCATAAGTCTGATGGACGCTAGAATTGTCTCATCCAGAAATAGCCGCAAAGCGTCTGGTACATGGGATAATTTTCGCTTACATCGACTTGTAATTACGTTGTACGCTGATGTTCCGGGCATCCTGAGATTCTTTCAGGGAACCCGTCTGTGTCATTCAGTTTTGTAAACTTAGCCTGGGTAAGTGAAACTCATTGACGTGATGTTGGTTGACACACGTCTGCAATAAACACGCATCATTCTGTTCTACTGGGATGCTGGTACGTGCAAACATCGGGGTTCCCCGTGCCAACACTACAAGACAACTAAGGCCTGATGGATACGAAAACGACAATTACTAAAACGTTTGACACGGTAAATACAATTCGTGAACAGTAGTACGATCACCTAGTGGAGGAAGTACGGCGAGCCCATGTGCGAACAAAACCTGTCATATAGTAATTATTTACTAAGAATTTCTGGGACAAGGCTGAGTTCGGAGGGTGCATCCAGTTTCCATCACATTTTTCACCAGTCTGAAAGCACACTACGTCAAAAAGTCATGGAATGACAATGCGATATCAGAAACAGTCTGTTGTAACACTTTTTTGGGTTCATTTCTCACCGTATGGTTGGTTTCATGTTAACGCAAACTTCCCGCTGACATGCAGTGCAGTGAATAGAGCTCACCATTTAATGTGGTTTGTGTAGGAAACAGAAGAATATACATACGAACATTCCGAATAATTAACACGGTCATTTCCAGCTTATAACCATTGATATATGGCTATGAACTTTAAAAATAATAGTATTACTATTATAAAAAAGGAGCTCAAAGCATGCAGTGGGAAGCCTGAGCCAGAAAAGAAACAAAACATTCGATTGTGCCTGCAGTTCTGTGTCAGATGAAAGACAGTAATATCCTCCAAGGCTGTACCTCCGAAGACGATGTGCCTCAAACAAGAGAGTGAAATAAGTCTGTTTTCAGTGTTCTGAATTACAACAGAGCCTCGCGGGAGTAATACTTTTAAAAAGAGCACAGCGTGGACCCTGAACTAAAAACTGCAACTCTAACCGGTCACGGAGAGTGACGTTGACGCGATTCCATTCAAATCCTATCGATGGAACGCCACTAATGCCGCCTTTGCCTATGAATGAAATGCAAAAAAATAGTTAATTGTGAGTTTCCTAGTTCAGCTATTGAAGAAAAAATCATTTCCCATAGAGCCCACATTGTAATGCGCTTTTAAAGACCCGGAACTAAATTAAAGATGTTTGTGATGGGATACCACAATTTACGTACCAGTTCCATGGTCACTCTTCCCAAGCAGCTATTGAATTCCATTCAAATAAGCCTATGATTGCTGTAAGGCGAACGACTTGCTTCATGCTTAGGGTGCTTAGTGGGTGTAACCCTACCAGAAGAAGAAATAGACGGCGGATTTTGTTTAGATTTATAAATACATTGTGGACAGAATTCCGAGTTTCAGAATATCCTCTGATAACCTCTTGTGCGTAACAGCAAGGCGAATTCCGCAAAAATCTCCGGCAACACGAAGATAGGCACTGCGTAGCACTCTATCTAGCGAGTGACAGCCAAGCGTACACTGGAAGTATCGTACATTTTGCGTTTGTCTGTTCCCCGAAATTTTTTTCTCACTTACAGAGGTAAATTTTCGACGATTTGAAAAATGTGACAAGATTAAGGTTTAGAGGATTTGCCTCTTGAAGGAGCACTCTAAAGAGTGATACGATTTGGCCAGTTCGGATGATGTGAGCTCTTCGGTAAGCATAAATAAGACTTCAACGTTGGATCGGAATCGAGCCGAAGTAGAAGGGAAATTTTTGCTTCTTCGTGATACGTTCAACTATCCAGACTATTTAGTTCTCCTTTTTAGGACCATCTACATATTTTCCAGGCTGTCATGTTATTCCATTGCTACTCGATAACCTGTAAGTTCTTCTACAATCATCCTCAATTCAAGGAGGCTTTCCGTTTGTTCGTTTATACTTATCATCATTGCTGCGACCTCCGATTGTTCACTTGTCTATGTACGGTCCAGAATTTTGACGCAGGTAGAGACCGCTGTGTGTAAGAGTGGAAAAACGGGGACATTCAGAGTGTGGACTGAACCAACTTCCAGCACACAGCAATACTGAGCTTCAACGTTCGTATCAATCAAAGCGCCAACCAGCTGACTGACACCTGTATAGAATTTCCTCACTTACGCGCTGATCGATGATTCGGTTTTCAAAAAAGGTTTCCACAGTGTCAGAATTGATACAGGAGAACTTCGGACAAAAGTGGCATGCCAAAAATACTTTTTCATCCATAAGGTTGCCCAAAAAGGAGTGATGGTATCTCAGTGACTTGAACAACCGTGAAATCCTGATTTGGCTATCGTGCTAGTTGACCGTCTCTTAATCCGTGGCCGTTTCAAATCACATGATTTATCGATTTCTGCTGGACAGATTTGTTTCCTTCACTGTGTGGGTGAACTGAACTCACAGATAATTTGCATACTGTGCTTCGGGTGGTTCGACATACAAATCCACGAAATTGAGAGAACACGACGGGTGTACACCCACAAACACGGTTTGTTGTTCCTGTGTGATCTTTCAGCAAAAGGGTTGTGGTAGTAATCGATTCCACAGGTCCATTCGTACTTGCTAGAGTGAATTACACCCAAGAGATGTTTGTTGGAAATGTCTTTCATAGCTATTCATAGTTTGAACAGTGTTGTGCGTATATAATGAATGTAAGAAATTCGAACAACGAGGTGTAACATGCTTACACACCAAACTATTAGTCTGCTACCAGTAAGAGGAGATTTCGAAGTGTTTCTTATAATGTTTCATCCTGCAGATGAATTCAGTCTCTATTGAAAGCCCGACAAATACCATCCGGCTAATTCCTCTTTTCTGGAATCGTCAATAGTACAAACAGATTTAGCAGATTAGCGAAATACACTCATTTGCAAACAAATTTGGTTTTGCGAGAGACTTACCTGGAACCTAGCTGAATCTCTCGTTTGTGATATTTCCAAGCAACTGAATGTGCTGCACCTTCTCATGTGCTGCCGCCTCATATTCCAGTTGCTACGATATTCGATATATCGCGACACATGTATATTCGTAATGCACTACTCATAAAGTTCCTGAATTCGGCTTCAAATAGAACATAAGGTTGACGGAAATTCAGGGACCGCGCCTACCTGACGAGCCTCAAGAAGGGCGAAGCCGGTCATCGGTTGTCGACGAGTTTTCAGCAACCTTATGAGTAGTGCATTACGAAGATCTCACAGATCTCTAAGGTGATTCAAACTCGAGACTTGCAAGATGAAATCGCCACCAAATTTTTCATGGTTGCCTCATATTACATTTAAGATATTAGTGATCTGCTTACAAAGAGAACAATTCACACGTTGAATCAACCTTCAAACTCAGAACTCAGCTGAAGGACGTGACCACGTGATGTGGATCCCGTGAGTGAGGGATGTATGGTGCTGTATCATACCTAGGTGCGAATTAATCACAATGCTGATCAGTTGCCTGTGGCCGAACGATTTAGTCTAGTACAAAAAGATCACGGGTTCGAATCTTCCGAGATATCCTTGAAACTGGTAACTATTCTCAAAGAGAATAGACGTACCTCACTTGCGGGATGAAGTTTCTGATAAAAATATTCAGCAACTGGCTTGGATGTACTACATCTTACCAGATACACCAACCGTTAGGCAGTGGAATTATTTTCTGAGTTTTATAGCTAATTTTCTCTGGTGCGGCCGCATGATATCGGAATACTGACATCATTTTGATATGCCGATATTTATTATCCGGTGATATTGAACGAAGACGATGTTCGTTTCACTGGCAGATGGTCTTAAGGTCACTTACTTGATTTTGGGTCAAGCTCTAAGTGAATTGTGCAGAATACCGTTTTTATTAAGGACATCAAATGAGCCCATAATGTGCTCCATTCATCTATCCGTCAGTTATTTTATATTAGTGAAGCGCCTCTTCAGGCTATCTTCCGGACTAACCACACTGATAACAGACCATTTTCCACATTGAGCCAGTTCTAGTAGGTCTGCTTTGATGAAAGCAAGCAGAAAAATTCCCCTTACCTAAAGGATCACCTCTAAGAAGATGTCACTTTAAACCTCCTGATTGCGGTTATCTCTCCATGAAGAACTTCATTATGGAGAAGATGACTACGGACAAATATTTTTTCTATATAGTGTGTAGATTTCCTCATGAACAGTTCCACAATCGAGCATTTCCCTTGACTAGTTCTGGTAATCCCTAACAAATGGTATACCTTATCGGATTGCCATCTATCTGGGAAAAATACGACTAATCACTAGTCTGCGTTTTTCTTGATGTACTCCTTAATATACTATATACTACGCCGAACGTAAATCCATGTTCCCATTTTTCTCTCCTACTCCGCTGTGCTGATTGCCAGCAATGTACGATATGCTCATAACCCGTAGTGCGATCAGCTTTTTTGGACAAGCCAATTTTTCTGGGAACATCCACTGTCCACACTACATTCCGGTAAGACCAAAACTAGAAGCAGTGAAGTACAAACACATGTATAAAACGGTAAACCTAGCAAATGCGCTTTGTGCGTGTGCAAAGTACATCCCACGGATGTGTGAACACAACCCTATTCGGCCGCATTTGAGCCGTTACTTCAGTTCAGCCTACATCGACTGACCGTATCAGAGATGAAATTTCCAGAAAGATCCTTCGATAACTGTATTCTGACGAGTTTCTGGACTTTGAAATGCACACCAGGCATGTTTATATACACCTAGTCTCACGGGAACGAAGTTGGCCTTTAATATTTATTTTATTCCCTACTGGCACCCGCGAAAACGCATATTTGTGCTCTCTAAGTACAAAGTCTTTTTTAGTGAAACCGGTGTACCCCGTTCGCCCATGCGACTTGTGAGCTGAAAGAAATTCTGTTTTAACAACTGTTTTGTTTCACTTTGTTGAGTATTCTGACATTCAATATGATGGTATGCTTTGAGCGGATGATGGAGTAGTCGACTTTGACCTCGGTACCACCTCAGACAGCTGGTCCGAGCATACATCATTTTCGTTATATTTGAATCAGATCCGAAATGTGAATGTGTGATGCCTCGAAGCAGCTGACAATGTGGTGAGATGGCTGTATTTCGCCTTACTGTCTTTCTTAGCGCTCACAGATTCGATTCGGCCCGCAGGGATCAAAAAAGGAAGAATTTACCGCTTGTTTTAGTGAATAAATCGGTTGCTTGCTCCCCCACCCATAACTGTCCACCCACCATATACATAAGAAAAAAAGCACGGCCAAAAAAATCACGAAACTATCGATTTACGCTTAGGGTTATTGAATCCCTGTTCATTTCAAGCAAAATGCTAGCCCGTTAGGAACATTCAGATCCGAATTTTTGCCACTGAAGTTTGCAACATGCATCATACAGTTCTATATGTTTTGAGTAACGGCCAGAAAATCACCTTTTTGAATAGGATCACCATTCGGAAGGGAAGTCTTTCCCCAAGTTTCCGTATTTCAGATATGAGGCAGTTGCTGTGTGCGCTCCAAAAGACCATTCAAAATTTACAGTAACTGTAGTCCTGAGGTTCTCATCACTGGGTTGTGGCAGCCTGCATAAGTCAGGGTTTTCCCTTATCAGAAGTGTTTTTCTCATTTCACCCTTGTTCTTTTGGTTTTATGGGTCAGACAATCAGTTGCAATCTTTTCAGGTTTCATCAGTATTTGCTGGGTCCTTGCAGGCTGATAACTGACATCATGCAAGCTCATTCAAAGGTGGCCCGCGTGCTATATCTCTTTTCGGATCGGTGATCTAGTGAGAAGCAGTCTACTCTCTGCTGCACTAACTCAGCACTCATGCTTCTCAAGTTGCGTTTGACCTTGATGCTGTTTAATAAAAAACTGATAGAGCATCACTCAGTACTTGCACTGTCTGCAGCCACACGTTATAAAGTTTGCTGTATTTTATTACCACAAGCCGGTTTGTCATCTGTGCTGGGTACTTCCAGTAACCTCTTTCATGATAAATCAGTTACTTCGAATCTGAATGCAACAATCTAGTTGAGTAAAATCTTTGTGTAATCCAGCGCTAAGCTGACCTATTATGAGAATCGCTCCAGATGGATGGACACTGTAGGAGGGGACATTGCTTGACGCCTTACTGTGGATTGGACCATTTCGACATTTCAACATTTAGTTTCTACCCTAGATGAAGTCCAATCCAAATGGCTGAGTGAGAATCAGGAAAACTTTGATTTTGCTATCAAGAAGGTGGTAAACCATACTCACGGTATAAGAGGTAAATGTCGATAGAGCCAAGAGCGGTGACTGAAGTCAATAGGCACTCTCAAGGGGTGTTTTGCTGTAACACGGATTCGCCCAGAAAGTATCACTTTTTATCATCCGGTATTTCAGTGCGTCCAAAAGGTGAACGTAAACCGGTGTTTTCAAAGCGTACCGAATGTTACATAAGTAGAAATCTTGGCCTGGAAGTGAAACCAGTCTGTGCTTAAAAGACGGCTTGTACTGTTCACCTGACAGTGCGAATCTCATGAAAAACTTGGCCAAAACGGCCAAGTGTTCAAGTTACTAACTACGAGGTCATGAGATGCATATTACTGATAACTCCCAATAAGGACGAAACAACTCCATGTTGATTTTTGGCTTTTCAGTCTAGATTCGCCTCAATTACACAACCGATTCTCCATCAAAATCCCCAAACCTCCCCACACTAACAACGAATTTCGCATGACGTTCGCTCGGGAACTACTAGGTCTAAAGTACTATTGCACTTGCGTATGGTTATCAAGTCCTAAAAACAGTACGGAAGCAAGAAAAGACCCTCCGTTGAGGTCCACTTTATAGAAAAGTCCACGGCAAAAATTTTCAGCCGAATATCAGTAGGATTTTTCTCATTTTCGGTAATAGAAATCCACCTTACTTTATTGGTTTTCGGTTTTCCTCCTCGACGATAGGTTTTACCATTGAAGGCAGGTCATGCACTACATAGGTCAGGGACCGGATTGAACGCAGCGGCAGCTTATATTCCGTCCCAAACTTTGGTGAACTAGCAGGAAAATCCACATTTGCCACTTTATAATTATAGATCGTAACCTGTTTTGCAAAAAAGAGCTCCTTCTTCACAGTACATCTGTCTTGTCCTGTGGAGCCAAACACTGGTAAACCAAGCAAAGTCAAACACTTTGAAATCTTTATTGAATGCTGTCTTAAATACTATGAAAGACAGAAAAATCATCGACAACAGTACACCTGTCAGAGATCGAAGAGACGAGAGGGAATGAAGATGGGTGCAAGTAAGCCTCATTGGCTCGGATGAAAAAAATAGGCAAAATATTCCTCCACCCTCGAGTAGCAATGAATCAAGCACAAGTGAGAATATTCCTACAGTGGAACAGATTCAGCTTCTTTGGCAAACCTAACCCAACAGAAGCTCATGACACTAGAGCGTACAAACTTTATATTGGCTGTCTTGTCAAGAAGAGACGAAATGCTTACACGAGAGTAGGTCGTGTTTCATGTCGCGTATGACTTCAAACCGCATCCGAGTGGAAATATCAGGGCTGTATTCACATAGGCTAACAAAAACTTGCTTGCGCAACACCATGTTGTGGACATGCTGAAGCACTTATGGTACGGCAGCGAAGCATCGGTGTTGTACACTGATATGCTGTCGATGAGGATGATGATGATGATGACGAAGCACTAATGGTCAAACGGTCGAGGGTAGCATACAAGCAAGTAATCTACCCCATCCAGATAAGTTTTACTTGTACTCCTTGTCTACAATTGTACGGCAAATCTCCACTTGGAATAAGATTCTTAAGGCGGCTAGTTAAGATTGTGTTGAAAATACTGGTAATGCGACCAAATTAAACCTGAAACAAAAGCTTCGTCACAAGCACGAACAATATTTGGAGTAATTCTTGGATGGTTTGGCGAATCGCAGGATTTGTCACTGGTCACTAACATCAATGTGATTTCACCATGTTTTCTCATCCAGACTAATTCGGACGTGAATGAGGTCTCCCATGACGGTCGATTAAAGTAAAATGGGCACAAGAGTAAGGCTACAAATGAGGCTAGCAAGGCTTTTCGAGTGGCTAACGCAAGCGGAGACCTTCAAAGTAACAACCTAGCCTTGTTTTGAATAAGAAGTATTCCCTGCGGCTCACACTTTCGCGATGATAGAGGGCAAAATCAGTTGAAGAATATGAGATTTTTTTGGAAAAAGACATTTCGAAAACTTTACAAATTCCGTGGATGACCCAGATTGGATTCTAGGCACTCCCCCCAAAAGAGCCTGTTGTACCCCAAAATCGTTAAGAAAGGCATCATTTCGTTGCTGGAAAGTCTCGTTGTATCAAGGTATATCATCGTGTTTTTATTTAAAAACAGTATTCCTAGACTCTCTTCCGAAACCTGCATTGACTGTTCGAATTTCCCCCAGTTGTGGTTGGTTCAGACAGTGATTCGGTCGTTTGTCGCTAATCTCAGGCAATATCCGGATTGTTTATACGTATGTTTGACCAAAAAGTGAAGCCTGTTTGCTGGATAACTTTGGCTTGCAATGACCTCAAGCCACACACTGTGATATCCTTAGATGGCAGACCAGTATGTTTTTTGTACCACAATCAGAACAATCATTGGCTGATCATGTTACCCTGTGAAGTCTTACAGACTCTGGATTGCCTCTTACCTCTACAGAGCCAAAACGTCAAGAAAGGCCAAAAAGCCCATTTCCCTATTGTGGCTTTGCTTCGAGGAATTACTGAATCTCTCGTTTATGGTGTTCTTCAACTGAACGTGTTGCACAAAGACCGCCTCATATTGATACGATTTTCGAGATGTTGCAGCATATTTTCATATAGAAAACTACTCCCGTGAAAACCCAGTGCAAATGAGTGAATTTGTCAAAATCTGTCCAATTTGGTTTCAAGTAGAACATGAGGTTGACGGAAACTCGGGGACTGCGCCTACCTGATGAGCCCCAAGAAGAGCGAAACCGGTCGTGGGCTGTCGAAGATTTTTCAGCAACCTTGTGAGTAGTTTCTTTTATGAAAATATACTGTGATCTCTCGGACGTCATGCCAGCTGAAACATGAGACGGTCTTTGTACAGCACACTCAGTTAGAGAATATCATAATCGAGAGATTCACTTGAGTTTTCCGTGAAAACCCAGCTGAGATGCGGATGAATGTGTTCGTTGAAACGAAATCCGCCTAGGTTATTACGTCAGATGGACATTTCACCTACAATGACACCGGTAGCGATTTCTGCCCAATGGAGAACCTCTTCGAAATAAATTTTGGGGGATGGGGAAAAATTATACAGATGTTGAACTGTTCTTGTTAGGCAGACTTTTTACACATTATCCAATTGTCCTTAGTGGACTTGTTGCTCAGATACTCAGACAAATGTGACTACAATCTCAGGGGTTGTGGGAGGATTTGAGCGGATATTATATGTTTTTTCAGGGTGGATCAATTTGGTTCTGAACTCAGAAGTGAACTGCGCTGTAGACGATGCCTTCCGTCCTATGTGCGCATGTGTGGTGAAAAAACAGCAAAATTAAGTGAATCCATCTTCATGGTGTCCTGATACCAACTTGGTGGATTTTATTTATCCGCGCTTGCCGAGTCAGCGGATACTGAACACTAATCAACTAATAAAAAAGTTAATTATCAAGCAGCGACCTTTCAGGCACTTAAGCACATTGTTACCGGTTCGCTAACTTCTGCTGATAAGATACCAACGTGAGTTTCTGTCACTGATTTTCTGGGCCGAATAAGTTTTCATCAGCGGTAATAAGGAACGGTGTGGAACGATTGCGTTCTGCCTTGACTATACTATCTGGACTTAATTTGGATCAATAAAGAGTTCCAGAAAACCGGGACCAATCACTCATTGTGTTGTGGGCTAAAAAACTGCCTAACATGAATGTCCAAGCCAAACGGGTAAAGACTTTACAAATTTCGTACAAAGGCTACTACTTCCCCTATACTTTGATGCTCCCCTAGGCATCCAAGAGCTTTAGAGAGAATTTGAGCAGAATTTGACCTTCACATTATAACAACCATATGAGATGCGTGAAACCTAACATGGATAGGCAATTGTGGCCATCTCCAACTTCAAACCAGCTACTGACCAAGTGGATAAAACATATCTTGCTACACATCTTTGGCCAGAGAGGGATGCCCGCAAAGTTTGTGAGTACACGTCGTATCCTTTAGTTTCCTACTTTTAATCGCTTGTGGTATTTAAAGAATCAGGCACGAGTTTCAAATGGACTAATGCAGTGGACCAGTATACTTCCCTCCCCTTCTGTTCGCTGAGTTTGCCATTAATTTAGCCATACGGTACAAACTTTAAAACACAATGAATCCAGAAGAAAAAGTTCTACATGGATGAAAATAAGTGGAGTCTGTCATCGTAACACTGTTCTGTTGTCTAAGTGTCAAGGCTACTATTTTAGACAGAATGTAGAGCGCAGTCCCTTGATACAGCAGGAATTGCGCACTGGCAAAGTACAAAGATAGACTTCAGCGTAACATATTCGATAGTAATTTTTAGAATACCAGAACGAGGAACTTACTATTGGCGGTAAACGTCAGGACAGTAAACGTCTTATCAGGGTACGAACAATATTACCAAAAATTTCTGATTCTTGGTGCCAAAAAAGTACATTTGGGGGCCTAACGAACAGCATTAAGTAATGACAACAAAACTTGTTCTGTCTGATCTGAAGAGATAAACTCTGCTCCGCTGATCACCGGTGTCTCCTGTGCCGAGCCGGATATGGCTGGCTTCAGAGTTCACAAGCGTACGACGATGGAGTAAGGAGAACTGACAAGTAATAGCAAACCAGGGTCTTATCAAAAACATCTCAGCAGCTGAGATCAGCTGAATTCATATAACTTCCGCAAACTAGCGCAAGTGAAAAAAACTGTGTTGCAGTTAACTGACATATTTAACAAGATTTCGGTTTCCGTTCATTGTAACATTACGCAACATATCCAGGGGTCCTAAAGTCAGCTTTTAAACGTGGCAATAAATCACAAAAGTGTTTAAAATGCAGACCAGTTTGGCTACAAATCTACAGTAGTTGTTACGTACTGCGCCTTATGTGTGTTAGGTGAATGTGGTCTTATTTCACAGAGGCGGACAGCATTTCTGTGAACGGAGGTCTTAATAACTAAAGGGTCGTTCTGAGGCATGTCTTCAACAGAGAATGCTATAGCATATTGTAGGCATCCTTGTTTCTCCCCTCAATCATAGATGGAAATCAGTTCATCTGGTGAGGTGATATACCAGTGGAGCATTTTGACGGGTTGTGTCCATCCCATTGACGCTTAGCCGGTCCTTTTATTTTAAAGTGGTCTCTGAGGCGCGGCAGATCACTCTTATGCTTGCTTAGGTCCTGGGTGGATTCACCATAATAATTCAACCGTGCTCGTATGTACGCAGCACCCATGCTGTAGTTGACCTTCCCTGATTACACAGCACTGTTTGGGCTAACAGTCATTTGTGAAATACCTTATTGGTAACTTTTTTGAGCTAATCTAGCCCCAAAATTTCTTTCAGGTTTGAGCAACCAGATAATACAATGATCTGAAACACTACTACTGGGTTACGTCACAACAAAACGATTCTAGATGGGGCTATTTGGCTTGTGACTTTGAGGTGTTTGGTCCTCGCGTTCCGTTACTAAAAAGCAGAAGTATACTACGAGATCCAAAGGTCTATACGTTTTGACACGTCTGTGAACCTTCAGGCTAAATTTAATCTTGTCTTCCGGTTACGGCGTCCAGGTTTAACCAAAAAAAAACGTAATAATATTTTCTATATATGTTGATTTCGTAAAATGATTAGCTACTCTTACAAACGATTCCACTCGGCAAAATATTTTTGTTAAACTGCGTACAAAAACAATTTGGATGTTCTCACAAAAGTGGAAGTTACAATTGGTTGTTAGTTTCATTGAAGAACGTCTGGGACCACAATACGTTTGTCTTATGACTTCTTCCTGTGAGGCCGAGCTGCTGTTTACCAGTTAAGTCGTCGTGCGGCTCGGTCCAAAAAATATGCCGTGTAAGTTAAAATGCAGTCAGTGGGTGTCATCAAAGTTTTCGAAATGCTGGTGAGATGAATTGATGGGGTTCGAGTATACTAGCTATATTTCTGTTCCAGCTACTAGGTCGATGGCCATGGTCAAGATAAAGGAGCACCTAAGCAACATCGGCTCAGTACAGAAGAAGAGATGGTCAGGGTATATAGATATCCAAGCTTTCTTATCACCATCGCGTGGATGGTCGGGTAGCGTGGTTTTCGCCTTCGCCAGCGCAGATCGGTACACCTTGTATCTGCTGGTTCCTGGAACAGTATACCCTGCACTAGGAGGTCTAGCTTGGCGGTACGGAGCTAAATCCCATCACAAACTGGGTTCAGACAATCGCTCGAAGCATTTGTTTGACGCAATTCATTATGCTTTAAGCTATGTAGCTAGATGACAGGGCTAGGTTACGGAACTCCCCCATTTAAGCAATTAATTAAAGTAAGTGACAAGACTTGTCTTCACATCCTCAGGAAAAAGTACGACCCACTTTCATATGTATACCCAATGGATGGTTCATGTGAAACTTTCATAACCTTCAGGTCGCTATTACTGCTGTCTAGCGATAGGCACTTGGCAGTGAGACATGGTGACAACATTTACTTGATATCCGGGACTGAAAATTGGATCTAACGACGCCAATTCTATTAGTTTTAGGAAGATCCAGGCCAGACTGTATATGTAGCCGTTAGATTACTTACCACGTCTGACCTCTCCTAAAAAGAGAAGGGAGTATATAGCCCTTTTTCAGTTTCAGGAATTATGCCCCCGTTAAGCTCGTTCTTAGTAAATCAGGTCTAATAGTATTGAGTTAAAAACCCACCTCTCAGTTCATGCAATACCGTCCAAGATCGAAGTGAATTGGTTCGCAAGATTTCGGCATTGATGTTGCAACTCGGAAGTACAACGAATCAATCGTAAGGACATTAGTTCAGCTGTGAACTCCTTTCGGTACATAGCCGCCGTGCAGCTCGAATGAAGCACACAGACTGACGTACCGCAAAATTGACAAGCCAAAACAGGAGCAATAAAAAAAATTCAGGGTCGATTTCGAACCACAGATCTTCCTGTAAGCATCTTGTTCCAACCGATGAGCTATCTGGCTGATTAGGGAAACGGTTCACAGCACACTCATTTTACGAATATTTATCAATTTACTCATCATTCAGTCCTGCGAAGCATCTGCTGCAGACGGTTGATCCGGTGCAGTATTGAAAATTTTCGCAAGTCTCAACGTGCATCCAATGAGTCACGGTTAGCACGGCGTTAATTTGGCCCGGCCTCTTGTAAAACAGCTGGTATAGCCAAATTTTCACCTAGATTCTGAGCGTCGTAATAGGTAGAACGATGATGCGTGCGCTTCTCTATTCTTATATCTTGAGACACTTCTCTTCAGAAACTACAAAAGTGTCCTGGTTTAAAGTCATTGTTTTTAATTTCGCTTACGATCTAGACGACAAATGAAACTGAGTCTACTGGTGTCAGTTTGAACGGTTTAGACCTCAGTTATGCGTGTCCCTCTTACGGAGTACGCAGGCAGCTTGATTTCAGAAATCTCCCTTATCTAATCAGTGAGCTCAATAGTTCTTCAAAAATGCTGTGTTTGCTTGGTTTCAAACAAAGTGACCAAAGCTTCTAATGACTCACTCTAAAGGAACACGCAGAAGCAAAACAGCGGGTCACCAGGTCTTCCGAATTCTGTTCATATTCACACCACTCTCGTTTGAACGGCGGTCCTCATATTCTGGCGTAATTATTCCGGTGAGTCCACACCAAAGGGAAGCACTGGATTCGAGTTCCGCTGTTATTAGAGCTCATCAGCAGTGCACATCCAGTGGCCGTGCCGGGATTGGAACCCCGGACATCTGACATGCGAGGCGAGCGTGTTACCACTACTCCACCAACGCATGTTGGACGCATCTGAATTTTCACGTCTGAACAGGCGAACGTGTTCACAGTTGAGCGATGTGATTGGCGTGCGCGACCCATCGTACGACGACCCAGTAACTGTCCTGTCTTCCGAATTCAATTCAATTCTGTAAAGGCGAAAACGGACTTGGTCCACCTTGTCTCACACTCTTATGCACCGACCCACTTGCTTCTTTCTCCTAGAGTACTGTATCTTCTGGGACGGTGTGCACGAAAATTTGGGCGGATTCTTAGGAAAGCCACGAAATTTCAAAGAATGCTGATAATTAAGTTGCGTGCTGCATGTATTTAAGTATGTCAAATAAATTACCTGAACACACTGTTGCCTTCGTATCAAAAGCGAATGACTGAACTATCGACCCACAGAAGTATGCTGTTGTGCTGGTCCTGCTCACTGTCGGTGAGGTAAAATTTATAACTGTGAGGAATTCGAGCAAAGTTCTTTGAAAGCAATGGTGAGACTTCCTGAATCCTGTATGACCTTGCACGCTTGGTACAGGGACATTCATTGATTTATCGGTAAATATAGTTCCGTAATTCTTGTGATCAATTATCTTAAGAAAAACAAGCAAAAACTATGAAAACAATGTTCTTACGTTAGCTGAAGTTATCCAAAACTCAAAACTTTACCTAACTAAACTCGTCGTTCGAAAAAAGCTTACAGAAGATATGTGAAAAAGGGGACTGAAAGTTTGCTCTTAAAATTCCCTTCCCAAAGGATGTTCAAAGCCAAGTTTGGTTTTGTGAGAGACTCACCTGAAACCCAGCTAAATCTCTCGTTTGTGATGTTTCCAGGCAAATGAGTGTACTTCGCTAATTTCGTGCAATTTGGTTTCAAGTAGAACATAAGGTTGACGGACACTCGGGGACTGCGCCTACCTGATGAGCTCCAAGAAGGGTGAAACCGGTCGCGGGCTGTTGAAGAATTTTCAGCAACTTTATGAGCAGTGCATTACGTATATAGATGTTCAAAGCCGTTCTATTCAGGTACGCTATGGAAAATATCAAGGGATTCCTCATGTACACAGTTCTCTACTGAATTCCGTTTTCTGGTCAAAAGAGTATTCGTAAGTTAAATATTCCGTCATCTGTGGGAAATCAATTGAAAAGAACAACAGGTAACAGAAATTTCTATGACTGTCTGCGAAACATATGACATTTTGAAGTCGAAAAACTCCACCTAGAAGATATTTGGGGATTAGGCAAAGATGCTTCCTCGTGGAAATGGTTAATACTTTAGGATTGGTTTCTGTACTACATGTCGTGATAAGAGGATCAATCAATAGGGAAAAACCAGTGCTTTAATTGTTTCCAAGCCAAGGAAGCCTGCATGCTTCGACGCCAAGAGTTTTCAGCCTCCAACTTTCCGCACGGATACATCAACATACTTAGTCGATAAGGAACGTTTTGCTAAATCGGACCGAGCGGAACTAGGGATTGACCCAGTTTGAAATTGTAATGAGTAGGCAAACACATAATGCCCTGCGTCCACTTTTAGTTATGGTTGATCTGCTTGCAGATCGAAGGCCGTTCACATCTGTAATCATCTACTTACTGATAGATGAGACACGATGGCGAAACAGAACTGGACGGTATTCTTTGGACTGAAGGCTAACATAATCTTAAACAAGGTTACGTATATATATATATATATATATATATATACGAAGACATGCTAAAACTAGAGTAGTGAATGGTGTCCACTTTGAACAACCTGTGAACAACCTACCGTTATATTCAGCTATTTGCTACTCACACCAGATACTTTCTGACCACTCCTGAGTTTTCAATGTGTGCAGCGTGAATCGTCTAAACCTCTGAGGATACGCGTTTCCACCAGTATTGTATCTAGCACATACGTTACAGGTTTCTGTAACCTTTGGGCTGGCAATATTGAACACATCAACCAAAGATGTAAAGTGGTGCAAATAGTTCGCTCGCGCACTGTGCTTTACTCGTGTGCCATCTGCCCCTATTCCGCAGTACGTCGTAATCTAGGTCAGCACTAATCGATCGATGGCTGCGCAAGACCTGACTTGTCATGCCAACCTGGCAGGAAAGCCGGTTGAGTGAGCATATTTTCGCAGTGTTAGTAAACCGTATGAGACAGATAAAACACGGTTATCATTGTCAGACTGCCGTAGCAGAGTTTGCGTTCTAGAAAGGCTTTATCCATTGACAATTAGGATCACGTTTAAATTGGGATTGCATTGGTCTAAGAGGGACTTGATCGACCGTGTCACCACTGGCCTCAGATAGATGAAATGTCTGTGTGTAGTGATAATGGATAACCTAATGGCGGAGTGATAGTACCACGAAGAAACTACAGGATGACTTGATGTTACCCTGCTGTTGAACGAGATTTCGACAGTATTTTCGGTATCCTTCACTTTATCATTTCTGTAAAGTACTTCGCGATATTGCAAGTGATTGCGTGGCTGATCCATTTTCTGGCGCTTCTCAATTTCGTTGCACACCATTCACTAACTCACTTCTGAGATCAGCATCGAGGGCAGTCTTGTGCACCGGTTATGCCAGTGTAGCCTCAGTCGGACGGAGGCGAAAACTACGGTTCGGCTTCCTCGACACCCCCGCTGGCCGAACAGAAGTCAGGAACCGATTATTTGAGGGGTATGAAAAACTGCGTTGGCTTTTTATGGTGTGCGGCCATAGAAAACGTCCCTATTTCTGTGTATAAGCCTTAGATTCTTACAAACTGTTTTGTTTCGCACAAGTTGGACCTGACGGCGCGTTTTACGGATCTCTGTTTGACTGATACCCCTTGGAATATGTTGCCAGAGCAAGAGTACCAATTTGCTGTACATAATAGTCTCAAAACCAATTTGGTAATTGCTATAAGAAAGCAATGGTAAGCAGCCAAATAAAATGTCATCCACACTATCGTCAAAAGTAAAAGAGTAGAAATCACGAATCAAAACGACCGGGAAATACTATAACAATCTACCCCAACGGAACATCATCTGACGTAGTCCCATAAGTTTGTCACGCCTATTGTCCTGTTCTTATGGCTTTCACGTCAGCTGGTCTAAGTAGTATTCCAGTGAATTCCGAACTTGGTTTACAATGGAACCCATCAATTTGCTGCAAAATGTATGCTACTGTAGCTTTTTCGGAGTTAATCTGTAACAAAAACTGGTGGGTCTGTTGAGTGGAGTACAGTCCCCTTCAATCAGAGCCTGGATGTTTTAGTAAGCTGAATATATATATTAGTAATTGTATGAACGCTTGTGCGCTGAGTTTGTCTGACCAAGCGTATTGCGTTCAAATATTTTTTTTGGTATTCTGTCGCATCATTATCAAACCCGTAAAATACGAATGGGAACGCATCCCACCCACCCATTTCCTCACCTTCAACCAGAAAACGCGCGTGTAATGAATAGCAATCAAACATCGGTACATAAGGCAATTGACGCCACAACCATTGAGCGCAAGCTTTGATTTCCGAAGATGAGAGTAAAGGGAAAGAAATTTTAGTAGTAATGACAGAAGTTTAATTCACAGCATAGGCAAACTGTAGTAGGCGCTCCGAGTTCGGGCCATTTGTTGACGGTTGTTCGTGGTGCAATTTACACTCTCCAGTCAAGCTTTATAGAACGGCTGCATAAATGCTACCCGAGAGAGATCCAAATGTCTAAAAATAGCTATTCCTTTTCCAACGCGGGGAAGTGCGCACTACCACGCACTGATTTCTCAGTTCCACTGGCGATGGAACCTAAATTGCCCAGTTAAGCGAACCAACAGCCGCGAAGATTAAACTTGCCTCTTTGGGATGCAACGGTTATGCAACCCAGTGTAGTTGGATGTCTGGAAATAAGTGGTTCTTCAGTAGTATTCGAAGTGACGAAAACGATGAACACACAACAGCCAAAGCACAACACCCAACCCATCTCTACGAACCACTAGGCACCCTACCAACGCACTGATGATGTCACCTCGATTGGTGATGAAACGAACCAACCAACGACCATCTACGCTACTCGAGCTACCAACATTTTCCTCTATAGAAGAACAATGAAGGCATTATTTGCTGCTGACAGACAGAAGACTTAAGATTTATCCCATGTGCTACATACTATATGTAAAGTGTATTTACCAAACTGTCCAGAATGAGTGGTTCTGTGCACCAACACTCACTTCAGAAGGGACTTACAGACTTCAAGTTCTTTCTGCTTGAAGTGGTAGAATATTTTCGCTAATCACGTCAGGCCAAGGAGAGCGCTGTGCACTCAAACGGAAAATTTCGAACAATCCAAAAATACAAACCACATGAAGAGTACGCATAAACGAGATAAAAAAATCTGGTTAACTGACAAACCGCTTTTAATGCTTGGTGAACAAATAACAAGGATCTAGCTTGGAACACACTACTCAAGTTTGTGGAAAACTCTTGGACAATCCACGACCAGTTTTGTCCTTATGAGACTCATCAGCTTCGAGTTTCCATCAAAATGATGTTCTATTGGATCCCCATTTATATGCAGTTTGCGAAGTAGACTCTTTTTTAAACTAGTTTTGGGTTCTGACGGGAGACTCATCTGCCGTATCTCAACTATCGTGACTTTGTGCAGCATCTGCAGTCAAAGATCATAAACGAGTGGTGCAGCCCGGGTTCACTTGATCCCCTTATTAAAACCTAATTAGTTTACAAATGGTTGCATTTTGCAAATTAGGATGTCGTTTTCCTAAGTTTCACAACCTGTTGGTTTAGTGGGTTTCAGCCTGGGGCAAACTTCACTTTTAGCTTGATTTTTTGACAGCTTCACCAGTAGCTATGTATGTCAAGTTTTGGAAGATATATCAGTACAAACTAGCGTTTTATTTCATTCTGTCTGATTTGATAACATAGTTTAAACACTGAAGCTGCGTTATCGAAAGCCATTTAACCAAAATGTTTCTTTCAACTTTCAATGTCCTCTCCAAAGTGCACACGTTGAACATGTCAGTCATCATGGAGTTTTCATTCTGTAGCTTATTCATGTCTTTACAACTTTCAAGTTGTAAAGAGAAACTTAGTTGCCTATCAATTTGATTTTCGCGCGAGACTCAACTGAATCTCTCGTTTATGAGAAACAAAAGCTTTCATCCCGGAACAGCATTAGAAAATTCTGACTGCCTTGAGCAATGTTCAGATTCTCGAGCTAATCAGTCACCTGAATACACAATCGTCCACAATCTTCTTGGGACTCATCAGGTAGGCGTTTCAGTTGGCAGCCTGTTTGCAGCACATTTAGTTTGAAAGACATCATAAACGAGAGATGCACTTGAGTCTCCCGTGAAAACCAAATTGATTTGCAAATTAGTGTACTTGCCGTTTCCGCAATCCTCTTCACCAAACGTGCACTTTTATGAACAGTCCTCTCCAAAAGCAATGAAGATCTGGAGTTGAACCATTCTCATCAGTCACTGGATGCCTGGTTCTTCGAATGAGCCGACTAATCCCAACGTGTGATATTTACACTTAAGGATGAGTAAAAATGGACGGTTATGTGGAAGTGAAGTCAAGTGTAAACTTGACTGACTCAGTTTGACTCAGTTATCCATTCACGGCTGTATTCTTCTCTTCCTATTTCACATGTTCAGCCACGGACATTCCTCACCGTTCACCTGACTCGCACCAGATAAAGTTTTGTCAAACAGGTCCGATTACAGAGAACAAGCTATATATCCTGGAATGCAGTAGTTGAGCGGATCAAGTAACAAACAATAGCGTCAGAAACAATATTCAGATGTGGGTCACGAACGAGAAGTTTTTGTATGCATCAGATAGTTATTCTGTTACTATTTGAGTCCTATTACGAACGTGACGCCTAAAAATGATCACCTAAGCTATTTAAAGAACGCGGATGCCAGTGCACTTAGTGATTCAAATGTTCGAAAATCAGTGTCTACGCTGCGTAGAAACTTACGGAATATGGGTGTGCTCGGTTTCTGCACCAGCTCACACTTTCGTCACACTGCTGCCTCAGAAGGCACTTTTGAACTGAGCTGTGTAAATGCAGAGTGAGTAAGTGCATTTGGTATTGTAGTATTGCTACCTTGTTCTCCCCTTCCACATTTCTATGCACGACAATAATTTAACGCAGGAAGCAAACCCACGTTAGCTAGCATTCCATGCATAATTATCCTTTTTGGGTTCCATTATATCCATTCATTCATTTCGGGTAGTTGCACAGTTCATATTTGCGTCACAGTGGTTACGGTGACAGATAATCCACCTAGTAAACAGTCACTCCGACTGTTGCCACTTTAGCGAAACACTACTTAACGGTGTAACCCAGACTGCCAGTAAGGTCATCCACCACACTCTTCAGCAGACGTCTAACCATGAAACCTTGATGAACGGAGCTTCCAGGCTGTAAACTGTCGCTATTCCTTTAGACATATGCTTTAGACAGTGATTTGTTACTGTTTTGGCATCTCGGTAGCCTTTTTAGTCAAATTAAGCGTCATTGTGTATAGATTTTCATTCATGCCTTCAGATTTTTCACCCCCGCAGGCAATTTTTGTTAAATGTTACTTTGGCTGACTTGTTTCTAGGATTTCCCCTTCAGTGTTCAAAATGTTTGACCTAACAAATAGCGAGGATAGCTTGCAGGCTGTTTTGAACTGTATTGTGTGTGGCAGCTGGTCAGACGTTTCCTCAGGCTGGTATTCATAGTTCACTCCGATTATTTGTTCCAGAAAGTCACTTCATTTTACTGGTTTGTTCGCTGGTGAGGTCACTTCAGGCTTGAATTATTAAGCGTCCATCGTACAGTTCTAAGTCGTCATGTGGTTTTGCCATTGTGGAGCTACTGTCGTGATTGTAATGCGTATCACGGGTGCGAGAACCAACCGATGAGGTTTATGATCCCCGATGGAATGATAGAGCGATTTTAGAATTATCAGTGTCTTCTCCAACATACCATGCAAGCAACTAGCATTTGTTTCAAATTCGCTGAACGATTTTTCGACGGGTCATGGATCGATTCCCCTTAGAACAACACTTAAGTGGTTAGTCCTTCGAGAGAACGTCGAATTAATCATTCAGGTTCACAGAAGATACTTGCTTTTGCGTGAGGTTTTGTCCAACCATAACCAGCTAAGCAGTGGACAACTGTTTCGACTTATCCCTGGCTCATAAGATCTACCTGTGTCTGAGTTGACCCAGACGATCTGTCTCCTAGGTCACTCTTTAATCAACTCACAAATCGACTACTTCTCTGGTATGACTGCTTTGTGTGTCACAATACCGTCTTAACAGACACGAATCGCCAGGCAGGGAAAAAGGGCTGGAAAGTTTGCGTCTTTGAATCGACGTTTGATAGAAGTACGGGTAAGTCCTGTCAGCAGATATACAAGATAGAGTTCATTTGTGTGTCAAAGTCTTCACCATTTTCCATGATCCACTGGCATGTTTATCATCAAGTAGCACTGTTCCCACAAGCAATGAACGTTGAAATTAACACTATAAGTTTGAATACTAGAAAAAAAACATGCAGAACTCAGTCTCTTTTATCATTCCGAGCTGAAGGCAGGTGCATCCTGAACCCCGGTTTTCAAGACCACAACCTACATAAGCAATCTGCTTGGTGAAACTGCAAGAGATAAAAAAATTCAAAGGGATGACCGTTTGAACTTTCAAAAGCAGCACTTCTCTTAAAGGGCTGGCTGTGTAGAGTGCAGTCTTATACATGCTGACGCAGAATATGTGCTTCTTCTAGTGAGCTTGGTTTAAGGCAGTCGATTCCTACTGTTTTCCCATTTTGTGGCAGTGTGTTTAGGGCATCTGGGACAATTAGGATCTATGTACTCATATCATTCCCCCTCGTTTACTTGGGTGGCATTCAGAAAACATGCAAAACTTCCATGATCGTGTCTCGGTACTCCGCTGTTTCTGCATATCACGCACACGCATAAACTGTTGCGCTGGATAGTTAACCAAAACGCCAGAACTCATGAAGGAAGCTGAAATATGTCATATTGAAATTTTACCAGAAGCCAAACCGAACCTGTTTGGTCCGGTACCAGAAATGTTTCACGGAAGAAAGGACGTAACCACTTTGCAGATAAGAATTCCGCTGTACATCGAAGACATACGTGGTGAGCAACAGAAAGCAACGGAAGGCCAAACAATTCTTTCTTCAGTGCTAACATCTTTCGATTTTGCAAGCTAGCCCCCGATATACCTCCCTCAATAGTATGCCTGTGAACACCATGGACAACACTTCTTTTCCAAATTTAATCCTTTTTTGCAATGATTGAAATGATTGTCGACTTCCCTAGGAAACAAGCAATCCTAGACTCTAGAGCAGCTCCCTCTGAGAGCTCCGCAGTTCATCAGTGTCAGCGTGAGTCTCATGCTGATCAGGAAACTAACTCCTCAACAAATGATTTATCTGGGAATCAACACAAATACCATCAAATCGGTTGCACCTTTCTCTTCCTTGAAAAGATTTCTTACGCAGTCGTTGTCTTGTCAACTACCAGCAAGGCAGACGTCCGATTCACGTATTTTCAACCTAGCCAATGTTGTATTTTGTTGCACACCAGTTGATGCTCTTGAATGACTGAAAATCTGAAATTTCAGCAGGTAGCCTCTAGTTTAATTTAAAAGAAGGGAAGCAGTAACCTGCAGTTGCGGCGTCAACCTTACCAGGACAATTCACGTAGTCCTCACACTAAGGTGTCAAGTTGGTGTTATAGCTCAACAAATTATGTGAACGCAAATGGCTCAGATTGTTGTCTTCGGTCTGGACCGGCACCATAGGAACTTTTCGGAAAACTTTTCCCCACTTAGCTGCTTAACTTGTATGAACCCACGAAGCTCTTACCATCAAGGCATCCTAACTATTGCCGGTATGCTCGCACATCTACGAAAGCGTAACGGCATACATATATTGATTAATCCGAAACGAGTTCAAAGCGCTGTTGATGAACGTTTAACTAACTGACCACGACAGCTGTCAGGTTCAGATTTTCAGTGCGTGAAAAATTACTTAGCCACTTGTTTCTTTGCGAAAGAAGTAGCTGCCTCACTTTCAACAAGTTGCTTTTCACCAAGTTACATCAACTGTCGTGTGATTTAAACATTTGTTTGTTTCGGCAGACTTGTACATAAGGAAGTAAAAAAAATTACGCGTGAGTCCCCCTCCATTCTAACTAATATCATCATCATCATCATCATCATCATCATCATCATCATCATCATCATCATCATCATCATCATCATCAGGAGCAGCAGCAGCAGCAGTGAAAAGCGGAGTACTTTCACTATGAAGGTTATAGCTGCCACAGTTTCATTCGCCGATGATTTTGGCAGATGGGGCGAAAGCTACGCATTGGAGGTGGTAGTTGATCTAGCTAATACGTAAATACACGGATGGTAGTAGACCTTCCAGTGGGGAGATCGGGAGTGGAGTGCATTTCTTGGATGCATGAGGGCCAATGAGGGCGCGACTGGGCCATGTCTGACAATGTGTCTAACCGTTAATGTGTCCCGTCTCGGGTTCCCATTCAGGGAGACGGCAATGACCATCATATTAGAGGTGGCTGGTAATGACTTTCATAAGTCGCTGCCATTCTACAAACAGACACCATTGAAGTGTTGTCCTATTTTCAACTTTCATATCTAGGCATATCATTTCCAGAGCAGCTATGAGAGTGCCTAAATGTTTTTTCAGCACCATTTGCTCAAAATAGCTTTTTTTAAAAAACTCTTTATTTTTTAAGAATGAAGCACAAACGATCTTAAAAAATCAACCTTTGGTACACAAGGCATATCTCACTTAGATGAATGGATGAACCAGTCTATCTAGGTACGGCAATCCAAGACGCTTCGTGCGTGCCTTCCAAATAAGGACCTCCCTCTAAAGCGACTAAATTATCTCCGTCTCGCTCACTTCACCGTCGAACTGGTGGACAAAATACGTCTCTCATAAAAATGAACCGGAACAGCTGCTAAAAGGGCTCGTCTTTTCCACCAATAACAAGTTCTGAACATTTCTTGGCACGGATATTTATTTCCGCCCAGCAACATAAGTCATTAGATCCGAATATCATGTTTACCCCAAATGGCCGTCTCCAATGGTTGCCTCCAGTGTACGTTCCTGGTAGCTCCTAACAAGGTTGATAAATAACTTTGCGTTCAAAAGTGCGGCCCATACCTTGGTTATATTGCGAAAAATCACGAGGCGAGATGTAGTGCGTATGCCAAATGCGGATGATTTTGATGTTCTAGCCACTGCTAAGAAGCCACAACGCTCGACGACAGTGGCTGTTTAGCCAGCGATAATCAAAGACTTTTTTTGATCGCATTGTGATTCTGTCCCCTGCAGGTGCAGTATAATTGGATCTGCCCGGTTCAGTTGAAGTTGCAATACTCTGCTCAGCCGAAGTACAGCCGCTGAGGATAAATTAAAAGGGTTACAGTACCACCCAGAATTGGGAATTTTGTTGGAAGTCTTTCGGGAATTCTTACATTTTTACAGCAATTGCGTAGATGACGTACTTTTGAAGTCACACATAGCCCTTGGCCAATCAACTTGGTGCCGGAACGATGTGTTCCTCGAATCTAAACAAACAAAAAGCTGCATCGCACTGTGGGCACTGACAATGAGTCAGCTGGCCTAAATTGATAATCCAATCTAAAACGTAAGACCCAGGGTCCATGGAATGGGACAAACGAAGGACACGATCTGGGTAACCATGAAGGTGTTGACGGGACTATCCTTCTAGAGTGAAAAAAGTATAAGCAGTAGTTCATTTAGCAGACTCAAACGCTTGTAGCTCCAAATTCTCAGACCGTTATTCTTGTGCATATTGGCACACGCACTTTCCCACTATTTGTATCGCTTGCTGTGAATTCACGTAGTGCAGTTAACGTACGATTTTTTGTTATCATTTTCACTCTGTTAAATAAAGCCTTGATTTTGAATTCGACGATTCATACATATATACATACTAATACAAGTACCCTGGCCTGTGTAATGAACGGTCAGTAGATAGCTAGTCTTCATGTAAAAAGAGTGAAGTACAACTAATTGATTACTCTTCACATGCATCTTAATTGCATCTTAATTGATTTCGCCCAATCCAGCTGTTTAACTTTAATCGTTTTTTTTAGAGAGGGTCTGTTTGTTGAATGAAATAAGAACAACAAGGACCAGTTTTGCAAAGATTTCAAAAACAGATTAATTGAGTAAGCAAATTTTTGATGGAGCTCTCAATCCCCTACCGGAAACGTTCGTGCTTACAAAGCTAAATCACGGAGTGGGCAAAAATGGGGATGTTTTCTTGTCAGGTAAAAAAACCGATCAGAAAGGCCACACACAGCAATATTTGATAGTCAGTTGAGAGCCAAGACTGTTCCAACTTGAGTGTTAAAGGAAACAAAATTTGTTATTCCTCACTAGAAGATCACTGTTTTATATGCTTCACTTTACAATATGATGACGTTTTGTCTACATATTCCACCGTAGATCAACCGTATCTCCATTTAGTGTACATCCACCCAGTACGGTTGCCTGTTTCCGCTGCGAGTGTGCTTGTCATCATAAGCCAGATGTTTATAACTGGGTTTATATGCATATCTAAGTGCGGAGTAGTCTGACAATCAAATATACCAGGTAGAAACACCAATTTCATCGACAAGCCACACTTATTAAGGTATTGCCCAGTGAAAGCATCCCAAATCATTCCGGCTCTTCAAAAAGATGGTCATTGACTGTGCTAATGTGTTAGTCCACTCGGCCCACATTCTGTTTTATACTGTTTTATCCTAAATGTCGACAGATCCTCTTTTGTAATTTTGACCAATGAGGATTTCCTCCTTTTCCCCCATTGTAGGTCATCTAGACCATCCAGATATCAGCTTTTATCATCAAAAGAAGTAATTCTACCTTTCAACAACCTGAAACTCCAATCTATGCTAAATCAAGTTGACCAGGCGGAACTTCCAAATGTTTACGACTCTAAAAGAGCAGAGGCTCTAATCGCTTGATGGGAACACTCGACGCCGAGGTGATTCTTATCCGGATATTTGTTGGTGGGTTGTTTATGGTTCTCAAAAGCTCCTGCATTGCAGTTTTCACGGATTTTTCAATACTCCCCTATTTCACTTGGTACTCCACCCGAGCAAATTTGCCTTACATTTCCTGTCAGCCTATGATAAGTTAATAATCAATACAACTCAAGTGTCGTCCTTTGTCTAGCTCGGATGAACTATTATTTTGCTCCTATCGAGTGTAAAGCTAATCAGTGTGTGTGAGAAAAATCTGACTTAAAACTTCATCGGACATCGCGAAAGCACCGCGTATGTCATGTGACGCCCAGGCACAGCTGTCGAGCGGATCACTAGCCTGTCCCACTCACTCAACGCACTTCATATTCAGTCAAGATTTCAAGCCAAATGTGATCATAGATTCGGTGACCGAATTCTCCGAGCGAATGTTCTAATTAGAATAGGATTGGCATAAACAAGAAAAACCGGCTTTTTCAACCGCGCTTTGTAAACTGTACGATCACAAACGCTTTTTGACTACACACTATGTCACGTGGGTAATACATAGAGAGATAGCATTCGCACTTACCCATAAAAATTTGAATTTCAAACGCGGCAATGGGGGCAAGAATTGGGTAAGGCGAACTGTGCGTCACAATCTTCAGCCAAGGCAGCCACAGTGTTGCGTGTCGTTACACGACCGCACACAAACTCACCATCTCATGCATAATGAAGCAAACATCCAAGGCACTTCGGTAGAGTGACCACAAACTTTTTCCAACTGCTGGCTTTGAGAGCTGTTCTCAAGTCAGTGGAGTGATCAGGGTTAAACAAGACATAGCCAACGACAGAAGTGGAGCAAAATTAGCTTGGTCATTGCCTCTAGTTGCTACACTGTGTGCATAAATTCGAACGCTAGTGCCTTTACTTTTGAACCGAGTCTCCGCTACATTATTTTGCGCAAAAAGTACAACCAGAGGACGAGAAACTCTAAGAGGCGGCTGAGGAATGCGATCTGTTTGCATCGTTGCCCGAAGTTCAAAGGCAATTCATCCATAACCTGTGTCGTGGTGAGGTCGCCCTTATAAGACAGGTTGCGGAAAACAGACTTTCCTCTGTTGTTTTTGTCCCGTTCCACTGTTCACATCTAATTCACCCCGGAATCATTAGAATACTTTTTGTTCCCTGCTGGGACCTGCGAAACGCTATTGAGTACGACGGGCCCGCAGATTATCCATGCTCTCTTTTGAATGATTATCAGACCCAGGGGCGTTTTTAAAGGATATTCACCAGAAGCTTAGGAACTTTAGGTATGGCATTGTTCACTCGCAGCTACGGATACCAAACTAAGGCTGCGCGAAAAAGATACCAATTTGGAATCCTGGTCTCCGATAAATTTTCCACATGTTTGGATGCACACATGCACAATGCAGTCTTTGGTTCTCGTGAGTTGCACTTCCGAAGAATTTCGTCATACGGATGACAAGAATAACAAGTTTCACACCTGTTCCCGTGAATTGCTGCACAGTTTTGAGCAAAATGTGTGGATGATCTAACTGATAAATCTTTTATTCTTAATGCCTATTCATGACAACAAGGTATTGATACCCAATTTGAATGAATTCAAAGCGATCGTTTTTGAAAACTATGAAAACTGGGGGAGTAGTCCCGAATGCCCTGTGTTTTCATAAATATCTCAGCAACATTTCACTTTCAGCTTCTCCAATGATAACCTTATGTTGAGTGTGAAACTCTTACGACGAAGTTGCGAATTTCTGATGGGACCAATCTTGATCGATACTCTACTCGATACTCGATCGATACTCTACTCACTTTGAAAGGAAAAGTGAAAATTGTGCATATACTGCAAAACGTCTAGTTTGAATTCAGCCCACTCATACAGTTTAGGTTCCGCGTGTTTAAGAACAGCACGAACCCCTCTTACATACATTGCCACTGGGTTGTGACACGTCATGGAACTGGTTCTGTATTATTCACATATATTGTAACCCGATGATTCCAGGCACTGCCACGCGAAAGCACTGTTTTCGAGAAGCTTATTGGTAACTGCATGCCGTTGGCCGTCGCTATGACATAACCCTACCGTTTGTTTACCATTTATCACTACACACTACTATTTATCACACTGAGACGGCTCAGTGGTTAGAGCGCGATTTTACTGACCGGAAGGTCCATGGTTCGAACCCGACCTCTGCCTCTCGGCTCCTCTTGTTTAGGCTTGGACAACCTGGCAGTGTCCCAGCCCTCATGCACTCTTCGGGTGGCATGGAAGCTAGGCACCGAAAGAGTGTTACAGCTGAACGATTATGTTATCTTATCTACTTGAATCTTGCAGCTAGCAAGACTGGTTGCTTAAACAATATCAGAGGAATCACTGCGGCTTCGCTGTCGGAAACCTCTTTTGGTCTCCGTGAGCCATGTGAGCATATCTCAAGCATATATGTATATATATCATACTAAGTATGCATTCTTTCAGTTATTTTTGAAAGTGGTTTCCAACATATTTTGCCATGGAGCTGACTTGGTTCGCAGTAGCGGGTTTCGTTCATCCACATGAATCTCGTTTATGAACACAAGTACAGCATATGGTCCTACTTTTTGAAAAACTAAAATGACCAGGAAGTAGCGGAATCTACTACGACCGTGCCAGAACAGGAAATACCCATAAGGGGAATCTCATCTTGAAGAAATCATTAGAGTTAAAAAGTCTGAAAGTTGTGAAGCGAGGTGAAACAAGCTTCACGTATTCGAGCCATAGATCGATTAGTTTGAAAACCTCGCTGCATTGAGCCTAGTAAATGGGTTGTCATTTTGTCAGTCCAAATGAGAAAGGACGCACTTGATATAGCATCTTAAACTGTTTCAGGCAGAAACTCAGGTCGTCTAAAAACTTGCCACATGTTCAATATTTCAGTAGTTTTTCAGCCGACCGCAGATGAACATAATATGCATTTACAAAGGTCTTTGGTAAAACATTCTTCAAGCGAGGGAACGATGGCAAGTTTAATAAACCAAAAACCGTGCCTTTTGTACAACTTGGCTGAACACTTTCCACAAAATGGGTCCTCATCTTTGTCAAAATTAGCCGCAGTTTCTTGATACCGGCTACTGGTTTCGAAAACGAGCGGTCACACATTACTGCATTCCAGCGTGGCTGACACAATACAAACGCAACACAAACACGCACTTGTGTCATTGTTTTCGTCTGAAATTCCGCCATGGTAGCGCTAGTTCCCAAAACCTCTCTAAAACCTACCTAGGTATTCACAGTAATGGAGTACCATCTGCTAGCCTTGAGTACACTACACGGTTCGCAATTCTTCAGCATATCTCAAAAAATCAATAAAAATGTTTTTTTTTTCATTGTAATGGAAGAAAAATGGACATCTGAGTTTGTTTCACCTGCAACATGTAGGTTGCATCTATGAAGAACTGAGGAATACACAGTCTGCCTCGATTACCACTGGTCGTTTGCGACCGAGCAGGTTGCAGTCTAGTAGAAACTGATAACGCCGAAGTCTAGACAGTTCAAAGACGTACTCACGATAAAACCCTAATATGCCGGGATATCACGCTTCCCCTAAGCATCCGTGTCCAATGCCGATCCATAGTATACCTTGCCATCCAAATCATAAAGGGTGATTTAAAAAATTCACCAGTCAACTTCCTGTCACTGATCAAAATTTTGCTATTAAACCTTATTTAGCAATCACACCATAATTTATGTAATCGGAAAATCGAAGTAAAGTCATCATTTTGTTGTCAGGCCTTTGGGTCTGGGATATATCACATCCTGAGTATGTCACTACATCATCCGTTTATTCTCCAATGACAATGGTCAAAGGTGTCAGGTGAATTTTCCGATAGATATACCCGTTTGTGTGGTATCACGTGGTTAACCGTGGTCACATTTGACAGTACCTAGCAGTATTATGGCGCATATTTAAAAAAACCCTGCCAAGACTGTACACTAAGCTAGGTGCAAGCCGGACATTGTTATCATTGACAAAATCAATCCCAGGCCAGCAGTCATGAAATTTCCTGTTTGTTTGCAATGGTTATGGGCTAAAAATCGACTTGGACTAAAAGCGACTGCATTTTCGTTCTGGTGTCTAAAAGATCTCTGAACCTGTTGAATTGCGGTATCGTGCCGTAATATTAGTTGTGTACTTTCTGTTGAACCCCCCCCCCTGCATCCCCGTACATCAACTTATGCACGGCCAAGCCATCGAAATAAACATCTCTCAATAAATAACCCCAATCGTCACTCCCACGGGTGTTACATGACGGAACTTCACACAGCTTGGTCAGTACCTTGCCCGAAGCTACCTGTTTGGCGCTTAATGTCGGAGAATGCCGCAATGGCAAGAGATAGAGGGTAATAGGGGTAAAACGACGACCGATACGCAAAAGTTTCATTTTACCGTTGTCATATTAGATTAGGCCTTCGCGATAGATATTGTCGTCGAGTGGTCATTGTCGTTATTGACACGTACGAACCTTGGTGACCTCGGTGACTATTTTACGGGTTCACTACATAGCAATAACATGTTAAGAGAATATCTTTGCACAAGTAAAACCACTCAAGACCATTTACCTCTGGAAAAGCTAAAAATTCGATTGTATGATCATGAAAGCTGATTAAAACGCCCCGGCATAATGAACAGTTCGTTGACCTGATACAGAAAGCTACGTTAAGGTTTTATTAATCAACCTCAGAGGACTTGGATTCGTTGAGGAAACATACTCCTAGTTCTCAGGGTTTCCACGCTAGTAGAGTGTACTGTACCGTTCTTTAAATCTTAATTAGCTTGGCATTAAATTACTTAATCTCAATCAAAGGATGGTTTGCCACACTGAGAACTGTTTCTGGTTGATATAGGTGACCTAGTTTGAGACATCCACGATGGATGTTACAGCAGAGTGTATTAGAGACCACGCATGCGATGAAATCACATTTGTGTGAGACTCGCTATGGACTATCTTGTTTCGCCGTAATCTCGTGATTAGCGTCGTGTTTCGGAGAAAGGAGGGGCAGTCTATGACGCATATCGATATGGTTGACTCATTCCCATTACGTGGATGTGAATCTTTGTTAGGTGCCATTCTACCCCATCCACCCCAGTCCTCAAATATCAGTATGTATGAATGAGGCGAAGGCACAAATTAAGAACAGATTTTTTTTATTTTATTTGAGTTTTAGGGCTTCATCTTGGTATGTTTTGTGGATGTGTCTTACTCAGTTGTAAGCTCAGTTAGTTAATTGATTTGGAAGTTGTCGGATGTGAAATATCCAGAGCTGTACACTTCCGCTAACTTTTCTCTCCTTAAGAGTATAGTATGAGAATGTGACTGAGGCCTTCAGAAACACTTCTTAGGGTGAGAAGCTTTGGATAGTTTATTTTATGGTATTCCTTACGTAATATTGTCTCTTGAGTAATATCGAGGCGACATTTGTGTGTAGATGCTTTGTTTTGCTCTGCCAAAATTTGGAAGTCAACACAATCGTGTCTTTCCGCTACTGAGCTCTCGTATTTGACCAAGTTACTTTGCTTAACATGATTTCCTGTCAAATTATGTGATTCTATTCGTTGCCACAGTTTGTGATATCAGTTTCACCAGTGACGGAGGCTTGTTATCTCCGCCTTGAGCTCAGTGAACGGAGTATGTAGTTAGTTTCTTCACACATTTCGCTTCGTTGTTTTCTGTTCCGAGCAGCCGTTGGCGAACGGCACGCGAGGTACAAGCTATAACATGGTGGCGTGAAATAAATACGGCTACTGTCAAACTGAGCACTGTAGGAACTTCGGGTCCTCTTGATTGGGGCCGAGGTGATTGTTGTATCGTGGTGTGGCCGCCTAGTGGTTACGCCTGTACTGAGCCTGCCAGACTACGCGATAAGGAGAAGACAGAGAGATCTGGTCACGGCTGTATTGTCAGGACGAACGTACAGAGCTTCTACGCAAATATATAGGATGACTAATTGGCCAGTTACTATCGTTCACTTGTTCGTTCTGGACAGCCAATGGCGGTGTTCCGGTCGTGAACAATTTCATCCCCACTGCGCTGGTCACATGTTGCTAAGCCATGTTTGGTGAGCTCCGCCAACGCAGCTGCTATCCGAAAACGTGTGATACCGCTGCTGACCTTGGGGATGCGTCATTCTCTGCACATGCGCTTTTTTTATATCTGGGCGCGTCCTGACAGTGATCGTGCTTGCAGGTGGTTGGAGGTCCTGCAGGACATAGCAAGTGTCCGACCCCTGTCATTTTCAGTCAACGTGTGCTGAGCTCAGGCCGGGTGGGGTTCGCACACGACATTGGATTGATAAAACTAATAACGCCTCACTTCTTGACGATGCTCAGACGTGTTTAATTTGACACTGTTCAAAAGTACAAGCAGCTTATTCTTGGTAGTTTTTCTTAAGGGCATAGGACTTCCTCAAACTGATTTCTACCCTCTTCTCTTCTTTTCATTTTTTTTCTATGGTCTCCTCTCGTGGTTGAATGGTAAAGTACCAGTATATATTACTGGTGTATTACCGTCAATGATTATAGTTCTTAGTATAATTTTTTTCAGATGTTCGTCTGAGTTACACCAATGGCCAAGAAGTTTCATCCAGTTCTGTATACTCGCTAACTGTATTCGTATCATCAATGGCTCGCTTTTTTCCTACATATGTTGCTTTCTGCGATGGTTTGTTTGGTGAACTTATTCCAAACTCGTAAACCATTCTTCAACCTTCACCACGAAGGCCGCCGCACCATTGGTAAAGGAGCCTCCTTGTGAGCCTCTATAAAATAAAACCGATTAAACAACAGATACGCCATTAAACTTTGTGTACATAAGTGTTTTTTGCTAAGCTTTGCTAGAAGGAAATAGGCCCGCCGAAACATGCAGTCTGAGACAAATCAGATCACATCCGTTTCTATGGATGCACATTATGGGGGTGACTTTCGCAGAATCAGAGTCCGATCCATATCGTTGCCTTAAAATCGGCTGCCACAACATGGTTAACAGTTTTTCATCAGTAAAGCAGAAAAGCGACAGATTGTTAAAAAAATTAAATCCATCGACCTCTGATTCACTCATCCTCATCACCATTAACGTCACCTTCATTTGCATCATCATCTTGACCATAGTCATCAATCAAAACAATTGCATGGATCTAGCTGATTACGGCTTTACTTCACATTCGAGCCTCGGGCAGAGAAAAGATAAAGTAGCGAAATACACTTGGTTGCATACCTTTTGGTTTTGACGGAAAACATTACGAGTAGTGTGTTACGTTCGTTAAAAATAAAACAATTGCTTACCGCATTTTGTTTGAATGGAAACGAAACTCTTCGTATCCCCACCACAAATTTGACAAAAAATATTTCTACTGCCGTCTCGATTGGATACAAATTTGCTTTATCAGTGACAGACCTCGGAATGTACGGCCGTCTTTGGGGACCACTCGAAGATAGTGACAAAAGCTAGTTTCTTCTGATGTGAAGGCCTCACAGTTGAAAAGACTTCGTTTATCGATCAACATGGTTTATTCGGAGGCATCCCTCATGATAGTAGCCAGTCGATAGGTGAACTATGGTTTTTTTCCTGCAAACACTTAGAAAGATACACGTGGAATCTGCAAGCTTATAGCAAAAGCAAGGTATGCTGCACGAGAAGATCAGCTTATTCGACTGTTTATTGCAGCAGCATGAGCACCGGTCAGTCGTGATACTCGATCAGCTGGTGCGCAGACGAGTTACTTGGTCGTGGTCTATATCCGGCCTCTCCCTACTTGTGCATCACATCAGTAACATGTTGGTTAGTCTCAAGCCATTCTGTGTACACAAACATTGATGGGTGCAATAAGAAGGAATTCATTGCATTGATCCTTCAGTAATGAAAACGTCCATGGGGAACGCCAAGAGTTATTTGTGCGGTAGACAAAACGAACTGATTTCTTACTAACCCAACATTCGCTTTGCTTTATATGGATGTTATCATTTCTGCAGTGATTCAGTTAGTTGTGTGCTACAACTCAAAAATTCCAGTTCCATTTCTGCATACTGATCCAAAAATTGTATTTGTTTCTTCAGAGAGAATCCCAAGAACAAACGCATTCTGTTCAGTGAAACCTGTCAACCCCCGCATAGCCAGAACAGTTTTCATAGCGATTTTGGATCGTGAAGACATCTCATGCTCTGACAGGGTTTTAGCTGAATGTTTTGCTGATTTTCAGCCAGTTGGGATAGCCCTTGTTGACCTCTCTACTAATCTGCCTCAGTCAGCCTCAGCTTGATTTCCAATGACGTTGAAACTCGTTTTTATTACCAACCAGCAGATAACTACTAACAATAAGCAAGATGACTGCTATACCCTGGAATAGTGACCAAAACTACAAGGAAACGGAATGTCAAAGCCCTCCCACGAGTTGGTTTTTAAAATTTCCCATTGAGCGTAAGCCCGATTAGCGACTGTCGGAGCACTGTGTCCTCCATGTCATCACACGTGCTCTGGTTTACAGACATTGCCAACATTTTAATTCCAGGCATCGAATGGTAAGAATCCACGTACGAATATTTGTGGCGGCTGTAAACTACGCAGTCAGTCTATCTTCACACGACAGAAGGGGTCATTCCGGTGCCAGGTCTCAGTACCCGGCTTACCCAGTTACTCAGTGTGTGGCTGCTAGCAGAAACGGCTGCAATGTGATCGTTTTAAACTGTTGTTATATTCATTCACCCCCACCCATCAGTCTCTAGCACACCTCTCAACCAAAACCAGTACAGCCATGACTACCCACCGATTTCCAGAATCCCAGTCCCAAAGAACCGTATCACGACGATGGCGTAGGTGGGTGTGTATGTGACGCATGGAAGATATGAGCAGTCCTCTCTTAACCAGTTACAATGCCTGAACACGACCTAGGTAAGCTGATCTTATCCACCTCTGATGATGAACAGCTAGAAGTGACCCATCATCCAACATGTCTTTCATACCTATGGTTGTGTGGCCAATGGGTTTCAGATAAAGAGGACAAGGTGAAACTAGCTTCTTCGTAAAAATATAGCTCTCCTAAAAGGGGACAAAAATAGTGTTCTGGAGTCAAGACGTTTTGAGCAGATGACCAGCGTACATGGAATAGTGGAATAAAATGAGATTGCGGAAGGTTGGTGGTCGCCAATCACGTGTGGGTCTGTCTTGACAGAAGCTTGCGTACCGCCGCATGTGGTGGTCAGCCACCAAGTGTTCTTTTTATCCAGATATCTCACACTAGTTTCAATGAAATAGGTTCCAGGAACGAAAAGCGTGTCTTTATGAATGGTGATCTTCATACAGGAAACTGTGGAGGGAGTGACTACTGTGTGTTCATCTAACAACTGTTGTTAGAGACTTGCCTGATACAAACAGTATGACATCCAAGGATACTTCCAGCGTAGAACTGATAACATATTTGTTGGATGTGCAAATCCAACCCAACCCGACAAAACTCACTAATTGCAACACCTAGCACCTAACAAGGACTAATCTGTTTTGTCAAGGGATGAATCACTTTCTCAACAAAGGCTGAGATTTCTTACCCTCTGAGAAAACACAGGGTGGTATTTCAACTATTGCCGGATAGCATGCTAGTCTGTTAATACATAGCTTTTTATCGCAAAAGCCGGAATTTCAGGCATTGTTGTGGCTGTACCAAGCATTGACGCAACCACTGGCCAAATCAAGCGGATACCCGTCATTATAAAGGAACCATGTAACAAATTGTTCCCTTTAGTTGTTAATGGTTTTTTCACTGTGCTTAACGGACTGTTATGACAAATAACTGTGATGCCAAATTTAACTCTAGCAGTCAGACCTAATTGAAACCATGCTGAATTAGTGTGTGAGGCTGTGCGAGTAGCCCCATGCCAGTAACTCCGTTCGTGTATCCCTATTTTGATTGAGCTCCAGAAGCAGGCAGCCAAACCTCAAAGTAAAACTGCTCAGACAATTGAGTTCATCATTTTGGCACCGGACAATCCTCAGCGAACACCAGAAATGACCCTTTCATTGCAGGACGGTAACCAACTACGAGAAGTTTTCCCTAAATTCGGTTATAAGCAACAACCTTGTCACAGTAAAAATATTTTCCAGTGGTACGTTAACCGCTGTTCTTCTCTAAACATGGCCGCGGAATAGACTTGGAATTGTTTTTAAAGAGAGAGCCATGAACGTGATAGCAACGGGAGATTACAAAAGTTGCTCACTATTGTTAAATGCAAATTTTTAGACCGGAATCCATTTGACGCTTCTAACTGGGAGGTGACTTGTGCATTGGTCGATAAATGACAGCATCGAGGTATTCGTCATTGTTGACAAGTGCGAGGTAGGGGTAGGCTGTCGGTTGATTTCCCAGTTAAGCGTTCTGTTGTGGTAAAGAACTAAGCCTCTACATAGTGTTGTCTCTAGTCCCTCGCAATCGGGTAGTCGCTAAAATTTGAAGGGTGTTAGTCAAACATCTTTCGCAAAATCAAGGTTTACAGCCTGTTCTGGAAGATATCCGACGATCGTATTTGTGAAAATGGAGTTTATAAATTCGTCTGCCTTCGCCGGTGAATGACAAGCAAATAGTCCAAGCAGGTGGGTTCACAGAGGATCAATTATCTCAGTATGGTATCCTTTTACGGAGACTTCGTACGGAATGCGTTCTTCGCGTGTTCGTCTTAGTTGTCTCACTGCTTAAACAACCGTTGGATATGAGCGATATAGGAATTCCTGTACGCAGTCTTTTTGCATCGTATCTACCACTGACTGTTCTATTGGCTTCCTTTGTCCACGAAAAATCCACCGCGTTTTACTTACTTGAACCGCGCGACGTCAAGATCAGTTTGGGAGGAAGCTCCACCTTAAGTTCAGTCAAGTTTATTGACCTGTCCTCATTCTCATTAGTTGCAATAAATGCTGGTCCAGTTCATCTTTTAACACCATATCAACTAGCACGAAAAACAGTTTGACGAAACATAATTTCACCATGAATGATGACTCAAAAATACTGGATAGGTCAACCCCTAGATTACAGAGCGGGACACGTTAAATATTATTAAAAGATACCAGATACCAGATACTAATCGAGGTGTCTCGTAAGCGGTATCTCATATCACGCAAAACTGCGCCCTCAAACTTACAACTTAATAAAACAAGTCGAAATTAATTCCATCTGAATTGCAGACGAGAGTGTTGTCGCGGGCTGCAGAGTAGGGTGTCTTGTCTCGCTGGGACAATGGTGAAAACGAAAGTGATGTTATGATGTCCCTCGAGAAAACAGAACATGCAGCGATATGTGGTCTACACAAGCTTGCATATCACATAAGTGAATATTATATATACATGTATGTATACATATGAATGTATATATAGGTATAGTTGGGTGGCATCCAAAATGGATGCGCCACTCAACAGTGGTTGATCCACCGGACAAGCGCTTACAGGAGGTCAGTCACTCGCGGTCGGCGTGGAGGGAATGCGGCGCTACGCGCACATCACCGATACTATATGAACATATGGGAATAAGATGTATGGACAAATAGATAGGGACCTGTTGAGAGCCATCTCTCGGTCAGAACATGATGGCATAACGGTAAACGCCAGTGCTGGTGCTTTATACTAAGATGCTGACCTCATCCGCCAGTTCCTCAAGTTTCAGCGGGACGTGTTAGTCCTACCTGAAAATTACTGTAGCAATGGTTGTTGTGCCGTAAAGCTCTTCAGGCTGCTCTGTGAGGCTTCAGATTTTTTCAAATGAGGCCAATCCATCCGGCTGAGTGGGCCCTCACTTCATTGTATCTTGTAACGTTCTTCACCACACCTGGCAATTGCGAACACTGTGTGTGTCCCCTACTTTGTCCCACTTGGCTAACACGCAACATTCTTCCTTACAGATGAGCCGTAGTAAAACACATCAATGTCATTTCATGAACTGTCCAAATGATGCAAGTTCCGTTTAACCACACTTAGGTATCTTGGCTTGTTGTGCATCCGTAAACTGCGTTGGTTAGCGAGCAAAACCAGGTCAATTTTAGGTGTGAAACTGTTTCTGTTTGTGTGTTACTTTGCAGACACTACTTGTTTCCTGTTTTTTTTTCATGGGAGGATTTTGCTAGCACACACGAATCATTAGTTTTAGGCGGTTGTGGAATTTGCAGAATTCGCATGTACATCACTCAAAATTGAACAGTTCTCCTGCTGTCCTGATGCAATTATTCGCGTTGCAAAAATATGGAGCTGCAATAACGCCAATTTCGAAACGAAGTTCGGTGGAGGTTTTTTGTAGAGACGGCGAAACTACTGTAATACATCTCCAGAGGTTGCAACCAGTTCAGTAAGTACGCTCACCGAAACAAAGAAAAGGCTGTCAACTACATATTTTACTAAAAGAAATATATGCCGGTTGGAGCTGAACTGTTCTAAGTCTGTGCTCGACCAACTTATCCGACAGAACTCAGAAGCAATTTCAACTTAGGCAGATAATTTGCTTGGGACGCAAAGGCTTGTCAGTCATTCCGTCTGACCACGCTCAAGATAAAATCAAATCTGGAGGCGGATTCATGATCAATGCTTATTTCTGCCTGCTCACTACAAGTGTGTAATGAAAAATTCATGTTTGATTGCTCTCGAAATTTTTATTATGCAAGTTCCTAGATTCTCTCCCATTGTCTCAAATTTCATCTAACGATATTTCTTTACAATCTGTCTGAATCCGCCGCAGGTTATTCCACATCAAGTAATTAATTATTAATTATTAATTCCTCATAGAAAAAAAAACGGACCAGGTGATCCGTATAAGATGGTATCGGTGGCAAAATTGATTGGTTGAACTGATTCGATCGAGGGCTCTCGAACACCTAATACAGCTAAAGTCACAGAGAGGCCCACAAAGTGGTAGGGGACCATCAATTCAGAACCAAAACAGTTAGTGCAGCATTCGAGCAACCCACTCTCAGTCGGTACGAAGCAAATTTGGTACGTCGTTTTAGAACTGAGATCCAAAAATATGGGCGAAATTAATGAATCAATTAAAGAATAATTGATTGAAGAATTGAATAGTCTACGTAATAACACATCAACAGAGCTTACTATTGATGGCCCGTGAATTTTTGCCAATTTCACTCTTTTTTTGTGGTATCCTCTATCGCAGATGTGGCACCAATATATTTGTTCCTTCGTATAACTTTTAGTCTTCAGTCATCGAATTTCATCCATATCTGCACAGCTTTCTTATTGTTATGTCCTAATCGAACGTATTTATCACGGGTCGTTCCACAATTACAAATTGCGCCACTGTTTTAGTCCACCTCTGTATCGGGAAAAGCACAGCAATAACACCCCTTAAGTCCGCTGTAAATGAACTGGCATGTAACCATGGCATCTGACAGATAGTTCCAGTGTAAGCCCCATATTACCGCCGATCGTTACCGCGGTAAAGTGGACGGGGGCACACTGAAGATAATTTTGTTTCGTCAACTCCCCAAGCGGTGAATGAATGGGGTTCTAGCAAATGGCTCCATCGGAAAAGTGGTGTAACAAACAAAACGTATCTTATAAAGTAAAAATGGTCGGAATTTTTTCACTCCTAAAATAAATGTTAACTCTGGTTTGTAATTTGGCTTCATTCTCGGAGGACTTCGTGGATGAGTGACTTTAGAATCCTGTCCGAAGTGAAGATTATGTTACCTGGTACGTTTTGTCCATATTCGATGTTTTAAAATAACTTGCCGATCACAGTACAGTCGAATGCCTCAAGTCTGTGCTGTTTGGCAATCCTTGAATTTTTGGAGAATTTTCGGAAAAAACATTCTGTAAATATTTACTGATGCGTAGCACTTCCTTCAGAGTGGAACCTGAGTACCAAAAAGGCACGTAGGCTTTGACCAGACAGATAAGAAGCGACTCACCTATGATAAAACTGGTTTTGTAAATACTCTAGTAAGCTTCGGAATAGTTTTTCGACTTTTACAGTTGAAAACACAATGTCAGCTAATAAGTGAAGTTATAAATAGATTGGAAAAATGCTGAATTAGGTCTTGGGAAAATGATTGCAGTTTAGCTAGGGATGTGCCTATCATAATGTGTCGTTCAAACACCGTCACAGATGAATCCGAACCTGAACAAACTAGGGCATCTGTGGAAAGAATTTTACATAATCCACTCGTATCTACTTGCTGCAAAAGACATTCCTTGATTGCTTTGGTTCCTCTTCGTGCTAGTGGCAGCCAAGTTAAGGAACTTTTCGGTCCTGGAAATTTTAACCTACCTGCTGTCTTACTGAATCGGTCTTCAGCTCCTCTGTTTCTGTTGAAGCCAACTCTTATCATTTTGGTGACGCAGTTCCTTATAGAGTTTAAATAACCTGTGTACCACAATAATCGATATTTGAAACCATCAATATTCCCGAATTCGGTTAACCCATCGAAGCTGACCATCTCTTATTATCAACCAGAGTGATGTAGTAAACAGTCGGCATGTGCACAACCATCAAGTCAGTATGAGAACAGGGTCTTTTGCTGCTACCTTAAAGTGCATACTGCCGGTAAATGCCGTATAGATGGATAATGTCAGACATGCTTCGCCGAAAACTTTTGAGGTCGCCATTATTCACTCATCTCATTTATTGGCAATATTCGGCCCCACATGTTCTGTTCTCTCAGGTTTTCAGAAGTATGAACAAGAGTTATGAATGCAATTTAAAGGCATATGAATTACCTTGGTTTCATCATGAAGTTAGCATAGCAGGATAACGAAACCGATGCGGAATCATGGGGAATGAAAGTGTATTGTAATTTGCCTAGGCGATGTTAAACGATTTTGGGGGAAAATCGGCAAGCGAACAGAACGAATAACCTCGATATATTTCAAAATTTTGGAAAGATCATGTCAGCCTTTTACGTAATAGTTCCTAATTCCTCCGAAACTGAACGACTAACAGTTTAAATGTTACAATTCCACCGTTTCTGAAACAAGTTTGGGCTCAAAATTCAGCATTTCAAGAGATTAAAATTTCTGTCATTGGACATACATCGGTGTTACGGAATATTCTCGACTCATTAAAAATGAAACCTCGCTGAATAACAGCCACCACCGGTTAAGTGGCTGAAACCTGATATTGGAACGATATCTGAAGTGTTTTCGTCCCACTGTCTGGCGTTCAGCAATTTGTGTGGCTTAGTTTTTGTCTGCCTATTTGTTTCATGTCACCCGCCAAAAACTACCGACCGACAGCCGTCCACGAACAGTTGACAGTGCGTCATCACCTACTCTCTCGAGTACATTGGTTCCTGAATATCAGCCACCCATAGTTGAACCTCCTTTGGGAAATCTCGCTCATTCGACCTAAGCATTGTCACTCTAAATTATGCGATTCGATCACCGGCACAATGGCCTTAGCATGAATGCATACACACCTGTTTGTCAGGGTAATCAACTTCCCTCTGTGTGTGTTAGCCAATACAACTGGTAGAATAAAACTTTTCTCTACAATTTATCAAACAATGCAGTCAGATATACATAGAGAAGGAAGCGTTGTACTCAAGGAAGGATTTCCCACAATGCGAAAGCAATAAACCTGCAGGCTGCCCCGAATCAGCCGACAAACCTAATAAAGCTGCAGCGGCAATGCCAGAATAGTCGCAGGATTTAACAGACATAAAGTACAAAAGGTGAGGCGATCCCCTTGGAAGCATTAGGACCAAGTTAAAAAGAGAACAAATTCGGACTTGAGTCACATTAACGAAGAGGTTGACTGAACTGACGTGCTCTTTGGGTGGGCAACATATCTTTTTAGCTAGATAGAATGAAGAGACTCGTCAGCAGCTGGCAGCTGAATGGTGGTGAGGTGCGATTACTACAGACTGATGAGAGAAGAACAACCGCACATACATCACTGTACTGAATATCATTCTTCTTTCTAAATTTCCAGGAAACTGGATGTGCTTTATACTCAACAGGCACAATATGTTCACGAGACACGCAGATAGCCTTACCATGGTCTGTAACAGTTCTGACTTTTGATTTGAAGAGAAATTTCTTGAAGCTTTGGGCTGGACGAGTTTGTACGGATGGTAGCAATCTGATTCATACCTGCTAACCTTGAGGCCTACAATCTTCAAAAAGTTCCTGTTAATGTTAGATATTGTTGAATGTTGAATTCGAGAGTGAATTAAAGGCGCGCGCAACGAGGTGCTTTGCATTTGTAGCCCAAGTGGATGAACATCACTCCATGTTACTCGCGGTTATTTGATTGGATTGAGTCCAATCTCAAAATAGGTCTCACTGTCCCTATTACAATGAGTTCAGTCGTCAGGTTACCAAGTCACATCCTCCTAATTACTGGACTGTTTGAAATATCCAAGAAATGTGCAGTTTCAGTGAAGGAGAGTATGAACGTCATGAAGGATAAGTCTGTAACTGCCTACATGGCTTAATTAAATTGCCTCCGAACTGCAAGTGATCAGATCTAAATGAAAGGAGAGTTTCTTCTGTGAGCTGGATTTACCAAACTGACTGTATAGGGAAGCTAATTTTTCTTGCAAAAGTACACAAGCAAATTCCTGTACAGTGCCCACGAGCGACGGTATATTTCACTCACCTTTAGGACGACCACTCAGGTACGACCTCACAATGTCATTCGGTAAGTTAGGAGAAAGTACTGCGTTCGACAGGTCAGTGACTGCTTGACTGAAGACCGTGGTTCATTGTTACAGTAACCAAATTATGCGTCGTGCTTTGGAAAACAGGTTTAGTTGAACACGTTTCTGACTTGGCTTCCCACAACAGAACAGTGACTAAAATGAACATGGACCAACGGCAGCTCAAAAGGTCGCTAGTATCTGCCAGGCTGAAAATTCTAAAGCCAGTTTGCGGCAGAGAACATAGACCTTGCCAGGCAAGAGGTTCTAGGTAGTAATTCACGTAACCTTTCATGGATGCAGTCAGTTGACTGTCGCCTTGTCATGTTACAATTATCCTAGGAGCTACACTGTCCAGTCATCCCAGAAAGGTCGAAAAGGCGCAGTCCAACAAAGAGCAGTGAATCTTCATATTTCAAAAACATTGTACTATAAGGAAGTGAGCATCGTTGTTGAACACTGATGTCATGCTGTAGATGACAATGATGATGTATTATGAGGCTCTGTGGGGGTAACGTTATACATTTTGCTGGTATGAGTGTGGAAAATATAAGGTAATTCTCCAAAGCACCCAGAGTCTCCCTATTTATGGAAGTAGCGACGTTGCCGTCACGAGAAGAGAGACGGGTTAGAACAGGCATACACTAAGAGGCAAACACACCGAATTCCCAATGGTCGAAATAAATTTAAAAATCAAGAGTCTGGCGCTGTTTGAGAGGAACCTAGAGTGCGCCGTTGCATTAGAAGCCAGATCTCTATGCCTTAATTCCTGCCCCACCCTTGGGATTGGTCACCGGGCAACTGTTTTGTGGGTCAAAACTTGAAGTACGTGAGATAAGTCCATTTTTCCAGGCTCTGTACTTCAGTAACTTTGTCTCCTCAGACATAATGTGAACTGTAAAGACAGAGGCGTTCTCTGCTCTTTGAAACCTTAAAAGTTCCGAATAAAGAACAAGGAGACAGGCATCTTCATCGGCCTGTTCCTTGTTGGTCATTCTAATATGTCCGAAACTTGAGTTCCAGCCAATGCAATCTACAGAATCATTACAGCACTGAAGCCCTACTATCATGTCAGTGTGTCAGCTTTAGGTGACCATATGTATATTCATACAAGTATTCATAAAGTATTTAACACATGGATCATGGTGGTTGAAATTAGTGTCTGCACAGAAGTGTCCAACTTGTCGGAGCTCACTTCGAAAAGCGCTTTCAGCTGTTTGATACTTTCTGTGGATAACGAATCGCCCTCATCTTTTTGCTGCAGCACTTTCGACTCTTTTTTCCTTTTGCCTCGCACTAAAATTTGAAATAAAATGTTTCGTGGAGTCACAGTCGGTCGCTGTATTCACGTCTGTTTCACTTATATGCTCTTCCACATTGATGAGCTTATTCAAAATACTGAACTGTTTTGGACAATGCTCACAAGATGATGACTTATCAGTGAATACCTCAATCCGCTGAAGTTTGAGACTTACAACTGTCTCCAGATGTCAAATCTGGGCGCATTTAACAGTGCACATTTGACTGGGTTTTGACATTAAAAAAAACACTAATCACACCTGACTTTAAATTCCCGTTTCTAATGACCAATCTCAGTAGATTATGATGATACTTAAGCCAAAGTCACATTGGTCGATCGGTAAGCTCACTTCCACATCTTCTTGGTGTTCAAGAAAAAGTTTACACGAAACTAGTCAAGCAGGTTCCAGTCTGTGGTCGAGTGAGTTGTTCGTTTCGGTCGGAGGAGCCAACCAACCTAGGGCTGTCACAGCCTGCCCTCTAGAGGTATTTAGTGATCAGGTCTCTTCAAGGAACGCATAAGCTTGTAGAAAATTAAAATGAAATTCAGACCACAAGCCTAATTCAAGATTGCGCGCAAATTGTTGAAAATTTTAGCACTTAACTTCAGGCCAAAAGTTACAAAGTTTTTGTACAGCATCTTTGCTTGCGGTAACAATTGGGGACATTTTGTGGCAGCCTTTCGTGTGTTTCTTTACCTATTTAGGCATTCGTTCGCAGATGGCTTTATTCACTCTTGCTCTAATTGTTTCCTTTTTCAGAGTGACGAGAAAAAAACATACTTATGTGAGGTACACATTTGACTTTTGAACCCAGTCACAGTGGCAAATTTTCAGCGATTATACGGTCAGTCTTCTACCATACTGAGCTTGCAGCAACTCAAAGCTAAGCGTCAAAGCAACACGTTTCTACCTTGGTAACTCGCACAAGTTCAACCAGTGCCACAACGAGCAATTATGCGAGCAATATAGCTGTGTTGTCATGTCCGCATTGTATGACTATGGAGCCCTCGCCACATCAGCTAGTTGGGTCGATGGAATCAATAATCCCAATTTGGCGCACTCACTGGTGCTCAGTCGAGGGGCGCTAACCCAGATATTTGACATGCGAGCGGCTGATCGATGCCTCTGATCTTTCTGACCCACACGCACTCGCATTTCAGCTGACTCGTGCCACTGCGTGCGCTGCGCTGAACCTGTCTACTTGTCCAACAGAAAGTCAGCCAATCAGTGCATGCAGCACACTTTGAGTCAGCAAGATAAACGAATTGTGCTCAACGCGCTAATTTATTGGTCCAAACCGACTTGTGTGCACGGTTTTTCGTGTGTTGGAACAACATCGGCTTGATGCGATGGTCTGACTGCATTCACACTCCGAATGCTACTCGCCGCGGGTCTGAGTGCTAGTTCACGGTGCTAGTTGGGATGAATAACAGTTTGAAGCAGGAAGAATTGGACTTGTCGGCAGCCACCCAATCAACAGCGCTCGGCTCTAGAGGCGCTGAGTTAATGCAACAAAATGAGAGTGAGTTTTGGTGTTTTATGAATTTGACATTAATAGTGTTTTTTGGGACCATTTTCTTCACTGTGTTTTACGAAGCAAAAATGCTGTGAAGTCAATTAGTTGTCTTTTCCTAACATTCGAACGGCGATTCACAGATTAATAAATCACAGGTGGTGGTTGCCAAGTCACCAGGTTTTCAATGATAAAGAGCAACGGACACTCCAGTGAAAGTCTATTCACTTACCGCTGGGTTGCTTGATTAAATTTCCAACTTGTTATTGTTTCTGTCAACAGAAACGAAGCAGAGGTGTTATGGATTGCTTTCTCAGACAAAATGAGCTTGAGTAAAGCGTTCGCCTGAACCAAGTGGTTACTTAGTGCTGATCAACTAATAAATAAATAAATAACAATATATAAAACGACAATAAAATAAATAAAAAAGAGATGAAATATTTAATTTAGCGTAACTGTCAAGTTCTGACTGACCCATAAATCACCAGTAAGTTCAGCAGTGATGGGATCACCAGAATGGGCAGGATGGCCGTTTCAGGCTTATCAACCAGCACTTAAATTCCGCGGCGCAGATGGGGTCAGATATAACTGATCGTAGAAGTAGTTTGCCGAAAAGGTTTTTATAGTCGGGTGTGATTCAAACATCTGATGCATATTTACAAAACTTTATAAAATAATATATATAATAGACGTAGCCCATGCTTCGTACCACAATGAAAATAAAGGATGCTGATAGTGCTATCTGGAATAATATGAGGTGAAAATAGCAAGTTACTGCTGGAGTGAGGTATAGCGGGTGCGAACCTCGTCTGACGACCTTTGTCTCTTCGCGTGCACTACTTACGCCCGGCAAAGCCACTTGTATTAATTTACATCATATTTTTGTTTCAGTAGAGGTAAATGGTGCAGTCCCAGTGACTTGGTGAGTCTCGGGTAATTCAAATTGGATCGGCCTGAGATTCATAGGCCTACCGTCAATCTAAGTGAGGAACGAGCGCACGTTAAATCCAACCTAGTCCCGAATGCAGGACAAACAATTTCTACGAAAAAAGTTTCATCTGGTTTAAACTATTCTATAAACCTACAAGCCTATAAAAATCGTTCCCAGAAAAGTGTCGCTGTTCAACAAGTTTTCGAAAGTTAACCCTACATCACGCAACATCTCGTTAAATACTATCTCGGGAGATAGTCGTTTTTTAATAAGGCAAGTAAGCAGAAATGTGAAAGACAATGGGCATTCGGAGCTGCCAGCAGTGAAACATGTTTATTTCCACTGTTAGAGGGAATTTTCATGTTATAAAACTTTACTGCGTGGGTTTGCTCTTGCACCTCATTTTTCGCGTAGAATGAGCAGCTAAGCAGAAACGGAAGTGAATGTCGATGTGTGTGCTTAGTTTAATATGGATGAGCTCCACTCTTCACATTACGTTCCTTAGAACTTTGTCCCAAAACACAACCTTTGAGTCCAGTGAGCCACTTGCTGCCTGTCTAGAAGGAGCACCATCTCTTTTCTGAATATTGCATGCGTTCCTCGCTGTTCTATTGTTGGATCTATTTGCGAAGTTCAGGTGTTCCACAATCGTTGTCTCAGAACCATTGCTCGTGTGGGATGGTGTCGGCGAATCCGTAACGGGGCAGTTAGAAAGCGAGTTTTGGGTTGTGCAACGGGTACTTCCAATGAAGAATGTGTCCAGCACATGAAGCTGCGTTGATTGGGACATGTGTTGCGCATGCCTAACCATCGTTTGCCGAAGAGAGTGCTGTTTTCCATGCCCAATTCAGAGTGACGTAAGCAGAGAGGTGGCCAACCCTTGACCTGGCAGAAGGGTATGAAGGAAATCACGAAACGCTTGGGTGCTGTCGGTGCTACTCGCCTTCCAGGATGGGGGTCGCGTGATCCCCAGTGCGCCTGGTTAGAGACGCTGCAATATATGGCTGCCAACCGACGACAGTGGCGATCTTGTTGTCGGTTTCTATCCAGATTGCCTGAATCAGTGTTTGGAGGTGTAGGCACCTCGGAATGATTGTAGTAAGGTAGCAATAAGTCCCCTCCCCGTCCATCTTTATTCTTTTTCTTCACAATAAGGCTTTCAAATAAATCATGGTTGTACGGCAGCGAAGCATCGGTGTTCAACACTGATGTCATGCTGTCGATGATGATGATGATGATGTTCAATGTTGCTTTCATCATATGGAACCCAGTCTGCCGGGGGATATGTGCTATCCACATCGACAGACAACCTCCGACCGAAGGTCATAGCCCCCGCAGTAGCTTAATCAACAGTCGCTATCACACCGTCGTTGTTATCAAAGGACCAGAAGACTAGTCGTCACCGAATGTATCTTCGAGTGCCTGAAACAGTTCTCTACGCACTACTGGTGCTTGTGTTTTTCAAACAGAATCCCTCCCCCCGTCGAATTGTTTTTTTACCTTCGTTTTGAGATTGCTCTTGGGACCAGGTGCCTCTGCAGTATTTTTCTCAGATTTAAGTGTGTGACTGGTTCATTACTCTTTTTTAACTAAGTAAGCAAAGTAGTTCAGAGCATGTTGATGAATGCAGGTCATTTGAGTTAAAATTGGTATCCGACAACAATCCACCTAATAAACGGTATGTTGGAATGGTCCAAATATCTCAACCGGCCTTGTTCAATAAGACTTCTCGCAAGTGATCATAACTAAATAACTCAGATTTTTATCAAGTCACTGAATTTGCATGAAGCAACCTAGCCTTTTTTAACACCATATTAGGCTTTCGTCAATCAGCAAATAGCCTTCATGGTGTGGTCCGATTAGTTTTGCTCACGATAATAATACTGGTCTTAAAGAGATGATCAACCGAATCTCTATCTTGTTCTATTCTACCAGCTTTGCTGCGAAGAGACTGTTTGATTCCTCCGTTGGAGCGATATTTATGATAACTTGATCATAAAATTACTCATGCTGTTGAAAACTGTTCGACAGGCCATTACCGGTTTTGCCTTTGATAGAACCGGGAGCTTCAATTAACCTTGTGTTCTAGCTGGAAATCAAATTCGGAGCAACTGGCGAAATACACTAATTTAAAAATCCAATCAAGTTGCAATTTTAGCCACCCTCTCCCATAATCAAGGAATACCTGCAGTGAGCATCAGTTTTACAGAGAGGGCATTTCGTAAATTGTCTGAGTACATTTGAAGTGCAATCTCCAACCAGGCAAGTGTCGCCCAAGAAGGCCGTCCTCCTTGTTGGGTGTTTAGAGCTACCACACGTGGTGATGCAGTTTACTCTTTTTATTAGACGAAAGCGCTTGATATTTTGATTCGGCTTAAATGATCCTGTTTTGGATGCACGGGGTAGTCAAATTTAAGTCGAGCTGGGTGTGCACACTAGGTTGAGTAACGTTTTTCATTTTTTTCCTTGAATGTGTGACCTCAATCGAAGAATACTGAACATTATTAAAGGTACACATGGCGTTCAGTCAGTTTACCTATAAAATCTGGCTTGATGTTGTCGTAGTGAATAAAGGAGCCGTACCGAATGATCGAAGCCGAACAACACTCGCAAGTCACAGGCCTAGTAGGAGCTCCCAGCTCACAAACAGACGGCACAGTCCAACCAATGCTAAAGGTGGACAAGGGTGCACGTTACATCAAACAGGATGACACACAGGCACCATCGATATTAAGATCATTTAGTCAGATAATTTATCAGCTACAAATAATATACCATTGAATACGGGTTCGGAGTGTGTCCTCATACATTACCACACAGGACGACGACCGTTGAACGTTGAAATCGGAAATCCTTTTGTAGTCGATAATCCTCAGGTGCTTTATCGATTTCTGCGCCACCCAAAAGGCAGCGTGGGAGTCAAAAGAAGTTCTTCACTGACTATTTTTTCATTGTTGGTACCAAGACCTCTAGTAGAGTGCTTTTAATAGTAAAAACAAAGGCGGAATTAGCAAAATGAACAGTAGTATACTAATCATTGAATATTGGAAGATGAGGTGCCCTGGCTGATGCATTCTTTTATAAGTTGACCCGTATCTTTCTTAAGCTTTCTGCACTACATTTTGTTGACCATTAGTTGAACAACGGCATCTTCCACCTAAAAACTTAAATTGATTTCCAAAAGAAAGCCGGTCAACAGTTCAGTAGAACCTTAAAAAAAGTCCATCAATAACTCACTCCGCACCTACTATTCATGAAGCGTCTGATTCATTATATTGATCAGACCTGAAAAATTCACGTTCCGTACTCTTTCGTAAAATAAATGATTTAAAAAACCATGTGCTCAGATTTTAAATTACGTAGTGTACGTATGAATGTATGGACGAAGTTCATCTAAACTTGATTGTGGGATTTTTCACTCCCCATATAGATCCGCAAACCAACAGCCCAAGGTAAATACGATATGTTGACTGCATTTGGTTTTTTCGATAGCACTTTAATATCACAACAGATTCAACATCGGAACGAGAAATCTCCTTCAATGAACGAAAGATGTGTGTCATCTAAGATGTGTACAGAGACCTTAAAAATTAAAGGGAAGTACTTTAGTTTTTGCGACAAATAGACTCATTTGCAACTCAATTTGGTTTAAACGGGAGAATGAAGTGAATCACTCGAGTCCCCCCGCGAAAACCAAATAGATTTGTAAATGAGTGTAGTTGTCGTAATCAGTCCAATTTGGGTTCAATTAGAGCATAAAGCTGACGGAAACTCGGGGACTGTGCCTACCTGACGAGCCCCAAGAAGGGTGAAACTGGTCGTGGACTGTCAAGAGTTTTCAGCAAACTTGTGAGTAGTTTACTTTAGTTTTGTTATTACAACATGAGGTATGGAAGTGGCTGCAAACTGCCTGGACTAATGGCCGAAAAAGAAGCTGACTTCCGTTAAACCCACTACCATTTGGGCTGATAGAGTACCCAGCCAATCGTTTGTCTTGTCCAGCTAACTTTTTCTAAAATAATTTAAAATTTTAATAATGTTATCAGAATAAGCTATCATTCAATTTCTTTGGCCTTATGCTCAAAAGAAAAAACGCACTCAAGAGCTGTAAGATAACGTTTGCTGCGGCGAGTCCTGATACAACAAATTTACTTCTACAAGTTTACTTGAAGGATTTGCACGACCGTCATCATACAACTCATGATAGATCCTTACTACTATTATTATAGAATGTGAATATGTCACCAGAACGATACCCTTACTTGAATCATCTGCCGGATGGTCACGAGTCAGTACCGTTACCCGACTAACATAGCCTGTGTGGGTGAATGGAACTCATCCAAGTCGGAAAATGCAGCTGTTTTTCAGTACTGGTGTTTGACTGCGATCAATCGAAGCTTGTCATAGATGTCCTGTTTTTTTTATAAAAAAATCACAGGCACGTTGATGAGTGTGCGGCTGAGCTATTGGTGTTACTCATTGTCGGCTCATATAGACTATAGCGACTCGGTTGTCTCCTTAATTCTGCTTGCAGTTGGGTTGAAATAACCGCGGTACCTGAAGTTATTCTGACGTCTCTGTCCTCAGTCATCCACAAAGCATTTTATGAATTATCAGTCTAGTTCGGCTAACTTGACAATCTTGAGGCGCGTATGTGTGTTTTGATGGTTTGGGTCGCCATGGCATGTGGCAGATAACAGTATAAGATGGAAAGATCGTGCGTGAATTAGACAGAGTGATGAGCGAGAATAACATGATTGATAAAAGAGCACTACTGATTCTACGTCAGCACATCGTTAAGTGACTCCAGCTGTTGAGTTGGTGGACCTTGCCACGCGGGCGACGTATACCGGCTAAGACCTTTTGTTATATTTCCATGCTTTGTCTCCAAGTTACGCATTGAAAAACTCGGTCAGACTTTGATTCACCATAATGCTAACGGCGACGCAACCAACCACCTGGTAGACAAAGCACATGACCTACCAGAAGTTGTGGTTGCTGCCAAATTAACTCATCACTTGCCTCAGACAGTTCAGCGTTGTTAACTCGATATTTCCATGATACGCGTGCAGCGCTTTGGAAGCACCGATCATCGAAGACAACCGATCTTGTGTAGTCTTCCACAATCATAAAGTAACAGTGGACGCACTCACATTTTAGTCACGGCTTTCCACTGACTGCCTAATTTCATGTCCACATAAATCCGCCAAAATTAAGGAAAACAGAGCGGATTTTAGTAATTTTAGATTGACTTAGTCAGCAATATTGCCGTCGGAAGTGATTAAGCTACTCGCTTTCTGGATCGGGCCATCATAATCGCAATTTATAAAAATGCCTTACCGTGAACCAGAGGCTCTTTTGATATATTTCTGCGTAGCTAACTCCCATTACGATTCCATGTTACAAACGCTAATGAACACAAAATGTTACATGATAGTCACCTTCACATTATTTCGTCAAAATGATGTGATTTTAGTTTCCGATGAAGTTGTATATAGTGAAGAATGAGGATATATGTGATGTGTCTGTGGTGGACTATGTGTATGTAACCAGGTGTTAATCTTGTTGCGGGTATTTCTGTCGTATCTTTATTGTCTAGGTTTGGATTCAAACAAAGGAAACACAACAGTACAAAATTTTGTCTTACGTACAAGATTTCATCAGTATTTGATAGCTATCCGCATCTGCACGGTACTGTCCAAATGACAAAATGTTTGCTTGTATTAGTGTGAAAGGGAGGTGGGATTATTACATTGTTGCTGACGATAGTGACGGCCATCGTATCACTCACTGGCTTACCAGCCACGTGCGCTCCGCTATCAAAATTATTGCGCACCGAGTAGTCGAAGCGATCGATTGATCGACACACAAAATTCGACCGACTCTGTTATCACGCAGAACGCGGTGCACTTTGTGCATCGTCGCGTATCCTATTTCATTAGGTGAACAGCACGTGCGGACTGCAGTGTGAGGTCTCGTATTCGATTGTACACACGCGCGATCGCGCTCATTATCGATAGGGCGAAGTTCGTCCGATAGCTGGTCGTTACGCGGTGAGTACAGTTGAACAACCATCTATAAGTTTTTCGATTGACAGGCCGATCAATAAAGTGTTTGTTGCTCCAGCACAGTGTGATTGATTACATCTCATCCACGGGGTCAGAATGAACGCTTACTCTGCTGTTAGGGTGTGCGTTTATGCGCGAAGTACTGATTGTGTACAAGTGTGCAAGTACACTTGTGGTGTGCACATGCACGGAGCAGCGGTGAATCGCAATAAATTGGAATAATGGATACCAGTCAAGAGCACTATGCCAACAACAAGATGTAGCTCAGAATCAAGTTTTCCTATTAGACCAAACTGCTGTGTAGGCGTGGATAGAAGCTAAAATTATTACACTCAGCAACTCAAGTGATTCCAGTGGAGAGAGATGGAAATATGGCGTTGTACTTGAATGAGAATTTACTATGCTGTAGCTTGGATATGTCTGTACTGTTATCCTAGTACTGATTTAGCTACTTGGTAACTGTTCATGCTGATAAATGTTCAACGCGAGGATGAGAAAATTAACCCCAAATTTATTTGCCAACTCTCAAACTCCCCAAACATACTCGCCTCAACAACTCCCAGATTATACACAGCAAGTGGTAGTTTCTGGTTGACGGAGGCTTCTGAACAGATGTTCCCCAATTATGTACGATGAAGCGAAGACTTCTTTGCAAGCTGCGTACTGAAATAAGTATTCCGTAGTGGGTTATATAATCGGCAGGCTCGGATTCGGTGAGTATGATTAAAGTGAAATTCTATCCTAAAAGACTAACTTTGTTAACTGAATGTAGAATAGTGACTATTTATTTGGTTTGAAATAGTTTGATGTCAGCAAAAATTCAGTTCCGAAATAGGATCTGGTTGTGTGGACTATTTTCCGGGATTTTCGACCTATACAAACATGCACATTATTCCATCTGTCGAAGAAACACGGAGGAGAATAACGAAACAGCATGTCCAAGCTACCTGGGAAGAAGCGCAGACATGCATTTTTTTGAATGCATTTATTGTTCACAGAAGTATTCCAACAAGTTTTCGAGCGTGTTAGGTAGCTATAAAACCTATACTTTATATTGGTGGTCCGAAATTTGGAACTATCTATTTGAATAGGACCGGATTACAAAAGCTTTAACGCTTATGTACTTCACGGGACTTTAGGTTTTTCATCGCTCACATAGAAATCGTGTTTGTTTTTGCAGATTTTAATTCACAAGTAAATCCAACAACCATTTATAAGCAATATAGTAAGAAGCCTTACTCCATTTAACGAAATAAAAATGTGAAGTAGTCTGGCCAAGTCCGAGACCATTTTTTCAACTAGTAATAGTAAGTTCGCAATTTATGTTCTGATGGGTAGCATCTCAGGTGTACAAGAACGAAATCGGATCAGGGTTTGGCATGGCTTCTCACACCTGTTTGGTTTAGATCATTATATGTAACACAAGGACATTTGACTGCACGCGTGACAAATACATGACAAGTCTCTTCAGACATTACGTAAGGTGGCAGAAAAATAGATCTGGTAAAAGAATTTTGTTTTATGGGCTTCTATGGAATTCATCTGACTTGCTTCAGTGACTTGGACGTAATTTATCTGCGAATATAGATCACATTTATCCTGGGAAATTTCTGGGATGGCTACTATACGTAGGTGTCATCACACACCTATGTTCTCTTCCCACCACTGGCAGGAAGCTTCTTTTTTCCAAGGAAGCACTACCACCCAAAAGCTGAAGAAACTTTGTGTGATTCCTCACTTCAAGCCTACAGTTTGCATCCGCTGAAAAATTTGAACCCGCCACCTCCCAGTCGACTCTTCTTGAGAACTACGCTTAGCTTTTTGGCAAAGGTTAACCTCTTTTGCAGGACAAAACCCATACTGAAAATCTTTTGGGTTGTTTTAAGTTTTCTTCATCATGATGGCGATTATAATTTTGATGTTGATAGGGGGAAGATGATGCAATCATTGTGGCGTTGAGGGCTGAACTTTGGAAGTTAGCGTGACTAGTTCAAAGAAGAGACCAATACTATGTTATCCTGCTGCCCCGAAAACTCACTTTTAAATGACACAACCGTTGCATATGTACATACATTTATATACATATATATATATACATCGATTTAAGTGAGGCATAGGATTTGTTTCTTATTTCCAATGGTATGACGTGGGTGTTTCCCTACGTGAGCACCAAGTTCTATTAGGTGTTCTCTCTAGAGGTCAGCGAACTTATGAGGGGCATTCGAAAGCTAATCTTCAGTTGGAATGAACCCAATGATAATTCAGCTCCCAACCATTCGTTTGACCCACAGCTAAGCGTAATGTGATGGTGGACCAATTCCGACTTGCCAATGGCAGTTGCACTTCTTGGTGTGCTTTGTTCGTACTCCAGTTCAGTACTCCCATGTTCATGTTGCCATCGGCTCAAAATTTGCTGGCCTGGTAACTCTGAATAGAGGAATAAAGTATTTCCAACCCAAAAAATCAACTTCAAAGACAGCAAACTTTCTTCTCGTGACTGGTTTTTCGTTAACGTGAACGGCTAATAAGACGCATTAAACAGCATGCTGTGCTGCTTTAATGAGATTTTTCTGTTCTTTAAAACATCTTTTTGAGTGTACGATGAAATTTTTGGCTTCGTCGCAACTGAATTCATCGTAACTATTGGGTATTTTTGTGGATGTGTCATTGCCGTGTATCCCTGAAACCTTTATAACGGTAGTGAGTTTCTGTCACCTAAGTTATTATAAGTGAGTATTTTTCATGCCGCCCACATAAACTGGAACTCAAACCAGCATAATTTTTGTGGAAGTGCATTCCTTTACCACAATATACAGTGTGTCACAGCTTTGGAATTTACTTCTTTTCGAATTATCGTGCGTTACGTTATCAAGTTTATCAGCTTCTCCATCGGAACTTCACTTGTTTTATACCTATCTTATCCATAGAATGATCCCTACTTTTACTAGTATACTTTAAACAAATTTACTACTGGTTACCAGTTGCTTTCCTCCCCTGATATGAGAGTCGCGAAATTCATACTGGATATCTCCATCTGAGATTCTGCTGCTACTGCGAAAATAAGTCATAAGTAACAACCACTATGCAACAAAACTATGATATCTTAGTTTACGAGTTCTCGTACGTTCTGACCCTGTTTTTTAAACATTGATCTTTGGAGTATACACTTATATCTGCCCTATGTTAGAACTGATTGTACGAGTACCTCAGCCGACTTGTTCCTCCACAATTTCCAAGCCATCAACAAATCTTTCCGGTCATGAAAATGCGCACTACGTCCCCCCATGACTGTAGACCCCATGAACACTCGCATACGGTGCACGTACCATCGACGCTCCCCTCGCCCCGAATATGTGTGTGTGCAACAGACGGGAACTCGATTCCCATACCGCTCGCTTACGACGGTGTACCGGTGCAACTGAGTTACGCGAACAGCGGTCACGAAGAGCGTAGCACAAAAAAGCCTCAGGTGAGCGAAACAGCGATACCAGCGCGTTGCTTACCTGTGACAGAGAAGCACTTGAAACTTTGGGCTGAATATTATCGAGACCACTTCACCTGGCCATCTGCAGTTGCTCAGCCAGCTTCCCAACAGGCAACACAGCCTGGAACAGTGAACCTGGAACCCACGGTGACTTCGGAAATAAGAGAACGCCTTTTATCCCTCAAGCTTAATTGAGAGCTTGGTCCTGACGAACTCCCACCAGTTTCTGTTCAAAGATCGAGGTGGAATCATCAGTTGCTACTTGTCTAGCCCATTTGCCTTGATCTTGATATAGAGAGCATACCGATTAACTGGGATGAGTCAACGATGGTGCCGGTGGCAATCACAGGGGAATTAACTTGACCCACATTTTGACTGGACCCTGCGACATCTTACGAAAGCGCTTGAAAAGGGAATCCGAGAACACTGAGTAATATTTCGGCCGGAAACGGGCTGTGTAGACCACATCACACTCTGGCACGTGTTCAAGCGACGAAATGCAACATTCTTGGTGCTCTCTGACTTCAAGAAAACGTTCAATTCTGTCAACCGGTTAATTATTTTCAACATGCTTTCGCGGTAGGATATGCCACAGAAGTTCGTGAATATCATGCACTTTGCGTATTCACATACTTGTGGGCGCATACGAGTGTATGCGAAGCTCCCCAAAAGTTTTCCCGCAAGCAGCGATATCCGTCAATAACGTTCACTTTATCCATTTCTGTTTTATTTCGTCACTAATAGAATAATGTGGCAGACATTGGTAGACCCCCGAATCCCCGGTGTTCAGATCTTTCTGAGCAAAAACGTTGTCCACCTGGAGTACGCAGATGACATACTTCTCGTTTTTAGAAAAGATCAGAAAGCGCAGGCATTGCTAAAAAGGCTGAATAAGGTGATCAGTCTTTTAACACTTGTTTTGACGCCCACAAAGTGAAAAGTTATGCTGCAGGACATAGTCTTTGATTATGCCTTTGATAATTTAAGGAGTAACACTGGACGTCGTGGAACACTATACATATATCGGAAGTTGCACTTCCTGTCAGTAGTGTGACATACGAGGTAAACGCACACATCCCGAAGGCCAGAACTGCATTTTCCAGCCTACGTCACTTGTGGCATCAAAAAACATCTCATTGGGTCTCAGAGTACACATGTATCAGACTACATTGCGGGCTGCTAGACTCGGTCACTTAGGGAGGAGGGTCTGAAACATCTTCAAGTCTTTGACCATCGATGTCTCAGGACTATAGTTGAAATAGGTTAAAACCAGTGAATTCGCAACGAGGTAAGCAGGATACGGGCTTCTGGTGAGACATCAGTAATACATTTAAAGGATGCATCCAGGATTGCAAGATAAGATGACTGGGCCATATGTTGCGCATGCCAAGTTATTATATACCGAAACGAGCGCTGTTTCCCGTGCCTAATTCGCAGTGGAAAAAACATAAAGGTGGACAGAATTTGACATGGCAAAAGAGAAAGAAAGATGTTACGAAAAGTTTTGGTCTGTTGGTGCTGTCGGCCTTCCGAGATGGGTCCTACGCGACCTTCCCTCTGTTTGGCCGACTAGCCAATGTCATTGGCGCTCATGCTGTCAGTTTCTATCCAGATTGTCTGAGTGCTATGGGTGCAAACACCTTATTTATTTGTGCTAGGCTACCCCTAGGTCAGCTTTCCTCCCCCGATCATTTCTCCTTTCGTTATATAGCTTGAGTGAAATAAATTGGCAAAGCACCGCAGTTCTCAACTAGTGATAACAAGGATGATGAATCAGGTTTTCCAACATGCGTCGCGTGTAGGCTCATCTTATGGATGTATTATAGACAGACCACCTAAGCCAGGCATGGGCACACAGACAAGGCTGACGAAACCAAACTTGCCTACCGAAGGGAGATAATTTCGTGCGCGCTATGACGCATTCAGGAGGCGGTGAAGAGTAGCCAACTGTCCCATGGCGCTGGAAGAGTGCATACATTCCGTTCCAGCCGCAACCGGTTCCAACAGCATGAGTCAGGCGGTCTAATCCGCTACAGCTTCAAGTTGACTGTACTTTGGACCTCAGCGTACTTCAGCAACAAACAAAGGAACAAACGGCGAAAGAAGCGCATTGTTCAAGGTGCGGGTTTTTGTTTGCACTTACGGGCAGTTCTGTAGTTCTAAACAACGTTAACTTGGTATTTTGACACAAGTGATCGTTCCGAAATCCGTTTCGGATAGTGACGCAATCCCTCAATGGTTTGCACGACCGTCTTGAACTTATCGCGTTACATTTAGCACTCAAGGTCAAGTCTCAATTTTCGGTCAAAGTAGTTCTAAGTTTCCTTTTCTGCCACTTTTACGGGCCTTTCTGTTGCATTACAGTTGCAGAAATAAGTAATTCTGAAAGCATATTAACCTGAAATTTTACTTTCTCGTATCGTGTATGTTCACTGTTTGTTCATCGCTGCCTTCGTGTTATCGCAGAAGTTGGCTGCAGCGAAGGTCGGAGGATGAACGTTGCGTAAACCTGTAGTACGAAACAAATCGGAATCGTTTTAAGGTCAAGTAGAGTCAGTTGGTTTATGGTGACTAGGACAAGCTATGTGCCCCCAGTCAAGGTTTAACGAGGAGCGCTGTTTTTTGACAACCCATCCGAGGCAGTGATGAGCGCATTCAACCAGAATTAGTGCTTTAGGATTTTCACGCCTGACCGGGGCCCATGCATACGAGTTGAGTACGAGTTTTCAGCTACCTTATGAACAGTGCATTACGTCTATAAGTCCTTTTGTTTTAATTCACATTCGCATCACTTGCGTTTGACCAACTGTCCTCTTTTCTTGACGCAACTATCCTTGCGAGTCCTCTAGAACGCTCCTAAGTTACCCCAGTGTACATGTTTTAAAGTGCAGGTGTAAATAAACCCTCCTGCTGACTAAAATACCTCACGGAAATAAACGATCTGACTGATTCATACGGTAATGTTTGCTACATGCCGTTTTCAGTATGAGATTTACCCTGGGAAAACAACAAAGGATTTGGTTCAAGATATTACGCGAATCGCCTTAGAAACTGATGTGACAGCTAGTTCTCTAGAGTGTCGATGCGTCAATACATGTTCAGCTCGCAATATAAATTGATTTAATAGGTCACCAGGAAAAAAATCATTCCCAGTCGACCTGTGTGACGATTTTGATACTGTACATATGATATTGTTAGATGCCACCATGTTGATTCCTCATAGTAATTCACCCTACGGTTGGAGAGGGAACCATCGGAACACTTGCCTATGGAACACTAATCCTACCTTCAGTTAGTCCCACATCATCGTTCTTCGACGACTGCCTTGAGCAATAATTGACAACAGGCCTGTACTTGTAATGTCGATACCAAGCAGCCATCAGCTAACGCATAAAACAGAGGTGCAGGTAACGAGCATCATAAACAAGGGGATGAGCAGATTCCCCTGTTAACATCAAAGTGATTTGCAAATGAATGTGTCTTGCGCAGATTACCTTTAATTGCAACCGTCCGCTAGATTTAAACACTAAAATGTAAAATCTATTGTCCGGCCTGAGAATGGATGAGATTCAAGAAAACGGTTTGGATGGTAAAGTTCCTAACCATTCTTCTTTCACGAGAATATTTTCCGTTTACACGCCACAAGTGCTTTGGTCTGAGGTAATCCGGTAGAGTAGGTGTTCAGATCACTCTTCAATGTAAGCTCTTTCAGAGCTTACTTCACGTATTCGGATAAGGCCACGTTTAGTCCTCATCTTGGCGGTTTCTGTCTGAGCTGTTTCACTCTCTTTGCAATGAGTCACTGAGTGACCCAATCCTCCTACTCATTTAGGGAACTTCTTTCCCATCAATTTTTAGCTCAGCGTTTACAATTGAGTTTCCCTAGAAAGAGAGGACAATTTCTCTCCAACATTTGCATTTCTGACGCCTGCATCCTTTTTAATTTACTTGCTGAACTTCCTAAACTGGCAAACTTTTCCCAAGAATTGAGCCTTTATAGTTTACCCGGATAACGTCAGAAACCTCTGACCAACTCTTGGACGTATGGGGATATTTGGAATTTTCAATTGAGGCTTCGTCCTGTAAGGGAAGCATAGAGAAACATTATACACCTGCTTTATTCTTATTGGGAACTATTAGCAGTATGCATTCTACGAAACTCCACTGAAGTTCGAACCCTCGATCTTCCGGCTAGTAGTTTGAACATTTCACCGCTGGGCAACCAGCGGATAGCAGCAGTGGTTTACTCGCACTTGGAATAACTGACAGGCAGCGACACTGGTATCATGAAACTATGTTGCGACAACTACTTGGCCAAAATCATGTACTACAAACTCTGGGAAACCATTTCCTTCAAACATGTACGTACAAATAATTTTTTCGCATTAAAAATTGAACGGAATAGCTGAGACACCGGGGAAATTTCTCCGTTCGACCAGTAAACCACGGACAGTTTGCAAACATTTTGCTTCCGGAGCGTTTATCGTGCAGTCTCTGCTATCACATACATTCCAGCGCTGTTCACTCTAGCTAAGCCCATGGCACAGCTTGGCTATGCCATTTATCAGAGATTTGCTAGGCTGTTCAAGAACTCACCAAGAACTGGTAAGTTTATTACGGCAATAAGAGTTGTTTGACATATGTCCAATAGTGAGCGATGCTGAACAACTTGGTGGAGATAGCGATCCATTACATACATGATATCAACTTCGAGGGCGCAACCAGCTTGCACAGTATTTCCCTATGATCAACCAGGAGCGGTGGACTGCACCGTAACTTGTGTTACAATGGTATCATGATAACGTTGATGGTAACCTGGTAACTCCAATTCGGCGTCGAACACCCATCATTGAGCGTCACTTTTAAGCTAACTGAAATAGCGAGGACTGCTAGTGAATTTCTACACCCGTACAACGTGTGAGATCAGCAGAGCAAGAAGTACCCTTAGGAAGTGCAGCTGCGACTTCACACCTCTGATGAACCTGGTGATGGGACTGGTTGAAGCGTTTCAGGTTGCCTAAAAATCCTTTTATCAGGCTCTTGCTCATTCCCAGCCACGAAATGAAGATAAAAAGTGACTTGCCGTATGCGCGTAATGACCGCAGTTTTTGGAACTTGATTCCTTTTAGACTGCTGCGAAAGCGCAAAAAATCGATTTTGTTGCTGTACCTGCAGATATTTCGTAGGAAAAATGTGCTTTTTCGAGGCATTGCAATACTTTGTTGTTCAAACGTAACACGCTACTCATAAGTCTACTGAAAACTCTCCGACGGTCCACGATTAGTTTCGCTCTTCTTGGAACGAAATCTCTGGGACTGCGCCCAACTGAAGAGCCCCAAGAAGGGTGAAACCGATGGTGGGTTTTCGAAGAGTTTGCCGCAACTTTATGAGTAGTGTTTTTCATCTATAAATTATGTGCTGTTTAAACTGGTACTTCTTCGGGGCCGTAGAGGCACATCATGATTCATCAGTATTAATTTGGAGTAAAAAAAATATGCAGTGCAGTTTGCTGTTCCACGATTTTGCTATGATACAGTGGTGTGTTCGTGCTGTATTTATAGAGTTGAGTAGCCATCAGCACGTGCTTCGTTATTTTTGGCGTTGCCAACGTGTTTTCATCTTGATGATATCCCTGAACACCTCTTTGTTTTATTGTTGATACGAATTTCATTGTCAGTTTGTTGTCAGCTCTTAGGCTAAAAACAAAAGGTAAAATTTTCGCCGTGCAAATTACATTGAGCTTCTGGTTGTGGCTTGCTTTGTTTTTCTAGGCCTTCTCAATTGAAAAAAATATGTGCGGTTTAAGAGGAAGTGGATTTGCGCCTGAGTTACATTTGCTCGCCTACTCTAATGCTATCATGCTGATCAATGTTAGCATCCACCAGTCGGGGAACTGCCCGAGGCACTTTAGCGCATCTCTGTGTTAAGGGAAGTTCCTTTGTCAAGGTTATCAGTATGACAGTGAAGCAAATCCTGAAAAACAATCCTTTGCACCGTCAGTCCTCCAGACTCAAGAGGCGGATAGAAAAAGGATCTATCACGTGTTCCTTTGGTTGACCGTGGCACCACGTCTTCAATGACGAGACTCGTGAGCGTGGCGAATTGGTACAAAAATGATTTTTCGTTTGGCCTGTGCCTTGGAATCTGTCACACAATGTAGCTACTTTAGAACAGTCGAATGCTACTCCAGTTCAAAACTTTTGACAAACTTCAAGTCATGGGTTATGCCGAAAAATAAATTTAACTTATCAGCTCCAGTTTAAATAGAATTGTTCAAGTGCGTTTCTACCCAACAACAGATGTTCGAAGGGCTTTGAGTTTTATTTTGTGTATCAAACATTCAACGCCTGGAAAAATGAGTGGCCACATGAAAAGGCATCATGCTTTACATTGTCATTTCATGCACTTACCAAGTGTAACAAGCGTCGCGAATGTGTACGACCAAGGGTGTAGCACAGTTGAAGTTGAATGATGTGTTATACTTTAACCGATTTCTTTGGCTATAAGAACGTGGGCTTGCGGTTCATCACATAAGTTTGGCTAACATCCACGGCAGATACGCAGATCAGCAACCAAATATACCCACATACTTTTACCGGACAATAGCTAAGATCGGAATTTTTTTAAACATTACAGGTATAAAAGAATGTTTTATTGTTTGTAGTATTCTCAGCATATAAACTTAAGATCGACCGTGCTTTGAAGAAAGCAGTAGACTCTGTGGATGTACTTTCGGTCTCTTACAACCTAAGATTAAATCCCGGTGGCTAAACACCTTTACGCCTGTGGCACAGTTTACTAAGCACGCTGGTTGCTTTTGACCGTGAAAGGTTGGTCTAGCAAGTCATTGTCGGCAACTGATGTCACGTCAGCTGTTTGCGCTTGTGGGTCATGTGTAATAAACCTTTACTCAACGCTGCCTATCTAGTGCGATAAAACGTGTCCTAACTGCAGATTGTTTATTTGAGGTAAGAACATATCTTTTTCCGTCTTTGAGTGACCGACAGTGATAAAGTGTTCATTCCAGGACTATTTTAACTGTACATATCATCGAATAAAGAAGCTCGCATTGAGTGCAGAAATTGGTCTGTGTATGTGCAGGTAGCACTAAATAGTAAATACAGTATTGGACGCTTTTTACCATTCAGCTTTTCTTTCTTGATAATCATAGGTACTGGTGTCTTGAAGAATACGGCAGAACATTTACTTGCCAAAATTATCATGGCAGCCTCAACTCAGATCAAAACGGAAGAGCCTGATATTAACATGGCTGATAAGATTGTGGAGAGAAGTCCTTCCATGGGGTTATTGTTGCAAGACAACAGTGATTCGCCGACACTGACAGACAAACCAATGTTTCCAGCACTTTCGAAGGAAATGGATAGCACGAGTGGACCTTCGGAAACTACGCCGAACCCTCCCCAGGGTCGATATTGCTGCTCGATATGTTCACAGCGTTTTCGATCCCACACTGGACTTCGACGGCACAATCTGGATGCACATGTAGCCCAAGCAGTTAACTGTGATCAATGCTCCAAAGTTTTCAGGTGAGCATCTTACCCCTATGCAGCCGCTGATGCGAACGTTTATGATTTCAAACGGAGTTTAACCTTTAATCAACTACTACACAACTAAGAACAAGTTTCGCTCCTCCTTTCCTAAATAGGTTTTGTAATACAAGATAGGTTATCTGTTTCCAGCAACTCTAGAAACAAAAAATCGAAGCAAATAAATAGGTATTCGATCTCCAGTAATCCTCCGTGAAGTATATTGTGACTTTAAGAACGTCAGAGTTTTCTTGTTTACAACATCTCATTTGGAGAGACCACGGAAAAGGTTGAAGTCGTTTCAGGCAGAAACGTAATCGCTGGAATAAGCATTAAGTCATCAACCAAAAGTGGTCACTCCTGAAGAGGTGATTTTTTGGGAGCAGACAACTGTGCAGTCTATATGGGGACGAAAATAGCAGAGATGTTGCTAGCAAATATTTTCCAAAAAACACGGGTGGCCATAGAATGATAAGTCGATAGTTGTATCATCACTTCGTAAAAGGTCGTGGTTTCCAAGACAGAAAAAGAATGACTGATCACGGTGCCTCGGGATAAAACATAACCTATAACTGTAGATCAAGTCAAAGTTGCGCTTAATCTTCCTAAGACTGTTCTGAAAGCTTGCTAGTTGTTGGATGGTTAACATGATTTTTGATACTAACTTCAGCATATAATGAAGATAGTCCTAAAATATCCTACCAAGAATTTAGCGTCTTCCGATGTGGATTTCATCTACTCCAAGGATTTGTGTATGACATTTCTGGAGTGCGCGCAAGCTAGAACGCATTAGGCTGCACATATCTGCAGAATCGGAAACACCCACTCGATTATTGTGAACAGGATATACGCATTACACGGAGACGCAAATACCTGTTGCATCTGTTGCATGCATGATTGACTCCACTCGTTAATTTAAGTTACTATGTATGATAGATTAATCAAATGTATGAGCTGCTTCTCACTGTTGCCTGACTGATCAAAGGCCCAGTGTAAATAAAGTAGCCAACCTAGAAACAGAGGCAAATTTTATTATCATAAGGAAATGGGTGGACGCCAGAAGCATAATGATTCAAGTACATGAGACGTACAGTCTCGCCTGTCAAACGTGTACGCACAAACGAAAGACTGATCAACCGTTCAATCACCAAACGAAAGAGCCTTTCGACATGGAAATACAGCACGAGCAGGTGTTGCTAGCAGTCCGACTTATCCAAGCTGGGTCAGGTCATTCTGTGTGTGAGCTGCATACTTAGATTAAGACTGTAGACTGACAATATAATAACGTGACTCTTGAACGTTTGCGTGCTTCGGCGCAGCGATTCTGTGGATTCAGCTCCAGTAACGGTTCAGCGTTTCAGGCTTTATGTGAACAAAGATAGGAATCAACACGCCTGGAAGCATGTTGGAAAGACCGGTAAAACTCATCTGCGTCTACTCTTATCGGATGCGTCGTCAGTAACAAAAGTTGAGAGCTGTATACAATGCCCGGCTGAGAATTGTACAAGTTGATAAACTATCCAGAAATCATTAATTCGATATCAGTTTAATAAACCCGAATACGGCTTCCGCAATGGCACACCAGCCATGTAGTCATGAGGAATGCAACCCTCTCCAAACTCTTCGGGGAAAATGGGTTTCTTAGTTTTATTCTGAACACAGTACATAAAGGTCGAGCTCAGTTTTCATGTAATATTACTTGACCAATATTCTGAGAACTGGAACTTACGGAATGTCCCTGTTTTTTCTATAGTTGCTATAGTTATTCAATCAGGTGGAAGATGCGAATTATGGGAGATTATCGATTTTGCTTCCATGACTGATTCTTTCAGACCCTTGCTGAACTTCTCCACGCCTCTCGCTATCTTCCCTATACCACTGTGGCTATTAGTCAAAAGACCTCTGTTCCAAATGGAATAGTAGCCATGCAAAATGTTCCACTGCAGTCCACCTACCTCAGTGCAAAGAGTCCGTACATGATCAGATTTTCGTCTGCACTAGCCAACTTTCTCTGCTGAGTAAGGTACGTCATATCTAACGTCATATGTTGGTTACAGAAGTCACTGGATAAATTGGTTAATACATTCAATTCGAAAGTTTGGGTCTAGCCAAGTAAGATATTTTTATCCAGAATGGGAAGGTCAGAGCAGCTCTCGTGATCCTGTATCACCTGTGGTGTAGGTGTGACATTCGAGTATCCATCAGGGGTCAAGTCTACAATGCTGCAATGCGCTCCGTATTATCACACGGGGCAGAAAACTGGCCGTTGCGCGCTGAGAACGTCAAAACACCTCCAGTGTTTGACCATCGATGTCTTTGGAGCATTGCCAGAATCTGGTGGCAGTACTGTTGTAATACATCGGACGGTTTTCGGAAGAAATAATTCGATAATGAACTGATCACACTCCATAGGTTGCGCCGGCTTGGTTACATACTCTGTATTACATTTGGTCGACTTCCCCGAAGAGCTGTTTTCGCACAACCATTTGAAGGGTGGAAAAGAACCAGGTGAGGTCAAACAATGACTTCGCAACGAAGTATAAAAGCCGTTACCAGCAAACTCAGTTGCGCTGGTCAGTGCTGTTTCCCTGGCTGGGAATCCGGAGACGAGTCACATCGGTGGTTAGAGACTTTGCCAGACATGGCACAGTCGCTTCCTCAATGGCTCTCATATTGTTGCCTCTAATGCACAGCTCCTTTCCAATCTCCTTAATGAAAAATCCGCTGGCGCCACTACATTTACGCATCAAGTATACCAGCTACCGACTCCTATGCATAGTTATCTAACCCACCTCCCCAAATCATCGGTGAACAAAACCGGAACCACCGTACGCTGAGTACGCAGTGGTGGTTGGGTGCCGAAGAGATCGTGTGCAGTGTCCGTGCTCGTATTTTGGACCACCATAAACTGCGAAAAGTCTACTGGATGAAGAAACGATGAAACTGGTTCAAAAGAGAGCAGTCTACCACCCAACCAGATCGTACAGGCGACTAACTCGCTCTTTTATTTTCATGGGTGACACGAATCGGAGCGCTCTTACTTTAATGTACAGAGTTTTGAAAGGAAAATCTTGGTTTTTTCACGTTGCCTCTACTTCATTCAATTTCATTTATGTGAAGCACAGAGATAAGCAAAAAATGGAGCAGGTATCGCCTTCAAAAGGATAGGTTTAAAATGTACAGTTCATCGCAACCGAAATGGATCTGCTTTTTGGAAGTGATGTTCGCCTAGGTTGTTGGTTGATGAAATGTTAATAGTAGTTTGAAGAAAGGGTCCTGGTACTGTTTCCAGTTTGTGGTACAAGCACACTTGTTGATCCGCGCTATAATTCCAAATGAAACGATACTGTTATAACGAGGATGAACTGTGTATCTTTTGCGCAGGATGCGAAGTCCATTTTAATTGCATCCCAATGGGCATCAGATAAAAAAAAGTGTTTTCGGAAAACCGCATGAACCTTAGCTGTTTTGAGGCCAGAAGCAAGTTACTGGTATGCCTTTTGGTCAGATTACTATCAAAATGAAACTCATCGTTCTACCGTCCTATAAAGGTAACTGTTTTTGACTCCTGAAAAGCAGAAATCACGCGATTAGCTGTATGTCTACTTTTATCGCCAGTTTTAGTGAGGTTACGTTCTAAACTAGAAGCTGGAGCATTTGACATCGACTGACTTCTAAACAGATGATGATTTTGTAACCTAGCCTAGGTGCACAAATGCATCATTATGTTGGAACAGCATTCTCCCGTATATGCTCATAGGAGGAAGTTTTTGAAGTTTATCAGGTAGGTTCCAGTTGACTGACTTATCCCCGGCAAATAATACAGCCCAAACTATCGGGGCTTGGCAATTGTTATTTCGCTTTCCGAACAACGGAAATTCATTGGCCACTATCTCCACCTTACCCTTTCATAGATGTGTATGGGTTCAAGTTGGAATAATTCATTGCCTTCGTTCTTCACAGGTTTGAAAATGATTGCATATGTTGTTGTTTTGCTGACACAAAGGTTCAAGCTCACTAAACGAAGTTCGATGCACTAGTTATCCCATTTGATGCTGAAGCTGGCATCCTACGTCCCGGTTATTAGGGCAGTTTGGTTTTGCATTTGCCTGCACTGCTTAGTAAGATCTAGAAGATATGGTTTCCTATCGGTCTAGTTTCATCTTCATTCCTCAGTTAGTCGACTCCGTGCATATAAACAAGTACTTGCATTTTTGAACGCTGCGGCTACTGGCTGTTTAGATTCTTCATCCGAGAAGATCGTTCATCTAAATATTGTTGAGGAGAGTTGTACTTTGTGAGTATCGTTCACAGGTTAAAAATAACACGTAAATTCCCCTCATCGACTCATTCAGCTCTGCCCATGGTGTGAGGTGTAGCTGTTCGAACGTCAACTGAAGAGTGGTATAAATAAAGTAGTCGTTCAGCTGTAGCCTGGATGCCATGTCACCCGAAGGATGCACGAGGGCTGAGCTACTACCAGGTTGCCCAAGCCCAAACAGGAGTGGCCGAGATGCAGAGGTTGGGCTCGAATCACGGACCTACTGGCCAGTAACTTCGCGCTGTGAACACTGTGCCATCTAGAAGTCGATAGTGCTTGCTAACTGACATTTCGCACCCTCCGCCATAACTACTTGTAACTGACCCATAGACTAACGTCATCAGCAGTCAAACCAGTGTGATAGACTTATTATACCCGAGTTGGAAACACTCGTGCTAAGGCAGCGGAATTTCTGGGCGATTTTAAATTGCGTGTTAACCTAAAACAAACAGATGAAGCAAAGTCAGTGGATGGTCGGGCTGTCCCCATCTTTGAGCGATGGGGCCAAGTGTAACACACATTTTACTTCCTCCCAAATGTGTGCGGTTCAAGCCCAGTGTCAACATTTATGAGTGATACACGAGGGGTGATTTTCGTTTTCGGATCTCAACTATATGTGCTTTGTGTGCTAGTTCTAATAATGTCCCGCTGGTGAATTCGCACAGAAATTTGAATGGTCAAACTGATCAAGTTCCCTTTCGCAACTGCATTACCCAAATTTTCATCTATCTTGCTGATGTGGCCACTAATTTTGTGTTACAATATGCACTTGGACGATACTGATTGGTATTTTTTTCGTATTTTTTATTCATGAATTTCGAGTGTCCGTTCTCTGATAGCTGGGTTAGGCCGCTCCGCTTACGGTTGAATAAGTGTGAAAAAACGGATTGTTCTCCAGTGGACTACATCACGGCTCTTGTTGCTGCCAAATGGTTGAGCATTAAGTGAGCAAAAATTTCGTGACAGAATGTTAGGTGGAACGGGAGAAAGCTTTCAGTTATTCACAGCCAGAGAAGCAGAAGGAAACTCCTTGAAACCTCGAGTAACTAAGTGCTTGAAGTTTGAAAAATGTCTGCATTTTGCTTGGTAAGTAATTAAAGTCAACTACCGATACAAAAATGAGCACCACGCTACAATGCAGAGGACGACGACCTAAACGCCCAACAAATTGGTACAAACTCAAAACACTGACTTGTTTCGTCGCTGCTTCGAACAGTGCTTTTGTCTCAAGTTGCCACACATATTCAGGCTTGTTGAATGAATCGAAGCGGCTGCTGTTAACCCTTGAGTATGTAGGCATTCACAGTTTGAGTAGAGCCACAGAATTTATCCAACATATTACCAGTAGGATATCAGCTTTACGCTATGAATACCATATTGGAGTAGGCTGGTAGATTACTGTCATCAATGGTTCGTCTCAGTTCAGGTCTCCAGCTACAAACCGCTTACCGAAGTACAGCTCCAGCTGCTACGGTTTCTTTCACAGAAGATAGAGTGAGTAAGGATACTAGAACCCCGCTGGATACACCGCCCAATCACTTAACTGAAGTTAAATGATCCCGCTTTCGGCATAAAATTGGATCCTATTAAAAGCCCCTTTGACTGCGTGACATACTCATGTATGTCAGGGCCACCAACCATTTGTCTGTCGGGAGCAGTAATGAAGTATGAACAGTAATACAAGAAGTAATGTTCAACGCCTCTATGTAGACGCAACTTATGAACGGTTTCGGCTTAACCTGCAGTGCGATCGGGCAAAATTTAAGCCCATCACGCCATTTTGAATACATAACCTGAGCTAATGCAAGCAGATGATGTTAAGATTCACAAGAGCAATTCGTATAATATGCAAAACAAATACTTCAGTATGTCGGCCTGATAACTGAGTAGGTTACTCAAAACAGGTAAAATGTCCAGCTATTTGGTGTTATATATGTTTCTCTGAAATTTAACTATCGTCTCTATGGTGCAATCAAATTAGTTCCATCTTCAAAAAATCATTCCATTTTCATTTTCGCACTTTCTTATCTTCTGCTGCTCTTTTGCGCCCGTTCATTAGTACTGTTGCAATTGCCGCTACGAGCGTGGCCCGTCGCGCAATTAGCACAATTCTTCTATTCGCCTTATTTTTAAACACAATTCTAGGACACTTTCAGCCAAGAACTCTATGAACTCGTTATATCCTATACAAGAACATATTTACGCGGAAAAAAGTGAATTTGCGTACAGCGGTAATGATTAACCATGCAAATAGTGTGGGTTGAATTCGTAAAATTAAAAAACAGACTTATAAAACGCGATGTGCAAACGGATGAGGAAACGAACAAAGGAGAAATTCATGTAGATGAAGAGAGTGGTCCAAATGACGTTCAACTAAGTGAATTTGTCCCACAGTCGACAGCCATGAATGCGAGTTTCTCAGATTTGAGATACATCGCGAAAATATGGACATAACGCGCGCAAAGCAAACTCAACAACAGTTTGATGTCAACCAATGTAACAAACGTTTACGCGCTACAAGGAGAGTTGAGCACTGAATGAAACGCCCGGAAAAAACTACTAGAGTGACTGGATGCGGACCGCAATCAGAGAGCAAGCAACCTCACAGGCGCCTCTGACGTAGCCTTGAATCCACCACGTCTTCATAGACAATGCTTCTAAGACAACAGTAGATGCTCAACCTTTATTACTCAGACAGTGAAGGCTGGATTAGCCAGTATAATGCCTATCTCTTGTTGGGTTAGGGTAAGGTAACTACTCAGAGCTAAGTTTGTCACCGAACAATTGTGAAGCTGATTCAGAACAGAAAATTTCATCGTATTGTGAAAGGATCCATTAAGCCAAGCGTCATGGGGGGTTACGCTGACGACTGGTTCACATGAGGCTCCAGCAACAGATGGACTTTTGGATAGCTTTCAAACCTTAATGTATTGGACGATGAGATTATACAATCCTCCAGTTCATTTGACTTCATTCTTCCATCCTCGATCAAAGCTTCTCGTCCTACTTTATGGTAAAAACCAGATCAGGAAGCAAAAAGAATGACAAGAAAGCCGTACTCTACATCGTAGTATTTAGGTTGGGTAACCGCCAAGATTAGGTTGATTACACAAAGCATTAAATGTCCGATAGAAGTCAGCTGCTTGCTTTCACTCCAAGTAATGCGGTTTCTTGTTTCCAAACAAGTGTTGTTTACTATGGCTGTTGCCATAACTCAAAATTCTAAACAGTCGCACTACCTTGAAATAGGTGACTTTTGTGCATCAGAAAAACCTAAACTAGAATTCATTTTTTAAACATAAAATGAAATGCCTGTAAAGGTTGCCGACTTCACAGTAGAAGACGTTGATCTGGGAACCACACAATAGATGTAACCCAAGAAAAATTGAGTTGATGAATACAACCTACGTTGAAATAGATGGAAACTCTGTTTTGTCAACTATGGGAGCAAGACACGAATTTTCGAAGGAACAAAAACAGAACTAGTGAAAGGCTAACCACCCAAGAAGATATAATGTCTATTGGGACATCTTTCTCTGTAGATCTAGGGGCACTGTGCAGCAGGCTCTTAACAAAATTCAGTATTTTGCCTGCCACACGGCCTACTGAAATAGCTTCAGATACAATAGTCTTCTGGCAGAGAAATACCATCAGCAGATTCCACGGTGTTTCTTGGCGACGTAGAAGTAGTAGGTGTTTACAGCTGATGGCTTTATCCTGTTCCGGTATTTGGATTTGCAAACAATTCCTTACATCTGTTTGCATTTTAACGCGGTTGCGGAAGTATTGAGCAAATACGTGGCACACACATACACTTGCAACTTTGATATTATCAGAAATCCCTTGGTGGCTGGAGAGATAACCAAAATCCTATTATTACGTAATCACTTATGCATAGCACAGAAACAACGTGCCTGATAAACGCTGCATGACGAGTCATGTACCTATTACATCTACCCACAAAGTTCACACTCTAGGTGTGAAACAGACTGACATTCAACCCTACTCCGCGATAAAATTACAGGATATATCGGGTTTTGCAAAATCACTCCATTTCCAGTGACTGGAGCTGAATGATTTTTGGTCAGTGGGTAACCAATCCCATAAAAATCAGTGCCAGAATTTTTAGAAATTTTACTTTGATTAACTGGTGTAAAAACACCAAAAAATAAAAGTGAGTGCGACAAGACTACGTGGCTACCCCATATTCCTATTTCTTCGAGAGTTTGATCGAGTTTTCCCCGTCAATTTCGCCTCAGAGCGTTTATCACTCATTTCAATGCACTTGGACAGTTCGAGTACCACTCAACCATCCCTGTTTCAAGGACTCTAACAGCCCAATTTTGGAATCACATGCAGTTGTTTCTTTGTACGTTTACTGTGCTAATTTATCCCAGTGAGTTCCAATGGGAGGGAGATCAGGACTACGAGCTTCGCAGTCCAACAAGTTCACCAGACTGAACAGAAGCTAGTTCTGTGTGACGTGAGAGGCGTGGAGTATTGCATTGTTTTTTTAAGTAACCCAACCTCCCATCTAAATATGGCTTAAATGGTTACCCGTTGATTGTCGTCTCTGTGCGGTTCGTTTGGCAACGTCTGTGACAATATCCTACAAACGCGCCGACAGGTGCCGCCTGTTCAGTGCATCTGCTAAACTCAAGAGAACATAGCTCTGATATTCTCAAATAACAGTTTTTCTGACGCTTTAAATGCCTTTTGTAGTGAGCTAAGAGCTCGGATATTGGTTCAGTTGCTAAAGGTGTAAATGTGCAAGTAGGCAGTTTTAGCGGTTCTGAGGCTTAGTTTGGTGGTCGTCTAGGTGTGGAATCGAGGTGCACGGACAACGCGGATCATGTCATGGTTATGCGCATTATTAAATTCCAAAATAGCTGAAGCTGCTCTACCATACGACGTCCCACGCACTCAAACCAACCTCCAGCACAGACAAACTGCATCTTCCTCAGCTATATGTGGCGTGGATCAATTACTGGCTGTCGCTCGTTCTGGAACACCTACGTGCATTCCGATCACGAGGTTTTTCTTTGCTGCTTCTCCTTACGCTTTTCAGGTGCGCACACACTGCATTGAAGAGTTCTCGGGCCGGATTGAAACAAATCAATCAAAACCGCATACTAAATTCCCTTTTTTACAGTGCGTCATCAGATGTTGACCCTTACCGGTAAGTGCTGTCCACAATCCTGCAAGCTGCAGGTCGATCCGCTTGTGAAACGGCGTAACCAAATAGACCTAAGCGCCGGACCTCGAGCAACGCTCTAAAATTACCCAACACTTGGGCACGTATTTTTTCTGACCGAGAGTACCGTGCCTGTTGACGAGCTGTCAGTCTTCAGGTGAGAAAAAAGGGGCTTTACTCATGAAAGAGCATGGTGTGTTCAGAAAGCTGGGAAATTGAGGGAAACCAGAAACTCTGGGAATGCGCGCCAACTATTCCAGCTGATACGACTGACAGGCTCAAATAGGCCTCTGGTGAGCGAAAGACACCGATAAAAAGCTCGCTTGGAAAATAACATCTGGGGGTTGAGTTGGACATTTTCAGGCACAATCCAACTGGTCGTCTGCAGTTGCTAAGCTGTTCTAGACGCGCAACGAAGCCTTGCACCATGAACTTGGATCCCCGACGACTTTAGAAATAAGCGAATGTTTTTTGTCCCTCAAGCATCACCGAGCTGTTGGTTCTGACGAACGTGCACCCGTTCTGCTTGAAGCTGGTGGAATCATCGGTCGGCATTTAGCTTACTTATTTCACTATCTCTGGGCAAGAAAGTCCTTCCCAACCGATTGAGTCAATGGTAGTGTCTTGTTTCAAAAGAGTGCTCTCAGTGAGTGTGGCAATTACAGCAGAACTGACTTGACTCCTGTTGTAACCAGATTTTCCACTGTCATTCATTTTGAAAGTCTAGTTCTCGCCATAAGTAAAAATGTTTCGCCCAAATGTTGCCATCTTACATCTTCCCGGCATCAAACGAGAACGCCCATAGGAACAGGGCGCAATACCACTTTTGTAAGCTCTTTAAAAAGAAAGGAGTCAGGAACTGGAACATAGATATGGAAGGAAATTGAGAACGAGGAATTACAGGAAACCTTCTATGATGGTTACACTGTGCATTTGGTTCCATATGAAGAGATGTGAATTCAGCCCTTGTGTTCTAAACAAACCTTTGCAATGTATTGCAAACGGTTTCCATATCTTGAAATTGTGACAGCCTAAGCTTTATTTTCATTACCTTAGTATTTCATTCCATACTGATTGCCTGACTACGTGTATTAGCCTGATTATATGCACACTTACTTCAGCTTGTCAGAAAACAATCGACTCACCGTAATGGTGTCAAAGAGCAACCGGGGGCTCATATAGATCAGCAAGATAAACGGTTATAATACATTGTATGCATCGCATGAAATTGAATCATTGGTTTAGTAAATTCAGCTTTGTGTGTGTTCCCAATTTGAACAGAGTTTGCACGGCGTGAGAAATAAACCAGTTTATCATGCCCGCACTCGTGACACATAAATTTTGTGAAAATATATTGTGAGCCCACTACCTGTTTCGTCATTTTTGGGGCTCATCAAACAGACGTACTGCCCGAGTTCCCATCAACCTAATGTTTTACTTAAAAGATATCGTAAACAAGAGTTTCGTTTGAGTCTCTCGTTGACACCAACGTATTTTGTGAACGTGTGTATTTTGTCCGTCTTGTTTACGTCATATACGGAGTCTGAAAAAACGATCCTATTGTGTTAGTTGCTTCCAGAAAAACTGGATACGACTGTTGAGCAAGCAGTCCCTTGGTTTTCGTCACATGTCTTTCCCTTTAGTGAATAGGTTACGTTTGCACCGTCGTTATCACCATCATTAGCAACAGCCGTAGTATCAACATGTTTCCCTACCGTGGTTTTCTAACGTTCTTTTCTGGTACGAAGATCGAAATCTGGCAAAGGAGAGATGCCGATGCTAGCCTACTAGGTATGTCCCGATTCTGTCAGATGGTCGTAAGGGGAACTGGCAGGACAAAGTGCATGGAGTATATGAGGTGTAAGTTGGCCCCCAGATTAGAAGAGAAACTGCATCCAAAGACATCGTTATCTCCTGGCGAATTGTAGTTTGTTCACTCTATTGTTAGCGCCCGTCCGACCGAGCAAGAAGAACAGCAGTTTTCTTGCTTAACAAGCTCGGTAGTACCAGATGCAGTCCCAAGTGGATGCACTTATTGGATCATCTCGGAATGGTTTCTTTGGACACGAAATCGGAATGTGGATTAATGCAGCGGTTTTATGGCCACTTATTTTAACTGACTAAACCTTCTTTCAGCCATTTCGGTGACACAGAAGCGGATGAAAACCATTTGTGCATCTTGGTTTATCATCACTGTGCCATCTTAAACAAAGGTAAAATAACCTAATGTACGGGAAATGCTGAATCAGAACTTGACCGAAGCATCAGACACGGATAATGTGGGTGACTAATACTTGAGAAGGTACAAAGTCCAAGCTTCGGATTTCTAGGCTGGTTAGTGGTCATCAACATCTTCCGGAAGGGATTTCAACACTGATCATTCCGTACAATTTCAAGACATCCTTTGGACTATTTAAGACAAAATAAGGACGAATATGATCTGCATTCAGTCAGGTCGTAAGTCTTATGTGGAGCTTACATATCTCTCAATAGAAGCACAACTCCATCACAACGATAAAGCTGCCCTCCAATTCAAAATCCGCGAAGATGAACAAAGTGAAGTGACTGAATATACTCTAATTTCAAGAGTCCATAGACTGGGTAGAATGTAGCTTTGATTGAGACGATAAACGAGATGAGGAAACCTGAGAAGATCAAGTTCAGTTCCACCTGTAAGTCAGTTGTCGGAAAGCAGTTGCAGCCGTGGTTAATTACATTGTGGATTCATGACCCCAGCAACGGAGTGTTGGCGGCTGATTGTTAGCAGAGCTACAAAATCCGTGGTTGACCCCAAATGAACTCATTTAAAAGTTGACTTCTGTCACGTGACTTCTTGTTGAAACAAATATATCCACTCTAATTTGTTGCGGTTTTCGGATGTCCATGCGGCATAATGGCTCAAAAACGTAACATCTCAGAACCCTATTAAGCAGTTTTTCGTTCCGGTTCTATATGTTAAGTGCTGAGAGTAAGTGTGAAGGTTTCATGGTTTATTTGTCTGATCCCAAGTTTCTCAGGGCCTATTTAAGTATTTCATTTTCTGCTTAATCCTGTCCACGTCCCCTACTCCTAGCTACACATGGCGTAGAGACGAATATACTTTTGAACGACTTTTTTCAAAGCACTTTTCGAACTTCTCAAACTGAAGCAGTGTCTTGAATGTAATCTGGGCATTAGACTGAGTGATATGCTTCAAAATCATGCGGTACCGCAATGAAGACTTCGGTGCAGCTGTCTTGTTTCAGATACAAAACCCATCTGTGGATATTTTGGCATGGGTTTTGCGTCCTCCATTGATCTTTCCAGTGAGCTTTACCTTCAGTGACACGTACGTATATCGTTTCACACCCAGCCCAACTACTGACCATTCAACTGACTTAGGTTGCACCTTTTCATGCCTTACCTCTATTGTACAATTTTTCGCAAACTAATCAATGCACACCTATAGCGCTAATGTCCACTGAAACGTAGTCAGGGGTGTATTGTGCTCAATTTGACCTCACATTATCACCATAGCAACAATACCAATCAATAATCACATAAAGTTCAGTGCCATAGAAGCCAACAGACAAATGGCCTCAGTAATGTTCACGAGAGGCATGTGACAGACTGCTTTGCCACAGAGAAAGTTTTTGTTTGGTACACGTTTTTTGTCTAAAGCTGAACAGAGAACTGACATTGATAAGTCTCGGTAAGAGCATATGCGGTAAAGTATCGGAGCTTTCGAAATTGTTTACATTTCCTACTGAGTGAATGTTTATTCGCATAAAACGAGGGTACATTAGACTAGAATAAAACTGATTCTGTTCCACGAGAGGCAAGCATCTAGTTTGAAGGTGGCCTAGGCTTGATCTGATCCTACGTGTGGAACCAAGCCATTCTGAAAGGCGGAGAAACACTGTGCAGTCCTTTCGTCCATGTTAGGAATTATCCGCATTACACAGCTCACCAATCTTCAGAAATATTAGGGTAGTCGGAATGTGAATTTGACCATCACAATTGAGCCATGGTTGGATTGGATGTGGTACGATACAGATGCTTCCAGACATGACACAGCCCCAAGCATCTCCCAATAACCCGTTGCACGATATGGTGTTGAGTGGTTCCACGATTGCAAAACGTACTTACATTGTTTCGAAAGGAGAACATCCCAAAGGTCACGTGGGCCTCAGAGCTCGTCACACAGCGTCATACTTCCCTCACTATCAACGAAGATTTCAGATTCATGTACCACAAAGCCTCAGGTCTGTTTTATTAAGCTTACAGAGATTAGTCTTAATTTAAGTGCATGTGAAATGTCAGGGGATTCGATTAGTTCAGACAATTTACTAATTATTTTAAGGTGGCTGTATCCCTAAGTACTTTTCAGGAATACCGGGGGATAACAGACGTGAATACGTTAAAAGACTCGATACGTTTCTGACAAGTAGTTGTGTGCCAGTCTGCTCAAAGTTGGGTACCGAATGTCAGTTCATCTCTGCATTTGAAGCTCATAAGTATTGTCCAAACAAACTTTCTGAATCCGGTTACCATGCCCTCCAAAAACAACTGTCAAAAGGGCGATGCCACCATAGTGGAATATTTGTTAGTTAACTACATGAGGAGAACTTCCTTGTCTCTTCGAAGTAAAGCTGAGGGCAATACCATACAGTCATGCAGTCACACGATGAACTGATGTAACACGGTAAAATTTCAAAGCTTGGTATAACAAAGAGAAAATGTAACTTGTCAAAGGTAAATCATCTACCGTAATCAAAGAATACTGCTTACAATAATACGCGAGGTTTGAGTGGTCACGCAGCATGAACAGTAAAGTGTGATGCAACACATGATTCTTTGGTTGGCTAAGACTTCGTAGCACCTTGATTATGATGGTAAGACACTAATGAACATCTCACATGGTTTAATCTTGGATGTCAGTGAATCATCCCACCAGAGGAAACTTGAGCAGTTGATGATACCGGTATTTAGCCGGTATCTTCAGGGTTATAGTGAACTGTTCGGTAGTACAAGTATATTCAATCCTCCCAGTCCAGTAGCTTCCGAAAGACGTCTTCATTTGCATGTTCTAGAAAGGCGGCTGAACTTAGGACGGGTAGGGTTTTAGAACATGCACGGACACTGTTAAACTGCAAAGCTGTAGCTGGATCGATAAAATGATCTGTAAGAATAAAGGAGGACACGATGGGCCTTCAAACATGTGGGAAAATTGTCAGTTGTGTTAATTGCTGATGAGGTCGCTGTTTATCTGGTCGCCTAGTTTAGTCAGGTGTATTCGTTGTCACTCAAGTCTGGTAAAAAGAAGCAAAGCCGACTTTATTCGGACCATTGCTGTTGGAGTAGCAGATGCAGAAAACCTGTTTTATCCGGTTACCGCAATCAGTAAAATACTTTGGGAACAATTGGTTAGTTATACATCATTATTATGCCATATAGGCAGTACGAAATGTAGAAAGCATCCATAACAGCCGAGGTGTACAGAAAGAAAAAAGAATGAACTGCATTTCGTTCCTTTGTAATTCCTATGCTTTTCATTTGACTCGTTCAACGCATTGTTTTTTTTATGTTGCAGAGACACCACTTCCTTGACTGACCACAAAAAACGTGTCCATGGGCCTCGCGAATACGTGTGTGGAATTTGTAGTGCAGACTTTGCTTCGGAGTCGTATCTGCGGACACACGTGCGCATTCATGAGGAAAAACGATTCTCTTGTGTCGAATGCACACACAGCTTCTGCAATCCAACAGATTTGAAGAATCACATGCGCGTCCATAACGGAGAAAAACCTTTTGCTTGCGAAGTGAGTTGTCTTGCGTTTTCTTGTTATCCGTCTTCTTCCTTCAGCCAACAACTGGTCTATTTTCTTATGCAGAATAAACACTTTTCAAGAGTTCTTGACACACGAAGATTTCTGGTAGCAATCCGTCACGCCAATTTCCCATAGGATTAAAAAACAACGGATGTGGATCTTTCTGAAAACCACTCAAATCCATGCGCCCCTACCCGTGAGACGTGAACTCACTAACAATCAGTAGAATTAAGTACATTGCGTACTCTTTAATGTAAGACATTCTGTCGGCAAAGCTCCTGGAAAAGCAACAGCATTATACTACCTTACAGTACGACAATCACCTTACAAATGTAACTCTGTCAAGTCTGTAAGTTCAAACTCAACATGCATCGCTGTGGGCGCGGTTCATTCATCCGTTCTAAGAGCCTGATTGTAAGGAATTGTGAAACTTTTGAGGTGTAAAACGTCTCGGGGTAACGCTGCTTAGAGGCTGATGCCACTAGATTCTGTTAAACCTCTTTCAGATTTAACAATAACACTTATTCCCAGGTTCTGAGGCAATAGTAGGCAAGGTTGAATTGTGCACCAAATTGCACATGCTTTCCAGCGGAATCTCCCCGATAGAATGTCTGCGGGAAGGCATGAACGTGCCATTTCCACCGCTTGGTTTTTTCCCTATGATACGAATGAATGAAGTGATTTAAAAAAATCCAAAGAATGTCATACTTCTGCGTTTTCATATCTATCAGTCAGATCATTATCCAACAGTTCTGGATCCAATTTTTGCCACACTATGTGTGTGTTGACGATCATAGGTAGATAATAGATGCGAATTTTTAATTAGCAAGGGAACCTCCAGAAGTTCTGGCTGATGAAAATTATCCTTCACTGTGTGCCGACTGCATTTACGAATGTCTTGTGTAAAGGGTAACAATACGGAATTTTCTATGTCATAAGTCTCAGTGTCTCATTGTAAATAGCAGTCATTTTGTGATGAGTTTGCAATTTTTTTTCCATCGTGAAGTGTTGGTGGGTTCTAAAAATGAGAGAAGCCTTTGACCCCGTGTCATTAGTACGTTGTTGAAAGTGAATGTTTGAACTTTCTTTGGAGGCTCGGAAACCTAACTTATCTTCCGTCTCACTCATGGAGTGAACTTTATCATTTTGTCCTCAATTAAGCATTCAAGCGCAACAAATGTGGGTTTGATAAAATGTCAGCACGATATAAAGGCTCCTTCTGGGTAAACAAACTAACCAATATCATTTTCAAGCTGTGTACAACATACGGTGATTCTTGCCATTCGTTTGAGCTTCTTCCGGTAGAACGAAATCGAACGTGAAAAAAATGTGGTTTTACGCTGAGATTGCCGCGGTGGATGGAACAGAGCAATATTATTGTCATTTGTACTTTTAACCGATGGTAAATTTGGGATAATTAGACCATGTCGCACATGGGCAGCGAGGTTCCCCTCAAGGTATTGGTAAAATGCAGTGGCCTTTCAAATCACCAACATCCTGAGATGCGACTGGAGGCTTGTGGAGTAGAATGCTTTGCGCGCAGGAGTTCGGCAACATCCCATGAGATAAAATGAAGAAGTTCCGGTACAATTTAGGGTGTCACATGTATTGATTTTTTAGGAAGAACGTTTCTCTTCTAGGTACTTCACTGACAATTACAAACACATCAACCGAAGCCTTGAGAATGTGCATTTTAGAAAACACTTCTTCTTTTGTACTGAGAAACACTTTTTCTTTTCTGATGGTGATAAATTTACATGAGATATACAAACACTCACTGAAAACGATGAAATCTATCTCCATACTCAAATGCTTGCATGTGCTATTCACAAAATTTTAGAACAATCTCGCGATTGCGAACTGCTAGCCGCTGTATCGAGATGTCCAGAAGGATAGGTAGCCCGTGTTTCTGAGGTTTACTGGAAGTCCGAAATTAGGGACTCAGATGAACTTTAATAGAAGCAACTCGAGGAATTGTAGAAGACTAGGAAGCAGGCCAAATTAAGGACTTTGTGGCTGGTGGAACAGCTTGTTGGCCATTACCAAAGCTCTGTTACACTAAGGTTGATCTAGTTTCAGATCCAAATGGAGCTGACCAGTGAAAACCGTGGTGCTCCTTATGACGTCGCCGTTTGTGGACTTCGAATAATTGTTATTTTCTGTGGAGGTTGGTTATTAACTTACAGTCTACTGGATATTTTCAATGATTGTTGGATAGGCGCAGTCTACAGGTTGTTCAGTCTCGTGGTAATCGCACAACGTGTGCAATTGTTTACTTGACCACGAAGGTCCTCGCCCCGTATGTCAGAAAGATGACCCGATACCCTACAAGCCATCATGTAGTTGTTGACCGGGCTTCCAGTTTGTTACAGTTATGTGGCAGAAGCCACTGTATGAACAACCGCCAGACGTGTGATAATTTTTTCTTGTTAAACTACTTGTAAGTAGCTAGGAATCAAAGCGTGGCAGCTAATTTGAGCACCAGAACGAAAGCTGGTGGTTCACTGCGGAATCATAGAATCCGGTATGTTTTCATTTTCAAGTCTTTCGAAATTACTCTTCTCTGGCTGGAAAGCGGTGAAGCACTGGTGTCAGCACTGGTGTTTCTGTCGATTGAGTCGCTTCTGTCCCCTCACCCAGCTGGTAGAATCGATTTCTCTGATGGACCAGCTATTCTTTGGGATTGAAGAAAAGTTTAAATGTTCCCGTTGTTCTTCAAACACCACCGAGGCAGACCAAACTCTCTTGGAGTGCTCCACATACCTTTCTGGTACTGTTGCTTATCAGGATTTGACTTTTGGTTCACCTGAATTTGTCGATCAAATATTCACACTGCGAGAACACTCAGCTGGCAATTTGTTAACCAGAGAGCACACTGGATCTACCTAAGAGTGATTGAAACAAGTCTTCACGCTACACCAAATCGTCCAGACATGTATAAAAACCCAAATATTTTGTGTTCCTATATCTTACTGATTAACTCCCCAGCGCTTTCACAAAACCGTACTGGGTATTGATAGTTCACACCTGGGTGCAGTTATGAACCGCGGTCACATATCATATGTTAACCACCCGATGAGTGTCACCGGCAAGCTTCACAACTTTCGGATTCAGGTATACTATTTCTTGGTTCCGTAGTAGTTTCCACAAAGAAAAGAGACCAATATCACCGATGAGATCCCATCGATTCGCCTTATATATAGATGGAGTAGCTTGCACGTTTTTTGGAAGTAATATAGCAGTACTGCAGTACTGGATACGCTCTGTCTGATTCTAATCTCAACTTTGTATTCAAAAAAGTTACAACAGAGTAACTTTCATTGGAAAAAACGCTCGATTACAGTCGAATCCTAGTATTTTTTATTTTTTGACGGTAATTAACACCTATGGGCTCGTTACTCTTAATTTCCTTTTCTTCCCAGCCTTTCCCAAGAGAACATTTCGCCACGCTTTGCCCTCTGATCACCAGCACTCACTACCTTACCATATAGAATAGCTCGGCCCTGAAGAGACTGTGGCTTATGAAAACATCGTTCAACCTTCAGAAATTACTTTGCGTTTTTAGCAGAATTCTTCTAGTTGCTTTGTTTTCTTAGCAGAATCCTCTGCGTCAGCAAAAGACTTTTCATTTTTTTTTACTACTCCAATAATTATTACCTCGTGAATCGTGCACCTACCATTTCCTCCCGACTGATCACCAACATCACCATCATGTTCATCACCATCATCATCGACAGTACATCAGTCTTCAACGCTGATGCTTCAGTGCCGCGTAATTTATTTGAAAGACTCAAAGTGAATTAAAAAAAATAAAAGTGGATGCTAAATATGTCCCACTCTGTATGGTGCTTCTAGCGGGCCTGAGCTGTGTAACTTAGCCTGTTACGAGACGCATCAGAGTTAAGAACCCATCGACCGGGTTATAAGAATGTTCAGTGGCGGAAAAATTGTGAAGCTCCCTCTTAGGGGTTTGTGTCCTTCTTAACACGAAATTTCGGTGCAGTGACACAATAGTTCGTATGGGGTAGTTCCTAGGCCTTCAACAGCGTATAAACACGAAAGGCTGTGACTGACAGTCAGAATGTATTAGTGCGGTGGGAAACGTTTAGGATAATTATCTCTCCAGATAAACCTTTATGAACAGTGCCACCACTTTCTGTATTCAAATGTTTAATGTAAATTGCTCACTATTGTCCATCCAACCACTCTTCTTGATTCCATTTACTTCTGCTGAGCCCATGTACGTATGATACACTCTTACGACAGGTTTGTGGCAAGGCCTTCAGACACGTAAGCGGTTTTTACGCCCACATCCGTATTCACACTGGGGAGACGCCATATAACTGCCCACTGTGTGACAAGAAGTTCAGCAACGCGAGTAATTTTCGTATGCACACCAAGGTGCACACAAAGGAGATGCAATTCCGGTGAGCGAGGTTTTGTGTAGTCATTATTTTGAGTCTGTGTTGTTTACAAAATTTGGGGTTATAAATTATTCCTAGTAGTCTATTTGGCCAATCATCCAAGCTGCCATCCCAGCTTTCTCGTTGGTATTCGATCCCAATTCGATTTAGGTCGGTGGCTCCCACCCCTGTTGCTCTTGTATCAAACATATCAAATACACCGCCCAACAGTCCAGTACAAGACTGTTTATCAGGTGGCTGTCACATTTCGGTGCAAGAGCGGTGCATAAAATGGTGCTGCCGATATCCTACTCCCCTGCCTTCAACTAGGTTAGACCACTTCACTCGCACTGATATAAACAGACAAATGGTTGAAGTGCGGAAATCATCCTGTCTGCCAAAATTCTGTGCTAGTTCCCGTGTCATTATAGCTTGTCCGCCTTTTGGTCAATTCGCCGGACTGAGCAATAAGGTTGCAAGTGTTGCGTCACCAGCTGACAGGATGGCGTCACCGTGCCTTTCCACATACAAGTATTATGAAGTCAGGATCACGAATCCTTCATGGGCAGGAACAATCCCACAATCATCAGCGTTGCTGAGTAGGTTCAAATTGTTTCTCCTTAAAATTATGTCACGTAGACTACAGCAACGTCCAAAGACCCTGTCTTTTTATTCGCTTCGTGTGTAGATGGTTTAATGTTCAAGATATTCCGAGTCATCGTCTCCCCTACACTTATTCAAAACCAACGCCGTTTCGGTATCTGAACGATATCAATGACCAACTCATTGTTGAAGTCATACCAGAGGCTCGCTAAGGTGGCTGATGGGTATCAGTGGTAGAGATGTGGCGAATCAGTGTAAGTTAAAGTGCACGTGTGTGACGTGGGGCAGCGTTAACGGTACCCGAATTGGTAGAGCACTCACCCGGTCAGCTAGAGGTCGCCGTTTCGTTTCCCTTTCATAGACTGTCTTTTCGTTCGAATTGTGTGTGCTAGGATCCACAATACAATTCAGAAAAAGCCTCATAGATGAGGGTCTGGAAAAAATAGGGTGATTGCTATCTTCTTTCTAAGAACCAGTAAAAAAATTTAGGCCAATTGGTGCGATCCAAGATTTTTCCCTTTGCGCTCGCGGACAGCATTTATCGTGCACGATATGTGTTCCGAGTATGTTTGTACCTACGCGTTGTCTAAATACCACTAATGACGGTTACAACGTAATTTCAACTTTGTTTTTCATTAGCAGATACACATGGTCAGGTGGAATCTTATTAGAAATATCAGTGTGTTGCAAACACTCCGCAAAGGCTTTTGCAACTTAAGCACTGCCCAAAGAAACCGAACCTGTCTACACACCGCAAACTTGTTTATTATAAGTCATTATAATTTACTTATAAGTAGGTGGTCACTGGGTCTGTAGAATTCACATCACTCTTGCTTGAACAGTCTTCTTTTACAATTATTATTCTGGTGAATCTACGCCAGACGGCCCTGGACTCGAGTTTCCATTTTATTAGAGCTCATCAACGGTGCTTATCCTTGGCCACACCAGCCTTCGAAAAACTAGATATCTAAAATGCTAGATAAGCATGCTTCCACTGCTGTATCAGCACAAGCTGGACTGGGATGTCCTCGCAGACGGGTAAGTCGGTCGACATTACCAGGACAGTAATTGGGTCGGCATTTAAGATGTCGGATAAAACAGTCACACCAATAAACGGTTCACCTGATCACACATGATAATTCAGGTCCAATGTATACCGGTGATGTAATGACTGCATGTTTGTACGCATGTCAGTTGTTTGTTTTTCAAACCCCGGTGTGGTCAATGAAGTGCTCTGTCGATGTGCTCCCATAAGAGGGAAATCCGAGTCTGCTGCTTCCCACCTTTAGTGTGGACTCACCAGAGTAACTAAGTCCAGGACAAGAGGAGAGCTGTTCAAAAAAAGAGCTATGTGGATTTGAATATTACAGGTTAGGATAGGTTACTAAGTGAAGTCCAATTGTTAGCTGCCACATTCAAGTATGGGCCTTACTAACCGGCCGTCCGCTCTTCCACGTCAACTGGATGTAAAATCCAATTGAAGGAAGACCAGTGACTCCTTGTTTGATTTCTACTGCATGAGTGATATGAAGTAATAAAACTGGGGAAGAAATTTGGCACACATAGAACGGGTAAAGGGTAAATGTCACTTTCTCAGTTGGTTAGAATCAGAACGAACCGGTAATGAGTTTGTCCAAAGAGATTAAGCCTTTTCATATCGATTTTAAGGTAATAACTGATGCAGAAGGACAAGGAGAATTTGGAAATCTTGAACATGGATCAAAGCGCACTTACCACTAGACATAATTAATGGACGGAACCAGCAACGGTTTCACCTCAAAATTTCATCACACCTGCACAAGTTCACTCATCAGTTAGTCCCATACATCGCAAGGCCTGCTTAGCTGTATGTGAGTCCTATCATCGCGCACCACATATTTTTGGATGGATCTATGCCCTTATGTTTGCACATGATGGTCTTACTAACCTAGACCCCGCAGAGCTAACTGTTACCTGGTTGCTCCAGGTATTCAAGAACTTCCTCTTCGCATTGCCGTGGTTATCCTACCTAGATAAGGTGGCCAGAAAGTCCCTGGCCAAACGTTTCGCCTAATTGAATTTTACTGCCGTCAATCTGTGACCCTCTCCAGTATCCTTTCAGGAGATTCACTTGCTCTCTTTCAGTGGATTCTTATATACCATTTTACTGCTCGTATCGACAGCATAACGCAGAAGTGCGTTTCAGTGATGATGAGTAATAATACGACTGTGATCTTGGGACATTGTTAGTTAACTCCATGGGCGCCTTGCTAGTTGAATACAATGAATGGGCAAGGCTACAACCGGAGTGAATCAACCGTAGGATCATTAAAACGACATTAATGCCTTTTAGCACTATCTCAACACTCAGTGCGGTTCTTTGGGAGCTATGTGTGTAATGAGTAGAACAATTCTAAATTCAAGGAAAGACGCTCTAGGTTGAAAGTCCGAATGTTCTAAGGTGAATGAAAGCGGAACGAATTAGGAACGAATTGAGGTCCTAATAGCGTTTCACACACTACATGGTTGTCTTTTTCCGTACACCTATTTTAGCTTCGAATATGTGATGCCGTGGGATTTTTTCGTATACTTCGACATTTTTCCAATAGGAAGAGACGTGCAGACTCTAGTAATATGAAGTGACAACCACGCAACTGTGTTTAACCAATTTGTTTGGGTAACGTTGACGCTGTTTTACACAGTTCATGTCAAACCTCACTTTCCGTCGGAACAGTGCATTCCTTCGTCATATCATTCAGGCACGTTTCTCAAAGCAGTTATATTCGGCTTCATTGCGATTTGTACTTTTGTACTTTTTAGTTCTAGTTCTGTCCTCTAATCTCCCCGTCGAAAAATAGTTGTAACGAGCTAACCGCCTCCTGAATACATCCAGTGTATTGTCTTTTGAAACCCATTTATTGGATCTTGGGTGAAAACCACGCTGTGACCGTCACTTCATAATCTGGCAACGAAGCACGAAAGCCTTATCATCAACGCAGTCGCGTTGTTACCTGTTCGAATGGGGACCCCAGAAACAGGCATATCAGTGTTTGGTGGCCCTGAGAAATATGGTCCCTTTACTCTACTAATAGCTCTGCGGGAAAGCCTCAGCCTTCGAAGTTTGGCTCCCTACCTTTTCGCTTCATCAGGCAAATAGAACAGCTTGTCTTTAATGGGCAAACTGGGCCACAGCTTCAAGTGTGTGGGTTTCATTTCGTTATTCCCGTAATTTTCGGCAGCGGTTTGAAAAACTACGTTCGTTCACTGAGTATTGCTAAACCACTGACTTACTGGCTGGTGGTGACAGTTGTGAATCCAGTGGTGAGCCAGTGGTCACCATCAACAATGATCCAGCTGGTCGAAAGATGAGCTCAGTATGTTCTTCTATTATAGTCTTTTGATAGGTTTTAATTAATTTCACCTCTCAAATCTAGTGACAGATTTTCTAATTAGCCATCTTGCTTCACAGTAAAGGTACTCGTGGTGCCAACCTGACTTTAGATTATTTTAAACGCTGTACATCAAACTTTATCAGTTTATTGAAGCAGTTGGCGCAGTGTAGCTTGCGAAGCTGCATTTTACGCTTCGTTCGGACAAGCTGCTGTCCCGTTCCACTTTCGGCTGCTCGCACTACTCTTCTGACGTACATCACTCTAATGTCTCACTGGCAAACAATAAAGCATTCGATTACAAGAAAGCGACCGCTGCAAAGGCGTGTCTTCATCATCATCATCATCATCATCATCATCATCATCATCATCATCATCAGCTGTAAGAAACCGTGTACTTGTCGCACAGTGGTTGTAGCTGCCACAGTTTCGTTCGCCGATGGTTTGGGGAGGTGAGGTAGGTAACTGCGCATTGGAGGCGGGAGCTGATAAATTGGTGCGTAAATACACCACTGTCAATGGACTGTTAAGTGGGGAGATTGGGAAGGAAGCTATGCATTGAAAGCAATAGCTTAGATGCACAAGCGCCACTGAGGGCGTGTCTATGCAAGAATGTTTCTGTTGGAGGCGAAATGTCGTTTTGTTGACAGAATTTTGTGTGGATACAGCAAAGTCTAAGAAGTTGGTTTGCATTTGCTTTTACTGCGCTGATGCCGTGGTACTCGGAAAAGCCTAGCCATACGAAATGATCTAAATGGACAAGTTCATTGATGTTTCTTAACAAGATAATCTTGTCGATCTTCGAAACTGATTGAAGTAAGGTAACAAATTCGATGTGCTTGTATTTTTTTGGTGCTCTGTAAAGCTTAGCACAGGAGCGAATGCACTGATCATGGTCGCGCAAGTTTGGCCTGTAAATCTCAGCCTCAGTGAAGCAAGACGGAGATTGATACCACGACACTCTTTGTCGGGAATTTCCTTGGCCGGGTCTGGCAAGGTGACACTGACATCAAGACCGTTTTCGTTCTCTCGGATGGCGGGTCCAGTGGATTCTGTATGCAGAATCATCTGTTTTTAGGAACACTGAAAGCCTTTTTGGCCAGCCTGCTCTGGGGGCCACGACAATGATTCCGTTTCTCTGGTTCAACAACAAATCCACAAAGAGGCTGTAGCTCGCACGACGGTCAACCTGGTTGTCATCTTTATCCCTCACTGTGTGGACGTTCCAAGTTTGACGATCTCCTGGGGCAGTGCGATCGTTTGCAATTCACTCATAAGAGAGAGGAATTAGCACGGATTGTTATACAACTACACAGTTGCTCAGTCCGGAGAAAAGTATCTGACTAGCCAGCCTCAAACGGCCGCGCTTTAGACAGGTCATACAGCCTTGGAATTTCTATCAACAGAATTAGCATGAGAACTTTTTTACCGAAATTGACTAACCCGGGTTCGGTCAGGATCATTTGCGCACCGGTTCGAGATCAAATCTTTTATTAGCTTATTCCTCCGGAGGTGAAAGACAGCGTTGCGCACCCACTAAATAGTAAACATGATTCTTTTAACTGATGGTCACGTTTGAGTTGCCTTATGCCCCTTATGCACCCGCGGAACGACTATCATTTCAGAATCTATCCGAACAACCTAAAGGCATGGCAACCCAACCAGTGCACATATTGGGATGGTCGACATAGTCGGATGATGGCAGTGGGCAATCTACCACCAGGTTTCTGAAACAAAGTGGACAAAGGAATTGATGATGTCAGCTTTTCTGATGGAGCACTAATGTAGGAAAATATACCACAATACCTCAGATATCCTACCAGCTGGAATGTGGGGCTGCCTGTTGCAGCACATTCAGTTGAAGAACATCACAAACTAAAGATTCAGTTGAGTCTCCCGTGGAAACCAAAGTGATATGCAAATGAGCGTGTTTAGTTCATTTCGTAAAATTTGGGTTGAAGTGGAACATAACGTGCCTACTTGATGAGCCTCAAGATGAGCAAAACTGGGCGTGGGCTGTCGAAGAGTTTTCAGCAATCTTGTGAGTAGTTTCCGTTATGAAAATGTGTTGTGATATCTCGAATATCGTGCCATCTGAAACATGTGACCTTTGTGCAGCATATTCAGTTGAAGAATATCATAACCGAGAGATTCAGCTGAGTCTCCTGTGAGGACCAAATTGATATTCAAATGCGTGTATTTGTCGACCATCAGGTGGGGTTTACCCTGAAACTCTTCTAGCTGTCCACAGGTTTAGTTTATATCTATGCGCTCGTGGATACTAAGCTCTCATCATCATCGACATCACCATCATAATCGACAGCATAACATCGGTGTTCCACGATAAGGCTTTGCTGCCCCACTCTCATGATTTATTTGAAAGCCTTATTGTGAAGAAAAGAATAAAAGTGGATGAGGAAGGCACTTAATGCTAGCCTACCACAATCAATCCGATGTGCATACACCTCCAGACACTGATTCAGGCAATCTGGATGGGCAGAAATTGACATCAGGAACGCCATTTACATCGATTTACAACCAAATCTTGTAGCGTCTTCGACTAGACGCAGTGGGAGTCACATGATCCCCATCCTTTAGGGCGAGTCGCGCCAACCTGATCTGAAAATTACGCCGACAATCTGGTTTCACAAGTGAATTTCCAAGTGAATTGTTCTTCTAGCTGACGCTGTAAAATACACTTGAAATTATCTTTTTCGAAAATACTGACTTCTATTCCCCCTTTCCATCCGTAACCTTTCTTAGTTGCGAGACATGCGGAAAAGAATTCATTCAACCTAGTAACTACAGTCGGCACCTACGCATTCACACCAAAGAACGTCCCTACGCTTGCAATCTTTGTTCTGCACAATTCCCCTACTCAACGTCGCTGAAGCGTCATCAGCAACGCCAGCACGGGATGGAACTTCTGCAGTGCCGAGCTTGCCAGAAAACGTTTCTAAATGAGTCTAGCTTTGTTCGACACCGAACAGGATGTGAATTGCGCGGCTGTGTAAACTTCACTGGTGCAGAGATGTGCACCCAGTTGCTGTGACCTTAATCCACTCGGCCCTTCTGAAACACCACGCTGTTATTTTCAACCGTGTCCTACAACCGTGGCTTTTGTAATTCCTTGGGTTTTCCCTTGTTTTGGATTGGTCATTTTTGTTCAAATCCTCCTGATCCAATTTCATCCTTCCTGTCCGTAGCAGTCGGTTGAAATTTGTAACCTGGTCTGTGCGGTTGTTTATCCCCCTCTCGTGACTACTTCGAATAGGCCTCAGGTTGTGGTTTCATTCAGCTCAACACACCTTCAAATCAAAACACGCGAGCACCTGTTTCCATCTGATTCCCAGAACTGAGTGTAGCATTTAATCCGTTCTGTTTGGCCGTTCCTATTCCCTTGCTCCATTTTCTCGGTTACACTCGTGAACTAGTCCATACAAAGAACACTTGTGTTCTGGATTACCAAAGATTGTATTTTTTCCATGAATCAATACATTCACATGCAAACACACGCGTGATGGCTGTGCAACCACGTATTCGGTTCGTTTTCGATTGTATTGCAAACCAAGATCACAGATTATCCTACACTTTTGGTTGATGACAGAAAAAAGGGAGCAAGTAGCATATCCATCCATCCGTAGTGAGAAAGCTCAATTTACCGTGTTTTTTCTGAGTATACGCGCTCAGCTTAGATAGCTCTCTCTTAAGAAACATCAAAACTGGCTACCAATAGATACAGTGTACGCTTTAGGTATGGACTATTGATTACATCGTAGAGCGTTGTCATTATTAGTTGTAATTGCACTTCCCTTGATTCTCATTTCCCATCTGACCGTATTTCATTCGGATGGTGCTATTGTTTCATATTAAAATCAGGTGTATCTTGATAGCTGAGCAAAATCAGCACGCTTTGACTGAACAAGCCTCAGTAATGATATCACTGAGGCATCGTTCTCCCCTTAGTAATTCTTTTTTTCTTCGACAGGGAAGTCTTAGTCTTCTCAGCCCAAAGTGTCCTCATCTAGGTAGCTAGTCAGCAAATCTGTCCTCCATAACAATCTCCCTATGAGATCTTGCTCTCTTCAAACGGCGAAAATGTTTTTACACTACTTGTCAGCAATGTTCACAAGCCATTGAACTACTAGTACGTACATGAAGGGGGTGGCACTTCCGTACAAGAGTTTGAAACAAGACGGGTCTGATGCCATATTTGATCAAGTGAATGGAGTATCTTCTGATTTTTTGTCACGTCAAGCACCGTGTTTTGGTCGAACTGACCGAACGGATATAACTGTTTCAGTTGACCTGATCGTTCTGAACCAAAATGTTGTGTCTTGTTACAGTCAAAGTCCCTCTGGATCGCTTGTTTCATTGTGCGCTGGGTGATCACTGGATGTTGATGTAACCTTGAGAAACTCGACTCGGGGTGATTTTACAAATGCCAAAAGATTGAATATTATTTTTATAAGCTACGCGCAAATTCGTCATTTTTATTCTTGCCTTTGTCATAGAAAATTGAGCAGCGTGCATCCACCACAATATCAGCTCACACCAAGCTTACATGGAATATTGTATGCAAAGAGACTAGATCGACCTCATGAATATTGGCAAGACAGGCCTTGGAATGGAGATATAGTAGAAGTACACCACAGCAGATTGATCCATCTGGATCTTGATTCAGACTTCTTGTATGCACTAAATGTGATGCAAGTGGTCTATTTAATTTCACTTCCCATGTGAATAACCCACCAGCTGGGTATTCAGTCCACTATTCAGGAGCTGTCTCAGTGTGTCAAGTTCAGACAAAACTCACGCACCCCGCTAATGGGTGCCCGAATAGCCGGACCAGCCTATCCCATTGACACGTATTACGTGGAACACTTTTCATCAACGCAGCCCTCTGGAGGCCTGGGATTTAAACGCATTACGGGTTCCGGGGAGGAGTGCATGCTCCGCTAAACGATTGAGAGTTTACCTAGCTCAAACACCCAGCAGAAGGTGTCTTCAAATATACACACCGCAGGAGCAAGGTGAAGAAATTAAACTGCATCCATTTGAGTAAAATAACGATGTTCCACTGAATATATCTATTCATTTAAACGCCATTCTGAAAGCCGAGGGAGCTCTCGTAATTCTTACCGGTTCAATCGAATAGGTGTTTACTGGTTATTTAATTCTTGTTGGTCTCACCACCGGCAAAAAGCAGACATAGTGTGCTGGTCCAGTTAATTCCGATCCGTAGATCAGTCTACACGGTGAGTGAAAGGTGTTTCACAAGAATAACTTTTCCCTTTTCCTTTTGGGTAATATGCAAAGCTCATGAACTTTATTGGAGTCAAACGGTCAGGATAAAGTTTAAATTCCTTTTCGCGTTACGTTGTATCCAGGCAGTAATGTAGGTTTTCAGTACAAAATACTGAGCGCTATTAGAAGACCTAATTGGTTTGGATAGGGACCCACGGAAACAATACAATAGAAGAAAACACACGTCTTTGAGTGGGACAAGAACACACGACTTTTCGCTTACGGAACGAGAGGGCTACCGCAGATATTGTATCTTGTCACACCTACGCACCTGAACTCCGGACTGGTCTATCACACCTCTACTAATGGATTTAAATTTTGATGTTTGTCAACGCTACTGATGAGTCCTTTGTGTGAATTTTGTAGTGAGCCAAAATTTATCGTGGACTATAATCCCTAACTGCACCAGTATGAACTGTTCAAATAATGGATGGAGGTCTGACGAATCAATGGATTACTCAGGGCTAGAGATATACCTTTGGACAGTGTCCGCAGAACGTCAGTTGATAGTGCAGTCGAGTGAGGAGCCCAGGTGTCCCTTAGGTGATTTATTTGTCCCATACAGATGCGAATACTTCGAACTTGTGAATAAAATCTAAATGGACAACACGGGGGGTCGGTGGCAGTTGAACTAGGGTTTGGTTTGCAACTAAACATAACCGAAGTTCTTGAAGAATTTCGCTGCTTGATTCAGACATGTTAGAATATTTCCACAAGTTCATTAAAAGGATCGTTGACGAACAACTTTTCTTCGGGCTCCGTGCAGGCTTTCAAAGTAGATCCAAAAGCGGTCCTTCGTGAACGCAGAGGCTGTTGTAATAAACCTACGAAATTCAGCGAACACCTGGCTTGCCTTGGACCTGCGATGCCTGATACCACCTGAAACACGCACACACTAAACAGTCACACAGGTATTCTAGCAGTCTATAGGTTAGCTGGTTATCCATTTCACAAGCCTGTTGTGTTGGGCGAATCGTAACTCACTTCACAGCTTAAGTTGTACTATCGTAACTACATAACCTTAATATAGGTATTGATCTGAGGACGAGATTGCAAAAACTATTTGTTCGTCAAGATTCAAATGTCAGCTACATAGTTTGGCGTTGTTATGCGAACAACTATAATTGCATATTGAAAGAAACTTCTACAATGTCTGAAAGTTTTCAGTATGTAATAATGCACTCACTACCGTTTTAGGCAACGCATATTCCCCGTAGTTCAATAATGGAGTAGTGGATAATGTCGACGTTTCTGAAATAACTGACTTGTATACGTGTATCCAAACCGTATCGTTCAACAATCAGTCGGCTCTTTGAGGTATGTTCCTTTTAGTATGCGTATAAATGTCATGACTGTGAAACGGTTTAGCATACTTTCATATTCTGCTGGATGCGAAAATAGAATGCTGAAAAACAAAAAGCATTCTCGTAATGTGTTGGAATATTGGTAGCTCGGGTGCATTCATTGATAATTGATCAGGTGGTTGTTGATCTGTTCGCCGAGCTTGGTAACTGACTTGCAGACATTTCGTCAACGTTCGAGGAGGCATCTTCAATGAGTATTCTGGCCAGTTAAGTTCGTCGATCTTGAATTGACGTCCTGTTGGTGAATACGAATCACGATAACCCCGCAAAGAAGAGGTCTTGTCTGCGATTCGTTGTGACATAAAATACTGAGCACTGTTTGTTTACGTGAGACTGGACGAAATGGGGTAGAACCGCACCTCAGTGACTGAATACTTCATGGCATCTCAAAAATTCGCTTCCACAGTGGTCATAAATTCAAACCCACAATGCAAACATCCGGCGCAAAAGGGTACGGCAAAGTCTAGTCCTAGAAAGTAAGTACGCCTTGTGCATCACAAAACGAAAGACAAATTAAGCACCGCACAAGCAAAACTTCCATACGCGAGATCAGTAGCGTTTTGCTGATAGTTAGTTGCTGAGGTTCTAGTTGGTGGGTTGGAGTCAACTGGGAAGCATGTGGTCACTAGGTGCTTGGCTCTCAGCGAGACCGAATCAAGGCTACTTCGTCGTTGCACGAGTTAGCTTCGTGTCGAGTCTTTTAACCCCAGCGTAAAAATTCTTCTCGGGAATAACTTAAGATGTCCGACTTATGCAGACAATTTAGTGCTGCTTTGCTCAGATTCTGTCCAGTTGCAAAATACATCCTTCTTTTGTATGTGGCATCCCATGGCCATGTGGCCCAGCAGAAAGTGCAAGTTATAGGAATCCTCGACAAGATTTTTTGCCTCCTTTTAGCAGTCTTGTAAGTAGGATGGATGGATTTGTGATTTTACTTTGAAGTGGTGAAGTAGCTGAAGTAGCGCACTTTACAGCACAAGCCCAACTTTGTTTCAAGGTAAGCCGTTTTTGATGTGATACAGAGTGCGGAAGATAAATGACCTAACGCCAGTAATAAAGTTGAGAGCCACGTGGCTGCAAACGTGGAGATCATCAGCGGTCGCTAAACGAAAACCACGGAGGAGCATCCTGAACTCTGGAGGAAACTTTTGTCAGAAAGAGGAGATAAAGTAACTCAAAGGTCAGACATCTGATGAGTGTCAAATAGAGGGGTTATGTAACTGATATGATGTAAGAGCAGTAAACGGGGGGCGTGATATCGAAGAGGTAATGGGGGAGAAGTCAAAGCATATGACGCAAATCTAACAGTACAACAAAACTCACTCTCTCAGCCACACGTGGGGGCAAGCAGAACGCAGAGCTTCCCGCGAATAATGGCCTTGCAAAGCAAAACAAAACCATTTACGTCGGTTGACAGTTTACATTCAGTAGAGACCCGGAAGTGCAGGGTATTTTGAGACAACTAAATAAGCTTTAATGCCTCTTAAAGCTCTCGATCTTTGGATTAAAAGCCCTCCTTTAGTGCAAAAGTTCTGCACAGATTTTGCACAGGTTCTGCACCCAGGTGCGGACGCGTGCTATCCGGGGCCCTGCAAAGGAGACCAGGTTACGTTTTCCCGTAGTAGCCTCAATGTGGACGAGGAAAGATCACTACAACCGTATATAAAGACTGCTCACATAACTTTCCGCAGGATAAGGCCAAAAATTTTGTGAAGCTGCGCTGAGTGCAGGGGTAAAACCCTTGATTACGATTGGCCTGTATTCCGACCAGTCAGGGTGTCTTCATTTGCCGTGCAGTTTTTTGGATCACCTCCCCACAATTGCCGTAATTTTCGGTTACCACGGAAACTACCTTAGGAAAAATCCTTCACAAAATGCTGCATGTAAAGTTACCGTTTTCCCGCAACCTGTGGTCGCTCAAGCTACCGCTGTTGCATGCCGATCCGCTCCAAGCGCTGCATGGACGCCGATCTGAGAACACCTTCAGGTAGCCTTGGCTAAGACTTCTACATTGAAGTTATGCCGTTGATGTTTGCTAAGCTTTTGACGCAAAAACTCTCCCGATTCAATGGCGTGTCCATAATACACCGCTGAAATTGAGTCTTCACCGCAGTCATCACAAAATAGGCGGATAGTTATCTCCGTGATTTTACCATCGCTATCTACAATTGCCCGTGAATTATACTATCATATTTCTCCAAGAGCCGATGCTCAGTTATTCAGGGCGAGCCAATAGGACCAAGACCCGTACAGTGATTGCAATAGCAAACACAAGAGAATTCTTTGTAGGTCAACTTTATGGAGCATTTCAATTTCCTGGCCGGATTAATATTTCCGCGGAATGCGTGGCGAATGGTTCGCTTTGTACGTTCCACACACGGAGTTCGATTCACTTTCCCGGTTTGTTTTCTGCGAATGAAATCAGAATCTTCAACAAGTAAGGAGTCGATACGGTAACCAGCGCACCACTGCTGCACACAATGGCGAATTTTTGTCAGCTTCCTCCTTAATGGAGGGGTTTCGGCTTCTGAGCGCGTTCTTATGCTTGGCCCGTACAAGTGAGGGCCACTGAAGTTGCCTTCACAGGTTTTTCTCTGCCGCCCTCCGCCTGCACCTGTCGAACCTGTAAGTCCATTGAAAAAATTGGCTCAAAATGCGTCCCACCTTACAAACCAGACAGGGTGTAAGCGGCTTATTTAAGGCTTGTTTGGAATTTAATTTTCATCTGGGTTTTCTTTAGCACTCCGTGCCAGACTGAGGACAAAAAGTGTTCGATCTTTGCAGCACCGACATCCAGAGTGAGAAGCAGCATGTATTCGGTGCCATTTTCCACCGGTTGCTGGTAGTTGGCGATCTCTAAGGTCAAGTGAAGAGTACAGAGTGCGTTCCGCCAGTTCGCTTTGCCTTACATAGAACGGCCGCCTGTACTGGTGGTTGTTTACTACCATTAGTTTCACATCCAAATACCTGTCGGGTTATTTTGGTGCGGTTCACAAGCAAATAGTAACCATGGAAGAGTGAAGGCCCGTCATCCGTTGCTACTGCGCTCAGTGCCCATCGCAATCTAAAAACCTATTTTTATACCAGCTTGGAAGATGGCTTAAAAGAAAAGAATTATGGAAGTTCATGCAAAAATGTCACCGTTCGTTGCCAGTTGTCCGTAAACATTGTGGGAATTCACATGATGAGCCGGATGGCGGTTACGAGACTAGTGTGGTCGCTGTTCAGATATGTGAGAGTGTACCGTGTTGACAACCCTACAACAAACTGCTCGGTTCGAAGAAGCTAGATCTATCCTACCTTCCGGGGTAGGAGCTCAAAAGATTGGGTTGGCGTACGTGGCTTCGCCTAGTACATAAAGTAACACAACATTGCTCTCTCACCAAAGTAAGTATCTGCTGCGGCTTACGGGTTGAAAACTGCATTAAAAGAACATAATAAATGTAAGGTTCAGTGAGAATGCAAGGGAGTATTTGACCCAGTGTCCTTGACTAGGATATGCATGGATCAACACCACTTACTCCTTTGCGGGAAGTACCGACATTGTTCGGCCTGCGCGAACAAGTGAGTTTGGTGGGCGTACGCGATATCAAAGCTGCTTCGAAACACCCAGTAAAATTGGGCATCCGTGGCAAGGTGGCGGAAGAACGAGAAGCACCGGAACGTTTGAACGAGTAGTTTTTGTTTCGCAGTATGTAAAAACCGGTCGTACGCCACTCCTGCAGGTACAAAACGAAAAAAGCCCTCAACACAAGCCGTTGCACAGTTGTAAAAACTGGAAAATGGTGAAGTTTGTCGTTGTAGCGTTGCCCGGAAAAGTAGCTAACGGTAAGTTCTTGGGGGCTCGTTAAGCGCGCGGGCTTCCACACCGGAATGCGCTGTTTTTACTTCATCGTGGTGATCACGAACCTTGCGCCGTTCGTGGTTTGGATTACTTAGTTCGCAAGCAATGTAACATATTTAAGCGAGTGTGCTAGGAAAGCCTAAGTGGAACCAAGGTCCGGTTGATTGTATATCCGACCGCAAAACTGAGTTTCTGCCGCTTTTGCTGGGCTCAATGAGCTGCCAGTTGATTTCGCCGTTTCGTCGCTTGCCAGGTTTGAAAACGGCCGCATAAATTGCCATTTCTAGGAAGAGAAACTCCAGAGGGAAATATTACGCTCTTAACGACGTTTCTGATTTAACTTCCAAAAGAGAAACCCAAAATAGCGACAAACGACAGATGAGGGGATATGCACGACTATTCGGCTAAACAGCACCAGCACCCAAACAAGGTGTATGGCTTAGATGTGATCCCCTGGATTCAAGACGACCCACCTATGCACTGAAGTCTTTGGTCATTGTGATTATATATGAATCGTTCGAGATGGATAATATGGTGGTTTATTCTCAACGGAAGTTACTTTTGACACATAGAGGTTACAAAAAAACCCGTAGGTGGGCACCACAGATAAAGTGCTTTTATAACTCTGATCATTGTTACTTCCTTATTAGGCTGGTAGTTTAACAGCTCAGAGTTGACCCTTTTTGAGCCTCCAGTCAAGAACAAACGGCGCTGCTCGTCATCTGAAAATTACGTCATCACCGTAATCTGGCCACACTTGTAACACCACCTAATTTCGCAGTCAGAACTATTAAGAGAATGAGGTTTCTAAGTACTTAAAATCCGCCATAAAACATTGTACTCGGGCTCTTAAAGTCAGCAAGCATCCGTGTGAAAAATGTTGCCAGCACGCGACAGCAGCTCCACGACCTGCCTTGACTGAGAGTTAACACTTTGCATTTTGCGACGTGTTAGTGGTAAAAATCAGGATGGCAGATGTAAAGGGGCAGATATGGTCAGGTAGGTTTCATTAGCCGCCTCTTTTGAGAGACTATGAAATGTGCTTATAGTCTGGATTTATACAGGCATCAAGGCTGAGCTGGTCGAGAGGAAAGTTATAGGTTATCGAAAGATAAAAAGAAAGACATGACGTTAGAGGTCGCAAGATTTGCCTAACTGCCTTGTTCCATGCACCGATTCACGGATTGATACACAGGATCGAGGCTTTCGCCCAAGTTTTCGGGTCGGTGTTGTTATTATAGTTCAGTGGCTGTGATTCACCTGGAAGGCACCAGTAAAAATGGTGTAACACAGCTCTTTAAGTTCTCAGCGCGGGGGAGTATGCTTACCAGCTCGAGGACTCGCATAAAAAGTGTCTAATAGTGCTTTGAACCGGGTTCTAGAAGGAGCGTTAACAACCGTCTGAGGAAGGTTATTCCACGCAGCAACTACTTGAAGTGAGAACAAATTTTACCTAATGAAAATGTGCGCTCTGCGCTTAAAAATATTCGTAAAATGTTCCTGGCGTGTGTTTGCTTGGTCAACGGTGAAAAACCTGTTCGCCAAGCCTTGTTCAAACAGGGCGTAAGTAAGAATGAGGTTCCCTTGGCGGCGAAGATGCTCCATGGGAAAGAGGTCAAGCTCCGCGAGACGCGTTCCGTAGTCCACGGATTTGTGGTCGGCAGCCACTTTCGTAGCAGCTCGCTGGTACGTTCAATGAAGGTTATGTCTCGTGCGTCCTGAGTAGACAACGTGGTTGGCATATTTATGGAGCGGTCTGACATAGGCCCCGTGGAGTTGTTGGAAGTCCATGCGAGTAATACGGGAGAAGGTGCGCCGAATCGTCCGTAAAACACCGACTGCCTTTTGGGCCGATTTCTCATTGTACAGTAAGAAGCGAGCCAAATACCCCAGTCTATTTTGGCATCTATCCTCATGATGTCTTCTGGTCCTTTCTCACCATGCATGACAAAGTGGTTCGCTGAGTCTCCCCAAATGACAAATGGACGCACTTTTCGTCATTCAGAGGAGGGTGTCGGTCCAATGACCACTGTTTTACGGCGTTTACATCCATTCGGAGGACACCGACATTGGAACCCCACGATTTCAAGTCGTCTGCAAAAAGTAGACATGGACTTGCAAGAACATCTGGGGGGTAGTTGACGTACATCGGAAACAACAGTGGTCCCAGAACGGAGCCCTAAGGAACTCTAACAGAGACCGGCGCTGCAGAAGAGTATGTCGACCCCACTTTCGCTAGAATGATCCGTCTAGTAAGAATGCCCTGATCCAGGGTGAGATTTTCCCTTGAATCCCGTAAGACTCGAGTTAGTGGCGCAGCGGGACGTGTGGGACTCGTTCAATTGCTTTTGAAGAGTCGAAAACCATAGCATCCGATGTGAGTCCTTCGTCCTTGGCTTGGGTCGAGCTGTCCATAAATACGAGCATGTTCGTCACGCAGGACTGGTTTGGGAGAAATCCTTGCCGAACTGGAGATATCAAGTTGTTGGAAGTAAGGTGATTCAAGATGGTTCGCTCCAGAATGCTTTCCGTGCGTTGCAGGCCACGCCAGTGCGGCTTGTAGGCCTATAGCTGCCAGACGATAGTCGGTCACCCGTTTTGTAGATTAGCGTGACAATCGCTTCCTTTCAATCGGAGGGAAGGTGGCCTTCGTCAAGCGACTCACGAAACAGCAGATAAAAATGGTACCAGTGTATATGACGTTTCCTTCAGGATCCTTGAATGAACTTCGTCGGGCCCCAACGCGCAGAATGGCTTGAACATGTGCAGGAGTTGACGAATGTCCTCCGCCGTGAATACCAAGTCGGTTGGAGGCCGTTCGTAAATAGGCCTTGACAAGCTTGATGCGGCGGGGGCGCCTGGGCTGAATCTAGACCTGTACATTGTTCTCTGTAGACCTCACGTATCACTACTGCCTCACTCGTGGGTTCCCCGTTCCTGTCTCTTAAGGAGAATGCAAATGGCTTGATTCTGCGGCGATGTCTCATGTATTTGAACAGCACATTTCTGTTTTTCCGGGCGAGGTCCAGGATGCCGGCTTGTTTTCGTATGTCCCATTGGCGGATTTCCGATTTACAGCGGTTCCGCATTTTACGATATGCCAGCTCATATTCTGTGTCACCTGTAGTCAACTTTTTGGAAAATAGTTGTGACCTCTTTTCCAGAAGACGCCGGATCCTTTTGGGTAGCTTACGGCTCACCCGACTGCGTGTTGGTTTTTTGGAACGAACATCGCGTCAGCTTCGTGAACTTTCTGGACAATAGTCCTATATAAGTCTTCCACTGAGGCTGGTCCCAGTTTAACTTGGTCAAGAAAGATGCGCATTCCCGAAAAGTCCGCACGGCAAAAGTTTCGAATCCACGTTTCGAGTTCGGGAATTCTGGCCCAATAGCAGATGAAATCAAAGGTCAGCACACGGTGGTCGCTATGTCTCAGTGGAGCGTTAATTATCACCTGATCAACGAAATGTCTTTCGTTGGTGATGATCAAATCCAGGAGGGACGGTTGTTGGCCCGCGCGGTATCTGGTGGGTGCAATGGCATGTTGAGTCCAAGCGCTCTGTTGGACGACTTCGGTCAGCGCCGCTGCAAAAGGTCCATTTGATCCGACGCGCTGGAGCTCCAGCAAAGGGGCCTTTGGAGCGTTGAAGTCACCTACCAGCAGGAGATGAGTGAAGGAGAGTGGAGGTGAGTTGCTCAAGGGTTTGTATGAGGAATTGGTCATCTTCCGGAGGACTCCAGGGGCAATTGTAGACCACAGCGAGAAGGAGAAAATCGGACCCCCGCAGCGGGACTTAAATCCACAGTGCATCGTAAAAGGTTGCAGGAGTGGTATCAGAGAGCACAGTCGGGATGGGCAAGGCGCATGTAAGTACAAAGCAACTCCAACAGCTCTCCCTCGTTTTGAGTCAGCCCGAAAAATAGAGCAGCCGCCTGTCGGGATCTTCACGTCACAGACATCTGGTATGAGCCAGGTCTGTGTGAGTGCCATTATGGACGGCTGTTTAAGGCAATCTGACTGTCTAATATCGCACAGTTTGTTGAAAAGGCTGAGGCAGTTTGTGGACAAGCAGTTTAACACTGTCTCTGCTGCCTCCAAAGGTAAGGGGCCGAGAACTGTGTAACCAGAAAGGTTAGCAGACTTAATAGTCGTGCGTCGGGCTTGAGTCGATGGCTCCGAAGGGACCTCTCAGGCATACTTCTCTGCTTCCTTGCTTGGTGGGTCCGAGGGCTGCTTTTCATTCGCACGGTTTTTCTCGCCCCGTGGAAGCCCGGTTTGCGTGGGTTTTTGCCTTTGGTGGACGAAGTTTTTTCCTCGTGGGTTAAAATTTCGACCATTGCTACTTCCAGCTCCTTCAACACAGCCTTTTGGACGACCAGATTTGCTGTTGTTCAAGGGGTTTGGTTTCTTTGGCATTTCAGCGTGGGTCCATCGAAAAGGTGCCTCTGTGAGGCCCTGAGTGCTGGGTGGCAGCACCGAAAAGCAATTCTTTTGGTGGTGCACCCATGAAGCTGGTTTTCGCAAAGGACTGCGCTTTGCAGCCAGCCAGAATTTATCTGATTTGGCGAGTCGCATGTGGCTTGTTTGGCTGCAGTCGCCCTTCTTTCTTGCTTGTGTGACAGTCGCCCGCGATCAGCGTGGCCAACTGGTTGTACGAGGGATTTTTCGGTTCGCTGTGGTCAGGTTTGAGGATTTAGCTGACGGCGTCTTGGGCGACAACTGTGTTTACAATCAAAGAGGCCAATTTTGACGGAGTAGAGCTGGAGATCGGCGTATTCTCAGTGGTTGTACGGTCCTCGCAGCATTCCTCGATGTCGAGGTCAACGTATGTGGTTGTTTTACCGGTAGGCTTTGCCGCTTGACTTCGCTCGTCTGACCCAGTCCAGCTCAGAAGTTGTGACTTGGGTGTGGAGTTCACTGTTGCACCTCTGTCGTCCATTACGGAAAGAAGCGCTGATAGCTCTACGTACTTTGGGCGCTCCGTCCAAGTGAGGCCTGCCCCCTCCAGAGCATCGCTGCCTTTGGAATTCGAGGAGTCTGCGGTGGTTGATTAGAAATTGCTGTCCGGAGTCCCGGTCGGCTGCCTCGGCGTGCTTTCAGGAGCACAGGGTGCTATAACTACAATCGGTTTGGCCATAAGTTTGGAGTCGGCCGAACGGACGCCATCCGGAAGTCTTTTTCGCACCTCTCCTCTAGAGCTGCTGTGGTCTAGCTTTTGAAGCTTTAGAGGGTGATCCTCAGATAGACGCCTGATCGTTGTGTATGCCTTTTGGATGCTCACAGCTCGCTCCGAGATCTTCTGTACTACAGATGGAGGGGAATGGGGACGAAAAGCCCAGGTGTTCGCTTGCTTCCCCTCTGGCGTAACCAGTCTGCGTGAAGCGATTGGCAATCAGGCTTTGAGAGGACACTACCAACGTGTGATTGCACCTGCTTTGTTGGTGTGGTTTTTCTGGAGAATGACTCTCAGATGATCGGTCTGCTCTCCCTTACGCGCCTGCCCACTAGAAACGCCGTGACGGTCTTTGTTGCAGCACCAGAAAGCTGTATCACCTTTTTCGCGGCCAGCGGACCGGTGGTGGATACTGCTAGGTACTCGTTCTGCGAAGAAAGTTCCTAATCGAATTTAGTCCAGGTCGCTGCGTTCTTTGTGTTTGTGTCCATCAGAGCCTTAGAAAGAAGCTCCAGTTTTGCGTTGAGTAGCCCGATTTAGGCGGAGCACTTGAACAGAACATTCTGATCCAGCAGTGGGGAGTTGGTTTCGTTTTTGATGGCTGTTTTCTTAGTTGCGGAACGCATTGGATCCTTGCCGTAGAGGCAACTGGCGCAGACAAACGGATCGGGAGAGCTAGCTAGTTGGCTAACCCGGTCGTCCTGTAAATTCGCGCATTTAAAGTGCCACCAGGCCTTGCGGGTGTGGCATTGCATACCGCGTCTTACATTCGACAGACAGCCACTTCGCCCACATCTGTTGTGTTCCATCGATGGCTGCAAAGAGCAGCCTGTTCTGATTAGTGACATGATTGTGATTGTGTACAAAATAGAAAGTGTGAGGAAACAGGGGTTATCACGTAAATGTTATGTTGGTGTGAGAAAATTCAACAAATGACACGCGTAAACCCTGTAAATAGTTTGCACGCTGAAAAAAATCTTTCACGAAGTTGCACGAGGGGAAAACGAATCTAATTTCGAACCGCGCTCAAAGCATTAATAGGGCGCACCGGTCGCGGTCGCCAAGGGACGGCTGATATGACACGAAATTGCTTTCGTGGAGTTCATGATGTCATGTAAGCTTACACTAAAACGGTACCCCAGACGATGTCATGAACCAAAGCTTTTGGCTCAAAAGCCTAACGGCCAGCCAGCAGTGGTTGGAGGTCGACTGGAGGAGTAGCCTAACTATTCTAGACAGCAATATATCACACCTACTTTAGCTGTTCAACCTGAGGGTGGCGGACGTTGTCGAAAGAGTAACCCAAAGTTATTCTCAGTGGGCGTGCACTGGCTGCAGGGTTTTTGTAACCAAAGTCGCATTGATGCAGACATGCACGGCACAGCCGGGCGGAGTACACCGCATATAACTTATATGCCCTGACGCAATAACATCCTTATTTCCGTCAGACAACTGCTACACCGAAAGCCATATTGGTGCTGGCAAATGGCTCGTTCTTATTCCTGTGAATTCTACAAGTATACCACCGGATTAGATGTTGCCTAGTAGACTCTCCACCATATATACATATATATACATATATATACATATATATACATATATATACATATATATACATATATATACATATATATACATATATATACATATATATACATATATATACATATATATACATATATATACATATATATACATATATATACATATATATACATATATATACATATATATACATATATATACATATATATACATATATATACATATATATACATATATATACATATATATACATATATATACATATATATACATATATATACATATATATACATATATATACATATATATACATATATATACATATATATACATATATATATGTATATTAAGTCTACCGCGGTTAACCATGGGTCGAGCAAGCTAGAAAGTTCTCGGCCAAATGACGATTCACGTTCTCAGGAAGACCAGTTACAGAACCTCTACTCATACATAAAAATACTCCTCAACTAGTTATTGACATTTTACTACATTATTCTTCACTGTGAGGGACTTAGGGTCGAACAAACCTGAAGCCTTATTTTCTGTAGATTATTCCTCTTGCTGTTCAATACTGGAGCTCTTGAAATTAAATCTTTGGCTCGAGCTGTCCATTTGAAAATGGATTACCGTTTAAAACACTTATCTCCGCTGGGTGGAAAACTATGCGGCAAAACCAGGTATCCGAGCAACATTTATTCAGCGAATATTTACCTTCATACGATGTACAATCACTCATTGTTTGGGCATAGAGTATTTTAGTACATGTTTTATTTCGGTCCTTCTGGGAGTTCAACGAAATCTACGATCAAAGTGATTGTTTTCTTCCAGAATTTTAGAAAAACGGTCGTGAAAGCCTACTACTTCCTTGTAAATATCTCGCCGGCGAGAAATTTGAATTTTTCTTGCAAATGGAAGCAGGCCATAGGTCACACAGAAGAACGCTTGAAAACACACACAGGTGCGCGCCCTCAGCTGCACCGCACGATTTTCCGCCCAAAACGAAATCCAGGAACAAACGTGTCTCTATCGATCTAAGCTAGACAAACAACAGCCGCTGACTGTGGCCAGGATCGCCATATTCTGAATTTTATGAGGCTATATTAAAGGTGGTGCCTTCCGCAAGACAAAAGAGATACCGGGATTATTGGGGTGTTTGGCTTTCCGCAATGCATCCCGAAAGAATGTCGAACGACCTTAAATTTCGAGTAAGCACTGACCTCCTCGAATGGGGGCGATGGCAGCTGTGCTTTCAACCGGAAGTGCGCTTCTGATGGGAAGTTTCCGGGGCCGCTCGAATATGAGCCAATGCAAAGATCCAGCCTTAACTGGGGCCTGAAGGTGCACAGTAGGATGATTAACGCCACTGACTACCAACATGACAGGCTAGCATGAGCCGTTAGCAACGAATGAACTTTTCCGGGGTAAGCCGAAATTAGCCAGCGCATACAGAGCGGCCTGGGTAGTTAGAGCTACACGTGGTCATCGGCCGTGTATATAGGGATGCCGACACATGCATTATAACACTACTCCTGATGCATCTAAGACGTCATTTGACGGGCCACGGGGAGTATGTGGCCGGTTCAGAGGCATTTGGTAAATCCCAACTAACAAATGTGGAGGCAACTGTGGATGTTGTGCTGTCAGTGCTTCTACGAGAAGACGTAACTCAATCCAGGGGCTAAAAACGGTGGACTGGAGTTAGTTGTGGGAAAAGAAGCTAGGACTTCTTGTGCTGAGTGCGAGGCCAACAAGTTTCATCGCAAGTTGGCAAAGAACAAGTCGCACCACACTTTGAGAGATAGTTGGGAGTTTTGAAAGCCCGCACAAAATGGTCTCAAAAGCCTAGGATCTTTCTTTCACTGCGAATGATATCCTGGCTTGATTAACCGACCACGCTTCCACTCGTCAACTTACTGGAGTTAGATCCAACGTATGGAAGTGCTTGATACTTTGAAGGTGACAGGTGTTGCCTCTATCCGCAATAGCGGAGTATAGTAGTGTCTTATTGCCGAATTGAGTTTACGATAATCCACGAACAGACTAACGCTCTTGACTTTTTCCTAATACGATTTGTGGAACACGAGGCATTCCTGAAGTCTGCGTAACGCGTTTTTCCAGCGTGTTTTTGGGCACAATATCCAACCTGAGACTAGTGGAGCGTGAGCGGTCGCGTGGCACGTACCGGAATGGGGATGATCCAACCTGTCAAACATGTTCATCACCCCGCCGGCTATGCAGCATATAGTACCCCCATTTAAACACTTCATGGTACAGCTAAGAAAGGTCTTTTGGGTTTTCGCGATCTCGAAATGATAGGATCGATTTGTTGGATACGTAGTGCATTTGAGTCACGCAGTAAGCTTTGTTTTAAATAGTGTCCACTGAGTTACGGAGAGCACATCAGAAACAGGGCTAGAACTCGCCCAACAAAAAATGCGTATACTTATATTTTTCACCCCTTCACGTCGACGCAAAAAATCCGCCCTTAAGATGGCAGACAAAGAAGGGTTGTTGGTGATGAACTGCTAAGTGCGGTTCAGACAGGAACAGTCACCAAACGACCTGTCCTCAGTCGGAGGCCGTCAGCCATGAAAATTCGTTGATAGCTGGTGGGTTTTGAATCACTGGCTTTGAGGGTATGGGTCCGCGGGGTCGATCCCAGCCTGCATGACGCAATCACATCTTCGAGCACTCCCGACCTCGCAGCGACAGGTGCCAAGAGGGTGGTCAGTGGTTTGGAAGAGATGAAGAAGAGTGGAATAACGCTGAGCGGAATGTCCGTGGTGGAATTGCAAATACCTGGCATAAATTTGTAAACGTGTTCATTAGATACTTTTCGCTGGACCCACCAGTTATTAATCTGGCCATAACAACAAGCATCGTGTCTAATACATTTGCCTCGACTCAGCATCGAGTGGCGTGACTCTGTGGCGGCTAACAACCGCTGGCTCAAATTTTCGACAGCATCGTACACTCTGGCCGTTCGCGAGCATTTAGCTGGGTTGTGCAATGGCAACCTGATGAAGTTAGTTTTAATTTCGTGGTGTGTAGTCTCAGGGGATGAGCCGCCTATATCCGATGGTATTCTTCGAGAAAAGCCTCTATTCGGCAGGCCAATCCGTTGCTCCCACCAGCAAATGTTATCTACTGCGCTACACACGGTCGATCGCCCCCCTGACGGTTGGTGTTCACGTGATATGACATGCACCAGAAGAAATCGAAACTAAAGACGGAAAGTCCCCAGGTTTTGGTATAACTGCATCACCTGTTTTCTATTCACCTCCGCCGCCATCTCTGGGAAACACCAAACTGGCTGTAAGCAGTGCGTGCTGAAGTGTGGACCGCTCTACATGCCGAAATATAGCTACTGGACCTAACTGAATCCCAGGAATAAACATGAAACTCTCGATCCAAAAAGCATAAACAGCAATCATTGCACATAGTCCTGTGTGGTTTTTGCATTTCGCAGATCCCGTTCTTGACACGGTGCCCTCGGAATTGGCAGGGGGTCGGCTTATTACAGCACAATTTGCGCAAGATATCCTTTGCTCGGAAGCTTTACACGACCTTGATAACCACTACAAGCTAATGAACCAAGAGGATCATTATGGATAAGATAATAAGTGGCCTAATATATACACACCCAATTGGGCTTACTTTCTTTAAAAAATGCGCACTCCAAATATGAAAAAAGTTGTTTAAAGTCGACGGATAGCCATCAGCATTTCGGTCGCTGATTTGCTTCTCTGTCCACTACATCCGGAGGCACGTCACTCCAAAAAGGATTTTAATGGGGACAGAGTAGGAGCACTGCAGCTGTACTTATAGAGTGAACACAACTTCCCACATGCTCAGGTCAAACTTCTACGATGTGGCGAGAAGCAACGAGGAAATGTCTCGATTCCGATTGGTCGACACTCCGACCAGTCAGGGTGAGCCCGCGCTTGGTCATCCGCAAGTTCATGACACACCCGTCCAACCTGCGATGTCCGGTTACTTTATATGGTTCGCCTGCGCCGCGTGTGCAAGGTAGTTGCAATGACAATCTCACTTTGTTGTTGTGGAACTTATCTTCTGAGATCCAGTGGCTTCTGCACCGGTCTGCATTGGAGTTCCTCAAAGCTCCACTTCTGTTTCCGATCTACGTTAACGACCCTCCAGATGTTCTTTCAAGTCTATGTCTACTTTTTACGGACGACTTGAAATCCTGAAGTTCTAGCGCCAGCGCCCTTCAAATGGGTTTCGGTGCTGGAAAACAGTGGTCAGTAGATTGGAACCTTTCTCTGATCTCGTCATTCGAATGACGAAAAGTGCGTCGGTATTTCTTTCGGAAGGGACTTAGCGAATGCCTTTGTCGTGCATGGTGAAAATGGGCCTGAAAACAACGAAGATAGATAACAGCAAGGATCTATCAACAAGATATCTGTCTCTCCTTAAACATGTCCTCATTCCACCATGAAAAATCCACTCAAAAGGCATTCGCGTTCTGTGGATGATACGACACACCTTACCCCGTATCAAGCCCATGGACTTCCAGATACTCTATGAAGCCTCCATCAAACCGCCTGTTGAATACTCCAACCAAATTGTCTACTTGGAACGCGAGGAGGAGGTAAACCTCATTGCGCGTGTACGACGATTTGCTAGGATGTTGGTTGCCGGTCTTAAATCCGCTGATTATGAATCGCGTCTCTTTCCCCTGGAGTATCGTCGCCTAATACTTACCTATGTCATGTTTGAACAAACTTTGTACGGCATGTTTTTCATGTTTGACCCAAGTAATACGAATCGAGGACGCAATAAGATTTTCACGTTCAAAGCACGCACTTCTACTGGACAACAGTTTTCCGTTTCTGGTGGTGTATGCCTAAAATAACCATCCGACGACCGTTCACGCTGCACCTGAAACGTTGTTCAAGACGCCTTTGAATTTTTTTTTATATGAACCTGGTAAGCCAACTGCACAGCACTGGGAACTTAGAGAGTGGTGCTACACCCTTTTTTCGCTCGTGCCTTCCAGACGAACGAAAGACGCTGCACGACAAGAACAAACCGGACCTGGGAAGCTTGGGCGAAAGCCTCGATGCTTTGCATAAAACCATGAATCAATGAATCAAACATTTGATCAGCGCTGCTTTTGTAACCAGCCATTGTTGGCTGCAGCGTGCTTGCATTGGAGTGATGCGCAGGCGGACACTTGATAAGCATAGAAGTGGAGCAGACTTTACCTCCAAATGCTTGTTGGTAGATGGCTGGCGTGAGGCGTGCGATCACTCGATATCGCGAAATGAAGGCAGTTACCGTCAAGCTGAGTGCCTTACGGTTTTTGTGCCATATTGGTTGGGGTTCACGTACTTTCCCCTACGGTGGTCGAAAACATACGACACTTAATGGATCCCAGGGTCGTCCATGCTGTCACCTCCTAGTCGGACCACCTGGCTAAAGTTTGTCGTTCACTCTTTCCGTTGTGTGGTAGTAAAGTACCGGTTTTCTTCGCTGGTGCGTATCAGTCAAAATGATGATTCATGTCGAGTGTTTCACAAAGGACATCGGGACAATGCCGCTACCGACCTCTTACCTCAATATGATGGTGAGATGTGTTCCACTCGTTGCCATTCCTAGATGAGATAGAGATATAATCGCTATAATTGTTTCACACTTCTCTGGGATATTCCCATAGTTTTGTAGCATGTAAACACCATTATTCGTCCCTGTCGATGGTTATTTTCGCTCCGTACCTGACGGAATGAACAGTGAACCTCGTTTGGTTGAGGTCTTGATTCCAGAAAATCATTCCAGCATCTGCTAACAAAGGCAGCGCACGTACATGTGGGGTAATCACGAATCCGAAGAAGGACAAAGAATGCCTGGCGAACGGAGAGTGCCTACCGAGTGTAGCTGTGCCCGTATCTCAGCTGCTTTGCTCAGCTGGCTGAAGGAATATGGATATAAACGACACGGTGGGCGGAAAAGATAGAGTAGGACCGTAGTCTTGAGTGCTAGGCTGAACGCCTCTGAAACACTTCAGTTAGCCCTCCTTAACACCTCCAGGATCGTTTGATACCTGAAAATGGGCACTGACACCAAGAAAATGAAATGAGCAGAATTACTCTGGAGGCACTGTTCTAGAAGCTTGGTCGTGATAAGGCGCTCCGACAGCCAATTTGAGTCAATCGATCTGTTCCTGAACTCTAGCTTGTTGGCGATCTTTGTAATCAACCAACCAGATACCCGAGGACAGAATTACCTATATGAACCTCGGATTTCGTTGTGTTTTTTACTCGCTGTTTCGCTGAGAGAACTATTGAGTTTTTAGTTGGTGTCTTCTACTTTCGGTAACAACCTAAGCAGTGGAGTGAATTGGCTCGAACACACGGCGGTTTGCTACTGATAGTGATCTTGTGTTCATCATCTTCATCAACAGAGACAACAACATTAATGTTAACACTGATGTTTCCCTGCTGTACTCTTCTGTTGAAGACTCTTCTTTTGAAGCATGTGCGAAGTTAGATCGTGCTCGGGTTGCAGCTTGTTTTCTGTCGGCCACTATAACACTCACTGCAACATTCGGTTGTGAAAGTCTGTCGGAATTAGCTGTCTAGACAATTTGCGAACTGAAAACAAACCTGTCAGCTGAGGGCTAGTTCGGAATCCGAGACGCTATGCATTCGGCGTTAGATTGTGTGCAAAACGAGACCGTGGCCCAATTCATTGGATCTCTCTCTCTCTGGCGGTGATAGGAAACAGGTTATCTCTGTTCCAGCTTGTCCGAAACACCGGGACAAGAAAGAGGGTTGCCAGTGTGGTCATTATAGGAAAAGATGTCTCAGGAGTATATTCCAAGTGTCGACGCCTGAGTCGGTGGGCGGAACACTCCACACCATAATTTAGTTGGTCCGAAGTGCTCGGCTTAACGTTCAACAATCAAACGGTAACCGATCCTATAGCCTCTGGCACCTACATACCCTCGTCGTCATCATGGACAATAGGAAATCAATGTTCAGCACTGATGCTTCGATGCCGTACAACCTTGGTTTATTTGAAAGCCTTGTGGTTAAAAAAATAATAAAGGTGAAAAGGGAAGGGACTCAGTGCTAGCTGACTACAATCACTCTGAGGTGCTACATCTCCAAACACTCATTCAGGCAATCTGGATAGAAAATGACAACAAGAACGTCACTGACATTGATCAGGAGCCACGTCTTGCAGCATCTCTAACCAGACGCAGTGGGGATCACGTGGTCTCCATCCTGGAAGGCGAGTAGCACCGATAGCACACAAACGTTTCGCAATCTCTTTCATACCTTCTGCCAGGTCAGTGTTTGGCCACCTCTCTGCTTCCGCCACTCTGAATTGGGCACAGAAAACTGTATTTTCTTCGGCAAACGATGGTTTGGCGTGCGCAATGCATGGCCTTACCAACGCAGCTTCTGGTGTTGCACACAATCCTCAATGGAAGTCGCCGTTGCACAACCGAAAACTTGCTTTCTAATTACCTCGTCACGGATTCTCTGACACCAACCTACACGAGCTGTGTTCCTGAGACAACGATTGTCGAACACCTGAAGACGTCTCAGTTCCGCTGCTCGAACAGGCAAAGTTTGCTGCCATACAACAAAACAACTCGCACTGTAGGTTGATACACATGTCACTTGAGATTCAGGCATACACCACTTTGCCGCGAACACGACCCGAGCCTTGCAGATTCTGCATTGACCTCATCTGTCATACTACAATCAGAACTAACACAACTTCCAAGGTGCGTGAAACGCTCCACAACTTCAAGTTTCTCTCCCTGGATTGTAAGTGGCGTGTTTAGTGACTGTATGTCCAGGAGCTTGACCTTGCACTTTGTGGGTGCAGAGTGCATACCAAAGGACGGGATGACTGGCTAGTTCATCCAAATAGACGTGCGCCTTCTTTTCGAAGACGAGAACGATGTCTGCGTATTCCAGCCAAGGTTTTCGACTCCGGCTATTTGAACACCAAAGCTTTGAAGACTTTCCACGGTTCGTCTCATCATCTCATCAGTCAAGAAATTAAATAAGATTGGAGAGAGTGGGCACCACTTTGGGTACGGAAGCTTTAAAGAGCGTTCCGTATACTATCACACGTCAGGAAGTCTGAGAGCACAAAGAACTTATTAAGTTCCTGGCACCTGGTCAGTATTTCGCGAGCCACCATAAGGCAACGAAGCACAAGTGACGCCAGCACTCGTTACAACTGGGGTTAAACTGATCCTCCTGTGGTTACCACACTCACTACGTGCCCCTTTTTGAAAATGTGCACTATTACCGACTCCTTCCGGTTGTCTGGGAGAATCTCCTTCTTCCAAATACAGGCAAACAGGTCAGACAAGCATTGATTTCTGAACATCTCTGAACAATGCAAGTGGGATGTCATCCGGACCGGAGGCTCTTTGGCGCTTGAGAGTCCTCTCCCCGTCCATCTTTATTCTTTCCTTCACAATAAGGCTTTCAAATAAATCGTGGTTGTACGGCAGCGAAGAATCGGTGTTGAACACTGGTGTCATGCTGTCGATGATGATGATGATGATGATGATGATGATGATGATGATGATGGCGCTCTAGAGAACATGTGCAGTCATAAACCTCCGAGGTCTTATGGGTTCCACGTTCACTGTCCAAGGTTCTACGTCAACTGTGGGCTCCGGATTAGAGATGAGTGGCAGCTGCTGGCCACGACAACTGTTTTTCTAAGTATTCTGCCCAACGGTTCAGGCGTCCAAGATAGTCACTCCATTCCGATCCTCGATGGTTTCGCCCACAGGTGGTTTCCGGGGACCGGTCACACGGATCAACTGAAATAATCTTCTGGCATTACGGGCTTTCAGGGCCTCTTTCATTTCCTTCTATTTCTGTGTCCACCAGGCTTCACAGTCGGTTCGCGACCTCTGTCCAGTGTGAATTCACATCTGATGGTGGGGCACTTAGAAAATAATCTAGAAGACGATTCTGGTAAATTCGTCCGACATCCGGATCTGTCAGTCTTCAAGTTAAAAACCATGAAGACGCCTCACGTCATCTGTACGCAGAGGCCACATCTCGCAACCACACAACGCTTTGGCCTGGCACACGCGATCCTTAAGAGCCAATAACATGCATCTTTGACGCCATAATTAGAAAATTAGCAGACGTGATTCGAGCTTTTGAGATTCTGACACTAAGTTCATCAGACACGTTTCCTTCTGAGCTAATACACCTGCCGAGGTATGTAAGATTCTGCACAACCTCCTCCTTGAATTGTAAGATGTATGTTCAGAGACTGCACGTTCCCAAGCATGACTTTGCACTGTGAAGGTGCAATGTGTATGCCGAAAGATAGTATGATAGTGGTCAGTGGCTCAGTGGTTAGAGCGCGAACTTACTGACCGGGAGGTCCGTGGTGCGAACGCAACCTATGCATCTCGACTTCTGTCTAGGCTTGGGCAACTTGGCAGTATCCCATCCCCCGTGCTTCCTTCGGGTGGCATGGCAGCTAGGCACCGATAGGATGTTGCAGCTGAACGATTGTCTTATTCTATATCTTTAATCTATTCAACAGGACTTGTGCTTCCCCTTGGTCCTCAAAGATGAGGGCGACGTTATCTGCATACTCCGGATAGACAAGGTTCTCACCAGCAACCATCTGAACAGCGTATCTCTGATGACCTTCCAGCGTTCGTCTTCAGCGACGAAGTTGAACAAGAATGGGGAGAGTGGACATTCTTGTCGGACATCATTTTTTAGGGCAGCTTTTAGAGAGCTCACCATACACTCACACATCCAGAGATATGTGAATAAAGGAGTCGGATTACGTTCACAAACTTTTGGGGCATACCATGTTGAGCAAGTATAGATAACAGCACTGGTCGACCGACAGAATCGAACACACCATTGAAGTCAAGGAACACCAAGACTGTGGGTTTTCTGTACATGTGGCGTTGCTCTAACACCTGACGGAGTGTAAAGATGTGGTCAACGCAGCATCTACGCGCTTTTCAGGTGTACGCAAAACGCGCACACCTCGCTTAACCATTGAAAAGCTAGTGGATCCAGAATTCAAACGAAACTATCAAAACCAGCTCCTCGAATGCCTGCCGGACGGTACGGAGTCGGATATAAACGGCCACTGGGAAAAGATATCCAAAGCGCTACTCAAGGTCAGAACGTCTGTTTGCGGTACAACCTAGCCAACCTCATCCAAACATTGGATCTCTGATAGGACCGTGTCTTTGCTGGAGACCCGGCGACAGATTCCCCCTGGCCGCCACCACAACTCCACCCGATGCATCATCCGACGCCAGGTGAAACTGAGTGTCCGTGCAGACCGAGAAGCTTGGGGACCCGAAAGGCCGAAGAAATATGGAAGATGCAAAGAATGCTGGAAATGTGCGCAAGCTGTTCCATCTGATTCGTTCGATGGTCCTCGAAAACCTCTTGTCAGCGAAATAATCAGAGACCAAAATGGCTCCCTGATATGCAGTAAAGCAGAACGTTTGGACCGCTGGGCACAGTACTTTGAACAGCAATTCAGCTGGCCACCTGCTACCTCCAATCCAGAATCCTGGCCTTCAACAGAAAGGTGGACCGTAAATATGGAGCCGCCTTCGGTCTCAGAGGTGTCCGAGTGTATTTCCCTACTCAAGCGTCATCGTGCTGCTGGTCCTGACGACCTTCCACCTGCTCTTTTCAAGGATGGCGGTGGGCTCCTCAGCCAGTGCCTGTCTGACCTTTGGGTCTATCTGGGAGAAAGAGACCGTCCCAGACAACTGGGGTGAATCGATAGTAGTGCCCATTTTCAAAAAGGGTACTCGCAGTGAATGTAGCAACCACAGAGGTGTTAGTTTGACTCCTGTTGTGACAAGGCTTCTGGCGTCACTGATTCTTCGTCGTCTTACGATGGCACGAAACCTTGACTCGTGAGAATCAAGCGGGATTTCGACCGGGTAGAGGCTGCATTGACCACATCTTCACACTCCGTCAGGTGTTAGAGCAACGCCACATGTACAGACGACCCACAATCTTGGTGTTCCTTGACTTCAAGGGTGCGTTTGATTCTGTCGATCGGTCAGTGCTGTTAAATATACTTGCTCAACAGGGTATGCCCCAGAAGTTTGTAAACATAATCCGATCCCTATATTCACATACTTCTGGGCGGGTGAGAGTGTATGGCGAGCTCTCCAAAAGCTTCCCTACAAAAAGTGGTGTCAGACAAGGATGTCCACTCTCTCCATTCTTGTTCAACTTCGTCATTGATGAAATAATGAGGCGAACGCTGGAAGGTCTTCAAAACCCCGGTGTTCAAATTGTTGCTGGTGAGAGCCTTGTCGATCTGGAGTACGCAGATGACATCGCCCTCATCTTTGAAGACGAAAGTGAAGCACAAGCCCTGTTGAATAGACTGACCACCATCATACCATCTTTTGGCATGCGCCTTGCACCTTCAAAGTGCAAAGTCATGCTTCAGAACGTGCAGTCTCCGGACATATCCCTTAAAATTCAAGGAGAATCACTGGAGATTGTGGAAAACTTTACATACCTCGGTAGTTGTATTAGCTCTGACGGAAGTGTGTCTGATGAAGTCAGTGCAAGAATCTCAAAGGCTCGAATCACGTTTGCTAATTTGCGTCACTTGTGGCGTCAAAAAGGCATCTCACTAGATCTTAAGGGTCGTGTGTACCAGGCTACAGTAAGGGCTGTGTTGTTGTATGGGTGCGAGACATGGCCTCTACGGACAGATGATGTGAGGCGTCTCCAGGTTTTCGACCACCGTTGCCTCAGAAGCGTGGCTGGTTTTGGATGGCGTCAGCGTGTTAGTAACGAGGTGATTAGAAAACGGGTATTTGGTTGTGCTGCAGGTACTTCAATTGGGAAATCATCCAGCACCACCGACTACGATGGCTCGGTCATGTGCTACGCATGCCGAAACACCGTCTACCGAGACGAGTGTTGTTCTCCGTGCCTCCTTCAGACTGGCGCAAACCGCGAGGTGGACAGCGCATGACTTGGCAGAAAGGCGTGAAAGAGATCACGAAGAGTTTGGGTGTTGTTGGTGTTGTACGCCTTCCAGGATGGGGTCCCCGTGACCCCGCCTGTGCTTGGCTGGAGACGTTGCAAGAAATGGCGGCTAATCGATGTCAGTGGCGTTCATGCTGTCAGTTTCTTTCCAGATTGTCTGATTGAGCGGTTGGAGGTGTAGGCACCTCAGAATGCTTGACATAGGCCAGCACTAGGTCCCCTCCCTCATCCACTCTTTTTCTCTTCTTTTCACTCTAGGGCTTTTAATATATATATATATATATATATATATATATATGGAACAACTTTATGGTTGTACGGCAGTGAAGCATCAGTGTCAACACTGATGTTGCTGTCTTTGATGATGATGATACGCGGTCGACATCGCTTGATTCTCACGGGTTAAGCTTTTACGCGACACTATAAGACAACGAGAACCAGTGAGTCATCGGCTCGGGCAGGGTCGGGCTTCAGTGCTGAAATGATCACGCGGGCTACAGTGGCTGGAACGTCGTTCCACAAGGTGCAACCATGCCAGGAAGGCCAAAGTGGAGCAGTCAGACCAAGAGCAACGAGACCCCTTATTACGAGTAATCCTGATACGGGCGGTCTGGGGGTAAAGTCTTACTTTCCTCTGCGACAGTGTGAAGGCAGTAAGGTGTTTCCCCCAGACGACCAGCATGCCATATTTATGGAAGCAGCGATGCTGATTTCCCCGAGGAAGGACGGGTTAGAAAAGGTCGGTCCCAAAAACCGCACTCTGAGAGCCCAACGGTTGACCGTGACCGGCGGCGCATTACTCACTACGGTCGAAATACGTCAAAAAACCAAAGAGTCCGGTGCTGCTCAAAGGCACCTGCTGTGCACAGCCGCATCAGGAATGAGACAGTGATGCCATATTCCCTGCGCCCTTGGGTTAGGCCAAACCCCTTCAGCCGAGCAGGTCAGACTATTGAGTCATCGGCTCCGTGCAGAGTCTCAAAGAAAACCCTACTGTCTGCTGCCTCGTGGGTCAGACTTTTAAGTCAGAGGCTAGGAACGGTGTCCCTGAACAAAACCCTACATCCTGCCACTGCCTTGTGGGTCAGACTTTTGAGTCAAAGGCTCAATTGGGGTACCTCAACCAAACCCCCTTCTTCGGCCTGGGCGACCGGGAAGTATCATTTGCTCGCGCAGTTCTGTGTCCACCGATGTCCCTCCCCAACCTCTTCCCACCACAAGCAAACGTAACTGGGTCACTTGACTGTCAGTTATCTAACTGAAAGGCCTTATGCCCTTCGCTGCCTGTTAACAGTAAACAAAATAACACCTTTCTAAATCCACGAGATCCTCTCTATATAGGAGTTTTTAAGGCCCGTACTCAATGTCAAATTGGCAAACAAGCAATGCTCGTTACCAAGTTACCTTTAAAATACGTAAATACGGGAAGCAGAGTAAACCCTGGGTTCAAACGATCTCAATTGGAATTTCAAATATACTGAACTAAATAACTCACTATTTGGGGTCAATGTTTGAGGTGTAACATTATGAACGGGAATTCTTTCACTGACCCCGATGTTTGGATAGGTTGTAAGCTTGAAAACCATGTGGAACAAATACATTTTGGCTGGAGAGTTCCCCGTTGGTTAGTGGTATTTGCGTCGTCCGGTTATCCAGCTTAATCAAGCTTAATGCCTGTCGGCCCCAAAACCGATATCTGTTTGTCTGTCGGCTTATGTCCCAAAGGATTGCTGTTCTGATGCTGAGAAGGATACTTTCTATCGAGAGTTATCCGGGCTCATTCGTCAAACAAAAAGCACTGACATTGTGATCCCTGCAGGGGATATCAATGCTCAAGTCGGTTGTCTGAGCTCCTTGGAATCACATTTTGCCAGTCGATTCGGAGTCGTTGTTCGCGGCACAGACAACGGAGATCGACTCCTTCAGTTGTGCAATAGCCGTGAGCTGTTTCTGACAAGTACTAACTTTCGACATAAACGTTCGCATCGCGTAACCCGGCAGCCGCCAACTGCAAATCAACCATGGACCCAGTTGGATCACGTGGCCATCAGCCACCGGTGGAGAACCACAATTCAGGACTGCCGTTCCTTCTGAAGCACACCCCTTGATTTCGATCACGCCGTGGTGCGTGCACACCTGACAGTTCGCTTCCCTTTAGGCCCTCGCAAATTAGCAAGAAGCATGCCAATCCATTATCTTCGAAGAACTACCATAGCTCAACAGTATCGATCTCTCCACAGCAAAACCAATCATCATCATCATCATCGATAGCATGACATCAGTGTTCAACACCGATGCTTCACTGCCGTACAACCAATAGTGCACTGGCAGTGAGCATGTGGATGAAGCGTGGCAAAATGTGAAAGGAGCCATGTTAGTGGCGTTCAATGCTGTCTGTCCAACCTCCCCGATTCGACCACAAGACCAGTGGATGTCGGCGAGGTCGCAATCCATGATTGATGCCAGGAAATCCATACCAGCAGGCGACGCGTACGACGGCGCACGCAAATCCCTTAAACGCCCAATAGTGAAGAGTCTAATAAAAGACCGAGAGCTCTGGTGAAAGTCGAAAGCTGGAGAGATAGAGAGGGCTTTTGCTACGGGAAACAGCCGTGTCCTATATCAACTGATACGACCGACTGGCCCCAGGAACCAACGGTCAGCGAAACGATAAGTGAAAAACGTGGCTCATTAGTTTACTCGCAAAAACGTCCGCTGGAAAGATGGACCGAACACTTCGAAGACCAGCTTAGCTGGCCTCCTGCAATACAACCTGTGGAGATAATGCATACAGACGAATAGAATGTAAACATTGATCACCCGTCGGGAGAGGAAATAAAGTACGAGATATCCGCACTGAAACGTGAGAAGGCAGCAGGACCGGATGGTCTCTATCCAGCCTTCTTCAAAGGAGGCGGAGAATCCCTGGTGACCTATCTGACAAAGCTTATTGGTGTTGTGTGGAACGAAGAGAAGGTGCTTGCGGAATGGGGCATGTCGACAGTTATCCCTATCTTCAAAAAGGGTACGCGGACGCTGTGCGAAAACCACCGTGGCATCAGCCTGTTAGTTGTGGCATCGAAGGTACTCTCTGGCTTCATTCTTCGAAGGTTGACTGAACACAAGGAGAGACATTTCCGTGAAAACTAAGCAGGGTTCCGTCTTGCAGGAGGATGCATCAATCACATCTTCACCCTCCGACAGATTCTGGAAAAGCGACACTGCTTCCAGCAACCAACACTGGTTGTGTTTCTCGATCTTAAAGCTGCCTTTGACTCTGTAGATCGCCAGGCACTATGGCAGTGTCTGTGGAGCAAAGGTGTCCCCCATAAATTCTTAACCCTCCTTAAGACGCTGTACGCCAACTCCCGCGGTCGTGTGAAGGTCTACGGTAAGTTCTCTTCTGGGTTCACCACATCAAGTGGTGTCAGACAGGGCTGTCCTCTTTCACCTGTCCTCTTGAAGTTCGTCATTGATACGACCATGGAAGATTCACTATCATCCTCTAATGCCTGTGAGGTCAAAGTGCTCAGGGAGCGTCCGCTCACAGATATCGAGCATGCAGGCGACATAGCTCTTCTTGGATCTGATGCCGTGGTAATGCAAAGAATATTAAATAATCTAACTAACTCCGCCTCACGCTTTGGCATGCGCTTCACACCTGCAAAGTGTAAAGTGCTACTGCAAGACTGGGTGGGCCCGAAACCTAGCCTCGTGCTTGCGGGTGAACCGATTGAGGTAGTAGACAAATTTGTTTACTTGGGCAGCTGTATCAGTCCCGGTGGTCTCGCGAAAGATGATATTTCCATCCGAATTGGGAAGACCAGAGCAGCTTTTGTGAACCTGCGTCACCTGTGGCGTAGGCGTGACATCAGCTTATCCATCAAGGATCGAGTTTACAATTCTGTGGTGCGCTCCGTATTACTGTACGGATCAGAAACCTGGCCGCTGCGCGCCGAGGACGTCAAAAGACTTTTGGTGTTTGACCATCAATGTCTTCGGAGCATAGCCCGGGTCTGGTGGGAACACCGGATAAGCAATACTGAAGTAAGTCCAGTGGCACTCGGGAGAAATAACTCAGCCTCGATAGATAAACTGATTACACTGCATAGATTGTGCTGGCTTGGCCATGTGCTGCGTATGCCAGTCGACCGACTTCCTCGATGGGTTCTTTTCGCACAACCATGTGAAGGGTGGAAACGAGCCAGAGGCGGTCAAACAATGACTTGGCAGCGAAGTATAAAAGCCATTACCAGCAAACTCAGCTGCGCTGGTCACTGCCATCTTCCTGGATGGGGACCCCGAGACGGGTCACATCAATGGTTGGAGACATTACCAGACATGGCCCAATCGCGCCCTCAATGGCGCTCGTACATCCAAGCTGTTGCCTTCAATGCATAGCTCCCTTCCCAATCCCCCCACTTAATGGTCCACTGTACGACAGTTACGCGGTTCTCGCAAGTGACAGTGATGATGATGATAATGACTGCATTCGCTACGAGTATCCGGTTTGAAAATGAGCACTATTAAAAAAACTGTTCAGCTGTAACACCATTTCGGTGCCTAGCTGCCACGCCACTCAAGGGAAGCACGAGGGCTGGGATACTGCCAGGTTGCCCAAGCCTAGACAGGGGAAGTCGAGAGACAGATCGGGTTCGAACCACGGACCCTTCGGTCAGTAAATTCGCGCTCTAACAACTTGAGCCATCTCGCCCTATTATTGATTCACCTCTGTTTTATGGGATAGTCTCTTTCTCCCAGGTAGACCCAAGTGGACTAGACAGGCACTGGTTGAGAAATCCACCGTTATCCCTGAACAGGACAGGTTGAAGGCCACAGGACCAGCAGTGCGACGGCGTTTATGTAGAGATATACACTCGGGCACTTCCGAGACTGAAGGCGACTCCATATTCACGGTTCACCTTTCTCTTGAAGACCAGGATTCCGGATTGGATGTAGCGGGTGGCCAACTGAATTGAGTTTCGAAGTACTGTGCTCAGAGGTCCAAACGTTTTGATCTGCTTGATATCAGGAAGCTATTTTATCCCTGATAATTTCGCTGATAAAGTGCTTTCAAGGACCAGTCGAACGAACCAAGTGGGACACCTTTTCGCATCTTTCATTTCTTCGGCCTTTTAGGGTCCACCAAGTTTCTCGGTCTTCACGGACACTCAGTTTCACCTGGCGTCGGGTGGAGTTGTGGTTGTGGCCACGGGGGAATCTGTCGCCGGGCATCCAGCAGAGATTCAGTATTTGGATGAAGTTGACTAGGTTGTATCGCAAACGGAGGTTCCAGCTTTGAGTGGCGCTTTGTATATCTTTTCTCAGTGGCTGTTTATGTCGGACACTGGTCCCTCCGGCAGGCGTTCGAGTAGTTGGTTCTGATAGTTTCGTTTGATTTCCGGGTTCACTAGCTTGTGATGGCCAAGAGAGGTACGCGCGTTTTGCGTAAACCTGAAAAAGCAGTAGCGCAAAAGTGCATGGTCGGAGCTTCAGAAGGAGCGACAGGTGGTGATCTTTCACTACCGATAACTGAAGGCGATATGGTCGATTTGGATTCGGGACTTGTTCGTTCGTGGGTACCACGTTATCAAGCAATTTCCGCTGTTCCGGATATTGATACTGCAAACGACCAGTGTATGATCGGCACGAATCTAAAGCAGGCAATCTCCGTTGCCCGTGCGTTTCGTGTCCAATCTAAGCGGACTACCCAGTCGAGCCTCAGCAGCGCTTAGTCTACCTACCTGGGCGTTGATTTCACCAGCAACCACAACGATAACTGAGCTGCTGGTATTGAAATATTTGTAGCTTGGGTGCATTAATTGGTAACTGATCAGTTAGCTGTTGATCTTTTCGCCGAGCTTGGCAATTGATCTTCAAACGTTCCGTCACTATTCGTGCAGACATCTTTAGTGCGCTGTTTGGATTAGCGCATGAATTCCAAGGATTAAAATTACTCTAGTCAATCTTCGCCACTCGCATGCGGTTTTTTCAGACGCAGTTGCAGAGAACATCCAGCACCACACTGCGATATCTCGGCTGCGTGCAACTCTACCAGATTATCATCTACCGGGATCGATGTTGTGCTCTACGGCTCCTTCGGAACTGTTCAAAGTGCGAGGTCAACGTGGGAATTGTCAGAAGGGTATGAGTGAGATTGCTGAAAGTTGTTCTATTGGCGTGGCCCGCCATCCAGGATAGAGTCCCTTTGTTATCCCTGTGCTTGGTTGGAGACGTTGCAAGGTATAGCTGCTGGTCGATATCATTGGCGTTGGTGTTGTGAGTTTCTGTCCAGGTTGTTAGAGTGAGGTTTATGTACCTGAAAAGATTGTAGTATGCTGGCCTCTAATTCCACTCTGTCGCCTCGTCTTCTACTTCACCTTGAGAAATCTCAAAGTATTTTTTGGTTTAACTGAAGCGACGTATCATGGTAAATTAGACACAGAAAAGAAATCACCGCAGACCTAAAACGCATCACCAAAACATTATCATTGGTGGAACGAGTAACAAAGAGAATATATTGGGGATAGTAGTGCTTACCCGGAAATTATTGTGAACTAAGCACCATATATTTTAGGTGTTTCTGCTCTCATATATGTATAGAATTACACTTGATCATACCAGTGACATCTCGGCCACTGACTCTCCCAATCTCTCTTCAGCTTATTTCTCTGCCCCACTGCACTAGCTTGTCCGTTGAAAGATTTCGATGGCAACAGAAGGCCGTCAGTTAGTTCAAGTAAACAATTCCTACTAACCATCCAATGAGTCCTTATTCTACAGGGGACAAACCATGGGGTGGCTCTAATTGATCGGCTAACCAAGAGCACTGTGGGCATGCCAAGTTCGGAAACGGACCTGAAGCCCCGAAAACTGATAGAAAATTTCGGCATTGCCCTCCATGAACTTTTGACCCTCAAAGCGAAGCTGGAAGATAGGTCTCTACAGCTTGAAGTGAGTACCATCTCCCATATAGTATGTATCGTTTCATTCCTGATTTACTAAGTTCCATGCAGACACAGCTCCGTCTCCCTCAGAATGACACTTATAGTCGTTCAGCCATAGTTGTATCTGTAAAGTTGTTATCCTCAGATGTCACTCTGTGGTTTTCCGGGTCATTTAACAGTTAGCAGGTTGCAGTCAAGACGACTGGGTACTACACAAGAACACTGTTTCAAAAAGCACCTGTTTAAGGTGATTTAGAAGAGATGGAGTTTCCTAGGGTTTTGAGTAAGGAACCAGCTACAGATAATGCAGACGAAAATGTAAACGCCCTTGGTCGGGAATCGAACCCTTGACCGTCTGTCTATTGGGTGAGTCCAAGGGGGCGAGATGGCTCAAGTGGTTAGAGCGCGAATTTACTGACCGAAAGGTCCGTGGTTCGAACCCGATCTCTGTCTCTCGACTTCCCCTGTCTAGGCTTGGACAACCTGGCAGTATCCCAGCCCTCGTGCTTCCCTCGAGTGGCATGGCAGATAGGCACTGAAAGGGTGTTACAGCTGAACACTTTCCAAGGGCTTTTATCTTTTCGTTTGAACTATGTGCACCGGGCACCGAATCCCCATCTCTTCCATGTCAGTTCGAATCAAAGTTATTTGGGTATCTGGGCGACATCACCTCGTTGTGCAAGTCACTAATAGCACTAGAAGGTTTCAATGGACAGTTCATTACGCAGATGGGCATACTTGAGTTCACGTATGCGAAATACGGCGGCGTTAACAATAGCTCAGTTGTTAGAATACTCATCCAACAAGTGAGTGTTCGCCGGTGTTCCCGAGTCCCATTCAAGAGAGTTCGTCTTTTTTTTGCATTTTGGGATGCGCGGGGTCCTGTAAGAATGTTCGAGTCCCAACCAGTTCCTGTCATAACTAAGATTTTCCTTACAATTTTTTGTCCAAGCAAACTGTTTAGTGACCCTGCGAAAAATTAATCACATATGAACATAAACGTTGGATATGAATATTTACACAACGCTTTATCATAATGGCGTAGTGTTTGATGTATTGATACAGACCAGCTAGAAACTGACATTAAGTTGTACTAAGGAAGCGCCAATAATTACACCACCACGGTCACTAGAACTGTAAACGTCCGAAAGGTGGACTAGCGGAAAGTAGCTTTGGAAACGCTGTTGTTAGTCTTGGCAGATAAGTGCTTATCCATGTATGTGCCCAAGATGGCTGGCGGTGGCAGTTGGAATCAGTTCATTTTTCTAGACGGACAGTCGCGATGACCAAAAGGTGTGATGTCATCATTGACAGTGGGATGAAAGCGGATTTCGAATCTAAGAACGCTAGAAATAGCATTTACGAATCGGCGTACGGTGCGCATACAGCGCCATCTCTTTCTGTTTTGGTCGATGATAGTATACAGTGGACTGGAAATAAACTACTGAATTGCTGTGCATAAAACATTACGTGAACAAAAACACCTTCTTACACTCGGTCGCAGTGAAGGTTAGAACATTCCGATCTTTGTCTCCAGGACATTTTGAGTTGCCATCCAGCCTTTTTCTGGGGGAATGAAACAATGCGAACTGTTGAGACGCACACCAAATCACGGGAATATTAAACAAATGGAATGTAAGTGTCGCCTTGCGGAATTTACTGCCCCTCAGATAAATTTCAATGGCGGTTTCCTTGAAGAAGTTTCCTCGTATTAAAATGACAAGGACGGTTTCTATTATATCAATCGACAACAGTTCCTCGTCATTCAGATTTTTAATTCTCCATTTCTGACGGCTGTAAAACCAATGTACACTTGAATGATGTAGTTATTGGCGTTTTGTTAGGCACCACTGCCTCAGTTCTTGGCTGTTTCTTATAAACATCGTATATTCTTTGTTAGGATCGACATCTTGAAAACACTTCGCCATTTTGCTAAAGCTGAATGTTGCTCATTCTGATAGGAGCAATTTCTTTCACTTGGTACATGCAATTTCTCGTTATGATTAGATTCTCCATACAATTAGGACAGTACTTGCTGCATCAAAAATGTGTGTTCGTTGTGGCACTGTTTAACTGCATTGATCTGCCTTCTCATACCTGACGATTAGAACAAACCCGCATTTGTGCATTCTAGGGCACAGCCTACTGTAGATTAATATCTCATTTAATTAGCACTACCTAACCTGACAGCAACTTAGAATGTGCGCCTGATTTAGGCGTATATGGCAATTTCACCATAACTAAGGATGCGCCTGAACCACATACTGTACAAAAGTGTTTCAGGCAATCCGTACCAGCCAAAACTACCGCTTGCTTGACCTATCTGAATGTATTTTTCCCTTCTGCAAAGAATTGCACGACCTCTTTGTCCGTCCATGTGTTATGTGATTGTGAATTAGGTTTGGCTTCCAAGCTCAGAACCATCGAACAGTCCCACGCACATTGCTACCAGTTGTCTAGATCCTTTGTAGGCTCAGGCAACGTTGCACTCCTGTGGGGTCAAGCGATAAATCTAGACAGATACTGACGAACGGTTGAATTTTTCTCGATATTCTAAATCCATTAGTGATTACCATTGATCTTTCCACCATATCGTCTGTTTTGGTATACCTCAGAGAGTACGATTGACCAAAATATTTCCTGCCATATCTACGATCCATTCTTGTTTTTTTTCCGGCCTTGAATATTGTGTTAAAAGTTGCAAAAAATGAACTTTGAATCATTTTTCGTTTCGGTTGAGAAGCACTTCAGAATGCACCTCATCAGTTGCATAACGGTAAAAATCCACCAAGATGACTGGTGTTGCACTTTGGTCTATTTTCACATCCACTCAGTGGAATTTTTCTACTAGACCTCCTAGCATTCAAGCTAACACTTTGTACTTATCCATTGTTGATGTGAAAATTCCATTTCCCAGGTGCAACAGCAAATAAAATACCGCTAGAAACCGTTACCTCTACAATCGTTTCGTGCACCTTCAATACTGTTACGGCTATGTTACTCATAAAAGTGAAAATAATGGGAATTACTTAATCACCAATAATTTCAGACTGCGGAGGACTTCAGGGCACTATCGTTCGACACTGAATTTGAGCAATTCGGGTTCATCGAACAAACTCTCAAGCCTGTTGACTGACAGCCTTTTGCAGTCTCTGCAAAAGGGAATGTCGTGCGATTCGTAATATCTTAATACACTGTAGGTAGACTTTTATGAGCTTATATGAATGCTGTTGGATTTAGCAAGAGAAGTTTATTGGCTTTCGTCGGCATAGGGTAGCCTCGTATAATCTAGTTTTTTGTTGACTTGTTATCTTTAATCAAAATGTCTTGACTTACGACAATCCCGGTTTCCATTGATGACAGGCTAAGTGTCGACTTGATGAACGTTCTTTTCGGATCACAATCGAACGACTTCGTAAAGACTTAACGGAACTACACGACCAGTTCTCAAAGCTAGATACACAAGTTCACATGGTTTCAGGGAAATTGGCCCATCTGGGTGATCAGCTGGAACGCAAAAATTTACCCAGGAAACGCATTGAAGAGGCTCGAGATCTCATCTTGGAATTTTACAAATTTCTGGGTGCTGGTGGTGGCACTTTTGCGAACGTTGCTGTAAACCTTCAAGGTGATGAAACTCAGGTAAGTTCCACCAAATGACATTCACTCTATCGGGGTAAATTCCTGCTCAGGCGGTCTATTCTTTCACAAATCACAGAGTATTATTAAGCGCTGAAATGATCGATCATAATGAGGGGAGATTTTATAATTTTCAACTGATATTTCGTCCTGTCAGTGAGGCCAATCTATAGTAAAAAGCTGAGAATCACTGTACTCCTGTTTCATCCTTATTGCGAATCGTCAGCAGTGCGTATCTCAAACCTGCACCCTCGTGACCAGTGGTTGAACACTTAACCGTTCGATCTCGAGCGGCTGAACAGCAGTGTGATTGGCTTTGACTTAGACTGGCTATAGCTGTGCCCATCTTTAACTATGATACATGGTCACCTATTGACTGGTTCCTTGAGTGGCGACTTCTCGGATGGAATTTTCACTCTTGCGAAATTATTCTTCCTGTGAGCCATTGATAGACTGATGGTAGTGTGAGGAGATTTTATAATTTTCAACTAAGATTTAGTCCCGAGGGAATTGCTTCTGTCTCATACTTGTTTGTTTGTGGGACTTCTTCAATGTCTCGAAGCCGGGATCCTCCCAAGTAGCACTGGTGGTCCGTAGTATCGAGTTCTCCGACACTGGATGGTCCCTCTGTAGCTTCTCTGAATGATTGAAATAGTATTTCTATACGTGGTGGCAACCATGTACATTGTACTTCCGTCTCTCAAAACTGCTATTTTTCATTCCCGCTTCTAGCTACTTGAGGCTGCAAAACGAATAAAAAACCTCAACTCATTGTGTTTCGAGTTGCCAGACGACGAACGTTTCCTTTCGGCTAAACAAAGAGTGACCGGTAAACCAATTCTTGCACTAATGTCGACTGTTCCACAGTCGCCCATCAACAGCTGGAAGCCACTTTGCTGGAACGCTTTCGTGTTAACTGTGCCGAAAGAAATACAGCCATGATGAAAAGTATAGCGGATGCACTGATCAACAGTAAAGGTCACACCATGTGCATGGAGATTCTGATTGAAGAAACATTAAAGGTTAGTCAGTTTGCTCGTTCGACAGACCTGAAGCTCTTTCCACTGGAATAACTCATTGAGAGCAACGATTTTCAAACATAGGGAGCAGATATTCTTCTTGTTTAACTGGGTTCCACCGCTGTTTGTGGTCACTACTCACTTAACATTTTCATCGATCTTGTCCTGTGCCACTGGACTACGTCTGATACCATTTTGATGGATTACACGAAGTGCATCATTCTCATGGTTTCCTTATGGTGCGGCCGAGATTTGGGAACCTAGGTCGTTGATGCATTCCACTGATTAGACATCCCACTGTTTGGCATCCACGTAGACCATGTCTTTGACATACCGAATGCTCGGACCAGACATTTGGTTTTCTCCCGTCATTTTTACATCCTCATTACTATTATTCTTTCTGAAACAGGTAAGCGCCACGCAGTAGACATTTTGTTCATGATGATTTTACATACCGTACCACTCGTTCTCGACACTCAGGCACTGCTCAGCATAATGGTCATTCCAGAGACTTCGTTGATTTTCTGCACACAGAAAATCTCGAAGAGTCCTATGTGTAAAAAGTGTAATGTTGTATGGGCGTAGTTCCTGGGGGCTTGCCCGGATACTGAACTTACCTCGTGAAATGTGGTAAGCTGGAGGTTTCGCGAGACTAGGTTACAGGCCTCGGTTTACATAGAACTCATATCGACTCAAAGATGTTTAAGTTGAATCCTCAAGCATTCTTAACATCTGGTCATTGCAATGGCGACGTGAAGCATGGGGTTGACAACTAACTTGTAGATTTTGTTCATGCGAATATCAGGGCTTATCACTCGAATGGTTCAAAAATTGGCTTCACATTCTTCCGGAGAACCCGACGTAATGCGAATTAATGGATGCTGCAGCCGTCTTTTCAGGGCGTTTACTGCCCTTGGATCACGTACCCTTCCGTTACTCTCCCCCACCTACTATTGTTGTTGCTATTGGCAAACGCTTCGTGAGCAGGCTTTTTTTATTCGATCCATTCTTTGCTAAATAATGATTCACCTTTGGCGCTAGTATTCTGACCCGTTGCCTTGTTTGCAGTGAATTATGATACTATCTGTAAAAAAGCACAATTTCACCTGATCTTCGCGTGAAGTCGTCATGATGGAGACCAGGTATTCTTTACGGGTTTCCCTGGTCCAGGCGAGAGGTCTTGCTTACTGCTATCTTTGTAGAGAACTGTGGAAACAAATTTGGTTGACTGGTCCCATCATTTAGAAATCAGGCTGTCTGGTTACATTTTTAGCTTTCCTGTCGTCACAGAGCACTGAGAAGTCATGTCTACCTAACATACCGAAATCTGATCTCTCGTTTTTTTACCAGGGAATCAATTCACGCAACCTTGACTTCGAAGCAATGACAACGCGTTTGGTTGCGGCCGAACAGGACATAATGGAAGTCTTCAGTAGACCAGAGGCGACCTTGATGCAGCTTATCAACTCTTTATTTACTAATAAACTGAAGGTAAGGACTAAGCAGCTTCAAGCTTGGCGGAGCATGTCATTGTGAACCCTACTCTTTAACATGGGATGAAACCCCTGGTGTATGTGGTTTAACGGTCTGTTTGGAGTTGATTGAGATCGACCTCTTCAAAATAATGCATTCCGTGTAATCAGTCGTGAGTTGTTTGAAACATGAAGTTTGTCGACCGGGGATGTGCATCAGACTGTCCAACTGAGATCTTGTGTTTTCCTGCCTTAGGCCAACGCGCTGCGTCTAAGAAATTGTGCATGGCGTATCTTCCAGTCTGTCCGGAGGGAGAGAGCACACGGTAACTACTTATCCTGCAGTATCCACCAAAAAAATGCACATAGACCGTCAACTCTGGTGCGCACATGGCGGTGGGTTGCACGTTCATGTGGAACTTACCACTCATATGTGGACGTACACTTTACCAATTGTGTGCACTAAGGCTTCCTATGACCTAGTCAAGCCAGGTAACCTGAGTTCAAATTAGTGTCTTTGAGGACCTATCAGAGCGGGTTCAACATCTGCTTCAGTCAGTCGTTCTTGTCGTACCGCGTAACTATATTTTTCCACTTCAAGTCACGTGTAACTAACACTGCACTTGTCAGTATAACAGTTATTTCTTAATCATCTGACCAACGGGGTCATTGGGCTAGGTTGTGTATAAACCCTAGCCAGTTCAGCACGTGGGCCTGGATTAATCCCACACCAGTCGCAATGAGTGCTAAATTCCTAGGAAGCACGTTTTGGATGATAGCTATGTAATCAGGCCAGTCAACTCAGTTCAACAGTACAGGTAGCCAGGGTACTTATGTAGCTTGAGCTTAGTTTGTATCACTGTTGGGGGAAGACTTCGGCTTCTGTGCGGCGAAAAATCCATAATATAAAGAAATACTTTTTCGGATGTGACTGGGTCGCAGTAGGTTTTCAACAAGAAGACCAACTAAAGTACACGACCAAGTATCAGCTAACCGTTCCGTGCGAACTTTCGGGTCACTAGTGATATTTTTTGGTGGATGGTTTACCCAAAGGTTGAATGCTTTCTGTGCACTGTGTTGTTGCGTTGGCTACGATCGGTAGGGATAAGGGGCTCCGAAGAGCCTATCATGCATCCAACATGCCGCTCAATGCTTGCCCTTGGCCGGTTGGTCTAGAACCTTAGAACTTCCTCCGTGTAATTTTATGTTCTTAACCTTGTCATTGTTCAGTAGGTAAACTTCAATATTGGCTGATTTTTTGTTGCTCTCCGTGTTGATGATGATGAACGAAGTTCAGTGCCAAATATTGCATCATACTGACTCTAAAAGTGGACAGATATTTTTTGTCCAGTTAGACATGTTTCCTTGTGCGTGTGTGTATGCATGAGACAGCTAAATGTCGATAATTAGCGCTGATTGTTTCGTGACCAGACGAAGCGGTGCAAAACACGGCCTCAAGTACACAGATAATACGGCGCTCAGTTGATGCAAGCCAGCGGACTTTCAAGAAAACACGCTTTGTGTTTATTTCAGCCTCACATGGATGAGCGTATCCGGTCGGACATGAGCTCTGAGATGTATTTGATCAATTTGTACACGGAATACCAGAAGTAAGTTCCACTTACTGTCTTGCTTCTTTGGTTTACGCTGCGCTGAATATTTATATTGATTTCTGTACTCGATTGGCAAGCGATCAGACTACATTGTTTCCCCCACCTTGTGGTTTAACCACAGCCAAGCAAAGCCGTTCGAATTGTCCCGGATAATTTTTTTGCTTTGGTTTAATCGGCCGGTTTTTTCAGTTGTTCTGGATTCATAAACCCCGATCAATTCAGTTCGATGACAGCTTATCACAATATGGATTATGTTGTGCAGCAATCATGGATGAATACTTGGACTTGAGAAAATAACGAGCTAGCTTGTAGAAATGTAGTGGAGTGCGTATCCAATTAACTGTATCGAGACCTGAATTGTGCCAAGTGGCTTGCGTCACACGATTGAGGGACTGACTTGACAAAAGCAAATCGGACTGTATGCCTAATGCCTACTTCCTCTGATTGGTTCCAAAACGTTATTCTTGTTTTGAGCCTAAGTAGATAGACCTAGTGTGGTCAGAGGGCTAAACAGTACGAACTTGGGAGAACCTATTAAACGACTCAGCCAAATACATACTACACCAACAAACAGTGACAGATGGAACTGTTTGGAACAAGTTACATACTAACTCGAACAAACACTACTTGATGATGCAGCTTGCTTATTTATTTTGCCATTATCTCGAGTAAGGACGGTTGTTTGTCGTTGGTTTCGGTTATAACTGAGATCTCATAATCAGCTTCGCACGTAAAACTATCCCAGAACTGGCGACTTATCGGATGCCCCGTTCTCAGGAAAGAGCGCCTTTGTGTATCCAACAGTCAGTCAGATGTATCTTTTTTTATCACTCCACACACATTTCTTTGGGGACGCAACACTCGTTTTCCCATAACTAACGGTCGGTTTCGATGTTCAAGAAGGTTTCAAGGCAAACGCTGTCAGGAACTACTTCACAATTGATACAGTGGCATGTTGCATAGAAATGGCACTCGCTACGTATTTGTCCAAGGCGGTCGCAATTCAGGATGGTAGATACCATGCTTTAAAACTCTCTGCTGTTGCGAAACCCGGCAGGGCTAACAAGTTGACCCAGACCAATTGCCACTAACGTGATCGACATGGAAACCTAACCAATCTGGCTGAGACGTTTAATATGTTCTCCCAAGCTCGTACTGTTTAGCAGCCAATATAGTTGAACAGCCCTCTGACCACACTAGATCTACTTAGGCTCTTAAACACTCAAAACAGGAATAACATTTTGGAACCAATCACAGGAAGTAGGCATTAGGCGTACAGTCCGATTTGCTTTTGTCAAGTCAGTCCCTTAATTGTGTGACGCAAACCACTTGACATCAGCGCACTCACAAGTAACGCAGAAGGCCCGTCGGTCAATCTTTCATCTATGGGGGCTGTTTACTACAATGCAACTTAAAACGGCTCTTTTCTAATGTCATATTCTAATACCAATTTGCCATCCAAACTGGCCTCAAGTTTGTAGTTGATTGATTGTGAACTGAATCATTGGTTTCAGCTCTGATACCTAGTCTGAAAGAACTGGGCGGATCTGGCAGCAGCTACGTGATTCATTTATCCTGGAAGCATTCTCTTTGCGTAGGAGGGACTGCTTTACTAGCTTCACAAGATATCTACTCCACTAAAGTGTTTGATGGAGTACTTGGTACTGGAATATGAAAAATCTTGGTGCGCGAGCCTTGCATCCTGATCTTCAATTCGAGCGAGATTTACTTCTTGGGACACAGGGTGGTGAAGTCATCATTAAAAAATCGGATCCCACGGGTCTGAACTAAAGCGACCCTATTGGGGGGAGGGGATTACTGTAGCTAGCGTACGCCGTTTCGAATTCCCAAGCATGTAGGCCACCTTTATCTGCATGTCAACGGTTGGGCTCTGTATCCTCATCTTTTGGTAATCGGTGTGAACGCAGCATGCACCAGTAGTTAGTTTGGTTTATTTTTTGCCTTTGTCTTCTCACTTTTCCCATTCCTCTGTTCAACAGCATGGATAAATTAATGAAGGCACTGTGCGATCGGCTTACTCTGGTCACGGACCCATCACAACTGTCCAGACTATTCCGAGAACTGTTTGCCAACTACCTAAGTCAGTACGCCGCACGAGAAAAAGAATGTTTGACAAGACGTTTGAAGAAACATTTGGATCAATTCTATGAAGCTCGTGGCCACCAAAAACGGCCACTTACTTCTTCTGGGTAGGCTCCTGTTCAACATTTTGTGTCTTGTTCAATGGTGTTTAGAATAGTAACCCGCTCTTGTGCTTCATCGTTGGACTTGCTGGATTGGCCTGATTTGACTGTAAGCAAACTGCAATTGGAAAACCACGGCCAGCTTTTATGCTGAGTGCATGTTTAGTATACGCTCGTGGCTCCACCGTCCAGCGGTCAGATCAACCCAGCACATCATTTGTGTCCTTCTTCCTTTGGAGTAAACTGAGATTTTTTTATTTGCATCCATAACTCATATGAGATCTGAGAGTTTGAGGAATGGGTTCGTCCGAGCAATTTAAATAAAGCTTAACACATCATCATCGACAGCATGACATCAGTGTTCAACACCGATGTTTCGTTGCCGTACAACCATGATTTAGTTGAAGGCCTTATTGTGAAGAAAAGAATAACGGTGGAAGAGGAAGGGACCTAGTGCTAGCTTACTACAAGCATTCCGAGGTGCCTATACCTCCAAATACTCATTCAGGCAATCTGCACAGAAACTGACAACAAGATCGCCTCGGTCAGCAGCCATATCTTGCAGCGTCTCCCACCAGGCGCATTGAGGATCACGCGGTCCCCATCCTGGAAGGCGAGTAGCACCGACAGCACCCAAACGTTTCGTGATTTTTTTCATACCCTTCTGCCAGGTCAAGTGTTGGCCACCTCTCTGCTTCCACCACTCTGAATTGGGCATGGAAAACAGCACTCTCTTCGGTAAACGATGGTTAGGCATACGCAACACGTGTCTCAACCAACGCAGTTCCTGGTGCTGGTCACACTCTTCAGTGGAAGTACCCGTTGCACAACCAAAACTCGCTTAATACAGCTTTCGGACGGGTGCAAGTTTTGGTATACATATATGTTAGGCATACCACAACCACGTTGCGAAGGTGTCACAAAATTACCCACCAGATTGTAAAAGCAAAATTAAAATTCTGCAAAAGGATAATGTGAATGCGTGACGGCGGGCGCCGTCCCAACTCTAAAGGATTTTGAACAAATTTATAGGGGTATCTGAATAATCGCCATTAGATAAGGGAGCTCCTTCATGAAAAATCCGGAGTTGGTGTTAATTCTGATGTCCTAACACTCGTCGAGTTTGTTCACGTGCTTAACAATCTTATCGTAGCTGGAAGAACAGCCAAATTAGAGATCCTCATCACGGAAAGTGGTTGCGAAATCATGAAATTTGGGTCTTGTACCAAAATGTAGCTATCTCCGCTCTACGATAGCCCGATTTTATAAAGATTACTTTGATACTGGAAAAATATCGGTCTTTTTTGTTGCTTCGAACGTAACATTCGAGTATAAAGGCCTTTTCACCCACATTTCATTTGTGCCCGTCCAGCTCTTGTACCGGTATTGGATTTTGACCACCGAAGTTGCGTGCGTATATTTTCACAGACGAGGTCGCCAAATATGGCCAAACTTTCTTGGACTAGTTGCGCACGAATGCCCGGAACAAGTCGAGAACGGACTTCTAAATATCAATCATATTTTGATAACTTTTTGGCGTTCGTGGGCGTATAGTTCCTGATGAGGGACAAGCCCGCCACCAAATTTCGTTAGGATCTTTCGGCTGTAGTTCAGTTTAGTATACTAAAGATCCCCCTGCGTAACCAAGACAACTTTTTCGGAGTTATTCAATAGTTTACATATTGGTCACTGTAGAAAATATGGGTCGCACTGGAAGTGCGCTGGCGTAGCGGCTCCAAAACTTTGGACTGAGTGTTACGTAGAGGTCGGCAGTGGCGTGAGTATACGAGCGACCCAGATTTAAGTTAGATAGTAGTAAGATGCTTAAATGCACCGCGAACGCATCTAGCCTACGTGCCCACGTACAACGTAGCGCGTTCAAGACTCCGTGAACTACCCAAGGCATAATTCATATTTTCAGACTAACTTCGTCCTTTGTGACCGCCACGACAAACAGCTTTTTACGCTATTGGAAATTGAAATACGTGCTCATGTTCAGCTAAGGTGGGAGTGCCTGGGTTGGCTAAACGGGCTCATTCAGGCTTACTGCTACGCTTGAGCGAGTGGGTGATGGCGCAACCCGACTTATAGGTGAGACTGGCTTATCTGAACTTCTGACTATCAGATATCGTTCTTGATCGACCGGATCGACTGGCTACCAAAATAAGATGTTTTATATGGAGGAAAACGTTGGCAGCTCAGGTAGCATAGATGGTAGTTGGCTTGTTCGCTGAGCTGGGCTTGGTGCAACCACCAACCCATCACTACGTATCACTACGCTCCCCAACAACGGCACTGATGATGTCAACTCGATTGGTGATGAAACGTTTGAAATCAAATTGCCCAGCTCATCGAACAAGCCAATTACCAAAATAAGCTGTGTGGAGGTATGTATACAACAGTCTTCACAAATGGGAAACGATTGAAGTGGACCCAATGAGAAAACTTGTGCTTGTGCAAGTGAGTGTATTTGCCGAGATCTATCCAATTTGGGTTCAAGTAAAACATAAGGTTGACGGAAACTCGGGGACTGCTCCTACCTGATGAGTCCCAAGAAGTGCGAAACCGGTCGTGGGCTGTCGAAGAGTTTTGAGCAACCTTGTGTGTAGTTTCCTTTATATACTGCGATATCTCGAATATCGTACCAATTGAAATATGAGAGCATTTGTGCAGCACATTCATTTGAGGAATATCATAACCGAGAGATTCAATTGAGTCTCAGTTGATATGCAAATGAATGTATTGATCGTAATAAGGATGTTTCGTTACGTATTCCTATAGCAGTCAGCGCACATGAATGCGCAGACGATTTGTACCAAAGTAAATGCACTTGCAACACTAGACATCATGACTTGTCCGTTTACGGTCTACTAGATCGAGCAACTGAACACATTCATTGGTCGAAGGACTGCCCAGTGACAGTCTGTGGTTTACGGACCGTAGCTCATTCATGAATAAATAAAGGGGAGCATCAAGGAAGAGTTTTGGATTCATCTAAGTTAAAGGGCTTGCTGGGGTCAAAACTTTCGTCGTAAATCACATCGTTGTCAGGTTCATTCACCATCCTCATGCAATCGTGGTCGTGCGGTATCCGCAAGTCCGGCTTAACTCCTCTAGGAGTCAGGCAGAGCGAACTGAAGCAATTAATCATGTGCTGTATGTTTACGCAGGATCGCTGATTTCAAACGCGACTTGAGAGTGAAGCTTCATATGCTCCCGGATCAACGGTCGATGGTTGACTTCGAAGGTTCACTGTTGTCGGAAGAAGTGGTTGTGAATATTATCGAAGATGTTCGGCGGGCAGCCAAACGTTGTCTGGTCGTAAGTTTTCTTTTCTAAACATTCCTGGCTGATGAAACTGGTATAACAATGCGCCGGCGTCCTTAAAATACGCCAGTTGTCTGTTTTAGATTGATGATGTTTATGCTGTATGTTGTTTCGAGAAATTAGTGAACTTTGTCGTGAATCTCCGAAGAAGTTCATTGGTGTTACGATTTCCATTCAGGCGTTAGTTTAAGGACAGTTTCCCGTTTACATAAAAGAAAAATTTTGATCTCTTATCCTGTTTTAACTCACCTCGTGATGATAAACATTGGTTTTTGAAGCAGGGTCGTCCAGTAGCACTCTGACGGACACATCAGAGTCGGCCAACTGTTGTCGTTCAACTTGATCGCAATCTGTAGCCGGGTGCACTTACATATTTTGAGGACCAGTGCTTTCATAGTAGACAATCAACACAGCGTCACCACCAGAGTTTGTTAGGTGCCAATCGCAATCGAGGAGCTATTGCGACGAACCACGCTCATTACAAGGAACATCAGCTTGCAAATTGAGAGGAAGTGCTGTTGGAGGATGTGGAGATTGCACAAGCAACAGTAGTCAGTCAAATATTCCGTCCAGTTAAGTTGGTTGCCTCCGGGCACCCACATGCCAGTGAGGTAATATGTGGGGTCAGTGGATTGTGTGACAATTATTTACCGACGTGCTGACAGGCTCAGTTTAACTCGCAGCTGCTCAACCTGCTTCAAACAAATATATATATATATGTATATATATGAGTCATGATTAATATTGCAGGTTGTTGACAAGCGCTGGACTGAGAAATCTGTATGTGAAAGTTCTATGAACTTGAAAATGTCGCGATGGTCAGCAAATCAGTGAAAACTTAGATTTTACCAAACTGTTAATCAAGAAAGACTCTGGAAAGGCAACGTTTTTGCTAGTATTCATATATTATTGTCATTACATTTAACTGTTACGCTTGAAACCCATCGGCTCGGTTGCGCCAACGAAAGCAGTCAAAGGTTCCCAACCCACTTCGTACTATTGTCTGGAGCATCATGGAATATAGCTTTGACGCTGGACGATACATGTGGCTACGTTTCGCTTTAGGACGCATCAATTTCACACGCTCCCATGTTATGAACGTAGGAATGGGCAGTTAAGTGGTAGGATGAAGGAACGCTCGGATTGAGTCGACTAAAGTGTACGGTGGACCTTGTTTGACGCGCCCCAGGAGTGTAGCTTTCAAGTTTACACTATTTGGTGTGAATGCGTCTCACCATGTTTTCATTGAAGGCATTGAAGTATAGGCAGTCCAAATCCACTTGTTATTATACGATTGAGTGGTTTCGGGACTGATGGTATGGACAAGAATCATAACGGTAATGACGAACATGGATTATTTTGCAGTACGCCGATGACCGTCCTATCGGAGCATCCGGTAGTTTTCAGGCAACAGTATAGCTGCATTATTATCCGGTCCAAAGTAAAACATATTCTCCACACTTCTACTTCTGTCACGTTAATAATTATTTCTACACCGCTTCAATACATACAGCTATCACAACCAACAGAATTTGCGGCAAATGGAATGGCTCTTTTCGACATACTGAATGAATTTCTCGTGGTGGAGCACGTCCGCTACGGAGTCGTCATAGCCCTTCAAGGTTAGTTCCGCATTGGTGAATAAATACCCGGGTTGGGTAACTCGAAGTGATTTTGTCGAACCTGTATTTGGGTAAAGTTAGTTACTAATGTTGCTAATATGTAAGGAAGTACATTGCAACAGCCCATGTGCGTGATTCAATGCTACTCTGTATAAGCATTTTCATTTTTTTCATATTTTAGGCCTGCAGACGATGGATGCCCGTACCGTAACCCCAAACATGGTCTTCTTCTCTGTTGTTCGTGATTGTACATCAATCATTCAGTTTTTCGGAAAGACAGTGGACGAGTCCATTTTCCCGCTAGTCAGGTAATTTCAGCTTGCCACTAAGTGTAGAATTCTCTGACATGTGTTCTTCCGTTTATCTAAACGATTCATTTGCTTTCAGCAGTGAGTGTCTTGCATACGTACTGGGCTTATCCTTTTTGTGGGTGCCTCTCCAAGTGCAAAATCTAGTTGGTGTCCAACATGGAGCAGCGAAGGGTGCAGGGATGGTGCTCACTTCAGTAACCTTTCCATTAACTCCACGACTAAAATCGCTTTTCCCTAGTGTAAATGCGGCTGATTATATTCAGTGTAGTGACACAGATAGAGCAAACAGTTTGCACGAGCACAAGCCTCACAAGGCAACGATTGCACTCTGTACGTCGGCTTTTCCGACGTACGCTCCATTAGAGCGGGCCTCCCACGTTTCGGATGCAGGCTGCCTACCATCGGGCTCCACATAGCAAATCCACACCCAGAAATCTATAGAAATATCGCACGTTGCTTGAAACATTACTCAAAAGTGACATTTGTGCAATGAGACGTGCGCCTCATTACAACACTAGTGCAACTGACTGCTCTGTTTTCGTTGAATCTCAGAATTGAGTACTGATAGTGCGTTTTGCGTTGAGCTGAGTTAGGTAAGCATTGGACGGCAGCGTTTTTTACTAACATTCCAACGTAAACAATGCTATTCACACAAACGATCAATACAACCAGATTGTGGTTACTCTGCGGTTGTACCAGGGTGACCGATGCTAGACCGTAATGTGAAGCTGAACAAAAAACTGTAAAACAAAATACAACCTGCTGGTGAAAAAGCCCGGAGAAAGTGAGCAACACTTCCTCGGCGATACCACGCACCGGTTTGCATTGCAGTCAGGCAAAACTGCTTGGTGGTCTATGAAATCTGCAAACCGTTATGCACACTTCATGTGAAGTCAGAAAAAGACAGAAACCCCGATGTTTTTTTACGGATCAAACTTTCTCGTCTCAACCTTTGCGTTTTGGTGACCATTAGTTGGTGAACTAATTCCAGTGGGTTGAGGTGACACCTGTCTAAGACGATTCTTTCTTAAAAGTAGGCTGTCTGATGTGGTGCACTAATTCCTTATTTGTTCTAGTGCGTCACCTACGTGTTTCCAGGAGATAAATTCGAAACGCCAATCAATTCAGCAGAAATTAGAAGCTCAACTTCAGAGCGGGCTGGATCGCTGCTTGAATCTCATTATATCTCACGTACAACATGTTTTGTCTACAGAACAGCGCAAAACAGACTTTCGGCCAGATTCAGCTGTCGGAATTCCTGTTGGTGGTCCACCTTCTCAGGTTTGTTACCTGTATCTTTAGCCTATACCTTCTACTATTTGTACACATAACATGAATTGGAAAACACGCTGTTACCTTTAGGACAGTAGAGCTTCGTTACCTCTGGTAAGTTATTGTTACATTCCAGCCAACTATTTTCTTGAGCACTACTTATGTAATTCGAATTATACTCACTTCACGTAAATCGAGCCACTCTCCAGACCGCCCAACCCTTTGTTCAGGCGATACATTCTAAAGTGAACCCAAACTCAATAGGATGAAAACTGAAAACGGAGAATGGTACATTACACGAAGCGAAGAGCACTAAGCTTCTGTGGGTCATTACTATCGCACTACGGCTGAAGCGTTCTGTAGATTGGAGATAAAACTTGTGCAGCTCACTCACCCGTTGCCAATCCGTAAGCGAGTATTTCGGGGTTCCGAATTTTCCTATTCATTCATGAGTGCGCACTACCGATGGTTTCTAACAAGGATGAAGCAACTATACAGTGTTTGCTAGCTTTTTGGCATGGATTGCTGGATGAAATCCCCAAACGAGTCACACAGGTGGTTAACGGGTATTTAGTCAAGCAGAGATCCTTCCACCGGATTTCTGCCTTCCCGCCTCATTAGATGCACGCAGGTGAAAGCGAAACAAAACTGACAAGGAAATCAGTTGGCCTCCTAAACGTTGGGCACTAATTTCAGATAGACAGCACATCAATTGAGAACGTGCCCAACAAAGAGAAGACAGCGAACAGCGTTTCAAGACTACAAACATCAAAGACTCACAGTTGAGCTGGGTATTGGAGTGCCGACAACTGTGATGGTCTATTGATTCTTAGATGCTGCCTTTCAGAGCTTGATTATCACCAACAACCATTTAGATAAATTCGGTCGCTGACGTGTGTCCGCTCCCGACAGCGGCGGAGTACTAGTTACCCATACTGACTGAGACACTTTAAGTCCACAGAAGGGCTAGTTTACTGGTTCGCTACCTTCTAGTGGAGAAGACGCCGTAAAGTAGGTCACACATTGGGAACCACATCATCTAGTGCAACTGTAACGAAAAACTAGAACACGATTGAGTGAAAGATCTGTTATTTGTCAATTAACCATAAATTAAGCAAGCTAACATGGAGTGACAGCTGGGTTGTTCTTTGCAAGGCTAAGGTTACATGAGCTGATCGTTGGCGATGTTGCGCAATAAAGGTGGCTTGGGTGGGCTGCTTGGTTGTTGGTCTGTTCAGCGTGCTTGTAAGTTAGACTGCATACCCATTCAAACCCGCACTGACGATGTCACCTCGACTTGCAGTCCAACTACGAAGCTCGGCGAACAGACCAGCAACCATGAGTTGTTGCTGTGTTTCGTGTTCGATTTTGGAAACTGAGGATGAAACCCGGACTAGCCTCCCTGTCGTCCGTTTGCAGGCCTGTCAACGAGTAGTTGGTTTTCTTGCTCAAGTGGCGAACGAAGCCCGTCGTCAACTGGATGGTCAAAACCTGAAGAACTTCTTTACCGAACTTGGCATGCGTTTGAATCGGACCTTGGTAGACCACTTCTACGGATTCACTTTTTCCGATACCGGTAGGTACATATTTACATCTGGTTGCTGTCAAAAATGATTTTGTTTCTGATGTAAGTGGTGGCTTGAAATTATGCTCTTCCATTCACACATAACTTTTCCAACCACGTTAACCAACCGTGCCCCCAGGCACGCGTTACTATTCATGGAGAGTGTGTACTAGTACAATCCTTCCCAAGAAGCAATCCATGTGCGAGAGGACCTCTTGATTTGTTGCTTGATCAGGACTATATGTGATAACGAAGCTAGGGAACCAGAGATACCAGGAAAATCGGAAGGTCGCCTATATATTGGATAACTGTTTCACACTGTCATCCAAACCAGTTCAAGAATGGCTCTGTGTGCTCTGAAGGATAAATTCACAGTGAGCAATTTGGTGTTACTTCTGTGGGTAGAATATCCGTAGTTGAGCACAGTCAAAGGGGTATACCGGCTGAGATCGCTGCATAGTGCTAGTCTCGTGAACCGTGTATATGAATCACCGAACGGGTTTCAGCCTTATTAGAAAGGTAGATCGGGTTTCGATGTCGCTTTCGGCACACATTCTAAAGCTGATTCACTTAACATCGTTCCGTCCTAACGTTCCATGGGCACTCCAGCACAGTATTTCCTAACAACAGGACGACTATCCGGTCTGTTTTTAAATCGCATACTGTATTCTAATCTCGATATCTCAGAAACCATTCAGCTCTGGTCGGAAATACTTCTTTAAGACCTATTTTTATGTTTGTAACATTTGAGCACTCACAAATTGAAAGTGTTATGCACTGTTGGGCTGAATATTTTGGCCCTACTGAGGTATTGAGGAACAACTGACATTCTTCGTTCACAGCAGTAGACTCATATTTTTGACCCAAGTTTGACGAGTCACCAATTTGTTGGTAGTGCGAGGAGATTTGATAAGTTTTTTTTCGTGGAGATTTCATCCTCTAAGTGAAGCCAATCTGTGGTGAAAAGCCGAGCACTGTACAGCACCGCACATCTCACGAAACTCCAGGAAGTCTCCAATCCGCGACCTTTCGGCCAGTGCTTGAACACTTAACCACTCGGCCAGGAGCGGCTGATCGGCAGTGACTAACTCGCACTTAGACTTAGGCAGGGCATAGCGCCGCTCATCCTTCAATCATGGCATCCAATTCACGTGGTGACTGACCAGCTGCTCAGGGCCGAACGGTTGTGCTCAAACTGCTAACCGGTAGGTCGCTGATTCGCAACTCTGAGTTTCTCGATACTCGAACTGCTGGTGATTTCCAATAAGGATGAAACAGCCGTACAGTGCTTGGATTTTCAGCACACAGTGGCTTCACATGCAGTACGAAATCGCCATTAAAAAGTTGTCAGTTTATCTTCGCAATATTTTGACGGTCATTTTTATGATACGTACTACGTGGAAAACGAACAGTTGGGATCTTACATTGACGTTGTTCGCCAATATGATAATGAATATAACTTTACGTGACCTGTAGAGTACTCTGTGGATGTTGAAACAATGCCACCGAAGAAACTGGGTCATTAGGTATGGATTCTATTTAAACTTTAATTACGAAGAGGAGTTAACAGACTAACAAATGATTCTTGTGGTCATCTAGCATAATTGTCCTGAACGAAAAAATAACTGTTTTGGTTGCCTCTTCCTTGAGGAGACCACGTGGAAGGACTAATCATAGGTGGTTTTCTTCAATAAGTCATACACATCCGACGTAAACAAGGCGTTGTGCCCAAATAAGCGAGGCATAAACCAGGATAATGAACCAAGACGTCGAAGAACAAAAGGACATATAGGCTGGTGTGAGAGAATTCCTACACTATCACAGAATCACACGTAACCAAAAGACCACAAGGGGTTAAGCTGGATTAATCGGAAGAAAAACCGCCGCCATAACCGTCAACTCTGTAAGATGAACTACAAGCAATTAAGAGCAGGTAGCGGGCTGCCTGCAGATGTTAGTTACTCTGTTTATACTCACCACCTCAAAACATACTGAAAATGTGAACATTGGAGAGCGGCGATGTCAAGATAGAATGTGTTCCCCGGAGTGCTTATGATAATCATTCCGTTGTTTCAGGTGGTTTCTTGGCGATGCAAGACGTGACTGCCTATCGCGACTTGGCTAGTCAGTTCGGGAGTCCTGTGGTTCATGGATTGTTCGATGTGTTGCTCAAACTCATGAACCTGATGCTTATCAAGCCCGATAACGTGCAACAGGTATCACAAGACTATCTTCAGTCGGGTATACCAATTGAACTGCTCCAAAACTTTATCCAGCTACGAGCCGACTACAAAGAGGCGCGAATGAAAATGGAGATACGGAAACCATCGCGTTAAGAGCTGGGCGGTGTATTATGGCGCGTGATACAAAGACTGTAGAAAGCCAACTAACTTGTCACTTTTTTAATTATTTCGCTTTTATCTACACCTCGTTCATACATATTTTGAATTTTCGGAATATATTTCTTGTCGAAAAGTTTATCGGCTGTTAATTCCTCCTCCTTTGGCGTGGATGCCCTCCAGTCAACATATGGTTTAAGTTCACATTGATTCAGATCTGTCGGTACAATGAAATCTAGCTGCATTTCCGGGAATTCAATCCGTTGATCATCAATGTTCACTGCTGTGGGAGGTTCTCTGTAGTACGGATAGATTACTGCAACAGTTTCGCTTACCTCGGTATCCAGGGGAAACGAGCGCGTTGACGACTTTTCTGGAGGTCAAGTAGCCAGTGGTATCGAGTTTTGTATGCCAACTTCTGTCGAAAATGCAACGGCCCCGAAGTGCTGATATATCTACGTGTACAATCGATAGTCCGATTCCATCTCAGATGCCACATTTGTGAAGCTGAAACATGGAAAAATCATCCGCGTCTGAAAGCGCCTAGTCTCTAATTGCAAATGGCAGACTTTTGGTTGTTGCGGCGCGTATCTCAATCATCACCAGAGAAACCAGTTCTACAAACATCAGTCCAGTTGCGGCTTGTACCATTGTCATTTGGTCTATTTGAATTCGAACGTTACTCAGTGATATCATGGGCAGATTCGCGTGCTCCGAGCACAAAGGCGCTCAGAACATTCAATTAGGGTCTTACTGGTTGAAGGTTTGCTACATCTTGCTACCTACAACTGGTGAGCCGATCCGAATGAAACTCCTCGCATAATGCCAACACCAGCATCATCACGGACAGTAACAGACCATGGCAAATGAAGAGAAGAGGCAGTACCTTGTCGCTAAATGTCCCGTCTCTAAGGCAACAGATAAGCGTTAAACAAGATGCCTTCCACGACCAATCAAGTGAACATATCTGAGCACCATGTTGGTGCAAGATGCCAGCACCCTGTGCGAGTACAATTCAATAAAATCCCTCCGTGCAGCGACAGACACGCGGTAGATGGGCGCTTCCGCCAGATAGTGACGGCCAGGTTACCGCTGGGGTTGGTTGTGCGCCAAGTCCTTTGGGGTTTCCAACCACGGGTAGAATTATGTGGACTCCGCCCGGGAAAGACCGTATGTCGCCCAATTTAATAGTAGCCTCCTTCACTGCCGCGTCATAGCATATCTCTGTAACCTTTCACCAACAAGAGTATAAAATATAATATATATAATATAAAATATAAAATAATAATAGTATAAAATACGACTTTCTTTGGTATACGGTGGTCTGGCACGCAAAACCTGACGGATCCTATTTGCTTCTCTAGCTAGTTTGGTTTGCTACCTAACATTCACTTACAGACGAGGTTTCACAGGCATAAACTGAGATCACATACCCACATGACTCTCGTTTGAATAACCATCCTCCTGTTTTGACGCGATCATTCTGGTGAGTCCATACCAAAGGGACGGGAAACACTGGGCCCGAGTTTCGCTCTTATTAGAGCTCACCAAAATATGCATATCCAATGGCCGTGTCGGGGTTTGAACTCAGCACATCTGACATGCGAGACCAGCGTGTCACCATTGTTCCACCAGCGCACGCTGGACTCATTCGTATGGTAATTTGCAATTCACATGAAGCTCTGCGGCGTTTGCTTTCTCCTATTCAGAAATGATTTTACGAGGTCGATAAATTTCCCCATCCATTCCCTTTGCGTATGATTTCGAACCGCGTGACATGACGTCCCTAGAGGACTATCGTATACTCCGAAATCAAAACGAAGACGTCCAAGGGTGAACTATCTAGAACGGTCTGGTCCTAAGACTGATGAAATGCAAAGCTGTATCAGCTGGGCACAATACATTATCTTATCACCTTCACCCCCACCCAGCTTACTTCTAAATCAGATAGCTTACTAGAGCGTGGTAGGGCAAACTCGATGATTTCGAGCCAAGGGTGGCTGTAATTAAGAGGCACCGGCAGAGCCACGGTCAGGGCACCTGTGCGGTTTTTTAACCGCAGTGAGTGCGTTGGAAATTAGGAGGGTAGTGGAGTTCCTGAGCCGCGGTAGCTAAGTCTCTATTTCTCGTTGGCTGTGTTGTTGTTGGGCATAAGTTGACACCGACCGAGAGTGCGTGGTTGAGAAAACTGCGAGTGGATGAGAGGGCTTGTTAGTATCACTGCTAGCACCGTAGCCAACAACATTAGCCTCGGGAGGCCCATGTGATCATCACATAGGCATTTCAACTTCCTTGAACCGATCCTCTGGTGTACGAGTCAAGATAATTATCATAGATGGCAATAGTTCATCTCGAAACACTTGGTGTATTTCCTAGTTCTCCATCGGTTTACATTTAGGCACGCTTCTCGCGCTCTGGCCTCTCACGCTTGGCTTGCTTGGTCGCTCATGTTGCCTATCCGATATGGAAAATATAGATATTGCGGCAAGTTTGATCCAAGTGAGCTTCGTTTACCTAAAACTACCTGAATTTATTCATTTGAAGAGTCCGTCCAAATAACTTGTTAGTGTATTGCAGTCTAGAGAAGGTGAACTGCGATTAACCGGATAATGAGGTTGAAGTGATCACCGTGTACTAGCTTTACAGTAAATATTTGTAAAGTGTATTTTTCTCTCAACAGCATCGACAGAAACCGTCCCTTTAGTAGAGAAAACGAATGAAAAAGATTCTCGTGCATTGCCGTTTGACGACAAGTTATTACATTGCGGTAGTAAAAACCATGTGCTTGGTGAAACCTGCAGGCTTGTATGTATCGCGGTTTGAATCAGATGTTTTGGGTAACTATATACACCGACCGGAAATGAACGAGGGTTCTGAGCAGGAGCTACCTCTTGCTCAATCTGACAGAGTATGGACGTTGAGAGTAGCCTTGTGGAACGGATCCCTTAAAGCTAACAAGGGGTTATTTTGGTTTATTTTACTTGGCATGGGCTTACAGACGGAGCAACGATTAGGGGGTTGACAACTAAATTAATCAGAAGGACCTTAGTAAGAGACGTGTAGGGAGGAGTAAGGGGCGAGATGGCTCAAGTGGTCAGAGCGCGAATTTACTGACCGGAAGGTCCGTGGTTCGAACCCGACCTCTGCCTCTCGAATTCCCCTGTCTAGGCTGGGGCAACCTGGCAGTATCCCAGCCCTCGTGCTTCCCTCAAGTGGCATGGCAGCTAGGCACCGAAAGGATGTTACAGCTGAGCAGTTTAGTTTTTTTAGTAGGGAGGAGTCAGTGAACGAAGAGCTGTAAGGGTGAATGATACTCCCCGATTGGTCATCCCGAAGAAGAGCGTGTGTTTGAGGTACCCCACCTGGAATCTATGCCAAGGTTGTTAGGGTCTTCTTGGGAAACTTTTCCCGGAGGCCAAGACATAGTAGTCTGAACCATTTGACTGCCGGGGGCCGGCCTGACTCGAAGGCGCAGAGTGAGGTATAACTGACTCACCCTTAATGCAGCTGTGCACAACAGGCACCTTATAAGCAGCAACAGACTTTGGTCGTATTCAACAGCCACAGTCAACTGTTGGGCGATCGGAACGTGCAACTTTTAGGCCCGTGAAGAAGAGACTAGACCTTACCGTGGTGTGATAGTTTAGGTGCCTCCGTGACCCACTGAACTACACTGGGGGTATCCGCGCGAAACTCGCAGTCTCTCATGCCAAGTTCATCAATGGGTATATGTCTGACCACGTCTCCTGGTCATCCAGGTTGAGGAATGGAACAGATTAGGCGACTGCTTCTTTAGAAGTGATAAGGTATTGACAGTTCCCGCCAAACACGACCACACTGCGGTTAGGCTTTTGAGCCAAAGGCTTTGGTTGAAGACTAATCATTCTCCTGTTTAAATCATCATTATCATCAAAGACAGCAAAATCAGTGTTGACACTGATGCTTCACTGCCGTACAACCATAAGGTTCGTCTTACTATATTTAAAGTCCTACAGTGAGAGGAGAAAACGAGTGGGTGAAAAACGGGGCTTAGTGCTAGCCTATGTCAAGCATTCTGAGGTGGCTACACAACAAAGTGCTCAATCTAGAAAGAAAATGACAGCACAAAATATCTGCCGCACAACCAAATACCCGTTTTCTAATCACCTCGTCACTACCACGCTGACGCCATCCAAAACCAGCCACGATTCTGAGGTGTCGGTGGTCTAAAACTTGAAGACGCCTCACAGTGTAGGTCCGCAGTGACCCGTCTCGCACCCATACAACAACCCAGTCAGAATGGCTGGTGTTCCGCAGATTTCGTCCTATAGCTGTTCAACAGTGACGGGTATCAGAGAACACTCGCTGCGTCTGCACCTACTACTAATGCTGAGGAAGTGGTGGTGGACACTGCGTTGCAAATGGCGTTCACCAGTATCATTACGTTTGGTGTCTGTGGCGTAGTCGGTGGTGCTTGATATTTTTCCCGGTTGAAATACCTGCCGCGCAACCGAACCTGCCAATCACCCCGTCACTAACATGCTGACGCCATCCAAAACCAGCCACGCGTCGGTGGTCGAAAACCTGAAAACGTCCCACATCATCTGTCTGCAGAAGCCATGTCTCGCATCCATACAACACAGCCCTTAATGTAGTCTGGTACCGCGACCCTTAAGATCTAGTGATATGCCTTTTTGACACCACAAGTGACGCAAATCAACAAACGTGATTCGAGCCTGAGATCCTTGCACTGACTTCATCAGACACATCTCCGTCAGAGCTAATACAACTACCGAGGTATGTAAAATTTTCCACAATCTCCAGTGATTCCCCTTGAATTTTAGGGGATATGTTCGGAGACTGCACATTCTGAAGCGACTTTGCACTTTGAAGGTGCAAGACGCATGCAAAAAGATGGTATGATGGTGGTCAGTCTATTATACAGAGCTCGTGCTTCGCTTTGGTATTCAAAGATGAGGGCGACGTCGTCTGCGCACTCCAGATCGACAAGACCCTCACCAGTAACAATTTGAACACCGGGGTTTTGAAGACCTCCCAGCGTTCGCCTCATTATTTCATCAATGATGAAGTTGAACAAGAATGAAGAGAATGAACATCCTTGTCGGACACCACTTTTTGTAGGGAAGCTTTTGGAGAGCTCACCATACACTCTCACCCGTCCAGAAGCACGCGAACATAGGGATCGGACTAAGTTCGCAAACTTCTGGGGCATACTCTGTTGAGCAAGTGTAATTAACAAGACTGACCGATCAACAGAGTCGAATGCATCTTTGAGGTCAATGAATACCAAGTTTGTGGGTCGTTCGCACATGTGGCGTTGCTCTAACGCCTAATGGAATGTAGGGATGCGGTCAACGCAGCCTCTATCCGGTCGAAATCCCGCTTGACTCTCATGAGTCAAGGGTTCGCGTACCGCCGTAAGACGACAAATAATCAGTGACGCCAGAAGCCTTGTCACAGCAGGAGACAAACTAACACCTGTGGTTACTACATTCATTGCGAGCACTCTTTTTTAAAAATAGGCACTACTATCGGTTCACCCGTTGTCTGGGCGGTCTCCTCCCAGATAGACCCAAACAGGCTAGACGGGCCTTTCGGGTCCACCAAACTTCTCCGTCTACACGGATACTCAATTTCACCTGGCGTCGTGTGGAGTTGTGATCGCGGCCGGGAGGTATCTGTCGCCGGGTCTCCAGCAAAGACACGGTCCTATCAGAGATTCAATGTTTGGATAAGGTTCGCTGGGTTGTACCGGCTTTGAGTAGCGCTTTGGATATCTTTTCCCAGTGGTCATTTGTATCCGACATCGTACGTCCGGCAGACGTTCGAGGAGCTGGTTCTGATAATTTCGTTTGACTTCTGGGCCCACTAGATTTTCAATGGCTAAACGACGGGCGCGTGTTTTGCGAAGACCTGAAAAGCGCAATGAAAAGTAGCTGCGTGCAATTGCATGGTCGGAGTCCACGCTGGTGTTCCAGAAGGAGCGGCAAGCGGTGATCGACTCTCGCCACCGATAACTGACGGCGATGTGGTCGATTTAGATTCGGGACTTGTTCGTTGGTGGGCACCACGTTGTCAAGCGATTTCCGCTGCTCCAGCAATTCATACTGCAAAGGAACAGTCTGTGATATTCGGGACTTGTTCGTTGGTGGGCACCACGTTGTCAAGCGATTTCCGGTGTTCCGGAAATTCGTGCTGAAAAGGAAGTCTGTGATCGGCACACGTCCGAAGCAGGCGATCACCTTTGTCCGTGCGTCTCCCCTCCGGTCCAAGACGGACATCCAATCGGGCCTCAGCAGCGCTTGGTCTATCTGCCTGGATGTTCATGCCACTAACAACCACAACGATATCTGAGCTTTTAGCCCGCTGTAGAAGGGCACCTAGAGCGTTGTAGAAACTGTCCTTGGCAGATGTAGAGCTAAACCTGCGTACCCTGGCAGTATCCCAGCCCACGAATGGACCAAATGAGTCGTCGCGTGAAGCCCTACATGCTGCATACAGCAGGGCTGTTAAGGGAAAGCCTCCTTTGTCTTTCGCATGCTTTTTCTTCTTTCTCCCCCCACCACCATCGTTAAGCTTCGATGCCCAGTCTACTTGGCTAGTTTTAATGCTCCCAGTCCGAAGAAAGCGGGACAAGACGCTGCCCTTGCTAGCACATTGGACTCTCTGGACTGTATTCGAACCCACCGTTTTTCTCATCCGTCGAACTAATTTGATCCTCATGAAGAGTGATTCAGGAACTCAAACCGTGTGCGCAGTCAGGTGGACGGACCCACGGAAGACAAGTGATATCTACTGGATAGTTTTGGAGTGTGATGGTTTGGTTTAGACCCAAAGCGAACCATCCCACTGTTAGAGTGCTCAATGAGCCCAACTCGCCCGTGATTGGCCAAATGTCGAGCCATTAGAGAGAACTATCACGGAAGGATTTCACTAGCGGAAATTACAGACCAAAAGCCAATCGTATTCCGGCACCTGCCGGTGGCGGCCGTTGTAGACGATCGTTCACTCGGTCATTTGTTCATTACAGACATCGGGAAGGTATCCAGGGTGAGTCGATTTAAGCAGCCAAACATCGCGTCGGTTGGATGGACGTCGCTAGCGCGCAACGGGACAAAAGAACCTGTAGGTCATAGGTCACACTGTAAGCTAATACAAACGAGCATTTTCAGCTAAAAAAACCCCGCCCAATCGCGATTCACAGACTCGCGGATTGATACACAGAATCGAGGCTTTCGCCCAAACTACCCGGGTCGGGTTTGTTCTTGTCGTTCAGCGGCATAAGCGAACAAAATGTACACAGATGCTCTTTAAGTACTCAGCGGGGCACAGTAATCTTACCAGTGCGAGGACTCAACCAAAAGGACGTCTAAAGGTGTAATCGTAATACATTATTCATAAGGTTGCTGAAAATTATTCGACAACCCACGACCGGTTTCGCCCTTCCTGGGGCTCATCAGTTAGGCGCAGTCGCCGAGTTTCCGTCAACCTCATGTTCTACTTGAAACCAAATTGCACGAAATTAGCGAACTACACCTCTTTGCAAACAAATTCGGCTTTGCTAGGGACTCATCCGGAACCCAGCTGAATCTCTCGTTTATGATGTTTCCAAGCGACTGTATGTGCTGCACCAGTCGATCTCATGTCTCAGTGGTGTTCGAGATACCGCGATGAACGTATAATCGCAATACACTACTCATAAGGTTGCTGAAAATTCTTCGGCAGCCCCGAATAAGAAAAATTTTCGAAGATTTTTTAGCAACCTTATGAGTTGTGTATTACGATTATACACGTATCGCGATATCTCGAATGTCGTACCAACTGAAACATAAAACCGCCTGGTGTAACACCTTCGGCTGCTTGGAAACATCATAAACGAAAGATTCGACTGGGTTCCGGATGAGTCTCTAGCAAAACCGAATGTGCTTGCAAATGAGTGTATTTCGTTACTGTAGTAGCTGCTTCGGCGTGTCAGAGAGTTTGCGTGTGTGCGTGTCCGTTCGTCGTTCCACTATCGATTTGGCGTGTGGCTTGGGTGGCTGATTTGAGTGCGTGTCCGATTGATTGGCTCGCGTGAGCGCTGTGGGTTGACTGGATATGTACTCAGTTTTTGCTGACCCGCCACGAAAGCGGACCAAGTTGGCCGCGTGTACACGATAGTTACCTACGTCTAAAATACTTTGAAGCGGGCACTAGATGCAGCGGAAACGAGAAAATTATTGCATAATAAAGGTGTACACTGCAATCTTGAAAATCTTCTTACCAAGTCCCCACCGTGAGTTAGTTGGATCAACGGTGAAAAGACTTTTGACCAAAACTTGTTCAAACAGTGCGTAAGTATTAGGTCACCTCGGAGGCGGCGATACTCCAGGAGAAATACCTCTAGCACCGAGCGATGCGTTTCATAATCAATGGGTTTAAGGGAGGCAACCATTTTCGCAGCAGCTCGTTGGACACGCTCAACGAGGGTTACGTGGTTCTTGCGCCCTCAGTAGACTTAGTGTATACAGTCAGCGGTCTGATGTAGGCCCTATATAGTGACTGGATGTCCATGTGTTTAATACGGGACAAGATTCGCCGAATCATTCGTATCACGGTGAATACTCTCCGAGCCTATTTATCGTGGTGCAGTGAGGACATGGTTGTAGAGAACCATATATCTAAATCCCTTTTGGTATCTATTCTCGTAAACTCTTCTGGTACATTTCCACCGTGCACGACAAAGGCGTTTGCTGAGTTTCCTCCAAATGATATATTGGCGCATTCTTCCCCATTCAGGCGAATGTGCCTGTCCAACGACTACTGCATTGTAACGTCTGCATCCATTTTGAGAGCACTGGTATTTGAACCCCAGGATTTCAACTCGTCCGCAAAAAGTAGACGTTGACTTGCAAGAAAATCTGGAATGCTTCTCACATAGATCAGGGTGGTCCCGAACTGGAGCCTTGAGGAACTTCAATGGAAACCTGGGCCGAAGAGGTGTGGGTCGAACCGACTTTCACCTGTAAAGTGCTGTCTGCTAAGAACGACTCATTTCAGCCCTAATCCGCTTGAACCCCGTAAGATTCGCGTTTATGGGCAGCGTAACGTGTGAGACTCGATCGAATGCCCTCGAGAAGTCAAATGATATGGCATCCGTTTAGTTCCTCATCCACAGCTTGGGTTAAGCTGTCCACAAATGCGAGCGTGTTTGTCACTGAGGCATGCTTTTGGGGAGAATCCATGTTGGACTGGAGATATCAAGTTTTGGTGGAAAAGTGATCTAGGATGTTTCGCTGCACAATGTGTTCCATCGCCCTGCAATTTACGCTGGTGACCCTAATAGGCCTGTAGCTGCCGGGTGATAGTTGGTCACATCTTTTTAGATTGTGACAATTGCTTACTCCCAAGCAGGTGGAAGATTGCCTTCGTCAAGCGATTGACGAGAGACCAGGTAGAAATGCTTTGCTGATACGAACGACGTTATTTTATGATCCTTGGATGGACTTCATCTGGACCCAAAGCTCAGAAAGCGTCTGTCTTGTTTGTGTTGACGAATGTCCTCCTCATCGAAAAACAAGATGGTTAGAAGCTGTTCGTAGTTACGCAATAACAAGATTGAGTGTGAAGAGGTCACTGGAGCAGAATACAGACACATATAGCGTTCTCTGTAGACTTCAGATATTACTATTTGGCCATTCGTTGGTTCACCATTCCTGTCCATCAAAGAGAAGGCGGTTGACTTATTTTCCGGTGGTGTCTAACTGGGTGGTGTCTACTATCGTGCCTTTTTTCGTATGCTGATTCGGAGAATTTCCGATTTGCTGCGGTTGCACATTGTACGAAATGCCAGCACTGTCATCTTCATCACCCGTAGTCATCCTTCGGAAAAATATTTGGGACCCGCTTTCCAGAAGACGCCAAATCAGTTTAGGTAGCGGTTGGTTCATCCGGCTGGTCCCTGGATTTTTGGGAGGAGCACCGCATTCGGTTCATGAATTTCCAGGACAATGATCCAGTATAATTCTTTCACTGAAGCTAATCTCAGTTCCAGTTGCTCAAAGAAGCCACTCATTTCTGGGAATACTGCACGGCAAAACTTCCGAATCCACGTTTGCGGCTCCGGATTTCTAGCCCAGTAGCAGACAGCACACAATGGTCACGATATTCTAGTGAAACTTTAGTTAACACCTGATGAACGAAATGGCTTTCGTTGGTAATAACCAAATCTTTTGGAGATGGCAGTTGGCCTTCGCGGTATGTGGTGGGCAGAAAGTCATATTGGGTCCGAGCATTCTGTTGAGCGACCTCGGTCAGCACCGATGCTAGGTATCCACTGGACTCAATGCGCGTGATTTCCATACAGAATATCTTTGGAGCTTTAAAATCACTCACGAGAAAGAGAGGTGTGAACTGGTAGCTGGCGGAGAGTTGCTTAGGGGTTTGTATTGGGAACTGGTTAGCTCCCGGTGGACTCGAGGGGCAACGTAAGACCACAGCGAGAAGAAGTGAATCGGTCCCACCCAGCGGGGACTGAATCCACTGTGCATCACAAAAGGGTGCAGCAGTGGTGTCTGGGGGGACAACAGGACGTGCAGGGCTGTATATAAGTTTAAAGCAACCTCACCTGCCTCGCCTCGTTTCGAATCAGCTCAGAAAATGGAGTAACCGTTCACCAATATCACGTTAGAGACATCTGGCGTGAGCCAGGTCACTGCTAGAGCGATTCTTGTTGGTTGTTTATGGCAGGCTGACTGTTCAATATCGCGAAGTTCTAGAAAACGGCTGATGCAGCTTCTGGATAAGCAATTTAGCACTACTGCTATACCCGAATGTGGGGAGCCGAGAGCTGTGCTACCAATGAGGTTATCAGGCTTAAATGCTATGCACCGGATTTGGGATACGGCAGTTTCGCATTTTCCGAGGTTGTGGAGGTCTTGCAGGACTTCGCAAAGTCAAGATCGTCGCATGTGTTTACCCATCAGTGGCTTCGCTGTTTGTCTCCGCAGAGCTAACCTAATAGGGCCTAGAAATTGTGAATTGCGTATGGATTTCAACGCTGCGCCCTTGTCACTTGGTAAGGAAATAAGTGATGATAATTCCACAGACGCCGGTTGCTGCGTTCACGCGAGTCTTGCTTTCCTACGAGCATCACTTTCGTTGGGAGTGAAATGTTCTCGGACAGCTGAGTGGAGATCGCAATCCGGAGTCACAGCCGATTGATCGGTGAGTTTTAATAGTACAAGCGTTCCAAATACCATAATTCTGCCATGAGCTTATGGTTGGCTGAAAGCTCGTGAAGAGAAATTTTCCTAAGCGCCTCCTTTTAAGGGCTGTTATGGCCTAGGTTCCGCGACACGAGAGGGCGATCTTCGGATATGGCCTTGATATCTGTATAAGCCTTTTGAGGGCTGACCTCCTTCGCCAAGATCCCCCGTACGGCATCTGTGGAGAAAATGACTGAGTGAAGCCCAACTGTTCGACGGCTCCCCCTTTCGTGCAACCAATCTGCGTGAAGAGATCCGTATTCAGACCGTGTGACGAACCCGCGGAGGAGCGACAGTGCCAGTTTTGTTAGCGTGCTTGTCATGGAGAACGACCTCCAGAGGATCAGCCTCCTAGCCTGATGTGCATGTCCACTAAGGACGCCGTGACGTTCCTGATTTGCTTGGCAAAAAACTGGGTGACTCATTTTGCAGCCAACGAACCTGGAACGGATAGCACTACATACTCTTTCAGGGGGGATTTTGTTGTCGACTTTCGTCCAGGCCGGTTTGTTCCTTAGGTTTATATCATCCAGAGCTTTGAAAAGATGCATCAGTTTTTCCTTCCGAGTGTCCCGATTGAAAGAGGACATTCGCACTGGTCTTTTTTACCCAGAAGTGTACACTTGGTTCCGTTTTTGACAGCTACCTCGTTTGCTATGGGATGTAAAGCTCCTCTAGGGCGGAGGCAGCTGGCACAGACGAACTGGTCAGGAGAGTTAGACAATGGGCTTATCCGGTCGTCCTCAAACTTGTGCATTTAAAATGTCGCCAAGTACGGCAGGCGTCACATTGCATTCCAAGTTTAACACTTTGTGGACATCCGTTTCATCCATATCTGTTGTGGTCCACCGTTAGCTGTAAAGACGAGCAGCTTGTATTGTTATAGCTCCCAAATGGAAGTAGGTGCATCGCGAAAATGGAGCACTATCTGAGAGAGGTTTTCATGCACAGGTTATGTTAGAGTAAAAATTCAATGAAATTACACGCGGTAGCTCTACAAATAGACTGGAGAACGAGGAATTCTTTCAAAAGTTTTCACGAGAACAAAACAAACCAGTTTGGAACGTATCGGGCGTCGTGGAAACTCATGGCCCATATATACCGAAAGACCTGCTGTCACTCTGTGAATGCAGCATTAATGAGCTTCTTTTCAACTGAAAACTCTGGTGGATGGGTTTTTGAATTTTGGAACGTGAAATGTGGGGGCATGTTCCAAGTCAACCTGCTTTAATTTGACGGCCCAAGGAATGCTTGACTATCGCTGGGGAAACCGGTGACGCGTAAACATGATTTGCTCATATATTTCCTGCTTATAAAAATCCTTCGTGGCCTCGGCTCAAGTGAAATCAATGTAATGTCAGCGAACATAATTGTTCAACCTTTACTGTCGGTGTTTCAGGATTACCAAAACTCGTCGCAAGAACCTGCGTGTGAGGGCTTAAGGTCAGCACCATGTGACTAGTCATCAATCGCCACTCTCCGTAGACATTCAGACACACTACGATCGATAGTAGACATTCCAAACATAGTTTTTCATCTTGCCGTGCCCAACCGGTCATTAGTCTGTCGTGCGAAATTTTTATATCAATTCCAGAGTGCCGCAGTCACAGCCAAGTGTTAAAAAAAATGAAACCGAATTCTTGAAAACTACGAGTTTTTCAAGGTTACCAATTAACAGTGAACATTGAAATTGTAGATACTCACTAGTGTCACTGCTGGGGTGGGGGCTGGTGTAAAGGTTCCTTTGGGGAAGGAGTTGGTACTAACGCACGGGACGGAACGCAAACTGCACGGAAAATGACTGACTTTGTGAGGGGTGTAGGATGAAACTCAACGAGATTTTTATGTCCGAATGGAAGGTTCGGCGTTTTAGAATGAACTGGTCCCGGAGGCGGGGGCCAGGTGAATAGTTTGATCGCCGTTGCAGGTAAAGCCACGAGTGGGCAAGGGCACCTTCAAAAGTAGGAAGTGAATAGTTGCGAATATGGTATCAAACTGGGTATGACAGTGCTATGCCATCATTGCACTGACATACTTCGGTTTCTGGACTGACCCGTGATGGACTTCACGTTTGAGCTGTTTGGGCTAAGATGTGCAATTTCGTGGGCAGCGGGATTTTTTGGGGTTGGTCCTGATGATGTGGAACAAAGCCATTTTAAGGTTGCCAGTATTTTTGACCCGGATAAAGATCCCTTTAGATGTAAAGCACAGGTCGGATGGGGTGGATAGCAGCCAAACAGAGCGTCTGAATCAGGTGTAGCCGAAGGGCGAAGCTCGAAGTTCAGGCCGAAGTTCACCACAATTAGTGTTGTGACAGCAAGTGATTAAATGAAACAGGAGGGTAGGTGTGCGCTTAGTAGCCTGACGATCAATGACTCAGTGAGCTTGCCGATATCAGAGACAGGAAAAATCGTTATAAGTACGTCGCAGAGGGCGTCGCAGAGTATCTGCAGGCTATTCCACGTTTTTCAAAGAATTTTTTTACAGATGAAAGGTCCGATTATGTCGTCTGGTGTTTATGGTATTGCCAGGTAGGTGACAAAACCGGGACGAGTCCATAACCAGCAGCAATAAACAGAAAACGACAGTGCTCTTTTATGGATTTCCTGAATTAAAGGCCGAACTCAGAACCACCGGCGATGGGCGATGCACCCATGCTACTGGAGGGGTTGCGGGTATACGAACGTACCATGGTGCAACGTAACAGGGCGGCCCTCCCTGCAGGGCGTACCCACCCACCACATGAGGTTTTCATCCCTCGGGTGTGCTACCAGATCTGCGTGGAGGAAAACCACCAAGTAGTCATAAATGCGGCTTGTGCATTGATAGAATACTCCATCTGCCAGCTCAGTTCGGACACGCAAACCGCCACGAGACGCTGGCAAAGGCAGGTCGCGGAGGAGACAAGTGAAAATGTCAGTTTCCAATGAAACATTGGGAATGGAGTGGTGATATTCAGAGCGAGTACACTGTGCTAAACGGTGACAGCATGTTTGTGAGTTGCGGTGTCAAGAAGAGACAAACCGCGATGCTGTACGTGAGTGTTTGGTGGGCTGCGGAAGGTAACAGCAGATGGATTACATATACGTATTGGCGCGCAATGCGTTCTAGTGTTGAAGAAACGCTGACTTCCGTTTGGGTTTTGTTAGTTATTGCTAAGCCGAACAGAGCGCCAGCCGTTAGACAGGGCTGATAGAATAGTCCAGGGTGGGGACTGTGCTGGTACGAGGTATAAGGTATCTGAGAGAAAAAACGGCTAACACAACAAGTTCAGACCAGTCAGGCATTTACCATTCTACAGTGGCTTGAACCATGTCAAGGGGATAGCAGGATGTAGTAACGGTATCATATAATTGCCCGCTAACTGTGCCGTCGCTACACTAAAATGTGCGTGGGACCAGATTCATAGAGGAGATCTGGGAGTCGTTGTGTATTAAGTAAGGTGGCAGCAGTTTCACAAGTAATTTATCCACAGCTTGCGAAAAAGTATGACGGCGCGTGTCGTTTCGTAGCTGCTCAGGAAGATTGTTAGAGATGCGGCCGTAGTAAACTAGATGAAGTAGTGGCGTAGGTTGATACGAACAGGGCGGAATACGGAATGTATAGCGAGGATGTGAAGTACCGTTTGGTCTAGCCGCTGCTATAAAGGTATTTTTGTGCAGTAGACGGTGTGCGAGAGTTAGATTTAAATTAAAGCTTCTGAGCCATATGGTTAAATGCCTAAAATTTGATAGCGGGAGCGTTGGGAGGGAGGGTTGGACTGTGGGAACATCCTTTTCATGAATGATCGTTGGACGATTTCAAGTGTTATTCTTGAAGATGAAAGGAGCGCAGGATTAGAGAGCTGAGCCATAGTGCTTGGACGACATGGAACTTGACCTGGTGGGAAAAGCTGGATGTACAAGAATATCTGAGACCACGATCTGTGACCTCTGTGGAGTGAGTGTCAGGGTTCCCATTAATTATGAATGCATCACCCCGGGGGGAGAAGCGGCAGGAAGTTATTCGGGAGTTATTCGCGCAGAACCCTAAGAGATTCGGTATTTGCCCACCGATGTTCTCGAAATGTATCTGGAGTCTTGCGGAAACGCCGGATCAGGTAGGATGAAGTATGAGGGATGTGTTTCGGGAGAAGCTTCTCTCCAGAGATAGATGAGCTGATCGCACAGTATGTTGCGCTGGTTTGATTGCATACTCGGCATGCCAGTCGACTAACCTCCTCCAGGATTTTTTCGCATAACCACGCAAAGGGCGGAAACGAATCTGGGAAGATGAAGCAAATATCGCTCTGCCCATATTTTTCAATGTGTGTGGGAGTTTATGGGGCCCTCTGTAAAGGCTTCCCTTCAAAATTTGATTTCCGGTGGGGTTTTCTACGTTCATTAGCTTTCTACGGCTTTATCTTCGATGGACCACTCAGGTAGGTGTTGACGGCCCAGAATTTTTTTCCGTAAGCTAGCTCCAGGCTCCCCGCATCCGTTCTTTTATGGCTTCAAGTCTTTAAGTATACTAAGCAGCTTTTAGTACATCTTCATACGAGGAAAGGTTTATAAATGGATAGTCAGCAGTGCATTGAGCCTTCTCGGGTGAGGAGCCCGGTGTGATCGCGGCCCAGGATAGGTGAAAACAGGTCATGCCTCAAGCATCAGCCCCTGAGATTGAGCAAAATCATTCAAACTATCACCCAGCTCCCACTCTCAGCCAAACTGGAGTCAGTTTGTACGCAGCAGCGAGACGAATCTTCGGACACCAGTGGTGTCATGTGAATCTGATGCTCTCCTGATAATGCCGCATCAGCACACGTTGTTGCTCGCATCACGCAATTCTATGTGCACCCAGCTTCCACGCAGTTGGAATCAGGAGACCGTCCGATAAACAAACCGGACGTCATCCTCAAATAGCGCTAACGACTAATGGACAGTCTGCTTTCTATATCTGGAACAACAACTTGTGTTGTAGCTGCGTGATCTGCTAGACAAAAAGAGCGTTGCAGTCAGAAAAGAATTATATGGGCGGCAGTAGGCTTGAGATTTCATGGGACTTCGTTGCCAGCCACGTCTTTGGTGCCCCTGACATTTGGTTTGGGGTGCACCTTCAGCCTTTGCCTGCATGGCAGCACGGAACTCAGAGGACAATTGACCAGCACCACCACAGCGGTCGGAAGTAATTGTACATGCCTAATTCAAAGGACCATATTATTATTCTGACCTTTATTGGTGTAGGATAAAAATTCAGCAACCCCCCTAGACGAACCAAAAGAACGTCAACCGGATTATGGACTCCAACACGCCCATTCACCATCTGGTAAAAAAGCCCAGCACATGAGGACGGTCGATTGGACTTTCCCGTAGGGGCTCCATGGTAGGAAGCCATTCGAAGCGTTTTGGTGGGATGCGATTGATTGCCCCTCCCTCAAAATAGCCATCCGGAACAAAAGGGGGCATCAGAGAGCGGATAGCTTGGCGGAAGTACGTAACTGTCGAATCCTGGTTGTCTGACGCAGTTAAGAGCATATCGAGTTTCGATGTGTTCAATGTTTCAAACCTGAATATATCATTATGAAGGATACATTTTCATTATCATATGACGGACTGTGCGGACAACATTGTCTCATCATTTGGCCACTAACAGTCCGCACAGATTATCTGAATAGAATTTTGAATGTGATCTCAAGTTTTGGCGTGCATTTTTGCGTCTTCCAAAGGAAAAGTTCTGGTTTTATTTTCCTTCTTTTGACCCCCTAAAATTTCATTGAAAAGGCCTCGAAGTTGCTGTTTGGCTCACTTGTCTGGGCAGCTGCAGAGGCCAGGAACGTAGAGTGATAAGAAGTGGAAACCTCGTACCATGAGAGCGAATGATACTCGACAGGCCAAGCTGGTTGTGCCGTGTACTACACGTCAACTACCATCGGCCAAAAAAAACAACTACGAAGTTTCTGCGGCAGGTTCGCAGGGAACGCAAAGTCAAAAAATATTTGCCTCCTCTTCGTTCTCAGTTTGAACCTCGAAAGCTACTGTTCCCGTCATAAAATAACCATCAAGGGTACATAGCGTATATTAACCCCCAAAACCAGGTGGAAACATTCGTACAGCGCGTCGTATATAAAGTGCATGCCACGACAATATGTTGGAAATTCTGGATGCGCTATGGGCAACCGGCATTCGCTGAACACTGGGTCATGGTCGGCTGTTGGGTCCAGGTTTCGACCAATGACAGCTCGGCTTGATACCGGACCGGCAATCGGCCGGAACTTTTGGCCAATCGGTTACGAGGTAGGCTTCTCGGCGGTAGCAGCACCTAGCGGCGACATTGGGGCGGAATTCCCGCCTAACACTTCTCACCTGAAGTTTGACATAATTTGGAAGTTGGGGATTTACTTGCAGTAGCTTCGCTGGATTGTTGATCCTGTCTGTCCAACGTCGCGGGCGTGACGCGTGCTCGTGCTGAGACTCCGACGTAGTAGTTGATGAATGTTCTGGGGCGGCGGAGAGATCAAGTGTCCAGGAGCATCTCTGTACTCAACTCACTCGATCGTGTAGGCGGGATGTGTGTATCTGTCGGGGGGTATTTATTTGCATGTTGGATCCACGTGGCTGGGACAACTTGACTCTCGTGGAGCACTTTGCCGGGCTGGCAAAGGATATGTCGTCGAATCCACGTGGGGTGTCTGACGTTACAGTCGCGAATCATCACTCTCTGACCTTCGCTGAAGAAACGCGTCGTTTCTCCACGCGGTTGGATGAACTGTTCCTCCATTTGTGTTTTTGCCACAAAATCGCCTTTCCTTTGGCCGGAGAGTGTAATGCGGTGTTCGAACGTTCCTTCGGATCAGTGCCTCCGCTGGTGACACTCCAGGAGGCGAGTTGATATTTGGCTTATCCCACAAGCAGAGTGGCCCATGGCTGGAGGCATTTGGAAGTATATACCGGACTCCTCTTCGAGCCAAACACAGCAAAGATTAACCTGTGATCGGCGGGTAAGGTTCGAGTGACGGCAAACACAATCGCCAAAGCTTCCTATTCTATCTGGCCGTGGTTGCGATTGACTGGTGTCACGGATCTGGCCACAATGCTTTCTTGCAGCTATCGGGATATACATGTGAAATCACATAGAAGCTTCCGACGCCACAGCGATTTCCAGTGACGGATCGGATGGATCGGATCCAGTGAGAAGCACATCGGGACTCAGCATCAGTTTGAGAGTTAGAGGCACACTGGTACTCTTCTGAGCGTGTTCACTTGTTGCCCTTGGTGACTAGCTGGTTCACTGAACCTCTCAGGCTATGCTTGGCAAGAGGAAACGAGCTGAGTGACTGACGAGACCGAGAAAGGACCTGAGGGATGTTACGTCTGTTAGTGCTGGCTTACGTTTGATGGCGTTGATGTTCTTCTGGTTTGGTCGGCGGCCGTTTTCATCAGTAATGAAACTGAGGTACTTTATCAATCGCATGGGGTAGGTGCATTTTTCTCGGCGCACTCTGAAGCCATACTTTTGAACACGACCAAGCACGTAATCAGGGTGCTGCCTCAATTCGTCGGGCTTGGAACTCATGACGACAAAATCGTCCAACTAGGCCGCAGCGCTGGGAGAATCCATCGTCGTAACCATGATCTGTTGAAATATGGCTGGCGCTTTCTTGACACCAAACGGCAGTCAGGTTTCACTGGAACAAACAGCGGTACCTGTTACCGGTCAAAAGTTCTTGGGATTCTTCGTCAGCTTCAACCTGGAGGTGGGTCTAGGCCAAATCAATCTCAGAGAAACATTCCCCTGCATTTAGTTTTGCGAACAAGTCGTCTGGAGGAAACGGAGGGTACTGATGGGTATCCAATTCAGCATTGAGGATGGTTCCGTTAGTCCCCTTCACCAATAAGATCGGTGCGCCTCATGCAGAGTAGTCTGTCTGTTGGTGAACACCAGCCGCACGTAGTCGGTCCAGCTTCTGGTCAATGAGGGGTAGGGATGCATATGGCCATTTTTGGCCTGAAAACTGGCCTGCCATTGGGAGGAGGCACGGTCTTGCTCTTGCTTTTGTGCACCATCCAAGCCCGTCAGTGAATATAAATGCACAGCTTTGTAGCGGGTCATGAAGTGAACGCCTCAGAAATCCTTTTGTTGGAGGGTACCTCCGGTCGCTGCGTGTCATCATCATCATGGACAGCATGACATCAGTGTTCAACACCGACGCTTCACTGCCGTAGAACCATGACCTATTTGAGAGCCCTATTGTGAAGAAAAGAATAAACATGGACGGGGAAGGGAGTAAGTGCCCCTTACTACAATCATTCCGAGGTGCTTACACCTTCACACACTCATTCGGGCAATCTGGATAAAAACTGATAACAAGATCGCCACTGACATCGATTGGCAGCCAGGGCGCTGCGTGTGTGAGGTTGCAAATGGAATTAATCGGCTTTCCAGCAGATTTATCTGTTCTATCCAATCCAGCCTCATGAGATCGAGTCAGGTAGCATGGGGCTTGTGCCGTCGAGCCACTGAATTTTATGAAGCAATTAACTTTGCCAGTCACTTTCGGTTGACCGCCAGAAGAATTACGGGTCGGTTTCACGTGCGCCGTACCAATTCGTTCCCGTGTTCGTCCACCGAGTAGCGTGATGTCGGAGACCGTATTAAGCTGCAAACAGACTGAGATATTGTTCGCCAAGTGAAATCAAATTTGAATAGCACCATCACCGAGATGGACGGCTAATTGCGAACTGTAGGTGGTGTGCGAGTGACTGTTACCTCTGTGATTGACATAAATCTCTTTTGTTGCCACGACGATTTCACCTAGAACCTAGACCTAAACCGGCGATAGTGAGCAAAAAGCCACTCCCCGTAGTGCCAGCAACTTGCAGGAGGTCGCTCTGTTTATCGGGCTTTTCAGATTTCTTTGAGACGCTGGAATTCATCGCGTGTACACAGCTGGTTGAATTAACGGGTGACTGGCCGATCATCTCCATGTCGTGCTTCAGGTTGATGGGATGTTGAAGTTCGGTAGCGAGGCTCCGGAACCTAACTCCAGCGTCCTGTTTAATTCTATGGGGCATCCGAGGTCTGATGTCTGCATCTTGGGACGACCGGAGACCGGATGCGAAAATGAAACACTTAAACTGATTTTCCATCATCGAGCTAAGCAGGAAGCGTTCGCATTCGCTGTTGACTGCACTGGCAAAAGTGACGAAATCTTCATAATCTTTCTTGACCAGCTTCAGTCATCAGTAATGGATACTGAACAGTGTTGTTTGACCTTCAGATATCCGGGGCAATGTTCTGACCGTTTAATCGAAGCTGAGTTTGAGGGTCAGCATGGAGAAGAATAAGGTTGTGTACCGTTCATGCTCTGGTGCACCGAGTTTTCATACGAATAAGCTGACTTTCCATCATCAAACTTGGAAAAACCAGTTTTGAACATGTCTTCGTACAGCTTGAACCTGGAGTCAAAAGTGGGACCAGAAAGAGGATCGAATGTGAACCCCGTTAGTTAGGCCATGTTTGTATCAGTTCAGGAAACAGAACACTCACTAGAACTGGCTGCTGGTGCCTGGATATTTAGTATGTGCTTCAGTGATTCAATGAGCTTAAGTTGTGCTTCTTCAAATTGCTTTTGTTGATGCTGCACTATTTCTCGAAGCTGATTAAATTTGATTGACATTCTGGGTTCCCGTTCGAAAATTGTAATCGCGGTATTTTCCTCAGCTTAGTTCCCTGTCTGAACTTCCAAAACTACAATTTCCGTGAAAAAGCAACCACCACGTGGCACCACGTATATTAACGCCCAAAACCATGTCTAAATCACCGGTACAGCTCTTCATATATGAAGTGTATGCCGCGACAACATTCTGGAAATTCTGACGCCTTCTTGATGCGCTATCGGCAATCCGTATTCGGTGAACACTGGATCATGATTGGGTCCAGTTTTCGACCAATAAGAGCTCGCCTTGATACCGGACTGGCAAGCGGCCCGAACTTTTGGTCAATCTTGTGCGGGATAGGCTTCTGGGCCGTAACAGTGCCCACCTTGGCGAGGTGTTGTAGTATACGTTGTCTGACAGTTTCATTGATTTATAAATAAGCATTGGCGATGTGCAACCTTGCTTCGGCTCATGAGTTTTCTTTCTGTTTCCCATCGCCAGAAATAGTCGTGAACACGCTTTCGAATAATCATCGTCCTCTGGTGCTTCCATAGCTTGCATACTACAGTGTGGAATTCCGCCCAACATAGTGATTTGAAGGTCGTCATCACCATCATCAACAACGCGAAATAAGTGTTCAACACCGGTGCTTCACTGGCATACAGCCTTATTGTGAAGAAAAGAATAAAGGGGAATGGACTTGGTGCTAGCTTACTACAGTCATTCCGAGGTGCCTACACCTCCAGACACTCATTCAGGCAATCTGGATAGATATTGACAATAAGCGCGCTACTAACATCGGTTGGCAGTCATATCGACAACATTCAATGTTCACCGTGTTTTCTACCTTCGGTTTACCTGCTGATTGTCGTACAACACCTATTTCTCATCTAGGGATCGCCTTCGTTTCACTTGCAATGCATTGGAAATGGAAATGATCAAAATGCCTTTTGGCAGGCGTGTATCTCATGCATCGCGCGAACAGGTGTGCAGTCTTCCCCCTTGGGGGAAAGTCAAACGATGGCTTGGCGTGTGCGATACATGGCGTAAGCAACGTAGCTCGTGGTGTGCACACAATCCTCAATGGAGGTCCCCGTTGCACAACCGAGAACTTGCGTTCTAATCGCCTCGTTACGGATTCTCCGACATTAACTCACACGAGCTATGGTTCTGAGACAACAATTATCGAACACCTGAAGACGTTTCAGTTCCGCTGCTAGAACAGGCCAAGTCTCACATCCATACAGCAAAACAGCCCGCACTGTAGCTTGATACGCACGTCCCTTAAAATTCAGGGATACACCACTTTGATACCATAGGTGTCTCAAACCAGCGAACGCAACCCCAACCTTTCAGATTCGTGCATTGACCTCATCTGTCACACGACAGTCAGAACTAATACAACTTTCGAGATACGTGAAACGCCCCACAACTTCGAATGTCACTCTCTCTGGGTTGTAAGTGGCGTGACTGCATGTCCAGGAGCATGGCCTTACACCCTGTGGGTGCAAAGTGCACACCAAAGGGCGGGATGATTTTGGTCAGTTCATCCAAAAATTCCTGCGCCTTCTCTTCGAAGACGAGAACGATGTCGTCTGCATACTCCAGATCTGCAAGGCTTTCGTCACAGGCTACTTGAACAACAAGGTTTTGGAGACCTTCCAGCATTCGTCCAATGATTTTATCGGTCACGAAATTAAATAGGAATGGAGATAGTGGGCATCCCTGACGGACACCGCTTTGTGTAGAGAAGCTTTTGGAGAGCTCGTCGTATACTCTCACACGTCCGGAATTCCGAGATGAAGCGGCGAATTGCAGCGGTTGCTCTCAAACTGAATGCTGTTACGACTTTCGTTCTGGTCCACATGATTTTCTGAGAGAGATGGTGGGCGAGATAGCCCTTTGGTTGGAGCGCGAATTTACTAGCCGGAAAGTCCATGGTTCGAACCCGACCTCTGCATCTCGACTTTCCCTATCTAGGCTTGGGCAACGTGACAGTATCCCAGCTTTCGTACTTTCTTCAGGTGGCATGGCAGCTAGGCACCGAAAGGGTGTTACATCTGAACGTATCTACATGACTTTCTTTGTACATGATGGAAAACTTGAAAGACGTGGCACGCAGCCGGTCCCAGTCGCGAGTTGCAAGGGATGTTAAGTCACTCTAACCGACAGTGTCTCGATATTTTCCAATGCACCTATCTTGTCGCCATTCCAAGGTGTGGACATCCGATTTTCGATAGCTTTTCATAGGGACACAAGACTGTTTACAATAAGTCTCCGCCTTCCCTTTCTTCCGTCTCTTCACCAAGAGATTCTTCCTCATGGTTGTATGGCAGTCACACACCAGTATCAGTCACCTGTGTACTGTCGCCCGCGATGATGATGACATGTCCGGTGGAAGCCACGATACCTTTGGTTTTCATCACCAGCCACAAGGTTTCACAGCTAGTAAAACAGCTCGCCCACCTTTCTGATGGCTGTCAATCTGAATGACTTGATATATTGCTTACACGACCCTCGAAGCTTGTTGTTCATTTAAAGGTGCTCTCCCCAATTCTCTATGACAGCCGAGCTTTACCAGTGGCAAAATTCTTCTCAACACACTTTAATGCGTGTAACCGTTGCCTGTGGGAACCCCATTGCTTTCAGACTCCGGTGGGATGCAAATGACAACAAACTTCACGGTCTCTGAACCTAATCCTAGAGTAGGCCCTGATGTGACCTGAGGTCAAATACAACAACCCCGTCACCCTTGTTCCTTTACGCAAGGCGGCCAGCTCAATCAGAGCTGACCTATAGATAAATCCTGGAGGTGTTAGTGTTCCGGCCCAACAGCATCTGAAGTGTTCAGAAATATGCATATTGATGACATTTTCACTACAAATCTATCAGGGATGCCACCAAGACTACTAAAAAGGGCGAAGGAGATATTACGTCTGCTCCTCCAACCACACCAAAAAGAGTATTATCTTACGTCCCTCAATTAGACAAACGAGGGGATGGTTTTTCGCTCCTAGTGGCTGGCTCTGAAGAGCTTCATACCCGGCGTCGCTCAGAGCTTGTTGTTGGCTAGTTCGCGTCTCCAAGTCAGCTTCTGCAGACCGGCCTCACTCCGATGACACCATCAAACCGATCGTTGTGGGAGGGAAGTTTCCTTATGGACAATTTTCGGAGCACTGAATGTTTCTTTCGGGGTACTGTTTCCTGGAATACTGTATTTTTGTTCTTTTCAGCTATTGCGCGATACAGACAATGCATTTTGTCCCCTCATCTGACACGCGGGCATGGTTCGTCGCTTCTGAATAATCTTTTGATTCATACTTGATGATTTAATAGATCGATGAGCGTTTGATCACAGAATTGGAGCTACTTAAGACCGATGTGAGTCGTAGTCCGCAGGTTTTGATGATCATATACATGTTAGCTCACCGTCATCTCACAAAAGCTTGAGAGCAAGTCCCAAGCAGTTATAATTCTACATGAGGCTCTTGAGAAGTGTGAGAAGGAGCGAGATGAGTTTAAGCGCATGGCGGAACAGGTAGCGCCTCTCAGGATCAGCTTATCATGGAGCCACTATTCAGGTGATGGGTCGTTATCAGTTACTCCGGAAGACTGTTTGCCAGGACACACCCGTAGAGGTACATTCTGTCAAAGGACTCGGTCACTTGGACCGTAAACAAGTTAGCAATACAAATTTGGGTACATAATCCTTCTCGCTTCCAGCTTGCGTCATTATTGGTTGAAAGTCACGAAGCCAACAAAGGGTTGCAGCAGGAATTGGTGGAAATGAAGGTCAAACTGAGTGAAGCTCTGGGAGACATTAAATTACTGCGCAAACAGTTGAAATCGCCTGTCTTTGGGCCTCCTATCACTCAGAAGACAGAATTAGACGAGAAGGAAAAATGGGTGCTACAAATGGAAAAGTTAACAGAGCGTGTGAGTTATATTATGAATTTCCAGCCGCTTTCCGAGTAAATTCTACCTACAGCTGTAAGTTTGATGGATCTTGTAGTTTTAATTGAGATTTCACATTGAAAGTGAAGTCGATCTACGCAGAAAGCCGTAGAAGCACTACACAGCCGTTTTATTCATATCTATAGGCCTGTTGAAGACGGCAAATTTTGAGCTGCACTTCCGGTGTACAACAGTCCCGTACAAGACAACCGTACCATTCTTGGAGTTGGTTTAGGAAGATTGTCCAGTATAAAGAGCTCCCTCACTGCAAGTTTGGTACTTCACTCTACAAGGGCTGCGAAAGGAAATAACCAAGAAGGTTCGTTGATCACTGACTTCTAGAAAGTAAACCAGCACGGAGGGTAGTGCAGTGTACCTGTAGGCTATATTAACCTTCATAACTTCGTCATTTTACGAGCTAATTGACTAAGCTGCATCCTTGGCATACTAGGCTCCTGATTCTAGTCCAAGGGCAATCACTCCTGAAGCAGTACTTGATACGTAACCGATCCCATTGACAGTTATGTTGTCGCCTACGGTTTCTCGGTCTTTTGTCCTGGGCTTGTGTTGTTGTTCGGTTTGTGTTGAACGCTCAGACTGAATGATGGCTAAGTAAAAATATCTGGTTGGTGGAAGCGTCTGCTCACTATCTTTGCCTCGTAACTGCGCAACCAGTGAGTTTGTTTCTTCTCTTTTTTATTTAGAGGAGCATAGCCTATCTTCAGTCTTGAATGTCATGCTAGAGGCTAATGTGCTGCGTTCATTCTATTACATGGATTAATCACATTTGTGTGGTACTACTTAAGAGTGTCGCACTAGTTAGGCAGTTAAATTTTTCTAGAATTCGGTCACAATCGTAACAGTTGGTTTCAGCAGTATCTCTGTTGTATCACCACTACTTGCCTTTGGAATAAATATTTCCAACGAAGCCATTTTGTTGGACCTGATCACAGTTTTTGAGTTTCATCTGAGTATGAACCATCAGAGTTCTGACAAACACCTTGATATCGGCTAACATTACACTAATTCGTTGGTTTCTCTAGGTGAACGAATTAGAACGGGAGCTGGCTCGGTGTTGCGATGATAAACAAGAACTGGTCACCGAACGAGATATCTACCGTAACAAATGTGATCGCCTGAATAACGAACTAAACTACATCCTGAATGGTGATGATCGCAAAATTGTGGACATTGATACGCTTATTATGGAGAAAAGGTAAATATCTGCTGACGATGTGTATGGAGATTTCATTCATTCTTCATTCTTCTGAGGCACCCTCCTCCCTGTGCCTACCTTAGGGTTACATTGAATAAGATCACTCTAAATGTACCACACTACTCATAAGGTTGCTGAAAACTCTTCGACAGACCATCATACACGAGAGGCCCAGCTTGTCAAAACCAACTTATTGTGCAAGTGGGAACACTTTTCCAAGATAACTGTTTTCGTGGAAGGCATTCCACTATTATTAGTCTCCATCACCTCTAAGTCTGTTTTCTTATCAGTTATACCATGTTTCTAGCAGGGTACCTTTATATGAGAGGTTAAAAGGAATCACTCAGCGTGTTGTTTGTGATTTTCCGGTGTGAACTTCAAATAAAATCTCAGAACAAATCGGCTCCATTGTAGAACATTAACATTATGCGACTATCAGGACCGAAATATAAGCGGGGTACTGCAGCTTAATCCCTTCTGTTTTTTGGAAAGTGCCGCTCTTTGGTGCCGGTAATACAAACTGGGCTTTTAGCAGTCTAGGTTTGGGCAACCTGGCAGTATCCCAGCCCTCGTGCAACCTTCGGGTGGTATGACAGTTAGGCACCGAAAGGGTGCTACAGCTGAACGATTTATTTTTTGGCAGTCTCTTATTACAATTCAATAAAATTACATCGGTCCATTTCTTATCAACCCCTGACGTCTGTGCTAGGTACGAGTCAGTGCGTATTTCTAACTTGTCCGTTTGCTTGGTTTTCCATTTCGTTACTCAGTTAGTTAAGGTATTGTCCGGAGAAAACCATTTGGATAGGGCATCTTTCCACTGATATTTTGCATGGCTTCAAAGAAATGTCTGATTTCGTTCAACTGATTCAGTGCAGAATGCTGGCATGAATGTGAAACTCAAGGTAGTGTTTAGTTGTGCAGACAACTAGTATGATGAATCAATGAGGTTCACAGATCAGGAACTTCTCACGTCTTTCGTTACACGTGCGCTTATCTTTACGGTTGTTGTGTACAATCATACATTCGCCTTACCTGCCGATAAAAACCGACTAATGCATGGGGTGGGGACAAACCAAGGACGCTGGACACTGAGTGCAAGGCGGGAGTCATGGTGACCTACAGTCGACGACAGACTTCTGCGTTATTTTGCCGAGATAATTTATGGAATGGCGTCGCTTCGCGAGTGTTTTTATCAACAGAAAACGTGTAGCTGGCTCGAAGGTTTTTCCTCTTTAACCCGAGAAGCACATTCGATTAAGCTAAAAGTTTGCACATCGGTAGCTACCTGGAGCTCTGTAGGTACACACAGGTAGTTAAGTTAATTGACAATATTGCCGTTCATTTGGCACGTGATACTGTTTATATCCAGTATAACGACGGTTTTGATAACTGTAACACACTTCTACGCGTACAAATTCTAGGTTACTGAATTCTCGTCTCCGAGCTCTCGAAGAGGAGAAAAGACTAGCAATGGCGACCTTGACCAAATACCAAGTACGTTTTTCAACCATTCTGTCCATTATATGTATTATATTTTTTAGCCGATTGATTCATTTCGAATAGACATCTGATCATAGTACTGTCATGGTTGGTCAGAATTGTGCTGACCGACCGTTTTGTAGGGTTTCCTCGGGACCACATCTTTTACCTGAACGACGATGAAGTTTAGATGCGTTCCTTAACCGTCAGATTTCACTTCTCCGTACAACTGGTTTCATTTCTACCTTAAATGCCATCAGTATCGTTGAGAACAGCCGTTGTAAGACATTCGTTTTATTCCATTTGGGAAGAAACTTTTGCCTGCTCCTGACCAGTCTATTTTCAGAGTTGTTCCGGCGAAACGTGGTAAGTCACCACCAGAATACCAACTTCACTGTTCATTCAACTGCAGCTTTCACGAAATCGTATTGCGTGAATGTAATCCAAGTTTTTGAGATTTAGTCCAACACGACTCATAGGATAAGAGGACCGGCAGGTCAGTCGTTGGAATCCATCTGACTGGCGGCAGATGTTATGGCTGTAACCAATGAAAATTGCGGTGATACCCTCAATTTGATTCACTACTTAAGTGAATCTGGCTAACTTCGCTGACTAAGAACCAGGTTCTCTGTGAATCACATAATTCAGTACTTCTTAAATTAGGCTTGCTACTTTTTTCAGTTTGGATTTCGAATAATAATATGGTGAAGGGATTCTTTAACGTGGGTGACATCTGTATCCTGAGGACAAACAAGCGGATGCATTTTAGCTTCGAACCACGTTTCATTCCTCTTTACTCAGTTTATTGCTTAACGGTGTCATTCACTTACGATTTCCCTTTTCAAGCGAATGATGGAACGAAAGGCATCCAAAACATCGTCCGTCGGCAGCGATTGTCCTTTCACCCCATGCGAATCACCAAACCACCAGAGTGAGTGTGTCATCCTCGGATTTTGCTTACACCTTATTTCCTCACTAAAATAGTTCTGTTGCATAAGAATATGTCTATGAATACTTTTTAACAGAACGGTGAGATTTCTGTTTCAAGTCCAATTTCCGGAGAGGGCACCGCTTCAAATCACCAATCGAATTCATCCCATGGTTATGGAATAGTATCTTAGTGATGGGAAGCTTGTTTTTATAATCCTTGGCTCCTCACTCATCGGACAAAACCGGCAGTGTACCTTGTTTCACCGCTTATGGCGAACTGGTTGGACAATTGCGCTCTATGTGTGGCCGCCACACATGTCTCCGTAATCGTGCGCTGAGCTGTAGCAGGCAGAAACAGTATGGTTTTAGTAGAGGGTTATGACTTCGGAACCAGAACCAACTTGACAGAACGTGTCCATCCGTAGCGAGAGTGAAATTCCTGTCAGGCAAACGTCACTCACTAGTAGCTGAGTTGTTCAACTAAAGGAGAGGCACACAATCCGTCAACAGTATTTACAAGTTTCTCCCCCCACTAAATTTAGGATGGTTTGACACCGGCAGTTGACAATTGCTATCCCAACTGCTCAGTCAATATGCTTAAAGAATGCGTACTCACAAGGTTTCTAAAAACTCTTCGACAGCTCACGACCGGTTTTGCCCTTTTTGGGGCTCATCATGAACCTTGTGAGTAGTTTCCTTTATGAAAATATACTGCGATATCTCGAATATCGTGCCAACGGAAGCACCAAGCGGCTTTTGTGCAGCACATTCAGTTGAAGAATGTCATACACGAGAGATTCAGTTTAGTCTCTCGTGAAAACCAAATTGATTTGCAAATTAGTGTTGTTGTGGAAACAAGTGACATAGTTAGAAGTTTTTGTACGCTAGAAAAAGCCCTCGAGTGAAACAACACGATAGTTATCCGGTTGTACACAATGTCGAAAACAGAAAATTAGCAATCGCTCCAATTCAGACAATCGTTCAACTGCTGGTAGATTATCAGACAGTTTGGTGGGAGTAGTCGTCGATCCTCACGGACGACCTGATAATTACCAAGCCATGAGCTTGAGATTCTGGTAGATTTTTAGTCTGTGTTTTGCCACACTTGAGCTGCATGGTAAGTATTGTATCACTTGCATTCACCGAGACTCGCGCGAACTTGTCTTCAAGTGCACCCTGTGGTTTAGCTAGACATTGCGTGTACTTAATCGTGTATACGCTTTTCCCTAATACCGTCTTCTGTCGAGAAAGATGCCGTTGGATCGTGTAATCTAATCGGACAACTGCATCGGTCTCTGAATATTTCTTTCCTTAGGGTGTTTTTTCACTTCTGCGTACCACGGGTTGGTAGAGTCTTAGCGAATGTAGGGTTTCCGTGAGTAATTACGGTTTGCACTAGCACCACAGATCGGCAGACACCCACGTCAGCGAATCGCGCTAAACTCAACATCGGCATCCTTGTTCGCGTCATTTGTCCGGATGTTTGTATTGGTCGGCATGGTCCTAACGGCACTAGTCAATCCTTCGCCAAATTGGCGATAATTTGTTTTGACATTGTTCCAGTGCACAAATGTGAGTGATAATTGATAATATCTTCGCGTAGGAAGTTTTTTCTTTGATTCTGGTCAATAGTTTCCCTCCCGTTTGTCTCACACAGTGTTTATCACAGTCTTTGCAATGAATTCTGTAGCTCTACCTGGTTTCCCTTTTAGCTTTGATAGTGTGTGTTCGAAGTGTCTCCCCAGATTTTTGGGCCACTGTCATATCATGTTGTCATAGTATTCTTGCGGTCATTTCAGAAACGTTCTTGATGTAGCGAATATAACTCGTTTGCTTTGTGTCTGCGTTGCTGAGTTGGTTGTACTGCATTTCCTCAGCAATCTCTAAATGAAATCCCTCGGACAACTGTTCCTTGAGGATATTTTATGCAAGCGATTCTCTTCCTCCTTTTTGGAATCCGTTGTGTTGCAGTTTGTCTCAGTTCTCCCGGATGCGATCTGTGTGGGACAATGGGATGGTCACTGTGGTAGTTCAGAATTTGGTTTGTATGTCGCCTTTTCGTCACCGGGACATCGTTTTCTGCTTCCATCCTGAAGTTGCTGTTATCAAAAACTTTGTCTATTAGTTGGCTTGTTCTAGTTCATTCTTTTTTAGGATACCGAAAGTATCATCCAGCAACGGATCCATAATTTCCGAGGGTTGTCCGATAATACGGCCCACTCCAGTTCCCGCACTGTTTCAGGGTGAACCCTGAAACCGGAAATCCCATTGAGGACCCTCCTAGTTTGTAATGTTTGCTGTTGAATTCAAGGTGTGGTCAAGCAGAGGTTGAACATTTCTCAAATATCCTTTTTCGGAACTCCACGGTTGTCCAGTAGTTTAGAGAGCGTTGTGGCGGAACTGGGATCCACAGCTGTCAACAATGGGCTCATATCAAGTGGAACGATTATTTCGTCTTCTATTGTTACGTCTTTCAATTTATCCAAAATTGTTCGTTGTTTACTGCATGCTGCAATCCACTGATGAGCGGAACAATCAGACCACGCGTAAGACGATTTCCAAACAGCCAGTCACATTAGGGACATAAGACACCTGAAAAATCTACATAAACATAAGCAGGGACGGAGGAACTGCCCACCCAACACCCCGATGAATTACGAAGCTCGGTGAACAGGTCAACAGCCAACTGACACACCCGAGCCACCGGTATTTCAACACTTTGTCGAAGGTCCCTAGTGCTAGCCTACTATGAACATTTCGATGAGCCTACAGCTCCCTACTCAGGCAATCTGGATAGAAAATGAAACAGAGCGCCACTGGTATTGAATAGCGGCCATATGTTACGCGTCTCTACCCAAGGATGGAGAGTCAAGTGGATTTCATCCTGGAAAACCGGTTGTATCGACAGTACCCAGATTTCACTCCCTTCTACCAGGCCAAAGGTCGACTATTGCTCTGAATACGGTACAGAAAGCAGCACCCTTTTTGGCGGACGGTGATCCGGCATGTGCAATGAATGATCGCGGCTTCCGGTGCTGCAAATATTGGTCGGTTGAAGTACCAGTTGTACAACCGAACACCTATTTTCTTACTGTTTGCGGGTTTGTTGACACTAGGCTATACTTCTCAGACAACAGTCACTGAAGACCTCACATCATCTCACTTCTGTTCGCAGAGATGTCGCGCAGTCACAGAAAAATGACCCGTAATATAGCCAGATATATGCGTACACTGTGATTCAGAGGCACGTTTATCTGGCGTCATAGGTGCTTTAAGTTGGCAAACGCTAGCGCATCCTTAGAGGTGCGTGCATTGACTCAGCAGGTTACGGGAGCTGGAACAAATACCAAGATACGTAGAATTATCCACAACCTTGAGGGCCTTTCTTTGAGTTACAGGCCGTATGCTCAGTGACTGCATTCCCGTAGCATGAGCTTGCACTTTGTTAGTGTAAAGCGCACGAAGACGAAACCGGTGTTGCCTACGCATTCCAGGCGGAGAGGTTATTGTCAACCATTTTTGAACGCTACTTTTGAAGATTTTTCGGCGTGTGGCTCGTTACCCCGTCGATGACAAGACTAAGTAAAAATCAGAAAAGTGATCGAACACCACTTTTTGTACGATAGCTTTTGGAGAGCTCGCCGTCCAACTCCTTTATATTCACAAATCCCCAGGCATCTCTCACAAATGAAGCACGTAAATGGACCAGTCATCAGAGTCAAGTGCACTTTATAAATTCAGGAGTTCGCAGATTAGGTCGTATATACGCATGTCAAAAACGATGCAAGAGGGCGTCTACCTTAGTGTGTTTTCGCCTATCCACCCTGTAATGTGCAGCAGGTAAGCCGACTCGACTAATGGCATTACGAAGTGGTCGACACTGCTGTGAAACTACAACATGAACCCTATAGACGTTGAGTTCGTTTTTCCCTATATTGAATACTCTTTAGAAGCAGGGAGTAATAAACAGGAAGGGACGCGTACGCTTATTTACCAGTTGACATATCGATATAGCCCGTTCGACTTATGCGAATACTAATTAAATGTCGTTTGCAATTTACTCTGAATCTACCCGGCACGTTTCCGATTTTATTCGCAATTTTCATGTACACAGCATTTGAACCCACTTCCGAGGCAATTCAAGTAGCTGCGACCACCGATCCAGTTGGGAGACATGAAAATCCGAATTTTGTGGCGGACCGGTCAGAAGAACGTTGATGCTGTTCTCCACCTGGACAACCTTGTGAGCATTTACAGGTGATGAGCCTAAGCCCCTTGTGATAGACAGCCATGACATGTGCATTTTTTTCATTCTCCGTATGTTGTCATGACAACTTTTACTTTAGTTTGAATTTCATGTTTAGTGTTTCGTAACTTTTATCAAGTGCAAATATACCCTCACGACTTTTTTCGGCACAAACTGGCTACTTAACGTCACGCCTCGGCGAGGCGCGGAGTAATGGTACGACCGTCGTTGTCGGACGGTCAAACCTATTTACGTATGGATCGAGGTGGGTGGGCTTGTGGAAAGTGGGCATAAATGAACGTCTACCGGAAAGTGCACCGTCAGGACAGGTCTTACTGGAAGACAGGCAGGTCAAGCAACTGGTTTGGTTAATTTTTATTCCATTGCAGTTTCAGTTCAGTCGTTCGACATCGTTGATTGGACTGCAGTTCACTTCATCGAAAAAATGAAGAGGTAGGAATAGCAATGCAGTAAAAGCGTTGACCTCATCAGTTAAATGATCTTAAATCGTTCCGGTTGTCCGACGAACTGAAAATCGGTGACCCATGCACTGAAGTTGATTGCTTCGATGCAGGAGGATCATTGACTACCTGATAACTGACCCATGTATCAGAGTCATCACAAATCGGTGTGACATCTCGAGGCCCCTGTCCAGAGGCAGCGGTTACCCATTCGAATTCAGTGCGTGTTGCTTTCATATTTCTTTTCTAGGTCCGTTTTCTGGTCGTTTCCGCCCCCCGACACGGTCTAGCTAACACAACCCCGGGGTGTGATTACGTTGCGGGTAGTGAGTTATGGACTGTTACAACTGATCGTACGTTTGACGGATAGCTGATCGGAGGTTTTAACTGAGGCATGTTTGGAGGAACCAAAGCGGTCGTTTAAACCAGTAATTCTTGACCCAGCACACTGACGAAGCCCCAAGTACTAAAAAAATCAACTGCAGAAGCGTGAACGGATAGGAGCTAAGATTTTGAGCGAATGATACTATAACCCGTGTGAGAAATGAGGTGACGAAAGCGCCTTGCATTTTGCGCATGTTTCGCTGATGGATCGAGTGGGTGACTCATGAAAAATGTAGTAAACTTAACTGAAGTGTCGTTAGCGCCTTGCTATAACACATAACCTCACTATTGCGTTATCAGTACCGACGAATAATGCGTTTAAGAAGTCACTATTGGGATTTGTTACATTACGAAACACTACCCATCGCCTGAAACAGCGGGAAGTGCAACTGATCGGTGGGGATCCATGAAATCCCCAGTGGTTTCTTAGTCGTAAAATAAACACGTCTAATTGAAATGGAATGGACAAACATGGCACGTTTACCACATTTCCGGGGCTATCCGTTAACTGAATGCTTGAGCCAAAGTAGATGTGGATTTAAAAACACCATAAACGAGAGATTCAGCTGGGTTCCAGGTGAGGCTTTCGCAAAACCAAATTTGTTTGCAAATGAGTGAATTTCGCTAGATGTGGAATTGTTCAAAAAGTATATGTTATGGGTTTTTGAGGTGGTCATTTATTTCGGCATGATTCATCCACATGAAGCACATCAGCAGAAAATAAAAAAGGTCCTGAATTCATCCTTCAAGTGCAAGCGGTCTTCAAAAAATGAACGATGTGTTCACGGCAGTAGACAAATGATATACGAAATGTACGTTCGTACTGACTCCTATCGATTCATTTTCAAGCCGCAAGGCAACATCACATACAACTGAAAGACATGTCAGCATTAATTACAGACAGTAGCACCAGCGGCGTTCCAGCACTTAGGACTATTTCGCACGTAGGTTTAGCAAGTCAGCGTCGTCTGACTTCTGATTCCCGCGGGCATTAATTAGTATCCGAAGTCTTTGTGATGACGCCTCGAGTTTGGTCCGTAGGTTAGCCAGATTGATGGAAAGATGAATGGATCGTCGAAAAGACGCCTGAGCTCGCCGTAAACTAGCTGGGACCAATACTCCAGCGAACCAACGGATAGGGTCAGCCGTGGGATCCATATGAACCCCATCTACAAGTAGATCATCCACCACTTGAAATTGCGGCATTGCTTTAGAAGTCGTTTCATCCCCGTCACCGCTAGCCTCCTGTGTAAAAAAACGAAGAAAAAGAGGGAACAAAAAGTAACTTGTTAGTGCAGAACACGGACATGGGCGTAGACGAACAGGTGGAATCTGCGTATGTAAGCACATCAAACGACGGAATAGTACAGTCGTCCTGTGATTCACGTACAGCTTCCACAACTTTAACTCCAGCACACTCATAGCTAACTGAACGATTCTTCCTGCATCCAGTTTCCTTTATGAATTCCATAAGAGTTCTTGCTCTCATGCAACAAATGAAAGGTGCGAAAACACTTCTTACGAAGTTTCAGGAGGTACACAACAAAGAATGAAGAGAGATTACGACAGAATTCCAGTTTTTTCCTTTTTACCGTACGAGTTATGGCACCGTCACATCTTGTTGTCTGTGGGGTTGCGTCGTAAGTTCCCTCATTCAGTCTTCCGATATGTCGCCATTCTCACCGGCATTTGACATTCGAATTCGCTCCTTCCGATCACACCGACCACATGCGTTAGTGCGTTTTAATTCAACAAAAGTTAGGATGTAGTGACAACTGCTCGTTTTCTTTTCCATGCATTCTTTTTCCCATAACTCTGGTAGTCTGTTGTGTTTTCCATCAATTAATCTAAGTGAATAATGATAGGGCACTACAAAGTGACTAGACGTGGCAAACGTAACGGAAACGAAACTTAAGTCAAGTGATGAAACAAAACAGATCTGAACATTGGCACGCCGATTAGTGGCAATAACTTTCATTTCGTCAGTTTTTATCCAGTCAGCGAAACTGAGAGGTAATTCCGAGTCTATTATGTTGGCTTTACGGATGGTACGCGGAAATCTAGAGTGCCGGTAGCCCAATGTGGTGGAGAAAATACTGATTGCCTTAAAATCCACGAATCAAATATGGTGGATGATGTCAGGCTAGCCATCACACCATTAGAAGTGTCTTTATTAGTAGAGATTTTATTATTTCGATGAGCTTTGTCAATTATACAGTAAAACTTTCGAATAGGAAAACGTATCCGAGGGACCATCATTAAAATAAGTCAGGACGCAGAGGCAAAAAAGATACGTTGAACACCGTCAATAAGGTAGGAGGGACTGTCTTCAAGCGGTAGTACAGGACGACGTTGGGATACAGAGAGTGAAGGAAGAGTGTTCACTGTGTACGACTGCGGTTGCGCATGCGCGTTAGCTTGCGGACAGGATCGGTCACGGAAGCCGTGACGGTGAGGAAAAGGACCGCCACATCTTAACCAATCAACTAACGAACCATAAATTACGTAACAAGTGCATGTTGATTTCAGCTGTTGGAGCTTCGGCGGATTCAAAATGAGGGACAGGTAAAGCCATAGCCATTAGAGAGTAGTGGTTGGTTGATGTTGAGTCATTCTAGCTACCCGACGGGGCGGACGAATGAGCAACTGCCATTGCGGCAGTTGCCTCAATGCAGACGCCTTATTCGCTGCATCACAGCCATTTCTCTGTGCTTTACACTTGGTGAGTCTAGACCTGGGGTTCACATCGAAGAAGGCGACAAAAGGCAACCCGACTGAGTTTGAGGGTTATGGCTCCTGTACTTTGTTGCCAAGTCACAGACTATCCACCATTCGGCCGTTGCAACTCAGCGAACGACTGGGACAAGAGCTCTCGAAGTAGACGGTCATCTGACGTGCGAGTTAAACGTCTTAGCCAGCGCAACCCAAGAAGTCAAGTCATCGCGTAAGAGTTCTTCTTAAGCCTAACAAGCTTACATCAGCATTGCTAACCCGATATTTTCATCGACCAAGCCAATGCTTCGGAGACACTGAAATTTCTCGTGAGTGCTCTGCGCATTTCTGACCCATAAAGGAAAGGCATGCAGGAATTTCGAGCAGAACGTCAATGACAGTTGAAAAGTAACGGTGAAGGGGAAACGTCTAGTCTCTCACTAATGGACGTGAACTCAGACATACGCGCTAACGAGTTGGCACACAGTGTCCTTATAGGTGACAACTTTAACCACAAGGAACAACTATCGTTTCTGACAACCGACAGAGTCAAACGCAGGTTGTAGGTCGAGAAAAATGACCATCGCTGGACGTTTGAGAGAATGGAGATGTTCAAGCACCTGTCTTAAGCCAAAAAAGAGAGCTTGGTTGAGATACTCCACCTTGATCATTTGATAAAGTATGAGCTACAAGTCGGTGGGAAGACGGGGATCCTGCCCCCACCCGCTGACTCAAAAGTCTGAACAGCGAAACAGTTGTTGATAGGTTTTTGAGGGACCCTTCCTGGAGACAATGATCAAACAGCCTGACCCGTTTGGCTGCAAAGGACTGGTCTGGCCCGAGGGCACAGGGAGTAAGGCATAATTGTCTGGTTCCTAATGCGACTGCGTAAAGCAGCCGCAGCCCGTACTACGAGTAATAGTGCTACAAGGCGGTCTGGAGGTAAAGTCGTACTGTCCTCTGCAGTAGTAGTGCGAAGGCAATAGGGTGTTTCCCCCAAGCAACCAGCACGTTCATATTCGTGGAAACAGCAATGCTGCCTTCCCCTGAGGAAGGCCGGGTTAAAAAAAGGTCGGCCCTAAAAATCGCCCAGTCAGATTGCCTAACGGTTGATCGTGACCGCTGGTGCATTGCTCAATACTCTTAAACCCAGAGTCAGATGCTGCTCAAAAGGCACCTGCTGTGTGCAGCCGCATCAGGAATAAGACAGTAATGCCCTACTCCTTGTACCCTCAGGTCAGACCGGCCCCCTGCAGCTAAGTGGGTCAAACTATCGAGTCATTGGCTCCGGTAAGAGTCCCCATAGAAAACCCAACTGCCCGCTGCCTAGTGGGTCAGACTTTTGAGTCAGAGGCTACGGGCAGGGTCCCCGAACAAAACCCTACAGTTTTCCAGTGCATTGTGGGTCACACTTTTGAATCAAAGGCCCCACGTAAGATACCTCAACCAGACTCCCTTTTTCGGGCGGGGCACCCTGGAAGTATTGTTTACTCGCACAGTTCTTTTTTAACCGAGGTCTCTCCCCAAACCAATCCCACCAAACAAGAAAACGTTGCTCGGTCAGCATAAGCGTTCGCACCACGTAATCTGGAGGCCACCAAAGGCAAACCAACCGTGGATCACGTGGCCGTCAGCCATCAGTGGAGAGCCACAATTCAAGACTGCTGTACCTTTTGAGGCATACAACTTGATTCCGGTAACACCATGGTGCATGCAGGCCTTCGCAAGTCGGCAAGAAGCATGGCAATTCACCATCTTCGAAGGACTACCACAGCTCAACAGTATCGATCTGAGCTAGCTCAACAACTCTCTACAGTAAACGAACACTGTAATGGTAGCGAGAACGTGGATGAAGCATGAAAAATGTGGAAGGAGCTACGTTAGCGGCGTTCGGTGCCGTCTATCCAACGTCTTCGATACAATGCAATGACCATCAGTACCATCATCACCCTGAACCATGCCAGGAAATCCATACCAGGAGGCAACGAATACGACGGCGGACGTAAAGCCTTCAAACATCAAATAGTGAAGAGCCTAGGGAATGACCGAGGGCCCTGGTGGATATTGAAGGCTCGCGAAGGTTTTCGCTACCCGAAAAAGCCTACATCAACTGATACGGTCGACTGGCCCTAGTAAAATAGCAGTCAGTAAAACAATAAGTGCAAAACGTGGATAATTAATTCACTCGCAAAAACGTCGACTGGAAAGATGGACCGAACACTTCGAAGACCAGTTTAACTAGCCTCCTGCAACACAGCCTGTGGAGATAATGCATACGGGCGAGTGGAATATAAACGTTGATCACCCGTCGGAAGAAAAAAGTACGGAATGTCCGTACTGAAACGTGAGAAGGCACCAGGACCAGACGGTCTGTATCCAGCCCTCTTCAAAGAAGGTGGATAATCCCTGGTGACCATCTGACAAAGCTTATTCGTTCTATTTAGAACGAAGAGAAGGTGCCTGCGTAATGGGGCATATCGACAAATAACCCTATCTTCATGAAGGGTACGCCGACGCTGTGCGAAAACCAGCATAGCATCAGCCTGTTAGTTGTGGCATCGGGGGCGAGATAGCTCAGCGGTTAGAGCGCGAGCGTACTGACCGGAAGGTCCGTGGTTCGAACCCTGTCTCTGCCTCTCGACTTCCCCTGTCTAGGCTTGGGCAATCCGGCAGTATCCCAGCCCTCGTGCTTCCTTCGGGTGGCATGGCAGCTTGGCACCGAAAGGGTGCTACAGCTGAACGATTGTGGCATCGAAGGTGTTCTCTGGCCTGATCCTTCGAAGGTTAACCGAACACAGGGAGAGACAGATCCGTAGCTGAAAAGTTTCACAACTGTAGAATAAGACTGATGTTACAGTCACCTTGTGAACATGGTCTTTCACTCTCAGTATAATTTGTTTCTGAAGCCATAAATGAGGCAATTTCTGATAAGGCATGCATTGACTCCTTCTGTCACGGTACAGTCACAGCTTACAAAGCTGCTCCAATAAGTACAACGGTAAAAAACATCCGAGTCCCTCTGACTGGAGTTTCAGAGGGATACAGGAGGAATGCAAAATCTCCTTGGAGACGCGAATGCGTAGTGAAACTAGGGATCAGAACTGAAATTCCATTTAGAATATACTGCACGGAATGATGCCCCTCACATAGCGAGACAATATCGTCCGCATAGTCCATGTGCGGGTGTAATTTTGATACCAAAAGTCTCAAATATGATAATGCCGATTGTAAAATTTAAAGAGAATGGAGAGAGAGAGAGGATGGATCTGCCGAACCCCACCAGCCATAGGAAAACTTTTCGAGTTTGTTGCAAACTCTCACAAAACCAGGAGTGCGTGAAATGACGTCACGGAGTATAATTACAAACTCTGGAGGTATTCCGCTTTAGCCGAAGAACCAAACTATCTTCAGAATCAAGGGCTCTTCTGAAGTCGAAGGCTTCACTCACCTGCTACGGATTTCTGGTAAGCTCATGTTCCAAGAGGCAGCGTGTTGCCGTATGTTGGCTGTCGGGTCTTACTGAGCGGTGTGTGGGAAAGAGTTGGATGAACTACGCAGCTGATGAACTACGCGTTAACTGCTTATTTGGGTTAGGTCGCCATCATATACGCCGGCAATATACGTGATACGTCTGTTTAGGTGATGCTCAGTCGTACATCGCAGATTGATAGCCCGGTCCGGAAATTGGCTGGGACGAAGGGCGCTACTGTAAGTTTGAGCTTTTTTTCTTTTGGCCGTCGAAAAACGCAGCCTTTCCGCGAACCAATACACTACGGGAATCAACATATGACGTCCGGTATAATTGGGCGACTCCCAACCTAAACTTGCTCACATTGCTAGTTTGAATCTGAAACGGTGTCACACTGAGACGGCGCCAAACAGCGGCGCGGCGCAGAGAGCGCTGAAAGCTACTGGCTATCTGAACATAAAACCAGGAGTCACTCCACAATATAAGCGAGAAAATCACCATAATCGCATTCCATTCCCAAAGTACGTATCCTTAAACGCTGAACACCTGACTATGGCATTCAAATCTCAAGTTGTAGAGCGCATATCTAGTTTAAGCGCTTCTCGTAGGTTAAGAAATCGAATGTAGGACCCGAATTCGACCGCACCAGGACTGCAGTCCATTGAGACATATGTGGATACCGCAGGAAAATAATGTTCACGTCCATGTGCTTTGTTAGAGGGAAGTAGACGGGTACCGTACGAACAGACAAGCGTGCTACAGTCCGTCGAAAGCCATTTAGCCTTTGAGGCACAGTAGCTCAGTTTCACCAAATCTTTAGCAGATGACCAAATATGGAAGTATTGATAGATTATCGGCACGAAGGTGGTGCCACATCCCACATTGATGGTAATTCAGGTGGGACGTTGCTCTTAGCATTGCAGTTGTTTCACCTGGACGGATATGATAATTTCAACGCTTCTGAGTGCCGACAAACACCGTAGCAGTGTATTATGCAGTGTTCAATCCCTGATCACTTGTCTTTTTCTAATGGGAGTGAGGATACATAACTCACTTAACAATAAGATTTAGAGTACTTCAAAAACTCACGTTTGTGCATGTCATAATACGTAACGTAGCACCACGGGTTGACATTTCATGAAGATTGTAAGCAGTGGAGGAGATTCTGGATCCATTCCCAGGGAGGTTGTGACGGGTTTTGGCTAACTGAAAACGGCCAAGAGCTGTGAACGTCCAAGTTTTAAGAACAACTTACCCAGAGAGTCTTCCAAATGATGATACAGAGCTAGTATCTGTGACAAAGTAGTGAGATGCTCTACGACGAGTTTGTCAATTTCGTCATCGGACATTGAGAGAGAGCCAAACAACTGAAGTGAGAAAGAATATCAGACAGAGTCGTCATGGAACCATCTACATACACCGGCTAATAAGGCTGCATTTTATTAGGAGAGATTTCGTTTTAAAAAGACATTGGTTCTAAGGAAACGCGAAATTCAACGTGAAATGCTGTTTAAAATTGTGGTACCAATACAACGACAACAACAACAGACAACTGTGCACACGTAGCTTCCAAAAAGAGTGCCCTTAAGTGAACACTCAACTGTTCAGCCAAGAAGGCAGCAAAGCACACTACATTCAGTTTTATCGACTTCTTCGATACCGAACCATCGTACTCTTCATAGTGCAAAAGTGGGCAGTTGGGGTTTGGTGTAGTTGTCTTACTTATGAGCTTGTAGACAATACCCTAGAAGTTCTGATCTGTCTGGTTCTCATCTCTCCCAAATGACATCTGGACCAGGATTGCTGACCGCGACGGTAGACAGCATTCTCGATGCAATGAGCGCCCACAATCAAATCATCAGCTATAAATAGGTGTATTGGTTACAGCTGCTATAATTTCTATAACCGGAAAGTGGGAGAGTGCCCACAGTGGTAGATGATTCTCTCTTCTGAGATAAAACAGTCAGCCAGCACGTTGAAGAAAAAGGATGTGCGTATTGCTCATTTACGGTTGCATATAGACCTCTGGTTTTGTGCGGTCTTGCATGAGTTCAGTCTTACACGCGTCTAGTTAGGGGACAGCATGCGGAGGATGACTTTAGGATAGTCAACAAATTCATCTAAGAACACTTCTGACTAAGAGAAAATAAGAGATAGCCGTTCCGCTGTGACACCCTTTCGGTGCCTAGCTGCCACGCCACCCAAATGAAATACGAGGGCTGGGATACTGCCAATCGCACAATCGGAACCATAGTCTGTCGGAGCGTATGCTGATGAGATAAACAGATACTATTTATCACATCGACCCTAGTTGAATCAGACAACCGTACATCGCAAAGACGACTTTTTACACCGTAGATCCCACCAGCCATCGTGTGAGGATCACCCGACACCGAAGAGTAAAGTGCGGAACATCTGATCTCGTCCTAAGCGGCTTGAGGCGCACGACCGAAGTGGTCCTGTGTGCGTGTCTCGGAGATATAGTATTCATCGACAAAGAGGGAAAGCAAGATTCCAGAAAGAGGCGCCTGTTGCCAAACTTGAGATAGAGTGGGGACATTAAAAGGTTATAACGTGGATCAGATCTTTTGTGGTTGGTTTATATTTCTAGGCGACGGTTTAGACATGGAAAGATGGTTAAAGGACTGACAGATGAGTTGATCGTACTGCATTGGTCGATGGGTTGGGAGGGGGTGGTGGATAGCTGGTAAAAGAGAAGCTGCGGGGGCAAATGATACTTCCCGGTTGCCCAAACCAAAGGGGGCTTGGTTGAGATAGTCCAAATTGAGCGTTTGATGAAGTCTGACCTGCAAGTCAGTGGGAGAATGTGAGGTTTTGTTCAGGGATCCTGTCCCTACCCGCTGACTCAAAGGTCTGAACAACGAGGCAGCGGTTGTTAGTTTTTTTTCAAGGATCCTTCCCGGAGCCGATGACTCAACAGTCTGGCCCGTCTGGCTTTAGAGGGCTGGTCTGGCCCGAGGACACAGGGAGTAAGGCATAATTGTCTCATTCCTAATGCAACTGCGCACAGCAGCCGCAGCTCAAACTCTTCAGTTTCAAAGGTATTTCGACTGTACTGAGTAATGTGCCGGCAATCACGGTCAGTCATCGGGTAATCGGAGTGTGCGGCTTTTAGGGCCGAATTTTTTAAACCCGTCATTCATCGAGGGAAGGCTGCACCGATGCTTCCATAACTATGGACATGCTGGTCGTCTGAGGAAAATACCGTACTGCTCTCACACTAGCTCAGAGGACAGTACGAATTTACGTCCCGAATGGCTCGTAGTACGATCTATCGTAGCAAGAGTATTCATTGCTCTTCGTCGCGTTAATCCTCGTTTGCTTTCCCGGTATAGCCGGACTTTAAGGAAATGGGATCCAGCCAATGTGGTTCACGAAATCAATTCAGCACTGAAGCTCGATCACGACGTGTCAGGGTACCCGGGAAGAGATGGCTGTGGTTAGAGCGCAAATCTACTGATCGGAAGGTCCGCGGTTCGAATCCGACCTCTGCCTCTCGACTTCCCCTGGCTAGGCTTGGGCAACCTAGCAGTATCCCAATCTTTGTGTTCACTTTGGGTGGCATGGCAGCTAGGCACCGAAAGGGTGCTACAGCTGAACAGCATAGGTACACAATGAAGGCGACGGCTTTGGTGCAAGACCATCAGTTGCTGCATAGCACTCTCATCTGTCATGGCCATTAACCATTGGCCTGTCTCGTTTCACGGAAACGGCAGTTAGCAACGTGAGTTGACTGGTGAGGGTTTTCATGCTTCAACACCAAGTCATGGACTGAGTGCCCCCGGGTCGTCCTTATCCGATGCAAAGCCGGGCAAAGAAGACACTACGAGTCAAAAGGTCCTCACAAATGGCTTAAGCAGTGTAACCTATGAAGTGTGACCCCCAAGTCTATAAAGGGAGAGTGAACTTTCCAGGAAACCGTCCGGCATACATCGGCACTACTGATCTGATGTTCCCATGAGAAACGTGCAACTCTTTAGAGATGCCGATGGTCGGTTTCCTACGGATTTGCTCTAGATAATTTCCTTTCCATTTCTTCAGTAACCCTGAAATAGGCATAACACCCATAATTTCGGTTCAAATCCACAGAGATCTGGGTGCCTGGAGATCCAGTGATCTTTCACCCATAGATGTACTCCCATGCTTCCACCAAGACTGCCGCTGCCTCTCCTTCATTGACCTCCCTGATACTCCACCTATGCCACCAAGTTTGCGTTGTGGTGATGCCTGGTCGACCGAAGTGAAACTATCCACGGCGGTTTCTATAGCCTGCATATTCTCACTGGTGAATTGAAGGTAAGAGGACCGCTAGTAGCTTCACTTTATGATTAAGTACTTCTGAAAAACGTCGTCCTGTGGATATCATATGGGGTGTGTTCACGCACTGATACACAAGATCGGGTCTTTCACCCAGGCTTCCCACGTCGGATCTGTCCTTGTCGTTTTTACCGTGTTCGTTGTAATCACCTCAACTCTACATTTTGTGTTAGGGCTGAACGATACATACATCCTGTATGTTTTTTTGCACTGTTGCGTCAGATCATCGATCTTCCCGATTCTGAGGGTCGCTAAAATCCCACGCGGTAGTCCACAAGCGCACAAGCCAAACTGACGCAAATGATTGGCTGGACCGAGTCCAGGCCCGAAGACACGACTACTTAGCCGATGGCTCAGCCGCCTAACAGGTATTTCCACCAATGGCTGCTCGTGGCTCGATGTACCAGTGGGATAAGCCTGGGGGCAGAAGCTGACGTGTTCGTGTCCGACTTCTTTTCGACATTCCCCATCGGCACCTTTCTTCACAGGACACTACTGCTTATGCTGAAATGCATAAACAGCATGAAAATGTGATTGACTAAGATGAAAGCACACCCAAATTATTTTCGCCGATACTGTAGGGTTGTGTTCAAATGCAGTTCGAACACGCGCGCTTCCTGGTTTGTGCACAACCAACCAATCAGAATGCTGCCGTGTGCATGAATCTCAGGCTGCCAAGGTCTTGATCCACGTTCGCGCTCCTTGAACCACGCGCCCCCAAGGTCAGTCCAGGAATATTCGCGGACTTACGGATTGATACAATGGTCGAGGCTTTCGCTCAAGATTCCCGGGTCTGTTTTGTTCTCGTAGCTAAGCGGCTACCGTTCGCCTGAAAGGCACAGGCGGAAAAAGGGCTGTAGCATTACTCTATAAGTTCTCTGCAGGGGGCAGTAAGTTTGCCAGCGCGAGGATTCGCATATGAGAGTTCAACAGTGCTTTGAACTGGGTACTAGGTGTAGCACGGATTGCCGTCGGAGGAAGGTCATTGCACGCAGCAACTGCCCGAAATAAGAAGTTTTACCTTATTATATTGTTTAGTGAGCTTGAAAATAATCTTACCCTGTCTCCGCCCTGTGTTCGCTGGCTCAACGGTAAAATCTTTTGGCTATACCTCCTTCAACCGGGGCAAAGGTAGGTAATTGGTCTTTTCGGAGGCGGCGATTCTCCAGGGGAAAGAAGTCCAGCACCGCGACTCGCGCTTCATAGTCCAGGGATTTCGGGGTGACGACCATTTACGTAGCAGTTCGCTGGACACGCTCAAGGATGATTACGTCAGCAGACTTGGTGTATTCAGGCAGCTGTCTGACGTAGGGCCCATAGAGTGACTGGAAGTCCATGTGATTAACACGGGACAAGATTCGCCGAATCATCCATAGCACCGCGAATGCCCTCTAAGCCTATTTATCGCGGTGAAGTGAGAACATGTTTGTAGAGAGCCAGATATTTAATTTTTTTCGGTATCTATCCTCGTAATTTCTCCTGGTACATTTCCACCATGCACGGCAAAGGCTTTTGCTGAGTCTTCTCTAAGTGACATATGGACGCATTTTTCGTCCCTCAGGCGAATGTGCCTGTCCAACGATTACTGCATTGCAACGTCTACATCCATTTTGGGAGCACGGGTATTTGAACCCCGGGATTTAAATTCGTCCGCAAAATGTAGGCGTGGGCTTGAAAGAAAATCTGGAAGATCCTTCTCGTAGATCAACAACAGAAGTGGTCCTGAGACGGGCCTTGAGGAACTCAAATGGAGACTAGTGCTGAAGCATATTGGGATGAGCCTACCTTCACTCGGGATGTTCTGTCTGGTATGAAAGCCTTAATCCAACCTTAATCCGCTTGAATCCCATATGACCCGAATTTGCTGGGCAGCAAGACGTGAAGGACTCGATTAAATGAATATCTTGCATCCTACGTGAGTCCTTCGTCCTTAGCTTGGCTTGAGCTGTCCATAAATAGGGCAGGTTTATAACACAAGAACGATTTGTAGGATTCCGTGTTGCACTGAGGATATCACATTATTGGTGGCGGAATGACTTAAGATGCTCGTGTCAGAATGCGTTCCATCACCTTGCACGGTACGCTTGTCTGGCTAATAGGTCTGTAGCTGTCGGGCGATAGTCGACCATCTGTTTTGTAGACTGGCGTGATAATCGATTTCTACCAAGCAGACAGAAGGTTGTCGTCGTGCGGCTGACAAAACACCGGGTGGAAATGCCTTGCCAGTGTGAGCAGCGTTTTTTCAAGATCCTTGGCTGGACCTCGTCTGGCCCCAACGCGCTGAGTGAGTTTGCCTTAGGCAAGATTTGACGGATGTTCTCCTCAGCAAGGGCCAAGTGGTTTGGGGGCCTTTCGCATTTACGGCTTGGCAAGATTGCATGTCTCTGGGGCAGAATATAGGCCTGTATAATGTGCTCTGTAGACTTCAGATACCAATATTTGGTCATTCTTGGGTTCCCGTTTCTGTCCCTCAAGGAGAAGACGGCTGGCTCACTGCACCGGCGGTGTCTCTCTGGTAGAGGTTAAATGTCCTAGCTTGTTTCCGTGTGATCCATTGGTTCCGCATTTTACGAAATGCCAGCTATTAATCTGTGTCAACTGTAGTTATCTTTTGAGAAAATATTTGTGACCTCTCTTGCAGAAGACACCGATTCCTGTTAGGTGGCTTTTGATCCATCCGACTGCTGCTGGATTTTGTGAGTAACAGTGTCCGCCTCATGAATTTCCAAGACAGTGATCCAGTATAACTCTTTCACTGAAGCTGGTCGCGCTTTCAATTGCTCAAGGAAGCCACTCATTACTGGGAAATCTGTAAGACAGACTTTCAGAACACACGTCAGTGGTTTCGGAGTTCTGGCCCATGAGCACACAATGGTTACCATGTCCTAGATGACTTTTATTTAACAATTGATCGACGAAGTGTCTGTTGTTGTTAATAACCTAATCCAACAGCAGTGGCAGCTAATCCGCGCGGTATCTGGTGGGTGCGACGACATGTTGAGCCCGAGCGTTCTGTTGACCGACTTCGATCAGCACTGATCCAAGTGTCCACTGGACTCAGTGTGCGGGATTTCCCTCCAGGATGCTTTTGGAGCGTTGGAATCACCTACGAGTAAGAGATGTGTGAAATGGCAGCTAGAGGAGAGTTGCTCAAGTGTTTGTATGGGGAACTAGCTTTCTTTCGGGGGACTCGAGGGAAAACGTAAGACCACAGCGAGAAGAGAATCGGTCTCACACAGCTTGGATCGAATCCACAGCGCATCACATAAGGGGACAGCAGTGGTGTCTAAGGGAACAGTCGGGTTGTGCAGGGCTGTGAGTAAGCATAAAGTAACCTCACATGCCCCCTTGTTTCGAATGAGCTCAGAAAATGCAGTAACCGTTCACCAATATCAGGTCAGAAACATCTGGCGTGAGCCAGATCACTGTCAATCCGGTTGTGGTTGCTTGATTAAGGTAAGCGGTTTGTTGAAGAGATTGGGTAATTTGCGGATAAGCGGTTCAACACTACCCCTGCTGCCTTCAAGGCTGGGGAGCCGAGAGTTGCGCTACCAGATAGGTAAGCCGGTTTAATAACTTTAAAACGGGTTTCCTTCCACGGCTCTGAAGAAGCCTCTGCGGCGTATTTGTCTGTTTCCTACCTTGGTGTTTGCTTGTGCTCCTGATCGTTTGCAGGAGTTCTCAGTCCTCTGAGAATCCAGTTTGTGTGGGTGCTTCGTCTTTGGCGGACGTCGTTTTTTCCCTCATTTTTAAAAGTCTCGATGACCGATACTCTCAGCTCGTGCGATACCACCCTTTGGACGCCTAGAGTTAAGAATAGGTTTATTTCCCAGCTTGAGGGGAGCATGCCGATTGAGGCATAACCGGGTCGTTACAACCCGAGCGCGTCAGCCAAACACAGAACAGGGATGAAAGGAACAACCAAAGAGACACGCGTATTAAGTGAAAAGTCGCTGCAGTTGTGGCGACAAAAAATAGGGCTATGAGAATGAGCTACGACTAGTCCATGGATGAAGGCGGCTGACATAAACGAAAATGGAAAAGCATTGCTGGCCATGAGTGACCTTGAGCGGTTCAGTAAATGGACAGGGTCACAAAAAGCAAACATAGAGGTGTAGATGGAAGAATCCGAACTGGAGACAAATGGCATGTTTTATCTCAAAAATATGGTGTGTTCTTTAAAGATTTGCTGTGGTTTCTTAGGCTTTTTGGCGACGGTTGACAGGTAAGGTATCTCCGTGAGGCTTTATCGGGTCGTTTAGGAGCTGGATAGCATCAGCCAGGGTTATTCTATTTAATGGTATCCCCAAGAAGCTCGTTTTGCAGAAAGATGTACCTTAAATCTAGCTAGCCGGTTTCTGATAGGACGACGTTTACATGGCTTTTTTGACCGCAGTTGCTTTGTTTTGCGTTTGTGTGGACTCCCGCGTCGTTCGCGATCAGCGTGGCCAACTCGACTTACTTGGTAGTTTCCGGTACAGTGTTGTTGGGTTTGTGGCTTTGGCTATCGGGGTTATGAGTGACGAAGCAGGTTGCAATCGAACAGGCCGGTCTTGAAGGACTGAAGCTGGATGTTGACAGTTTCGCATTTTCCGTGATCGTGCGGTACTTATAGGAGTTCCCGACTTCGAGGTGAACGCTTGCGGTTGATCTGTTGGTAGGGTTCGCTGTTTGTCTCCGCACAGCTGACAAAATCCAGCTTAGAACTCGTAAATTAGAGTGGAGTTCAAAGCTGCGCCTTTGTCACCCGGTAAGGAAATAAGCGGTGATAATTCGGCATGCCATATAAACTGCGTCCACGTGGGTCTTACCACCCCACAAGCAACACTTTCGTTTGTAGCCTGAGGGTCTGCGGCAGCGGGGTAGAAACCGCAGTCCAGGGTCCCGGTCGTTTGCGTCAGAGAGCTTTTAGGTGAACGAGGGTCAACAGCGGCCATCTGTTTGGCCATAAGTTTGAGGTCGGCCGCAATCTCGCCAAGCGTACGCTTCTTTCGCACCTTCCCTTTAGGACATTCGTAGCCCATTTTCTGCACCTCTAGAGGGCCACCGTCGGATATGGGTTTGATTTCTGTGTAGGCGCTTTTAATGCTGTCAGCGCGCGCCAAGAACCCAAGCTATTTGCTTACTTCCCCTTTCGCAGAATCACTCCACCACAAGGGATTCGTATTCACACCTTGTTACGAACTCACAAAGGGGCGAGTGTGCCAGTTTCGTTGGTGTGATTATTCTGAACAATAACCTACAGATGATCAGCCTGCTCCCCAATGTACCTATGTACTAGAGACCCCGTGGCGGTTTTGATTGCCTCATTAGAAAATTGGACAAACTTCTTCGCAACCAACGGACCCGGAATGGATAGCACCAGGTACCAGTTCAGGAAGCAATTTCGTTGTCGACCTGCGTCCGAGCAGTTTTGTCCGCCGTGCCTGTGTCACCCGGATCTTTGAACAGTAGTACCAGTTTTCCTCGAGTATCGTGATTGAAACGGAACATTTGCGCTGGTCTTTCACACCCAGAAGTGGAGACTTGGTTTCATTTTTGACAGTTGTCTTTTTTATTGTGAAATGCACAGTCCCTCTAAGGTAAAGGCAACTGGCGCAGACGGCGCAAAATATATGGGTTGTTTCTCGACCGAGCATTTGTTCAATTTATCGGATTAGGCCACTGATATCGCGGAGCACACTCAAAGGAAAATTTTAAGCGCGTATATGTTTTTGGAGAATGTTTTCTGCTTTAGCAGGTGACCTTAAAACTCCCAGACACAGGTTTTCAGGTATCATGTTTGGAATGAAATTGTCATGGTGGCCGAGGGCAAGAAGGTCTAATCCTGTGGCCTCGAGTAGAGGGGATTAGGGTGCATATAATGTGACCGAGTGTACGTTTAAATTAACACCTCAAGACAGTGTGCATACATTTATATCTGTGTAAGTATCATCGACTCTAATCAGCAATTATATGCGTTTTAATTCGGAGACAGGATGTGGGCAAGAGACCCAAATTTGGAGGACGAACAGGTATGGGAGGACTCCACATAGGATGGAGATGCGCTGGTGGGGATTCTGTAAATTTCTTCCAACCTAGAAGCATCACAGGCGAGGAGCAGTCTCTGCGCTACCTTGACGCAAACCGCTGAAGAAATTAAGCGAGTGACTACCCAGTTAGTAATCTTGCGGGAGAGTGAAGAGGACACCTGGACATTGGGTTTGAGGAGAATGTTTTTTGACAAGATACCCACGTATGCATAAGCACTTATGATGGAGTGGGTTGAGGCCGGGTGGCTTATTTGGTTACAGTGAGGTACGGTAGGGCGGAAATTCTCAACATTTTCCCATCACGGTTCAAACAGGAAGCCGAACGAACATGCAATATTCTAGGAGAACTGATAGTTGCACAATACAAAATGATAACAAATTTGTCCGCATCTTTAGAGGAGCCTGAATGATGGAAAAATTCCGAGTTTGTTCGGGATACAAAGCTGAGGGAGACGGTTGGACCTGCTCCGGGCTTCAAAGTATTCATGGCAATCGACAGCGAGCATGGCTCCGCTACTGAGTAGTGACAGTAAGACAAGTGCAGCCCCACGTATGTTGAACAAAATGACAGGGTTGTTGTAATTAGTGTTTGGTACGGGGCAAGCAGCAGTCGTCAAACGCCATTTCGGGAAATTGCAACTATCTAGAACATATTTTGAGGCCTTCGGCCATGTAAACTTCGGTGGATTTTGGGAGGAAGTAAATGGCCGTGTTGGTGACATTGATAAATAGCCAGCGTGAAAGACATCTTCGCGGAAGGGGAACATGGAAGAAAGAAAAAATGGCCCTGCAGAACCTTGGCATAAATCTACATTGGCGCACGAATGAGGCTTAATAACATCAGAAGGGACAAAAATATCTGCAATTGCTCGACAATCCACAATTACGTTGTGTTTGATCACGTTGGCTGCCTCTGAGAAATCGAAGGGACGCAATTCATCTTCAGGTTCTTTTCGACAGCAGCAGTAGTAGTGAGGAGCAAAAATATACGGGTGGGAGGAAATCTACGCTGACGTGGATGTGGTAGGTTTGTGCAAACAGATGACATTCTCCACATGCGCTTACAAGGGGGGAGACCTGATATTCATCAATCTACAATGAGTTGTTATCTGCTTGACTTCACCGATTTTACGGGTTGTTATTTTACCTGCTTTCAGAGGGTGGTCCGGAAACATGTACAAGGGTAGACGCAGAGTTGGAAAGATTCCGTGCCTAGGGAAGGAGATTTGGTGCGTGACAGTAAATTGAGGTTCTCTGCACGTTAAATGTTGTATAGCAAGTGTTTCGGATGCTCAACAGGCTGTCGGCATGGAAAACTATTAGGGGGTGGTTGGGGGGGTGGCATGAACCTCACATTCCGCTGTTATTACAGATGAAAATACAGTCTTGGATAGCTGCAGGCCACATGCAGAAGCTGGGTGTTTGTTCTTTAGTTTGATGGCATTTCATGATGGCCTGGTTCCTCAGGCCAGGTGCCCAAATCCTGCGACCTATCGGGGAAGCTGGGAGTGGCAATTTTCCCTGTGATGGTCAACCCGTAGGAGGGCAAACCTGACTGGATCGGGCTCAGTGATGGCTCACGAGATAGTGGATAACTGACTGTGACCTAAACGGGCATGGGCCTATCAACAGAAAAATCATGTCCGGAACTGGGGTTGTTAGACGCAGCAGCATTCCACTGGCCTGCAACAACACTGAGTTACATTAACCGGGGTACTGTTTTTGGAACGAGTTGAGTGAAATCAGAATAAGGAACTGTTCGGGTCGTTATTTGATTACTGTGACCTTAAGGTTGAAAAATATCATAATTGGAAAGCGTCAAGTGTGGCGAGGTGGAGGACGCAGGTTTATATCACACACATGTGGAGTGCACACGGCAGCGAAGCATCGGTGTTACGGCAGCGAAGCATCGGTGTTCAACACTGATGTCATGCTGTCGATGATGATGATGATGATGATGATGATGATGATGACATGTGGAGTGCAGGTGTAATTCTCCGCGAAGGTAAATTAGAATTCCTGGGATGATTTCAGAGGAAACCGCAGATTGGATCTTCGGCTACCGAAAACCCCGCCATGGATGCGAACAGTCTGGGGGAAAATTATATGTGAAAACGATACATAAACGGATATGGAATATATAAATAGCATCCACAGAAGTGTTTAGAAACCAGAATAACTTTGAAGCGTTTAAGCGTAAAACTTACTTGTTGGATGAGTATAGGTTCACCAAAATTGAGTCAAGTCACCCATATTGAGTGACTTCTGAGCCACCCTTGAAAGCTAGAGTCTTGATTAGGTCAATCTTCAAAGTTCTTGCTGGCGTTTTGTTTATTTTCCTTGTGTTCTGACTACTCACGAGTAACGTGACTTACGCCCGTTTCTTATGACGCCGTTTTGTCTTCTTGCTGCTGGTTCCCCCCGTGTTTCGGACCTACATAAGGTCTGCTTATTCTTCAGTAACTGATTTCAATATTTGTTGTCCGTCCGTCATTGGTCGTAGGTTCGTCTAAGTTCTACCTATTCTCGAGCGTCTGCTCCAACAGAAAAATGGATCGACCAAGAATCGAATTCAGAACTCCTCGGATACCAGGCAGGCGCACTGTCCACTACACCAACTTGGCGCCGGAATGACCCTATTTTTGTACTACCTGTATACTACGTCTGCCAGATAGCCTTTGGCAAGATTTGTTTTAAGCAACCCTAACCGCGCAGTCTGCTTTGTCACGTGACACGAGCTACCGTGTCGCAGCACCGACCGAAAGACAGTCCCTTTACCTCCCAAACGTACTCATTGTTTCTGCGCCGTTATCACCCTATACGTCCAACTCACACTGACAGGCTGCCCGTATATGAATCCCTACCGCTTCATTGACTATTTTCCGCCCTCGCTGATTGCGTCATTATTGATTGTACGTTCGCTTAATTTACGATTCTTACTAACCCGTCGTTTGTGGAACCAGTTCCTGTCAGTTCTCGATACATCTTCTGCTGCTCCAGTCTGTCCACTCCTATTGTCTACTGGCTACGAACTGCGTATAATCTAATAGTCGCAATCGTCCTGTGAGATCCATAGCCGCCCGGATCTTAAACCATGTATGAAGAATGTATGAACCAAGTATCTCGTCAAAAGTTGAAAATGGTCACCGAAATGCTACACTACCATTTATTGAAGCACAACATCTTTCAGACCGACACACAGGAAACAAACAAGAATATAAAGTGTAGCAAAGAATGATGTCACTTACTTGGATACAGCCTCAGGTATGCAGAGGTGGCTACACTTTATATAACAAAAGCACCAGTCTACTTTTTATGGAAGGTTCCGTGCACCAGACGCATTATTTTGCTTTTGATTGTTTCTGTGGGCCCAACTTCGTCGTTTTATCTGCCAGAAAACAGCGTTGATAACAACTCATGCGCCGCAATCCCACACAGGATTTATTTGTTTTGTCAGGCCACAACGATGACAACATTAGCAGAAAACACTGACAGCACTAGGCCATCCCAGAAAGTTCATGCTCTAACAGTAGGAAATCCTTCTAATGAATAGAACAAGTGCCTCCGCAACTGGCCACTTCCGTCGGTGCTAGGAAAATTTAGCTAAAAGTGTCACACGAGTAACCATCGCAAAACAGCTGATATCTTTGCACTCTCATCATTTTCTTGTATTCATCAGTTGTCATTAAAAAGACTGTGTGACTGTTATGTGAAAATGAATTGACAAATTGTCAAACTTTGTCGGGATATTTGGACCTTGAATAGTTTCACCTGAGATCGCCAACTTGTTCACTAAGTTAGGAGACAATCAGTACAACACTTTGAAAAAGCGTGAGATTATTTATCTAGTAGTAAAATAATTCAATTTGAATGTTCGAATAAGATTCCGAGTTATCTTGTAGTCCAAATGAACGGCAATTGGTCGCTTTTTTCCGTTTTTCTTTTGAGGGCTCGAATCTTCGACAGAATAGAACGGGGCTGTGCAGGAAAATTTTGGAATTTTTTTATGCTGCTTGTATAGTTGAGATATAATTAGGGAAGCACAATTCTACTTATCGTCCCGCATCAACAGAGTATGCATAGGTGAGCGGCAATGAAAAACTGGCAGAATATATACCCTGTCTATTTTGCTGCATGCAATAGAAGATACCTTGCTTAGACTGTTCCAGTTCAGAGCAACATGCAATTTGTTTGTTTGTATTTGCTGTTAGTAATGAGAAAAAAGTCTAGGAAAACAATCTGTAAGCAACCAGGATGACTCAAACAGATTTGCCTTTATACAACGTTATATAACTGGGGCACGTTTTACGACATACGAACTGTGCCTTTGCGCATGAGTTGTAGCTCCGTTGGCAACGCATTGTGCATGCTTCAGGACCATTGGTCTATTAGAACTCTGCACTTAGCAGCCTTTAGCAATGGAGACTAGACTAGGTTTTCCTGATAGTTTGTTGCATCGGCGCTAGCAGGTGTTAACTCACCACGCCTATCGAGCTCTATCAGGGTTGTCTTTACGTTGCTATTCACTATCTCTGATCTAACGTGCTGACCGAATACTGCAGCGCGTGGTTACCAGGTTCAACCTGAGCAGCACAGCACATTTAGAGGAGAGAACTAAATCAGTAAGTCCGTACGACGTTGCGACCACTCCAATCATTCTTGTATGTTTGTTACTTGCTTTCTCAATCATATGATTCCTTATCAGCTGAGGGACCAATGTACGGAATAGTTGGTGTAATTTAGATTCAAACTTTGTCATACACAACTGGTTCCGTAAAGGCCTATTTGATATGCGTACACTCATAAATTGGTCTCAGCTGACTGACAGCTTATAGAGGAGCTACATTAGAAGAATCCTTATTTATATACACTTTATATATTAGAATAATTGACGGACGACAAAGATAGTTATAGATACATATAAAGTCGATATGGTCCAAACAGAATGTCATCCAGAAGCATGCATAAAAATACAGAAAACATCTAGAATGGAAGACGTAAAAGATGTTGCTTGTACAAAACATTGGCGATAGTTTGTGGTGAGGACGTTCATAATTCTCTTGTATGGTCTGTATTGTGGCTATCAAAGCAACGAAGCGGTAGAGGTTCTTGGTATCAAGTAATTGTCGGTCATTTCTAAATAATGCTGTGAGCAGGAGGAAGAGGGGAAAAGAGAGAAGAAATTTAAACCAAGGAGAGCAAACCTATCCGGAATCAGATAAGTTAGCAACTGTTGTATAAATCGAACTCAGCGAGAACCGACTCACGTCGAATCTTGAGTGCGGATGGGGCAATTTCGGGGAGTTTTGCGGGTTTCTCAAGGCGCAGCTTAAAGCGGGGTTCAATCATCTTTCCATAAGTTCACTGACTGGTCACGATGCACATTGTGTGGCTCAAGCTAATTGACCATTTGCCAGTAGCAAGGATGAGTAAATAAATCCATAAAAAAGTGGGAAAGTGTTTTAACTAGCATGGTCGAGTTGGTAGCCCTGTTGTTGCGGACCAATCGCTATATGAGGCAGACGTGGAACATTATTAGGATTAGAACTCTGCGTTCGTTTGACCAGTTCAGGTCGTTTCACGAAAGTCTTGCTGGTTGGGTGATCTTTGCGCCATGCAAAGCATCGAATCATCGCACAAAAGGGCTCCTTGATTTTGTAATACCTGACGGCAGCCAGAAGTTTTGGCTCCTCATCCATCTATAATATGAAGATTTCTTTAAAGCCGCTGAAGTTTCACGACCTTTTTGCATTAACATTAGGTAGGACTTCAGTATTATCTGTGGTTCTACTAGGAGAATCGCCCATTACACAGTGGGGCATCAATCCAACGCAAAAAGCTCAGTTTTACCCTGCAGCACAGTGTTCCTCAGAAAAGGGCACCGTCTTTCGCTAGCACGTAACTATACACAGGCAGTTCTTAAGTGTCGTTAACAAGCCAGGGGTACAAGAATACACCAACAAAAATAAGGTATGATGAAAACGATATGCTATTAATCGGTCTCTGACTTGAACTCAATAAACAATCTGGCGTTCTTTGTGTTCTTTGCCATAACAAATGAGCACCCATCACGACCGGACAATAGACGGGCCTCGAAAAAAGACGAAAACTTTCCTGAAAATTTTAACGTAAAATCCACCCCAGTTCCGATATGTTCAGATCACAGGAATCTCCGTGGGTCTCAGAAGCAAATGATGAGTACCATACAACGGTGCAGTTTAAGATAAGAGCCTAAAGTTTTCTGAAGTTCCCATAGGATTCACCCGGCCATTGTGATGCAAATACTGTGCCATTTGGTATTGTTGGAACCTACTTTAAACAAGACGATGGTTTCGTAGATCTGAGTTAAGGGGGATGGTGATATTGACAGAATTACGTTCCTCATCCCGTTTTATCAGATAATGTGGCGCGTATGGGAAGCGGAAAACTGTTGATGAATTAAATTTGAGCAAACCAAGTAGGCGGGTAAAAGATGACACCATTGACATTGATTGGAACCGTGACATTACCTAGAATATCTGGCTATGCAGTCGAGCTGCAGGGTTTGTAGTGCATTACTCGCAGTAGCCTGCCAAAATACCACATTACTATTATTTCAGTAAAAGAACAAATAATGTGTTTTTCCAACTAGTCTTGTTCTTCTATCCATGTTAGATGTGTAGGACAGGCCAGAGCAGTTGTTATTCATATTTAAGGAATAACCCCCACTTAAGGACAGCTTGTGCAGTGTCAAAGAGTGACATCAAAAGAGCATGCTCCTTATGACCAAAAAGCTGGTTGTCCGTGTCTGGTTAGGAGAATGAAACAGTGCTTAGCTCTCCGAGGATTCTTCACATCATTGCGTTCAGGAAGGAGTAGGAAGGGGTAGATAAAATCTGACTGAGTCGTTCTGTAATTTATGGACCAGTAGGACAAAAATCTGCACCACTGAATGTTTCCGGTGAAATATAATGAACTCACATTGAGGGGTTTGTCAGCGTAAGAACAGTCATCAGTGGATTTGGGGAATTCAGACTGGAGACTGGACGCACACTGAAGGGAAGTATGCAAAGACCCGGTTACATGACTGCTTTCCTCACTAGTGCAAACACCCACTCGCAGCTGTCTTTCCAATGATTCGGCGCTCGCCTGGCCCGAATCGGCTGAATTTTCCTCGTTTAAACCGTTTATTGGATAATCAGTGAACCAACCATTGTTTATTCGTTTTATTTTTTCCAGCTGGAGTGAAATCGTAGAGAATTCTGGCCGGTCGTCCGGATTTTCAGTCCAACACCACTTCATAATCTCATAGATTTCTTTATTCGCAAGTTTTGGACAATCATTGCGGTGCCCCTGGTTCAACATGCTTGGGAGGCGTTCAGGAGCTATTGATGGATACGGTACCGCCCCAAGTGCGAATATTTCCCACAGAAGAACGCCAAAAGACCAGCTGTGTAATGGTTTAAAGGAAGTTTGAAAAAGCGGAGTAAATTTGGATGAAGGAGAGGAAAATTCACCAGATGAGTGAAACTTTCATGAGAAATCATCATTAGAGTCAGCAAGTGTAACCCCGTGATGTGGACTGCGTGACTGAAGGATGAACGTTGCTACATTCTTTCTAAGTGCGAGCTAAGCACACCACTGACCAGGAGCTCGGGGCTGAACGCCTAGGTGTTGAAACTACTAGCCAGGAGGTCGCGGGTTCCAGGGTCCCTGGAGTTTCGTGAGATTCGCACTAGACATGGTTCATAATAGGGAGGAAGCAACAGTATGGTGCTTCATTTACATGGTGAAATCTCCCTCAGAATGGAGTGCGGTTACATATTAGGTCGCAGTATTCGTGATCAACACGGACGGTTAGAATGATACAATTATCCAGTGGTATGGAGGACATGAGCTAAGTTACGTAAATCAAATAAGAATGTCACATTTCGGGAATTTAAAAAAGGTTTTGTCAAAATCCAAATTTTCTAGACGCACAATGAGAAATGTTTTTGTGATGAATTTGTTAATAAAACCCTGAAAATTGATTTTTGCTTATTTTGTCCGTCCACCCCACACATTTAATGCAATAATCAGTTAAACTTACACGTCACTTTTTGTGGTGTATGTCCTGTCAAATAGCGATTCAGGTGACATCCATTTTATTGGCAGACGACCCTGAAGTTGAGAAAAAGTAGCAATCGTTTACAAGGCAGCAAATATATTGCGTGGTTTCCTGTACCGAAACTCTTACATAAATACATATTAAACGCTGGAAACTGTGACTTAAAATGACCCATATCCTTCAACAAATACTCTCATTTGCACACCAAGTTAGTTTTGACGGGAGGCTCAACTGAATCCAGCTGAATCACATTTATGATGGTCCGCTTAAACAGAATGTGCTCCTGAACATATAAGGTTGACGGAAACTCGGGGTCTGAGCCTACCTGATGAACCCCAATAAGCGCAAGGAGTTTTCAGCAACCTTATGAGCAGTGTGTTACGTTTGACACACTGATTTTAGACTGAGTGATAGAGGATTGAATTGTAGGGTGGCTACTTTACCTTGCTACTGGTATTCGAGGACCGCGGTGCTCCAAGTGAAGTTCTAAGACATCTACACAAGTCAAATTTAAGCCATCTAATTGGGAAAAATGCTGCTTTACTGCTCTACTATCAGTGTAACTATTGGTTGATTCCCTAAAATGCGAATGACTCACAACAACTTCTTACATTAAAGGTCAAGCTTTTTGTTCTTCTGCTTTTATATTCGTTCACTAAGTTTCACTTCCCGATAGACCAAATCGTAAAATAGATCCCGTTTATTCCCTTCAAATAAGTAAACTGGGTTCATTTCCAACAGGGTTTTATTCGGTAGTACGGAGCATTTAGTTTTACTCCAGCCATCTGAGTTTCGAATGGGCAATTTTTTGTCCTGACATGTTTACAAGACCTAGGTTTTATAGCAAAAAAGTTGGATTTCCGTTCCAGCTATCGGATTATATCCTGATAACGAATCTGACTTCTCAAGTTATAACATCGTAAGATAACTCATTTTCGTGCTGTTCACCAGCGTTGTATGTCTTCTGGAGGAGAACCCATCTTCTGCACATTTAAGTTTGTCTATTTAGCAAAAAGACTATCGGGATAGAGTTAAAATATTGGTATGCAATGTGTGGTTTTCCTCATGCATTGTTTTGTTATAGTTCCTGATGGGCGAGCAGGCTCTGCGACACCTCCCTCATTCGGCTGAACACAGGATGATGGTTTAGATCCTTGTTGGACGGAGTTCTGGATTTCGGTTAGTTTGTCACGCATAACCTGGCACCTTCAAGTATTTCACCTAAAACCTCACTTGGTGTGTAGGTAATGACGGACGCAGTTAATGGTATTACTTGAACTTATGGCAAGTTTACACATGGTATGTTGGGTCGACTAAACCGTCGTGCCCACGTGTACTGACTGGTGCTGATGTAAGAATCAAGCTTTACCAGTGCGCTGATCAATATTCATTCCGCCACAGATTCAAGCGTGCCTTTATTCTTACGAGGCAATAACAGGGAAGCATAAGCTCACTGGATGAACAAAGTAGTGGCCGGTATGCTCAGGCTGTTGAGCGAAACAAGGGTGAACTATCTTGTGCACTTAGTATATGAAATCACGGTTGTGAAATCGGTGCACTTTTCATCACTTATCGAGGTAAGTGACTGAAAACTGACTGACGGAAATTCATTTGGCAACTGTATTGGTCAGTAAACTAACCAAGCACTAACAAGGAAATTAAATCCCCATTGTAAGGCACCTTGACGTGACCATTTATTTAATTTTTCAAATGAATGGCCTTTAATTTCCCAAGAAAAGGACAACATCTCAAATTCTTTGCAAAGTGTTCAAGGCATGCTCAGTAGAAACTCACATTATCTGCTCTACTGAAAAAAAGACCAGAAAGAACTGTACGTTAAGTTGGAATGACTATGGGACTCAGGTTGGAACACCATGGCACTGAACATAGTTGTCGCAGTTCAATTAGCAATTCATCATCGAAAGCGTCAATTCGAGTTCAAAACATTTTGGCAACGGTTGCTGGTAGTCCACTGTGTCTCACGTGAGTCTCCTTAGGAAACGGCATTCGTTATCGTGTTTTGTGTCAGTTTAGTGTGTCATGAGTTAAAAAATCCTTTACTAAGTTGATAAATTCATCTCTTGGTTGCCTCTTCGAATCGCCGCCGTGAATCACGGTGAATCAGGGGAAGTTTGCTTCTCTGTAGCAAGATTCGGTAAACGTGCTTAGAGATTCGGGTTTTCGAGTAGCATCTGTTGCACTAGGATTTCGAATAGAATGTGGTGTATGCAGTGGGGAGAGCGTTGTTTGGCAAAATGATTTAGACATAGCTGAGCACATAAAACAGAGGTAAGCAAAATATGGATATCTACATGTATAAGCATCGCAGCGCACGCGGTCTTGGAGGTTATCTTCTATATTAGTGATATGCCCATTCTGCTTAAACTACTACAGTTTTTGGAGATTTTACTTTTCTCCATTTAAATGGACTGTGTGCTCCTATGTCTAAAAAGGAACAATAACAAAACGTGTTTCCACAGCATCCGTACTACATAGCCGACGACTTTGATGGGGAACCAGTCATCCACTTGCGCCTCCAACTGGCTCCAAACCAGCTCACACGAAGTGCGGAGCTAATGTGTGCCACCTCATATGGTTGACGCAGCATCAGGCACAAGCGCTCAAGCTCTAACTTACCCCACCGCTGGCCCCGGCTGGTTCATACACATCATGGAATACCGGAACTGCTTTCGAAAGTAAGCTATTTTAGTTTACTCCTGTGGAGGTACTGGTAACAACTTTTGCCTTGTCCGCCGGACCTCGGTCCAGAAGATTTTCTCAATTCTCCACCTACAGAAATTTTCACCGTGATACCTACTAGTGAACAGCAACGCTGCAAAGTGCTTCCATAGGGTAACTACACGCGTATCCACCCAGGAAATTGCCATGGCTATGCAACATTAAGGAATCAACTATGTCTGCCGGTCACACTCTTTCTATGTGATAAAACTCAAAGGTAATGACAAATATTTGGTGTAGTTTCTAACAAAAAAGCTTGGTTTTTCGTTGCACCAACTCACAATGAACGTGTCTTCAACAGCGGCAAGTGTGAAATTTACAAACAAACGTTTTGTAACTGCCTGTAGTCAGCGAGCCAGAAAGCAAGGAATGAAGAACGACCACCAGCTAGTTTTTTTAATATAATAATAATAATATGCTTTCTAATCTCTTCAATAGGACGGATAGGATAGGTAGTTGCCAGTTTTCCTCACTATGAAACAGTGTTTGCGACTGTGAATATGCTAACTGCACTGGCACTGCTGGGAAGTAACTTCATAACAAGAGTAAAACTAGACAAGGCACACTATTCACAAGGCTGCGGGAAACTCCCCGAGTGCTTATCACAGGTTCTACCTTTGTTCGAACTCTTCAGGTAGGCATCGTCCCGGAGTTTCCCTCAAGCTAACGTCCTGCTTGAATCGTATATTAGAAACGAGGGTTTCAACTGGGATTCAGTTCATCCCCCTTAAAACTAAATAAGTTCGCAAATCATTTCCCACCTAACCGAACGTGTCATGGTGTTTAGAACTTCAGGCAATGTTTACTTCTCTCATCCCTCTTGACCGTCTTGGCTGTGATACAGTTTTCTTATTTAAAACCAAACAGAAAAAGTTTAATTTCCCAATTAAGCACACGAGTCCTTAAACCAGCTAAAGCTTAGTGGGACATCTGCTCTGGCACTAAATACCTCTTTCGTCAAATTTGACTGAATCTCGTCTACGCAAACGCATTCGTGCGTAACATCTGAAAGCGTCCCGTTAAAAGTGTCAGTCGATAAATTGGTTTGGAAACCATCAAGTACGACGGAATTATTTATTGACCTCAATTAAGCTCAGCTTTTTGAAGACATCTCGGTGAAATCAAAACAGAAATTACCAAGATTCGTGTTTCTGGTCACTTTGATAAACAATGAAGTACTTAGCATAAAGTTGTCGGTTGAAGAAATGCCTGCTTTCGTTATTTCACCCGGCTAGTTTGGCCAAATCCATCTGATTTTAATTAAGACGGGCTGACGAGCAATACAATCGAAACGGGTAACCGATAAATGAACGTACGCTGGTTGTCTTCCGATAATAATCCGAGACCGTACGCGTTAGGCCAAAATCGGCAATTTTCACCACAAACTGTTCCCCCACCAAAACATTTCTTGCAGCCAGGTCACGGTGGACTACCTGAAAATTCCAAAGGCACAAGATTAGCTTTATTTGTTGCTTAGAAATTCCCTGGATTAAATGAGCTTCCCGCGACTTCGTTAGAGTCTGGGTTGCAGTTACAAAAGACAGTAGTTAATAACTGTGAAAACATCAATTAACAGCCGTTAAAGTGGACTGCACACCAAGCCAGAAAAGCACTTAAAGAACGCAGGATTCCCAAATTTTCATCCAGTTTGTGTATTGAAACATTTGCTCTGGGTGACTCTTTCGGGAAAACAGCGTTGGATGATGGCTGACGTTACTTCTGTCGTAGTTAAGCTGCCTGATCTAAGAGTTTTGCTGCTAAATTAGATATCAACACGGGATGCTTATGGCCAGTTTCAAAACGACGAAATATATGCATGGTGCAAATCTCAGACAGCTAGTGTTCATCCTACGATGCGCTGCACACGGATGATTAAACGAGTTACTGCAACTGGCAGAGTTATTTATCAACGTGGATAAACTGAAAATCACTTGCTGATGAGCCCTCAAAGCATTCTATGCAGAGTATGTACACCTTGACTTACCCTTGAAAAATGTATAAAAACCACATGACAGCAGCTTCTCAGGTCATGGTCATAAAGAACATTCAGGTGGAATGGCTTTGCCTGCTCTGACTTGTTCACTAGGACGCCAGCGTCAGCAGAGTAGCTTGTTTATTGGCAGGGGAAAGGAATATTGGCGAGACCGTTCATGGTTGTAAGAAATTCCACCATATGGCCTTTTACCCTTGATAAATCAATTCCGGGTTTGGCATGTTCTATGCGATTAGGTAGCTTACAGTTAGACAAAGGTGCGAATTTGTTTTTTTCCGAACACACGTGCATATGAATCAGCTCCGATTGAAATTTGACTGACTTCTAACGGGCGAAACGGATGGGCTGTATTAAGCTCAAAAAAGCATTTCAACTCAACGTTTCACAGGCCCAATCACTTACCAATTTACTCTAAGCCGTTACAATTGGCTAGAGAGTTATTCAGCTAGCGTCACGTTAGTTTCCAGTCACGTTAAAGGAGGTTTTCCAGTGACAACCCATGGTTGAACTAACGGTGGGTATAACAACCGGTTTGGATTGAAACAGCAGCTTAGCAGTATGCATTTTAACGGTCACCTAAAGGGTGAACGGAGGGACCATCCGGAGGATCAGAAGAGAAGGAAAACTCTAGGTTGATCGTAGTAGATAAGACTGGATTGCCTCCGCCGCTAAACCGTATTGTTACGCTGATCAGTTAGGATGAGTCTATTGGAAACAAACACCGATAAACGATAGCGTACGCATCCAAAAATACCCCCGTTGGAGTGAGTTGCATTCCTACGTCTATTGAGTCATGTATTAGTAGCTGTAAAAGCCTCACTGCGAGGAGAAATTAGGTGTCTTGGTTCTACAGCACCCAGAAGCGTTTCACGACAAAAAGTCCATTTGTTTATTGTGTGTCCCTCGGACTCTAGGCCCACACAGGCCTTCATCTTTCTCCCAATTCGAATGAGATGCTTCTTAAGTATGCCAATAGAAATGCCAATACGCTAATCCTGTTTTTCTAAATACCTCCAATATATTTGACGTTAGGCTAAGAGTACTTAGTTAAAATATAGGGCTTCACATTCAGCTTTCAGTTACCTGTGATCGAAAGTAGAATCTGGTTTAAAAATGCAGTGAAATGTGTTCCGTATATCAGTCACGCATGTCTTTCGTCAGGATATGAATTACGTTCACTATGGGTCATTTCATCAACATAAAACGGGTACTGTGACTTTTGGTAGTTCCAGAGAAACGAGTTCTAGGAAGTTCATCGTTTGGAGGGTTCGTGGTTCGAATCAAACCTCTGCATCTCGACAACGTCTGTCTGCAGTATCTGGGCCCTCGCGCTTCTTTCGACTGGCGTGGCAGCTAGGCAGCGAACAGGTGTTATTATTGCATTGAGAAACGGTTCCTGTTGATGTCTTCGAAATATTCCGTCAACTGTTTTAGGTCCAATTAAAGCTCTCATATTTCTGAATAACAATCAAGAACTAAGGAGCCACGTGGAATGTACGTTGGTGTTGTCATATTAAATTATTAGGCAACTATAATTCGGCCGTTTAAACTACAGGTTAGTCGGATGTCCTTAGCATGTTGTAGCAAGCCATCACTGTATTCCCGAATTTGGCTTTTTGAATAGCAGTACTAGAAATCCAAAAAACGTCTCCCCGGAATGTTACAAGGACATCACAGTAGCTCCTAATATTTCACGTCTGCTGGCACCTTTGAGCGTCATAAGAAGAGCATAAAATAGTGTCGGGATTGGGCTTCCCACTGAACTCCGATGAATCTCACATTCTGTCATTCGCTGGGGCTACATTGCGCTGTTCAACCCATCTAATCTTGCCATAGATGGTATTATTTTCTAGCTAGGATATTCTCTCCATCTTCCTGAATTGTGGACAGTAGATGAGCGTGCAACCATTGCGGTCCTCCTAAATGGACCTTGTGCTACTTTTATGCCGCACGTATCAGATCCATTCTGTCAACTTTAGATAGCACATTCATGCTGTGACACCCTTCCTTTGGGGCGCACTTGGACGGGGTTTTGCAAAACTTGGACAGTGCAAAATTGCGTGCGATCTTCAAACCAAAGGGAAGATCCTCATCCGCGCAGATAGTTCAGAAACATACGTACCTGACAGATAACCTGTATACGCCATTCATAAGATCTTGGTGCTATGATATCCACCTAGCGACCAATAGCGTTAAATTTCAAGCTTAGAATCAAGGTCGTAAGGCCTTTAAATGATGGCGACTCTATTAGCATTTCACAACACAGATGTTCATTGGCAAAATACACTTATTTGCAAGGTAATTTGGTGTTAATATGAGATTCAGCTGAGCCCAAGATTAATCTCTTTTCCTCCGTACTTCTCAACTGAATGTGTCGCACAAAACGCCCCAGGTTTTATTTGGTATGGTATTCAAAATGATACACTACGGATAAGGTTGATGAAACTTTTTCGAGAGCCCACGACCCGGTTTGCCCTTCTTGGGACTCATCATATGGAATACTTTCCGAGGTAGCTTTTCCGCGTTAAAACCAATTTAATTTGCGAATGGGTGCATTTTCCCAATTGCGCACACTCTGGCGTCTAAGTGGAACATAAGGTTGGCGAAAACTCGAGGAATGGATAGTAATCGATTGTAAACTACACGGCAAAGCGTATTTGCGGCTATTAAATGACACAAAACATTACTTACAGATCTCAAGCTCAAGTATTCCATTCCTCGCGCAACCTGTAGTCCATAATCCAAAAGATTGCGTCTGTTTAGTGTTGGATGTGGTAATTTCATCAAGCGGTTTAATTCTGAAGTGGACTTTGGAGGACGGCGGGCACGAAGAAAGTCGCGTAGGTTTCCGTGGGGTGCATATTCGACGACAACTTGAAACGGCCCTTAAAAACGAGGAAATTCACAATGATACATGGTGTCTGGTTGGAGTGAATAGGACTTACACCATTCTTAACGTGGTTAATACATACACAAATTTAGATGAAAATGCGACTAGGAGTTGGGTTGGGAAGGCCATTTTAGAACTCGTTCACTTTTTGGGTTTATTTCTATTCTCAAGCGTTATCAAAAGACATTATACTTCATTCAAGTTTATACTAAAAACAAGAAGGATCTCGCATCTGTCTGACATTGATTGCAAGGGAACAGCAGCACACATTACTTAAAAACTCAAGACTTCAGACCCCATAACTTTTGTGATAGCATTGGAAACCTTTCTATTCATCTAAAAGTGACGACTCATCAGTTTAGGATAGTCCTGTTTTACAGCCTAAAAGACTCTCCAAAAACTAGATACTTGTTTGCTTGAACCGCCTGACTGTAAGTTTAATGTTACTTAGTACTTCCTGAGTTCCGAGTAATCACGTTGGTAACTAGTCTGAAATGGCCTTTTGTGAGTGGGCCTCTCTCCTTGAATTACGGGATGTTACTATAGGGTTTCGAAGAACTTGAGCCTGTTGTCAATCTGGTAATTTACTGGCCGTGGCGTACTTTACTACGGCGGCTTTTTAAATGCTGGTGGAGGTAGTAAGGAAGATATCTTGATCCTTGCTACCAAAATCGAAGCGCTTTTCGTTAATCCGAACCCCCTATGGTGGCGATAAAGTATTCACTCACCATGTTACTGTAAGCACCGTTTTGTTCTAGGGGTATATAACTAGTTTTTTCCTGCAAGAATAATGTTCACCACCCGGGTTCGAACATTGTCACCTACATAAGAGATCACGTGTCTGGTGAAGAAGGCATGTCAAAAGAGTATAGGATTGTGGGTGATTTTGAGTGTCCCTATAAGCTGTAATGCTCTGTAACATTTGAAGTGATCTGGAAGTGTCCTGCACTTGCGCGTCTAGAGCTTTGTGCAGTGTATCGGGTATGGTTCGAAGAAGGAACAAGGGAGACTAAACTTCGTTTGACAAACAGCAACGGAAAATGCGCAGTCGGACTAGCGGCCATCGAAAGATCCCGTCTCCCTGCGTGGATTTTGGCTGCCATTGGTTGGGAAAACGGAGGGACAAACCAATGCTCTTAATCAGAGACACTGGCGGGATTATCCAGGATACTACTGTTATGGACAACTTAGTCAACCAGAAGATAACCAAAATTAAAAAAAATATAGGAAAGACGCATGTAAAGGAATTATAAAAAAAGTATAAGAAGAGGAGAACGAAGAAGAATACGAATAGAAAAGAGAAAAATTACTACAATCAAACATAAGTGGTTGTGTGGTGAGATTAGCTTCCACAGGAGGTAACCCATATTAGCAGCTTTAGCGCTTTCAAGCGAAAAACTGATACGCAATTTTCTATGGTGTGTGTAGTACAGGGGTGGGGACAGATAGGCCAATATCTGTGTATGAAAATCGAGGTGTTTGGATTTTTCTGTGGTACTGATGTTTCCAATTGCAAACGCTGTTTTGCTCTGATGTCTACAGTTGCGTACCAGTAGCTGTCTGTTATCCAGCGACCGTCTTTCTTTAACCGTTCCGGTTTTCTTAATATTACTGTTCTTGTTCAATATGATGGGTATACAGACTAGAAATAAGGTACGTTGTAGAAACAAGGAGGAGATTAAGACTATTCTCATTAATTACCAAAGCTTGCCTGAGTGTAATACCCAAAGCGAGACACAATTGCAAACAAACACACGTTTACACCTTCACTGTGCGCAACTTAATCTTGCTACACACAGAGAACCTCTGAATTTGGGCGCATGAGACGTTTGGCAACGTTTAGCCCTTAGCGTAATCAGCTCGACCGAAATTTTCAATCTGAAGTGGTGTCGTAGAATCTCGAAATGTTCTTTTACGAAGGTTCATTTTTGAGTCAAAGACATTCAGGTTTTTTTCAAACTAAAGCGGACTGAAACGTTGCTAGCCTGGTGAGGGTAGCAATAAGTGAGACCGGTTAAAAAGTACGGCAATCCGTCCATCCGAAAGTCAGCCTCAGTTGGCCTCTCTCTAATATTTTCGTGCAGGTGTACGCGACATTTGCGAGCATTGAGTTACTCGTATCCTCACTACTACGATCTCCCTGATACTTCAGGGGTCTTCAGGATCGTGAAGGAGAAGAAATGCTGCAATCTGTTTCACTTTAAAACGTACAGGATCCCAGTAGTTCATTTGGCTTGTCTACAGCAAACAGTAATTGAAAGCAAAGATCACATGCCTAGATACTGAGCGGGAGTGCCTTGTTACAATTGTTATCGCTATTAGAACACAGAACTCAAATGTAGCTGACAAGCAGATGTTAAGCAATAACTGCAAAAGACTAATCAAAGGAAGCTAAGCGGTCTTTACTTGGCGCCATGCAAGGTTCAGTGAGCGGTTAACAAGCAGCCAAGAGTGCAGAGCACAAATTACAATGTTGACATTAAATGTGCACCGGCGATAGAATTAGGGTGCAGGAGATAATTGAATCCACGTGGTCCTCTGATGTGTGGCTTTTTCTAACGTAAGTTTGTTTAGAAATGAAAATGGATGTAGTCTATATGCTGCCCATTCTGGGCAACGACAGTAAAACTATTATGAACTAGATGGTAAAATTAAGGAGATATTCGCAAATCCCAGTAAAGGTAGGTTCTTGAACTGAAATGGTTCTTTTGTTTCAACACAAGCGCCGAGTTGTTAGGACATCTGGCTATGTTGAAGCGGTAAACTGGATGGTCCCAACCTTTCACGCTAAACACAAAGGGTCTTGAAAGCCAATGTGACCTAGATTTGAAAACCTGCCCTCGCAAATGGTCAGTGCAGTCAAGATATCCACATTCCTGGTGAGCCGCGAACATGGTGACACGGAAAACACGATAACTAACATTACTGCAGAATCCGTACTTAGCAGGCGACTCAGTGCTACAGGATGCAATTCACTGGTACATTTGATGCCGAATAGTCTAGAACTCCGTTGTGTTCTGTGAACTGTTAGATGAATCAACCGGAGATTGCTACAGTTCGTGCGGGATGATTTAGATATGTCTGGAATGATATGTTTATCCAAACAGTTGAACAGCTGAAGATGGCATAAATGTAAATGCTGGATCAAGCGGATACTGCGTCGTCAACACATTTAAGACTGTTTATCTGCCCATCTAGCCTCCACGGTTCGGACGGTGCGTGGTCCTACTAGCTCATCACGGGAGCGTGTGACTGACGGGGTTTATCCTGGTGAATCCAAAATGATGTTCCCGGATGCGAAACGAGTTCACAGAGGTCAGTCTAATTAACCAGGACATCCTAACATGTGATCAACGCATTCGTTGGAAAACATCTGTCATTATCAGCATAAACAAGTACGCTTGAACGTCCCATGATGAGTCAGGAGACATGATGCACTAAATTCTATCACGGAAGTTTCACAGTGTCCGCACACTTGAACGAAAAAACCGCGTAGAAAAATCCAACCGTGCAGGTTCCCGTCATGTGTCCTTCTGAGACACGAGTCGACCGACGTATAGTGTCATATGCTGGCCACTACTCTCATGTGGGGTGAACTTATTCTACCTGTCATGATAGTTTACCACAAATATCCAGGTACCTGTTGTGTGTCTGTGCGTGCACGTGAATGGGGTACCGACTGACTCTCCGCTGGCAGGAAGCACACATGCTCCACAATCCTCCGACAGGCGTTCCATGGACCGGAAGCGGTACCCGAAATTTAGCCACTACGACAGTCTATAAAGTATAGCGGCTGCCTCGTCTCATTATTCGTGCTATTAAATACTTCACTTTCACATGCGGGTGTATGTACATCATTCATTAGTAACCTGTCGAGGCGTGAAACATTCTGAAACGCTAAATTAGGAGATACAAGAATAGGCTGCACTTATTTGAACTTTGTAGTAAGGTTACAGGGCTAAGGAAAGGGGTTCAGATGATCGCTAAAGAGTAACGTATAGTGGACACAAAATACTGCCATTCTTCGGTATGTCGCACTGACTTTAAACGTCCAGATCCACACGCACCTTAAAATCTGATCTTGCATTTAACGATACAAAGGAGAGATCACGCGCTATCCAAGTTATCTCTGTTTGACGGTCGAGAGGATCCGACAGTCTGCTTCACCGTATGAGTGGTTGATGGCAAACAGGAAAGTGAATGAAATAACTTTCGTTTCTTATGAACTGACAACGGTTTATGACTTTGCCTCGCAAAACAAACAATGGCAACGTTAGTGAATGCAATCAAAATCATGTGTAAGATTAAACTGACTTACTTTGGCCCTGTTTTGCTCTACCAGAATAATACAACAGAGAACGAAAGCTCGATGGTCTATAGTTATCCCAACCGGAAACAAGAATTAAACCGCAAGATATATGCCCTGAGTAGAGTAGTGAATGGGATCATTCAGCTAATGAGTTCCACCCCCTCGAGCCCCTTGTGGCCGAGGAAAATCCAAAGGGGCGACTAGGATCATCTGAGTACTCCTCGTTGTGCTGGATTCACGTGATAAACACTGTTTATCCCACATATTCAGGTCCGTGTCCGACGAACGGATATCAAAAAGGTACCATTTAGTCAATCCCTGTTAAACTGAACAGAGAATGACGAACTCAAGATGAACGAGTCGTCTGTTAAACCATTCCGCTTCAACGAACTATGCTCATTTGCACAGAGATTTAATTTTAAATGAATTGTACTGAACGTCACATAGGTGAAACTTGAATTTCAGTGTATATGGGCATCCGGATTACCAGGAGTTTCAAAGAAGTGCACAAAGCTCCACAAACACGGAGGAATGAACTGGGAAAATAAATGTCCATACATTCTCTTCATGAAGTGATTTGTTACTTTCATCAACACATTCGTCAGGAAGCTGTTCAAGTTCACTGTGATTCAGGAGAATGTCCATTAAGAGATTGAATGTAGATTTTTTCAAATTTGGAAAGGGCCAGCAGTTGTTTGCAATTTCTCCCGCATCCTGAAGTCCTGATCACAATCAGATTTCACCCGTCACATTGGCTGTCACATTGGCCGCAATGTGACACCCTACACCTACTCTGAATTTTACCCAATTGCGTCGTCCTTTATAATTTCATAGAAGAGCATAATGTAGATTTTATAGAAGACTGGCTACTTCCTTTTGATGTAGCAGGGTTAGAAGGTCTGGAACAACTGCTGGCTCATTAGAAGGACTGTTACGTTCGCGTTAAGCAATAAAACACAAAACAGCTGCGGTAAAATAATCCTTCCTTCGACATGGCTATGTCTTATGGCCAAATCACGAACACATCTATCGGAAAATGTCACACGAATTACCTGTTACCAGCACGAAATAGAGTTGATAAAAACACATTTTCTGTTAAAAGTGTTTGTATGAAAAGTATCAAGGTAGGTCTGTCTTGAAAAAAACAACAAGCAGTGGGACATAGGCTAAAAAGAACTCGTTTTCACGAACGACTTACTTCCGGCATTTCGGCATTTGGACGTTTGACACCCGTTTGTACAAAGAGAGGTGAATGAGATTTTCATAGCTACCGCCAGTAAATCAGAATTTCTTCTCAAGAGTTGAACCATGCAAGATCGCTTAGGATACACTTTCATTGATCGATTGACACTGAACTAACCATTGTTAACTACAAGGTAGACTGGTCGTGTGGAGTGATTCGGAATGCGGAATGCAAGTCTACCACCTAATCCCTTGACTTTGGAAAGTAACACGAGTTGGCATCCGAGGAATATAAACCGCAAACTGGACGCAGTTTTTAGACGTATTTACAAAAACAGTAATCAGTAGAGTATTTGGCGTGTCGCCGCCGACTAAGCACAGATATTTGAACATGTAAGAAATCTCCACGGTGCCATGTGGATACGATTGGCAAAATTTGTCCCAAAATGCAATGGAATTTGGGTGGGGATTTCAGATGAAGCTGTAAGGGGCCAGGATTAACGAAAATTTAATTTGTATTCGTGAAATCAGCTAAGCTGCTACTGCGCAGACATCGAACAAGGCATTGCTATAGCTTGTCTATTGCACGTACCTGTAAGTAACGAACTTTTTGCTATCAGAAATTTTACCTGGTTATCTCAAACGACGTGCGCGAATATCTGGTCTACCACAGAGAATTTGCGCCAAAATGTTGTACTGGTGTACTATTGTTCATAACGTACGCCAATAATTGAAATTTTTTTGATGAGATGCAGAACAACACAGACACATATGTCCTCTTGGAATGCGTTGTTTTTCACCCGCGCACCCATATATTAATTTCTAATCAAAGTTCGTCCTGTAAATAAAGCCAGCTTACGCTGAAAAGCAGCGCACAACCCACTAAATTCTAGGTCGTTAGTACATGCAACTTCCTGGCTAACAGGTGAAGGTCAAGCCGTTCGGCCACGAGAAGGTGACCATCAGTACGGTTAACTCGCACTAGAACAGGGAATTTCTCCTAGTTTTCAAATCTTCTCGTAGTATCAGCGCACTCATTAGCAACCGGGCTGCACAGAAGCATAGATTTCACGTTCTTCTCAAGCATTAAACCAACAAGTAACCATGGGCTTTATTAAAACTTAATACTAGAGGCTTACTTCAACGCGATTCCATCCGTCAATAGTGGTTATGTAACAAAAGGTATCATATTCATTCTTCAACCTAACCTAAAGTCAGAAATGAGAGCACCTTTTTTCATGGTATTATTTATGTGGTTCCCAACTTGAGGTCAAGTAAATCGTAGTTTTTCCCACCACACGTTGACCTTGACCTTGACATTACAGAACCAATTGCCCTCTGAGCATATTCATGAATGTAGCTATGTTCCCTGTAAAGTTCCCTTAACTCAAATTACCTGAAGAGCTTTAAGTATTCTAATTAGTTAGCTAGAATGACTGAGTATTCAGCATTCAGTACCGCTTTCAAAATAATTTGCTAGCGTGTAACCTCTTAGCTCACTGAGGCCAGCTCGGTAGAAAGCCACGACATCGACGTTGTTTCTTCACTTGTCATGACAAATTCCCATCACCGCTAATTTCAGGTCAACTGTTGCTATGAGCTGGATACGCACTCGTTGAAGCAGTTGCTCGACAGCCTACAGGTGATGTTTATTGCACACTGTGGTTGAATAAGTTGGTTAAATTAAGCATGAACGCTGAGTGAATCCAAGTTTCCGTTTCACAGAGCCATCCGATATGGATTCCATCGTCTGAGTGCGTGTGAGTTTAAAAAGCGAGTGAACCGATAATGGAATAACCCTGTACGCACGACCCGATCACCTAATTTAGAGTTTGGTATCGTCAGAGAGTGGATAGTGTTCTTTTGACGAATAAGGTTTTCTAGTGGTGGATGCCAACTTGTATCGTTTCCAGAGGATTGCACTTATGAACGGGTCCTGCAACTATAGCCATAAGGGAACTGTTTTGCAATGAGTTTCGTCTAAAAACCCTAGTATTCTTGTTCGAAAACGAAGACTTAATTGCAAACCTAATACAACTACTTAGAGGGAGCCTAAATCAACCTTCTCAAATGTCTGATGTTATCGACCTGGCCAATTTATTCAGAAGGCAAAATGTTAACGCCGACTTACAGGATTGCGTGCAGGCACCGTAGAACCGAATCAGATGTGGATGTGAGCCAAGAAGTTTCATCATTTCCATTTCTCGAACAAGATCAATCAACTCTTGTTCAACGAAATCACCTTTTACAACAACGGATGAAAAAATGTATCACTTAGTCCAAGTGTGCCAGTGTGATGAGGAAAATGCTATGGCGTATGAGCGGATGAGAAATCTAGGGAAAGCTCAAACAAACGAGTGTCACAATTATACCATCAGGTGATCAGTCAAAAATGCGCTAGGCACAATGATGCTTAGGATAAAAGGATAACGGAAACTCCAGCAAGCAGGTCAGCTACACTCACAACCAAGTAGTGATTTCTGATTGCTGGACCAGGAGAAGGGTGGATACAATTGGTGATATGCTAGTTTTCATATAAATTGAGAGCTGCAGAAGTGGTTTTTTACCTGAGAAAGTACATAAACAAGCAACAGACAACAAGAACAGTGGAGCACATATCTGTAACAAGAAGGTATCTGTAAAGGTTTCATAAAGAAAATAATATCTAGATGAGTGAAATTTGTGAGCATAACAAAACTAGTGAGTGAAACGACTGGGCGCAATTATTTAGAGCTTCCTATCTACATGACGTCGCTGTTCTAAGATGTAGTGTATTCAGCACCTGCCACACTGTAGAGGGCTGAATCTGAACCCTGTCATCCAACAACCAGAAAGGCTATATTGTCTGAAATTCTAGGGGAGATAACGAAAGCTTCCCTTGAGCAAATAAACGTTTGTCGTGACCTCACCTATCTCAGCTCATCCATTTATAGGTAAAAATAATAAAATAAAACAACAAGGTAGGTAATCAATAGCACAAAATTAAAAAAGTATGATAAAATAAAATGATAACAATAATAAAAAAACAATTATTCAGATTCATTCTTACGATAAGCACTCACTTCGCAGCCTCTTCACAGCGACTTCCCAAAGATTATAGTTTCCCTTCAATTTTTCCGGACGAATCAGATTTGCTGGAAAACGTTCCATCAGGGAATTCCTCAATCTGGACAGATCAAGGCGTCCGTAGTAGACCACACCGAACGCACCTTGACCCAGTTTGCGTCCAACTCGAATGCAATCTCTGGGTAACTCCCACGACTCGTCCACTGGCAGTTCATACAATATTTTCGATGTCTCACATTCTACCAAAACAGCATTATCTTTAGCGTCGCCTTGTACTGTCCTTGAATGCGCAGGCCATGAAAAATGTTTGAAAAGCTCGGAGTTAAAAGCTGTTTTGGTTTTTGGATCAGGGGATCGGCCTACGTAGAGTGTCAGTTTGTCAGTTGCGTTACCGTGTGTTGTTTGTGAAGATGTCATCCTGTTTTCTGTATCCCTCAGTTTATTGAAGTTGAGGCAGGCCAGCATTGAGCGTGCTCCGTTAGAAACTTGCGGGGGAATACGGCTTTCATGACAGGGAGTTTGGTGGTCTGAAGTGCCGTCTATTTGACTGTCATATCCTTCATCAATTTTTACGTCCAACAGGGACGTAATCCCCCGCTGTACACTGGACGTCCCAGTGTACAAATGATTTGGATGTCGGTAAACATGCACCTTCTTCTTTAGTAGCGGGGAACGTTTGGTTGCCAATTGCTCTTGCACAGCAGTCCCTTGTCCCAGCGGCTTATTAGATATACATGGTGCACTCCACCCGCAGTCGAGCTTTTTCAGTCCTTGACTTCCACATAAGGCAAATAAGCTCACCAGTAAACTAACGGCGCACAGTACTGTGAAGATTATCAGACTTCCGGGAAAGCTGAGTACACTTGTGATTAACCTCGCCTCAGTTGACGCTGAAAAATGAATCAAATACAATAGGTTTAGTTTACCAAAGGTCGCTCTCATAACTACGATGAGAAGTTGAGAAAGAATGAAAATAATTACGATAACAATAAACAGGCTGAAACTACGAAAGACCATGTAGCACATCAGTTTAGAATTTCTACTACGAAAACACTGGCTTCCACTTCTCATAATTATCATCTGTTTCTGATGACTGGAATAGGATTCTCGATGCGCGCACCTAGCTCAAAACTTACAGCACAAAATTTTGCCTCCACCAGAAAGGGAGGATGGTCTCACTGTTCTAAGCCTTCCGGTACGGAATCAATCGAACGACAGGGGGAAATTCCGTATCAATTTATCTCATCTGTTGCTGTTACTGGCACACCATGACTGTTGACATCCCTGGTACACGGCCCACATAAAAAACATCCACATTAAGTATTTCTCCATTAATCTATTAACCAATAATTGTGGATGTCATGTTAAGTTCGGTTCTGATGCTTGGACAAGCATCAGATGCAGTCGTATCTGTGTTAACACTAATGTTTCACAGCCGCGCAATCACAAATTCTATTTAATTCGACTTAAAGACTTAACTTGAAAAGGGTAGAAGTTAGTGGACGCGGCAGGAACCAGATGTTAGCCTATCGCAAACATTCTGAGGCGCCTAGATACACATTCGAGCGCGCAGTCAGCTATCACCACTCAAGTGTCTGGTACCGAATTATAGACCAAATGTTCTCATTTTACTTATAGCGCTGTTTTGTGCTTCCGTGCTTCTACACAAGAAGCAAGCCATTGATTATGTGACCACTGAACATTTACTCTCAGTTTACCTAAATATTTACGTAAAAACAAACGCGGTCGGTACAGAGGTAACCAAATGAAATACTCTAGCTTATTAAGAATACCAATTACCATTTCCACTCAAAAAAGACATACCGGATGAGTTTACGCATCGCCGAGGTTTAAGGTACATAGTTTGCCACAAAGGTTCTGACTGATCGTAAACTTTGCCCATACACACATACCAGCCAGCGTGCTCTTCATTAACTTCAAAGAAGGTGTGGTCTATGGAAGAGCAGGAAGATTCCTGTTGAAAAGAAAGAATAGCCATCCGAGAACAAGTTTGTTTCTCAGTCAGAAGATGGACATTAAAGAGCGCTTTCAGAAAATAGCTTTTTTTAAAAAAAGGGGTAGATAAACGGATCGGCTTTGATCTCGCTGAGTACACTAACGGCAGAAAATGGATCAGTTTGTAGAATAGTAACTACCGTATTCCATCTGATCGGCTAGCTGCTCTACAGTATAAGCAAACAATTCACTCGATTGCGCCTGCATGAAAACTCTCTGAGAAGCTGATATTAAACAGGCGGAGCAAAATATAACCACAGAATATATTTCACATTCTCCATTGCTGGTCCAGATTCATCTTCATTCCTTAATGGTACCTATCTGTCCAGTTCCTACTGATGATAGTACAGAAAGTTCAACTTGGTAATAGCACACTGAGGTGACCCAAGTAGTCAATGCGGGAGATCAACAAAAGTGAGAAATATACCAGCTGAGTTGCCAGCCTAGTGAAGGGGTAGGAAAACTAAAGGATGGACAAAAACGTAGCTCTGCCAAATCATCACGGAGATGTGCAGTGGTCTGGTAGGTCTAATATCGTATGCTAATGGAGACAGTCATGCTGCCCGTTGTAATATTGTTAAGATAGTGGATAGAGATAAACAGTGTCTCCAGTCCGTTTTTATCTATGCATTTTAACACATTGATAATCAAAACGTGATTCGGCGTGTACTCACGTTTATGATCCTTTTGATCGTTAGTTTCTCGATGTGTTCACTTGTTGCTGAATGGAAACCCTCACTCTCTTGCACGTACAGGAGATGCACACTACCATTTGAAATCGGCGGTTTTAAAGAACAATGCAGGGTAAAGTTGGTGCCCATGCACACTGTAGTGTTCTTGTTGAACAGTAGGTTGTGAGAAGAATCGGGTAAATTGTGTTCATCTAGGAGAGTCATGTCAGATCGAATAGGGGAGAGATGATCCACGAACATTTCACTTTTTTCTTTGGGTTGTTCGTCATGAAAGGGGCTCAATGCATCTAGCGCTTGTGCTAAAGGACGTGAATGCGGTTGTCTGTTAGAACGGCCAGTCGTTCCAAATGACCTGAAAAAATATCATTGTTGTATTAGTGCCTAAAATTGTAGTCCACCTAACGATAAGTGGGTGATAAAAAGGATGACCTCTATAGTGAAGCCTATTGATTGTTGAACAAGAAGCCCTTCTACATAACTGGGCCAACTTCTCAGTGTTACTAAACAGCGGCTCGGATGTTGAATAGAGTGTGCACTGAATTTCGCAATACCTGATAAGTGGAAAACCATCCTAACACTGCAATAAATAGCCTTGATACATATGATACTTTAACACCCTTCTTCACCTGAGTACAATGGCTTGGAGGGAATTTACATTATTTCCTGCATGGCATTTGGTCTATCGTGCGCACTCGGCAATTTGTTCATCTTGTGTCCTGTGTAAGTCCTAGATGACTGTCACTTTTGAATTGAATTAGAATCTCTCGCAGCTCGAACGTAATTCGACAAAACAATGCGACCTCCTGTATGCCTGATATCGTCTCTGCTCTTGGTCATTTAACAACTAACAAGGCAGCAGTGATTTACAACAATGCGGATCAAAGATATCCATTTACGTTGAGCCAGTTCACAAGCTACACAATATTATCACCTTCAAGGCAAGACATAAAAACAAAAGCTGCCAACCGATGGCTTGGAAACCAGCACTTTTTAAGCAACTTTTGCGAGTTAGGCCCTAAGAGGTCCACCTATAACTGGCCGATTTGGAAGTGATACATCAAGACAGAAGTTGTTTGTCTGAAAGCCACACTGGCGCTTCATTCTTTGCACCTCAGTACCGGTCAGGAAATTAGTCCATCGATCCACGGTAGCTTTTCTAACAGTAGTATAAACCTGCTAATGGCCAGGCGATCCTTCATTGCTTCAGGGAAACAGATAAAATAAAGTGCTTCCTCACTGAATTTACAGATGAGGTCAGCCCAACGTCAAGAGATGGTAAGCATGCAGCTGAAGTTGGTAAAAACGAAATGTAGTAAGTAAACGGAAACATCTACTGAGAGGTGCGCTTCCTTTGGGAAAAAGGCCAAACCAACGGTCTAATAACTCCATGTACCCCGCTCGAACACAAGGGGTGTTAGCTTTTGTTCTTCTTTCTTCTTCTTCTTCACCATGCTGTCAGCTGACGTTTCTTTTTCTCCTTCATTAGGATTTCTTCTTAGCCATACGTTTAGAGCTGTGGAGCTGACCTTGACTCACCGTTCTACAAAGTTTTGAGAAGGACCTGCAATGTTATTTCAACTAACTAGGCCCCCGGTGTTTCTGTCTTCCAAAGTGGACTTATAAAGGTGTTCGAAAAATTACCCTCTTTGGTGCAGTTGAGCAGTAAAATTCACACTGTGAGTAGATTGTTTCCTGCAAATGTTGTCAGTACTTACCTTTGCAAGTTTGTATCCTGGTTGAGCAATTCTAAGGGGTCAGGTAACGCGAAAAGTTGTATGTTCCGTTGGATCACCAGCTTTGTGTGGTTCATCTGACTGTTTAGCTTCCCTGAAGTTTCTGGGCCAACCCAACAAGTATAGACCCCTGTATCTGCGTGCATCAAATCGAATATGATAAGAGATGCCTCGTAGCAGATACCGTCTGTGGGCCAAATTCCACAAGGGATTCTACTGAGGGTCATGTTGTACTGTAAAGAACATAAAGAAGTTATGAAATGAGGTCTGAAGAATTATCTCTTCCAAATGAGTTGTGAAAGGCGGACAATTGTTGAGTAAACTTTAAAACCTAATGCCTTGAAGGCATGGTAAATTTTCGACCTAAATGTTTAAAATCTGATGAGAAGCTGCATGGCAAGTAGCAGGATACATATCAACGAAAAATTGCACGCAAATAATTTGGGACGAAGCTGAGAACCGAAAACTGCGCGCGTTCAATAGGCATGTGATGCCTGTACGGTATATGTTTTAGAAGAGGAATCAAGCACATCACTAGGGCGTAAAAGGTTTGCATTTCCAGACAGCAATTTAGGTGCACCTGAAGTGTGCTATTGTGGTGGCAGTAACATTCTAGTGAAATCATTGTGTAAACTACCTGTTGACTCTGATGACAGTAAAGTTCGAACCCAAATTTTTCGGATTCCGATTTAGACAACCAAGATTAGTCATGCTATCACAATTTGGGGACCACACATAAAGGCAAACACTAATGCACAGCATGCGCCTTTAACCTTTTGACACTGTACCAACTAGTTGATTAATGCAATCTAAGTGTCAGACAATAAAGAATTACAAACTTGAAAACACAAACGCAACTGGTCCCCCTTTTACATTTGTTCAGTATGCCAGAAAGACGGTATCCAAAGATGGAAAAAACAAAAACCCGATTTAGAGCAGTAGCTACGTATCAGTCGGCGTGATAAATTTTCACGAAGACGCTACATATGTAACTGGATTTGAACCAGTTGTCAAACATAGAAATTATCTGAATACCAGTAAATGGTCAGAAAATTCTATCTGATGATGTAGGGGTCCTCGTAGGGACCGAAAGTTACCAATCCGAAACATGACTGGATGTTTAAGCATTCAAATGGTCGGAAACGAAAATCAATAGAAAGTGGGCTGTGTTCTGCTAGTCGAAATACACCTTAGCTAGAATGCCAACATCCTCTTCACAGCTCTTTTAGTGGTTCGCTCCTTACTTACGGCTGTCGAAGATTTATATCATTTCATTCCGAAAAGTAGTTAAAAATTCGGTTACCCAGGTGCAGATGTCTAACCGCTATTTGGCTAAATGTGATGTGCAACCAGGCCATTCAAACGTGCAGATATAGATTACTTGAAATGGGGTTGACTGACACACGGATAACAATTTGTAGGCACATCAATTCTGTTAAGTGCGTTGTCTTTACTTTTGTTTCGATTTTGTATGGACGAGAGTACAGAATGATGATCTCAGACTAAGATAGCGGGTCTCTCTTCTGAAGGACGAAAAATGTCCACCACTAATTAACCACTTGCAGGTGAAACGCACTTCCCGAGAACCATTTGAAGGATTTCGAGTTTACTGCTTTTTTTGAGTTCGTGATCGTTATCGCACATAAAAAAACATATTCACGGTGGTTCAAAATTTTCAAAAGCCCGATATTGCCCTGTAAGGGGGACTATGATTAGAAACTCTGTGATCTCCCCACTTAGCAAACAAAAAAGGACTGTCAGGGTTAACGGTGGAGCAAAACGGGAACTGAAGTAAAAGCATGGAATTTACGGCTAAGTTTACACCACTCAATTGCTTTATTTACTTACGTCCACTGGAACAAGAAAAAAGTAACTTCACCTGGGCGCAAAAATCATTATTCGTTTAGCGCCCCACTTCCAAAGTCGTCTTTGTGGACCACATACGCCGTAATGCGCACCTGACTCCTGATATAATTGCCTGGCGGTCGTGAAGCACCCAGAAAAAATTCTGGGAATATGTACTTAGGGTACCATGTAACTGTAGTTATATATATATATGTGTAAAAGGACGACAAAAACGGAAAGTTTTCATAAATGAACTTCTTGCTCACCCTGGAGGAGAGTCCTGTGTTAGGAATATAGGGAAACAGCTCGATGCGATTGGTGTCATTGATCGTTTGCCCGGGATTTGGAACGGAGAAAAACCACTTACTGTGGGGCCGCAGCCACACGCTTTTAACGTAGAACGTGAACTGTAGGTTGACGGTTTCTCCGTAATGAAAATATTTCGTTTGTGGTCCTGCTCCTGAATCCAGTGTGGGCAGCCAGAGGAATTTGTCTTCACAGATGAACCTCATTTAAGTGAACAAGAAGAAATTACCTTGCTCCGCTTCTTTGAGATCCTGAAACTCCAACTTTCCCCGGAAAGGTCCTGTATTTCAAGATGAATATCAAATGGGGTCAAACAGCATACTTTGAATAGCTGGCCTATTAAAATACGTATAGTTGCTTTTGAGAAATACACTAATTTGCGAATCAATTTGGTTTTGCGAGAGACTCACCTGGAACCCAGCTGAATCTCCCGTTTGTGATGTTTCCAGGCAACTGAACGTGCTGCACCAGGCCGCCTCATATTTCAGTTGCTAAGATATTCGAGATATCGCGATACATGTATATGCGTAATACACTACTCATAAGGTTGCTGTCGAAGAGTTTTCAGCAACCTCATGAGTAGTGCATTACGTATACAGTTGTTTTTTGCCGTATTAGATTTCTACCAAAAGCACGCAAAATTTCTGGTGTGTAACTTACAGTATTCATTCGGTGCAGAAATCACTGTACCTTATGTAATGATATATCACATTCCTAAATGTTCTATTGATTAAACTGACTTTTATTTATTCAAATGAAAAAGAAATCCAAACATTTACTGACGTTACTGGCACCTATTTCTGTCGTTTTTACCACTGAATGCATAGAAAACTTCTCTGTCGTCTCTGTGGCCAGCAGCCTCAGTTGAATGTTCTGCACTGTACAACCCACTATGTCATAGGTACCCTCTTTCTTGGCAGCAGCATCGAAGAATTGTTTTTCTCAACTTATCTTTAGAGGTCCTAATTAAGATATCGCTCTCTTAAAATATACAGGGTTAAATGTAGATATTATATCACCATATTTTATTACTCGAAGAGGACTGAGGTTACAACACCCTGAAAAGCACTGAAGCGGTCAATCTGACTGGTCATGCTTGAGGTCTACTTAGAGGGGCAGTAGTTTTAACGCACTCTCTGGACAAAATCGTCAAGATTGGCACACAGGAAATATAACCATTATAGGCAAACGGCTGCAAGGAAAAAAAGACCAATTCTTCAGAAGAAAAGGCTTTTGATTTTTAAAATATTATTCAAGGATTATGGCCCAGATGTTAAGGGAACCCATAGAAAAGAGGAGTCATTACTCATCCTACGGAAGTTTGCCTATCAGAAATAGCAGTTAAAAATAGCGCAAACCTTCATCCATTTAATGGAAATGAAATTACCTAATTTCAGCCTGACCGACGATAAACAAATAGTGCTTAGTTGAAAATCGACTATGACAACCGAAGACGTCTCGAAATACAAAGTTTCTGAACAAATTACCGTCTGAAACAACATACTTTCTGAAACGCATCATTTGCACGAAGGAAAAAAAACAAACAAATGCTTATTTCAGTATTGCATATCGGTCCTTACTCCAATAACTTCATTCAAGCCTAAACACACAAATTTATGTAACGGATTGTTACAATCTTTAAACAAACGAAACTTTCCTATATTCTATTGTTCAGCTTGGATGCAAGGCCCTGAAAATGGCTCTTTTCTAAACAGCTGTTTGAGTTGTCCGTGGAGTTTCAGTGGCATAACTGCGTATTCTGCTAAAAGGTAGTCTAATTTTTACGTAGTTTCTACACCTATTTCTTTAGAACGAACCTATAGGAAAGAATTATTTTGAACATATTCAGATTCTACCACATGTGCAGATGATTTTACCTTGCACTTGACTCAAAAGTTTATTTGTGTTTCTGTATTTGCTATCAATCGAATATTCTGTAGGGAGAAATATATACGACACAGGAGAGGTTCAATCGCCGAAGCAAAACAATGTAACCATGTGCCAGAAAAGAAGTCTGTTCAGACTCCATTCTTTTAGAAACGCTTCAGAGCTTCTGAAATAGCTATGCTTTGGCCACTCATTAATCTCAAGAACACACTCAAGGTTGCTAAACACAGAACACATTTATCGAATGTCAAAGCGAACTAGGACGATAATGTGTTTGTGTACGACTCACATATTAATTCTTGCTTCCGTTTTGAAGCTCTCCGCAACTGTGGCAATTACATCATGGTACCTATTCAAACGGACTACTGAGCTCACACTAGCCTGCGGGAGGACTAATGAGTCAAACCATCTCATTAGTGTTACTCAAACTTACTTTGTCAATATCAATCATCGAAGTATTCCGAAAATTTGTCTAGATGGCCTATAATGTCATTTCGTGGACGTCCAACAAAATGCAGCTGCAACATTTCAAGAAATCTCAATTCGAGTGCGAAGCCTGCCTCCTTTTAACCAGCACGTTCAATCAATGATTGGTCAACCAAACTCCTACCAAACCTGTCTCTAATAATAAAACCTAGGCAGGATATTTTTATTAGCTGACGTTATCAATCAATTGTAGTGCAGATGATCCCTTTGAAAAAAGGATACTAAATGTGTATAATGTGTATGTTTCCTCTATTTGTGTATACCAGCGTATTATATTTATCTGTGTGGTAAACGCATGAGGTTATGGAGGATAAACTATTTGGAAATATAGATTTATAGGGCTTATCCACTTATCGAAAAGAGAGAAAACCCTACTTTGAAACCACTGCGTTTTCACGTAATACTGCTAGCTCAGTTGTGGTTCCGTACCTTAAGCGACTGCTATCAGATGATATTTAAGTACGCAGAATGGATTTTATTTTAAACCTAGGGCTGTTGAGTTTTGAGCGAAAATGAAGGCTAATAAACTGCAAAAATATTTCCCATAAACATATATCTCAGCTGCCTAGAGTTCTAAAGGCCTAACATGAAATCTCAAAGCACTGTAAAGTATTGTAAACCATAAATAGCCGTGACAATATAAGAAAACAGGACTGTTGTACTTTTTATGTTGGTTTCAAGTGGTTTTCGTCAAACTTGAGAAAAACTTAAAACTACTGACTCTACTGATAGGTTAAGATGTGAAATTATTGATCAAAATTTTTGTGGTTTCAGCCCAACCCTAACATTCCGACTTCTGCTATGTAGGCTTGGGCAATCTGGCAGAAACTCGGTTCTGTGCTTCTTTCGGGTGACATTGGAGCTAGGCGCCGAAAGGGTTTTACACCTGAATGGTTATTATTTATTATTATTTTAAGGGCCATAACATTTTATTGCTCCACAACACAAAGCTAAAAATTATGGGAGGATGCAAAAACTTTGGAGGTCTGAGGGGGCAATTTGATGGACAAATACAAATTGTGAGTTCACTGTATTTATGCTAGTTATACTCACCTGATTTGCTCATGGAGAATATTCGTGAGATTGCGCCAACGGAGTTTTTAACCAGACACTGATACTGTACCTTTAACTGTGATTTTTTGACCACGGTAACTTGAAGAACCTGACCCACAGTCTTGTTCAGCCTGAAAAAGATTAAAAGGTTGTAGATAAACATCACAGAGTGGAGCCTTTAAAACATTTTACAGTGGGTTGAAATGAAAAACACCATTCACTAGGTAGAATAGTTATTTTAGCGGACAAGGTCTTTACAAATCGTCTTCATTTGTTTAGCGACATGCATTCGGTGAACATCTAATAAGCCATGTCCACAAACATGCCTCATTATATATTTCTTATAAGCCTTTAGAACTGTCACTATTCTACCAGTACTACGAATACACTTGTCAGAGGTCCAAAACATGAAAGCAATGATGAAAATGTACTGACTGGCCTAAATCTTTAAATACATAAGGAATATATAGTTTAGCTTACTGCAAGAAGCCTTAGTTATATACAGTCTGAACTGGACCATGAAAAATTTTCACTACGGCGATTTGGACGTACGGTGAAATATCCATATCCTCTATTTTGTACCAGCTTACGTCCCCTTGGTCAATTCCACATGTAAGCGGAGTGAAAAAATTGCATCCCAGCGAAATAGTATCAGGTATTTTGAACGAATAGTCCGAAAGCCTGACGAACGGTGAAAATTGTGGCAGACACTGTGACAAATAGTTCGAACCTTCTGCAGCCTCAAGATAGTGAAGAACTATTCAGGGAAAACAAACAACAAGGTTAGAAAGGGAACATATATCAGTTTTAGGTTAAACCAGAGCAGATGTAAAAATGTTCTCTGATATACAAAGGTATTTTGAAAAAAGTTCACCACAACATGCTAGTTCACATTGATGTCAAACGAACTGCTCCCTAATAAAACTATAAAATGCAGTTGCAGAGCTATTAGGATCCCCATAGCACTCCCTATCGGTTAATGTTTCGAACGTATTTAAAAGCCGAATAATTTGCTATGGGACAAATCAGTTGAAATAACTTAATACTAGTTGATATAGTGGACAAATGTATAATAACGTGCAAACGAAATACAGAATAGATTTTAGGCTTTCGAGTACACATCGCAGTTGATGAAGATTATTTTGAGCAGAAAAGAAAACAGCCTATTTGTTCCAGACCAAATTATATGAAACTGGGGCATAGTAGGCCAAAGATATTGTGTGACAAATCCATCGAGTAAACATCTAAAATGATGGATGGAAGTTAATCCCCAACAAGTATAATGCAGGCTGAAAATTATTTCGTACGGCTGAACTTCCTTCAGAGATAATCTAAAAGAATGTTAGGAAAGGAACCGAGATATACTAGAAACACCCAATTATAAGGTGGAAATGAACGAACTGTACATTTGCAGATTCAATAATAAGTCAAAAATGTCTACGAAAGTGTGCTATAACTGAGTCTCAAAGCCTTCTTATCCTGGGTTGAACAATTTGCTAAAAAAATCCCTTAAATGTGGACCGTTGCATAAAAGGAAGTGGGAGTGTTAAGATAAAATTGGAACAACCTTGGCCTCTGTTGGGCGTGATTTTTTATATCCCGGTTTCCATCTTCGTCAGTCTAGCGGGCATGTAACTTTGAATGACGTCTCTTACGGCATACAAAAAGGTTCTGTACTTTGCCTTACCGAGTGACGTCAACACAATGTCTGCTAAAAGGTGCACGAAAAAGTGGTGTGCATTCTGCTCTAAAGAAGGTAGCCAGGTGGTTACGTTCAACTGTGTTTAGTAGCCTTTCAACGTTGCATGCCCTTCGGGAATGCCAGGCAAGTCAAACTATTCCACACCACTTAAAGTGGTGCTGGCAAATCACGTTTCCTTACTCAGTTACACTATAAGTTTAACAGCATTTAGATAATGATAAGTGTGACAACTGATTGGCACCTCAAAAAAGTTGGCAATCAGGTTCAAAAACACCGGCAAAAAACTGGCGTGTTGAAAATTAACTTGTTTAAAAAACAAGTCATCTAGCCCGAATGAATTGCAAAAGTTCCCTAGTGAACAGTTTTGCTACATTAGATGACTAGATAATTCTTCAATCTACCATACAGAAGTGTTTCTGCATTAGAAATGTACAGCTGGATGTTTTATATACACACTTGGACAAGCAGTATGTTTACCTAGGTGAGAGAGATAATCAACCAGTACATTTGACTTTTCGATAAAGGAAACATCGGCCACCCCTCACTGAAATTTTCTATCAGCTCATAGCATCAAAGCAGAGTTCACTTAACCGGGAGAAGACATATGAGTAATCACACGATCTGATAAAATTTGGAGTTGTATCGTGCCAAACGTTCAGGAGTGTGGATGCATTTGTTGGCTAATGATCTGTTTACTAATATTAACAACTGTTCTTTACCACACGAGGAAATTTTTTCGGTGCAGGTAAAAATATCAACCGTCACGTTAGACAAAGTGACAAAGCAAACGAGTCTTAACATGTCTATTTTTGTAGTAGAGATAATTAGCCTGTGTGAACTGATGCCAAGTTTCAAACAGTATAACAGAGAAAAGCTTCTTTCTTCTTACTTGGCCCTGAACCAATATGATGATGATGATGATGATGATGATGATGATGATGATGATGAACCAATAAGATGTCTGAAAACCTACATACTTTCAGTTTACTGGCCAAACGGTAATCCTACTTCAACAATCATATGTGCCATTTCCTAGCGGTGTTATTAAGCGCTTTAGCCGGAGGGTCTTTTAGGTGAATCCCCCAATATGCGTTCATCAACACTTGCGTGCTACACTGACAAATAGTGGACCAAAAGTGTGAACATGAGGGTTTTCTACCCACATGACACCTCTGTTAAACAACTGAAACAAGTCAGTCTCTCCTCAAAGTTTTACAGAGCGTTTGGCTCAAGATGGGCGTTCCGCTTCAGTGGATTAGGATAAAATAATTTCACAATGGGGCTAAGTTGCTTACTTTAGCCTAAAACATGAAGTCACTGACTCATGTGGGCCTTCAAAACAAACAGAAGTGAATTCCAGGCTTATACCGTAGCCAGTGTTTCACAAAGCACGTGTACACAAATGATGACATCAAACTTACACTCAGACGAACTAATTCTTGCCAATGCCTTCTGCTGATTAGTTCTAATAGCAGGTACTATTGGCTGAGGATTCACAATACCTATTCTGCATTCTAATATAGGGTTATCATTTCAATGTCGCAGACATACAGTGATATTTAATGGAAAACGGATCAGTGCAAAACAGCTGGTAGCCTTTATCATAATTTAATGCGCTATGAATCTCCTGTGAGAAATCACACATATAGACGGTGAAACAGTTGCGTTATACTTAATTTTTCTAACATCTTACTGCACGACTAAGCTACCTTTCTGCTTGGACGGAAGTAGGCGCAGTTGTCAACAAGGGCTGGAGGAATTCTTGAAGCCGGGAATAGTCATCTTTTCCCTCACCGAAAACTGCAAACCACGTTAACAGGGTATAAAAATTTGCTTCTTACAAGAATAACTATATGACTCTTGCTTAAACGTTACGCAAGTTTAGATTTCGGCTGACAGTGGACTAAGGACCAAAATTGGTACGCTGTATGAAACCACATTTCAAATTATTCGTCCAAAAGCTACAAAAAATTGAAACATCAAAATGTGTGGTCTGGGTAGCATGAATGATTTTTCCTGTGAATTTTACGGCTAAGAGTAGACAGACTATTATCAGCCTGTTATGCGGAACATTAAACTACCACCACAAGAAAGTATGATGAAACCGGGGCATTTTTGGTTAGACTGCTGAGTCTTGACAGTTTCTTGTAGTAATTCGAGATAGGTAGAGAACAAGCCATTACATTGCATGCAAGAAATGGATGATATAGACAAAAACAAGTATCAAACCAGACGCTGTTACCAAAAAAATCACGGCCTATTGCAGGGCGTCCCAATCTGGTAATACTGTCGTAATTACCCATTTCCTAAGAGTTTGACAGGCTCTTGGAAACCTGTTTTTGACGCTGATTAACTGGATACTTTGAGCTCTTTCTCGGAACTAACCAGGAGTGATATTCGCTCCTTTACTAAAATGGCGGTCTTTTGCAGAAAGCTTGGTAGATGTAATCATTCATCAGTGCTTTGTAAGCAGTATGTAGATGAAATTAGTTACCAATATTGGGGTTCATTATGCAACAAAAAACAAGTAGCTTTGCGTGGGTGGTAAATTGTCGTACTGAAAATAACTGCGAAATGCAAGGCGGTAATAGACTGACTGTGTCCGTTTGTATCCAAGGCAGTCTTAGTGGCCTTACAAATTGCTTGTATGCAGAAAAAAAGATTCGCTCAGAACGAATCCATATGTCATCAAGTTTACTTCCGTCAATGTTGACCAAAATGCTGCATTACCGGCAAAAACCTTCTTTTAAAATTCAAAACATTTGAATTTTTTATCAGGTTTTAATGGCAATGTTTGATTTTAAAGCAAAAGACGGGAGGGATCCTCACTGAGATTTTCCATTGTGAGGTCCCTTGAAGGAAGGAAAACGTTTAGAACAATAGGCACACAAACGAACGTCAGACAAGGCTATTTAAAAAAGAAGCGATAATATTTAATAAGCTAATACGATCGAAGTGTGTGATGTCCAGCCTTCAATCAGAATGTCATGGACTTGAACTTCTCCGGAGTTTGGCCGAGCCAACACTACCGAGTAATAAGCTTTTCGTTTGAAGTTTTAAACAGTGTCATCACCTAAAACGTGTTGGTTTTTTGCACAGGGTGCTTCATTTGGTGACCTAAACACAACTTCATTCAAGCTCGAGTTTTGTGGCCTAAACCATGCTGACAAAGGTCTAAAGCACTATTTTCTGACAAAGCGTGGGAAAGTCAGGGGACTGGATATCCAGCAGTGGTCGGAAAACAAGGAGTTTACCTAACAACCTGGAATTGGGTAACAATTCTCTCAAGAGACTCGTTAACTGATATTTTATAGGAATCAGGACCAACAGGTATATTTCTTTTCGGCTATCGAGCTTACAGTGGTAATAACTGCAGACTATAACCTCCATTGAGAGGTTTTCCCAGGTTTCTCCCAAGCGAGCCTTAGACTTGTGGCCTAATAATATCTGTTCAGCCACGTTTCCACGGTAACACTTACGGCCGAATTTTGTAGTTTAGTACCAATGGTGGATTCTTTGGAAGGTCAAAGGCTTGACATTGTGGTGCCACATTATGACTGAAAGACGACTACTTGTTGAAGGCTCTTGAATACTCAAACTCTTCCAACCATTACATTGGCAAAACAACTGCTCAGAATGACTTGCCGGAAAGTAATGCATCACAGCACTGGAGAAGAAAAGTATACAAGCTGACGCTCAAGAATCAACTGACATCATACTGTTCTTCATGCGTCGTATTTGGGTATTTTGGCATGCGAAAGCCCAATGCGTTAAACCTGCAATAGAAACTCGTAATACTGGTGAACTTCCAACATGTTTGATATTTTGTTGTCACTGCAAACACAAGGTTTTTTGTCGGAGAACAACTATTTATCAGGCAACACGTCTGCTCTTCTTGTTGCATATGTGATTACATGTCTTCTTTGTTCTTTCTTCTGCTTGTTCGACGGCATTTATAGACCTATATACAGTCTTTTTTGCCTTACGGAATCTGACGCTGTTATCTGCTCTTTAAGGACCGTTATTTATAAATAATTTACAGACAAGTTATTTTATTGTGTTGAACGCTAGGGTCTTTTATGCAGTGGCCTCGGCGTACTAGTTTTGCAGCAGCCCTTCGAAGTTAGGATGAGAGCCTGACTAATTTGAAGTGATTCTCATCTCGTGTTTATTCGGCCATTCGATGTAAAAACTGGCCTCACATCCAACCGAGTAGCGCAGGTATCACGTCACAAAACATCCTTCCCTAATCCTACGACAGTGCTTGCGACGCAGTGATATTTCCTCTGAATAAAAGCGTATTGTGTACTACATATAGTATGTTGATGCACATTGAACATAATGTCACCAGTTTAAGGGTCCAACTCTATCTCCTTATCCATGTCGCGTGAAATTTGATTCACGGCACAAATGTAGCACTAGTGTCACATATTTCTGATTCCCACTTCTAAAAGATGAACAGCTTCTGCCCTCGTTTTCCGAACCAAAAAGTCAGGTAGACAGTATACCTAGGAAATATCGCTGCTTTAATTAACCTCCAAGTGTTGCTAGAATTGAGTTGCTTATGAGCTGTTGTCTTTGAATAAATTGTGTTCTTGAGCCCCAGTCAACAAAATGGCGCATACTCTTTGTTCTGCCTGGTTGTGAAGAATAAAACACATCACTTATGTTGCCTACAGGAGGATATTCGACTTTTTCGTTCCACACATGTCTCTACAGAATTGGTTCTGGGACTCCCTTCCACAAAGCTGGTATCGTTTTTTTTATTTTGAAGCATATTTATTTAAGGAATGTTACTGATAAGACGGTCAGATGGGGTTCATTTGAGTCTATCGTTAACACAAACTTATTTTGCAGCTGCATTTATTTTTCCAGTAAATTTAAGTTTGGGATTTGGGCGAAAAAACATGGCTCCTGAGAATAACAAAACTGGGTGCGGACTGTGAAACATAATTCAGCAGCATTAAGAGAAGTTTTTGTCTGTCAAACGGTAGGAGCAATTTAGCATACATATGAGCAAACATTTGGCGCATCTCTTAGAAAACCTTTCAGCCTTGATCCAGCGTTCAGCTTTATATCCAAAATTAGTTTGAACAAAAGTTTTTTGTGAGGGAGAATTCTAAAAACTTTTACTCTACAAATGTACACCCTTATGAGAATACATGCCACCACTGGATCACGACGCATATTTGGATCAGTTGTATGGTTACAGATATACTGTCCATAGAATATTTGACAACGTACTTTATTACATACGCTCATAAGTACGTATAAATATGCTTATATTCAAAAATAAAGTCCAATGTGGTGTTTATTGAAACACAGAGTGCAAAACCAGGTACTCACCTTTTGTGTGAGTAAAACCCTTTCATGAAGCGTCCAACACTGCTTGTGGTTAACCGCCTTATCAAAAGCTAACTCAGTCCATATTTCAGGTCAAATAATTAGAAAAAGCTTCATGGCATGAGGTTTAGTTGAGAGATCACGTTCAAGTGTCTTAAGATCAGTGGATTACAGTCTTTGTCGGTTCTCTTTTGTGGATGAACCTAGAATGGAAGTAATGCTGTATGTCATGTAAGCCTACGTCCACATGTCTCATGATACTTCATCAGGTGGTGAGACTTTCTCAACCAGAAGCCTTGTTAGAAATTTGGATAGCCAAATATTTGTAATTTGCACCGGTGCTCTCTCTTCCATGTCAACTCTGTTGGTTTGCAAAATGTGGTTAAAAGTGAAATGTAGACAAAAAATAATATTGTGAGTGTTTAAGCAAGACCGGTTGGCATACGCGAATTGGCAGGTTTCCAGAAGCTGAGATTCAATCATTAGTCATCAAAGCCAGGACCCTGAAATTGGCGTATTCGACGCTTTGCACGCGTTTTGGAGTAGTTTGGATAAAAACGCTACGCGCAAGTTGCAAAATTCAGGCACCATACCACAAACATGATTGGTCTAGCAAATGTGACGAGGGTGATGTTGCCGACTAATATTTACAAGTGTCTTAAGCCCCAGAGCAATGATGCTTGGTGATGACTCTAGTTAAGCAAGCAAGGAGTGCTTAAACGTCAAGTTTATTAATCATCCTCGTTTGAGAGACTGCTTCAGATGGATGACTGCTGGCACTCATGGTCATCTGGCAGGACAGTATCCAAGAGTGATGGTGAAATATAGAAAAAGTGCAGTTAAACTGGAGCTAATTGGGTAATTTGTTGACGCAAATGGCAAACTGTAGGAGAAGCAGTACAGTTCCAAGTGGCACGCTGCTTGTGACCGCGGAATAGCGGAACGGAGTTCCAGCTGCATCCAGTTAGAAGCTCAATTGCTGCAAACAGTGTTGATCCTGCTCATCTGGCTGGATAAAAAGCAAGCTCACTAGGCGTTTTGTCAGCTACTCTATGCGCGGTCCAGACATATTGCCTTACTGAAGCCTACACATCTTACTTGCAAAGAATTTAACCTCCAGTGCGCGTGCCTAGTTTTTACAAACTGCCAGGAACAAAAACATCTAAATCCACGTGGGGAAACTATGTTGCTGAATATGATCCAGCATCGCTCCGTGAACTATTTTTCTAAAAGTTTGCCCAAACAGCTGTAATGCTTACCAATTCGCAATTATTAGCATCATGATTCTGTATTAGTTTCGCATTGAGTGACGACAACCACACTTAAATAAACTGACGATTCCGGCATATAGAATCAAAATGGACATTGTAGACCAACAAAATGCTGGCACGGTGTCAGAGGAATATTCCAGTTAGTCCAGATGCATTTTACAATGCTCACTAAACGATAAGGTTGTTTTACCAAGGCTCGAACTGGTGGTTAATCACAGCTAGCTAAGGATCGTAGTCATAAGGCGGCCTCGCTCCACTGCGCAGTTTTTCACAGCACTATCACTGTGGTGACTAGATAAGCTAAGATTCCGTGCGACACGCCATTATACCTCGGCTAATAATTATCACATATGGTCTCCTCGTGAACACGGGTTGGGGACACAAAAATATCCCTCCCAGAAAATTCCTCACTTATTAGTTACATCTAATCAGTGAATACCGCATGCTGTTTTTACGTGGTGTAGAAAATACACTTACCAAAGTACGTGAAAATTCGTGAAACTATATAAAATGCAATGCGCACCAGCGCTGTCGGTTGACAGTGCATGATGCCGGTTGCTCAGTAGACAGCAATTCACTGGCGTGCGGGATAATACATCACAATTTCATTTTACCGCGCAATGACCTTGAGGTACCTAGTTCAATAAGACAGCGGACATTAGGACCGGCGGGCACATACTCCGTACGCATGCGAAAGGCATTTAAAGTCGTCTAAAATATCTTTTGGTTGCCTTCCGGTCCAATTATTTGGTTGGCCTCAACAAATTATGGTGACCACAAGGCAAGACGTCAACAAATTCGCCTCCAAAATGATTGGCAGTAGGAACCCTGTCGCTACAGAATGTTAAATCCGGAAGTCAAGACCCACGTGTATCGTGAAGGCGGCATACGTCTTCAAACTGAGGGAAAATGTTTGCTTTGTTAGTTTCTGTCGGCAGGATTTCACGAGAGCTCTATAAAGGATTCGTGAATAATAAATACAAGTGCATATAAATGAATAAAATTCGACCAGGATAGGATATTTACCGCAACTAAGTAAATAGGAACTTTGACGCAACCCGTCGAATTCACCTCGTGTTAAAAATTCCACACCTGAAATATGGGACAAAAGAATAGTTTGAGGATTCCTCTGTTGGACCGGTTTCTTTAAATCTGGATTATTATCCTTTTGAATGTTCCAAAATTCGTGGTCGTCTCCAATTATGTTTACAGATAATCTCTTAATCTGTGCACATGTCTTCCCAATGTTCTGTTGGGTGTAGCCATCTTTCACCCGTATGGAAAATGCACTGAGATTTCGACAACTGACTGCGTCGGGGATGTGGTTGCCGTGTACCCGAAACAAAGAACACGCCGGGTGATATCGGAAGACCTGTACCGATCTCTCCACAGAGCAATATGTTGCCTTCTCTGACCAATATCACGTCTACTAGTGGACAATCCGCATCACACCCGCAAACCCACACATAGCTCTATCCGTATCTGCTCACCTAAAATCACTACACCTACTGCTGAATCCGCAAATTAGTTAGGTCTGCCCCTCTTATTTTCACCGTAAATGCGCCAACCTTGTCAGATCACAGCGGTCTACTTTATGTATACCATCACACATTGGTCATAATTTCCTCACCGGACACCAAAACATCATGCCTTCTGAGATCTATCCGCTTGTATTACGGCTGTCAATCGGCTTTACAAGCAGCGCAAATACAGCATACCTCCGGCAAAAACTACATCCAAAAAGCCGCTTTAAACAAAGCTGTTGAGGACATCATCATAGGATCTATTCTGTCACTCAACAGGATTCAAGATGAATAACAATTAATTCCGCCTCGATACTCCCTGCAAACCGCTCCTTTTTGAATGTTGGAAGAGACTTCATTTTCTAATGAACGGATGTGTATTCTTCTCTTCGGTTATCATCAGACTCGTCTCAAACAATAAGTATAACCTTGGACACTGTGACTGCAAACTTTCGTTGAAAATAAAGTTTACACATCCGCTGAACTACGTCCCTCAAGAAAGCAAACTCCAGGGTATTACGCTCCGAAACGGGTTTCATCAGATTGGCAATCAAACCACATATAACACATCCCGCACCATTTTTGGAACCCGTTCCCCTTGGCTCGGTCATATTTCCAAATTGCCACCGACTTAAGCAGTTCAGACATGCATTAACAGCCTTGCGATTTCTAAGATTTCACACTGTCTATCCCAAATCCCAGTGATTATGCAGGCTACGAAACTCCTGGAGCCTGTTGGCGCGCCCGCCCAGCCTCAGATAGTTCCAGAGTGTACTTCGGCTAGCTGAAACAGTACACTCACAACAAGGTGCGACCCTCTTATTGCTGGCCTGAGAACCCGTGGTCCGAATAAAGTTGAGCCCGCAACTTAACTCTCATCAGTCGTTATAGGGCTGTGGGCTCCCTCCTAGATTACAAGTGAACACCAACTCACATATACTTGTGTCTGCGGTAACTTTTCTAATTCCACTTTCACGTAGGCCCTTAAGTGAAGTTTCCGTCTACTCAACCACAAGATTGCCTGCTGTCTCCAAGTGTATTTCTCACCCTAGGTTGTCTGCCAATTAGCCATACACATAACATGTTTACAGCGTCTTCCTGCCCCGAATCTCACATTTATATACAAGCTCCCTTGCATGTCACTGCAATTCAAACCCTTGCATTGACAGACTTCTTCTTCATATTCCCGTGTCGCGCACTTTATATATTTTCCCCGCCTGCGCGAACGCTGCAAAGCCCTTCCCCATCAAGTAACCTATAGGTCGTATTCCTTCTTTCCAACCTTCTAATTTTCACGATTGAAATATCGCTCACAAGCCTCCGCATAATGCCAGTATAAGAAAACTGCCGAGGTGGATGAGCTCATCCCAATGCGTCAATTCAGTCGATATTAGCCAGCTACCCTTGAGTTTCCCTTCAGCGATCCAAGAATCAGTAGGTCGTGATCCCAGGCCAGAAAGCCCTCCGGTATGACATCCCACAAGAACACATTGATCCTCTTCCTTATCACGCACGGTAAATCTCTAGTTTTGCGCGCCGGCGCCTTTTAGCCATCCATAAAGTTACGGGATCGGGGCCAGATCCGCATTGGTCTCATTCATTGCAATCCCCTTCTCCCATACCCTCCGCCGCTCTCTTGTATCCGACTTTTCTCAGTCGGTAACACATGGTGAGTCGGACATCTTAGTTGTCCACTAACCAGCTCCAAGAGCTCTCATCTTGTTTTTGATCTTGCTATTCTAATTACCGTAGTCAGCATCAGACGGTACAACACTGTTGCAGGTCAGTAAGGATGTGGTGGTGCCACCTACTATCACATTTCAAACTGACTGGCACCAATGCGTGCCCCTTGGTCACTCGGGGCATAATCCGCTCCCCGTTAGGCCGGAGTGACTGACATTTGTTGTCGTGAGGAGTATCGTGCTAATGAACACTTACCAGCTGATCTCGCAAAACCGGGCATTCCCCCACCTATATGGCCATCTTGCAGTCAACGAATTTAGTAGCTGGGAGGGCTTGTGCATTTACCCTGAAGAATTGGTGTAAAGGGCGAACGGTATCTTCGAGTGACGCGTAATACCAGAACCTCCGGGCAGGCAAAACAAAGTCGGAGCTGGGTTTCTATACGGTACTATTAATATAAGACAAATTCACAAATTACACAAACCTCGACAGTAGATACTCGTCCAAGACAAATGGTCCACTTGGACTACAAAGGTACAAACCAAAGGAGCAAACAGGCTCCCACGTGGGACAGTCACACGTGCACAAAGTCGGTCACAAATGGCCGGATGACCTCGAGGCCAAAATGGGTGAAGTGGTAAGGACAAACAAACGCTAGTTCATGTACACGCACTAAACACAAAAGTGGGGCGGGGGTTACAAATGGGGACAGAATAAACGTGGGGAATTTCAAGTATCAACGTGATGGACGATACAATTTGGGACATTACCACCACCAGGACAATAGTAGCTTATTCCTTTGACATTCCAACTCGTGGCACTGATTGGTTGGGACAGCTGAAACTCTACCGCACAAGCACTACAACCCTCTACAATCATCTGAAGTGAAAAACACGCCACATGCTATAAGGTTTAAACCTCTGCATAAATGCTGTTCCAATGAGTAGGTTCAAAAGGTAATTTGGAACACAGGCCATTCTCTCTCAAAAATGTGGTATTGGATTAATATCCGCTACCTCTGATTTATCCCGAGGACATCTATCACGGAGTCTCTTAAAACAGTGGATCTGTTTTAAAATTCGCCGATATATCCACCCCACCATTTTCCGGCAGTAAACTGGTATTTTGGTAACGAAGAGTTACCCACCCTCGATGGGTGGAAACGGCAGGTGAAACTGCCTGAAAATGCAAACATTTCAGGGTGAAATCCATCCTTTCTGGACTTGAGAAGTGAACCGTTTTCGATCCGTTCAATCGCTTCCATTACTTTCTCCTTATCATGGCCCCATTCTATTCGCGTTTGGTTAACTAATCAGACTCACTTTTATATCACGAACTTCTCCAACGCTGGAAACAGGTAAATGATTTTCTGGATCTTCTTCGAGGATGGCGTTGTAGTATGGATTCATGAACAAAAGCTCATGCTTTACGACGACAACCCACAAACGGGTAACAGGCATGCTGTATTCCATGGGACCAGGTTCATCACCACCAAATTCAAACTTTACAATGGGCATCCTAACTAAATGTTTAGTGGGTGCCCAAACAGCTAGAAGCGAGGCATCGGGCAGTTTGTCAGAAACAGTCACGCTGTAGACAACAACACCCCCCATGGGACGCTGGAGTTGCACCCAGCTTTTATTACAAGCCACGCGGAATAAGCCGGTTCATAACTTGCGTTTCATTTAGTGACTACTGTTAAAAAACGCATTACACACCAACATTTCCCGATGTTTGAAATGACTTCAAGCAAATCTGTGCTATATCTCTTGCATAAGCCTTATTTTGGTCCTCCATGAAAAGGCCTAACTATTTGGATTATACGTGGCACATACATGACATATACATGGCACGTATGCAAGAGCCCGCATGTGTTAACCGTTCTCGGTCATTCTGCGATATTTTCGCGCCGGTATTTTATGTGCGGCCCTAGGAAACCACGGAATCGGGGGCAGACGCTTCGCGTAAGCTCAAAAAATATTTATGGACTGCTCAAAAGGATGTGGCTAGTGCGGACGTACAGTTTACTGTTTCCTTCGGATAACGGGTCTTCAGTAATTTGTTTTCGGTATTGTTCAAAATTTATCTTGACTTGTATTAGTCCGAGTGAACAGTGACATGAAGAAGACAGTCGCAAATAAGGACAGTTTGTCACAACAGTACCATAGTGTTGCATTTTAAAACAGCAGAAGAAATATGCTTCATATGTTTTGGATTGATTATGCTGCAATAAAACTTGGGAACTGTTTCATGAGGCAGGTTTTTCGTTCTTTTAGATTAGCAAGAAAATAATTTACTTTAGGTCCAGGAAATATCGGCAGTCTATTCGGTTCCTATTCGGAGGGCACAATTGTGATTTTATTTTTCGGAGAATGCATCTGTAGAGTTTTTCAACAGTGAAGACCCGCCTGGAAATAAGGAAAGTGTGTGCCGAAAATATGTAGGAAGTTCCAAGGACGGATAAGGTGGTAAGCTTTATGAGATACCATTGAAAATGATAAGCGTCGGAGTGAACAGTATGGACCGACTGCAATCAGATGAGGACAAAGGAGATCAGGTTAGCTTAAGGGGTCCGAGATTTGGCACTATGAACTGGAACTCAAAAATAGTGAATGTGGTGACATGTATTAATAAAAAGCACTACAGGACTTAAAGGCTGGACTTACAAGGATCGAGTAAAGTAGTTCGTGGTTTTTTATAAAGAAAGATAATCACAAGGCTGTTGAAAACTCCTCCAAAGCCCATGAACGGTTTTACCCTTCTTAAGGGTTCACCATGTAGGCGCAGTCCCCGAGTTTTCGTTAAACTCGTGTTCTATTTGAACCAAAAATGGACAGATTTTGACAGAGATAATCGTTTGCATATCAGATTGGATTTCATAGGAAACTCAACTGAATTCCTCTTATTAGGCACAGAATCAGATTTGATCATGTGGTTTACTTAAGCTGATGCTTATATCCATGGTTGAACCAGGAAATTCTCAGCATTTTCCGGCAGAGGACTGGGGATATTAACGCAGACTCTCATATATGAAATCTAACAACGGACGGCTAAATGAGTGCGATTCAGACCGATTTTCAAACAGCACCAGCCCAATATAATGTCTTTTCCACATAGAAAAAAGTGATCATTTGAGTAGTGGGATTAATTTAAAAAATGTACTCCTATAACTACCTCTCCCCCGTTATTGAAAAACAAGTGAAAGGTGGCTGATTTGGACTCTCACTAGAAAAAACTGTAAGTGGAGCATTTGAAAATAACATACTTCATGTCAAATAAAAAGTTTGCGAGGACATCATCATTCAAAATAGGCCTTGTTTTGTATGAAACATAGGTGCCCAAAATGAACCATGCTAGAAATCACTCAAATACAAATAGGTCCGATTGTTCAGACGTGGAAGTTGGGGGTATTTTGCATTTTTTATCTAAAAAACCTCCTATAACCTGGACTAGTATTCAGTCGAGATTTCCTCTGAGATCACAAATGAGCTGAGAGCTGAGGAGGCCGACTATTGAAACCACCTGACTGAAAAGCAATAAAGTCGAGCTCCCACAAAGATGTAAGTGAAAGTCACATGATTGACCTCTATGAGAATTTGTGTGACATGGGTGTGAAAGCAACTGTAACCAGGGGAACCTTAGGAAAAAACAATGTGCAAAACTGTTTTTAAAAAAAAACCAAGATTGAGGGCCTTTTTGTGGCAATTTCCTACGAAGATGGCGTCGTATAAAAAAAGCAGAGTTTGAGGCATTTTAATTCGAAGGCAAGTTGAACGATGATGACCGGAGGGTCTCCAGATAAGGTCTAAGGAGTAACTGAATAATAGTGGTAAACAAGCTGGTAAATGTCGGTACTCGTGAAAGAGGAAAAGGCGCACTTTCAGTGACGACGGAGGGGTCTTTTGGAAAATAGCAGTAAGGCCTCAGCTAGAAAAAGGTGGTAGCAAGGCGCACATGGCTTTGAAATAGGTTCCTGGACGTAGAGTGCTGAACATCTGTAGACTTATGGACTTCCAGAGCATTGTCAATCAGGTTATGGTTTTCGCCGCACAAGATTTTTCAACCTACTCCTAATAGGCATACAATTTATGAGGAAGTATGACAGGGAGTCATTATGAATATGACGTCCCGCAGTCTCGTACATCTTAGGACACCACGTACAGATGTCGATATCAGCAACGGCCCTAAATGGCCATCGGGCATCCTAGAACTGGGCTTCGAGCAGTTATGAAGACGATATAGTTTGGGGACAAGATGAATCGGTGTCAGTTCTGTTGGGCGGACGAGAGCTGGGCTACAATCAATCAGCAAAGTACCAGTCCGTCATAAGGATGTTTTCCGGTTGTGTGAGCTCAGCTGTGGCTGTATAAGCAGAGCGAAATATGGCTGAATTATTGCAACTGATTAAGCGCAAGGCAAACTGGCCCATCAAACCGTGCTGGAAAATGAGAGTTTCGTCCATCTTCCTTGCGGTAGCGGAACAGAGACCAAGAATGGTAACCAGGAGCTTCAACTTGGAAGAAACGGGCAAAAAACGTCCAACCATTGTACATCAAAGAGAGCTCAGACCTACGCTATTGCGCTGATGCAAAATTGAAGATGAAGTAAAGGAAGGGAATAGAACATTGGGAGGTCGACAGCAGAAAATTTTTTAGAAAGCAACAGGAAAAAGGTGCTCTTTGGTGACCAGAAAACCAACGAACCTTTAACCGCTGCATATAGAAAGCTGAAGCAGATTAATTTTTCACAATGCTTTTTGGTGGCATATGTTATTTTCAACAATATGGGTGGTGTTTACGTGTGTTCTTCGAGATGCACGGTGGACTTTAAGGTTATAAAGGACAATTTTAAGTTGTATAAACCGAACTTTTAAACACCGCGCTGTGTGGGCGAACAGAAGACCGAAAACAGACGACGGTTTGTAAAGAGTTTGATCAAAAGTGTGTGGTTTACACTGGGAAAACATGACAAATTTAAAATTCGACACACCGGTTTTCCAAGAAGTAGTGATGGAGTCAAATCTTGAGGAGAAATTTTGACCAGCAAGCTGCTAATGCCTTTGAATATGTTGGAAAAATTGCTTCAAGGACGTTTCTCTGCTGCCCCAGATTAAAAATGCTAAGATAGCTCTATTGGATTTCATTCCAAGAATTACGTCGGTGTTCAAACTCCTTGCCCAGCTCACCAGTTCCTTTTCGACAACGTGCACCAACTTTTAGCTGAAGATGAGCGTTACATTGACCTAGTGTCTAATTGTGATTTTGATGCGCCTGAGTTAAACTCAAAGGCAAAAGCGGTCAAAGTAAGTTATAAAGACCGCGCAAGAAAAGAGCGGGAAAATCTGAAGAGTTGTATCACAGAGTTGTGTAGGAGTGAATAAATCAACATCAACACTATAATGTGCACGTGCAGATGTGCAAAACGATTACGGTTAGAAGGAACCCCATGGTTGTGTAAAACCATTCATAATATCGTGTTGAGTTCACGAGCACCAAATTCTAAGTTGGCCAATTGATAGTGCGTCCTTCTTGCCTGTCATATTTCCGAATTCACGCCTTCTGAAATCTAAAGCGACGCGCTGACTGTTTAGTTTCAATAAGTGCCAGCTTTTACGGACCAACCACCAATCACCTGAGGGAATGGGGAGGAAGGTGTACGTGGGTGTCATGTGCTACCCGACAACAGAGGGCACCTATTTACCGCCTGCTTTGAAAATGAGGATGAAGAGGCTCGGTAGACTGACGCTCAAGAGAGAGTTTTCAAGAAACATTCCGTTCTGGTCGCTCATATTTAAAACTACACATTTAGCTGCTAAGGTATGCCGGAATTAAGTGGATTTTGTTTAGCCAACCCACAGTTTTAACGCCAGCATTGTCAGTGTGCCAAAAGGTCACTGCTAAACCAGACTTTGTTGTGGCCTCTCTATTGCATTTATTGTAAAATAGGAGGGTTGAAGATGCGGATTTGCAATATTATAATAGTAACATGATTCGTTTTGACTGATAGACAGCTCACTCGGCGTTAAAGTTTCCTGGTTGAAGGCCTGAACTGAGTCATGTCAACATTCATGCTTAAATGGTCTCGGGTGTCGTCTAAACTAGCATCATGTAAAATTGCTTGGGAAGAATTAATGTTTTTGTAGATAAAAAACAAAACCATATCAAAGAGAAGTTAATTCCTAGCTTTAAAAACAGAGGTTTCGGAGAGGAGAAATTTTCTGCTGCTGTAAGGTACCTTTCTGGCATGCTTGAATGCCCAACAACGGACAAGTTACGTAGAGTTCACTGGGAAGATGAAGCACCCCGCAGAAGTGGATAGTGAAATGCACCTCCTTGTGGGACTCACAAATAGTTGAGTGACACCGAACGCCAAGACACCTCATGATTTTCTTCCGTCTGTCCCAAACTTTTGTGTCCTACTTACAGGTCTAAAATGTGAGTATCGTCGAACTTCTCAGCAATGCAGATAACGAGAGGGACTGCAAAGTTTTCTTCTGTTATTTTCCATCCACAGTGGCGAAATCCACTTCAATCAACAGAAAACAAAGAACGCCGAAATACATGTGATTTCATACCACTGAATATGTAGAAGATAACGACCCAAGTAGTCTGTTTCTCTAGACGCGATTTCTGCCCATTTTGAATGGACGAGCTCCTTGTGGTAGCTTGTTTGGGAGTGCTCCAATTACAACCATTTGGTAACCTCTCTACTAGCTATTATATAAGTAGGTCGATGTCAGTGAGCGTATTCATCAACAAGCCATCAATAACACTGCTTTTCAAGTGTCCAAAGTAGAAATGCTTGTTCGAAAGTTCATTCATCTCTATATCAGGTAGTTTTTCACGGGGAACCCAACTGTGACTCTCGTGGCCCAACTGTGAATCTCTAACCATACTAATTAGAAAAACTGGTCAAATAAAAAACTGACCAAACATTTAGAACGACAGGTGCAGTATACGCTCATCAGGGACATTAAAAAACTGGCCTGATTTCTGAAGTTGACATTTACTTTTAACGTTAGCGAAAAGTATTGTCAGCTTCTTCACACTGGCTAAAAACTGTTTTATTCTGTTGTTGTAGATCTCGAAGTGGTTGACGGTTTAAACGAATTCGTGGAGCTTGTGCATCAACCACTTACACGACACGCTCCGTACACCGCATTGTGTTCTCGAAGACAGCTATGCGTAAATTCCCGATGGTGCACTCCTGCAAGTTGTTCTACAGTTTTTTCCACTGCGGACGATGCAGTGGCTCCATTTTCTGAGGCAAGCACTTGAGCACACCCGAAACTTTAGACTTCTCTTCCCTTTCGGATATTTAATGAGCTTATTCGTTAATGCGGTAAGCGTTCCAGGCGTTTTCTGTACAGAGCACCAGATTTTACATGGCCAAATTCACAATATGCAGTGTCAACTGTCGATTACGTTCCATTTGTCTAAATTTTGATCATATAAACTTGAGGTCCGTTGATACACAGTCTACGCTGCCAAAGTTATCATGACAGGGCGCGACAACTTTACGAGGAGGTTTCTAGGTAGTGCAGTCGAATGGCACACATGGCCGAATGGCGATTGATTGTGGCAACATCAGTAAGTGGCCACCCTAAAAAACATCAAAGCTTATGGATTGATGATTCTAGTCTGACTATTTATTCCCCCAGGATAATCTTTGTTGTTGAAAGGCTAATAGAAGCTTCTGGCCTACTCAAATTCAGGCACTGAAAAAGGGAAAAAAATCGAACATTATCCAGTTATTTTGTACTGTTTTAACTTTTTAGTGTTTGTCGTGATGGAAAGATTTCTTCCTTGTTAGCATGGCAAGTCAAGCAAGAATCTGTTTTATCTGTTCGACCATGATCTGTCTAACGATTTTCAAATAGAGGAGAATGTTGGTAGCTCAGTTAGCATAGATGGTCGTTGGTTTGTTCGCTGACAGCATCGCTGATGCTGTCACCTCGATTGGTGATGAAACGTTTCCAATCAAATTTCCCAACTCAGCGAACAAACCAACGACCATCTATGCTAACTGAGCTACCAACATTCTCCTCTATTTGAAAATCGTTAGACAGATCATGGTCGAACAGATAAAACAGATTCTTGCGATGCTGTCAGCGAACAAACCAACGACCATTTTCAAATAGTATGTTCACATCAATCAGGTGACCAGTCACATACGACTACTCCTAAACAATAGAAACATCAAATAACTAGAAATATCAAGATTGACATTTAGTCAGCACACGGAAAACTTGTGACCAACGAGAACGGATTGTTGTAGTTTACTTTGTTGGCAAGCTGGTGCCTCCCGAAATGGGCCGAAGAAAACGTTGATCGTGAGACTTTTGGATGCAGTTTAGCTTTCGGTAGTTTTATGTAACAAATAGCAAGGAGATTTTGGAATTTACAATTGATATTTGGTCCATCAAGTGCAGCCAATCTATGCTGAAAGGTGGATAGTATTGTCCAGCTGCGTCATCTTCACTGAGAATCATCATCCATGAACATTTAACGAAACTCAGAGGGCTTCGAACACACAATCTTTCGGCCAGTGGTTGAACAATTAACTGTCTGGCAACGACTGACTGATTAACTGTGTGATGAGCTCTCACTCACGAAGGACATTGCGCCACTCATCTTTCGGTCACGGAATCCACATCATGTGGTCATTCAGTGCGGGGCTGCTTGAGTGACAAAATCCAAAGGAGAAAAGAAAATAGGTTCGGAATGGTGGTCAGAGTCGTAACGTTATTGATTTTTCAGGTAATGCTCAAAACAGGTTTTTTTAGAATGCTGCAAATTTTTACGACCTTTACAAACTGAAGTCACCTATCTTCAAATGCTGGATTGAGGGGCGTTTGTATCCGTATTGAAAAATGTACCAGTAGTTTGTAGAGCAAGTATGAAGTGGAACATTTTATTCGAGCAATGATCCTGAATAAAGAAAACAAACATTATAATTGTCATGGCTTAGATTTTTGTACTAAACATTTGCGTTTCAAATTGAGAGAGACTTGCACCTCTCCATGCTGAGTAGAAAAATATCGTCATTTATTTTGTGGTGTAGAAAACATCAAATCAGAAAGGGGCCCTAAAAGACGGGACGGTACCTTGGAGTTGCAGGGAAGATGTTGTGTACCATGTTTTATCTTCTAACAGGTGTCGCTTGAACGTTACTCACCCCATGGTGCGGAACCGCGATGCTTGCAAACAAGTGATTCATAGATCGTTATACCTTGGTCACCACATAAGAACAAACCAAATCTTTATGTTAAATGTAGATAATTCGATCGACTTATCCGGAACGTAAACGTTTGATCAATATATCGATATCCTTGTAAATGATGACCAGAATAAGCACATGTTTTGACAGTGATTTGTCTGCGTTGACTTGAAATTCACATAAGACCTCAACAGAGTATAAACGGACATGGGAGGCATAAGTTACACTGCACGTAAAAGCTACATCATCTCTTCGCCACAGTGCACTGTTCCACAGTGTGTGAATTTTGTAAAGTTCAGCTATCACAAAAGGTTGTTTTTACTCAAAGTAACCGATTGCCGCACCGTTGTTCTACACTAAATGACTTGACTTACTTGCAGTTGTACGTGATTTTGGCTGGGGAAACTAAGGATCTTAACCAACAAGCATACGTTTCTAAACGTGGTAAATAATTTCATGTTTGAAAAGAAGTAAAAGACGCGTCTACCTGATGAGCTCCAAGAAGGGCGAAACCGGTCGTGGGCTGTCGAAGAATTTTCAGCAACCTTATGAGTAGTGCATTATGTATATAAAGACGAAATGTTTTAGATGATGACATTTTTGCCTAGAATATCAACTGTCATCTACACATAACAGAAAAAATGCAGCAGAATTGCAGGTTTCTTAGTATACGAAAATGGTCTAATTAGTCAGGGGGCGCTTGTTCAGAAGATATGGCCTGAAACTGTTAACTAAAAGTTCATATGCAGGATCCAAACGCGTCTACCTCAGGAGTCCCAGTTAAGACGAAGATGGGTATGTGAATAACGTTCTCAGGATCTGATTACACCAACATCGTGCCCCGATTGACTTTAACTCTTTTTGTAAAATAAAGATTACCTCAGCGTGGGACATGAGCCTATCAGTTTCTATATCACTAACCGGAAGCACTTGACGAAGAGCACTTCCAGACTCAGGATCTTGTTGGTTGATCTGTTTGCTGAGCCTAGCATTCGATTGCCAAGGTTCCATCATCAATCGAGGAGGTGACATCATCAGTGTCTCATTGACGGTGTTGTTGAGATGGGAAACATGTTCCACCTTCGCAGTGTCAAAAGTTAGTCTCCTTTGCGCTCAAGCCACTCTGAAATGGATTCCAAAATAACACTTTTTCGGTACTCTTGTCGGCGGAAATGAGATAACCTAGAAGTGGGAACGACGCAGAATTCGTCTGAACATAAGCGCAACTAGTAGACCAGGTAAGTAATGATCGTCCAGCTGTAACATTCTATCGGTGCCTAGCTGCCATGCCACCAGAAGGAAGCACGAGGCCTGGGATACTGCCAGGTTGCCCAGGCCTAGACAGTAAAAGTCGAGAGGCGGAAGTGGGGTTCGAACCCGGACCTTCCGGTCAGTAAATTTACGCTCTAACCACTGAGCCAGCTCGCCCCCCGGTAAGCAATGATAATAAACGTCGGTTTCCTTGAGGTTGTTTTATAGTTCTTCAGTAGTAGTGTCTTACACAACTCATTAGTGTGGCGCGCGAATTCCTATCAAAAGCAGATTTGAATTTGTCGAAGAACTGCGGAGGCTGGCATGTTTTGGAATGTTAAATGTTCTTAAGTGAATACACCTGTATTGTAGATGTCGCATTGTATGTTTATCAAGAAGCTTTTGAATTGCTTGTCAAGCGTACAGACCGTTTTGGGGAACCATTTTGTTCATTGGTATCCCTTGCCTGACTTTGGATTTCATGGTGAAAAAGATAATTCAGTCTGCTTGAAAAGTGTCTGGATGCTGGTTTGTGTGAGAAGGCATAGACTTCCACGTTGCCAGTTAAAAATTTGGCCCTTATGGGTTCTTCTCCAGTTAAGCTGGGTTTGTAGTTCTTTGTTTGGCATTCCGCTGATCAGGGTGCTCTGGAATATCAGCATCCTGTCATTTACTTTTTCACTGTAAATACGATCGACAAAAACTTCGTTAAGTAATTGACTTGTCATCATCTGATGATGACGGTGTTCTCACCTATACATTGTTGGATCTATATCGAGAAGCTCAACTTGTTTCGACCTTCGAACTGCAAATTCCGTGAAGCATCCTGAAATCCACATCATTTGCCTTGTTTCATTTTTTTCATAAATTTTCTGTCGAATTTAATGCTTGTAGTTAAACAAGTGTTGAGCAGTTTGCCGATACCTTCCCTTCCTGGAAATCCGTTTGGAACTCCATGGCTATACAGCGGTGCAGCTAAAGCTGTCTTGGTGCGGTCGGATTTCAATCGACTATATAAACACCAAGAAACAAACCAAGACGCACTGTAGATGGCATATAGGCCAACCAGATATGAAAGATAAGGGGGCTACTAAATCATCAATCAAATGACAACAAAAGAAGATGATACACTGCACGCAGCAAAGGCCAATAAGCCAATCGAAATAAAAACAGCTACTGAATTGGAATCTTCAATGAACCAAACGCCAGAGTGACAGACCATAATGCAAAGCAAATATCGAACAGACCAATCACACAACAATGAAACCAAGTCATCACAGGTAGTCATGCTATGATAATCAGACAATCTATCAGTTAAGTAGATGCAACAGAGTTAGGTGGGATACTCGTCGGACTTTGCACTGTCTATGTCCCCTCATCTAGTGACAAGACTTTGAAATTTAAATGCTAGGCTATAAGAACGCATTACCTGCTTGGTCAACGGCGAACAAACACAACCAAGCTACCACAAAGTAGACAACATGCTCAATTATGGATTCACTAACGTTTAGCATACAAACAGTCCATAATTAAACTACAATTAAACAACAATTAGGCAACAGTTGTTCGCTAAAAGTTCCCTTCATACGATGTACAGGTACGAAAATAACGATGTACTCACCAGATGTTTCTTTCGCAAAGAAACTAATCAAAGGGCAAAAAATGCCCACCATAACGGGTCCGTCTGCAATAAACGTCCCACTAAACTGAGCTGTTTCAGTCCAGCTCCATTTAATTTTCAAAATAACTATGGCAATAATAATTGTTCAGTGGTTATTCAACTAACTTCGTAAACTTTCGCGTAATTTTTATCCATCCTTCCTCAAGTGTGAAATTAAGAAATGAATCTGCCTGAACATCTGAGCTTGGAATTTGACATTTTAAATGCTCTATAAACCTACGAACATTTTATTGGAAACGTCACAATGATTTTTTCATCGCGTTTTAAAGAATTGTGTTTGCATCCTTGACCTCTACGACTATCCTATTCTGTAACGGTTGCTTCACCATTTGCCATTGATTTTAGTTTAACAGTTGAAATAAGTTGATGAGTATGTAAGCGGACTGTTGACCGTCACGTGAACAAGTGGAGTTTGCGTGCATACGGATAAACAAGAAACAAGGTTATCGTAGTGCACACAGAGGAAGGTCATCAACATAGGCTTTCAGATTGCACAAACCCACTCTCAGTGATAAAACTCCGCATACCGACACAGCGGTGTGCGAGAGATTCTAAAACTGGACAACTTCAGACTGCGCTCAATATAGTGAACGAAACTGGTCTGTCTTCGCCATTTGTCCGCTGTGCGCTCTGCTCTGTGTGTGTGTAGGTGGGAGCTAGTCATATCTTCGTGGTAAACTCTATTTTCTCGCCGAGCCGTAATGTAAGTAACACTATTTGTTTGCAGTTTCACGCTGCTTTTTGGGTGGTTTTCAATTTTTTTGGCAGGAAAATACAGTATAATTCTAGGAAATTTGTTTGGCAGGAAAATACAGTATAATTCTAGGACTGTCTAACCCAAGTATGGATGCATAGGCAGTTTGTTCGATTTCTTTACATTCTCTCTTTAACACCAATTGTCGCCGGTTCTTTTCCAAACAAATGACTATCGTCTGAGGTTTCGAGACGTTTGGTGAAACGAAGAAATATTCTCATCAAAGGAAGGGCAACAAAATTACAAGGTCAAACTCTCAGGCGAGACATAATAATAAATCGTCCTAGTGAACATGCCTCAGTTAATTGAAAATAAACCCTGTACTAACCTATGGGGCTTCGGGTAGCTGTTGCAACCCAGAAGCCTCGTAAAAGTAGTCCAGTATGCTAATCATACAACGTTTTATCTACTAACTAGGTTGTTGATGGTGTTTTTGTAGCTAAACTGCAGCTGAACTTACAGGGCTGGAAATCAATTATTATGTACAAATGAACAACACTCAACCAATTTCGTGAACTCCAACAACGTCTACTCACCCAAGGTATCATGCGATGTGGCTGTGAATTAAAGCTTCAACTGAGATTACTCCAAGCTCTTGGTGCAAGCCAACCGACTGCGCATCGAGCCGTGAAATATGAACTTCACCTGAACCAGGTTGAGAAAAATGTGCGCTCAGTCTTTCGTATTCCGTTACTAGTTAGACAAATTGTCCCTAAGATGGTCATGGGCTTCAGAATGTCCGGTTCAGACGCATAACATTGTATGTAAAGGTACTATCGTAACAACGTCCGACGACAGTCAATAGCGTGAGGGTATTGTGAACTGTGCACGAAAGGTGCTCACTTTTTGCACACTTACACAAGATTACGCGCATATCACGATAAGCGTAAAGAAGCCCAGAATACTTTAAAATATCAGAATTCCCACTGTCGTCCGCATTATAATTGTTCCTGGTGAATTATTTGGTGTATACATTTCGATACATTCTGCAAGCAGTAAGCAAATTTAACCAACCAAACTTCTTCCGCTAACATCAAAGAATTCTGGAAACTAAGAACAGAAGAGCGTGAAACTCTGAAGAAACACGTGATGGGAATAACTGCGATGTGTGCCACGATTGTTCAGAAAGCTAAGATTGGTCGACAACTTTAAGTTGTTAAGCTAGTATTCTCTTCAATAGACTATCGTCCAGGCAAGCAGCAATCTGAATGCTTTTTCCGAAATAACCATCTAAAGAAAGCCAATGAACTAATTCTGTTCAAAGAATTAGAATAAATAATGTTTTTTTAAAATAATCAGACAACATTTACATATACATCAAAACAGTCAGAACGTTTAGTTTTAAAACTGATGTACCTGATTTTTCGAGCAGAGAAGGGAGACAGTCGTACTTGTGAGGGGATTCAAGGGTACAGTTGTTTTCATTACCGACTGAAAAAAATCGTGCTCGATGCTTGTGTTATTACGGGTATTTCGCGAACACTAGAGTGGGATTTGCGAACTTTACGACTTCAGCATAGGGTAGGAGAATTTCAGCCCCGGCGATTAAACGCTGAAGGAAAACAGTACCACCCTTCAAGAGTTTGCACAGACAGGCTGACTGTTGTTCTAGAGCCCCCTGACAAACTGAGTTGTGAGTAGTTTGAGAAAAGAAATTATGTTTCAAACAACGACGAGAGAAGACTCTTGCACACTCAACTGCTGAATACATACAGCATAATTGAACTTTTAATTTACTACTGGCGCAGAAAGAAACTGTGAAAAAGCTGAATAAAACACGTCGCGGATTCTCATTAATTTATTACTCACAAAGTTTCAGGTTATGTAAAGTACTAAACTAATGGAATTCATGCATTATTCGTCGGTTGTCGGTAAGTAGTTCATAGTTTAAAGCAACAATTTTCCATCCCAAATTACCGGACGAAAATCAACTGGATGTACAGTTGTCGAATAGTAATTTTTTTGGAGGTTATAAACACTTAAATTATGGCAAGTTTGCCACTCTAACTGACTGAGTGTGGTCATTTCGAATCGCGCATATGTTTGGCGACAAACTGAAAAAATATTTTCATAACCTGTGTGAGAACTTGTCAGAAAAATCAGCCGAATAAAAGGGCCAATGCAATCTCTGTTGTTTGAGGTGACCATAATCAAAACACTGCCGGACATATAGTTTTGTCAGCAAAAAAGGCGGAGTGAGAAGATAGTAATTATTTTATGACAAACTGATGAATCCAGCAGGAAACTGCTTTCGCATGGAAACGTATGCCCTTACATATGAGCTAATCAGTGACATCGTCCATGCAAATGACTTGGTCTGTGCTTGTCTCTGTAGGTGGATCTTCAGCGGTCTTTTCAGTATTTTTCGTCTTCAATCAGCCTTCTCTGTGCAGATTTTGATCCACATACTGACGGTGTGATTACCGTACACTGGAAAAGGGTCGCGCCTGAAACTAAAGCACCTGCTGAAAGACGAGTTTAACAGGATAACTAAGGACAGAACATAACTCTAATAGCTCTCAAGTTTTGTCACGCGGCATAGGTTGCATTTTGAGGCAGATTATGTGGCCGATGACCGGCTTTTTCAGTTAGCTGATATTTTTGATGTGTTCCGATACACACGTCGTTTGATACGCTGAACGTATATACACTTAAAATCATGCAACGTAAAGCCGAATACCAGTCATTTAGCGTTACACCACAAGGGGCCTGCAGCCTTAGTTTTGACACTGATGCTTCACCGCCATACAGCCACAAAGTTTACCCGGTTATTCTGAAAGCCTTAAAAAAGGAAAAGGGAAAAGAGTTGGTGAAAGAGAGGACCCAGTGCTAGCCTACGGGAAGCATTCTGCGGTGCATACACCTCCAGACAAACAGTCTGGAAAGAAACTGACAGACTAAACGCCAGTGACATTGACAGCCATAATTTCTTGTAATGTCTGTAGCCAAGACGACTCACGGTAGACGATGTTTCCTCATGTGTAGCATCTGGCCAATCTACCGCCATTATTAGGGCTGGGTGTTTTTCGTGACTGAAGTACGCAGAACACAAGCAAACCCCGTTGGAAAATTTCCTCGTCATGAATTCGTTAACGCTATCCGACATCAGTAACGCTTCTGAGGCACTAATGGTCTAAAACCTGAAGAGGCCTCACATCGTCTGCCTGCAGAGGTCACGTCTAGCAGCCATGCAACAACACAGGCCTTACTGAAGCCTGGTACACGTGACCCGTGAGACCTAGTGATAAGATTTTCTGACCCTACAAATGACGTAAGTTAGCAAATGTGTTTCAAGCCTTTGAGATTTCTGCACTGACTTCATCTGACATTTCTGTCAGAGCTAATATAACTACCGTGGTATTTAAAATTCTCCACAACATCCAGTGGTTCTCCTTGGATTGTAACGAGTATGTTTTGAGACTGCATGTTCTGACGCATGACTTTGCACTTTAAGCATATAAGGCGCAGGCCAGGAGATGGTGTGACGGTGGTCAGTTTATTCAACAGGGCCCAATCTTCGTCTTTATCTTCCCAGATGAGGACAGCTATGTCTGCGTACTTCAGATCCACAAGCTTCTCGCCGTTACGATTTATGCACGAGCTTTGAAGGCGTTCCAACACTCGCCTTGTTATTTCACCGGAAAGGAAGATGAACAGGAAAGACGAGAATGGGCATCCTTGTTGGACTTCATTTTTTGTAGGTTAGCTTTTTAAAGCCTAATCATACATTCTCACACGTCCAGAAGTACGTAAATATAGGTTATGTTCACAACGTTCTGGGGCATACTCAGTTAAGCAGCTGTTGTTAACAACGGTAGATACCTGTCTTATTTCAAGTTCTCCGGTTCCAGGTAATAAACCCACGAAATGATGTCAGCATGCGCAAATGCTAACTCTGTGCTTTCATCACAATGGAATATTTGCCTACAGTTAAGCACTTTCTCATGAAACTAGGCCGGTCCGCAAAGACCAGCTGCATGCGGAAACCTGCGAAGAATGTTGCGAGTCCATCCTTATCATCCTCATCATCGTGATCCTCATCGAAGCATGACATCAGTGTTCAACACCAATGCTTCGCGGTCGTACAACCATGATTTATTTGAAAGCCAAATTGTGAAGAAAAGAATAAAGGTGGGCGGAGAAGTGACTTAGTGCTAGGTAACTAACTAAATCTTCACACACTCATTCAGGCAATCGGGATGGAAAATTACAACAAGAACGCCACTGACATCTGTTAGCAGCCATATCAAGCAGCGTCTCCAACCAGGCGCATTGGGAATCACAAGGTTCTTATCGTGGAAGGCGAGTAGCACCGACAGCACCCAAACGTTTGATAATCTCCTCCATACCCTTCTCCCAGGTCAAGAGTTGGCCACCTCTCTGCTTTCGCCAAGGAAAACCGCACGCTCTTCAGCAAACGACGATTAGGCATACGCAGCACATGTCCCATGCAGATTTTGGTGCTGGACACATTGTTCAATTGTAGCACTCGAAAACTCGCTTTCTAGTTGCTTCGTAGCGGACTCGCCGACACCAGCCCACACCAACTATGGTTCTGAGGCACAAACTGTCGAACACTTGAAGACGTCTTAGTTCCGCTGTTCGAACAGGCCGACCACGCGACAGCAGATGTAGCATGACGTAGGTGTCATGGTTGTACGTGGGCTGGGATGCTGTCAGGGCACCCACACCCAGACGGGTGGACAATTAGGGTCCTCAACGAAAGCATCTTGCTCAAAGGCCTACCCGCAAGGCAGCGGTGTTTGGCGGGAAAAGCAAATGCATTACCATTTTTACGGAACAAGTCGCCAATAGTTTCATCTACCAACCTGGAGGACCAGGAGACTGTGTTTGTCAGACCTCCAAACACCGTCCAACCTGGTATGAGAGACTCTGTGGGTGTCGGGGGGCACCCCCAGTATAACTCACTGGGTGGCTGAGGGGTGAAAACCGTCATACCCGTGTAAGGTACAGTCTCTTCGTGGCGGTTTTCGATTCCAAATAAAATTGGTCAGAAATAACAGTCTGGCTCTAAGCTGTAAACGTCTTGTTTCTGTTTCGGTAATCACAATATACAGTGCCAGCCTCACCATGTGCTCTCGTTTAACCTAATTCATTGTAAAGACTACAAAGGCTGCTTGAAGGCTTTTTGCTGTAAGAGCCGGAGGAGATGACATGCAACAAATCACGTTCGCTTGCGGCAATACGTTGTCTACGTTACAAGACAATTTGCATTTCAAGTTCAAGTGTAGCAAGGTAGCTCCAGGAAATTCTTGTCATTCTGGTCAAATATACTACGGAGTTAAAGGCAACTACATGTTGTTCATTTAACCGTTGTAAATTCCAAGCCTGTCGTTGTACCTTTGACTGAAGCACAAATGTATCAACCAAGTTGTGCGTCATAGTGAAAAAATCAACAAATAACATTGATGGCAGTAGCTGGTTTAAGGGAATGCTTATAGATTTAAAGCTGATGAACCACTAGGCGGGAATTATCAAGTTCGAAATTCGGACTGTTCAGCGAGTGTTCTGGGAAATAGTCTACCCCGAGGAGTTCACTTCCACTTGTGCAGTGGTGGTTCATTTTTATATAAGGCCTCATCTAACGATAGGGAACGGCGCCTGGTCAGTCAATTAAAGTAGTCTCATTTTTGCTGAAAAAAACTACTAGTCAACCGAAGGCTACGGGAAATGATTACGAAAACATGATTTGGGAGCTGAGCGGCTGGGCAAGACGTTGTGTGGAATGACAGGTGCTGAATTATGGAACTCAAAACCCAGTAGCAAATTTCAAAGGTGAAGCCAACCCTACGGTCCCTAGCACGGAGTTAACAGCTTCGGAAAACATACATATCACAACAAAGTCAATTTGCAAGACAGTATGAGGAAGCGTGAGGCTGAGTTGGAAGGGTGATTTAAATGTCTACTAACATCCTTCAAAGTCTGTGGGGTACAAACTTATCTTCTCACTCAGTCGATTTCGGGAAGCTTTTAGTAAAGCGGCTTGTAAGGAGCCATATGTCTCCTGCTCACCTTGCAGAAATTCGTTGCCATTCTTGGTCAACTTCATGCTTACATTCTTCTGTCCGATAATCCATTTTTTGTGTTTCTCCGACTATTCACATCATCCATATTGATTTTTGAAAACGTTGTGTGTGTGCATCACAGATCTGAAGAGTTTAAGCTGCACACCTGAAAGCAAATATGCTTTCCACTTGCTTTTGTCACAATATGGTAAAATATGTGCACATCTGCAGGCCACATAGCCGCTTGCCCCTCACTTAGACGCTCAGTGGACTACTCGGTTATCTGGTTAACGGGAGTATAAGTGAATTTTCTATAAAACGTAGTTTTATTTGATTAACCGGTCTTACGAAGTGTGCTAATCAGATTTACATTTGAATTGGAAATGACATCCTGAAAGACGATGGTCCACTTGTAGCATTGTACAAAAACCATAGTAACACGCGATGAACCAACACATTTCAGCCCCCCCCATCGCAACACTTGGTAAAGGAAATAAATGAGCTGATTTTATAGAGAGGAAAAGTCAGGCTCAGTATGTTATAACCCCAAGAACACTTGCCTTCATTGAGATCCTATTGGTGCCCGAATCCTTTTATAGCTTTCATTCTCATCCTGCTTGAATTAACCGCATTGAACTTTTTATAATATAGTGTCGTGACCATGGGTGAAAAAACGAACGGCCAAGTCTGCGTCAAGTTTGAAGTGGAACACGTGAAGACGTTCACAAGTTCCCCCACATCTCCGCTCATCAATATGGCAGATGCGATTGAACTGTTGAAAAACCAAACCAAAGGCGAGAGGATACGAGTTCAAATGATAATCGAAGAGGACGCCAATGAAAAATCCCTTTTGATAGTCGAGCAAAATGTGAGAGATCAAAAAAATTATCTACTTTTTTATCATTTCTCTTCAAAAAAGTGTTACTGTTTGTACACCCCGAAAGATCTTATCACTTTGGTCTGAGAGATATCTTTTGAGGTGATCTGCGTTAACGCTGGCTTATTGTACATGTAGAAGATGTGCGAAAATCACGGTCAATCAAATAAATTTACAAAACACCGAAGTGGTTCTGATCACCCGGCTTCGACGTTTGCCAGTCAAGAAGCCAAATCTTCAAGACTGTGTTTAGTCTTGATGAATTTTACGGCGTGTTGTGCTCTTCCCAGCTCAAGCCTTGAGCGTGTGTAGAAGAAATAATGTATTCAGTCTGTGAATAGGAGATAGTATTAGGCGAAACTATAGGATCGTGTGATCGAGTTTCCTGTAATCTAGCTGCGTTATCGTTATAAGCGTCATATTGATGTCAAATGTCTCACTTGTGGCTGCCGCCGCAGCTGAGCATTTTGATCTTGGACTTGCCAAAGGCGAAATGATTAAGCGAGCGTTCTAAACTAAGCGATAGAATTCTCGTTCGAATTAACTTCGTGCCAATAAAATATCCAAATACACGTGCACTGAACCTTCTGATTACGATATTCCTCAGTAAATTGCGCTAGGAGGGCAGTCAAAACAGGAGAGCGTTTTTTCTGGTATGAAGCTACTTACGAACCTGCGGAAAACCCTTTGGAAACTCACCAACTTGCTTACCGTTTATCTATTGATAAATCTAAGTCCACTCTTCCACTTGAACTTCACGCAATTGCCAAACTATATCCACTTGTAGCTTAATTTGAAGTTAATGTGAGACCAGACTGAACACCAGCTGAATCTCTATTTTATAGTATCTTTGGCTGAGTATTTTCATAGTGGCTGGACCAACATTCTAGTGATCAAAAGCTCTCCCTATAATTATATATTGCCCAAACCAAAACTCCTGGGTTCAACGCTATCGAGCGAGCTCATCAATGTTAAAAGCGGCTGTCTATTCTCAACAATCCTAATGTTGGGCTAGAGTTAATGGGGGACCAACCTGAACACCAGCTGAATTTCTATTTTATGGTATCTTTGGCTGAATATTTGTGTAGAGGCTGGACCAACACTCTAGAGATCAAAAGCTTTCCGCGAACGTACTTATAGCTTAAACCAAAAACTCTGGGTTCAACGCTATCCAGTGAGCTCATCAGTGTTAAAAGCGGTAGTCTACTCTCAGAAATCTCAATCAACTTTATACTTGGCTTTACAACAGCACAAGTAAACGCCTGTCAGTGAAGTAGACTGTTCTTCCAGATTAGATCAAACACCGGTGATTTGGCTACTAAAACTTTTCCTAAAGTTGGATTGAACTTAACGCGAAATAGGCACCTCTATCTACTCTCGTAAGTATCATTTGAGTAAAGTTGTGTAAAAAGAGAATGTGAATTTCCAGTGGTGAGTGCTATTTCATTTTGTGTGATCAATTGCGTTTTAGCGACAATATATCCAAAGATTCCATGCGTTGAGTATTCACAACAATATGCTTTCACGTCTTGTTGTACGATGGAGTCCGTTATATCTGTGAAGACGTAAAGGTTACAACAGTTCTTAAAAGTGCACTTTGGGATAGAATATGACTTCTTGAATTCATGGCGGATGGCAAAACTGAAAATTTATAACTGATTGAGGAGATGGCGTTAATGCAAAAATACAGGAATTCTTTTAGATAACGTAAAAAAGAAACCTGGAGCACTTCCAGAGAATCCGTTGCGTATTCCGAAACGGTCCTGGTGGGATTGAATGCAAGTGACAAAGGTTCACATTTTCTGTCGAGACGACGTATTTGATGTTGGCTATTTTACACTGTTACCCATCACAACGATCAGCGCCATAGTTGTTTTTGCAGTGACAAATATTGGCCCGAAAACTTGGCGTTCCGCAGTGATGTTTGGTATAGCTTTTGCAAATTATAAGTTTGATCAAATTGAAATGAATTATATTAAATCATTTATTTAAATAATCGAACCATAAGTAAGATAATAGTGAAGAAATTTCAGGCACAAACTTTACCTTATGAGTCCCAAACAAAATAAGACCAGGGTATTATTGTTCCAAAACAATAAATGTACAAGCCAGCAATGAGTTGATTGAGCTGCCTCAAAACTTTTGCCGTAAACCTAATTTCATGCCTCCATTTTATCCCTACAATCAATTCAATAACGAATAAAAAGATAATCTACATATTAATTTGTCCCGTATTATTTCATTCTTAAAGCAAGAACTGGAAAGATTTCCACTATCGACTATCCGTTCTTTGAGCTTCAAGTCAGACAGCTTGGCGGGTGAAAACAACAATATGATTTTGTTTCAAATAGATGCAAAATCACTACCAAACGGAGAACCGGAGCACAACGAACTGCATGCGTTTCAGGTTAGTGTAACTTTCAAAACGCACCTGTGTTTTCAAGTCTCAAACTTTGCATTTACGTCTTAACAGAAAGATGACGCATTTTGTTTTGTATCCCATGTGGTTATGTGAGTCCCCTCCCAACTGTAGCATTTACGTCTTAACAGAAGGATGACGCATTTTGTTTTGTATCTTATGTGGTTATGTGAGTCCCCTCCCAACTGTACTAGACCAGATGAAAAGCAAAGGCCTTTGTGAAAATGAAATTAGAAATAAATCGCGATAATAATGGGGCACCGGTGACTTTACGTAAACTTCACCGTAGATGTTTTCACTAGTTTTGCCTTGCTAGAGCAATGAAAATGGCTAAACATGGCAACAACAATTCATGGTATTTGTTTAAGTAACGAGACATACCTGACCCCAGAATTTTTAATCATTACAGAAATAGAAGATGTTACAAAAGCTTGGTCACAAAACCTGTCGTAATACAGCTGTCTTGCAGTCTTATGGTAAAATCATTAAAACTCGCAGTCCTGAGGAGCATTCGGAAAAATTCGATAAATTGCAGATAATGAATGTACACTGTTTAATGTAAAAAAGTCATTTCATTAGGCGCTACAATATTAGACCAAAACAAACTTAGACAGGAGTGAGTCAGTTTACTCATGAAGGAATCCCAGACCTAATAAATATGACAAAATCAAGAAATTTATACAGCAGATATCAGTCTTTTACGAACGTTAGCTCAGCCCATTGAATGTCACTTTGTTTTGCTTTTTTAAAGGTCCTTCCGGTTCCAGTGCATTGAAAATTGACTGTTGACATAGCTGAATCGTCAAACGTTTTTAACCTATACTCTCAGATACTTACAAAACCATAGGATTGGATTTAAAGTGATAATATCGGTTGAATTTGCGGTCATATCCTGAGACACTCAGAATCACCAAAGCTTTTGTCCTTTTTAAAATTCGGTAAAAGAAAGTCAAAAAAATCAAATGCTTGACCTCTTTCCAACCATTTGCGGATGAAACCCTCCGAACCATGAGCGCAGTAATCTATGTTTCTCAGCAACCTATTAAAACAAACGGTGCAGGATTTTGCCACTCGCTTAGGTATCTTTAAGTTATCCTCTAGTCTTCAAAATCCGCATGGAAAGTCAGAAATTGGGGAAGCGAGGGAAATGAAATCTGAAGACGTATGCTCGGTTGTTACTTTTTATTGCGTGAGGTGGTTTCAAGGTTGAATGCCTTTAAAATGAACTCATTCAGAGGCTATGGTAGAACAGAATTCCTAGAAAAAAATCTGCAGATAAGAAGGCCACAGATGGCAATATTCAAAGTTCAAATAGCGTGGAAGAAAAATCAGCTAAGTTGACACTGCAAAGCACGCGGATGCAGCAAGTGACCATAAACAAGGAATCATTAGAGTTATTAATGATAACGAAAAACTCCTAAAAGCAGCATTTCATGGATGATTCTGTTACATTTATTATAGATGCCTCAACTGCAAGAAATGCATTGATAGTCAGCTTTCAGTACTGACTGAGTACTGCTTGTGTACTCAAACTGTTTTGATTTTCGACCATTTAAGCTTTGTTTAAATATTCAAGTGTTACCACCAAAAGTTTCCGAAATTAAAGAAAGTCGTTATTAATAATAGGACAAAAGTGACTTCAGCTGATATGTAAAGGTGTCCAACAAACAACTATAAAACCATTATAAAAATTGTTTGGGTTGACCGCTATTTTAATCCAAATATCCACACGTAATTTTTAAGCCAGATGTTCTACCATATACAAAGTTATGTATCCTTGGGACCTCACGACAATAGCTCCGTCTTAAAGGGATGAAACTACTTGCTAATCCCGTGCAGCGCAACATTTCTCTGATTTAGGTGGCTTATTTTCTAAAGACATTTGTCATCTCTGCATGAGCATCTGGATATTCCCGGCCTGATAAAGCTCCTCAAACTGTGTGACTGTCTTTGTAACAGTTGTCATTCCTAATCCTGTGTCCCGAAGTTACTTCAACTTCTGGTCAGCAACTGCAAAAGTTGCGACTCAGCTGTGAGAAATGAAAATACATCTAACACTGACTGTTACAGTTGAACAGATACCCGGTAGTTTTGAAATATTTCGACCAGAGTTGAAAGCTGGTCTACAAAAGATGGGCACAACCACCAACTCATCGTTACGCTTCACCACGCTCCCTATCAACGCACTGTTAATGTCACCTCGATTGGTGATGAAACGTTTGCAATCAAATTGCCCAGCTCAGCGAACAGGCCAACGACCACAAAATATTGTTTTCAACTTTATAGCCAACGGGCAAATTTATGAACAAAACTTTTGCTTTCAATAAGTGATCTAACATATCGGTGATGCAATAAACTACTCCAACTGGAATGGTCCAATAAGCCTTGCTTAAAACCACTATCGCTCTAAACTCTCACAGTGCGCTAGAAACCTTTCAGTTTCCCCCGGTTGTAGCAGTTTCACACTACTGAATTCATTGTTTTTAGCGCCATCGGTTGCTACAAAAGACGTGTTTGGTTTGGGGAAGCTTGTTGCACTTCGTTTAGATAATTACTATTGTTTGCAATTCCTGATTTCTTAGGAGAAGAGAATATTGGCAAACTTTTCCGATTAATTTTGGGATGGTTTGTTTTTCTTAGGTTCATTTAATAGCTGCATTCACGGCCATGGATGAAATGATCCCTGTGAGGGCCAGTCCGATTTGGGAATCGGATCAAGGTTTCTTCTGCTCTGCTAGTCTTGTCTCTATTTTTATTTGTGCTAACAAGTTATAAATAGTTAGTTAATTAGTTATAAATAGTCTTGTTTTACCAAATAAAAGAGTGTAAATCCTGACGGAAACGAACCCGCATAATTCATCGCTACTGAAGACGGACCAACCAGTGTACGATCGACGTTTGTGTTAGTAAATTTGTAAAGCGTGTGACGCTTTCCAATAGTTGCGCTGCCTATACAAACTTTGACTGAGTCTGACTTATAAGCTTTGCCCATTTTGTTACAGATCCTGGAAGTTCCCGCGCAATTAGTTGTCGAAGCAATCAACGAAGCTAAAGGAGGTGAAAGGAAGTTCTCCAATATGTGAGCACAAACACCTAGGCTTTGTTCTGTGTATATGAAACATTTATGGTTCTTATAAGTTGATCGTTCAGAAAATCAAATATTACGCGACACATGAAGCTGTAGAAGGCAAGTCTAAATAATTTTCAAATCAGAGTGAGCAATAGTCTGGTGGTTATTTCTAACCGTATGCTGGCAAACCTCTGAAAAATAGCTTCGGTGAAAAATGAATGAGAAAATTCTACACCACGAAATAGTGGCTTTTGGGTGAATACAAGCCCACGAAATTCGACATTCATTAAGCAACAAAAATGCATTCACCCATGCAAAACTCTTTCACTAGTCTAGCTCAAAGCAAACAGGCGCATCATCAGCGTCTCGGGTTCTCAAAACACAAAACTTTGTTAAGATACTGTTCATCGTAGTGCAAACATAGCAACTATCACTTGACTGTTTTCACCTGTCAGACTATGCGGAACTGGTTTGGTTTGATGGGAATTTAGACACCAATGAGTTTACAGCTCATCATCTACTTCAACTAAAGATATTGCATAGATCCGTCTTCATCAGAGAAAATGAGGTGATCCACTCTACAGAACAGAGTGCGGTTAGTTCTGTTAAGCCGGAAAACTATGTCCTCTCCATATGTAAGCCTCGTGGACTGGATGTTAGCAGGTCTTCCGCGAGCTCTTGAAAAGTTTAGCATACTTGGCTTCTCAGAGGTGGGCAAATGTCCTGCGAAGCTATAATTGATGGGCTATGCAAAGAACACAGCACCGTTTCACCGATAGGTTTTTCAGTATTTTTAGTACGGACGAGTTTGTACGTTGATACTCCCAACCCGACGATTCTTGAGCCGCCCACAGAGCATCTTTCGGGAATGGCCTAATAGCAGAGTAGACCACTGTTAATCGGCCGTTTCCGCTGGCCCCATGAAACAACTTTTCTGATGGCATCCCCCAAAATCCGGTTATTGCAGCTGTTAAAGTTACCCAGCATTCAATAAGGTCGAAGTACACAGTGAATATCACTCAAACCAAAGCTCAAAGTGGTCAACGGCGAACAGCCTACTATAATTATATATATATAACTAGTTACCGTGATCAATGTTTTTTATTCGTTGTGACGCATAAATCACTTGTAAAGGACTGTCCCAGGGATACTCTGATTTCATGCTGCACTACCATGCTGCAATTTTGTGGTGATATCAGCCATTAGGTGACGCATATTTAAGCTAACCCTCCCTTAGAGAGGTTCCATTTTCCATGTAGTTTAGCATTATTGAGAATATGTTGGATCTTGCGGATGCATAAAGCCTGCAAACATCCAAACTGGAATTTAAGTGTTCTGTTACTTAAGCATAAATGACTAAACAGTGGGGGAAATAAATAGTACACTGTAACCTACCACAATCCGCCACCCTGTTGTAGGGGTCAAAAGTCCTTAGCAGAATGGTCCTGTGGGCTATATTGGCTAGAACTATGTTCTTCAAATCGTAACCCTTACCTTAATTATGGAGCTTAACCGCTTGCAAAATCAAAGGGGACCGTCGTAAAATGACTGTACTGTTCTTTATTGCATTTGACCCAGGACATTTTACCTCCTCTCAGACGACCACTAGCCACATACTAATGGAAATAGAAACGAGGTCATCCCTAGTAGGGACAAAAACGACTGCACATGTCGATAACTCAACAATTGAACGTGACGACCAGTTGGAATTGTAGGAAGGTAAAAGTTCAGTGTGGCTCATAACACAACTACTGTACGAAGCAGCGTTAGGAATCCCCCATGCTTTATCCTCCGGGCCACCGTAAAAGTGAATATCCAGGCGGTAAACCAGGAACCCGACGACTAATGCCATTTTGGCAGCCAACATTGTATGACGCCATATCTGGCCAGGTGCTGACGGGAACTGGGCGCAAATTTGCACCAAACAACTCCGCTGGCTCGGAGGGAAAAGGCATGTAACCGGCGAGTCGCCTTCGCCCACAGGCTGCGCAGATTAATGTGGCTTCACGTTCAACTCCACGGATACTTCGAATGCTATGCTCGCGTCTGGACATTTCAAGCACGCTGTGCAGGAAAGCGCAATAAGCGCGTGGTCTGTGTTTTATATCAAATGTTATATTTTCCCAAGGTATAAAATCACGATTACAGTAGCTCATAAGACACAAGAATACATCTGGAATAATTTCATCCGAGAATACGTCACTCAAGAAGATAGTCAGCACTTGATCATGCGATGTGAGTGATGATTGGCACTGTAGGCTGTATGAGCGCGAGTTAATCATGCTGCTGGACGCACACTACTGTGGCCAAAACGGTTTTCTCTTCAGCTACTAACAAAGAGGTCTACAGGATATGCATTGTTGATGAAACCGCTGCATTGTACTTTTCGACTTGCCAGCAAAGATTGGTTGCACTCAAAGGATGAAATATCGATTATCCGCAGATGACTTGTTTCAGCGTTCGCATGTCATCCATTCGTTTTACGTGGCCTACGCAGCATAACTGGTTGCGAATCAAGACGCGCTCTGTTCCGGTTGTCTTGAGGTTGTCAGTTTTTGCAAAAATACCTTACATGTTTCGCATCTTAACAGGCCTTCTGTACAGTAGCAATTTATCGATGATAGACACTAGTGAAGACAGTACAACAGCTGGGTGCACCGCAGACATGGTGCTCACGCGCAGATTGTGGATGCAGTCTTCACAACACGCTATTAAGCCGTCTACCAAGCTGAATGCAGGCAATGTTTTGAAACTCAGATTGGGTTGCGATTACATATGTTCTAGGAATCTTCATACACAAATCAAATTGAGCTATTCTCTAGATAAATGATGCGGTTATTCACAGAATACGGCTTTTGGGTGTGCAAGTAAAGCAAGTTAATCTGTTGAACGCAGCATACGGTCGTCCGACTTGTGCAAACTCGCCTTGGTGATGAAGCATTTTTGCTTGGAGTTGGCCGGACGGTATCTGACCTTTAGGCTGCCCTCAAATCACAATTAGCTTCAGTACATGTATATTCGTAATGGACTACTCAGTACAGATTGTAGTCAGATGGAGGACAAACAAAGCTGCAGCCAAAACGGACTACCGCTTCAGCTCTTTACCTATTTCAAACTCGAAAGATTTTGTTACTTTATTCCGAAGTAATGCTGAGAATTTTGCCTAGCTTTGCGACCATTAAAGTTTTAAAGACCAATTTAAAGCACCATTCTGTTCGCAGGAGCATGAGTCTACTGCTCCCACGAAGATGGCGCACTAGGTTTAATTCGTTTGACAGGGTTTTCCGTACAAGGCGGACAGCAAAACCTCTTTCGTAATCCACACTGACTTTCAGAAACGTTTTTCTCCAGCAAACTGACGTTTATCGCCAGAGCAGAGTACGCTTCATGTACAAGTGACACCTTAAATACATTTTGGATTATTTGCTAGATTATGTCTAAAAATTTCATCCAAGCAGCCGGTAAATAATGCCCCACATCAAACTTATGGGGAGGCGTGTTTTCCACCATAGCTCCATTTCTGGTAACGGAGATTGAGTGGTAACTGGTCGGCAGATGAAAGGTTTTGGCATGATTTAAACTTAGAATTTGCGAGAATATCGATGGAATCCACCAAGATGACAAAACGCAAGGGTGAAAAATGGACGTGACATAACTATATGAACAACCAAGGGTACATTCTCTTCACGAAAGATTTTGTTCCGGTTCGATTGTTGATGACACATTCGCTGGCGTGTCTCCATTACCGTTGGAACTGGATGCGACAAATATGTGATCTATTTCCGGACTAATGCTTTTATGAAGGGGTTTTTGAGAAGTCATTCCTCCCTAGATCCCTGTTTTCTATCTCGCTCTGCCTTCAAATGATGTAGGAGGGATAATGCCCTAGTTTTGCTTTTGATAAGCCACTAATTCACTTTTGTGCTTACATGCTGTTGCATACCTTGACCTTCACTCGGACGGGCCAAGGGTCAATGCAGAACAGAAGCGATCCTTATTTGATCTACAGGCCATGTACTACTGCCTTGTCTCTTCCGAATAAACAGCCGCACTGTCTGCCAGTGACAGTGGGTTACCACGGTGGTTATTTCAGTAGTTAAATGCATGAACAAAAGTCTTTTGCAGTATTCGTTATTTCATCGGTACCTTCGAATCCAAATGCACCGAATTTACGTGGTTACCCTACTCCCAACGTGGTTGCAGGACGATTTTAGCAACCTTAGTGAATAATGATAAACCGAAAGTGAAAAAAAGATGACGGGGCTACTGGTTTCAAAGGATAGTATATTCAGTGCGATTTGTGCTAGAGCAAATCTCCAGTCACCTGGAGCAGGTGTCGACGCCCCATCACGATGCGTGACTGAGAAATTTCATATGGATGTACCAGACAAACGCAGCTAGTGAATGTACAAGACTAGTGCATATGCTGGTGCTATGGGATATCCTTTTACCTTACTGACTGGCCTAATAAGCGTTGAAGGACGAACCATATATCTCTGATGCGCACGTTTTAGCGCCGAAATTACCTAGCGCTGTTGCGCGTTGTCATCGCCGAATTGAGTGTATTCCTAGGGCTCATTTTCACCCAAACAGGACTTCATATATCGCATTATCAGAGTGAGTCCACAAATACGCAAACGTATGTAATCTTAGAAAGTTAATCGTTATTCGAAAATACACATCAAGAGACATCACCTCTTTGTCATTTGGATTCACACTCAAACAGAAGCAGCAATTTACGGAAGTTTTGATAAAAAAAACCTTTAACGAAATATTGGCTTAAATATATCCTATCAACCTGTCGCATTCGACTTTCAATTTTGTTATTTTCCTCTGTGTACGTTTGAGAAACTTACTCTGGATTGGACAATGGCATTCTAAATATACTCTGTGTATCAAAACATTTCTCCCTCTACTAATTTTATTATGTTTTAAATGGTTCGATGCGTATATGCCTGTAGCAGAGCCTTCTACAACGGAACTGAGCGATACAAGCTGAGCAGAAGTCCTAGAAGGTACCGACTTATCCATTGACGCATGCTTTTCACAAATGTAAAAAATTGTGATATGCATGCCACCTACACATTCTACATCCAACTTATTATCCTATCCACTTAGTCCGGTGCTTATCTGTCCAGAAATGGATGATAACAGTGCACCAAAACCCTCCTTTTCTGGCTCAATTGGTGATTCGTATTCAAGAGATGACCGGACAATAAACTTGCAAGCTCCAACGGTTTCCTCTAAGAAGATGGTCACAGCAACGAGACCGGAAGAAGTTGGTGAGTTGTGGGCAAATCCATGATTGAATAGTTTGGCTGTTTGATCCTAGGACCTTAACTGTCTTTGCTGGATATTTCCGTAGGGCGTCAGGTGCCTGTCACAACTTAGAGCTGAACTATTGGCATTTTTCGGGACAAGTGTCGTGGCGATCCAATGTGTTATGAATAAATTCTGGCTGACACAGCTAGATCCACGTGAGGAAAAACTGAGAACTACCATACCGAGCCACTCGAGTACTGTCACATGTGGATTATCCACAGTACTGTTCGTTTTTTCATCTAGAAACTGAACACTAGGATATTCTGGTGGCGTTAAATCGGCCACAAGTTGTCACATTTCGAACACTGGATTGCGATATCAAACCCATCCCTAAGCGAACGGCGTGCCGTCGCAAGGGGCAAAACCGAAACCTCTTACACGATACTTGCCACAGAAGCATGTTATTACATCAGAAAACAAGGAAGGAAAGAGAACTAGGTGGGAAGTTGCATGAAACCGGACTCAGCGTCATCACAAGTAGCACATTGGGAGTAAGTGGGAAGGAATCCTGCGCCATAAATTTTGTATAAATCTAAAAACCGATACGCTTGGAGCAGTTCTCTGTAAATGGGTGTTACTGAAATGATGAATAACCACACTGAGACGGTTATAATTTGCACGTATTCTGTGTGAATGGTTTTGGTCAGACGAGGATAACCGAGGGGCTTCCCATCTGATTAATTCCACATTTGCAGAAAAGTGGCAGTAGCAATTCGGGGACACTTACGTATGTGTGGCGATCTCTTTGAAACCAAGGGGTCCAGCCCATCTGGGCGTAGAGCATTTGGTTCTTCCATCAGTCTCACATCGCTGGATTGGTTTGTTTTCCCATGAGAACAATCCTCTCATAACGACTCATTAGGCTGAGCTTTCCACCCCTTACAGCAACCAAATTTTTAAGCACAAGTTTGGACGTGTTTGTCTCCCAAAAATACCCATAATCACTCCAGGATAGGGATGATTTGCCAATTTGCTTTATGCTTATAATACCTAGCAATCAGACTGGAGGCATGGTTAAAATGCTATCCTTAGATAGCTGCGTGATAAGCAGCCCAGAACCTTCGGCAGATATGAGTTGATATCACCTCATGGCCTGCACATCGCGAGACAGCTTTGGGACTACGTACAGCGTACCGACCGTCATATCAGAATGCCAGACAGTTTTTATACATATAGACAGAGGTCAGCACGTTGTTGTGACGATATCAAACCCATCCCTAAGCGAACGGCGTGCCGTCGCAAGGGGCAAAACCGAAACCTCTTACACGATACTTGCCACAGAAGCATGTTATTACATCAGAAAACAAGGAAGGAAAGAGAACTAGGTGGGAAGTTGCATGAAACCGGACTCAGCGTCATCACAAGTAGCACATTGGGAGTAAGTGGGAAGGAATCCTGCGCCATAAATTTTGTATAAATCTAAAAACCGATACGCTTGGAGCAGTTCTCTGTAAATGGGTGTTACTGAAATGATGAATAACCACACTGAGACGGTTATAATTTGCACGTATTCTGTGTGAATGGTTTTGGTCAGACGAGGATAACCGAGGGGTTACCTATTTGATTAATTTCACACTTGCAGAAAAGTAGCGGTAGCAATTCGGGGACACTTACCTATGTGTGGCGATCTCTTTGAAGCCAACAGGTCTGGCCTATTTGGACGTAGAGCCCATCGGCCTCACGTCGTTGGATTGGTTTGTTTTTCCATGAGAACAATCCCCTCATATCGACACATTAGGCTGAGCTTTCCAAATCTTACAGCAGCCAAATTTTTAACAACAAGTTTGGACGTGCTTGTCTCCCAAAGCTGCCCATGATCACTTCAGGATAGGGATGATTTGCACGTTTGATTTATGCTTGTAATACCTAGCAATCAGACTGAACGCATGTTTAAAATGCAATCCTAAGCTAAGCGATAAGCAGCCCAGAACCCTCACCAGACAGTTGATGTCACCTCATGGCTTGCACATCGTGAGACAGTTTTAAGACTAAGTACAGCTTACCGGCCGTCATATCAGAATGCCAGACGGTTTTTATATCTATAGACAGAGGTCAACACGTTTTTGCGGTTACGCAATATCAGGACTGCGGGGCATACAGAGCACGCCTACAGAGAAACAGAACAGGTGGCTGAGCGGATCTATAAAAACCCACGTACTATCCTCAGTTCCCGTCGCACGACTGTTCTGGAATGACCACTACTTCGTTGATAATTTCTCTGGTTTGCTAGTCAGTCATGGTCACGGGGATCCCTAAAATATCGGACTTCATGTGGAACTCCTTGTGAAATTGGCCACAACTTATTTATCTCTTGCTGTTCAGTTATGACTGCATTGCTAACTTTCCCCAAAAAAGGCGTTATTACAGATGATAAATCTATTGATAGAACTAGACACAAATTTTGATTCACTAATGAGAGCTCCAACTTGTTTCCTTTGGGTGAATTTAGTGGTATTTTTAGGGCATGAAAGTGAAGAAATTATTTGGGGATTATAACCGACTCTCTTGACTTCTGTAGAACAAGCCGGTAGAACAATTTGATGGGAGAATAGTTAAAAACTGGCAAAAAGCAAACAGTCAAGCGTTCTTTAAATATGTAAAATCACTCTTGAAACGGACGGCTGCCAAAAGTCGGAACGAGATTTTGGAATTATAAAAGCAGACTCATTTCTTTTGGAATAAAAACAGCATACGGTGGAATGGTGTCGGTAGCTTACCTACTGCAGAGGGGACTCCTAAAACATTCGAGATATAAATGGAGGTATCTGTCCCTATGATGAAGACACTGAAGCAACCTTCTTGGCTGTTCACCAGGCCTTGGCAAATTAAAGGAAAGCATTATATTGCCCTTTATACTGTCAGCACACTGTAAACCATCAATATAGCAATATGTAGGCTTTAATTTATGGCGTACGTTTCTCTAGGTTTCTGAAGGCTGATACCTTTCCTATTGTCTTCTGTGAATGAACACTTTTCGGATACTTTCAGCGTAAAACTCAGTTTTTTCATTGTGGAAAAACGGGCAAGAAACACGGTGCGATTATCTGACCAAACATAATATGTTTAACCCTGTCCGGAATCTGACAGTCGTCTCTCCACACAGCGTGCTCCGTAATCCAATCTGTTTTCACTTTTGGCTGTTATGGTTGCCTCAAAGATACTGACGAACAAACATTATCACATACAGAAATAATTATGCGTGGAATTGCCAACACAGTGGCAAATGTTTTATCACAAACTTGTTTGGATCCTGAATGAATCGGCCACATTACCTTGTGACTTGTCAGCTGTGAGCGGAGACGTCGGGTAATTTGGTTAATCGTCCCAGGTGGCTTTCGACCAGACCCCACGACAGCATGCTGACTTATACGGCCAGAGGATTGGATATATAGATTCTCAGTGAATTCCTTCAGTAGCTTATTTAAACTGGTAAAAAATCAGTGCTTACTTCAAGTAGTGGTTATTGCTAGTGAAATCCAAGTAAAATGCTTTCGAAGTCAAACAGCGGCTGGTTAAATTCAACTTCGTCTGATTAGCATCGCAACCACTGTAAACAAAAAAATTCGGTTATCCAGCACGATAAGAATGCGTACAGTTTTGCAATAATCGATTTGATCGTACTGTTTGCCTGCTTTCGTATAACCCGAATACAGCTTGTATTGTGTGGCAATATGACCGTGGTTTCAACTAAGGAGACACTTAGATAACGCGACGTAAACACGGTAGAACATTCAAGTGGCCTCTATGTACTGTTCAACGGTTGATCGCTCATGTCTAATTTTCGCAAATATATTAGTAACTGACCTTCACAAACATTGATTTAATTGCCTCTAGGGCACCACGCAAACGTGGAAACATCCGACTGGCATCTCAAAATCATGGTTTATTGGGCTGAACGCTCTGTCAAAGCCTGTGCTGATCATATCAGTAAACTAGTTTGGAGCCAACTAATTGTATGACTTGCCAAAAGTTGGGACCTCAAATGCAACTGCCTAATAAGTTAAAAATTACTCTTATGATTATCTGAAAACCGTTAACGTCACTAGTAGGCAGGTAAACAGAAGATGATATTTAACTTAATGTCAATTTACCAGTAGCTGGCTCATTGCAGTAAACAAAGTACCCAGGTGATACCCTAACTAATAAAGGACTGTTGATAACATTTACAGCGACACCGGCCCCTTTGCAATTGCTATCCAACGAAATCCATCAAATATATACATTTTTCGGGGAAAACCGAGGAATTAGGATTATTTCTTTTACCTGGACCTCGAAAATACATAAGTCACAATCTAGTCGAGTGTATTCCGTGACTTTCTTGTTAAGTGAGCACTTTTTCTTTGTTGGAGAGTATTCTCAAAAGAACTAGGGCACTTCAAGAAAGATTACCACACCGCCTTCAGGAGTAAGTTTGTGAAGCGTATGAGGAAAAAACAGGCTACATGTGTAGAGTTGTTTCTATGGATTTTGTCACGCCTCTTAAGCTGGACGTTCAGTAAGTACATCTTTCCTCTCAAGTGAGTCTCCAAATGTGAACTCTTCAGATGTAAGCTACGACATCTGGGCTAACCAGAGGGAAACCGAAGCGACAAATATCTGATTCTGTATACATAAGTTCTGCTTTAGGAGTCCAGTGGTCTCGGTATCTGGTTAACATGAAATAACGCTATATTTTGCTGATTGACAACTTGCAAGCAATCTTGTACCTTGAGCAGTTCGCCATATCCATAATGTCATTTGTTACCAGGTTCTTAAATAATTTATTGTCCGAAATACATTCACGTTTTTGAAGGAGGCTGAGCCATGAGGAATTGCAGACGTGTTTCCATTGGTGCGCTCATGCAATCATTTGCAGCGCACTGCGCTGCACGTTTCGCTCACTGACCCATTCGGCCGAATGCATCATCCTCTCCGAAATCTAAATGAACTTACTTTCCTCACTTGACTATCGTAGATGTTTACCTCCTGCATAAGGACAGTGTTTTCTAATGAAATCACTGACTTTCAATGCAATACCGTTCTGTGAGCCTTCCGCTTAGCCGTAAAGGCATGCGACAGCCACATTTTGTTTGCCGTGCCCAGTAAATTCCCTATTTGCACACCTTTGCAGACGGATGGATCAAAACACCTATGACAATGCTGTCAGTGTTGTCAGTGACAACCACTGACGCATATAGACGGACACAGATGTTTCTTGGATGCAGCATACCCGCTAAATCGAACCTGTTATTTCACTATTGCTGCAGTGTTTTTGAATGATTTGTTTCAAAATGGTATCATCACTGAACGAATAGGTCAGTGAATCGGCGTTGAATGTATTACATATGGTTAAGCCTGTAACTGGTCCACGCATGATAGATTATCATTTTGCACCTTTTTTCCGAAAGACATTGGCAAGTACCAGTTTTGTCATGAATAACATATGTGAATTTTCACAATTGCATTCCAGATACTGATTTCATCCGAGCTGAGGTGCAATTACTCAATCACTTGTTCGATGATATAGAATCGGCACTTCAAGAAATGCGAGACAGGCCTTTGAAAATGGTTCGTCGTTCTTCAGCAATTATGGCAAAAACTGGTACTTCATCGAAATCGTTCCCGCACACATTAGGCAAAACAAGTATGTCCTCTTCAGGTGTACCGTCATAACAAACCTGTTAGGAGATGATTAGACAAGATTAAACAATATTTTGATAATCTTGACTGTAGTTTTCAGTTCACTTTTTATTATTGTGTACTATTATTTTGCTGGCATTTTTCTGGCATCATTATCCTCACAAAAAACGGGCAAAATTGGTATCTCAAGCTTGGCATATCAAGGTGGCACCTTTTGTGCAAACCGCAGTTCATACGACGACAGTACTCAAAAGCAGGCTGGAATATTATGAAGGACTTCGAAGAACTAATTTTGCGGCATCCTCATCCGCACCATACCATTTCAACAGAGTTCGGTTACTGGCTAGTCCTTTATAAACCTACGGTATTCTGTCCTTACTTTCTTGGTACGGTGTGGAAAATACATGGGATAATCGACAGCTACTCCAAAGCTCACACAGGGCAGATTTGGAAGTCTGCACTTACATATGCAGTCGTTTTATAGAGCAACCACATTTTCTGGCTGTTGGCTGCCTACATGTGTAACGCCACTTCAAATTAAATCGTTAATTGAGCCTATTCGCCAGGAGAACATCCTTAAATGAAGGGACAACCGTAAAGCCCTTATTACGGTGAGGTCATTCTAACATATTTATTTTATCCGCGTAGCCGGGCTACATCCATTTGGGATGCGGATTCTGACTTCCAGTACGTCAAAGCAGACCCTCAATTCAGATTTCGAACCACACTAAGTTCGAGCGTTTTACATTCTGTTTTAACACTCACTTGCAGTGCTTTTATTGGGAGTGCAGTTGCTTGTGTAACTTTATGCTGTTCTGGCAAAGATCCTAGTTTCAATCATATCAAGTATACCTGGTGTGTGAGCAGTGCCTGGACGGACTTTATAATTTGACAGCGCGGCCAATAATCTCACGGTTGGAGTAGTACCATTATGGCGATTTTGAGTAAAGAGTGTTGGGCTGGAAAAATCTTGGGATTTCAAAAGAGTTCCTCTTAATTCGCGGTTGTTGGGGTAAACTATTACCCACTGAATCTGAACTGTTGCACATAGTCAGCCATGTAAGCTGACTCTCTGCGTTAGTTGTTGTCCCCAAGCACGAACTAATCTTTTCTATGGACACTGGTTAGTGAACCGTTGCGCGGCACTGACCAGAATGGAAGGAAACACACTTTCATTGTTGTCATCTAGCCTACACCATTAGACACTCAGACTAAAACAGTCACATCATTAGTGAGGATTGAACCTACTTGCTATAAATAGACGGACAGATACTGACATAGTTCTGCAAGCCCGTTCGTGTGTGTGTGCTCTCGTCAAATAGAGCCTAAAAATACACAACATTTGATGCAAATAGATGCAAATAGATGCAAACACATATATGAATGGTCTTCATGGTTAGCAAGCTAGCTACTTGAAGAGCGAATCAATATTTTTTGCGCAGGTGACTGCGGTCAAGCAGTGACTGAACGCATTCCTGGTACGGTCTGAAGATATTGGTGATGAGTGAGAGGTTTTGCTGTTCATGAGTGGAACGGTAAAAAGGTAGAGAAGAACATTTTTGGGTAGGTGTGGAAATGAAAACAGGGCTCATCAGAGGAATGAATTTTTACTGAACGTATGAGTAGACAAACATCCTTCTCAGGCAGACTAGAAAGAATAAAAGCAGAGCAGCGCGGAATGATGAATAGCTTGAAATCGTAAACAACCTTGCATATGAAACTGTAAGGATAACTAACTTAATGCAGCTAAGCCTTAGCGTAATACTCCATTGTAAAGAATAATATATTTTTACGCCTAATAAGAACTACGTACAAAGCTGCAGCCAGTGCCCCCTCCGGTTCCTCTATTGTCACTCCAAAAGAAAGCAACAATCAAATGGTCCTGGAAAATGCCTAATTAAAATGGCAGGTTATCCAGTTAACCAAATGCTATCGGCACTGCAAAGATACTTCGACTGTTGTGTGAAAATAGTCCAAACATCTACAAGGATCAAGGCGCCATTCGTATGAAAGCCTTTGACTCCTTGTAAATTGCACTTTTGTGGTGACGTAGCTGGTAGCTTATCCGTATTGTACACGTAGGTCTTAGTTTCGTCTCTGTACTAAGCCTCTGCCTGAGTCATGTTACGCGTGTTGCTGTTCACTTTAACTCACCTACCAGCGCTCCCTTGGCCTGTAATTAAGCAACAAACGGGTCACCAACAACCTGGGTTCTAAGCTCTAGGTAGTGAGTAAAGCCAAAGCTACATGCATGTGTTTGAACCAGTGGGAATACTGATAACCGGGCGTGGGCGGAAAGCATTAAAAGACCTGTTGGCGCCCGTACACTGGCCTAGTCATTGTGACCTGACAATCATCACTAGACTGTTACTGTTTATTACTGTTTTTCGCCAGTGGGCCGTCAATTTACCCAATTTTTAACATAACACTAGGATACCTTGCTAGTGTTTGCTTTGATCCACCCAAATGCAACCATCTCCGGTAACAATAAACCTGTTAACATTACACTCATTCGTGTGCTGCTGAACGTTTTGTAGACCTTTCCGTCTACGCAAAAGAGAGGACAATTCGCAGAGTTACATGAGCCATTTAAGGATGCAGAGCTGTCTTCTTCCGACCTTCAAACTTTAACACACAGCCCGACTTAGGAAGATCGCTTGTAGATGCTGGTTCCCACCATTCTTCTCCAGCGTGCCAAAATTTGGAGCTAGTTGTCGGCCAGACCATTGATATTTATCTTGGAGAATTTGCTTTTCAAGATTTCAATCATTGGCTTCACTAAAAGCATTTTTCTCGTGGACATTGTACATAAGAATCGGCCAGTTATTCGAATACGTTGTCTGAGGTCCTATAAATTTCAAACTTTGTGCAAATTCATTGGCTGTGGTTGATGCGAATCAACTCTTGAATACTGCGAAATAATACGCCTGTCTTTAACATTCTTGGATTCACTGACCTATCATATATTACCCTCGACAGCAAGGTGGTACCAGGGGGAAATTTCGAACTCTAAGTTATCTCACAAACACCAAGTTAAACGAGCGCAGAGTAACGTTACACCATCCCACCCGTGCAAGTTGGTTGGAAGCGGTAGTTTTGGTTTTGGATACTCAGATATACGAGGAGGAGTGCCACGAAACAGCCGAACTGAGCGGTTGCTCTTCTCTTTCAAAACATTCGAGTAAATCACACGCTCCCGCGAAATACGGGCATACGGGCACCGAACACAGGAAAAGCTCGGAGTTATCCAGTGCCCTCTGGCCTCTGACGAATAGCTGCTTCATATTTGCTATTCTAATGCTCTTGTTTAACTCGCCCAACCACAGTCAGCAGGAGGATGCCATCTGTCGATCACATCAGTATGCGACGTTTTTAGTACAGACGTCATTAGTGTTTCCATCTTTGACCTGCTGCCGCAGCTGAAACTTACAGGACGGCGTTTCAGTCGATATAGTGCACAGAAACAGAGGAACATTACTTCATGTTTTCAGCTCTAAATCGGGCACCATTCAATAGGCTGTCAACATCACCAACCTGTTGTATTTTTTATGAACAGCTTTCAGCAATACTGCCAATCTGTCATTTTTTCCTTTCAGTATTAGTAGTCTGCTTTCTTACTAAATTAACCGGTCAGTGTCAAGGATACATTGACAAAAACTCCCTCAAAAAGCATTATAATAAATGGTGAAATTTTGGGGAAAAAATTTTCTCGTCCTCGTAAGACAAGTTCGTAGAACGGAATCAGCCAATTTCGGAGGTCGCGCGAAATACTATCACGTGAATTCACACTGATGTCAGACTTCGTGATCTACTGACCCATGTGTGTCCTCCTCCTCCGTTTTTTGTAGCTTGTCTGTAACCGCTGACAAGTATCATATGCGTTTGTTATCTAGTAGCCAAAAGGACCAAACACGGGGAACAAGTGTCGTTCTGTCACGACTTCCCCGGGTATATTCTGTCACCATCTTCATATGAGCGATCTATTCATCTACACAGTGTGTTTGTTTTATTAATTTTTTCTTGCTGTCTTTTCAGAACTCAGCTTTGTTTAGGAAAATCCTGGTAACCGGAAAGAGGACGTGCGTTTCCAGCTAACAGGGAGACAGACTGTCTCATTTCTCACATAGGTATATTATAGGTGACTCCTTGCACGTTCACCTGGAGGATTTGGCGCCCAAAAACTTTTAAGCGGATTAGTTAGAAATGATAAGCTGTGTTGGAACTTTACAGACGTTGTATTTATCAAATGACAAAGTGTATTTTTCGAAATATTATTACATGACGCTCGTCGAATGGTACAAGTCTAGCAGCCTGTATGTCTTACTTGCCTTCGCAGAATCAGACGGTCACGGCAAACAAATGGATCCCAAGTTCCGCGCAACAATCGTCGACTTCTATCAGAAAGTCAAGCTCTCGGCGATCATCCTTTCTAGACTGTTGAACTATGTGAAAGAACCAAATTCTCCTCAACTTGTGCGGCAGCTCTTCGTTCTTCTGAAGTAATTTACACTTGGATTGGAGATTATCCGTTTTATAACTTGCCATACTCGTTGCACTTTCTCGGGAAAGAATGGAAACCGGGCTCCATTTCCAAATGGGGATAGTTACTAACTGTATACCAGAAAGCCACAAGGTTCAAACGCGGATATGGCTCCAGTGTTTACAGGCAACAATCAAACCGGATTAATTTCGATCATTAATTAAAGAATAATGGAACCCACCGGAGAAAAACAGGAGGCTAATCAGTTTACACTCAGTAAAGTTGTAAAAGAATGTAAAACTATCAGGCGAGATTCAGCTAAAACGGCTCTACGAAAAGGTCTTGAAATCTCACCAAACATGTTGCAGTCCCATGTTGCTTGGTTGTGAAACTGTCCGGTATGGAGGCCACTTTCATGGGAAACCATCCCGTTGCAGAAGCGCACACACTGATAGATGATTGTCTAAAGCTTACATTCAGATTGAAGTCTAAACCCGGAGAGGTCTCACCGGCCATGAGGCGGAATATGAGTGCATCTGGTTTGCCGCCGATTATTGGTTTGTTCACCGGACTTCGATATTGGATTTTAAAAATTTCTGCACCAGTGCTGTCTCCTCGACTGACGAGGAGGTATTTGAAACCAAATTACCAAGTTCAGCTAAACCAAAACAACAAACTAGTAATCACATTGTTCCGTACCGGCAATGTTGTGGAATATAGGTAGCTCGGGTGCGCTGATTGATTGTTGGTCTGTTCGCCGAGCTTGGCAGTTGGATTGCAAACGTTTCATCACCATTCACCTCGCATTGACGATGTCCCCTCGATTGGTGATGAAACGCTTGCAGTCCAATTGCCAAGCTCGACGAACAGATCAACAATCAGTTCTTTCCTACCTTCAGATCTTTATAAGAAATGGAAAATTATACATGACATAAACTAGTACCGTCCCCTTGTGGCCAGCCCGATATAAACCATCGCGTGCAACGAACTAACTGGATGTTGATAGCAAATACTGTCCCCCAAACAAGTGTATGGTTGGAATTTTATAAACAGCTTTAACAGTGTATGCTCAATTTTTCACTTTACAAAAGTTTTACAAGATTTTTTGCGTCTTTTTCCAGATGAATAAAACGTTTTTTATTGGAATATCTGTCCCCTACAGTACATTTAGCTCACTATCTTTACTGTCCTGTCATACCAAAAAGATTTGCAGTTCGATTTCCAAAATTCCTCTGATCATCCACCAGCTCAGACTGAAAGGAGGATAAATTTAAAGATGGAGAAGACCGAAAGCGTAGTCAATTTTAATCAATAACTGTTGAAATTCCCATTTGAAGAGATCACTCAAATGTTATCCTGAAACACTTATTTCAGTGACACTCCCCACTAAAAATCCTCTCCCATAAAAAGACCATTATAAGTCAGCCCATTTCAGAGAGAACCTTCCAAATAAGGTCAAATGTAGCACCAACTAGGTGTCTTTTTTCCATTACGCCGCAACAGATATTGAACACATAACATGAGAAGAAAATATTTCTGTAGGGGAAGTATTATATGAAAATGAGAAGGTTTCCAAACACTGACATTAACCGTTTGAAGTGACTTCTGTGACTCTTGCGTGGCCATCATACTTGTTGCATTTCATGTGCTCCAAAGTGTCCGGATTAATTGGAACTCAGGCTACATCGCTCCGACAAAGTCGACTACTCAGTTAAGGAGCATAACACATCATATCTAGGTGGACATTTGTACCTGATAGACCAAAGTTGTAAAAATCACTGTGGAACTGGATCCATTGTCTTGTTTCCCACCGACACATACCACAAGCCAGGCTGTCTGGGCTTTTCGCCAGGATATGGACCCTCCGGGGCTACCATCATTTGAGGTGCACTCACTTTTTATCCTGTAGAATCAAAAGTTCGACTCTTCAGTATTTAATCGTAATATACTGAAGTTTATACTCAAATGAAACGCTCCAACTCTGTCCACTTGTACGCTTTTGCATAGTTAGTGGTTGACTTAGAATCCCAAAACCTAGTGGTAATCTTAGAATTCTTCACAGGATCGCGGTAGCCTGGACTTCGCACCTTGTGATTGAGCTGAAAGTCTTCAATTCAAAGCCGTGCAGCATACGCATCTGTGTCCGTATGTGCATGCAAACTTAGTAACGTACTTAACGCATCTGATAATTTTACGCCTACATCTGTTTTCTTTCTAAATATCTGGTTAGCGTTCGGTAAACGTTTGCCTGTACACAAGAAAATGCTTGGCAGTAAGATATTACGAAACGCTGGCGATCATCGTAGAGCCGTTTTGGCGAAAGTTTCCGCAGTTTTCTAGAACAATAACCAAATAGCAGTCACTACACAGGAATAACCTGACTTCATTATACAGCAGACTCTTTCATCATGAATGCTTCATCTTCACCGAGCAAGTTTTTTCCTTAGTCTGTAACTCCGGATAACGGGAAATTGAAAGATGAACTCTTGAAAAAGCTTCTTGAAACAGTGTTCTGGACATGATGAAATAAATCTTGTTGGCACAAACTAAGTTTCCTGCTTGTATTTCACACACAAACGGACAAGTCAACCTCACTGAAACTGATGATTTGAGTCCAAAAATACTGAGAAAACCATGGCCGTCAAATAACATTTGGATCCGTTTGCGATTCAGGTCAACAACGGCAAAATGTACCTGGTGAAGTCCAATAGAAGAATCCTACAAACCTATGGCTTATCCAGATTCTGGAGCCGTAAAATCAGTAGCTTGGAAATCCAGTCGACGCAGCACACTCAGCCTTTGGACCCACTGAACTCAGTGAAGCAGTACAATGCAAAGGAAACCCAAGGTTTGAAAGTGAACAACCAAAGTCATGAGACGAGATTAGAAATATCCCTTGCGGTACTCAGCACCTCAAACTTAGTACTCACCTATCAGATCAAACCGAGTCGGATAACGCCTGTTAGCAAAGCATTCAATGTTCATTTAGTTTACGGCTAGATTTAATAGTTTCAGACTTAGCTAAAATCTGCGAAATTTTCCGAGGTGATATACAATGGACGTCGCGTACCAAACAGTATCAACCCTATGCTTACTCCATGGAATGGAAATTTAGCTCGATGTAAATAATGAGAGGAGAATGAACAGAAGAACTATGCTCCAGAGGTTTGTCTGAACGTGTAACTAACAGATCATGTTTACCAACGTTTTGCCTAACATTCGAATATGTGAATGAAAAGTATTATTATTGTTGGTGGATTGCACTGGCCCTTTTGCCCTGGTAAATGCTCCAAAGGATGGCTAAAGTTCTCCGTAACGAAGCCCTCTGAAACTGTCATTTGCCTATAGTTGATGTTTTTGTTACAAAAACTGCTCCACAGCAAGATACAACTGTTTGCTGATGTTTTATTTGCGTCGGTTTTCAACCGGTTTCTTGCCAGAACACACATTTTGTTTCTAATATGGATATTTTATTGCACTTTTTTGCTCTGGGTTGCAGGGAAGCATTGACGCTGTGTCGTGATCCAAAGACTGGGCAAGTAGCTGTTGCGCGTGAAGCAATTCGACCTTGGTTTCCAAGCGAAACTTTGACATTCCTACAAGATAATTTGAGTAATGAGCAGCTCTCAATGTTGAAAGATCTTGGACCGGCTTGGAACACACCAAGGTGAGCTGTGAAGTTTAATTTGATCTCTCTTCCTCTGATGGATTGAAAATCATTTTGGTAACTGACACTTTACATTCATTTGATGCAACCAACTTTGGTTTTAAGAAGATACTAAACCGAATTACACATTCATGATACTCTTTTCAGTTAAGGGTATATTTTTAGCTTAAACAGCCCAAAGGACATCCGTGTCTATTCATAATGTGTAAAAAGCTCAAAGAATGGATTTTATCGATTTAGTGAATTAGCTGTGTGCGAAAACACCAGGAGGGCTCTTTAGTGTGACAGTGCATGGAGGACAAATATGACTCTTTTGGACAACTCAGCCTACCGAGTTATCATGAAATCCACAGCTCAGCTGAACAAACCTGATGACAATTTTTCATTGCTCAACATAACTTGAAACATCTCGAGCCAACCAAATTTTATTCTCGTTAAAAAATCCCTGTTTACATTTTTGAAGATTATGACGTTGAATTGTGGTGGAAGTTGAAAGTGTTAAGCATTTGGCTGGCGGGACATCACACGAAACGCTTTGTATTTCTGAATTATTAGTTAAATGGTCTGTTATGCTGATTAACTGAATGAAGACAGTTTTGTGGATTAGAAGAGAGCCTATGGACAACAGGTGTCTGCAATCCCTAAACAGTAGCGTTTGTCCTCGTTCTCTGTACAAATCATGTGTCGCTGTCCACACAATATTAGGCTTGTATCATTCCGAGAATGAAAATTTCAGAAAAAAGACTTTCCTTTTCACGTCATCTGTTTTGCAGAATAATTTTTTCACAGTTGCTCTGTGGTGTTTCATCAAGATCACCACATTTTTATCAGGTTCATCACATTCCCTCGTAATGCATTAACATAAACTTACTAAACAGTCATTGTGATCACTCATTCAGTGGACAGGATCACAGCAGGTGGACTCCTATTGAGGGGTAAGCTATAAGACTTTTGTTTAGAGCTAGGACAGTTTGTGACAAAGTACAGTGATCCGTATGAAGTGCACAGAGCATTCTCATGCAATTTTATGGCTGCGACCACCTCATGAGGGCTGACTTTTCCGCCCGTATAGTACGACCAGACTTGTTTAGCGTCCCAATTTTGTAGTCGAGAGACAGTATTGGATTTCTGAAGGAGGCTTATTTAAAGGATCAAATAACAGGGTAAGCAGCTGAAAATCGTTTGGTGAATTCATTAGATAATTGCATGTTTTTGAAAGTACGGGTGATGGGTATCTCACGACGTCTTCCGTAGAAGCAGCATTGCCTATTTCGTTGAAACAGCCAACATAATTTTCCCAAAACTTTTTACTTCATGCGCGTAATAAAAATTCACATCTGGATGGCTCACGATGATCTGCATAGGAATAAGGGTCGCAGTTTACTGGCAATGTTTTAAAACAAGTAATTATTCGCGTCTATTCGTCGTTGTTCTTCCAGTTGCAACCAAACTGGTTGTTATTCAGTTGGTTTTCCTCCACATAAATTGTTGTGATAAACAGTCCTCCATAAATGTTTCTATCCTGTCATCTAACATCCTTTTGAATGACCGATGTCAACTGAGTGTTTTCGAAACCTACAAGGCTGCTGCGTAAGAGTACACAGTGGTAAGATGAATGACACAGTACAGGGTAGAAGCGTAAATCATGACTTGAGTTATCCAAAGTTTGGAGCAAGGTACATGACAGCGAATCCCACTGATCTATCAACCACCTGGTTAGCAAGAGCTCATTCTTCCTGAGTTCGGATTTGCTTCTTACTGTAAAACTACGAAACTTTTTAATCGCACTGTCAACCACACTAATGTATCCCTCAAACATTTTTAGAATATCTAACCGTATAATTCACATCCACAGTAATATCGTCTCGTCGTCACTGAAGTAAACTAGCGAGTCGTCTCTTTGGTCTTGAAGCTTTTGGATCTCAGGACATCGGATACTCAAAGCGCACCTGTTACCTAAGTTCCACTAACACACGCTGGATGCACTCATCTGCAATACTGACGAGTTCTAACGAGAGAGAACTCATCTGAGGAGCAATCTGTTCAGATGAAAGGGATGCGATGTTGACTCTAGAAATCTTGGTGCCATCTTTAGGCATCCGAAAATCGTCCATCCCGTTTTAAGCTTCCGTGATGGCAATTGACCTAGAAGTTCTGATAGTCGGTGCAATTGATCGATACCACTTGGAAAAAAGCAGCCATTATTCGAGGCGTCAGAGACATGAGTCACGTCGCTTGGGCATGTACACCATCACCTGTTCAGATGTGACAATTCATAGACATAGAGCAATGGTAACAGGTTTGCCTGGAGTCAGGAGTTCCAAACCCGCTTATGAGGTTGAGTACACTGCTTCCCCTCTTTGGTGTAGGCTCACCAGAATAAATGAACAAGGCCGAGAGGACTGTTCAAACAGGAATGATTTGAATGTCACACATCGCACAATCATGTACGCCTACTATACATTTGCGCAGGCATTGATGCACGAAGTGGCTACCAATATTTTTCATTAAAGCTGGAACTAATCAGAAAGACAATGAGAAACCCCCAATCTCGGATACACGCCTTCTCACAAAGGATAAGATATATGAACCGTAGTTGTTGGTGTTTTTGGAAGTTGCAGAATTCATATTCACCTCACTCTCGTTTGAACAGTCGCCCTCCTGTCCCGACGTAATCGGTCTGGTGAGTCGACACCAAAGGGATTTCAGTTTCATTTTATTAGATCTCATTAGAAGCACCTTCGCCGTGCCGTGGTTTGAACTCCGAACTTTGACACGCGAGGTTAGCGTGTTTCCACTAATCCACCAGCGCACCATGGAGGTACCCGAATTTTCACGTCTGAACGAACGTGTTCATGCGTGGGCGGTGTGATGTCAGATGTCCGGAATTCAAACCCCAACACGGCCAAAGCTATGCATTACTAATGAACTTTAGTAAGTGCGAAACTCCAGCCCAGTGCCTCCTTCGTTTGGTGTGGACTCAACAGAATAATCACTTTAAGATAGGATGACGAAGGTTCAAGCAAGAGTGATATGAAGGTGAATATAAGAAAATGTTTGACATCCACCGACTAAATTCTGGCGCAAACCGTTCTCTGCATCCCTGAACGAAGCATAGAACAAACGGGAGACTGAGTTGTTTCCCTAATCTACGCTATCTTAGTATTTCATTACGTAATCTATTCAAAACACACTGTGTTTCATGTTGTTCCACACACTAAGGTGATAGGGCTTATCAAAACATCCACCTAAGCCTATTATAACATACCCCGATTGTAGCAGTTGCTCATAGCTTAGCGGATCGAGTGGCCGGTTGGTTCCAACTCCCTCTCACCTTCTGCAGGCGTTCGGTCAATTCGCTCACACATTATATAAAATCACCCTGCTGATAGCGCCAATCACATGTGAATTCCAGTGGAATTTCTTTCCGAGAATATGCGAAACAAGATACTGTTTGATTTGCATTAATGTATCGGATATTCTTATCACACCGACTGTCACTCCTTTGTCGTTTTACAGAGAAGAATCTGACAATAATACTGTTTATGTGCCGCAGTTCAGACACAACTTCCAAATTGTCATAGACGACTATGAGCCCACACTATTCCGCTTCAATGAGAAAGGACTGCAGGTGGACCCCCAGGTGAGACAAATTTGTGTTATTATAGCGTATGCTCGCCACCGTTAATAGCGTACGTATATTCATCTAATTTTAGTTTTTCACAGGGTTTCGGACTGTTTTGAGGACTATGATGAGGTTATAACTAGGTCTTTTGAACAAAATATAACTTTTATTTTATGTCTGTCGTGTTTGGCCAGTACAGCGGCATAAAGGAATACACGTATCTGCTAAGTAAAGTTATTCCGTATATGGTACGGTCGTTGGCGCTCAACGAACTTGTTTCAGAGACATGTAGGTACTCATGTACGAAAATCTGTAAGCACTGTTCCTGTACATGTGTTGCTCCGGGGGTGACTTGAGAATTACCACTAAATTAAAGTGAATAGTCACCCAAATTTCAAATGAATGTATCATAAACACTACAATTCGTCAAATCCTGTTTTATTTTCTCCAATTTGTTGTGACTGCAGCACAGATATATTCGAGCTGCGCCGCTGAATACGTTTGCGCGACAACTTATGCTTCAGAAGGCCCAGTAAGTGCAACATCAAATTTCTCAGCTTATCACTAATATCCCTCGTGATTTTGTACAAAATGCTATAGGTATGTGTGCATATTTCATCACCCAAGGTGTGGAAGATCATGTCTTGCCTGGTTTTTTAACCATCTCGAGCAATAAATGCATTTTCCATACAAAATCAAACGTGGAACTCCGCCTTCACTTTAGACCGACTCTCAGGTGGATGGATAAATAGGCAAACTATCGATCCAGCTTGACAGTATATTACTCAGTACTGTTCACAAACTGTTACATTCTGAGAATATAGAGTCTACGGTAATTGTAATAATGGATTCCTGTTAATTTTGTTGAATTCACTGCCACCCACTACCATCCCTGAAACTGGCAAGCATGTCAGCGGTATTTCACATAACTGCCAGCCACACCCCTACAGAAAAAAAAGCTTTCGTGCACTTGAAAATACTTCCCGGAGAAAATGAAATGTGCAGGCGCTCGACAATCACAAACGTACGACAAAATTACAGGATCACTGCCAAATTGTTCCCAGTACACCATGAAGTATTCAATTCAGCACCTTAACATGCAAGCAGTTCACTAGTTAACGACTATTAAAAACACCGAAATTGAGATTATGTCTACTAAACTAGGTAGCCTATAGCTGTCTGACAAGAAGGATCGGAAGGTGATCGTCCTTGAATTGGTGCACAATATTATATGTGGCATCGGAAAAAGAGTGACTACATATATATATATATATATATACGCGGAGCCAGTCAATACATTGTTACGTTGTGTGTCTACATTCAAGTTACTCACACTACTCGTCGGTGGCCTGTGACCAAACTGACCAAACTGTCAACCGGGGGCTTCAGGTTCGGGACTGCCTGAATTTTCGTGAGATGCGCACTGCTGACGATTCCCTCTAAGGGCGTTTCAGCATAGGTTGTTTTCACTTAGAGGACGAAATCTCGATTGAAAATTACAGAACCTTCCCTCATTACCATTGATGTATGCAAGAGCTCAGTAGGGAGAGTCGCCATCACAGGGAAAGAAGAATAAAAATGCCCTGCAATTCCATCGAAGTAGGACAAACCGGAAATCAGTGTTAGCAGCAAACTCACGTAAAGAAACGTCAAAAAGGTGAGCTGTGTTTCATACCAACATGTCCATCAAAAATAGAGAGTGAGTGCTCAGAATTAAAATGATTTTTACCCCCCGCAAGGTGAAACGTCTCAGGTGAAATATTCTTGGATTGGTTCATCATGTCCCTATCATTCGGCTTTGCCAAAATGTTCCCCTTCACTTTTGCTTGTGAAATTACACAAATGATGCGGTAAAGCTTCAAATGATGCCAACCAAAAGTAGAGTTGACAAGCATGGATGTGTACGAGATAACCATTTCATATGAGTTGACAGTTATTTTCGCTACGATATGCCTAGTTGCTTTGGCATTCTGATTGAGATTGGTCTGATCCAGAACAACTTTTAGCAATCTGAAACCGTTTCTGACTAGGTTCGTAAATTAGTTCTCTACAATCCTCCATACAAATCCACTTCCTTTTAGTTACATGTAATAAAATCCTGAACTGTTCAGCCACTCGTGGTCAAACAGTTAAAGGAGGTCTCGGGTCGGAAACTCCTGAACTGCGCACAGCCGGCTTTTCAGCACAGATTGATTTCACTTACGAGGTAAACCCTCAACTGAAGATTATCACATCTGCTCGCCCCCCTCGTAATACTTTGTGTTTATCTGGACAACCGTATGGATATCGCTATACCCTGACAGAGTAGGTTAGGGCAGTTGTCAATTTTTTGTACCAGCCGGAACCCGTCTTTGTGAGCTAAATCGGCTCTTAGAGGATGGGTAAAGTTCTCGTCGGATGCGTTCTATATCTGCGGTAACTTTGATGCAAAACAACAAAAATGCGAAACTTTTACTGGTACCTTGTTTAGCTTAGAGGGAGGTCCCCATGAAATAAAAATATCTTTTCGTAGGTTTAATGTTTTTGCTTCGGGACGTATTTGATGGGGGCCATCCAAAACACTCCCGAACTGTAACGAAAGCGTTCAAATAGAATGAAGTTTTTCTTCTGTGGCCCGGAATAGGGACCTATCTATTCAATCATTTTCGCTACAACTTCTCATAGCTTCACCATCCTTGATAAATCCAACCCCTTGTAGCGTCTACTGTCACCTCGAATAAATGCTTCAAAGTAAACCGTATCGTAGTGCATTAAGGTAGCTTCCACAAACACCGAGAAATTATTACTTTGGATCGAAGTGCCCGTGAGTGTGTTTGAGTATGCAAAAAGTGTCCTTTGTTCCTAACTAAATGAGTTTTAACCAAACATACGGGTTGTTTACTTTTTACGACGCCAGTGTAGTCAGTGACCAATTCAGTGATACCACAAGCCATATAACCACACGTATGGTGTTCGTCATCTACCCCAAACCAATAACAGTGTAGTCCATAAACTCACTCGACCACTTTCAATCATAAGAATTCCGATGAAGTAAGGATTGCGGCTCATTTGACCAGATGCCTTTGTTGCATGTTGATAGTCTTCCAGTTGAGAATCCAGTATGAAAGCCCGAGGTCAGGTTTGTTCCGCTGTGTTTGAACACTATGCACTGCTTTATAAAATAGAAAGTAGTCTGTCGTACAAATCACCGATTTGAATTACACGGGATGAACAGTCATGTGTAGAGATAAGATTGTGTTCCTCACAAAACTGTTCTCTTCTGTGAGGAGATGTGCTCATGACGTTTACCATGGAATTGCATGAACAAAGTCCCATGTTCTACAATGCTACCGGGCGCCACCATCTTGTGCTCATTCTGAACTGAAGATTGCAAAATGTATTTCTGTCAAGCCTGGGGCCGGCTTTTAAGCTTTCCTCGCTTCGTATCCGTTTGTCAGATAACTTGTGCAACCTGAGTCAAAGATGACAAGTGAAATTATGTAGAATTCGCTGGTAGATTCAATCATCTGAAAGGACGTCCTCCTGTCCTGGGGCAATTGTGGTGGCGAGTCCACACAGGCGTGAAAAAAAACAGAGTCTATCAGCTCCATGTCAGATGTCCGGATTCAAACCCTGGCACGGCCAATTCTATGCACTGCTAATGAGCTCTAATAAGAACGAAACTCGAGCCCAGTGCTTATCCTTTTTGGTGTAAGCTCATTCGAACAATGATGCCAGGATAGGAGGACAACTGTCTAAATTATAATGATGTGAACTTGAATCCTACAAATCCCGCGAACGCTTTTTTCTATCCAGAGTGGACTAACTCAACACAGTGCGGGCAGATTGCGTAATTTGTTGGGGTGACATAATTCCACTTGGATTGGCAAGGTCACTCGTTACCCATAAGTGCCCATATCCCGAAGCGAGAATTTATTGACTTCGAAAAACGATGTAAACGAACAAATGGAAATTGCGCTCTGCAGCACCCCAGTGTTTGGCATTGTCCGGAATAGAGGTAACGTAACATTGAGCGTGGCTTCATGTTTTTTCTTCTGCTGGCTTTGATCAACTGCGCTGACATTTCCCATTGTCTAGCTATGTCACCAATGCGAACCGCCAGTTAAAGTGAGAATAAGCCACATTTTCAGATGAGTGTGGGCAAACGAATAGGCGTTAATAACCTAGCTCCTTCGTTACCAATTGGCTAGTCTGATCACGCTGTAAATTATGAGAATCCGTACCTCTTTAGTTGGCACACCTCTTTGTCCATGTAAGTAATATTAGTTTAGATCGAAGTACTCTACTCACTTGGACAGACAAGCAGAAAAAAAGTAGGCGTTCATCGGTGGCGATAACATTCAAGAACTTATATTGCCAAGGCCGAGAAATTTCAACTTTCTTACTAATTAAGCCTTGACTCCGCATTCATAGACGTTGGACAGCAACGCTGAAAAGTATTATGGCTATCCTCTCAAAAAACCATCTATCTCTCTCAAATGGACGGGGGCGAAGGAAACGTTTCACGGGTACGACTATGTAAATCAAACTTAATCGGCCGATTTGCTTAGTCGTCAACGTGTTCACCAATGCATGCGTTTCTATTCCATCGCCACAACTGAATTTTCATTCTCCGGAGAAACAAATAATTTTCAATTATTTCTTTCCTCAGTATGGCCAAAGTAATTGCTAATTTCCGAGCTAAGAACGAACGCGAGTTATCTGTGGAAGTTGGAGAGTATTTGGAACTTTTAAATACTTCGGAAGACTGGCGTAAGGTGCGGAATTCCAGAAACGAAATTGGCTTTTGTCCAAATGTGGTACTACGTGTGATAGAACACCGGCAGTCAAAGACATCTGTGGTTGGTATTGAACCCAAGAAGTCTGCTTCAGGTGAGACAATTCAATTTTAGCCTACAAATCAGTACTATATAGTCTTGTCAGATATTTTTGCTGTAGTCCTTACCGCGTCAATGAAGAACAAGATAGCGTAAACGTAAAGCTTACGTGGTCGTTTATGGAGATTTCCTTGACTTGTGACGAATCAAATTAATCCTCATGGATTTGAGGACCTTACGTTCCTTGCGCAGTTTTTGAATTCCACGGTTCACATTAATTCAGACAAATGGCGTCCACCATGAGATTGCTTTTATTAGTAATAGGCTCAATTAACATATACTTGTGAATACCTACCCGTCGCATTAAATTACCAACGACATTCATTGAGCCAGTCAGGCATTCTGATATGTTATCAGAATCTTGTCTGTTTTGAAGACGAGTTTTTGGATGAATAGCGCGCCCTTCCAGCGTTACTAATATCTGTTCATCTTTCCCGAGAGGTAATCTACCACATGAAAATTTAACACTCGAGCGGGATCACACTTAACTGGTCATCCAAGTTTTGTATCAGTAATAAAGCCGTTTCAAAAAGGGACGGCGATGCAGAAACCAATTATGTCAGGTCTCCCCAAAATGACATACTTCCATATATGGCCTACTGAGAGCGGAGATCCCTAACTCGTCTGTGGATTTCCGGCTGCGGACTACTGCGTAGACTCTAATTTCTTGTAACCAATCGATAAATCACTGCACCTATTTACTTCACAGAGTAGTCCTGGGCAAAAGATAACTAGTCAAAATATTGAACGTTTTAAAACGAAACACTCCATTTTCTTAAAAAATAACTCAACCATAATTCCAGAAACAATTCCATATACAACAAGACAGAATCATACTTTGTTCAAAGCTAAAGCGTCATTTCATGGTGAAGTTTAGTCACATCTCAATCCAGAGCTGTGCAATCATAAAGTTGTCCTCTTTCAAAACAGTGTAATCATAACACTGGTTTGCTACATCGACACGAACTACGTACACACGACCACGTGTACACGTAGACTTTCCAGGCTACGCCATGCAACACCAAGTTTAGGGATACATGAATAAAACTTCGCTCCCTAGACTTCAGTCACATCCGAAGTGACACTGAGTACAAGAGTGATGAACAACAACAGTGTTGTGATACACACGTATCGCAATCTTTTCACCAGCCCATAGTTCACACTGTCAAAACATGCCCACACAACGGATCGCCCTGAACACGAAATCAGACAGCTGTGGTGAACAGGTTCAGTGAACAGGATTGTTCAGACCAATCGCAAACTTCTCGGTAGGCGACAAGGAAGTGAATAAACTGCAGTGCACAAACAACTGAGATGTATATAATCGAAGTCTGCGGAGACCATGACACTTAGACAGCCGTAGAGTCTTGCAGTCCCACCACGAATTGTGGGAGTATTCTTGGGGAAAATGAAAAAAGTCATTGTGGACTTTGGAGAAAAGTGCTGCTTCGACTTGGCTGCTCTTAGCTGTTAAGTTCACGCCGGCGATAAAGCAGTTTATCCGTTTTCGACTGCGATCTACCTTTTATTAGTATAAATTTTTCCCGAGCGGCTGGTACATTAAACTAAGCAGACCCCAACTACATGCTCAAAAAGATGAAAATGACGTAAATGACACAGTGGTATTCATTGACCAACACAATCGCCTCGTTTAGTCTCGGTCCCGAGTATACATCGACCTTTATTGGTTCCCCCAACTAACAGTACACTGAGCAATAGCATTTTGCAAGTTCTGGGACGCAATAACCCTAAACATTTGTACATCCACAAGGTAATAATCCGTAAAATGACTGTCACTTATTCATTTCTGAACACTAGGTGGTACTGAGCAGAACTAATATCCCGGTCTGTTGGCTTCTGTTAGCTACCCTCAGATAAGCAAATCAGTAAAAAGGAGAATGGTTCCGGAATGGAACCGACTTGGCCTAAAACTGCAGAAGATCCAAGAGCTTTTCACTCGTTGCAAAACTTCTAATGTCACGTAGTTGTTCCAGTTACTTCCTACTTCTGAAATTATTGCATTTGAAAAGTATCGCTTTTACTCCCATTCTTTTCTGACTTCCTTTTGGGCCTTACCTTCAGTCAATAATTGCCTCGGATTAAGGAACAATGAGAATGCCTTCCAGTAATGTTTTTCGCAATCAGCCAGTTCGTAAGTTCCACTGAATAAGAATGTTAAGCAAGCTGAGATGACTGATTTGCTTATTTGCGTTGAAGCCTGTGAGAATCCTGCTATTTAGATCACACAAAATTCACACTGCAACCCGGGGAAGCTGTGCTCCAATTTGGCTGTACTCTGTAGGCCGAAGTGTCCAGCACACCAAAGTGGTCTGTTTTCCACAATATAATCAGACGCGCGTTTCCTGTGCTGCCGAACTACTCAAGAGCTTGCATAGGAGTAAGACACAGTAGTTCTTAGAATTTCCATGGACAAGGGGCATTGATTTTCGGTATTTAGCAAACAAACGACGTGGATGCGGTCCTGTATACTGTGACTGTAAATGTGACTTAATCAGAGTAAAAGTCGTTTAAAACTGACGACGAATGATCCATTCATGTTCGGGCTATGTTTTGAAACACTTCACCACATTATGAAAATGTTTGTTTGCTCAAATGTGCTTTTGACGCTAAAAAAACTTCACATAGCTCGGTCGCATCTGCTTGTAGTTTGGGTTCTTTAAATACTCAAAAGTAATTTCAACGAAAGGACACTCCACATTATAAAGACTAATATCCCTATTTATTTTCATCTGGTGGCGTACTTGTAAACCAACACCAGTTTTACTTTATTTTTCCCCAGATATCTGACCGATTTCCAACTCCTTGAAACCTAGCTTTGCAAACTTGCTTAGATTTATAATTAAGGTTTAAACCAGATCACTAGTTGGAACACTCATCTGTAAATTTAGCAGTGGGAGACGAGTACCAAGTTGGTGAAAACTCTCAAACAGCACACGAGTCCTTTTGTTATCTTGGAAGTTATCAGTCAGACATAGTTCTCAACTTTGGGGCCGAGATAGCTCAAGTGGTTAGAGCGCGAATTTACTGACCGGAAGGTCCGTGGTTCGAACCCGACCTCTGCCTCTTGACTTCCCTGTCTAGGCTTGGGCAACCTGGCAGTATCCCAGCCCTCGTGCTTTCCTCGGGTGGCATGGCAGCTAGGCACCGAAAGGGTGTGTTACAGCTGAACACTACAGTCCTCAAATTTCCATTCACCTAATGCTTTGCTTGAAAGCCACACTGGACACAAGTGGCTCACTACACACATTCACAGATAGTTTTCTTGCTAACATAGGACGCAACATATTCTCCAGTTTACGAACCATTTGTGAAACGATCATACTTCTACACTTGTGTCATTTGGTGTTCAAGTAGAAAATAAGTTTGATCAATACTAGAGGATTACGCTTATTTGATGTGTCTCAAGAACGGCTGGATCCATAGTGGATGTTGAAGAGTTTTCAACAGGGTGACGAATAAAGTCACTTTAGCGTACTCGATTTCTTTAACGCCTTTGGTTACGGAAAGGATAAATTTGCAGTTACAAATCTGTGACCGGGCTGGGGAATTCCCTTGTGTTCGGCTGGTTACAATTACAAAAAGTTGAGGATTAGCCTGAGACAACATCGTTCGTTTCTTTTGACCGTGTATTGGTTTTAGAGGCTGCGGAACAATATGTGATTTGTATATTCGTAATGCTGAGAATTCTTCGACAGCCCACAAGCGGTTTCGCCCTCCTTAAGGGCTCATCAGGTAGACGTAGTCCCCGAGTTTCCGTCGACCTTATGTTCTACTTGAAACCAAATTGCACGAAATTAGCGAAATGTACTCGTTTGGTTTACTGGTTACAGCTAAATCTGGCCTCATAGTAACTACTCGGAAACAATATCGCATAGCATGCACAGACATCCGTATATCTGTGTTTCGAGTAAGTTGTTGTTGTTTCATCCAATCTTTTTATTTAAATGATTTAAAGTGCTTGAAAAGAAATTGTTGGGTTCTCCGTGAGGTTTAGGGAGTAAATTACGCAAATAAAGTGCGAGATCTTCAGAGCACCAGTAGCTGTCTGTTTACCGTTAAAAAAACGGAGATAGAGTGAGTTTTTCCGTCATTATTATCTGGTAACCTGGTATTGAATTGAACTGTGCAACGTAAACACCGGAATTTCCGGTCACTTTTTCAACTGATCTTCAGTAGCAATTCAAGTATACTCTCCAACAGCCTTTTATGTTTGAACGGTTACAGGTGATCAATAACATGTGAGAGCCACAGTTGCTGCAGAGCCCACTGCCATACATTTTGCTGGCTGTCGCACGCATTCCATTGATCATTCATGCACTCATCACTGTGTTTTGAAAGAACACGAACGTTTCTACACCGACGCCAGCAACGCCCATCCAATGGCACTTGCGATTACGCTCCAAAATGGCACGCAGTTTCAATTCTTTTCATATGCATTTTGTGGCCAATAACATATCAAACCATGTGAGGTAAAAAAAAACAATCGATCCAGTTTGTAGCTGTCTATGTGCCCAATCGTAAAATTTCATGCCAGTTTGTTGTTCTGTATACTGCACTACCGTATACTGGAGGTTGGGAAGACTTGGTTGTTAACATTGTTAGCAGGCTTAGGAAAAATCTTTCCTCGTCACCAAGAAATAAAAATTCATTCAGAATATAATCCCAATCGAAACACTAAATATAGGTGTTCGATTGATGTGTGCAGAAGTAGGTCTGTACAACACGACACATATACAGCATGAATGAGACGAAACGCTGCTCATTTACGCACTGATGATATCGATGGTCTTCATTATGGCCTTTGACACGACTCTGTTTTCAGAATGGGGTTTGTTAAAAATCATGGTGCATTCCAGAAGTGATTTACCGCGAGCAAAAGAGTATGATTAGAAATACTGGGTGCCTACTGAGTGGTTTTCCTCAAGGGGTGCCTCTTGACACCATTATGAGCTCGGAGTCATTCTTCGGAGAGTTGGACTCATGGGAGATTGTTGCGGCAAACACGGCGACCAACATTATCGACGTATAGCATAGGTTTTGGCGCATAACTTTCGACTTTTCCGTAGGCTTTCCGTAGGCTTACGCAGCAAGTATACAAGACCCGTACTACTTCGAAGACATTTTCTTTAACAATACCAATTTTGTTGGTATTTTTTCAAGCGGAGCGCCTCGTTGAGTGCTATAGCATGAGCAAGTCTGCATTTTAGCAGAACCGTAAAGGACGAACCCCGAGTGCAGGGCTCTCTATGGTCAGCGCTTATATTGTCAGGGCTTGGATGCAATCGTATTTAACTATGACCTATTGAGCTCTTTTTTTGCACTGTTGAGTGCTTGTAAAATGGTACATAACAGGCAACATTTTTACTATGTCAGCTTGTATAATGTTGGAAGCCAAATGAAACTTTTTTACGTTGCTGTCTTCACTACCTTTTACTCGTAAAACCTTAATGCCCTGTAGGCCTGGTGACGTTCTATCTGGCGTGCTAAAGTACTTTATGAGATTGGATAGCAAAACCGCGACTTTTATCAAAAAATGGGAATGATCTTTATGCTGCATAGGCACACTTTGTGCTGATTTGGCCGGATCGTAAGAAGCCCAATTTTGAGTAGGATACATTTTCAAGGTCTGCATGCGGACAAGTGGTCATCAAAGTAACAACATTTGGCACTTTGTTAAGAGAACAGGGGATTGCTTGCATTTAACCTTATCAATGTGCTTGTTCAAGTTCGACGTTCCTTACAAAACAAAGCTATTTCTGGTACAACCCCATCTCCACAATGCCATCCGTATATCATCAAATATCCCCCAAATAATCGGTGAATGCTAAGGGAAATCTTACCAGTGGTAGGATGGTTTTGATTAAGTCAGCAGTCAGTGGGAATAAACCACAGCATTGAATTCGATTGCATTTGAGGAAACACTAGCTGTGTAAATGTGATGAAACAAACCCAGATAGAAAGGACAAAAAACCAGAAAGATACTGGATTATTTGAAGTTTCCTAGTTATTTGCGGTGGTTTGGATTTAACCGGCTAGAATATTCACACGATAGTTTGTCACTTGATGACTAGCCAGATGGACTCTATCGAAATAGCCAATGATTCTTCATGGAGATTTGGCATGCAATATGGTGCCAATAAATGACAATCTAAGTGAACAAGTAGTAACGTTAAGAGGTGAGATTAAGTTATTTACTCAGTCGTCTATTTAGTCAGTTTGTTAAATAGTTAGTAGGACACTTAGTAAGCTATTTAGTTAGCACGTAAACACCATCCCAGTTTACAAGATACAACCAGGAATATTGTGACTGTAGCAGCGGCAGAAGAAACTTGAATAATGGAGCAAGTAAGTCAACACATACCAGAAAAGTGAGTGAATCCTGAACAACTCAATCAGCTATGGCCATCACAAAGCTTCATATGGTAGGGTATGACCTTCTCAGTAGTTGACCTCATGGTTCCCAACCAACTGTCAGCTAAGGAATTCGAAGTCTGGACAAAACATGATTTGAATCACCTGTTGACTTACAGACAAGTCCAATTATGACGAACAATCAAAACATTTCATCTTCCTCATGGGCTATCTTGTACACTGAAAGAAAGTTTCCTGGTTCTTGAACAGGCAAGTTGCGGCGAAAATCAGGACTCGAGGCTCTGTTATACAGGTAGTTTCTGTGTATTTCTGTCTGATTACTCTCTCTCTCTCTCTCTCTCTCTCTCTCTCTCTCTAGCAAATAGTAATCTCAGACAGCGGCATCTAAAGTAAGGAAATTGAATATACGATCCAAAAGCACCGACATGACCGTGGAATTTCCTAGAACGACGGTAAAATAGACTGGATTCAACATGCTTCCTTTCACGTGTAATCTGGGTCTCAGCATGGCGACTTTCTCATCAAAGAGCCTTGTTGCCATGATTTGTGTACCAATTCTATCAAAGAAGCTATCTCCATAAGAATGGGAACTACTAATAATATCTCTCATTGACACGGATCCTAGTTATATGTACAGATACCTCATGCTCCGAGGATACGAGGGATAACATTAAATGTGCGGTGTGGCCATAGTAAGTGTGAAGTACGAACCTTTCTGGTCTCATGATGGTTTCAGCTGTTACTGAGGTTTAATGCATTTCAGGTGCATTACCATCCATTAGTTCATTGTTAGACTTGGGGAGAGTATCACCACACTGTTGAAATTGTTCTACGGTTACCGAGTCAAAGTGCGTTGTCAAATTTCATTACTAAGTTAACGCGGAATAAGGTTGCTGGGATCGGTTGGTTGACAAATTACTAAGGTTAAAGAAAGACGAGTTTCACTGAAATGCAAAGCGTCGAACCAAATGAAAACTTGTGCATCCCTTTGGTTTTTCCATCCAGTCAGTATTCAGTCGTGGCAATATGTATTACGTATCAACGAGCGTTGTAAACAATGTGGAACATGTCGACTCAGTTGCAATATTTTTCATGTTTATTTACTGAAAGTTATTGGGACTTTTTTGTTTCCGACTACATCAATAACAAAAGTGAGTGTGTAGATTCGCACCCTAACAGCCTTTTAAACAAGAGACGTCGTATTTCAGCACCATCAGCATACTACCTCAGTACGAACTCTGGTGGTCCACTTTGAATATGAAGGAGTGTACGGCTGAACGGCTCCAGTAAAACTGATATCTTACTTTCCAGAAGTCGGAATACGCCTTAGGATTGAAGTAATTCGCAGAAGCAAGAGGCTAAGTCAGTTACTATGAAGCAGAACTCTCCGTAATTGTGTGGAAAACACTTGCCTTGTTGAATCAAAATCCCCAAAATTGATCACTTTAAGGCGGTGTTGTCAAGGTCTATGCGACGACTAACTGAAATCTGTTGGCCTATTTAAGTGTTTACGAGAATTTAGGTACTAAAGTCAAAAACACATGCTTTTAATGCTTATAATTATAACCATCTTTGTACACAAACCTTATCCAGACATCGGCCACTTGTATTGTCCATAACTGAACAATATTACGCAAGATATTTGCTGCCAAACCGTCCTGAGGCAGAGGGTTTTCACCTTTGTGGTGTATGTGGCTAGTACCAAAGTATACTCATGCGCGGTTGATAGATTAGTGACGTTATTTCCTCCACATGTAAGAGCTGTACCCTACCTGGCACCCTTGTTGGCTGAGTGTGAAATTCGCTCCCAAGAAATTACTATGTGTTAGAAGCAGAAGTCACTCATATTATACAATATGCAGCAGAAAAATAATGCGGCTCTATGTGGGGAGGTTTTGGTGATCAAAGTTTCTCATGGCTTCGTGGTAACTTTCAGTGGCCAAAAAAAGTATGCAAACGGTAAAGTGAACCACGGTTTTCTAAAGCTCTGGATGTAGAACCAAGAAATGAGTCGCACTATTCGATTGGAACTCCAGTTGTTCTGTCCACAGATTTTTCTACTCTGTGACAAAACGGTAACGGTTTATTCTTAGTGCCGGTTAGGAATTCATTGTCCTCAAACTTTCACACGCCTTCCTGGAATTAAGTAACTCACAAACGCCAGCTCCTCCTCAAAGAGTCCTACGGATCTGAAACGAAATAAATGCTAATATTTTTTTCTTATCTGCTAGTAAGTATGACGTTCTTTGGCTTGACTGTCCAACAGTCGTTAACCTTTTTGGACAATTTACTTACTTGCATGCAACCTTTATAACACCTTTTACTACATAATGTGACGTCCCTATTTCCCTTGAAATAAGTAGTTATTGTCGCAGTCGAATCAGCCGCTGAGGCACCGTACTCACATCCACAAATCAGTAAAGGCCCACGCACGAGGGTAAAACCCAATAGTTAACACAGTTTGCTGCACGATCCGACAAATAAAGTGCTGCTACTGACAAACCCCCGCCATTTGAGACCTGTAAATTTATACAGTTTTATTATCCAGCGTACTGCTTTTTGTATAAATATTCGAAGCTCAAACATTCACCCCAAACCATATTGCCCCACCTGATTGGCAGAAGCAAACGCTGTGGAAATGTGACGTTTATTCGACATGTGATTTGGAAACTCCTCAGGATATTATGGTGGAAATAAGAGATAGCAAGTTACTTGAGACATTGCCGAAAAGTGAACTCGATACTTTAGTGAACGGCATTTTTCAGAATCTTGCTTAGTGTAACGCCCCTGTCTTTCAGTCTCCTTTCTTAGATAGAAATGTTTACCTCAAACCAATTCATTGGTAGTATGATGTCCGGAAAGAATAGTTTGGTAGGGAGGCGCTTGGAAAAGATGTAACCACTGTAATTCGAAACCCAACGCAGGAAACCGAAGATATTCCCGTTGTTCACTGCACCACGGCTAGAGACAATGAGAGCTGAAGTACGTACGTCTGACTATAGTACGGCAAAAGTGCAGAAACTCATGTAAGCCAACCAAATGTGGGACTACTGTAACGAGTTTTGTGCAGCATTTTCACTATTGGTGTCTAGAAGAGGAAGGAAACCTCAAGTGCCCTGTGCATCTTACTGACAAGCCGGCACATCCAAAGCTTACGTAGATCTGAAGGACCCACTTATACGGGCCCCGAGATGCAGACAACATTTCACAAAAAAAGGCCCACATAAACCGCCTAAGTTTACCTCAATTAACTATAAGGCTTTGTTGAAACAAACTTATATGACTGTGTGGCAGTGAGGTGACATTCCTCCTCTCTGATTCTGCTGTTATTGAGGTCGATGACAAGTAAGAACAACATTCTGTCTGACTTTATTAGGCAACAGACTATGCATTAAGGTCTCGTGTGGCAAATTATTTTGATAAGAACATGCGGGTAACGCATGCCACCACGCGATACGAAGCTATCATGAAAGTATGCGAACTTTCTGCAATTTCTTGTACGGATACGATCTTTAAATTCAAGTAAGAATGTCTTGGCGGATTATCCATCCGTGCAAGAGGTTGGCATAGTCGTTCGGGAGATTAGGTTTGCAAACTACAGGTGCGTTTTTAACAGTTAGCGTGCACAGACCGTCGGCACTATGGGACACGTTTCCGAGCAGTCTTCGATGGGTACACAAGAAGGCTCCCAAAAATCGAGTCCATTGTCAGTGCCAATAAACATTCCAAGCCTAAATGAATCAAATTTACTGATTGGAATGCATTCAAAGCTTGTCAGCTTTTGAGGCGAGATATCTTTAGCCACTTCTCAAGAGTTTGTGCACAGTGGCAGTGCTTTTCACTCGTATACCCAACAAATTGCAGTCTGTGCATGTTTTGTCCAACACCGGATATTTAAGTCCGTCATAGGAATTTCTCTTCCCCATCATATGCAGTTGAATATCTTGGGGAAACCGGTCTCATTTACAAAGATCGGTAACTCCACCTACGCAAAGACGTATGTTTACAAAGGAAATAGTTCGCCGGAAACTCAGGCCTACTTGAAGCTGACTAGGAGCAAGAGAACAATTTGCTTGTCATAGTTTTGTGTAAGTAGTTCTGTGTCAATAAAAGGTACTTTCACATCATGAATAAAGTTTCAAGTAAAACCTGAAGCAGCCCCTAAACAGCACGTTTAGTTGGTAGTATTCATAAATGGCGATTCCTCGCCTATTCAGTGGGGTCACTGGTTAATATCAAGAGGAATTGCAAACGAGTGTCCAGCAAACCATATCTTGGATGACGTTATCTTTCAGGGCTTCCATCTGTAAAATGGAACCTGTTCATCCACATTTGGTAGTCTGCTGGTAATTTTGTCCCTTCAAGCAGTATCCACCTTCTAAAATAACTGCACTTTTAAATGTCGGGCTGCGCGACTACATCACTGTGGCGCATTTGTTGCACCTTTTTAAGTGCCCTGAGTATACTCCACACACCCAAAATGCAAATGATCAGAGTTAAACATGAGTGATCCCCATCTTCAGTTAGATAAAGAGTAGATAACAGGAGCCACGCGTACAAGTTTAGCAGAACGAAAGTTGTCTTCCGAGCGCGGACGGCATGAAGGATTAACGCATTCAATTCACTCTCTGAAGACAACTGAACGACTGCTTTCCACTTCCAATAGGTACCGCGTCCGTTTTTATATAATCAACGCTTGATATTTATATACCCACCGGGCTATTAAACCTTGACATACCAACGAAATGCGGGTTCTTTCTTCGGCTGCTTGCCTTTGTTTGGGAGCGCTACAGGCTGCACTGTACGATTCTCTTATAGACACCACTATGCGTCAGTACAGCCGACCTGAGATGAGACAATCCAAGACAAATGGGGCAAAGTTATAGTAGTGACCGTCTATAAAAGGGATACTCGCAACGAATGTTGCCACAACAGGAGTTTCAGTGTAAACCCCTTGTATCAAGGCTTTCGGTTTTCTGGTTTTCTCACGGCTTCAAATATCATCTCGCACACTGAGCTATGAGTATCCAGGTGAATTTCGATTTGGTACTCACGGATTCACGGATCGATACACAGGAACAAGGCATTCACGCAAGCTTCACGGATCGGGTTTGTTCTTGTCATTCAGCTGTTTCCGTTCACCTTAAAGGCACAAGAGAAAGTATAATGTAGAACTGCTCTTTAAGTTCTCAACGCGGGGCAACATGCATCCAACCGCAAGGACTCAACTAAACGTCATCCAAAAGAGCCTTGAAATGGATAGTAGGTGAAAAACAGTCGGAAGAAGGCTGTCTCACGCACCAACTGCCCAAAGTGAGAAAAATTGTTGCCTAATAAAGTTGTGCGCTCTGAGATTAAAAATCTTCTCACTACGTCCCCGCAGTGTGTTAGTTAGGGCAACTGTGGAACAACTGTTGGCCAAACCATTTCCACACAGGGCACAGGTAAGTACTAGGTCCTCTTGGAGGTGACGATTCTCCGGGAGAAAGAGGTCAAGCACCGCGAGACTCGTCTCATAATCCACGGATTTAAGGCCCGCAGTCATCGTAGCAGCTCGCTGGATACCCTCAGTTCGACCGCATAATTAGACATGCATCTAAGAGAACATCTGGAAGAACGTTGACGTAGATCACAAAAATAAGTGATCCCGAAACGGAGCCTCCGTAAGCTCCACTGGAGACCGGTGCTGAAGAAGTGCAGGTCAGAACTAATTTCACCCGTAATGTTCTGTCTAGTAGGAACGCCTTAATCCAGCGTCGAATTTCCCTTCCAATCCCATAAGATTCGAGCTTGTTGGGCAGCATGACTTGTGGGATTTGATCGAATGCTTTTGAAAAGTTGAAAAATATTGCGTCCAAAATGAATCCTCTGTCCTTAGCTTGTGCTAAGCTGTCAATAAATACGAGAAGGTTCGCCACGCAGAAACAGTTTGGGAGGAATCTGTGTTGTAATGAGGATATTAAGTGCTTAGTCGTGACCATCTTACGTGGCTCCCTTCAGCATTTGTTCCAGTACCCTGCATGGCATGCTGGTGAGGCTTATAGGCCTGTAGCCGCCGGGCGATAGGTAGTCACAAGTTATGCAGTTTGCCGTGACAATCGCCTCCTTCCAAACAGAAGGAAGGTTTCCTTTGTCAAGACCTCCTCTGGCTCCGGCGCGCTGAAGGTATTTGTCTCCCGCAAGGATCAAAGCACACACCCCTGCGTGAAGACCAAGTTGGATAGGGGCAGTCCGCACCTACTCCTTAGTTAGATCCGTTGTGATGAGTCAGCTGTGCTAGAATTCATGCCTGCCTATTTTGCTGTGTAAGCTTCAGGGACCACCATCAAGCCACTCCCTGGTTCCCCGCTTCTGTCTCTCAACAGAAAAGCGGCTGGCTTACATCTCCAGGAATCTCACGTACCTAAGTAAGTCAATGTGTCCGGTGAGGTCTATGTTCCATTAGCGGATTTCTTACTTACAGTTGTTCGCACTTTACAAATCGCCCGCTCATATTCCGTGTCCCCAGTACTTTCCCTTTCCCTCATTTCCAGAAGATGCCAAATCCTCATAGGTAGCTTCCGCCCGTTTCAGTACGGGTCGCTTTCTTTGAGAGAGGCGACGCATCGTCTTTGAGAATCTTCTGGCCATTGGTCCGTATATCTTATCCACAGAAGCTGGCGCCAGTTCAATATGCTTAATTAAGATACGCATTCCTGTGAAGTCTGCAAGGTAGAAGTATCAAATTCTCGTGTGAGGTTTCGTGTTCTTGACCCAGCAGAAGATGGGAGCAAAATTCAACGTACATCGGCTTCTAGGCCCCTCTGGCGTCTTAATTAACATTTCTAAATGGGTTGTCTTTCGATGATGTTAACGAGATGCAGCAGTGATGGTAGTTAGCCTGTGCAGCCCCTAATGGGTTCGAATATACGTTGAGTCAAAGCGCTCTGTTGAAGACTTTAGTTAGCACTGATACAAATTGTCCGCTAGACCCGAAGTGCTGGGTCTTCATCCAGGAAGCCTTGGGAATAGTAAATATGCATACAGTGCTAACTGAAGGAAGGTTGCCCAAGTGTGCGTATGAGGAAGTGATTATTTCTGGTGGATTGAGGGCAAAGGTAGATCACGACAAGAAGACAATCATGTTTCTTGTGTATTTTTTCGGAGGGTGAGTAGAGAAGAGCCATCTGAGTGCTTTTTGGGGTGATTGCCATATCGTTCAGAAAGGCAATTTCGGGAATGATTTACCGTTCCATCCATTTCGCATATCGTTTCCCCGAAATCTGTCCTCTTCGGGCCAATTTGGCGACTCAGCCAAAACAGGTTTTGCATGTAGCGGAAGACTTCTCCATTCCCTGGATTTAGAGGGATCGCGTGCACCATCATTGTCGCTGGTTGCTTGTGTGCCTTTAATACGGCAGTAAGTTCCACTGATCTTGATGGTACCCATTGTTCGTTTTCTCAAGTCGGGTGGTTTGGACGGAGTCCTAAGTGTTTACAGCATAGCTTCTTTACCTCGCGTCTATTCAAACTCCAACTTACCTTTATCATTGACCTGACTGTGTGTTTCCAGTGGCTTTTCATCATGATCAGCTCTGAAACCATCTGTTCTGCCTTAGCGCCTGTACCCCCAACGAAAACAGAAGTGATAACCATCCCTTTGCCGCTCGCTAGAGGCACATCCAAATTATTTTCGTCGAAATTATGGGGTTTTCGAAGTTGTAACATTTAAGGGGAGTTAATCTAAGCCATTTGCACTTGTGGGTGATATGTTGCTCATGGCATTTTGTTTGAGTGAGGGAAAGTTCAAGGTCGCGGATCACCACAGATTCGCATTTTGTTACCGGTTTACGAGAGATAAAACAAGAACTCGCACATTACCATATTTTGGACTTCTTTAAGAATGAAAAAACATCTACAGAATATGCGGTGTAAATTCCTCCCAGGAAAATCGGTGAGTGACGTTTGCTTGCTGTATATTCCCCCAGATTTAACAAACGAGGCAATTTTGTTCAGCGAACTTTGTCACAACACATTTTCTTATGGAGCTCAGCTTCCATTAGGTACAACATTGTCAGAAAACAGCATGAATTGTGCAGTGGAAATGCGAAGGCCATCTCGGTGGATGATTGACTTTCCCACTTATGCATAATTAACCTGTGGACAATACAGCGTCAGGAGGTAACCTTAGGTAAATTGCCAAAATATTGATACCATTTCTATAAGGAATATGACTCGCCATAGGTGGAATACGTCGTAAAGCTGTCACAATGATAACAGTTGCCGTCGTCGCTCACCTCGACTACTTATTGTAGCTGCTAGACCCGTGTCTATGTGTGATGCTGATTATGAAGCCTCATCTATAGACGGTGGCCAATGACGGCTTTTCATACTCATAACTATGCACGTTTTCAATTGTCTCGAATGTTTATTGTAAACGCTAGACCAGCGTCTATGTGCGACGCTGCTTATGAGGCCTCCCCTATGCACAGTAACCTAATCCAAAGACCAACAACTATCTGGCATACAACTGTACGCGGTGTCACTTATCTTTGCAACCTATAGTGAACACCAGTCCAGTATCTATGCGAGCCGGTGGAAATAAGGCCTCCGCTATGCGCGATGGCCCATTCCGACGGCCTGTCATAACAAATTCAATTGTAGCATCCTTTTGGTGCCTAGCTGCCATGCAAGAAACCAGAAGGAAGCACGAGGGTTAGGATAAAGCCAGGTTGCTCAAATCTAGACAGGGGAAGTCGAGAGGCAGAGGTCGCACGCGAACCAGGCCTGTGTCCATGTGCGGCGTTGCTTATGAAGCACTGGTTATGCGCGGCAACGTAGTCCGTCATGCTCATAACTCTATGCGTTGTCACTTACCTCTGCTACTTAAAATAAACACCAGACCAGTATTTATGCGAACCGATGAATACGAGGCCCCAACTACGCACACGAACCTAACCTGACGGCGAAAGATTGACGTCATACTCATAAATGTACGTAATATCGCCTATCTTGGCTTCCTTTTGCAACCGTTAGGCCAGTGCCTATTTGCGACGCTGATTATTCGACCTCACTTATGCTTCCCTAATCTAACCGCCAATGAGGCCAATCACAACCGTTACTGTGTGCGCTGTCGCTTGCTTCTGCTACCCATAGTAAACTGCAGGCCATTATTTATGAACGCCGATAAAAATGAGGCTTCAAATATGCGTGGTATCCTAATCTAACGCCCAAAGTGGGTCCGTCGTAAAACTGTAGTCGATATCACCTACCTTGACTGCTTATCGTAATTGCTAGGCTTGTGTCCAGGTGCAACGTCGAAAATAAGACCACAACTGAGGTCAGCAGCCTAACACGAGGGCTATCGACGGCACGTCACGCTCATAAGCATATTGGACGTCGCTTGCAGTGGCTACTTATAGTGACTGAAGGGCCAGTACACATGCTTGTACCTGACTAATGCCCAAACCATACATAATAGACTAATCCAACGACCAACGGCGGTCCACCGTATCCATACATGGCATCCGCCTGCCAACCCCATGCCTAAAAAATAAACAAACACCTTTAGCAAATCATGTTTCTATCTATTGGTTGCATCGGTACAAACGTAATGTGTGGTCAACCCAGCTCTCCGTTTCAGGAAGCCGCTTTTACTCGATAGGATTCCTGAAAGGAGAAGCGTATAGGCAGTTACTACTCGAACACATCTCCCGCGATACCATTTAAAACACATAATTAGACAAAGTTGTAGTGGCTAACTCACCAAGTGCTTGGTAAATCTTCTTGTCCACACTTCCAGATCGGTGTCCACGCTGAGGCTGAGGCTTACTTTTATAAAGGTAAACTCAATACTGGCTCAATTAGTCTCATTAGCGATAATGAGGGAGTTGTGTGTACACCAATCATTTAATAGCGGGATTAGGCAACCATATGCATCATTCGGCGCAGTGAAGTTAAAGATAAAGAGAAGTGTACACTTGTCAGTCGTATGACCAAGTGGTATAGACTTGAGCCCTAGTATCCAAGGGCCACGTGCGTACTCAAACGTGCATCCATGGATGCAGCCTTAGCGGAGACTTAGTGGGTGGACGGGTACTTAGTGTCAAATCTGTTCATTTAGAGCAGTAAACCCCAACTTCACTCCACTTGTGCTTCCCAATACCAATAACACATAGCTTAATAGTTTAGACTCGCAATCATCACATACGAAGCCGCATCAGCAATCTGGTTAGCTAGGGGCTAATTTCTGGAAATCGATCAGCTAACGTGATTGCTTTTGTCATTTTGAGAATCCGATTGTACATAAATAAGCTTCCACACCTCGGAGTCACAGAATTGCGCATTCCAGCCCAATCACTTCAAACATGACGTTCCGCTACGGGGATGTCCAGAAACCGAAGTACATCAGTGCAGCGATAACACATGATAACTGACATACCCAGTTTGATAGCACACCCGTTACTAACCCCTTCCTGCCCTTGGCTGTACCCTCTCGCCCACTCGGTCCAACACCTGCAACTACAAACAAACTCTTGCTTTATTCTGAATGTAACCTTATGATCATGCCAGATGGTACGTCATCCACCGGTTGGGAATAAACATTATTATTATTACCTTACACTTTGTGGGTGCAAAGTGCATACCAAAGAACAAGATGACTATGGTCAGTTCATCCAAAAGCACCTGCGTCTCCTCTTCCTATTTGACTATGAGAACGATGTCCGCATACTCTATATCGATAAGGTTTTCGTCAGCTATTCGAAAACCGGGGTCCAGAAGACATTAGTTAGTTAGGAAGTGTGACAACTGTTGGCTCCTTGTTATTTTGAGCCGCAGTCTAATTCACATCATAGTGCTTCCTACAAGGCTTTCTGAGACTTTTCTTATTTCGAGTCCCGAGTGTAGACTCATCTGTCTTATCTCCTCGCCTGAATGACAGCAATGAACCACCGTGCGCCCTCAATGGACCCAAGAATATCCTTAATCCATGCTAGTCTTAATCTGTCACGATTCCTAGGCGAACCCCAAGTGCAATGACACCCCTGAACTACTCATCCAAGATGCTTATGTGCGGGGCCATCCAAGGGTTCAAGTATGGCGCCACGATGACGGTACCGCGACTACCATGCCCAGTCTGGTTACTTGCCCGTAGTTCACCATATCCATAATATTTAGCGGATGAGTGTATTGCGTACACCCCCAGGACCGCCTCGATCTGTTGAATTTGTGCCAGGACTTGAACGCATTGGCCACTTTATTGTGCTGTCCCCTTGTTCTGACCATAAACACACTAATTCTCCCAATGGTCCGGTATGGCCTTATGCCCAATATAGCGTGCGCTGGCCGTCATAAAAAAAATTACTAGCTGTGTCGAATTCCTTGGCTTGGTTTATCGGGACACCTGCCACAACGATAGGAGACTTTTCCATATATGCGTCGTGAAAGACTGCTCAATTTTGAGTTTGAGCCGACATAAAGAGCGCAATTATTGTCCTTGTGGTTTCGAGATTATTTGCAAATGCAACACCAAAGCAAACACGTGAAGAAACCACAAATTCTCTAACGCCATCAGAGAGACATCACGCCAAGCAATTGACAGCCATTAAAATACGAATCCCGGGCTCATAGTGGACCTTCAGTACGCTTAAACAACTTTCAGCAATACTGTGGCCGCATGGGGAGATCTTAAAGCACCCAATAAACGCCTTCAAATGTCGAAATTCTATGTTAAAGTGTCCCTCCTCCGAATTAGGCTTTCAGAGTAATTCTGGGTGTACGTCTAAGGCTCGGCTATCTGTGCTTCGTACAAACTTGACTGTCTAAGTTGCTGCCAATATCACCCACGAGGCTGAGTTTAGTTGGTCCATTTTCCTAACCAAAGCAGTCGTGATTAGTCTCGGTGAAACCGTTGTTATTAAGATTCAAAAGTGCAGGCGGCTGAAGGGTGTATAGACAGGACAGATCATGACACCGTTTGCTGCGTGGGGTGGGGCTGAGAGTGCTGAACAAAAAGCTGTAAATTTGACTGATACCGCCAGGTGGCCAAGGTCAAAGAAGATTTGGTGGAAGTACACAATCTTGAAACTTCGACTCAAATGTCTGACCGACAGCGTGATGGATCGTAAGCTTTTGAAGAAACCCCTCCCTATCCTTTGATTTAACAGTTTTTACCACGGGACAGTGGTTTTCAGGGTTTTTTGAGGGCCCCGTCGTAAAGCCAATGACTCAAAAATCTGGCCGAAAAGCCGGGGGTTGGACTGCCACAAGGATGCAGGGAGTAAGGCTTAACTGCCTGACTCCTGGTGCGGCGCCGCATAGCACATGCTTTGTGAGTAGTACGACTTCTCGATTTTAAAACCATTTCGACCGTATTGAACAATGTTCTTGTGGTCACGATCAAGCTTTGGGCGATTGGGTTGCGCAGTTTGGAGCCAACATTCCTAACACACCCATTCTTAGCGGAAAACAGTTTGGCTGCTTCCATAAACATGGACATGCTGGTCGTCTGAAGGAGAAGTCTGAGGGAATTTACACATCGCGGAGGACACACAACTATCCCTACGGAACAACTGGCAATATGAACTGTCACAGTACGGGTACTCGCTGTTCGTTATCAGAAAATCTAACTACGAGGTGGTATTGGGGTGAAGTAGTAATATCCTTTGCGATAAAAGTGAGAATGCTGTAAGTTGACCAGTCTGTCAGTTTGCGGAAACAGGGATCCCGTCTTCCTCCGAGGAAAGGCGGCTTTGAAAACTTTGGACCTATAAATCACACGCACTGGTCACCCAAAGGTTGACCGTGACGACCGGCACAGTATTCAGTATGGTCAATATATTTGAAAACGAGTCTGATGCTGGGCAAAAGGCATCTTGCGTGCTCAGCCGCAAAAGCAGAAAGAGTAGAACCCTAGCCCTTGCGTCCTCGGGTAAGGTCAGTCCCCGGCAGCCGAACAGGTCAGATTGTTCAGGTGTCGGCTCCGGAAAGTGCCTTTAAAGAGGATCACACTGCCCGCCACCTTGAGCTTCAGCCATTTGATTCAGAGAGAAGGGTCCCCGTATAAACCCTGCGCTCTCTTGCTGTCTTGCAGGTTGCGCTTTTGAGTCGTTCTCAACGCGGGGAACCTCAAACACCCTTGGGCCTTGGTAGCCAGTAAGGGTCATTTTCTAGTACAAGTCTTCGTTCACTGCCCCCTCCACAGGTCCCTCTTGCAAACCTTTGGTTCAGTTTGCTGTCAGTGGCCTAACCATTGCTTCATATGAATGCTTCTGCTCAGTAAAATAAAAAATATACCTTTAACAGACTTATGGGACCTGTTCCGCACTGTGGCTTCCAGCCAAATTGAAGAATAAGTGGTTGCTCCTCAGACATTGTCCCATTTTTGATACACGTGGTTGTGCATCCGAAGTGAGAATGTACCCTCGACCATTCGGGACTAATCCAGCGCTCGCCCAAACAATGCCTCGTGGTATTTTTGGTGTAGGAGTTATGCTAATCGCCTGGGCTGAGTGCGTCTCATTGCACCTTGACGTTGTGAACGGTATTTGTTGTGGTGTCAGACCGCATTTTTACGGGTGCTTTCCTGAGTCTAGGAGGGGGATTCTGTTGACAGTTTCCGCGGATGCTTCGGCAAGGGGCAAAGGAATCGCGATTCTGGTAGGTGATGTGAGCATCCAGGACGCTCCGAGCCAGGCGCGCAAATTCACTGTTTCGGAGCACCGAAACATGTGATCCACATGGTCTGCGTTCTCAAATCTTCAAAGAAGATCTTCAAATCTGACGATTTTTCTACAGAATATCCGGTTTGAGGAATACGGACAAAATGGAACGCCTCGCCGGTGATTTCCATGTTAAAAAGGGCAAGAACATCGCCCGTAAAACCTAGTCACTGTACTCTACTGACCGTTACGTCCAAAACGCTCTCGGGTATCAACCTGCGAAGGTTGATCTACATTAAAATACCCAGGTTCGTGGGAATAAACCTGGGGTTCATCCTGGCCGGCGTTGCATCGATCCTATCTTTACTTTGCGACAGGTGCTGGAAATGCTCCGCTTCTTTTGACGACCAGCAAGAAAGTCTTCCTCGGTCGCAAATCTGCTTTTGGCTACATTGATCCCCCGAAACCATGTTATTGTCTGGCGATGAAAGGCGCCCCTGCTAAATTCTTGACTCTTATATAGGCTATCTATATCTCCTGTGGAGGCGTCCACGTCTACGACAAATGCTCTCCTGAGTTGTCAGTATGTAGTGGTATCGGGTGGAGGGTCTGTTTATCGCCTTTCTTTTTAGCGTTGCAGACGATGTTCCTCTTGAATCGTCTTCGCCTGCCTCTAACGCCTTGGGGTTTGAAATATTCTCGGGGCCTTCATTCATGAAGACTGACTGCGCCCACAGCTTTGCTCCTCATGGAAAAAACTTTTGAAATATTTGCGCTTACCTAGGCGGGTGAATATATCACAGCGGCCACTCGCGGACCCGATGTCAGCGACAGGTAAAAGCTGAGAACAATGTTTTTTCAGCAGTTGCTAATTAGTCATGCCAAATGTGCGTCCCGACAAACTTACCTGCTTTGTGTGCCGACTTCCTAACTCTGATTCATCGCCAATTATTCATTTTGGTACCGCCTTATTGCAAATACGTTGCGACCGAGTAACACCTGGCATAATGCCAGGGTGCCAACAAGCGAAAGCTCAAATCGGAGGATCTAACTTTCACGACCATATGATAAGAATACTCTCACAACTTCTCTGTACACATGGCCCTTTCGTTACGCTCGAATTCGTTTCTGGCTTTCCAACGGACGCATGGTTGCTAATGTTGCGTGCGGCCAGGCATACCGTGCACTGAAATCTATCACGATATAATCACAACCAACGCGGTCACCCAGACAGGTAAATCTGTAAAAAATACTCGGGTTCCTCTCCATGAACTTTCAGAGAGCTCAAAATCTTGGAGGAATAATTTTCACTTTGGAGGTCCGCGAAGTGCGTACCAAGGCTAAGAGTCACATCCAGAGTCCCGCATTCGTTAAATAAAACGAAAACGTCATTAGCCTGCTAAAAGCCTGGTTACATTTTTCTAGATGTATTTTCGGTGCTAGGCCTCTCCAACTCTTGAGGCCTGCATTCTATGATAACGGGCAACAAAATTGAGCAGAAAGGCCTTCTTACATTTACTTAGGTGTAGGAAAACTGGAGCGTTCTCCGTATAGTATGGGAATAAATGGCCAACTTCTTTGAGCAAGTACGCCCAGAAGGACCCGCCCATATATGAAGTCACAGTTTTGCCTGAAGTCAGGGAAAACCACAATTTTTGGCCGGCAGGATGTATGGTGCTGCTCAGATATTTGAAATTAGTAAATATGTGATAAATGCATTCCCTATCGGTACCAAGCACTGCTCGCCGCTCCTGGATTTGTGTTTCACTTGCCGAGATTAGGCGTCATGGCATTGTTGCAGCCACTAGCCTCTTTAGAACAGGTGTGGGGTCTTTGTGTCTGTGGTCGGGACAGTCGTTTCGTGCCAATTCTGAATAAATGTTGCAATGATTAAATGCTCCCAGTTATGTGGAACTAGTTTTCGTTCACATCTAAGTTCGAAACACCCCTCTGAAGTGGAATACAAAGCCGCACCATGGTCTCTAAGTAGCGCTAGTGGGAGCTCAGGTCACCCCGGGTAATAACGGCATATTTTCAGCCTATTTATCACTCCGGAAATTCCAAGACAGCCCTCTCGTCAAAAGAACCACCAAAGCTGCACTACGCGTATTAATGACCAGAACCAAGTCGAAAACACTTATACTTGGCGTTGCATGTAGAGAGTATTCAAAAATTCTGGTGAATTCTAGATGCGCCACTGGTAACCGGCATTCGGTAAACACGAGAACGTGACTGGCTGTAGGGTCCACAATCTCGGTCAATCAGAGGAGACACTGATCCAAGAATCCCGAGGGGAACGTCGTTTACACCGACAAATCATTTCTACCTGTTGTTTCTTTAGTCGCTCGACAAGGCCACCTTCCCTCTGCTTGGAAGGAAGCGAATGTTACACCAATCTATAAAACTGGTGGCCGACTATCGCCTGGCAGCTGCAGGCCTATGAGGCTAACTAGCGTGCCGTGCAAGGCGATGGAACACATTCTGAAGTGAGCCATCCTAGATCACCTTACTTCCAACAACTTGGTATCTCCAGTTCAACATGGATTTATCCCAAGCCGCTCTTGCGTGACAAACATACTCATATTTTTGAACAGCATAACCCAAGCCAAGTACGAAGGACCCACATAAAATATCATATTTTTCGACTTCCCAAAAGCATTTGATCGAGTCCCACAAACTCGAGTTTTACGGGCTACAAGGGGAAATCCCATACTGGATCAAGGCGCTCCTATCAGACAGATCATTCCGAGAGAAAATAGACTCAACCTACACTTCTCCAGCGCTGTATGCATTTTGGTATATTTTAGCATTATATAGGCGGGTTTAACCAGTCCTTTGACAGTGGTCTCGATCATACCATGTTGGAAACACGGGTTCTCGTCTGTTCACCGTAGAAAAGCAACGTTGGGCCCGGCTAGTATCCTCTGCTACAGCGCCGGTCTCCATTGCAGTTTCTCAAGGCGCTGCTTTGGGACCACTGCTGTTTCTGATGTGCAGCGACCTCCCAAATATTCTTGCAAGTCCATGTCTACTTTTTGCGGACGACTTGTAATCCATGAATTTCAAAGTACGTGCAGCCCTAATGGATGTAGACGCTGCGATGCAGTGGTCGTTGGACTGGCACCTTACTCTAAATGGCGAAAAGTGCCTCCATACGTCATTTGGAGGAGGCTCAGCGAACGCCTTTGTCCTACATGGTGAGAAGGGACCAGAAAACACCACGAGGATAAATGCCAAAAAGGATTTTGGTATCTGGTTCTCTTCAAACATGTCCTTCTCGCTGCATCATGAGAAATCGGCCAAAAAGGCATCCGCCGTTTTACGAATGACTCGACGCACCTTCTTCCGTATCGCTCGCATGGACTTCCATATACTCTATGGGGCCTACGTCAGACCGCTTATTTAATATGACAACCAAGTTTTCTACTCAGGATGCACGAAAGACGTAACCCTCATTGAGCGCGTCCAGCGAGCTGCTACGAAAATGGTTGTCGGCCTTAAATCTGTGGACTACGAAACGTGTCTCGCGGTGCTTGACCTCTTTCCCCTGGAGTATGACGGACTCCAATAGGACCTTATTCTTACTTATGCCCTGTTTGAACAAGGGTTGGCCAACAGGTTTTTCACAGTTGACCCAGCAGACACACGGCGGGGACATAGTAACACACGGAGGGGACACGGTAAGATGATTTTCAAGCTCAGAGCACATACTTTCATTGGGTAAGATTTTTGCTCATTTCGGGTAGTAGCTGCGTAAGATAACCTCCCTCTGACGGTCGTCCACGCTCCTTCTAGAACCCAGTTCGAAGCACTATTACACACTTATTCGAGTCCCCGCGTTGGCAAGCATACTGCCCGCGATGAGAACTTAAAGAACAGGGCTACACCCTTTTTCACTTGTGCTTTTCCGGTGAACGACAGCCGCTGAACGACAAGAACTAAACAGACCCGAGAAACTTGGTCGAAAGCCTCGATCCTGTGTATCAATCCGTGAATCCGTAGATCCGTGATGCAGGATCGACAAGCGGCCCGATATTTTGGCCAATCACGTGCGGGGTAGGGTTCTCGGCCGTAGCACCACCTTGCAGCGGGCAACGTCGGTGCGAAATTCCACGTAACACCTTACCCTTGAAGTTTCTTGACGTGGCTTCAAAGTTGTGGGCCTTACTGGCTTAAGGAACCTGTCTGTCCAACGTCGCGGTCGTAACGCATGCTCGGGCTGGGCCTCCGACTGATCAGCTGATGGTTTTCCCGCAATGGCCATTGCGGTGCCGAGATTAAAAATGCCTAGAAGCATCTCTAGACTCAACTCATTCTGTCCGGTAAGCAGGATCTGCACACTTGTCGACCAGATTGGTTTGTGTGCTGGATCCACCTGGCTGGGCCGACTTGGATCTCGTAGAGCACTTTGTCGCGCCGGCCAAAGGTGTGTCCTAGAATCCAGCTAGGGCGTCTGCCGTTGTAGTTGCGAAGCAACTCTCTGGCCGCCGCAGGAGCGTGCGGATGCGCCGTGATGCCGGTTTACGCGAATCTTCGTTCTCCTGTTGCGGTGACTCAGTTGCTTTTGTGTGGCCGTGTTGGGTCATGCGGTGTTCGAAGCTTTCTTCGGAGCGACTTCTCTGTTGGCGACTCTCCATCAGGCGAATTGGTGTTTGGCGTCACTCGATATGCAGAAAAACTTACAGAATCTCTTCCTTCAGTCCATCTACCGTAAAATTCTTAAATGCACGCTTCAGGGTGTCAACGAAGCGTTCCGTCTGGCCATTCGACTGCAGATGGAACGGCTGCGAGCTTACATGAGTTATGTCATACTTCCGAGAAAACTCTGCGAACGCCGATGACGTGAACTGTCTGCCGTTGTCGGATACCATAGTCTCTGGCATTCCAAATTGACTAAACAATCGTCGGACTTCCAGTACTGTAGTGGCAGTTGTGGGAGTGTTCACTGGAATAATTTCCAGTCAATTTCTGCCAAAAAGTGTTACCTACCCCCTAGGCCCGCATGTGAAGAGAGGACCAGGGTTCGGTCGGCTGAGGCCACGACCGTAGGTAGATTTTTACAACAGTGCGTGCAAGATTTAGGGTCTTTCTCGATTTAGGAGTCCGTCAGAGACCAGCAGACGTAATTCCCAGCAAGGGCCTTCATCCTATTTGTTCACATGTGCCCTTTATGAGGTTGATTCAGTACGGCTGGTTGTAACTCTGACAATAAAAGGCATCCGTCGGCTAGAGATAATGCGTCGCACCAATTGAAATAAGGTGTCACTTCGTCTTGAGGGCAGGTACATGACCACTGGCTGCAGTGATACTTGATGACCTGCTGCAGCACAGGGTGTTGATTGGTAGCCTGGTGGACCATGTTAGCAGTCACCGGGATAATGCAAACTGCTTTCGATACCACGTGCTTCACCTCCGCTTCCAAGGCAACTGTTACAACTGCATTGTTTTCTAGTTCTGACCCGCTTGGATAAATTTATACGCGACAGTGCGTCGGCTTGTCTGAGGCTGGTCGTATCCCAGAAGCAGAGTGACCCATCTCTGGAGGCGGTTGTCGGTATATATCGGAATCCTATTCTTCGAGCCAAATACAGTAAAGAGCGGCTTGTGATCGATCAGTAACGTAAATTGATGACCGTATAGCGTCACGATTTCCAGAGCTTCCTTTTTATTTGACCTTAGTTTCGCTCTGCTGCTTCCAGGGATCTTGCTGCATGTGCAATGGCTCTCTGGCTGCCGTCAGGAAATACGCGCGAAATCACGGTACTGGTACATTAATTTGAAGCATCCAACGCTACGACGATCTTCATTGGCGGATCGTAGTGGGCGAGGAACAAATCGGCACTCAGCATGGATTTCACAGTCAGTTCGCATTGGAACTCTTTTGAGTATGTTCACTTGTCTTTGGTGGGTAGCTGGTCCAGTGGGCCTCTCAGGCGATGCTTGGCAGGAAGAAATGAGCTGTAATGACTGACGAGACTGAGGATGGACCTGAGGCATGCTACATCTGTGGGTGTTAACATGCGTTTGTTGGCGTTGCTGTTCTCCGGTCTGGTCGGCGGCCGTTTTCCTCAGTAATGTAATCGAGGTATTTTATCGGCCGCATGAAGAAGGTGCATTTTTCTCGACGCACTATAAAGTCATACTCGTGAATACAACCAAGCACGTACTCAGGACGCTGCTTCAAAACGTCCGGTTTAGAACCTATGACGATGAGATCGTCAAAACGAGTGGCAACGCCGGGTGCATCCTTCACCATCGTATCCATGATCGGTTGAAATATGGCTGGCGCTGTCTTGACACTAAAGGCACTCGAGTATACTGGAACATACCGCGGTGTGTATTAATAACCAGAGGTACTCTGGATTCTTCCTCAAATTCAAACTAGAGGTAAGCCTCGGCCATATCAACCTTCGTGAAACGTCCCCCCCCCCCCCATTCAGTTTTGCGAACAAGTTGTCTGGAAGAGGCAGAGGGTACTGATGGGTTTCCAGTGCAACATCTAAACCTGTTATTTGTGAATTTCATGGTTCATTGGTTCAAATTGTTGCTAGTGAGAGCCTTGTCGATCTGGAGTACGCAGATGACATCACCCTCATCTTTGAAGACGAAAGTGAAGCACAAGCCCTGTTGAATAGACTGACCACCATCATACCATCTTTTGGCATGCGCCTTGCACCTTCAAAGTGCAAAGTCATGCTTCAGAACGTGCAGTCTCCGGACATATCCCTTAAAATTCAAGGAGAATCACTGGAGATTGTGGAAAACTTTACATAACTCAGTAGTTGTAGTAACTCTGACGGAAGTGTGTCTGATGAAGTCAGTGCAAGAATCTCAAAGGCTCGAATCACGTTTGCTAATTTGCGTCAATTGTG